>OY720155.1:0-1434328 GCA_963082725.1 Pedicia rivosa
TCCAACATCTAGAAGTTGGTCATTTTGACCTTGGAAGGTACTTAAAAAAAATTTTATTGGAAAAAATCAACTTTTTTTTTTTGGAAAAAGTGCTCCTAAAATCAAAAATAAAATTATTTTGCCAAATGTTTTTTGCACGTTTTGAAGACAATTAAATTACGCACTTTTCTATAAAGGTTTCATATTTTTCCAACATCTAGAAGTTGGTCATTTTGACCTTGGAAGGTACTTAAAAAAAATTTTATTGGAAAAAATCAACTTTTTTTTTTTGGAAAAAGTGCTCCTAAAATCAAAAATAAAATTATTTTGCCAAATGTTTTTTGCACGTTTTGAAGACAATTAAATTACGCACTTTTCTATAAAGGTTTCATATTTTTCCAACATCTAGAAGTTGGTCATTTTGACCTTGGAAGGTACTTAAAAAAAATTTTATTGGAAAAAATCAACTTTTTTTTTTTGGAAAAAGTGCTCCTAAAATCAAAAATAAAATTATTTTGCCAAATGTTTTTTGCACGTTTTGAAGACAATTAAATTACGCACTTTTCTATAAAGGTTTCATATTTTTCCAACATCTAGAAGTTGGTCATTTTGACCTTGGAAGGTACTTAAAAAAAATTTTATTGGAAAAAATCAACTTTTTTTTTTTGGAAAAAGTGCTCCTAAAATCAAAAATAAAATTATTTTGCCAAATGTTTTTTGCACGTTTTGAAGACAATTAAATTACGCACTTTTCTATAAAGGTTTCATATTTTTCCAACATCTAGAAGTTGGTCATTTTGACCTTGGAAGGTACTTAAAAAAAATTTTATTGGAAAAAATCAACTTTTTTTTTTTGGAAAAAGTGCTCCTAAAATCAAAAATAAAATTATTTTGCCAAATGTTTTTTGCACGTTTTGAAGACAATTAAATTACGCACTTTTCTATAAAGGTTTCATATTTTTCCAACATCTAGAAGTTGGTCATTTTGACCTTGGAAGGTACTTAAAAAAAATTTTATTGGAAAAAATCAACTTTTTTTTTTTGGAAAAAGTGCTCCTAAAATCAAAAATAAAATTATTTTGCCAAATGTTTTTTGCACGTTTTGAAGACAATTAAATTACGCACTTTTCTATAAAGGTTTCATATTTTTCCAACATCTAGAAGTTGGTCATTTTGACCTTGGAAGGTACTTAAAAAAAATTTTATTGGAAAAAATCAACTTTTTTTTTTTGGAAAAAGTGCTCCTAAAATCAAAAATAAAATTATTTTGCCAAATGTTTTTTGCACGTTTTGAAGACAATTAAATTACGCACTTTTCTATAAAGGTTTCATATTTTTCCAACATCTAGAAGTTGGTCATTTTGACCTTGGAAGGTACTTAAAAAAAATTTTATTGGAAAAAATCAACTTTTTTTTTTTGGAAAAAGTGCTCCTAAAATCAAAAATAAAATTATTTTGCCAAATGTTTTTTGCACGTTTTGAAGACAATTAAATTACGCACTTTTCTATAAAGGTTTCATATTTTTCCAACATCTAGAAGTTGGTCATTTTGACCTTGGAAGGTACTTAAAAAAAATTTTATTGGAAAAAATCAACTTTTTTTTTTTGGAAAAAGTGCTCCTAAAATCAAAAATAAAATTATTTTGCCAAATGTTTTTTGCACGTTTTGAAGACAATTAAATTACGCACTTTTCTATAAAGGTTTCATATTTTTCCAACATCTAGAAGTTGGTCATTTTGACCTTGGAAGGTACTTAAAAAAAATTTTATTGGAAAAAATCAACTTTTTTTTTTTGGAAAAAGTGCTCCTAAAATCAAAAATAAAATTATTTTGCCAAATGTTTTTTGCACGTTTTGAAGACAATTAAATTACGCACTTTTCTATAAAGGTTTCATATTTTTCCAACATCTAGAAGTTGGTCATTTTGACCTTGGAAGGTACTTAAAAAAAATTTTATTGGAAAAAATCAACTTTTTTTTTTTGGAAAAAGTGCTCCTAAAATCAAAAATAAAATTATTTTGCCAAATGTTTTTTGCACGTTTTGAAGACAATTAAATTACGCACTTTTCTATAAAGGTTTCATATTTTTCCAACATCTAGAAGTTGGTCATTTTGACCTTGGAAGGTACTTAAAAAAAATTTTATTGGAAAAAATCAACTTTTTTTTTTTGGAAAAAGTGCTCCTAAAATCAAAAATAAAATTATTTTGCCAAATGTTTTTTGCACGTTTTGAAGACAATTAAATTACGCACTTTTCTATAAAGGTTTCATATTTTTCCAACATCTAGAAGTTGGTCATTTTGACCTTGGAAGGTACTTAAAAAAAATTTTATTGGAAAAAATCAACTTTTTTTTTTTGGAAAAAGTGCTCCTAAAATCAAAAATAAAATTATTTTGCCAAATGTTTTTTGCACGTTTTGAAGACAATTAAATTACGCACTTTTCTATAAAGGTTTCATATTTTTCCAACATCTAGAAGTTGGTCATTTTGACCTTGGAAGGTACTTAAAAAAAATTTTATTGGAAAAAATCAACTTTTTTTTTTTGGAAAAAGTGCTCCTAAAATCAAAAATAAAATTATTTTGCCAAATGTTTTTTGCACGTTTTGAAGACAATTAAATTACGCACTTTTCTATAAAGGTTTCATATTTTTCCAACATCTAGAAGTTGGTCATTTTGACCTTGGAAGGTACTTAAAAAAAATTTTATTGGAAAAAATCAACTTTTTTTTTTTGGAAAAAGTGCTCCTAAAATCAAAAATAAAATTATTTTGCCAAATGTTTTTTGCACGTTTTGAAGACAATTAAATTACGCACTTTTCTATAAAGGTTTCATATTTTTCCAACATCTAGAAGTTGGTCATTTTGACCTTGGAAGGTACTTAAAAAAAATTTTATTGGAAAAAATCAACTTTTTTTTTTTGGAAAAAGTGCTCCTAAAATCAAAAATAAAATTATTTTGCCAAATGTTTTTTGCACGTTTTGAAGACAATTAAATTACGCACTTTTCTATAAAGGTTTCATATTTTTCCAACATCTAGAAGTTGGTCATTTTGACCTTGGAAGGTACTTAAAAAAAATTTTATTGGAAAAAATCAACTTTTTTTTTTTGGAAAAAGTGCTCCTAAAATCAAAAATAAAATTATTTTGCCAAATGTTTTTTGCACGTTTTGAAGACAATTAAATTACGCACTTTTCTATAAAGGTTTCATATTTTTCCAACATCTAGAAGTTGGTCATTTTGACCTTGGAAGGTACTTAAAAAAAATTTTATTGGAAAAAATCAACTTTTTTTTTTTGGAAAAAGTGCTCCTAAAATCAAAAATAAAATTATTTTGCCAAATGTTTTTTGCACGTTTTGAAGACAATTAAATTACGCACTTTTCTATAAAGGTTTCATATTTTTCCAACATCTAGAAGTTGGTCATTTTGACCTTGGAAGGTACTTAAAAAAAATTTTATTGGAAAAAATCAACTTTTTTTTTTTGGAAAAAGTGCTCCTAAAATCAAAAATAAAATTATTTTGCCAAATGTTTTTTGCACGTTTTGAAGACAATTAAATTACGCACTTTTCTATAAAGGTTTCATATTTTTCCAACATCTAGAAGTTGGTCATTTTGACCTTGGAAGGTACTTAAAAAAAATTTTATTGGAAAAAATCAACTTTTTTTTTTTGGAAAAAGTGCTCCTAAAATCAAAAATAAAATTATTTTGCCAAATGTTTTTTGCACGTTTTGAAGACAATTAAATTACGCACTTTTCTATAAAGGTTTCATATTTTTCCAACATCTAGAAGTTGGTCATTTTGACCTTGGAAGGTACTTAAAAAAAATTTTATTGGAAAAAATCAACTTTTTTTTTTTGGAAAAAGTGCTCCTAAAATCAAAAATAAAATTATTTTGCCAAATGTTTTTTGCACGTTTTGAAGACAATTAAATTACGCACTTTTCTATAAAGGTTTCATATTTTTCCAACATCTAGAAGTTGGTCATTTTGACCTTGGAAGGTACTTAAAAAAAATTTTATTGGAAAAAATCAACTTTTTTTTTTTGGAAAAAGTGCTCCTAAAATCAAAAATAAAATTATTTTGCCAAATGTTTTTTGCACGTTTTGAAGACAATTAAATTACGCACTTTTCTATAAAGGTTTCATATTTTTCCAACATCTAGAAGTTGGTCATTTTGACCTTGGAAGGTACTTAAAAAAAATTTTATTGGAAAAAATCAACTTTTTTTTTTTGGAAAAAGTGCTCCTAAAATCAAAAATAAAATTATTTTGCCAAATGTTTTTTGCACGTTTTGAAGACAATTAAATTACGCACTTTTCTATAAAGGTTTCATATTTTTCCAACATCTAGAAGTTGGTCATTTTGACCTTGGAAGGTACTTAAAAAAAATTTTATTGGAAAAAATCAACTTTTTTTTTTTGGAAAAAGTGCTCCTAAAATCAAAAATAAAATTATTTTGCCAAATGTTTTTTGCACGTTTTGAAGACAATTAAATTACGCACTTTTCTATAAAGGTTTCATATTTTTCCAACATCTAGAAGTTGGTCATTTTGACCTTGGAAGGTACTTAAAAAAAATTTTATTGGAAAAAATCAACTTTTTTTTTTTGGAAAAAGTGCTCCTAAAATCAAAAATAAAATTATTTTGCCAAATGTTTTTTGCACGTTTTGAAGACAATTAAATTACGCACTTTTCTATAAAGGTTTCATATTTTTCCAACATCTAGAAGTTGGTCATTTTGACCTTGGAAGGTACTTAAAAAAAATTTTATTGGAAAAAATCAACTTTTTTTTTTTGGAAAAAGTGCTCCTAAAATCAAAAATAAAATTATTTTGCCAAATGTTTTTTGCACGTTTTGAAGACAATTAAATTACGCACTTTTCTATAAAGGTTTCATATTTTTCCAACATCTCGAAGATCGAAAATTTTTAACATCTACAAGATATTTTTCTTGGTTTCGGAAAAAATGTAGCTAAAAAATTTTTTAAGAGCAAAAAAAAAAAAAAAAAAAACGGTCAACAACTTTCTTATTACAAAGGGGTATCTATGTACCTCTTTGAATTTGTGAGAGCAAAAAAAAAAAAAAAAAAAAAAAAAAAAAAAACGCTCCACAGCTTTTCGGTTAATACTTTTCATCTAGAAAAAAAATTTTCAGATACAGAATTCTTCCAAAAAAATTTTCAGATACAGAATTCTTCCAAAAAAATTTTTTTTCGAAACACTATTGTTCCTAAGACATTCTTCCAAAAAAATAAAAATTCAGATACAGAATTGTTCCAAATAAATTTTTTTCCGATACAGAATTCTTCCTATGACATTCTTACAAATAACTTTCTATCAGATACACTATTGTTCCTCAGAAATTTTTTTCCAATTACACATTTTTTTCTACAATCAGTTTTTTAGGGAGCCCACATTCTAATTTCTATCTATTTTATTTTTTGAAGAACAAATTATTACTATTTTTATCTATTTTATTTTTTTAAGAAGATATTACTCTAATCGTACAATACTTTGGTGTTACACAATATTGTTTTACAATTTTTCATCGCTGCCTAACTAACTAACACACTGACTTCCGTTCTTTTATTTATCTTTTTAAATTTTTGAAACACTTTTAGTTTTCTATTGTATAAAAGCAACGTTTTATTTTTTCCGTTTATGCTTTTCTGTTTCTTTCTCTATCCATTCAGTATAGGTTAACTTTTTGTTTCATTAGAAGGTTTATTTTCAATAAGGATGGTTCAGTTAATTAGTTTTTGTTAATTTTTGTGTCTTTTTTAGTTTTTGTGAAGTTTTGTTTTTGTGTCTTCTGTATTTGTTTTCTTTTTTCTGGTTTTTTGTTTTAATTATTCTTGTTTCTGTAGCTTTTAATATATAATTTTTAATTTTCTCGTCAGTTTTTGTTTATTCAAGATAAAACACATGTTTTTCTGTTGAGTTTTTTCTTTTCTCTTTATTTTTTCTTTATATCTATTCTTTTTATTTTTGTTTTTTATTAGTTTCTATTGTTTTCTAATTTTTCGATTGATTTAATTCTTTTATTTTTGAAATTTTCTATTTTTTTGGAAAAAATCAAGTTTTTTTTTCGTGCTCCTAAAATCAGTTTCGTGCTCCTAAAATCAAAAATAAAATTATTTTGCCAAATGTTTTTTGCACGTTTTGAAGACAATTAAATTACGCACTTTTCTATAAAGGTTTCATATTTTTCCAACATCTAGAAGTTGGTCATTTTGACCTTGGAAGGTACTTAAAAAAAATTTTATTGGAAAAAATCAACTTTTTTTTTTTGGAAAAAGTGCTCCTAAAATCAAAAATAAAATTATTTTGCCAAATGTTTTTTGCACGTTTTGAAGACAATTAAATTACGCACTTTTCTATAAAGGTTTCATATTTTTCCAACATCTAGAAGTTGGTCATTTTGACCTTGGAAGGTACTTAAAAAAAATTTTATTGGAAAAAATCAACTTTTTTTTTTTGGAAAAAGTGCTCCTAAAATCAAAAATAAAATTATTTTGCCAAATGTTTTTTGCACGTTTTGAAGACAATTAAATTACGCACTTTTCTATAAAGGTTTCATATTTTTCCAACATCTAGAAGTTGGTCATTTTGACCTTGGAAGGTACTTAAAAAAAATTTTATTGGAAAAAATCAACTTTTTTTTTTTGGAAAAAGTGCTCCTAAAATCAAAAATAAAATTATTTTGCCAAATGTTTTTTGCACGTTTTGAAGACAATTAAATTACGCACTTTTCTATAAAGGTTTCATATTTTTCCAACATCTAGAAGTTGGTCATTTTGACCTTGGAAGGTACTTAAAAAAAATTTTATTGGAAAAAATCAACTTTTTTTTTTTGGAAAAAGTGCTCCTAAAATCAAAAATAAAATTATTTTGCCAAATGTTTTTTGCACGTTTTGAAGACAATTAAATTACGCACTTTTCTATAAAGGTTTCATATTTTTCCAACATCTAGAAGTTGGTCATTTTGACCTTGGAAGGTACTTAAAAAAAATTTTATTGGAAAAAATCAACTTTTTTTTTTTGGAAAAAGTGCTCCTAAAATCAAAAATAAAATTATTTTGCCAAATGTTTTTTGCACGTTTTGAAGACAATTAAATTACGCACTTTTCTATAAAGGTTTCATATTTTTCCAACATCTAGAAGTTGGTCATTTTGACCTTGGAAGGTACTTAAAAAAAATTTTATTGGAAAAAATCAACTTTTTTTTTTTGGAAAAAGTGCTCCTAAAATCAAAAATAAAATTATTTTGCCAAATGTTTTTTGCACGTTTTGAAGACAATTAAATTACGCACTTTTCTATAAAGGTTTCATATTTTTCCAACATCTAGAAGTTGGTCATTTTGACCTTGGAAGGTACTTAAAAAAAATTTTATTGGAAAAAATCAACTTTTTTTTTTTGGAAAAAGTGCTCCTAAAATCAAAAATAAAATTATTTTGCCAAATGTTTTTTGCACGTTTTGAAGACAATTAAATTACGCACTTTTCTATAAAGGTTTCATATTTTTCCAACATCTAGAAGTTGGTCATTTTGACCTTGGAAGGTACTTAAAAAAAATTTTATTGGAAAAAATCAACTTTTTTTTTTTGGAAAAAGTGCTCCTAAAATCAAAAATAAAATTATTTTGCCAAATGTTTTTTGCACGTTTTGAAGACAATTAAATTACGCACTTTTCTATAAAGGTTTCATATTTTTCCAACATCTAGAAGTTGGTCATTTTGACCTTGGAAGGTACTTAAAAAAAATTTTATTGGAAAAAATCAACTTTTTTTTTTTGGAAAAAGTGCTCCTAAAATCAAAAATAAAATTATTTTGCCAAATGTTTTTTGCACGTTTTGAAGACAATTAAATTACGCACTTTTCTATAAAGGTTTCATATTTTTCCAACATCTAGAAGTTGGTCATTTTGACCTTGGAAGGTACTTAAAAAAAATTTTATTGGAAAAAATCAACTTTTTTTTTTTGGAAAAAGTGCTCCTAAAATCAAAAATAAAATTATTTTGCCAAATGTTTTTTGCACGTTTTGAAGACAATTAAATTACGCACTTTTCTATAAAGGTTTCATATTTTTCCAACATCTAGAAGTTGGTCATTTTGACCTTGGAAGGTACTTAAAAAAAATTTTATTGGAAAAAATCAACTTTTTTTTTTTGGAAAAAGTGCTCCTAAAATCAAAAATAAAATTATTTTGCCAAATGTTTTTTGCACGTTTTGAAGACAATTAAATTACGCACTTTTCTATAAAGGTTTCATATTTTTCCAACATCTAGAAGTTGGTCATTTTGACCTTGGAAGGTACTTAAAAAAAATTTTATTGGAAAAAATCAACTTTTTTTTTTTGGAAAAAGTGCTCCTAAAATCAAAAATAAAATTATTTTGCCAAATGTTTTTTGCACGTTTTGAAGACAATTAAATTACGCACTTTTCTATAAAGGTTTCATATTTTTCCAACATCTAGAAGTTGGTCATTTTGACCTTGGAAGGTACTTAAAAAAAATTTTATTGGAAAAAATCAACTTTTTTTTTTTGGAAAAAGTGCTCCTAAAATCAAAAATAAAATTATTTTGCCAAATGTTTTTTGCACGTTTTGAAGACAATTAAATTACGCACTTTTCTATAAAGGTTTCATATTTTTCCAACATCTAGAAGTTGGTCATTTTGACCTTGGAAGGTACTTAAAAAAAATTTTATTGGAAAAAATC
Organism: Pedicia rivosa; assembly: GCA_963082725.1. Taxonomy (NCBI): domain Eukaryota; kingdom Metazoa; phylum Arthropoda; class Insecta; order Diptera; family Pediciidae; genus Pedicia; species Pedicia rivosa. Next base: position 8,708 of record OY720155.1, read on the forward strand.
AACTTTTTTTTTTTGGAAAAAGTGCTCCTAAAATCAAAAATAAAATTATTTTGCCAAATGTTTTTTGCACGTTTTGAAGACAATTAAATTACGCACTTTTCTATAAAGGTTTCATATTTTTCCAACATCTAGAAGTTGGTCATTTTGACCTTGGAAGGTACTTAAAAAAAATTTTATTGGAAAAAATCAACTTTTTTTTTTTGGAAAAAGTGCTCCTAAAATCAAAAATAAAATTATTTTGCCAAATGTTTTTTGCACGTTTTGAAGACAATTAAATTACGCACTTTTCTATAAAGGTTTCATATTTTTCCAACATCTAGAAGTTGGTCATTTTGACCTTGGAAGGTACTTAAAAAAAATTTTATTGGAAAAAATCAACTTTTTTTTTTTGGAAAAAGTGCTCCTAAAATCAAAAATAAAATTATTTTGCCAAATGTTTTTTGCACGTTTTGAAGACAATTAAATTACGCACTTTTCTATAAAGGTTTCATATTTTTCCAACATCTAGAAGTTGGTCATTTTGACCTTGGAAGGTACTTAAAAAAAATTTTATTGGAAAAAATCAACTTTTTTTTTTTGGAAAAAGTGCTCCTAAAATCAAAAATAAAATTATTTTGCCAAATGTTTTTTGCACGTTTTGAAGACAATTAAATTACGCACTTTTCTATAAAGGTTTCATATTTTTCCAACATCTAGAAGTTGGTCATTTTGACCTTGGAAGGTACTTAAAAAAAATTTTATTGGAAAAAATCAACTTTTTTTTTTTGGAAAAAGTGCTCCTAAAATCAAAAATAAAATTATTTTGCCAAATGTTTTTTGCACGTTTTGAAGACAATTAAATTACGCACTTTTCTATAAAGGTTTCATATTTTTCCAACATCTAGAAGTTGGTCATTTTGACCTTGGAAGGTACTTAAAAAAAATTTTATTGGAAAAAATCAACTTTTTTTTTTTGGAAAAAGTGCTCCTAAAATCAAAAATAAAATTATTTTGCCAAATGTTTTTTGCACGTTTTGAAGACAATTAAATTACGCACTTTTCTATAAAGGTTTCATATTTTTCCAACATCTAGAAGTTGGTCATTTTGACCTTGGAAGGTACTTAAAAAAAATTTTATTGGAAAAAATCAACTTTTTTTTTTTGGAAAAAGTGCTCCTAAAATCAAAAATAAAATTATTTTGCCAAATGTTTTTTGCACGTTTTGAAGACAATTAAATTACGCACTTTTCTATAAAGGTTTCATATTTTTCCAACATCTAGAAGTTGGTCATTTTGACCTTGGAAGGTACTTAAAAAAAATTTTATTGGAAAAAATCAACTTTTTTTTTTTGGAAAAAGTGCTCCTAAAATCAAAAATAAAATTATTTTGCCAAATGTTTTTTGCACGTTTTGAAGACAATTAAATTACGCACTTTTCTATAAAGGTTTCATATTTTTCCAACATCTAGAAGTTGGTCATTTTGACCTTGGAAGGTACTTAAAAAAAATTTTATTGGAAAAAATCAACTTTTTTTTTTTGGAAAAAGTGCTCCTAAAATCAAAAATAAAATTATTTTGCCAAATGTTTTTTGCACGTTTTGAAGACAATTAAATTACGCACTTTTCTATAAAGGTTTCATATTTTTCCAACATCTAGAAGTTGGTCATTTTGACCTTGGAAGGTACTTAAAAAAAATTTTATTGGAAAAAATCAACTTTTTTTTTTTGGAAAAAGTGCTCCTAAAATCAAAAATAAAATTATTTTGCCAAATGTTTTTTGCACGTTTTGAAGACAATTAAATTACGCACTTTTCTATAAAGGTTTCATATTTTTCCAACATCTAGAAGTTGGTCATTTTGACCTTGGAAGGTACTTAAAAAAAATTTTATTGGAAAAAATCAACTTTTTTTTTTTGGAAAAAGTGCTCCTAAAATCAAAAATAAAATTATTTTGCCAAATGTTTTTTGCACGTTTTGAAGACAATTAAATTACGCACTTTTCTATAAAGGTTTCATATTTTTCCAACATCTAGAAGTTGGTCATTTTGACCTTGGAAGGTACTTAAAAAAAATTTTATTGGAAAAAATCAACTTTTTTTTTTTGGAAAAAGTGCTCCTAAAATCAAAAATAAAATTATTTTGCCAAATGTTTTTTGCACGTTTTGAAGACAATTAAATTACGCACTTTTCTATAAAGGTTTCATATTTTTCCAACATCTAGAAGTTGGTCATTTTGACCTTGGAAGGTACTTAAAAAAAATTTTATTGGAAAAAATCAACTTTTTTTTTTTGGAAAAAGTGCTCCTAAAATCAAAAATAAAATTATTTTGCCAAATGTTTTTTGCACGTTTTGAAGACAATTAAATTACGCACTTTTCTATAAAGGTTTCATATTTTTCCAACATCTAGAAGTTGGTCATTTTGACCTTGGAAGGTACTTAAAAAAAATTTTATTGGAAAAAATCAACTTTTTTTTTTTGGAAAAAGTGCTCCTAAAATCAAAAATAAAATTATTTTGCCAAATGTTTTTTGCACGTTTTGAAGACAATTAAATTACGCACTTTTCTATAAAGGTTTCATATTTTTCCAACATCTAGAAGTTGGTCATTTTGACCTTGGAAGGTACTTAAAAAAAATTTTATTGGAAAAAATCAACTTTTTTTTTTTGGAAAAAGTGCTCCTAAAATCAAAAATAAAATTATTTTGCCAAATGTTTTTTGCACGTTTTGAAGACAATTAAATTACGCACTTTTCTATAAAGGTTTCATATTTTTCCAACATCTAGAAGTTGGTCATTTTGACCTTGGAAGGTACTTAAAAAAAATTTTATTGGAAAAAATCAACTTTTTTTTTTTGGAAAAAGTGCTCCTAAAATCAAAAATAAAATTATTTTGCCAAATGTTTTTTGCACGTTTTGAAGACAATTAAATTACGCACTTTTCTATAAAGGTTTCATATTTTTCCAACATCTAGAAGTTGGTCATTTTGACCTTGGAAGGTACTTAAAAAAAATTTTATTGGAAAAAATCAACTTTTTTTTTTTGGAAAAAGTGCTCCTAAAATCAAAAATAAAATTATTTTGCCAAATGTTTTTTGCACGTTTTGAAGACAATTAAATTACGCACTTTTCTATAAAGGTTTCATATTTTTCCAACATCTAGAAGTTGGTCATTTTGACCTTGGAAGGTACTTAAAAAAAATTTTATTGGAAAAAATCAACTTTTTTTTTTTGGAAAAAGTGCTCCTAAAATCAAAAATAAAATTATTTTGCCAAATGTTTTTTGCACGTTTTGAAGACAATTAAATTACGCACTTTTCTATAAAGGTTTCATATTTTTCCAACATCTAGAAGTTGGTCATTTTGACCTTGGAAGGTACTTAAAAAAAATTTTATTGGAAAAAATCAACTTTTTTTTTTTGGAAAAAGTGCTCCTAAAATCAAAAATAAAATTATTTTGCCAAATGTTTTTTGCACGTTTTGAAGACAATTAAATTACGCACTTTTCTATAAAGGTTTCATATTTTTCCAACATCTCGAAGATCGAAAATTTTTAACATCTACAAGATATTTTTCTTGGTTTCGGAAAAAATGTAGCTAAAAAATTTTTTAAGAGCAAAAAAAAAAAAAAAAAAAACGGTCAACAACTTTCTTATTACAAAGGGGTATCTATGTACCTCTTTGAATTTGTGAGAGCAAAAAAAAAAAAAAAAAAAAAAAAAAAAAAAACGCTCCACAGCTTTTCGGTTAATACTTTTCATCTAGAAAAAAAATTTTCAGATACAGAATTCTTCCAAAAAAATTTTCAGATACAGAATTCTTCCAAAAAAATTTTTTTTCGAAACACTATTGTTCCTAAGACATTCTTCCAAAAAAATAAAAATTCAGATACAGAATTGTTCCAAATAAATTTTTTTCCGATACAGAATTCTTCCTATGACATTCTTACAAATAACTTTCTATCAGATACACTATTGTTCCTCAGAAATTTTTTTCCAATTACACATTTTTTTCTACAATCAGTTTTTTAGGGAGCCCACATTCTAATTTCTATCTATTTTATTTTTTGAAGAACAAATTATTACTATTTTTATCTATTTTATTTTTTTAAGAAGATATTACTCTAATCGTACAATACTTTGGTGTTACACAATATTGTTTTACAATTTTTCATCGCTGCCTAACTAACTAACACACTGACTTCCGTTCTTTTATTTATCTTTTTAAATTTTTGAAACACTTTTAGTTTTCTATTGTATAAAAGCAACGTTTTATTTTTTCCGTTTATGCTTTTCTGTTTCTTTCTCTATCCATTCAGTATAGGTTAACTTTTTGTTTCATTAGAAGGTTTATTTTCAATAAGGATGGTTCAGTTAATTAGTTTTTGTTAATTTTTGTGTCTTTTTTAGTTTTTGTGAAGTTTTGTTTTTGTGTCTTCTGTATTTGTTTTCTTTTTTCTGGTTTTTTGTTTTAATTATTCTTGTTTCTGTAGCTTTTAATATATAATTTTTAATTTTCTCGTCAGTTTTTGTTTATTCAAGATAAAACACATGTTTTTCTGTTGAGTTTTTTCTTTTCTCTTTATTTTTTCTTTATATCTATTCTTTTTATTTTTGTTTTTTATTAGTTTCTATTGTTTTCTAATTTTTCGATTGATTTAATTCTTTTATTTTTGAAATTTTCTATTTTTTTGGAAAAAATCAAGTTTTTTTTTCGTGCTCCTAAAATCAGTTTCGTGCTCCTAAAATCAAAAATAAAATTATTTTGCCAAATGTTTTTTGCACGTTTTGAAGACAATTAAATTACGCACTTTTCTATAAAGGTTTCATATTTTTCCAACATCTAGAAGTTGGTCATTTTGACCTTGGAAGGTACTTAAAAAAAATTTTATTGGAAAAAATCAACTTTTTTTTTTTGGAAAAAGTGCTCCTAAAATCAAAAATAAAATTATTTTGCCAAATGTTTTTTGCACGTTTTGAAGACAATTAAATTACGCACTTTTCTATAAAGGTTTCATATTTTTCCAACATCTAGAAGTTGGTCATTTTGACCTTGGAAGGTACTTAAAAAAAATTTTATTGGAAAAAATCAACTTTTTTTTTTTGGAAAAAGTGCTCCTAAAATCAAAAATAAAATTATTTTGCCAAATGTTTTTTGCACGTTTTGAAGACAATTAAATTACGCACTTTTCTATAAAGGTTTCATATTTTTCCAACATCTAGAAGTTGGTCATTTTGACCTTGGAAGGTACTTAAAAAAAATTTTATTGGAAAAAATCAACTTTTTTTTTTTGGAAAAAGTGCTCCTAAAATCAAAAATAAAATTATTTTGCCAAATGTTTTTTGCACGTTTTGAAGACAATTAAATTACGCACTTTTCTATAAAGGTTTCATATTTTTCCAACATCTAGAAGTTGGTCATTTTGACCTTGGAAGGTACTTAAAAAAAATTTTATTGGAAAAAATCAACTTTTTTTTTTTGGAAAAAGTGCTCCTAAAATCAAAAATAAAATTATTTTGCCAAATGTTTTTTGCACGTTTTGAAGACAATTAAATTACGCACTTTTCTATAAAGGTTTCATATTTTTCCAACATCTAGAAGTTGGTCATTTTGACCTTGGAAGGTACTTAAAAAAAATTTTATTGGAAAAAATCAACTTTTTTTTTTTGGAAAAAGTGCTCCTAAAATCAAAAATAAAATTATTTTGCCAAATGTTTTTTGCACGTTTTGAAGACAATTAAATTACGCACTTTTCTATAAAGGTTTCATATTTTTCCAACATCTCGAAGATCGAAAATTTTTAACATCTACAAGATATTTTTCTTGGTTTCGGAAAAAATGTAGCTAAAAAATTTTTTAAGAGCAAAAAAAAAAAAAAAAAAAACGGTCAACAACTTTCTTATTACAAAGGGGTATCTATGTACCTCTTTGAATTTGTGAGAGCAAAAAAAAAAAAAAAAAAAAAAAAAAAAAAACGCTCCACAGCTTTTCGGTTAATACTTTTCATCTAGAAAAAAAATTTTCAGATACAGAATTCTTCCAAAAAAATTTTCAGATACAGAATTCTTCCAAAAAAATTTTTTTTCGAAACACTATTGTTCCTAAGACATTCTTCCAAAAAAATAAAAATTCAGATACAGAATTGTTCCAAATAAATTTTTTTCCGATACAGAATTCTTCCTATGACATTCTTACAAATAACTTTCTATCAGATACACTATTGTTCCTCAGAAATTTTTTTCCAATTACACATTTTTTTCTACAATCAGTTTTTTAGGGAGCCCACATTCTAATTTCTATCTATTTTATTTTTTGAAGAACAAATTATTACTATTTTTATCTATTTTATTTTTTTAAGAAGATATTACTCTAATCGTACAATACTTTGGTGTTACACAATATTGTTTTACAATTTTTCATCGCTGCCTAACTAACTAACACACTGACTTCCGTTCTTTTATTTATCTTTTTAAATTTTTGAAACACTTTTAGTTTTCTATTGTATAAAAGCAACGTTTTATTTTTTCCGTTTATGCTTTTCTGTTTCTTTCTCTATCCATTCAGTATAGGTTAACTTTTTGTTTCATTAGAAGGTTTATTTTCAATAAGGATGGTTCAGTTAATTAGTTTTTGTTAATTTTTGTGTCTTTTTTAGTTTTTGTGAAGTTTTGTTTTTGTGTCTTCTGTATTTGTTTTCTTTTTTCTGGTTTTTTGTTTTAATTATTCTTGTTTCTGTAGCTTTTAATATATAATTTTTAATTTTCTCGTCAGTTTTTGTTTATTCAAGATAAAACACATGTTTTTCTGTTGAGTTTTTTCTTTTCTCTTTATTTTTTCTTTATATCTATTCTTTTTATTTTTGTTTTTTATTAGTTTCTATTGTTTTCTAATTTTTCGATTGATTTAATTCTTTTATTTTTGAAATTTTCTATTTTTTTGGAAAAAATCAAGTTTTTTTTTCGTGCTCCTAAAATCAGTTTCGTGCTCCTAAAATCAAAAATAAAATTATTTTGCCAAATGTTTTTTGCACGTTTTGAAGACAATTAAATTACGCACTTTTCTATAAAGGTTTCATATTTTTCCAACATCTAGAAGTTGGTCATTTTGACCTTGGAAGGTACTTAAAAAAAATTTTATTGGAAAAAATCAACTTTTTTTTTTTGGAAAAAGTGCTCCTAAAATCAAAAATAAAATTATTTTGCCAAATGTTTTTTGCACGTTTTGAAGACAATTAAATTACGCACTTTTCTATAAAGGTTTCATATTTTTCCAACATCTAGAAGTTGGTCATTTTGACCTTGGAAGGTACTTAAAAAAAATTTTATTGGAAAAAATCAACTTTTTTTTTTTGGAAAAAGTGCTCCTAAAATCAAAAATAAAATTATTTTGCCAAATGTTTTTTGCACGTTTTGAAGACAATTAAATTACGCACTTTTCTATAAAGGTTTCATATTTTTCCAACATCTAGAAGTTGGTCATTTTGACCTTGGAAGGTACTTAAAAAAAATTTTATTGGAAAAAATCAACTTTTTTTTTTTGGAAAAAGTGCTCCTAAAATCAAAAATAAAATTATTTTGCCAAATGTTTTTTGCACGTTTTGAAGACAATTAAATTACGCACTTTTCTATAAAGGTTTCATATTTTTCCAACATCTAGAAGTTGGTCATTTTGACCTTGGAAGGTACTTAAAAAAAATTTTATTGGAAAAAATCAACTTTTTTTTTTTGGAAAAAGTGCTCCTAAAATCAAAAATAAAATTATTTTGCCAAATGTTTTTTGCACGTTTTGAAGACAATTAAATTACGCACTTTTCTATAAAGGTTTCATATTTTTCCAACATCTAGAAGTTGGTCATTTTGACCTTGGAAGGTACTTAAAAAAAATTTTATTGGAAAAAATCAACTTTTTTTTTTTGGAAAAAGTGCTCCTAAAATCAAAAATAAAATTATTTTGCCAAATGTTTTTTGCACGTTTTGAAGACAATTAAATTACGCACTTTTCTATAAAGGTTTCATATTTTTCCAACATCTAGAAGTTGGTCATTTTGACCTTGGAAGGTACTTAAAAAAAATTTTATTGGAAAAAATCAACTTTTTTTTTTTGGAAAAAGTGCTCCTAAAATCAAAAATAAAATTATTTTGCCAAATGTTTTTTGCACGTTTTGAAGACAATTAAATTACGCACTTTTCTATAAAGGTTTCATATTTTTCCAACATCTAGAAGTTGGTCATTTTGACCTTGGAAGGTACTTAAAAAAAATTTTATTGGAAAAAATCAACTTTTTTTTTTTGGAAAAAGTGCTCCTAAAATCAAAAATAAAATTATTTTGCCAAATGTTTTTTGCACGTTTTGAAGACAATTAAATTACGCACTTTTCTATAAAGGTTTCATATTTTTCCAACATCTAGAAGTTGGTCATTTTGACCTTGGAAGGTACTTAAAAAAAATTTTATTGGAAAAAATCAACTTTTTTTTTTTGGAAAAAGTGCTCCTAAAATCAAAAATAAAATTATTTTGCCAAATGTTTTTTGCACGTTTTGAAGACAATTAAATTACGCACTTTTCTATAAAGGTTTCATATTTTTCCAACATCTAGAAGTTGGTCATTTTGACCTTGGAAGGTACTTAAAAAAAATTTTATTGGAAAAAATCAACTTTTTTTTTTTGGAAAAAGTGCTCCTAAAATCAAAAATAAAATTATTTTGCCAAATGTTTTTTGCACGTTTTGAAGACAATTAAATTACGCACTTTTCTATAAAGGTTTCATATTTTTCCAACATCTAGAAGTTGGTCATTTTGACCTTGGAAGGTACTTAAAAAAAATTTTATTGGAAAAAATCAACTTTTTTTTTTTGGAAAAAGTGCTCCTAAAATCAAAAATAAAATTATTTTGCCAAATGTTTTTTGCACGTTTTGAAGACAATTAAATTACGCACTTTTCTATAAAGGTTTCATATTTTTCCAACATCTAGAAGTTGGTCATTTTGACCTTGGAAGGTACTTAAAAAAAATTTTATTGGAAAAAATCAACTTTTTTTTTTTGGAAAAAGTGCTCCTAAAATCAAAAATAAAATTATTTTGCCAAATGTTTTTTGCACGTTTTGAAGACAATTAAATTACGCACTTTTCTATAAAGGTTTCATATTTTTCCAACATCTAGAAGTTGGTCATTTTGACCTTGGAAGGTACTTAAAAAAAATTTTATTGGAAAAAATCAACTTTTTTTTTTTGGAAAAAGTGCTCCTAAAATCAAAAATAAAATTATTTTGCCAAATGTTTTTTGCACGTTTTGAAGACAATTAAATTACGCACTTTTCTATAAAGGTTTCATATTTTTCCAACATCTAGAAGTTGGTCATTTTGACCTTGGAAGGTACTTAAAAAAAATTTTATTGGAAAAAATCAACTTTTTTTTTTTGGAAAAAGTGCTCCTAAAATCAAAAATAAAATTATTTTGCCAAATGTTTTTTGCACGTTTTGAAGACAATTAAATTACGCACTTTTCTATAAAGGTTTCATATTTTTCCAACATCTAGAAGTTGGTCATTTTGACCTTGGAAGGTACTTAAAAAAAATTTTATTGGAAAAAATCAACTTTTTTTTTTTGGAAAAAGTGCTCCTAAAATCAAAAATAAAATTATTTTGCCAAATGTTTTTTGCACGTTTTGAAGACAATTAAATTACGCACTTTTCTATAAAGGTTTCATATTTTTCCAACATCTAGAAGTTGGTCATTTTGACCTTGGAAGGTACTTAAAAAAAATTTTATTGGAAAAAATCAACTTTTTTTTTTTGGAAAAAGTGCTCCTAAAATCAAAAATAAAATTATTTTGCCAAATGTTTTTTGCACGTTTTGAAGACAATTAAATTACGCACTTTTCTATAAAGGTTTCATATTTTTCCAACATCTAGAAGTTGGTCATTTTGACCTTGGAAGGTACTTAAAAAAAATTTTATTGGAAAAAATCAACTTTTTTTTTTTGGAAAAAGTGCTCCTAAAATCAAAAATAAAATTATTTTGCCAAATGTTTTTTGCACGTTTTGAAGACAATTAAATTACGCACTTTTCTATAAAGGTTTCATATTTTTCCAACATCTAGAAGTTGGTCATTTTGACCTTGGAAGGTACTTAAAAAAAATTTTATTGGAAAAAATCAACTTTTTTTTTTTGGAAAAAGTGCTCCTAAAATCAAAAATAAAATTATTTTGCCAAATGTTTTTTGCACGTTTTGAAGACAATTAAATTACGCACTTTTCTATAAAGGTTTCATATTTTTCCAACATCTAGAAGTTGGTCATTTTGACCTTGGAAGGTACTTAAAAAAAATTTTATTGGAAAAAATCAACTTTTTTTTTTTGGAAAAAGTGCTCCTAAAATCAAAAATAAAATTATTTTGCCAAATGTTTTTTGCACGTTTTGAAGACAATTAAATTACGCACTTTTCTATAAAGGTTTCATATTTTTCCAACATCTAGAAGTTGGTCATTTTGACCTTGGAAGGTACTTAAAAAAAATTTTATTGGAAAAAATCAACTTTTTTTTTTTGGAAAAAGTGCTCCTAAAATCAAAAATAAAATTATTTTGCCAAATGTTTTTTGCACGTTTTGAAGACAATTAAATTACGCACTTTTCTATAAAGGTTTCATATTTTTCCAACATCTAGAAGTTGGTCATTTTGACCTTGGAAGGTACTTAAAAAAAATTTTATTGGAAAAAATCAACTTTTTTTTTTTGGAAAAAGTGCTCCTAAAATCAAAAATAAAATTATTTTGCCAAATGTTTTTTGCACGTTTTGAAGACAATTAAATTACGCACTTTTCTATAAAGGTTTCATATTTTTCCAACATCTAGAAGTTGGTCATTTTGACCTTGGAAGGTACTTAAAAAAAATTTTATTGGAAAAAATCAACTTTTTTTTTTTGGAAAAAGTGCTCCTAAAATCAAAAATAAAATTATTTTGCCAAATGTTTTTTGCACGTTTTGAAGACAATTAAATTACGCACTTTTCTATAAAGGTTTCATATTTTTCCAACATCTAGAAGTTGGTCATTTTGACCTTGGAAGGTACTTAAAAAAAATTTTATTGGAAAAAATCAACTTTTTTTTTTTGGAAAAAGTGCTCCTAAAATCAAAAATAAAATTATTTTGCCAAATGTTTTTTGCACGTTTTGAAGACAATTAAATTACGCACTTTTCTATAAAGGTTTCATATTTTTCCAACATCTAGAAGTTGGTCATTTTGACCTTGGAAGGTACTTAAAAAAAATTTTATTGGAAAAAATCAACTTTTTTTTTTTGGAAAAAGTGCTCCTAAAATCAAAAATAAAATTATTTTGCCAAATGTTTTTCGCACGTTTTGAAGACAATTAAATTACGCACTTTTCTATAAAGGTTTCATATTTTTCCAACATCTCGAAGATCGAAAATTTTTAACATCTACAAGATATTTTTCTTTTCGGTTAATACTTTTCATCTAGAAAAAAAATTTTCAGATACAGAATTCTTCCAAAAAAATTTTCAGATACAGAATTCTTCCAAAAAAATTTTTTTTCGAAACACTATTGTTCCTAAGACATTCTTCCAAAAAAATAAAAATTCAGATACAGAATTGTTCCAAATAAATTTTTTTCCGATACAGAATTCTTCCTATGACATTCTTACAAATAACTTTCTATCAGATACACTATTGTTCCTCAGAAATTTTTTTCCAATTACACATTTTTTTCTACAATCAGTTTTTTAGGGAGCCCACATTCTAATTTCTATCTATTTTATTTTTTGAAGAACAAATTATTACTATTTTTATCTATTTTATTTTTTTAAGAAGATATTACTCTAATCGTACAATACTTTGGTGTTACACAATATTGTTTTACAATTTTTCATCGCTGCCTAACTAACTAACACACTGACTTCCGTTCTTTTATTTATCTTTTTAAATTTTTGAAACACTTTTAGTTTTCTATTGTATAAAAGCAACGTTTTATTTTTTCCGTTTATGCTTTTCTGTTTCTTTCTCTATCCATTCAGTATAGGTTAACTTTTTGTTTCATTAGAAGGTTTATTTTCAATAAGGATGGTTCAGTTAATTAGTTTTTGTTAATTTTTGTGTCTTTTTTAGTTTTTGTGAAGTTTTGTTTTTGTGTCTTCTGTATTTGTTTTCTTTTTTCTGGTTTTTTGTTTTAATTATTCTTGTTTCTGTAGCTTTTAATATATAATTTTTAATTTTCTCGTCAGTTTTTGTTTATTCAAGATAAAACACATGTTTTTCTGTTGAGTTTTTTCTTTTCTCTTTATTTTTTCTTTATATCTATTCTTTTTATTTTTGTTTTTTATTAGTTTCTATTGTTTTCTAATTTTTCGATTGATTTAATTCTTTTATTTTTGAAATTTTCTATTTTTTTGGAAAAAATCAAGTTTTTTTTTCGTGCTCCTAAAATCAGTTTCGTGCTCCTAAAATCAAAAATAAAATTATTTTGCCAAATGTTTTTTGCACGTTTTGAAGACAATTAAATTACGCACTTTTCTATAAAGGTTTCATATTTTTCCAACATCTAGAAGTTGGTCATTTTGACCTTGGAAGGTACTTAAAAAAAATTTTATTGGAAAAAATCAACTTTTTTTTTTTGGAAAAAGTGCTCCTAAAATCAAAAATAAAATTATTTTGCCAAATGTTTTTTGCACGTTTTGAAGACAATTAAATTACGCACTTTTCTATAAAGGTTTCATATTTTTCCAACATCTAGAAGTTGGTCATTTTGACCTTGGAAGGTACTTAAAAAAAATTTTATTGGAAAAAATCAACTTTTTTTTTTTGGAAAAAGTGCTCCTAAAATCAAAAATAAAATTATTTTGCCAAATGTTTTTTGCACGTTTTGAAGACAATTAAATTACGCACTTTTCTATAAAGGTTTCATATTTTTCCAACATCTAGAAGTTGGTCATTTTGACCTTGGAAGGTACTTAAAAAAAATTTTATTGGAAAAAATCAACTTTTTTTTTTTGGAAAAAGTGCTCCTAAAATCAAAAATAAAATTATTTTGCCAAATGTTTTTTGCACGTTTTGAAGACAATTAAATTACGCACTTTTCTATAAAGGTTTCATATTTTTCCAACATCTAGAAGTTGGTCATTTTGACCTTGGAAGGTACTTAAAAAAAATTTTATTGGAAAAAATCAACTTTTTTTTTTTGGAAAAAGTGCTCCTAAAATCAAAAATAAAATTATTTTGCCAAATGTTTTTTGCACGTTTTGAAGACAATTAAATTACGCACTTTTCTATAAAGGTTTCATATTTTTCCAACATCTAGAAGTTGGTCATTTTGACCTTGGAAGGTACTTAAAAAAAATTTTATTGGAAAAAATCAACTTTTTTTTTTTGGAAAAAGTGCTCCTAAAATCAAAAATAAAATTATTTTGCCAAATGTTTTTTGCACGTTTTGAAGACAATTAAATTACGCACTTTTCTATAAAGGTTTCATATTTTTCCAACATCTAGAAGTTGGTCATTTTGACCTTGGAAGGTACTTAAAAAAAATTTTATTGGAAAAAATCAACTTTTTTTTTTTGGAAAAAGTGCTCCTAAAATCAAAAATAAAATTATTTTGCCAAATGTTTTTTGCACGTTTTGAAGACAATTAAATTACGCACTTTTCTATAAAGGTTTCATATTTTTCCAACATCTAGAAGTTGGTCATTTTGACCTTGGAAGGTACTTAAAAAAAATTTTATTGGAAAAAATCAACTTTTTTTTTTTGGAAAAAGTGCTCCTAAAATCAAAAATAAAATTATTTTGCCAAATGTTTTTTGCACGTTTTGAAGACAATTAAATTACGCACTTTTCTATAAAGGTTTCATATTTTTCCAACATCTAGAAGTTGGTCATTTTGACCTTGGAAGGTACTTAAAAAAAATTTTATTGGAAAAAATCAACTTTTTTTTTTTGGAAAAAGTGCTCCTAAAATCAAAAATAAAATTATTTTGCCAAATGTTTTTTGCACGTTTTGAAGACAATTAAATTACGCACTTTTCTATAAAGGTTTCATATTTTTCCAACATCTAGAAGTTGGTCATTTTGACCTTGGAAGGTACTTAAAAAAAATTTTATTGGAAAAAATCAACTTTTTTTTTTTGGAAAAAGTGCTCCTAAAATCAAAAATAAAATTATTTTGCCAAATGTTTTTTGCACGTTTTGAAGACAATTAAATTACGCACTTTTCTATAAAGGTTTCATATTTTTCCAACATCTAGAAGTTGGTCATTTTGACCTTGGAAGGTACTTAAAAAAAATTTTATTGGAAAAAATCAACTTTTTTTTTTTGGAAAAAGTGCTCCTAAAATCAAAAATAAAATTATTTTGCCAAATGTTTTTTGCACGTTTTGAAGACAATTAAATTACGCACTTTTCTATAAAGGTTTCATATTTTTCCAACATCTAGAAGTTGGTCATTTTGACCTTGGAAGGTACTTAAAAAAAATTTTATTGGAAAAAATCAACTTTTTTTTTTTGGAAAAAGTGCTCCTAAAATCAAAAATAAAATTATTTTGCCAAATGTTTTTTGCACGTTTTGAAGACAATTAAATTACGCACTTTTCTATAAAGGTTTCATATTTTTCCAACATCTAGAAGTTGGTCATTTTGACCTTGGAAGGTACTTAAAAAAAATTTTATTGGAAAAAATCAACTTTTTTTTTTTGGAAAAAGTGCTCCTAAAATCAAAAATAAAATTATTTTGCCAAATGTTTTTTGCACGTTTTGAAGACAATTAAATTACGCACTTTTCTATAAAGGTTTCATATTTTTCCAACATCTAGAAGTTGGTCATTTTGACCTTGGAAGGTACTTAAAAAAAATTTTATTGGAAAAAATCAACTTTTTTTTTTTGGAAAAAGTGCTCCTAAAATCAAAAATAAAATTATTTTGCCAAATGTTTTTTGCACGTTTTGAAGACAATTAAATTACGCACTTTTCTATAAAGGTTTCATATTTTTCCAACATCTAGAAGTTGGTCATTTTGACCTTGGAAGGTACTTAAAAAAAATTTTATTGGAAAAAATCAACTTTTTTTTTTTGGAAAAAGTGCTCCTAAAATCAAAAATAAAATTATTTTGCCAAATGTTTTTTGCACGTTTTGAAGACAATTAAATTACGCACTTTTCTATAAAGGTTTCATATTTTTCCAACATCTAGAAGTTGGTCATTTTGACCTTGGAAGGTACTTAAAAAAAATTTTATTGGAAAAAATCAACTTTTTTTTTTTGGAAAAAGTGCTCCTAAAATCAAAAATAAAATTATTTTGCCAAATGTTTTTTGCACGTTTTGAAGACAATTAAATTACGCACTTTTCTATAAAGGTTTCATATTTTTCCAACATCTAGAAGTTGGTCATTTTGACCTTGGAAGGTACTTAAAAAAAATTTTATTGGAAAAAATCAACTTTTTTTTTTTGGAAAAAGTGCTCCTAAAATCAAAAATAAAATTATTTTGCCAAATGTTTTTTGCACGTTTTGAAGACAATTAAATTACGCACTTTTCTATAAAGGTTTCATATTTTTCCAACATCTAGAAGTTGGTCATTTTGACCTTGGAAGGTACTTAAAAAAAATTTTATTGGAAAAAATCAACTTTTTTTTTTTGGAAAAAGTGCTCCTAAAATCAAAAATAAAATTATTTTGCCAAATGTTTTTTGCACGTTTTGAAGACAATTAAATTACGCACTTTTCTATAAAGGTTTCATATTTTTCCAACATCTAGAAGTTGGTCATTTTGACCTTGGAAGGTACTTAAAAAAAATTTTATTGGAAAAAATCAACTTTTTTTTTTTGGAAAAAGTGCTCCTAAAATCAAAAATAAAATTATTTTGCCAAATGTTTTTTGCACGTTTTGAAGACAATTAAATTACGCACTTTTCTATAAAGGTTTCATATTTTTCCAACATCTAGAAGTTGGTCATTTTGACCTTGGAAGGTACTTAAAAAAAATTTTATTGGAAAAAATCAACTTTTTTTTTTTGGAAAAAGTGCTCCTAAAATCAAAAATAAAATTATTTTGCCAAATGTTTTTTGCACGTTTTGAAGACAATTAAATTACGCACTTTTCTATAAAGGTTTCATATTTTTCCAACATCTAGAAGTTGGTCATTTTGACCTTGGAAGGTACTTAAAAAAAATTTTATTGGAAAAAATCAACTTTTTTTTTTTGGAAAAAGTGCTCCTAAAATCAAAAATAAAATTATTTTGCCAAATGTTTTTTGCACGTTTTGAAGACAATTAAATTACGCACTTTTCTATAAAGGTTTCATATTTTTCCAACATCTAGAAGTTGGTCATTTTGACCTTGGAAGGTACTTAAAAAAAATTTTATTGGAAAAAATCAACTTTTTTTTTTTGGAAAAAGTGCTCCTAAAATCAAAAATAAAATTATTTTGCCAAATGTTTTTTGCACGTTTTGAAGACAATTAAATTACGCACTTTTCTATAAAGGTTTCATATTTTTCCAACATCTAGAAGTTGGTCATTTTGACCTTGGAAGGTACTTAAAAAAAATTTTATTGGAAAAAATCAACTTTTTTTTTTTGGAAAAAGTGCTCCTAAAATCAAAAATAAAATTATTTTGCCAAATGTTTTTTGCACGTTTTGAAGACAATTAAATTACGCACTTTTCTATAAAGGTTTCATATTTTTCCAACATCTAGAAGTTGGTCATTTTGACCTTGGAAGGTACTTAAAAAAAATTTTATTGGAAAAAATCAACTTTTTTTTTTTGGAAAAAGTGCTCCTAAAATCAAAAATAAAATTATTTTGCCAAATGTTTTTTGCACGTTTTGAAGACAATTAAATTACGCACTTTTCTATAAAGGTTTCATATTTTTCCAACATCTAGAAGTTGGTCATTTTGACCTTGGAAGGTACTTAAAAAAAATTTTATTGGAAAAAATCAACTTTTTTTTTTTGGAAAAAGTGCTCCTAAAATCAAAAATAAAATTATTTTGCCAAATGTTTTTTGCACGTTTTGAAGACAATTAAATTACGCACTTTTCTATAAAGGTTTCATATTTTTCCAACATCTAGAAGTTGGTCATTTTGACCTTGGAAGGTACTTAAAAAAAATTTTATTGGAAAAAATCAACTTTTTTTTTTTGGAAAAAGTGCTCCTAAAATCAAAAATAAAATTATTTTGCCAAATGTTTTTTGCACGTTTTGAAGACAATTAAATTACGCACTTTTCTATAAAGGTTTCATATTTTTCCAACATCTAGAAGTTGGTCATTTTGACCTTGGAAGGTACTTAAAAAAAATTTTATTGGAAAAAATCAACTTTTTTTTTTTGGAAAAAGTGCTCCTAAAATCAAAAATAAAATTATTTTGCCAAATGTTTTTTGCACGTTTTGAAGACAATTAAATTACGCACTTTTCTATAAAGGTTTCATATTTTTCCAACATCTAGAAGTTGGTCATTTTGACCTTGGAAGGTACTTAAAAAAAATTTTATTGGAAAAAATCAACTTTTTTTTTTTGGAAAAAGTGCTCCTAAAATCAAAAATAAAATTATTTTGCCAAATGTTTTTTGCACGTTTTGAAGACAATTAAATTACGCACTTTTCTATAAAGGTTTCATATTTTTCCAACATCTAGAAGTTGGTCATTTTGACCTTGGAAGGTACTTAAAAAAAATTTTATTGGAAAAAATCAACTTTTTTTTTTTGGAAAAAGTGCTCCTAAAATCAAAAATAAAATTATTTTGCCAAATGTTTTTTGCACGTTTTGAAGACAATTAAATTACGCACTTTTCTATAAAGGTTTCATATTTTTCCAACATCTAGAAGTTGGTCATTTTGACCTTGGAAGGTACTTAAAAAAAATTTTATTGGAAAAAATCAACTTTTTTTTTTTGGAAAAAGTGCTCCTAAAATCAAAAATAAAATTATTTTGCCAAATGTTTTTTGCACGTTTTGAAGACAATTAAATTACGCACTTTTCTATAAAGGTTTCATATTTTTCCAACATCTAGAAGTTGGTCATTTTGACCTTGGAAGGTACTTAAAAAAAATTTTATTGGAAAAAATCAACTTTTTTTTTTTGGAAAAAGTGCTCCTAAAATCAAAAATAAAATTATTTTGCCAAATGTTTTTTGCACGTTTTGAAGACAATTAAATTACGCACTTTTCTATAAAGGTTTCATATTTTTCCAACATCTAGAAGTTGGTCATTTTGACCTTGGAAGGTACTTAAAAAAAATTTTATTGGAAAAAATCAACTTTTTTTTTTTGGAAAAAGTGCTCCTAAAATCAAAAATAAAATTATTTTGCCAAATGTTTTTTGCACGTTTTGAAGACAATTAAATTACGCACTTTTCTATAAAGGTTTCATATTTTTCCAACATCTAGAAGTTGGTCATTTTGACCTTGGAAGGTACTTAAAAAAAATTTTATTGGAAAAAATCAACTTTTTTTTTTTGGAAAAAGTGCTCCTAAAATCAAAAATAAAATTATTTTGCCAAATGTTTTTTGCACGTTTTGAAGACAATTAAATTACGCACTTTTCTATAAAGGTTTCATATTTTTCCAACATCTAGAAGTTGGTCATTTTGACCTTGGAAGGTACTTAAAAAAAATTTTATTGGAAAAAATCAACTTTTTTTTTTTGGAAAAAGTGCTCCTAAAATCAAAAATAAAATTATTTTGCCAAATGTTTTTTGCACGTTTTGAAGACAATTAAATTACGCACTTTTCTATAAAGGTTTCATATTTTTCCAACATCTAGAAGTTGGTCATTTTGACCTTGGAAGGTACTTAAAAAAAATTTTATTGGAAAAAATCAACTTTTTTTTTTTGGAAAAAGTGCTCCTAAAATCAAAAATAAAATTATTTTGCCAAATGTTTTTTGCACGTTTTGAAGACAATTAAATTACGCACTTTTCTATAAAGGTTTCATATTTTTCCAACATCTAGAAGTTGGTCATTTTGACCTTGGAAGGTACTTAAAAAAAATTTTATTGGAAAAAATCAACTTTTTTTTTTTGGAAAAAGTGCTCCTAAAATCAAAAATAAAATTATTTTGCCAAATGTTTTTTGCACGTTTTGAAGACAATTAAATTACGCACTTTTCTATAAAGGTTTCATATTTTTCCAACATCTAGAAGTTGGTCATTTTGACCTTGGAAGGTACTTAAAAAAAATTTTATTGGAAAAAATCAACTTTTTTTTTTTGGAAAAAGTGCTCCTAAAATCAAAAATAAAATTATTTTGCCAAATGTTTTTTGCACGTTTTGAAGACAATTAAATTACGCACTTTTCTATAAAGGTTTCATATTTTTCCAACATCTAGAAGTTGGTCATTTTGACCTTGGAAGGTACTTAAAAAAAATTTTATTGGAAAAAATCAACTTTTTTTTTTTGGAAAAAGTGCTCCTAAAATCAAAAATAAAATTATTTTGCCAAATGTTTTTTGCACGTTTTGAAGACAATTAAATTACGCACTTTTCTATAAAGGTTTCATATTTTTCCAACATCTAGAAGTTGGTCATTTTGACCTTGGAAGGTACTTAAAAAAAATTTTATTGGAAAAAATCAACTTTTTTTTTTTGGAAAAAGTGCTCCTAAAATCAAAAATAAAATTATTTTGCCAAATGTTTTTTGCACGTTTTGAAGACAATTAAATTACGCACTTTTCTATAAAGGTTTCATATTTTTCCAACATCTAGAAGTTGGTCATTTTGACCTTGGAAGGTACTTAAAAAAAATTTTATTGGAAAAAATCAACTTTTTTTTTTTGGAAAAAGTGCTCCTAAAATCAAAAATAAAATTATTTTGCCAAATGTTTTTTGCACGTTTTGAAGACAATTAAATTACGCACTTTTCTATAAAGGTTTCATATTTTTCCAACATCTAGAAGTTGGTCATTTTGACCTTGGAAGGTACTTAAAAAAAATTTTATTGGAAAAAATCAACTTTTTTTTTTTGGAAAAAGTGCTCCTAAAATCAAAAATAAAATTATTTTGCCAAATGTTTTTTGCACGTTTTGAAGACAATTAAATTACGCACTTTTCTATAAAGGTTTCATATTTTTCCAACATCTCGAAGATCGAAAATTTTTAACATCTACAAGATATTTTTCTTGGTTTCGGAAAAAATGTAGCTAAAAATTTTTTTGAGAGCAAAAATAAACGGTCAACAACTTTCTTATTACAAAGGGGTATCTATGTACCTCTTTGAATTTGTGAGAGCAAAAAAAAAAAAAAAAAAAAAAAAAAAAAAACGCTCCACAGCTTTTCGGTTAATACTTTTCACCTAGAAAAAAAAATTTCAGATACAGAATAGTTCCAAAAAAAAAATTTTCCGAAACACTATTGTTCCTAAGACATTCTTCCAAAAAAAAAAAATTCAGATACAGAATTGTTCCAAAAAAAAATTTTTCCGATACAGAATTCTTCCGATCACATTCTTCAAAATAACTTTCTTTCAGAAAAAATTTTGCTAAAAAATTTTTTGAGAGCAGAAATTTTTTCCAATTACAGATTTTTGTCTACAATAAGTTTTCTAGGGAGTCCACATTCTAATTTGTATCTATTTTATTTTTTTAAGAACAAATTATTACTATTTTTATCTATTTAATTTTTTTAAGAAGATATAACTCTAATCTTACAATACTTTGGTGTTACACAATATTGTTTTACAATTTATCATCGCTACCTAACTAACTAACACACTGACTTCCGTTCTTTTATTTATCTTTTTAAATTTTTGAAACACTTTTAGTTTTCTATTGTATAAAAGCAACGTTTTATTTTTTCCGTTTATGCTTTTCTGTTTCTTTCTCTATCGATTCAGTGTAGGTTAACTTTTTGTTTCATTAGAAGGTTTATTTTCAATTTCAGTTAATTAGTTTTTGTTAATTTTTGTGTCTTTTTTAGTTTTTGTGAAGTTTTGTTTTTGTGTCTTATGTTTTCGTTTTCTTTTTTCTGGTTTTTTGTTTTAATTTTTTTGTTTCTCATTTAATATATATTTCCTTATTATATTTGATTTTAGAAGAAATTACGGTTTTAATAAAGTGTTGCGGAATAATTAATATAACTAATATAATTAAAATTTTTAAAGAGATCTGTCTGTTGTGAGGAGAGAAAATTGAATAAAACCAAAGCCATTACATAAATCAAACCATCATTTCATCATCATCTTAGTATTGCTTTGGTTTAATTTTCTCTACTCACAAACGACAGATTTCCTTGAAATTTTCACAGAATCTTTGGCTAACTTCAAACTAATATAATTAAAAATTTCAAAGAGATCTGTCTATTTTGAGCAGAGAAAATTTAATGAAACCAAAGCTATTACATAAATCAAACCATCATTTTATCATATATTTAGTATGGTTGTTTCATTTTCTCTACTCACAACAGACAGATTTCCTTGAAATTTTTACAGAATCTTTGGCTAACTTCAAACTAATATAATTAAAATTTTTAAAAAGATCTGTCTGTTGTGAGGAGAGAAAATTGAATAAAACCAAAGCCATTACATAAATCAAACCATCATTTTATCATCATTTTAGTATTGCTTTGGTTTAATTTTCTCTACTCACAAGAGACAGATTTCCTTGAAATTTTCACAGAATCTTTGGCTAACTTCAAACTAATATAATTAAAAATTTCAAAGAGATCTGTTTATTGTGAGCAGAGAAAATTGAATGAAACCAAAGCTATTACATGAACCAAACCATCATTTTATCATATATTTAGTATGGTGGTTTCATTTTCTCTACTCACAACAGACAGATTTCCTTGAAATTTTCACAGAATCTTTGGCTAACTTCAAACTAATATAATTAAAATTTTTAAAGAGATCTGTCTATTGTGAGGAGAGAAAATTGAATAAAACCAAAGCCATTACATAAATCAAACCATCATTTTATCATCATTTTAGTATTGCTTTGGTTTAATTTTCTCTACTCACAAAAGACAGATTTCCTTGAAATTTTCACAGAATCTTTGGCTAACTTCAAACTAATATAATTAAAAATTTCAAAGAGATCTGTTTATAGTGAGCAGAGAAAATTGAATGAAACCAAAGCTATTACATGAACCAAACCATCATTTTATCATATATTTAGTATGGTGGTTTCATTTTCTCTACTCACAACAGACAGATTTCCTTGAAATTTTCACAGAATCTTTGGCTAACTTCAAACTAATATAATTAAAAATTTCAAAGAGATCTGTCTATTGTGAGCAGAGAAAATTTAATGAAACCAAAGCTATTACATAAATCAAACCATCATTTTATCATATATTTAGTATGGTTGTTTCATTTTCTCTACTCACAACAGACAGATTTCCTTGAAATTTTCACAGAATCTTTGGCTAACTTCAAACTAATATAATTAAAATTTTTAAAGAGATCTGTCTGTTGTGAGGAGAGAAAATTGAATAAAACCAAAGCCATTACATAAATCAAACCATCATTTTATCATCATTTTAGTATTGCTTTGGTTTAATTTTCTCTACTTACAAGAGACAGATTTCCTTGAAATTTTCACAGAATCTTTGGCTAACTTCAAACTAATATAATTAAAAATTTCAAAGAGATCTGTCTATTGTGAGCAGAGAAAATTGAATGAAACCAAAGCCATTACATAAATCAAACAATCATTTTATCATCATTTTAGTATTGCTTTGGTTTAATTTTCTCTACTCACAAAAAAAAGATTTCCTTGAAATTTGCACAGAATCTTTGGCTAACTTCAAACTAATATAATTAAAAATTTCAAAGAGATCTGTCTATTGTGAGCAGAGAAAATTTAATGAAACCAAAGCTATTACATAAATCAAACCATCATTTTATCATATATTTAGTATGGTTGTTTCATTTTCTCTACTCACAACAGACAGATTTCCTTGAAATTTTTACAGAATATTTGGCTAACTTCAAACTAATATAATTAAAAATTTCAAAGAGATCTGTCTGTTGTGAGGAGAGAAAATTGAATAAAACCAAAACCATTACATAAATCAAACCATCATTTAATCATCATTTTAGTATTGCTTTGGTTTAATTTTCTCTACTCACAAGAGACAGATTTCCTTGAAATTTTCACAGAATCTTTGGCTAACTTCAAACTAATATAATTAAAAATTTCAAAGAGATCTGTTTATTGTGAGCAGAGAAAATTGAATGAAACCAAAGCTATTACATGAACAAACCATCATTTTATCATATATTTAGTATGGTGGTTTCATTTTCTCTACTCACAACAGACAGATTTCCTTGAAATTTTCACAGAATCTTTGGCTAACTTCAAACTAATATAATTAAAATTTTTAAAGAGATCTGTATATTGTGAGGAGAGAAAATTTAATAAAACCAAAGCCATTACATAAATCAAACCATCATTTTATCATCATTTTAGTATTGCTTTGGTTTAATTTTCTCTACTCACAAGAGACAGATTTCCTTGAAATTTTCACAGAATCTTTGGCTAACTTCAAACTAATATAATTAAAAATTTCAAAGAGATCTGTTTATTGTGAGCAGAGAAAATTGAATGAAACCAAAGCTATTACATGAACCAAACCATCATTTTATCATATATTTAGTATGGTGGTTTCATTTTCTCTACTCACAACAGACAGATTTCCTTGAAATTTTCACAGAATCTTTGGCTAACTTCAAACTAATATAATTAAAAATTTCAAAGAGATCTGTCTGTTGTGAGGAGAGAAAATTGAATAAAACCAAAGCCATTACATAAATCAAACCATCATTTTATCATCATCTTAGTATTGCTTTGGTTTAATTTTCTCTACTCACAAACGACAGATTTCCTTGAAATTTTCACAGAATCTTTGGCTAACTTCAAACTAATATAATTAAAAATTTCAAAGAGATCTGTATATTGTGAGGAGAGAAAATTTAATAAAACCAAAGCCATTACATAAATCAAACCATCATTTTATCATCATTTTAGTATTGCTTTGGTTTAATTTTCTCTACTCACAAGAGACAGATTTCCTTGAAATTTTCACAGAATCTTTGGCTAACTTCAAACTAATATAATTAAAAATTTCAAAGAGATCTGTTTATTGTGAGCAGAGAAAATTGAATGAAACCAAAGCTATTACATGAACCAAACCATCATTTTATCATATATTTAGTATGGTGGTTTAATTTTCTCTACTCACAAAAGACAGATTTCCTTGAAATTTTCACAGAATCTTTGGCTAACTTCAAACTAATATAATTAAAAATTTCAAAGAGATCTGTCTATTGTGAGCAGAGAAAATTTAATGAAACCAAAGCTATTACATAAATCAAACCATCATTTTATCATATATTTAGTATGGCTGTTTCATTTTCTCTACTCACAACAGACAGATTTCCTTGAAATTTTTACAGAATCTTTGGCTAACTTCAAACTAATATAATTAAAATTTTTAAAGAGATCTGTCTGTTGTGAGGAGAGAAAATTGAATAAAACCAAAGCCATTACATAAAAAACCATCATTTTATCATCATTTTAGTATGGTTGTTTCATTTTCTCTACTCACAAGAGACAGATTTCCTTGAAATTTTCACAGAATCTTTGGCTAACTTCAAACTAATATAATTAAAAATTTCAAAGAGATCTGTCTGTTGTGAGGAGAGAAAATTGAATAAAACCAAAACCATTACATAAATCAAACCATCATTTAATCATCATTTTAGTATTGCTTTGGTTTAATTTTCTCTACTCACAAGAGACAGATTTCCTTGAAATTTTCACAGAATCTTTGGCTAACTTCAAACTAATATAATTAAAAATTTCAAAGAGATCTGTTTATTGTGAGCAGAGAAAATTGAATGAAACCAAAGCTATTACATGAACAAACCATCATTTTATCATATATTTAGTATGGTGGTTTCATTTTCTCTACTCACAACAGACAGATTTCCTTGAAATTTTCACAGAATCTTTGGCTAACTTCAAACTAATATAATTAAAATTTTTAAAGAGATCTGTATATTGTGAGG
Organism: Pedicia rivosa; assembly: GCA_963082725.1. Lineage (NCBI taxonomy): Eukaryota > Metazoa > Arthropoda > Insecta > Diptera > Pediciidae > Pedicia > Pedicia rivosa. The sequence continues at coordinate 33,690 of OY720155.1, forward strand.
AGAGAAAATTTAATAAAACCAAAGCCATTACATAAATCAAACCATCATTTTATCATCATTTTAGTATTGCTTTGGTTTAATTTTCTCTACTCACAAGAGACAGATTTCCTTGAAATTTTCACAGAATCTTTGGCTAACTTCAAACTAATATAATTAAAAATTTCAAAGAGATCTGTTTATTGTGAGCAGAGAAAATTGAATGAAACCAAAGCTATTACATGAACCAAACCATCATTTTATCATATATTTAGTATGGTGGTTTCATTTTCTCTACTCACAACAGACAGATTTCCTTGAAATTTTCACAGAATCTTTGGCTAACTTCAAACTAATATAATTAAAAATTTCAAAGAGATCTGTCTGTTGTGAGGAGAGAAAATTGAATAAAACCAAAGCCATTACATAAATCAAACCATCATTTTATCATCATTTTAGTATTGCTTTGGTTTAATTTTCTCTACTCACAAGAGACAGATTTCCTTGAAATTTTCACAGAATCTTTGGCTAACTTCAAACTAATATAATTAAAAATTTCAAAGAGATCTGTCTATTGTGAGCAGAGAAAATTGAATGAAACCAAAGCTATTACATGAACCAAACCATCATTTTATCATATATTTAGTATGGTGGTTTCATTTTCTCTACTCACAACAGACAGATTTCCTTGAAATTTTCACATAATCTTTGGCTAACTTCAAACTAATATAATTAAATTTTTTAAAGAGATCTGTCTGTTGTGAGGAGAGAAAATTGAATAAAACCAAAGCCATTACATAAATCAAACCATCATTTTATCATCATTTTAGTATTGCTTTGGTTTAATTTTCTCTACTCACAAGAGACAGATTTCCTTGAAATTTTCACAGAATCTTTGGCTAACTTCAAACTAATATAATTAAAAATTTCAAAGAGATCTGTCTATTGTGAGCAGAGAAAATTGAATGAAACCAAAGCCATTACATAAATCAAACAATCATTTTATCATCATTTTAGTATTGCTTTGGTTTAATTTTCTCTACTCACAAGAGACAGATTTCCTTGAAATTTTCACAGAATCTTTGGCTAACTTCAAACTAATATAATTAAAAATTTCAAAGAGATCTGTCTATTGTGAGCAGAGAAAATTGAATGAAACCAAAGCCATTACATAAATCAAACAATCATTTTATCATATATTTAGTATGGTTGTTTCATTTTCTCTACTCACAACAGACAGATTTCCTTGAAATTTTCACATAATCTTTGGCTAACTTCAAACTAATATAATTAAATTTTTTAAAGAGATCTGTCTGTTGTGAGGAGAGAAAATTGAATAAAACCAAAGCCATTACATAAATCAAACCATCATTTTATCATCATTTTAGTATTGCTTTGGTTTAATTTTCTCTACTCACAAAAGACAGATTTCCTTGAAATTTTCACAGAATCTTTGGCTAACTTCAAACTAATATAATTAAAAATTTCAAAGAGATCTGTCTATTGTGAGCAGAGAAAATTTAATGAAACCAAAGCTATTACATAAATCAAACCATCATTTTATCATATATTTAGTATGGCTGTTTCATTTTCTCTACTCACAACAGACAGATTTCCTTGAAATTTTTACAGAATCTTTGGCTAACTTCAAACTAATATAATTAAAATTTTTAAAGAGATCTGTCTGTTGTGAGGAGAGAAAATTGAATAAAAGCAAAACCATTACATAAATCAAACCATCATTTAATCATCATTTTAGTATTGCTTTGGTTTAATTTTCTCTACTCACAAAAGACAGATTTCCTTGAAATTTTCACAGAATCTTTGGCTAACTTCAAACTAATATAATTAAAAATTTCAAAGAGATCTGTCTATTGTGAGCAGAGAAAATTGAATGAAACCAAAGCCATTACATAAATCAAACAATCATTTTATCATATATTTAGTATGGTTGTTTCATTTTCTCTACTCACAACAGACAGATTTCCTTGAAATTTTCACATAATCTTTGGCTAACTTCAAACTAATATAATTAAAAATTTCAAAGAGATCTGTCTATTGTGAGCAGAGAAAATTGAATGAAACCAAAGCCATTACATAAATCAAACAATCATTTTATCATCATTTTAGTATTGCTTTGGTTTAATTTTCTCTACTCACAAAAGACAGATTTCCTTGAAATTTTCACAGAATCTTTGGCTAACTTCAAACTAATATAATTAAAAATTTCAAAGAGATCTGTCTATTGTGAGCAGAGAAAATTGAATGAAACCAAAGCTATTACATGAACCAAACCATCATTTTATCATATATTTAGTATGGTGGTTTAATTTTCTCTACTCACAAGGGACAGATTTCCTTGAAATTCTCACAGAATCTTTGGCAAACTTCAAACTAATACAATTAAAAATTTCAAAGAGATCTGTCTATTGTGAGCAGAGAAAATTTAATGAAACCAAAGCTATTACATAAATCAAACCATCATTTTATCATATATTTAGTATGGTTGTTTCATTTTCTCTACTCACAACAGACAGATTTCCTTGAAATTTTCACAGAATCTTTGGCTAACTTCAAACTAATATAATTAAAATTTTTAAAGAGATCTGTCTGTTGTGAGGAGAGAAAATTGACTAAAACCAAAGCCATTACATAAATCAAACCATCATTTTATCATCATTTTAGTATTGCTTTGGTTTAATTTTCTCTACTCACAAGAGACAGATTTCCTTGAAATTTTCACAGAATCTTTGGCTAACTTCAAACTAATATAATTAAAAATTTCAAAGAGATCTGTCTATTGTGAGCAGAGAAAATTGAATGAAACCAAAGCCATTACATAAATCAAACAATCATTTTATCATCATTTTAGTATTGCTTTGGTTTAATTTTCTCTACTCACAACAGACAGATTTCCTTGAAATTTTCACAGAATCTTTGGCTAACTTCAAACTAATATAATTAAAAATTTCAAAGAGATCTGTCTATTATGAGCAGAGAAAATTTAATGAAACCAAAGCTATTACATAAATCAAACCATCATTTTATCATATATTTAGTATGGTTGTTTCATTTTCTCTACTCACAACAAACAGATTTCCTTGAAATTTTTACAGAATCTTTGGCTAACTTCAAACTAATATAATTAAAATTTTTAAAGAGATCTGTCTGTTGTGAGGAGAGAAAATTGAATAAAACCAAAACCATTACATAAATCAAACCATCATTTTATCATCATTTTAGTATTGCTTTGGTTTAATTTTCTCTACTCACAAAAGACAGATTTCCTTGAAATTTTCACAGAATCTTTGGCTAACTTCAAACTAATATAATTAAAAATTTCAAAGAGATCTGTTTATAGTGAGCAGAGAAAATTGAATGAAACCAAAGCTATTACATGAACCAAACCATCATTTTATCATATATTTAGTATGGTGGTTTCATTTTCTCTACTCACAACAGACAGATTTCCTTGAAATTTTCACAGAATCTTTGGCTAACTTCAAACTAATATAATTAAAAATTTCAAAGAGATCTGTCTATTGTGAGCAGAGAAAATTTAATGAAACCAAAGCTATTACATAAATCAAACCATCATTTTATCATATATTTAGTATGGTTGTTTCATTTTCTCTACTCACAACAGACAGATTTCCTTGAAATTTTCACAGAATCTTTGGCTAACTTCAAACTAATATAATTAAAATTTTTAAAGAGATCTGTCTGTTGTGAGGAGAGAAAATTGAATAAAACCAAAGCCATTACATAAATCAAACCATCATTTTATCATCATTTTAGTATTGCTTTGGTTTAATTTTCTCTACTCACAAACGACAGATTTCATTGAAATTTATACAGAATCTTTGGCTAGTTTCAAACTAATATAATTAAAAATTTCAAACTAATATAATTAAAATTTTTAAAAAGATCTGTCTGTTGTGAGGAGAGAAAATTGAATAAAACCAAAGCCATTACATAAATCAAACCATCATTTTATCATCATTTTAGTATTGCTTTGGTTTAATTTTCTCTACTCACAAGAGACAGATTTCCTTGAAATTTTCACAGAATCTTTGGCTAACTTCAAACTAATATAATTAAAAATTTCAAAGAGATCTGTTTATTGTGAGCAGAGAAAATTGAATGAAACCAAAGCTATTACATGAACCAAACCATCATTTTATCATATATTTAGTATGGTGGTTTCATTTTCTCTACTCACAACAGACAGATTTCCTTGAAATTTTCACAGAATCTTTGGCTAACTTCAAACTAATATAATTAAAATTTTTAAAGAGATCTGTCTATTGTGAGGAGAGAAAATTGAATAAAACCAAAGCCATTACATAAATCAAACCATCATTTTATCATCATTTTAGTATTGCTTTGGTTTAATTTTCTCTACTCACAAAAGACAGATTTCCTTGAAATTTTCACAGAATCTTTGGCTAACTTCAAACTAATATAATTAAAAATTTCAAAGAGATCTGTTTATAGTGAGCAGAGAAAATTGAATGAAACCAAAGCTATTACATGAACCAAACCATCATTTTATCATATATTTAGTATGGTGGTTTCATTTTCTCTACTCACAACAGACAGATTTCCTTGAAATTTTCACAGAATCTTTGGCTAACTTCAAACTAATATAATTAAAAATTTCAAAGAGATCTGTCTATTGTGAGCAGAGAAAATTTAATGAAACCAAAGCTATTACATAAATCAAACCATCATTTTATCATATATTTAGTATGGTTGTTTCATTTTCTCTACTCACAACAGACAGATTTCCTTGAAATTTTCACAGAATCTTTGGCTAACTTCAAACTAATATAATTAAAATTTTTAAAGAGATCTGTCTGTTGTGAGGAGAGAAAATTGAATAAAACCAAAGCCATTACATAAATCAAACCATCATTTTATCATCATTTTAGTATTGCTTTGGTTTAATTTTCTCTACTTACAAGAGACAGATTTCCTTGAAATTTTCACAGAATCTTTGGCTAACTTCAAACTAATATAATTAAAAATTTCAAAGAGATCTGTCTATTGTGAGCAGAGAAAATTGAATGAAACCAAAGCCATTACATAAATCAAACAATCATTTTATCATCATTTTAGTATTGCTTTGGTTTAATTTTCTCTACTCACAAAAGACAGATTTCCTTGAAATTTGCACAGAATCTTTGGCTAACTTCAAACTAATATAATTAAAAATTTCAAAGAGATCTGTCTATTGTGAGCAGAGAAAATTTAATGAAACCAAAGCTATTACATAAATCAAACCATCATTTTATCATATATTTAGTATGGCTGTTTCATTTTCTCTACTCACAACAGACAGATTTCCTTGAAATTTTTACAGAATCTTTGGCTAACTTCAAACTAATATAATTAAAATTTTTAAAGAGATCTGTCTGTTGTGAGGAGAGAAAATTGAATAAAAGCAAAACCATTACATAAATCAAACCATCATTTAATCATCATTTTAGTATTGCTTTGGTTTAATTTTCTCTACTCACAAAAGACAGATTTCCTTGAAATTTTCACAGAATCTTTGGCTAACTTCAAACTAATATAATTAAAAATTTCAAAGAGATCTGTCTATTGTGAGCAGAGAAAATTGAATGAAACCAAAGCCATTACATAAATCAAACAATCATTTTATCATATATTTAGTATGGTTGTTTCATTTTCTCTACTCACAACAGACAGATTTCCTTGAAATTTTCACATAATCTTTGGCTAACTTCAAACTAATATAATTAAAAATTTCAAAGAGATCTGTCTATTGTGAGCAGAGAAAATTGAATGAAACCAAAGCCATTACATAAATCAAACAATCATTTTATCATCATTTTAGTATTGCTTTGGTTTAATTTTCTCTACTCACAAAAGACAGATTTCCTTGAAATTTTCACAGAATCTTTGGCTAACTTCAAACTAATATAATTAAAAATTTCAAAGAGATCTGTCTATTGTGAGCAGAGAAAATTGAATGAAACCAAAGCTATTACATGAACCAAACCATCATTTTATCATATATTTAGTATGGTGGTTTAATTTTCTCTACTCACAAGGGACAGATTTCCTTGAAATTCTCACAGAATCTTTGGCAAACTTCAAACTAATACAATTAAAAATTTCAAAGAGATCTGTCTATTGTGAGCAGAGAAAATTTAATGAAACCAAAGCTATTACATAAATCAAACCATCATTTTATCATATATTTAGTATGGTTGTTTCATTTTCTCTACTCACAACAGACAGATTTCCTTGAAATTTTCACAGAATCTTTGGCTAACTTCAAACTAATATAATTAAAATTTTTAAAGAGATCTGTCTGTTGTGAGGAGAGAAAATTGACTAAAACCAAAGCCATTACATAAATCAAACCATCATTTTATCATCATTTTAGTATTGCTTTGGTTTAATTTTCTCTACTCACAAGAGACAGATTTCCTTGAAATTTTCACAGAATCTTTGGCTAACTTCAAACTAATATAATTAAAAATTTCAAAGAGATCTGTCTATTGTGAGCAGAGAAAATTGAATGAAACCAAAGCCATTACATAAATCAAACAATCATTTTATCATCATTTTAGTATTGCTTTGGTTTAATTTTCTCTACTCACAACAGACAGATTTCCTTGAAATTTTCACAGAATCTTTGGCTAACTTCAAACTAATATAATTAAAAATTTCAAAGAGATCTGTCTATTATGAGCAGAGAAAATTTAATGAAACCAAAGCTATTACATAAATCAAACCATCATTTTATCATATATTTAGTATGGTTGTTTCATTTTCTCTACTCACAACAAACAGATTTCCTTGAAATTTTTACAGAATCTTTGGCTAACTTCAAACTAATATAATTAAAATTTTTAAAGAGATCTGTCTGTTGTGAGGAGAGAAAATTGAATAAAACCAAAACCATTACATAAATCAAACCATCATTTTATCATCATTTTAGTATTGCTTTGGTTTAATTTTCTCTACTCACAAAAGACAGATTTCCTTGAAATTTTCACAGAATCTTTGGCTAACTTCAAACTAATATAATTAAAAATTTCAAAGAGATCTGTTTATAGTGAGCAGAGAAAATTGAATGAAACCAAAGCTATTACATGAACCAAACCATCATTTTATCATATATTTAGTATGGTGGTTTCATTTTCTCTACTCACAACAGACAGATTTCCTTGAAATTTTCACAGAATCTTTGGCTAACTTCAAACTAATATAATTAAAAATTTCAAAGAGATCTGTCTATTGTGAGCAGAGAAAATTTAATGAAACCAAAGCTATTACATAAATCAAACCATCATTTTATCATATATTTAGTATGGTTGTTTCATTTTCTCTACTCACAACAGACAGATTTCCTTGAAATTTTCACAGAATCTTTGGCTAACTTCAAACTAATATAATTAAAATTTTTAAAGAGATCTGTCTGTTGTGAGGAGAGAAAATTGAATAAAACCAAAGCCATTACATAAATCAAACCATCATTTTATCATCATTTTAGTATTGCTTTGGTTTAATTTTCTCTACTCACAAACGACAGATTTCATTGAAATTTATACAGAATCTTTGGCTAGTTTCAAACTAATATAATTAAAAATTTCAAACTAATATAATTAAAATTTTTAAAAAGATCTGTCTGTTGTGAGGAGAGAAAATTGAATAAAACCAAAGCCATTACATAAATCAAACCATCATTTTATCATCATTTTAGTATTGCTTTGGTTTAATTTTCTCTACTCACAAGAGACAGATTTCCTTGAAATTTTCACAGAATCTTTGGCTAACTTCAAACTAATATAATTAAAAATTTCAAAGAGATCTGTTTATTGTGAGCAGAGAAAATTGAATGAAACCAAAGCTATTACATGAACCAAACCATCATTTTATCATATATTTAGTATGGTGGTTTCATTTTCTCTACTCACAACAGACAGATTTCCTTGAAATTTTCACAGAATCTTTGGCTAACTTCAAACTAATATAATTAAAATTTTTAAAGAGATCTGTCTATTGTGAGGAGAGAAAATTGAATAAAACCAAAGCCATTACATAAATCAAACCATCATTTTATCATCATTTTAGTATTGCTTTGGTTTAATTTTCTCTACTCACAAAAGACAGATTTCCTTGAAATTTTCACAGAATCTTTGGCTAACTTCAAACTAATATAATTAAAAATTTCAAAGAGATCTGTTTATAGTGAGCAGAGAAAATTGAATGAAACCAAAGCTATTACATGAACCAAACCATCATTTTATCATATATTTAGTATGGTGGTTTCATTTTCTCTACTCACAACAGACAGATTTCCTTGAAATTTTCACAGAATCTTTGGCTAACTTCAAACTAATATAATTAAAAATTTCAAAGAGATCTGTCTATTGTGAGCAGAGAAAATTTAATGAAACCAAAGCTATTACATAAATCAAACCATCATTTTATCATATATTTAGTATGGTTGTTTCATTTTCTCTACTCACAACAGACAGATTTCCTTGAAATTTTCACAGAATCTTTGGCTAACTTCAAACTAATATAATTAAAATTTTTAAAGAGATCTGTCTGTTGTGAGGAGAGAAAATTGAATAAAACCAAAGCCATTACATAAATCAAACCATCATTTTATCATCATTTTAGTATTGCTTTGGTTTAATTTTCTCTACTTACAAGAGACAGATTTCCTTGAAATTTTCACAGAATCTTTGGCTAACTTCAAACTAATATAATTAAAAATTTCAAAGAGATCTGTCTATTGTGAGCAGAGAAAATTGAATGAAACCAAAGCCATTACATAAATCAAACAATCATTTTATCATCATTTTAGTATTGCTTTGGTTTAATTTTCTCTACTCACAAAAGACAGATTTCCTTGAAATTTGCACAGAATCTTTGGCTAACTTCAAACTAATATAATTAAAAATTTCAAAGAGATCTGTCTATTGTGAGCAGAGAAAATTTAATGAAACCAAAGCTATTACATAAATCAAACCATCATTTTATCATATATTTAGTATGGTTGTTTCATTTTCTCTACTCACAACAGACAGATTTCCTTGAAATTTTTACAGAATCTTTGGCTAACTTCAAACTAATATAATTAAAAATTTCAAAGAGATCTGTCTGTTGTGAGGAGAGAAAATTGAATAAAACCAAAACCATTACATAAATCAAACCATCATTTAATCATCATTTTAGTATTGCTTTGGTTTAATTTTCTCTACTCACAAGAGACAGATTTCCTTGAAATTTTCACAGAATCTTTGGCTAACTTCAAACTAATATAATTAAAAATTTTAAAGAGATCTGTTTATTGTGAGCAGAGAAAATTGAATGAAACCAAAGCTATTACATGAACAAACCATCATTTTATCATATATTTAGTATGGTGGTTTCATTTTCTCTACTCACAACAGACAGATTTCCTTGAAATTTTCACAGAATCTTTGGCTAACTTCAAACTAATATAATTAAAATTTTTAAAGAGATCTGTATATTGTGAGGAGAGAAAATTTAATAAAACCAAAGCCATTACATAAATCAAACCATCATTTTATCATCATTTTAGTATTGCTTTGGTTTAATTTTCTCTACTCACAAGAGACAGATTTCCTTGAAATTTTCACAGAATCTTTGGCTAACTTCAAACTAATATAATTAAAAATTTCAAAGAGATCTGTTTATTGTGAGCAGAGAAAATTGAATGAAACCAAAGCTATTACATGAACCAAACCATCATTTTATCATATATTTAGTATGGTGGTTTCATTTTCTCTACTCACAACAGACAGATTTCCTTGAAATTTTCACAGAATCTTTGGCTAACTTCAAACTAATATAATTAAAAATTTCAAAGAGATCTGTCTGTTGTGAGGAGAGAAAATTGAATAAAACCAAAGCCATTACATAAATCAAACCATCATTTTATCATCATTTTAGTATTGCTTTGGTTTAATTTTCTCTACTCACAAGAGACAGATTTCTTTGAAATTTTCACAGAATCTTTGGCTAACTTCAAACTAATATAATTAAAAATTTCAAAGAGATCTGTCTATTGTGAGCAGAGAAAATTGAATGAAACCAAAGCTATTACATGAACCAAACCATCATTTTATCATATATTTAGTATGGTGGTTTCATTTTCTCTACTCACAACAGACAGATTTCCTTGAAATTTTCACATAATCTTTGGCTAACTTCAAACTAATATAATTAAATTTTTTAAAGAGATCTGTCTGTTGTGAGGAGAGAAAATTGAATAAAACCAAAGCCATTACATAAATCAAACCATCATTTTATCATCATTTTAGTATTGCTTTGGTTTAATTTTCTCTACTCACAAGAGACAGATTTCCTTGAAATTTTCACAGAATCTTTGGCTAACTTCAAACTAATATAATTAAAAATTTCAAAGAGATCTGTCTATTGTGAGCAGAGAAAATTGAATGAAACCAAAGCCATTACATAAATCAAACAATCATTTTATCATATATTTAGTATGGTTGTTTCATTTTCTCTACTCACAAGAGACAGATTTCCTTGAAATTTTCACAGAATCTTTGGCTAACTTCAAACTAATATAATTAAAAATTTCAAAGAGATCTGTCTATTGTGAGCAGAGAAAATTGAATGAAACCAAAGCCATTACATAAATCAAACAATCATTTTATCATCATTTTAGTATTGCTTTGGTTTAATTTTCTCTACTCACAACAGACAGATTTCCTTGAAATTTTCACAGAATCTTTGGCTAACTTCAAACTAATATAATTAAAAATTTCAAAGAGATCTGTCTATTATGAGCAGAGAAAATTTAATGAAACCAAAGCTATTACATAAATCAAACCATCATTTTATCATATATTTAGTATGGTTGTTTCATTTTCTCTACTCACAACAAACAGATTTCCTTGAAATTTTTACAGAATCTTTGGCTAACTTCAAACTAATATAATTAAAATTTTTAAAGAGATCTGTCTGTTGTGAGGAGAGAAAATTGAATAAAACCAAAACCATTACATAAATCAAACCATCATTTTATCATCATTTTAGTATTGCTTTGGTTTAATTTTCTCTACTCACAAAAGACAGATTTCCTTGAAATTTTCACAGAATCTTTGGCTAACTTTAAACTAATATAATTAAAAATTTCAAAGAGATCTGTTTATAGTGAGCAGAGAAAATTGAATGAAACCAAAGCTATTACATGAACCAAACCATCATTTTATCATATATTTAGTATGGTGGTTTCATTTTCTCTACTCACAACAGACAGATTTCCTTGAAATTTTCACAGAATCTTTGGCTAACTTCAAACTAATATAATTAAAAATTTCAAAGAGATCTGTCTATTGTGAGCAGAGAAAATTTAATGAAACCAAAGCTATTACATAAATCAAACCATCATTTTATCATATATTTAGTATGGTTGTTTCATTTTCTCTACTCACAACAGACAGATTTCCTTGAAATTTTCACAGAATCTTTGGCTAACTTCAAACTAATATAATTAAAATTTTTAAAGAGATCTGTCTGTTGTGAGGAGAGAAAATTGAATAAAACCAAAGCCATTACATAAATCAAACCATCATTTTATCATCATTTTAGTATTGCTTTGGTTTAATTTTCTCTACTCACAAACGACAGATTTCATTGAAATTTATACAGAATCTTTGGCTAGTTTCAAACTAATATAATTAAAAATTTCAAACTAATATAATTAAAATTTTTAAAAAGATCTGTCTGTTGTGAGGAGAGAAAATTGAATAAAACCAAAGCCATTACATAAATCAAACCATCATTTTATCATCATTTTAGTATTGCTTTGGTTTAATTTTCTCTACTCACAAGAGACAGATTTCCTTGAAATTTTCACAGAATCTTTGGCTAACTTCAAACTAATATAATTAAAAATTTCAAAGAGATCTGTTTATTGTGAGCAGAGAAAATTGAATGAAACCAAAGCTATTACATGAACCAAACCATCATTTTATCATATATTTAGTATGGTGGTTTCATTTTCTCTACTCACAACAGACAGATTTCCTTGAAATTTTCAAAGAATCTTTGGCTAACTTCAAACTAATATAATTAAAATTTTTAAAGAGATCTGTCTATTGTGAGGAGAGAAAATTGAATAAAACCAAAGCCATTACATAAATCAAACCATCATTTTATCATCATTTTAGTATTGCTTTGGTTTAATTTTCTCTACTCACAAAAGACAGATTTCCTTGAAATTTTCACAGAATCTTTGGCTAACTTCAAACTAATATAATTAAAAATTTCAAAGAGATCTGTTTATAGTGAGCAGAGAAAATTGAATGAAACCAAAGCTATTACATGAACCAAACCATCATTTTATCATATATTTAGTATGGTGGTTTCATTTTCTCTACTCACAACAGACAGATTTCCTTGAAATTTTCACAGAATCTTTGGCTAACTTCAAACTAATATAATTAAAAATTTCAAAGAGATCTGTCTATTGTGAGCAGAGAAAATTTAATGAAACCAAAGCTATTACATAAATCAAACCATCATTTTATCATATATTTAGTATGGTTGTTTCATTTTCTCTACTCACAACAGACAGATTTCCTTGAAATTTTCACAGAATCTTTGGCTAACTTCAAACTAATATAATTAAAATTTTTAAAGAGATCTGTCTGTTGTGAGGAGAGAAAATTGAATAAAACCAAAGCCATTACATAAATCAAACCATCATTTTATCATCATTTTAGTATTGCTTTGGTTTAATTTTCTCTACTTACAAGAGACAGATTTCCTTGAAATTTTCACAGAATCTTTGGCTAACTTCAAACTAATATAATTAAAAATTTCAAAGAGATCTGTCTATTGTGAGCAGAGAAAATTGAATGAAACCAAAGCCATTACATAAATCAAACAATCATTTTATCATCATTTTAGTATTGCTTTGGTTTAATTTTCTCTACTCACAAAAGACAGATTTCCTTGAAATTTGCACAGAATCTTTGGCTAACTTCAAACTAATATAATTAAAAATTTCAAAGAGATCTGTCTATTGTGAGCAGAGAAAATTTAATGAAACCAAAGCTATTACATAAATCAAACCATCATTTTATCATATATTTAGTATGGTTGTTTCATTTTCTCTACTCACAACAGACAGATTTCCTTGAAATTTTTACAGAATCTTTGGCTAACTTCAAACTAATATAATTAAAAATTTCAAAGAGATCTGTCTGTTGTGAGGAGAGAAAATTGAATAAAACCAAAACCATTACATAAATCAAACCATCATTTAATCATCATTTTAGTATTGCTTTGGTTTAATTTTCTCTACTCACAAGAGACAGATTTCCTTGAAATTTTCACAGAATCTTTGGCTAACTTCAAACTAATATAATTAAAAATTTCAAAGAGATCTGTTTATTGTGAGCAGAGAAAATTGAATGAAACCAAAGCTATTACATGAACAAACCATCATTTTATCATATATTTAGTATGGTGGTTTCATTTTCTCTACTCACAACAGACAGATTTCCTTGAAATTTTCACAGAATCTTTGGCTAACTTCAAACTAATATAATTAAAATTTTTAAAGAGATCTGTATATTGTGAGGAGAGAAAATTTAATAAAACCAAAGCCATTACATAAATCAAACCATCATTTTATCATCATTTTAGTATTGCTTTGGTTTAATTTTCTCTACTCACAAGAGACAGATTTCCTTGAAATTTTCACAGAATCTTTGGCTAACTTCAAACTAATATAATTAAAAATTTCAAAGAGATCTGTTTATTGTGAGCAGAGAAAATTGAATGAAACCAAAGCTATTACATGAACCAAACCATCATTTTATCATATATTTAGTATGGTGGTTTCATTTTCTCTACTCACAACAGACAGATTTCCTTGAAATTTTCACAGAATCTTTGGCTAACTTCAAACTAATATAATTAAAAATTTCAAAGAGATCTGTCTGTTGTGAGGAGAGAAAATTGAATAAAACCAAAGCCATTACATAAATCAAACCATCATTTTATCATCATTTTAGTATTGCTTTGGTTTAATTTTCTCTACTCACAAGAGACAGATTTCTTTGAAATTTTCACAGAATCTTTGGCTAACTTCAAACTAATATAATTAAAAATTTCAAAGAGATCTGTCTATTGTGAGCAGAGAAAATTGAATGAAACCAAAGCTATTACATGAACCAAACCATCATTTTATCATATATTTAGTATGGTGGTTTCATTTTCTCTACTCACAACAGACAGATTTCCTTGAAATTTTCACATAATCTTTGGCTAACTTCAAACTAATATAATTAAATTTTTTAAAGAGATCTGTCTGTTGTGAGGAGAGAAAATTGAATAAAACCAAAGCCATTACATAAATCAAACCATCATTTTATCATCATTTTAGTATTGCTTTGGTTTAATTTTCTCTACTCACAAGAGACAGATTTCCTTGAAATTTTCACAGAATCTTTGGCTAACTTCAAACTAATATAATTAAAAATTTCAAAGAGATCTGTCTATTGTGAGCAGAGAAAATTGAATGAAACCAAAGCCATTACATAAATCAAACAATCATTTTATCATATATTTAGTATGGTTGTTTCATTTTCTCTACTCACAACAGACAGATTTCCTTGAAATTTTCACATAATCTTTGGCTAACTTCAAACTAATATAATTAAATTTTTTAAAGAGATCTGTCTGTTGTGAGGAGAGAAAATTGAATAAAACCAAAGCCATTACATAAATCAAACCATCATTTTATCATCATTTTAGTATTGCTTTGGTTTAATTTTCTCTACTCACAAAAGACAGATTTCCTTGAAATTTTCACAGAATCTTTGGCTAACTTCAAACTAATATAATTAAAAATTTCAAAGAGATCTGTCTATTGTGAGCAGAGAAAATTTAATGAAACCAAAGCTATTACATAAATCAAACCATCATTTTATCATATATTTAGTATGGCTGTTTCATTTTCTCTACTCACAACAGACAGATTTCCTTGAAATTTTTACAGAATCTTTGGCTAACTTCAAACTAATATAATTAAAATTTTTAAAGAGATCTGTCTGTTGTGAGGAGAGAAAATTGAATAAAAGCAAAACCATTACATAAATCAAACCATCATTTAATCATCATTTTAGTATTGCTTTGGTTTAATTTTCTCTACTCACAAAAGACAGATTTCCTTGAAATTTTCACAGAATCTTTGGCTAACTTCAAACTAATATAATTAAAAATTTCAAAGAGATCTGTCTATTGTGAGCAGAGAAAATTGAATGAAACCAAAGCCATTACATAAATCAAACAATCATTTTATCATATATTTAGTATGGTTGTTTCATTTTCTCTACTCACAACAGACAGATTTCCTTGAAATTTTCACATAATCTTTGGCTAACTTCAAACTAATATAATTAAAAATTTCAAAGAGATCTGTCTATTGTGAGCAGAGAAAATTGAATGAAACCAAAGCCATTACATAAATCAAACAATCATTTTATCATCATTTTAGTATTGCTTTGGTTTAATTTTCTCTACTCACAAAAGACAGATTTCCTTGAAATTTTCACAGAATCTTTGGCTAACTTCAAACTAATATAATTAAAAATTTCAAAGAGATCTGTCTATTGTGAGCAGAGAAAATTGAATGAAACCAAAGCTATTACATGAACCAAACCATCATTTTATCATATATTTAGTATGGTGGTTTAATTTTCTCTACTCACAAGGGACAGATTTCCTTGAAATTCTCACAGAATCTTTGGCAAACTTCAAACTAATACAATTAAAAATTTCAAAGAGATCTGTCTATTGTGAGCAGAGAAAATTTAATGAAACCAAAGCTATTACATAAATCAAACCATCATTTTATCATATATTTAGTATGGTTGTTTCATTTTCTCTACTCACAACAGACAGATTTCCTTGAAATTTTCACAGAATCTTTGGCTAACTTCAAACTAATATAATTAAAATTTTTAAAGAGATCTGTCTGTTGTGAGGAGAGAAAATTGAATAAAACCAAAGCCATTACATAAATCAAACCATCATTTTATCATCATTTTAGTATTGCTTTGGTTTAATTTTCTCTACTCACAAGAGACAGATTTCCTTGAAATTTTCACAGAATCTTTGGCTAACTTCAAACTAATATAATTAAAAATTTCAAAGAGATCTGTCTATTGTGAGCAGAGAAAATTGAATGAAACCAAAGCCATTACATAAATCAAACAATCATTTTATCATCATTTTAGTATTGCTTTGGTTTAATTTTCTCTACTCACAACAGACAGATTTCCTTGAAATTTTCACAGAATCTTTGGCTAACTTCAAACTAATATAATTAAAAATTTCAAAGAGATCTGTCTATTATGAGCAGAGAAAATTTAATGAAACCAAAGCTATTACATAAATCAAACCATCATTTTATCATATATTTAGTATGGTTGTTTCATTTTCTCTACTCACAACAAACAGATTTCCTTGAAATTTTTACAGAATCTTTGGCTAACTTCAAACTAATATAATTAAAATTTTTAAAGAGATCTGTCTGTTGTGAGGAGAGAAAATTGAATAAAACCAAAACCATTACATAAATCAAACCATCATTTTATCATCATTTTAGTATTGCTTTGGTTTAATTTTCTCTACTCACAAAAGACAGATTTCCTTGAAATTTTCACAGAATCTTTGGCTAACTTCAAACTAATATAATTAAAAATTTCAAAGAGATCTGTTTATAGTGAGCAGAGAAAATTGAATGAAACCAAAGCTATTACATGAACCAAACCATCATTTTATCATATATTTAGTATGGTGGTTTCATTTTCTCTACTCACAACAGACAGATTTCCTTGAAATTTTCACAGAATCTTTGGCTAACTTCAAACTAATATAATTAAAAATTTCAAAGAGATCTGTCTATTGTGAGCAGAGAAAATTTAATGAAACCAAAGCTATTACATAAATCAAACCATCATTTTATCATATATTTAGTATGGTTGTTTCATTTTCTCTACTCACAACAGACAGATTTCCTTGAAATTTTCACAGAATCTTTGGCTAACTTCAAACTAATATAATTAAAATTTTTAAAGAGATCTGTCTGTTGTGAGGAGAGAAAATTGAATAAAACCAAAGCCATTACATAAATCAAACCATCATTTTATCATCATTTTAGTATTGCTTTGGTTTAATTTTCTCTACTCACAAACGACAGATTTCATTGAAATTTATACAGAATCTTTGGCTAGTTTCAAACTAATATAATTAAAAATTTCAAATAGATCTGTCTAATGTGAGCAGAGAAACTTGCATGAAACCAAAGCTATTACATAAATCAAACCATCATTTTATCATATATTTAGTATGGTTGTTTCATTTTCTCTACTCACAACAAACAGATTTCCTTGAAATTTTCACAGAATCTTTGGCTAACTTCAAACTAATATAATTAAAATTTTTAAAGAGATCTGTCTGTTGTGAGGAGAGAAAATTGAATAAAACCAAAGCCATTACATAAATCAAACCATCATTTTATCATCATTTTAGTATTGCTTTGGTTTAATTTTCTCTACTCACAAGAGACAGATTTCCTTGAAATTTTCACAGAATCTTTGGCTAACTTCAAACTAATACAATTAAAAATTTCAAAGAGATCTGTCTATTGTGAGCAGAGAAAATTGAATGAAACCAAAGCCATTACATAAATCAAACAATCATTTTATCATCATTTTAGTATTGCTTTGGTTTAATTTTCTCTACTCACAACAGACAGATTTCCTTGAAATTTTCACAGAATCTTTGGCTAACTTCAAACTAATATAATTAAAAATTTCAAAGAGATCTGTCTATTGTGAGCAGAGAAAATTTAATGAAACCAAAGCTATTACATAAATCAAACCATCATTTTATCATATATTTAGTATGGTTGTTTCATTTTCTCTACTCACAACAAACAGATTTCCTTGAAATTTTTACAGAATCTTTGGCTAACTTCAAACTAATATAATTAAAATTTTTAAAGAGATCTGTCTGTTGTGAGGAGAGAAAATTGAATAAAACCAAAACCATTACATAAATCAAACCATCATTTTATCATCATTTTAGTATTGCTTTGGTTTAATTTTCTCTACTCACAAAAAACAGATTTCCTTGAAATTTTCACAGAATCTTTGGCTAACTTCAAACTAATATAATTAAAAATTTCAAAGAGATCTGTCTATTGTGAGCAGAGAAAATTGAATGAAACCAAAGCCATTACATAAATCAAACAATCATTTTATCATCATTTTAGTATTGCTTTGGTTTAATTTTCTCTACTCACAAGAGACAGATTTCCTTGAAATTTTCACAGAATCTTTGGCTAACTTCAAACTAATATAATTAAAAATTTCAAAGAGATCTGTCTATTGTGAGCAGAGAAAATTTAATGAAACCAAAGCTATTACATGAACCAAACCATCATTTTATCATATATTTAGTATGGTTGTTTCATTTTCTCTACTCACAACAGACAGATTTCCTTGAAATTTTCACAGAATCTTTGGCTAACTTCAAACTAATATAATTAAAATTTTTAAAGAGATCTGTCTGTTGTGAGGAGAGAAAATTGAATAAAACCAAAGCCATTACATAAATCAAACCATCATTTTATCATCATTTTAGTATTGCTTTGGTTTAATTTTCTCTACTCACAAAAGACAGATTTCCTTGAAATTTTCACAGAATCTTTGGCTAACTTCAAACTAATATAATTAAAAATTTCAAAGAGATCTGTTTATAGTGAGCAGAGAAAATTGAATGAAACCAAAGCTATTACATGAACCAAACCATCATTTTATCATATATTTAGTATGGTGGTTTCATTTTCTCTACTCACAACAGACAGATTTCCTTGAAATTTTCACAGAATCTTTGGCTAACTTCAAACTAATATAATTAAAAATTTCAAAGAGATCTGTATATTGTGAGGAGAGAAAATTTAATAAAACCAAAGCCATTACATAAATCAAACCATCATTTTATCATCATTTTAGTATTGCTTTGGTTTAATTTTCTCTACTCACAAGAGACAGATTTCCTTGAAATTTTCACAGAATCTTTGGCTAACTTCAAACTAATATAATTAAAAATTTCAAAGAGATCTGTTTATTGTGAGCAGAGAAAATTGAATGAAACCAAAGCTATTACATGAACCAAACCATCATTTTATCATATATTTAGTATGGTGGTTTCATTTTCTCTACTCACAACAGACAGATTTCCTTGAAATTTTCACAGAATCTTTGGCTAACTTCAAACTAATATAATTAAAAATTTCAAAGAGATCTGTCTGTTGTGAGGAGAGAAAATTGAATAAAACCAAAGCCATTACATAAATCAAACCATCATTTTATCATCATTTTAGTATTGCTTTGGTTTAATTTTCTCTACTCACAAGAGACAGATTTCTTTGAAATTTTCACAGAATCTTTGGCTAACTTCAAACTAATATAATTAAAAATTTCAAAGAGATCTGTCTATTGTGAGCAGAGAAAATTGAATGAAACCAAAGCTATTACATGAACCAAACCATCATTTTATCATATATTTAGTATGGTGGTTTCATTTTCTCTACTCACAACAGACAGATTTCCTTGAAAATTTCACATAATCTTTGGCTAACTTCAAACTAATATAATTAAATTTTTTAAAGAGATCTGTCTGTTGTGAGGAGAGAAAATTGAATAAAACCAAAGCCATTACATAAATCAAACCATCATTTTATCATCATTTTAGTATTGCTTTGGTTTAATTTTCTCTACTCACAAGAGACAGATTTCCTTGAAATTTTCACAGAATCTTTGGCTAACTTCAAACTAATATAATTAAAAATTTCAAAGAGATCTGTCTATTGTGAGCAGAGAAAATTGAATGAAACCAAAGCCATTACATAAATCAAACAATCATTTTATCATATATTTAGTATGGTTGTTTCATTTTCTCTACTCACAACAGACAGATTTCCTTGAAATTTTCACATAATCTTTGGCTAACTTCAAACTAATATAATTAAATTTTTTAAAGAGATCTGTCTGTTGTGAGGAGAGAAAATTGAATAAAACCAAAGCCATTACATAAATCAAACCATCATTTTATCATCATTTTAGTATTGCTTTGGTTTAATTTTCTCTACTCACAAAAGACAGATTTCCTTGAAATTTTCACAGAATCTTTGGCTAACTTCAAACTAATATAATTAAAAATTTCAAAGAGATCTGTCTATTGTGAGCAGAGAAAATTTAATGAAACCAAAGCTATTACATAAATCAAACCATCATTTTATCATATATTTAGTATGGCTGTTTCATTTTCTCTACTCACAACAGACAGATTTCCTTGAAATTTTTACAGAATCTTTGGCTAACTTCAAACTAATATAATTAAAATTTTTAAAGAGATCTGTCTGTTGTGAGGAGAGAAAATTGAATAAAAGCAAAACCATTACATAAATCAAACCATCATTTAATCATCATTTTAGTATTGCTTTGGTTTAATTTTCTCTACTCACAAAAGACAGATTTCCTTGAAATTTTCACAGAATCTTTGGCTAACTTCAAACTAATATAATTAAAAATTTCAAAGAGATCTGTCTATTGTGAGCAGAGAAAATTGAATGAAACCAAAGCCATTACATAAATCAAACAATCATTTTATCATATATTTAGTATGGTGGTTTAATTTTCTCTACTCACAAGGGACAGATTTCCTTGAAATTCTCACAGAATCTTTGGCAAACTTCAAACTAATACAATTAAAAATTTCAAAGAGATCTGTCTATTGTGAGCAGAGAAAATTTAATGAAACCAAAGCTATTACATAAATCAAACCATCATTTTATCATATATTTAGTATGGTTGTTTCATTTTCTCTACTCACAACAGACAGATTTCCTTGAAATTTTCACAGAATCTTTGGCTAACTTCAAACTAATATAATTAAAATTTTTAAAGAGATCTGTCTGTTGTGAGGAGAGAAAATTGAATAAAACCAAAGCCATTACATAAATCAAACCATCATTTTATCATCATTTTAGTATTGCTTTGGTTTAATTTTCTCTACTCACAAGAGACAGATTTCCTTGAAATTTTCACAGAATCTTTGGCTAACTTCAAACTAATATAATTAAAAATTTCAAAGAGATCTGTCTATTGTGAGCAGAGAAAATTGAATGAAACCAAAGCCATTACATAAATCAAACAATCATTTTATCATCATTTTAGTATTGCTTTGGTTTAATTTTCTCTACTCACAACAGACAGATTTCCTTGAAATTTTCACAGAATCTTTGGCTAACTTCAAACTAATATAATTAAAAATTTCAAAGAGATCTGTCTATTATGAGCAGAGAAAATTTAATGAAACCAAAGCTATTACATAAATCAAACCATCATTTTATCATATATTTAGTATGGTTGTTTCATTTTCTCTACTCACAACAAACAGATTTCCTTGAAATTTTTACAGAATCTTTGGCTAACTTCAAACTAATATAATTAAAATTTTTAAAGAGATCTGTCTGTTGTGAGGAGAGAAAATTGAATAAAACCAAAACCATTACATAAATCAAACCATCATTTTATCATCATTTTAGTATTGCTTTGGTTTAATTTTCTCTACTCACAAAAGACAGATTTCCTTGAAATTTTCACAGAATCTTTGGCTAACTTCAAACTAATATAATTAAAAATTTCAAAGAGATCTGTTTATAGTGAGCAGAGAAAATTGAATGAAACCAAAGCTATTACATGAACCAAACCATCATTTTATCATATATTTAGTATGGTGGTTTCATTTTCTCTACTCACAACAGACAGATTTCCTTGAAATTTTCACAGAATCTTTGGCTAACTTCAAACTAATATAATTAAAAATTTCAAAGAGATCTGTCTATTGTGAGCAGAGAAAATTTAATGAAACCAAAGCTATTACATAAATCAAACCATCATTTTATCATATATTTAGTATGGTTGTTTCATTTTCTCTACTCACAACAGACAGATTTCCTTGAAATTTTCACAGAATCTTTGGCTAACTTCAAACTAATATAATTAAAATTTTTAAAGAGATCTGTCTGTTGTGAGGAGAGAAAATTGAATAAAACCAAAGCCATTACATAAATCAAACCATCATTTTATCATCATTTTAGTATTGCTTTGGTTTAATTTTCTCTACTCACAAACGACAGATTTCATTGAAATTTATACAGAATCTTTGGCTAGTTTCAAACTAATATAATTAAAAATTTCAAATAGATCTGTCTAATGTGAGCAGAGAAACTTGCATGAAACCAAAGCTATTACATAAATCAAACCATCATTTTATCATATATTTAGTATGGTTGTTTCATTTTCTCTACTCACAACAAACAGATTTCCTTGAAATTTTCACAGAATCTTTGGCTAACTTCAAACTAATATAATTAAAATTTTTAAAGAGATCTGTCTGTTGTGAGGAGAGAAAATTGAATAAAACCAAAGCCATTACATAAATCAAACCATCATTTTATCATCATTTTAGTATTGCTTTGGTTTAATTTTCTCTACTCACAAGAGACAGATTTCCTTGAAATTTTCACAGAATCTTTGGCTAACTTCAAACTAATACAATTAAAAATTTCAAAGAGATCTGTCTATTGTGAGCAGAGAAAATTGAATGAAACCAAAGCCATTACATAAATTAAACAATCATTTTATCATCATTTTAGTATTGCTTTGGTTTAATTTTCTCTACTCACAACAGACAGATTTCCTTGAAATTTTCACAGAATCTTTGGCTAACTTCAAACTAATATAATTAAAAATTTCAAAGAGATCTGTCTATTGTGAGCAGAGAAAATTTAATGAAACCAAAGCTATTACATAAATCAAACCATCATTTTATCATATATTTAGTATGGTTGTTTCATTTTCTCTACTCACAACAAACAGATTTCCTTGAAATTTTTACAGAATCTTTGGCTAACTTCAAACTAATATAATTAAAATTTTTAAAGAGATCTGTCTGTTGTGAGGAGAGAAAATTGAATAAAACCAAAACCATTACATAAATCAAACCATCATTTTATCATCATTTTAGTATTGCTTTGGTTTAATTTTCTCTACTCACAAAAAACAGATTTCCTTGAAATTTTCACAGAATCTTTGGCTAACTTCAAACTAATATAATTAAAAATTTCAAAGAGATCTGTTTATAGTGAGCAGAGAAAATTGAATGAAACCAAAGCTATTACATGAACCAAACCATCATTTTATCATATATTTAGTATGGTGGTTTCATTTTCTCTACTCACAATAGACAGATTTCCTTGAAATTTTCACAGAATCTTTGGCTAACTTCAAACTAATATAATTAAAAATTTCAAAGAGATCTGTCTATTGTGAGCAGAGAAAATTTAATGAAACCAAAGCTATTACATAAATCAAACCATCATTTTATCATATATTTAGTATGGTTGTTTCATTTTCTCTACTCACAACAGACAGATTTCCTTGAAATTTTCACAGAATCTTTGGCTAACTTCAAACTAATATAATTAAAATTTTTAAAGAGATCTGTCTGTTGTGAGGAGAGAAAATTGAATAAAACCAAAGCCATTACATAAATCAAACCATCATTTTATCATCATTTTAGTATTGCTTTGGTTTAATTTTCTCTACTCACAAACGACAGATTTCATTGAAATTTATACAGAATCTTTGGCTAGTTTCAAACTAATATAATTAAAAATTTCAAAGAGATCTGTCTAATGTGAGCAGAGAAACTTGCATGAAACCAAAGCTATTACATAAATCAAACCATCATTTTATCATATATTTAGTATGGTTGTTTCATTTTCTCTACTCACAACAAACAGATTTCCTTGAAATTTTCACAGAATCTTTGGCTAACTTCAAACTAATATAATTAAAATTTTTAAAGAGATCTGTCTGTTGTGAGGAGAGAAAATTGAATAAAACCAAAGCCATTACATAAATCAAACCATCATTTTATCATCATTTTAGTATTGCTTTGGTTTAATTTTCTCTACTCACAAGAGACAGATTTCCTTGAAATTTTCACAGAATCTTTGGCTAACTTCAAACTAATATAATTAAAAATTTTAAAGAGATCTGTCTATTGTGAGCAGAGAAAATTGCATGAAACCAAAGCCATTACATAAATCAAACAATCATTTTATCATCATTTTAGTATTGCTTTGGTTTAATTTTCTCTACTCACAAAAGACAGATTTCCTTGAAATTTTCACAGAATCTTTGGCTAACTTCAAACTAATATAATTAAAAATTTCAAAGAGATCTGTCTATTGTGAGCAGAGAAAATTTAATGAAACCAAAGCTATTACATAAATCAAACCATCATTTTATCATATATTTAGTATGGTTGTTTCATTTTCTCTACTCACAACAGACAGATTTCCTTGAAATTTTTACAGAATCTTTGGCTAACTTCAAACTAATATAATTAAAATTTTTAAAGAGATCTGTCTGTTGTGAGGAGAGAAAATTGAATAAAACCAAAACCATTACATAAATCAAACCATCATTTAATCATCATTTTAGTATTGCTTTGGTTTAATTTTCTTTACTCACAAGAGACAGATTTCCTTGAAATTTTCACAGAATCTTTGGCTAACTTCAAACTAATATAATTAAAAATTTCAAAGAGATCTGTCTATTGTGAGCAGAGAAAATTTAATGAAACCAAAGCTATTACATAAATCAAACCATCATTTTATCATATATTTAGTATGGTTGTTTCATTTTCTCTACTCACAACAGACAGATTTCCTTGAAATTTTCACAGAATCTTTGGCTAACTTCAAACTAATATAATTAAAAATTTCAAAGAGATCTGTCTATTGTGAGCAAAAAAAAATTGAATGAAACCAAAGCCATTACATAAATCAAACAATCATTTTATCATCATTTTAGTATTGCTTTGGTTTAATTTTCTCTACTCACAAAAGACAGATTTCCTTGAAATTTTCACAGAATCTTTGGCTAACTTCAAACTAATATAATTAAAAATTTCAAAGAGATCTGTCTATTGTGAGCAGAGAAAATTGAATGAAACCAAAGCTATTACATGAACCAAACCATCATTTTATCATATATTTAGTATGGTGGTTTAATTTTCTCTACTCACAAGGGACAGATTTCCTTGAAATTCTCACAGAATCTTTGGCAAACTTCAAACTAATACAATTAAAAATTTCAAAGAGATCTGTCTATTGTGAGCAGAGAAAATTGAATGAAACCAAAGCTATTACATGAACCAAACCATCATTTTATCATATATTTAGTATGGTGGTTTCATTTTCTCTACTCACAACAGACAGATTTCCTTGAAATTTTCACATAATCTTTGGCTAACTTCAAACTAATATAATTAAATTTTTTAAAGAGATCTGTCTGTTGTGAGGAGAGAAAATTGAATAAAACCAAAGCCATTACATAAATCAAACCATCATTTTATCATCATTTTAGTTTTGCTTTGGTTTAATTTTCTCTACTCACAAGAGACAGATTTCCTTGAAATTTGCACAGAATCTTTGGCTAACTTCAAACTAATATAATTAAAAATTTCAAAGAGATCTGTCTATTGTGAGCAGAGAAAATTGAATGAAACCAAAGCCATTACATAAATCAAACAATCATTTTATCATCATTTTAGTATTGCTTTGGTTTAATTTTCTCTACTCACAAAAGACAGATTTCCTTGAAATTTTCACAGAATCTTTGGCTAACTTCAAACTAATACAATTAAAAATTTCAAAGAGATCTGTCTAATGTGAGCAGAGAAACTTGCATGAAACCAAAGCTATTACATAAATCAAACCATCATTTTATCATATATTTAGTATGGTGGTTTCATTTTCTCTACTCACAACAGACAGATTTCCTTGAAATTTTCACAGAATCTTTGGCTAACTTCAAACTAATATAATTAAAAATTTCAAAGAGATCTGTCTGTTGTGAGGAGAGAAAATTGAATAAAACCAAAGCCATTACATAAATCAAACCATCATTTTATCATCATTTTAGTATTGCTTTGGTTTAATTTTCTCTACTCACAAGAGACAGATTTCCTTGAAATTTTCACAGAATCTTTGGCTAACTTTAAACTAATATAATTAAAAATTTCAAAGAGATCTGTCTATTGTGAGCAGAGAAAATTGAATGAAACCAAAGCTATTACATGAACCAAACCATCATTTTATCATATATTTAGTATGGTGGTTTCATTTTCTCTACTCACAACAGACAGATTTCCTTGAAATTTTCACATAATCTTTGGCTAACTTCAAACTAATATAATTAAATTTTTTAAAGAGATCTGTCTGTTGTGAGGAGAGAAAATTGAATAAAACCAAAGCCATTACATAAATCAAACCATCATTTTATCATCATTTTAGTATTGCTTTGGTTTAATTTTCTCTACTCACAAAAGACAGATTTCCTTGAAATTTTCACAGAATCTTTGGCTAACTTCAAACTAATACAATTAAAAATTTCAAAGAGATCTGTCTATTGTGAGCAGAGAAAATTTAATGAAACCAAAGCTATTACATAAATCAAACCATCATTTTATCATATATTTAGTATGGCTGTTTCATTTTCTCTACTCACAACAGACAGATTTCCTTGAAATTTTTACAGAATCTTTGGCTAACTTCAAACTAATATAATTAAAATTTTTAAAGAGATCTGTCTGTTGTGAGGAGAGAAAATTGAATAAAAGCAAAACCATTACATAAATCAAACCATCATTTAATCATCATTTTAGTATTGCTTTGGTTTAATTTTCTCTACTCACAAGAGACAGATTTCCTTGAAATTTTCACAGAATCTTTGGCTAACTTCAAACTAATATAATTAAAAATTTCAAAGAGATCTGTCTATTGTGAGCAGAGAAAATTGAATGAAACCAAAGCCATTACATAAATCAAACAATCATTTTATCATCATTTTAGTATTGCTTTGGTTTAATTTTCTCTACTCACAAACGACAGATTTCATTGAAATTTATACAGAATCTTTGGCTAGTTTCAAACTAATATAATTAAAAATTTCAAATAGATCTGTCTAATGTGAGCAGAGAAACTTGCATGAAACCAAAGCTATTACATAAATCAAACCATCATTTTATCATATATTTAGTATGGTTGTTTCATTTTCTCTACTCACAACAAACAGATTTCCTTGAAATTTTCACAGAATCTTTGGCTAACTTCAAACTAATATAATTAAAATTTTTAAAGAGATCTGTCTGTTGTGAGGAGAGAAAATTGAATAAAACCAAAGCCATTACATAAATCAAACCATCATTTTATCATCATTTTAGTATTGCTTTGGTTTAATTTTCTCTACTCACAAGAGACAGATTTCCTTGAAATTTTCACAGAATCTTTGGCTAACTTCAAACTAATACAATTAAAAATTTCAAAGAGATCTGTCTATTGTGAGCAGAGAAAATTGAATGAAACCAAAGCCATTACATAAATCAAACAATCATTTTATCATCATTTTAGTATTGCTTTGGTTTAATTTTCTCTACTCACAACAGACAGATTTCCTTGAAATTTTCACAGAATCTTTGGCTAACTTCAAACTAATATAATTAAAAATTTCAAAGAGATCTGTCTATTGTGAGCAGAGAAAATTTAATGAAACCAAAGCTATTACATAAATCAAACCATCATTTTATCATATATTTAGTATGGTTGTTTCATTTTCTCTACTCACAACAGACAGATTTCCTTGAAATTTTCACAGAATCTTTGGCTAACTTCAAACTAACATAATTAAAAATTTCAAAGAGATCTGTCTATTGTGAGCAGAGAAAATTGAATGAAACCAAAGCCATTACATAAATCAAACAATCATTTTATCATCATTTTAGTATTGCTTTGGTTTAATTTTCTCTACTCACAAAAGACAGATTTCCTTGAAATTTTCACAGAATCTTTGGCTAACTTCAAACTAATATAATTAAAAATTTCAAAGAGATCTGTCTATTGTGAGCAGAGAAAATTGAATGAAACCAAAGCTATTACATGAACCAAACCATCATTTTATCATATATTTAGTATGGTTGTTTCATTTTCTCTACTCACAACAGACAGATTTCCTTGAAATTTTCACAGAATCTTTGGCTAACTTCAAACTAATATAATTAAAATTTTTAAAGAGATCTGTCTGTTGTGAGGAGAGAAAATTGAATAAAACCAAAGCCATTACATAAATCAAACCATCATTTTATCATCATTTTAGTATTGCTTTGGTTTAATTTTCTCTACTCACAAACGACAGATTTCATTGAAATTTATACAGAATCTTTGGCTAGTTTCAAACTAATATAATTAAAAATTTCAAATAGATCTGTCTAATGTGAGCAGAGAAACTTGCATGAAACCAAAGCTATTACATAAATCAAACCATCATTTTATCATATATTTAGTATGGTTGTTTCATTTTCTCTACTCACAACAAACAGATTTCCTTGAAATTTTCACAGAATCTTTGGCTAACTTCAAACTAATATAATTAAAATTTTTAAAGAGATCTGTCTGTTGTGAGGAGAGAAAATTGAATAAAACCAAAGCCATTACATAAATCAAACCATCATTTTATCATCATTTTAGTATTGCTTTGGTTTAATTTTCTCTACTCACAAGAGACAGATTTCCTTGAAATTTTCACAGAATCTTTGGCTAACTTCAAACTAATACAATTAAAAATTTCAAAGAGATCTGTCTATTGTGAGCAGAGAAAATTCAATGAAACCAAAGCCATTACATAAATCAAACAATCATTTTATCATCATTTTAGTATTGCTTTGGTTTAATTTTCTCTACTCACAACAGACAGATTTCCTTGAAATTTTCACAGAATCTTTGGCTAACTTCAAACTAATATAATTAAAAATTTCAAAGAGATCTGTCTATTGTGAGCAGAGAAAATTTAATGAAACCAAAGCTATTACATAAATCAAACCATCATTTTATCATATATTTAGTATGGTTGTTTCATTTTCTCTACTCACAACAAACAGATTTCCTTGAAATTTTTACAGAATCTTTGGCTAACTTCAAACTAATATAATTAAAATTTTTAAAGAGATCTGTCTGTTGTGAGGAGAGAAAATTGAATAAAACCAAAACCATTACATAAATCAAACCATCATTTTATCATCATTTTAGTATTGCTTTGGTTTAATTTTCTCTACTCACAAAAAACAGATTTCCTTGAAATTTTCACAGAATCTTTGGCTAACTTCAAACTAATATAATTAAAAATTTCAAAGAGATCTGTTTATAGTGAGCAGAGAAAATTGAATGAAACCAAAGCTATTACATGAACCAAACCATCATTTTATCATATATTTAGTATGGTGGTTTCATTTTCTCTACTCACAATAGACAGATTTCCTTGAAATTTTCACAGAATCTTTGGCTAACTTCAAACTAATATAATTAAAAATTTCAAAGAGATCTGTCTATTGTGAGCAGAGAAAATTTAATGAAACCAAAGCTATTACATAAATCAAACCATCATTTTATCATATATTTAGTATGGTTGTTTCATTTTCTCTACTCACAACAGACAGATTTCCTTGAAATTTTCACAGAATCTTTGGCTAACTTCAAACTAATATAATTAAAATTTTTAAAGAGATCTGTCTGTTGTGAGGAGAGAAAATTGAATAAAACCAAAGCCATTACATAAATCAAACCATCATTTTATCATCATTTTAGTATTGCTTTGGTTTAATTTTCTCTACTCACAAACGACAGATTTCATTGAAATTTATACAGAATCTTTGGCTAGTTTCAAACTAATATAATTAAAAATTTCAAAGAGATCTGTCTAATGTGAGCAGAGAAACTTGCATGAAACCAAAGCTATTACATAAATCAAACCATCATTTTATCATATATTTAGTATGGTTGTTTCATTTTCTCTACTCACAACAAACAGATTTCCTTGAAATTTTCACAGAATCTTTGGCTAACTTCAAACTAATATAATTAAAATTTTTAAAGAGATCTGTCTGTTGTGAGGAGAGAAAATTGAATAAAACCAAAGCCATTACATAAATCAAACCATCATTTTATCATCATTTTAGTATTGCTTTGGTTTAATTTTCTCTACTCACAAGAGACAGATTTCCTTGAAATTTTCACAGAATCTTTGGCTAACTTCAAACTAATACAATTAAAAATTTCAAAGAGATCTGTCTATTGTGAGCAGAGAAAATTGAATGAAACCAAAGCCATTACATAAATCAAACAATCATTTTATCATCATTTTAGTATTGCTTTGGTTTAATTTTCTCTACTCAAAACAGACAGATTTCCTTGAAATTTTCACAGAATCTTTGGCTAACTTCAAACTAATATAATTAAAAATTTCAAAGAGATCTGTCTATTGTGAGCAGAGAAAATTTAATGAAACCAAAGCTATTACATAAATCAAACCATCATTTTATCATATATTTAGTATGGTTGTTTCATTTTCTCTACTCACAACAGACAGATTTCCTTGAAATTTTCACAGAATCTTTGGCTAACTTCAAACTAATATAATTAAAAATTTCAAAGAGATCTGTCTATTGTGAGCAGAGAAAATTGAATGAAACCAAAGCCATTACATAAATCAAACAATCATTTTATCATCATTTTAGTATTGCTTTGGTTTAATTTTCTCTACTCACAAAAGACAGATTTCCTTGAAATTTTCACAGAATCTTTGGCTAACTTCAAACTAATATAATTAAAAATTTCAAAGAGATTTGTCTATTGTGAGCAGAGAAAATTGAATGAAACCAAAGCTATTACATGAACCAAACCATCATTTTATCATATATTTAGTATGGTTGTTTCATTTTCTCTACTCACAACAGACAGATTTCCTTGAAATTTTCACAGAATCTTTGGCTAACTTCAAACTAATATAATTAAAATTTTTAAAGAGATCTGTCTGTTGTGAGGAGAGAAAATTGAATAAAACCAAAGCCATTACATAAATCAAACCATCATTTTATCATCATTTTAGTATTGCTTTGGTTTAATTTTCTCTACTCACAAACGACAGATTTCATTGAAATTTATACAGAATCTTTGGCTAGTTTCAAACTAATATAATTAAAAATTTCAAATAGATCTGTCTAATGTGAGCAGAGAAACTTGCATGAAACCAAAGCTATTACATAAATCAAACCATCATTTTATCATATATTTAGTATGGTTGTTTCATTTTCTCTACTCACAACAAACAGATTTCCTTGAAATTTTCACAGAATCTTTGGCTAACTTCAAACTAATATAATTAAAATTTTTAAAGAGATCTGTCTGTTGTGAGGAGAGAAAATTGAATAAAACCAAAGCCATTACATAAATCAAACCATCATTTTATCATCATTTTAGTATTGCTTTGGTTTAATTTTCTCTACTCACAAGAGACAGATTTCCTTGAAATTTTCACAGAATCTTTGGCTAACTTCAAACTAATACAATTAAAAATTTCAAAGAGATCTGTCTATTGTGAGCAGAGAAAATTCAATGAAACCAAAGCCATTACATAAATCAAACAATCATTTTATCATCATTTTAGTATTGCTTTGGTTTAATTTTCTCTACTCACAACAGACAGATTTCCTTGAAATTTTCACAGAATCTTTGGCTAACTTCAAACTAATATAATTAAAAATTTCAAAGAGATCTGTCTATTGTGAGCAGAGAAAATTTAATGAAACCAAAGCTATTACATAAATCAAACCATCATTTTATCATATATTTAGTATGGTTGTTTCATTTTCTCTACTCACAACAAACAGATTTCCTTGAAATTTTTACAGAATCTTTGGCTAACTTCAAACTAATATAATTAAAATTTTTAAAGAGATCTGTCTGTTGTGAGGAGAGAAAATTGAATAAAACCAAAACCATTACATAAATCAAACCATCATTTTATCATCATTTTAGTATTGCTTTGGTATAATTTTCTCTACTCACAAAAAACAGATTTCCTTGAAATTTTCACAGAATCTTTGGCTAACTTCAAACTAATATAATTAAAAATTTCAAAGAGATCTGTTTATAGTGAGCAGAGAAAATTGAATGAAACCAAAGCTATTACATGAACCAAACCATCATTTTATCATATATTTAGTATGGTGGTTTCATTTTCTCTACTCACAATAGACAGATTTCCTTGAAATTTTCACAGAATCTTTGGCTAACTTCAAACTAATATAATTAAAAATTTCAAAGAGATCTGTCTATTGTGAGCAGAGAAAATTTAATGAAACCAAAGCTATTACATAAATCAAACCATCATTTTATCATATATTTAGTATGGTTGTTTCATTTTCTCTACTCACAACAGACAGATTTCCTTGAAATTTTCACAGAATCTTTGGCTAACTTCAAACTAATATAATTAAAATTTTTAAAGAGATCTGTCTGTTGTGAGGAGAGAAAATTGAATAAAACCAAAGCCATTACATAAATCAAACCATCATTTTATCATCATTTTAGTATTGCTTTGGTTTAATTTTCTCTACTCACAAACGACAGATTTCATTGAAATTTATACAGAATCTTTGGCTAGTTTCAAACTAATATAATTAAAAATTTCAAAGAGATCTGTCTAATGTGAGCAGAGAAACTTGCATGAAACCAAAGCTATTACATAAATCAAACCATCATTTTATCATATATTTAGTATGGTTGTTTCATTTTCTCTACTCACAACAAACAGATTTCCTTGAAATTTTCACAGAATCTTTGGCTAACTTCAAACTAATATAATTAAAATTTTTAAAGAGATCTGTCTGTTGTGAGGAGAGAAAATTGAATAAAACCAAAGCCATTACATAAATCAAACCATCATTTTATCATCATTTTAGTATTGCTTTGGTTTAATTTTCTCTACTCACAAGAGACAGATTTCCTTGAAATTTTCACAGAATCTTTGGCTAACTTCAAACTAATATAATTAAAAATTTTAAAGAGATCTGTCTATTGTGAGCAGAGAAAATTGAATGAAACCAAAGCCATTACATAAATCAAACAATCATTTTATCATCATTTTAGTATTGCTTTGGTTTAATTTTCTCTACTCACAAAAGACAGATTTCCTTGAAATTTTCACAGAATCTTTGGCTAACTTCAAACTAATATAATTAAAAATTTCAAAGAGATCTGTCTATTGTGAGCAGAGAAAATTTAATGAAACCAAAGCTATTACATAAATCAAACCATCATTTTATCATATATTTAGTATGGTTGTTTCATTTTCTCTACTCACAACAGACAGATTTCCTTGAAATTTTCACAGAATCTTTGGCTAACTTCAAACTAATATAATTAAAATTTTTAAAGAGATCTGTCTGTTGTGAGGAGAGAAAATTGAATAAAACCAAAGCCA
This sequence comes from Pedicia rivosa, assembly GCA_963082725.1. NCBI lineage: Eukaryota > Metazoa > Arthropoda > Insecta > Diptera > Pediciidae > Pedicia > Pedicia rivosa. Next base: position 67,184 of record OY720155.1, read on the forward strand.
TTACATAAATCAAACCATCATTTTATCATCATTTTAGTATTGCTTTGGTTTAATTTTCTCTACTCACAAACGACAGATTTCATTGAAATTTATACAGAATCTTTGGCTAGTTTCAAACTAATATAATTAAAAATTTCAAAGAGATCTGTCTAATGTGAGCAGAGAAACTTGCATGAAACCAAAGCTATTACATAAATCAAACCATCATTTTATCATATATTTAGTATGGTTGTTTCATTTTCTCTACTCACAACAAACAGATTTCCTTGAAATTTTCACAGAATCTTTGGCTAACTTCAAACTAATATAATTAAAATTTTTAAAGAGATCTGTCTGTTGTGAGGAGAGAAAATTGAATAAAACCAAAGCCATTACATAAATCAAACCATCATTTTATCATCATTTTAGTATTACTTTGGTTTAATTTTCTCTACTCACAAGAGACAGATTTCCTTGAAATTTTCACAGAATCTTTGGCTAACTTCAAACTAATATAATTAAAAATTTTAAAGAGATCTGTCTATTGTGAGCAGAGAAAATTGAATGAAACCAAAGCCATTACATAAATCAAACAATCATTTTATCATCATTTTAGTATTGCTTTGGTTTAATTTTCTCTACTCACAAAAGACAGATTTCCTTGAAATTTTCACAGAATCTTTGGCTAACTTCAAACTAATATAATTAAAAATTTCAAAGAGATCTGTCTATTGTGAGCAGAGAAAATTTAATGAAACCAAAGCTATTACATAAATCAAACCATCATTTTATCATATATTTAGTATGGTTGTTTCATTTTCTCTACTCACAACAGACAGATTTCCTTGAAATTTTTACAGAATCTTTGGCTAACTTCAAACTAATATAATTAAAATTTTTAAAGAGATCTGTCTGTTGTGAGGAGAGAAAATTGAATAAAACCAAAACCATTACATAAATCAAACCATCATTTAATCATCATTTTAGTATTGCTTTGGTTTAATTTTCTTTACTCACAAGAGACAGATTTCCTTGAAATTTTCACAGAATCTTTGGCTAACTTCAAACTAATATAATTAAAAATTTCAAAGAGATCTGTCTATTGTGAGCAGAGAAAATTTAATGAAACCAAAGCTATTACATAAATCAAACCATCATTTTATCATATATTTAGTATGGTTGTTTCATTTTCTCTACTCACAACAGACAGATTTCCTTGAAATTTTCACAGAATCTTTGGCTAACTTCAAACTAATATAATTAAAAATTTCAAAGAGATCTGTCTATTGTGAGCAGAGAAAATTGAATGAAACCAAAGCCATTACATAAATCAAACAATCATTTTATCATCATTTTAGTATTGCTTTGGTTTAATTTTCTCTACTCACAAAAGACAGATTTCCTTGAAATTTTCACAGAATCTTTGGCTAACTTCAAACTAATATAATTAAAAATTTCAAAGAGATCTGTCTATTGTGAGCAGAGAAAATTGAATGAAACCAAAGCTATTACATGAACCAAACCATCATTTTATCATATATTTAGTATGGTGGTTTAATTTTCTCTACTCACAAGGGACAGATTTCCTTGAAATTCTCACAGAATCTTTGGCAAACTTCAAACTAATACAATTAAAAATTTCAAAGAGATCTGTCTATTGTGAGCAGAGAAAATTGAATGAAACCAAAGCTATTACATGAACCAAACCATCATTTTATCATATATTTAGTATGGTGGTTTCATTTTCTCTACTCACAACAGACAGATTTCCTTGAAATTTTCACATAATCTTTGGCTAACTTCAAACTAATATAATTAAATTTTTTAAAGAGATCTGTCTGTTGTGAGGAGAGAAAATTGAATAAAACCAAAGCCATTACATAAATCAAACCATCATTTTATCATCATTTTAGTATTGCTTTGGTTTAATTTTCTCTACTCACAAGAGACAGATTTCCTTGAAATTTGCACAGAATCTTTGGCTAACTTCAAACTAATATAATTAAAAATTTCAAAGAGATCTGTCTATTGTGAGCAGAGAAAATTGAATGAAACCAAAGCCATTACATAAATCAAACAATCATTTTATCATCATTTTAGTATTGCTTTGGTTTAATTTTCTCTACTCACAAAAGACAGATTTCCTTGAAATTTTCACAGAATCTTTGGCTAACTTCAAACTAATACAATTAAAAATTTCAAAGAGATCTGTCTAATGTGAGCAGAGAAACTTGCATGAAACCAAAGCTATTACATAAATCAAACCATCATTTTATCATATATTTAGTATGGTGGTTTCATTTTCTCTACTCACAACAGACAGATTTCCTTGAAATTTTCACAGAATCTTTGGCTAACTTCAAACTAATATAATTAAAAATTTCAAAGAGATCTGTCTGTTGTGAGGAGAGAAAATTGAATAAAACCAAAGCCATTACATAAATCAAACCATCATTTTATCATCATTTTAGTATTGCTTTGGTTTAATTTTCTCTACTCACAAGAGACAGATTTCCTTGAAATTTTCACAGAATCTTTGGCTAACTTCAAACTAATATAATTAAAAATTTCAAAGAGATCTGTCTATTGTGAGCAGAGAAAATTGAATGAAACCAAAGCTATTACATGAACCAAACCATCATTTTATCATATATTTAGTATGGTGGTTTCATTTTCTCTACTCACAACAGACAGATTTCCTTGAAATTTTCACATAATCTTTGGCTAACTTCAAACTAATATAATTAAATTTTTTAAAGAGATCTGTCTGTTGTGAGGAGAGAAAATTGAATAAAACCAAAGCCATTACATAAATCAAACCATCATTTTATCATCATTTTAGTATTGCTTTGGTTTAATTTTCTCTACTCACAAGAGACAGATTTCCTTGAAATTTTCACAGAATCTTTGGCTAACTTCAAACTAATATAATTAAAAATTTCAAAGAGATCTGTCTATTGTGAGCAGAGAAAATTGAATGAAACCAAAGCCATTACATAAATCAAACAATCATTTTATCATATATTTAGTATGGTTGTTTCATTTTCTCTACTCACAACAGACAGATTTCCTTGAAATTTTCACATAATCTTTGGCTAACTTCAAACTAATATAATTAAATTTTTTAAAGAGATCTGTCTGTTGTGAGGAGAGAAAATTGAATAAAACCAAAGCCATTACATAAATCAAACCATCATTTTATCATCATTTTAGTATTGCTTTGGTTTAATTTTCTCTACTCACAAAAGACAGATTTCCTTGAAATTTTCACAGAATCTTTGGCTAACTTCAAACTAATACAATTAAAAATTTCAAAGAGATCTGTCTATTGTGAGCAGAGAAAATTTAATGAAACCAAAGCTATTACATAAATCAAACCATCATTTTATCATATATTTAGTATGGCTGTTTCATTTTCTCTACTCACAACAGACAGATTTCCTTGAAATTTTTACAGAATCTTTGGCTAACTTCAAACTAATATAATTAAAATTTTTAAAGAGATCTGTCTGTTGTGAGGAGAGAAAATTGAATAAAAGCAAAACCATTACATAAATCAAACCATCATTTAATCATCATTTTAGTATTGCTTTGGTTTAATTTTCTCTACTCACAAGAGACAGATTTCCTTGAAATTTTCACAGAATCTTTGGCTAACTTCAAACTAATATAATTAAAAATTTCAAAGAGATCTGTCTATTGTGAGCAGAGAAAATTGAATGAAACCAAAGCCATTACATAAATCAAACAATCATTTTATCATCATTTTAGTATTGCTTTGGTTTAATTTTCTCTACTCACAAAAGACAGATTTCCTTGAAATTTTCACAGAATCTTTGGCTAACTTCAAACTAATATAATTAAAAATTTCAAAGAGATCTGTCTATTGTGAGCAGAGAAAATTTAATGAAACCAAAGCTATTACATAAATCAAACCATCATTTTATCATATATTTAGTATGGTTGTTTCATTTTCTCTACTCACAACAGACAGATTTCCTTGAAATTTTCACAGAATCTTTGGCTAACTTCAAACTAATATAATTAAAAATTTCAAAGAGATCTGTCTATTGTGAGCAGAGAAAATTGAATGAAACCAAAGCCATTACATAAATCAAACAATCATTTTATCATCATTTTAGTATTGCTTTGGTTTAATTTTCTCTACTCACAAAAGACAGATTTCCTTGAAATTTTCACAGAATCTTTGGCTAACTTCAAACTAATACAATTAAAAATTTCAAAGAGATCTGTCTAATGTGAGCAGAGAAACTTGCATGAAACCAAAGCTATTACATAAATCAAACCATCATTTTATCATATATTTAGTATGGTGGTTTCATTTTCTCTACTCACAACAGACAGATTTCCTTGAAATTTTCACAGAATCTTTGGCTAACTTCAAACTAATATAATTAAAAATTTCAAAGAGATCTGTCTGTTGTGAGGAGAGAAAATTGAATAAAACCAAAGCCATTACATAAATCAAACCATCATTTTATCATCATTTTAGTATTGCTTTGGTTTAATTTTCTCTACTCACAAGAGACAGATTTCCTTGAAATTTTCACAGAATCTTTGGCTAACTTCAAACTAATATAATTAAAAATTTCAAAGAGATCTGTCTATTGTGAGCAGAGAAACTTGCATGAAACCAAAGCTATTACATAAATCAAACCATCATTTTATCATATATTTAGTATGGTGGTTTCATTTTCTCTACTCACAACAGACAGATTTCCTTGAAATTTTCACAGAATCTTTGGCTAACTTCAAACTAATATAATTAAAAATTTCAAAGAGATCTGTCTGTTGTGAGGAGAGAAAATTGAATAAAACCAAAGCCATTACATAAATCAAACCATCATTTTATCATCATTTTAGTATTGCTTTGGTTTAATTTTCTCTACTCACAAGAGACAGATTTCCTTGAAATTTGCACAGAATCTTTGGCTAACTTCAAACTAATATAATTAAAAATTTCAAAGAGATCTGTCTATTGTGAGCAGAGAAAATTGAATGAAACCAAAGCCATTACATAAATCAAACAATCATTTTATCATCATTTTAGTATTGCTTTGGTTTAATTTTCTCTACTCACAAAAGACAGATTTCCTTGAAATTTTCACAGAATCTTTGGCTAACTTCAAACTAATACAATTAAAAATTTCAAAGAGATCTGTCTAATGTGAGCAGAGAAACTTGCATGAAACCAAAGCTATTACATAAATCAAACCATCATTTTATCATATATTTAGTATGGTGGTTTCATTTTCTCTACTCACAACAGACAGATTTCCTTGAAATTTTCACAGAATCTTTGGCTAACTTCAAACTAATATAATTAAAAATTTCAAAGAGATCTGTCTGTTGTGAGGAGAGAAAATTGAATAAAACCAAAGCCATTACATAAATCAAACCATCATTTTATCATCATTTTAGTATTGCTTTGGTTTAATTTTCTCTACTCACAAGAGACAGATTTCCTTGAAATTTTCACAGAATCTTTGGCTAACTTCAAACTAATATAATTAAAAATTTCAAAGAGATCTGTCTATTGTGAGCAGAGAAAATTGAATGAAACCAAAGCTATTACATGAACCAAACCATCATTTTATCATATATTTAGTATGGTGGTTTCATTTTCTCTACTCACAACAGACAGATTTCCTTGAAATTTTCACATAATCTTTGGCTAACTTCAAACTAATATAATTAAATTTTTTAAAGAGATCTGTCTGTTGTGAGGAGAGAAAATTGAATAAAACCAAAGCCATTACATAAATCAAACCATCATTTTATCATCATTTTAGTATTGCTTTGGTTTAATTTTCTCTACTCACAAGAGACAGATTTCCTTGAAATTTTCACAGAATCTTTGGCTAACTTCAAACTAATATAATTAAAAATTTCAAAGAGATCTGTCTGTTGTGAGGAGAGAAAATTGAATAAAACCAAAGCCATTACATAAATCAAACCATCATTTTATCATCATTTTAGTATTGCTTTGGTTTAATTTTCTCTACTCACAAGAGACAGATTTCCTTGAAATTTTCACAGAATCTTTGGCTAACTTCAAACTAATATAATTAAAAATTTCAAAGAGATCTGTCTATTGTGAGCAGAGAAACTTGCATGAAACCAAAGCTATTACATAAATCAAACCATCATTTTATCATATATTTAGTATGGTGGTTTCATTTTCTCTACTCACAACAGACAGATTTCCTTGAAATTTTCACAGAATCTTTGGCTAACTTCAAACTAATATAATTAAAAATTTCAAAGAGATCTGTCTGTTGTGAGGAGAGAAAATTGAATAAAACCAAAGCCATTACATAAATCAAACCATCATTTTATCATCATTTTAGTATTGCTTTGGTTTAATTTTCTCTACTCACAAGAGACAGATTTCCTTGAAATTTGCACAGAATCTTTGGCTAACTTCAAACTAATATAATTAAAAATTTCAAAGAGATCTGTCTATTGTGAGCAGAGAAAATTGAATGAAACCAAAGCCATTACATAAATCAAACAATCATTTTATCATCATTTTAGTATTGCTTTGGTTTAATTTTCTCTACTCACAAAAGACAGATTTCCTTGAAATTTTCACAGAATCTTTGGCTAACTTCAAACTAATACAATTAAAAATTTCAAAGAGATCTGTCTAATGTGAGCAGAGAAACTTGCATGAAACCAAAGCTATTACATAAATCAAACCATCATTTTATCATATATTTAGTATGGTGGTTTCATTTTCTCTACTCACAACAGACAGATTTCCTTGAAATTTTCACAGAATCTTTGGCTAACTTCAAACTAATATAATTAAAAATTTCAAAGAGATCTGTCTGTTGTGAGGAGAGAAAATTGAATAAAACCAAAGCCATTACATAAATCAAACCATCATTTTATCATCATTTTAGTATTGCTTTGGTTTAATTTTCTCTACTCACAAGAGACAGATTTCCTTGAAATTTTCACAGAATCTTTGGCTAACTTCAAACTAATATAATTAAAAATTTCAAAGAGATCTGTCTATTGTGAGCAGAGAAAATTGAATGAAACCAAAGCTATTACATGAACCAAACCATCATTTTATCATATATTTAGTATGGTGGTTTCATTTTCTCTACTCACAACAGACAGATTTCCTTGAAATTTTCACATAATCTTTGGCTAACTTCAAACTAATATAATTAAATTTTTTAAAGAGATCTGTCTGTTGTGAGGAGAGAAAATTGAATAAAACCAAAGCCATTACATAAATCAAACCATCATTTTATCATCATTTTAGTATTGCTTTGGTTTAATTTTCTCTACTCACAAGAGACAGATTTCCTTGAAATTTTCACAGAATCTTTGGCTAACTTCAAACTAATATAATTAAAAATTTCAAAGAGATCTGTCTATTGTGAGCAGAGAAAATTGAATGAAACCAAAGCCATTACATAAATCAAACAATCATTTTATCATATATTTAGTATGGTTGTTTCATTTTCTCTACTCACAACAGACAGATTTCCTTGAAATTTTCACATAATCTTTGGCTAACTTCAAACTAATATAATTAAATTTTTTAAAGAGATCTGTCTGTTGTGAGGAGAGAAAATTGAATAAAACCAAAGCCATTACATAAATCAAACCATCATTTTATCATCATTTTAGTATTGCTTTGGTTTAATTTTCTCTACTCACAAAAGACAGATTTCCTTGAAATTTTCACAGAATCTTTGGCTAACTTCAAACTAATACAATTAAAAATTTCAAAGAGATCTGTCTATTGTGAGCAGAGAAAATTTAATGAAACCAAAGCTATTACATAAATCAAACCATCATTTTATCATATATTTAGTATGGCTGTTTCATTTTCTCTACTCACAACAGACAGATTTCCTTGAAATTTTTACAGAATCTTTGGCTAACTTCAAACTAATATAATTAAAATTTTTAAAGAGATCTGTCTGTTGTGAGGAGAGAAAATTGAATAAAAGCAAAACCATTACATAAATCAAACCATCATTTAATCATCATTTTAGTATTGCTTTGGTTTAATTTTCTCTACTCACAAGAGACAGATTTCCTTGAAATTTTCACAGAATCTTTGGCTAACTTCAAACTAATATAATTAAAAATTTCAAAGAGATCTGTCTATTGTGAGCAGAGAAAATTGAATGAAACCAAAGCCATTACATAAATCAAACAATCATTTTATCATCATTTTAGTATTGCTTTGGTTTAATTTTCTCTACTCACAAAAGACAGATTTCCTTGAAATTTTCACAGAATCTTTGGCTAACTTCAAACTAATATAATTAAAAATTTCAAAGAGATCTGTCTATTGTGAGCAGAGAAAATTTAATGAAACCAAAGCTATTACATAAATCAAACCATCATTTTATCATATATTTAGTATGGTTGTTTCATTTTCTCTACTCACAACAGACAGATTTCCTTGAAATTTTCACAGAATCTTTGGCTAACTTCAAACTAATATAATTAAAAATTTCAAAGAGATCTGTCTATTGTGAGCAGAGAAAATTGAATGAAACCAAAGCCATTACATAAATCAAACAATCATTTTATCATCATTTTAGTATTGCTTTGGTTTAATTTTCTCTACTCACAAAAGACAGATTTCCTTGAAATTTTCACAGAATCTTTGGCTAACTTCAAGCTAATATAATTAAAAATTTCAAAGAGATCTGTCTATTGTGAGCAGAGAAAATTGAATGAAACCAAAGCTATTACATGAACCAAACCATCATTTTATCATATATTTAGTATGGTGGTTTAATTTTCTCTACTCACAAGAGACAGATTTCCTTGAAATTCTCACAGAATCTTTGGCAAACTTCAAACTAATACAATTAAAAATTTCAAAGAGATCTGTCTATTGTGAGCAGAGAAAATTTAATGAAACCAAAGCTATTACATAAATCAAACCATCATTTTATCATATATTTAGTATGGTTGTTTCATTTTCTCTACTCACAACAGACAGATTTCCTTGAAATTTTCACAGAATCTTTGGCTAACTTCAAACTAATATAATTAAAATTTTTAAAGAGATCTGTCTGTTGTGAGGAGAGAAAATTGAATAAAACCAAAGCCATTACATAAATCAAACCATCATTTTATCATCATTTTAGTATTGCTTTGGTTTAATTTTCTCTACTCACAAACGACAGATTTCATTGAAATTTATACAGAATCTTTGGCTAGTTTCAAACTAATATAATTAAAAATTTCAAATAGATCTGTCTAATGTGAGCAGAGAAACTTGCATGAAACCAAAGCTATTACATAAATCAAACCATCATTTTATCATATATTTAGTATGGTTGTTTCATTTTCTCTACTCACAACAAACAGATTTCCTTGAAATTTTCACAGAATCTTTGGCTAATTTCAAACTAATATAATTAAAATTTTTAAAGAGATCTGTCTGTTGTGAGGAGAGAAAATTGAATAAAACCAAAGCCATTACATAAATCAAACCATCATTTTATCATCATTTTAGTATTGCTTTGGTTTAATTTTCTCTACTCACAACAGACAGATTTCCTTGAAATTTTCACAGAATCTTTGGCTAACTTCAAACTAATACAATTAAAAATTTCAAAGAGATCTGTCTATTGTGAGCAGAGAAAATTGAATGAAACCAAAGCCATTACATAAATCAAACAATCATTTTATCATCATTTTAGTATTGCTTTGGTTTAATTTTCTCTACTCACAACAGACAGATTTCCTTGAAATTTTCACAGAATCTTTGGCTAACTTCAAACTAATATAATTAAAAATTTCAAAGAGATCTGTCTATTGTGAGCAGAGAAAATTTAATGAAACCAAAGCTATTACATAAATCAAACCATCATTTTATCATATATTTAGTATGGTTGTTTCATTTTCTCTACTCACAACAGACAGATTTCCTTGAAATTTTCACAGAATCTTTGGCTAACTTCAAACTAATATAATTAAAAATTTCAAAGAGATCTGTCTATTGTGAGCAGAGAAAATTGAATGAAACCAAAGCCATTACATAAATCAAACAATCATTTTATCATCATTTTAGTATTGCTTTGGTTTAATTTTCTCTACTCACAAAAGACAGATTTCCTTGAAATTTTCACAGAATCTTTGGCTAACTTCAAACTAATATAATTAAAAATTTCAAAGAGATCTGTCTATTGTGAGCAGAGAAAATTGAATGAAACCAAAGCTATTACATGAACCAAACCATCATTTTATCATATATTTAGTATGGTGGTTTAATTTTCTCTACTCACAACAAACAGATTTCCTTGAAATTTTCACAGAATCTTTGGCTAACTTCAAACTAATATAATTAAAATTTTTAAAGAGATCTGTCTGTTGTGAGGAGAGAAAATTGAATAAAACCAAAGCCATTGCATAAATCAAACCATCATTTTATCATCATTTTAGTATTGCTTTGGTTTAATTTTCTCTACTCACAAACGACAGATTTCATTGAAATTTATACAGAATCTTTGGCTAGTTTCAAACTAATATAATTAAAAATTTCAAATAGATCTGTCTAATGTGAGCAGAGAAACTTGCATAAAACCAAAGCTATTACATAAATCAAACCATCATTTTATCATATATTTAGTATGGTTGTTTCATTTTCTCTACTCACAACAAACAGATTTCCTTGAAATTTTCACAGAATCTTTGGCTAACTTCAAACTAATATAATTAAAATTTTTAAAGAGATCTGTCTGTTGTGAGGAGAGAAAATTGAATAAAACCAAAGCCATTACATAAATCAAACCATCATTTTATCATCATTTTAGTATTGCTTTGGTTTAATTTTCTCTACTCACAAGAGACAGATTTCTTTGAAATTTTCACAGAATCTTTGGCTAACTTCAAACTAATACAATTAAAAATTTCAAAGAGATCTGTCTATTGTGAGCAGAGAAAATTGAATGAAACCAAAGCCATTACATAAATCAAACAATCATTTTATCATCATTTTAGTATTGCTTTGGTTTAATTTTCTCTACTCACAACAGACAGATTTCCTTGAAATTTTCACAGAATCTTTGGCTAACTTCAAACTAATACAATTAAAAATTTCAAAGAGATCTGTCTATTGTGAGCAGAGAAAATTGAATGAAACCAAAGCTATTACATGAACCAAACCATCATTTTATCATATATTTAGTATGGTGGTTTCATTTTCTCTACTCACAACAGACAGATTTCCTTGAAATTTTCACATAATCTTTGGCTAACTTCAAACTAATATAATTAATTTTTTTAAAGAGATCTGTCTGTTGTGAGGAGAGAAAATTGAATAAAACCAAAGCCATTACATAAATCAAACCATCATTTTATCATCATTTTAGTATTGCTTTGGTTTAATTTTCTCTACTCACAAGAGACAGATTTCCTTGAAATTTGCACAGAATCTTTGGCTAACTTCAAACTAATATAATTAAAAATTTCAAAGAGATCTGTCTATTGTGAGCAGAGAAAATTGAATGAAACCAAAGCCATTACATAAATCAAACAATCATTTTATCATCATTTTAGTATTGCTTTGGTTTAATTTTCTCTACTCACAAAAGACAGATTTCCTTGAAATTTTCACAGAATCTTTGGCTAACTTCAAACTAATACAATTAAAAATTTCAAAGAGATCTGTCTAATGTGAGCAGAGAAACTTGCATGAAACCAAAGCTATTACATAAATCAAACCATCATTTTATCATATATTTAGTATGGTGGTTTCATTTTCTCTACTCACAACAGACAGATTTCCTTGAAATTTTCACAGAATCTTTGGCTAACTTCAAACTAATATAATTAAAAATTTCAAAGAGATCTGTCTGTTGTGAGGAGAGAAAATTGAATAAAACCAAAGCCATTACATAAATCAAACCATCATTTTATCATCATTTTAGTATTGCTTTGGTTTAATTTTCTCTACTCACAAGAGACAGATTTCCTTGAAATTTTCACAGAATCTTTGGCTAACTTCAAACTAATATAATTAAAAATTTCAAAGAGATCTGTCTATTGTGAGCAGAGAAAATTGAATGAAACCAAAGCTATTACATGAACCAAACCATCATTTTATCATATATTTAGTATGGTGGTTTCATTTTCTCTACTCACAACAGACAGATTTCCTTGAAATTTTCACATAATCTTTGGCTAACTTCAAACTAATATAATTAAATTTTTTAAAGAGATCTGTCTGTTGTGAGGAGAGAAAATTGAATAAAACCAAAGCCATTACATAAATCAAACCATCATTTTATCATCATTTTAGTATTGCTTTGGTTTAATTTTCTCTACTCACAAGAGACAGATTTCCTTGAAATTTTCACAGAATCTTTGGCTAACTTCAAACTAATATAATTAAAAATTTCAAAGAGATCTGTCTATTGTGAGCAGAGAAAATTGAATGAAACCAAAGCCATTACATAAATCAAACAATCATTTTATCATATATTTAGTATGGTTGTTTCATTTTCTCTACTCACAACAGACAGATTTCCTTGAAATTTTCACATAATCTTTGGCTAACTTCAAACTAATATAATTAAATTTTTTAAAGAGATCTGTCTGTTGTGAGGAGAGAAAATTGAATAAAACCAAAGCCATTACATAAATCAAACCATCATTTTATCATCATTTTAGTATTGCTTTGGTTTAATTTTCTCTACTCACAAAAGACAGATTTCCTTGAAATTTTCACAGAATCTTTGGCTAACTTCAAACTAATACAATTAAAAATTTCAAAGAGATCTGTCTATTGTGAGCAGAGAAAATTTAATAAAACCAAAGCTATTACATAAATCAAACCATCATTTTATCATATATTTAGTATGGCTGTTTCATTTTCTCTACTCACAACAGACAGATTTCCTTGAAATTTTTACAGAATCTTTGGCTAACTTCAAACTAATATAATTAAAATTTTTAAAGAGATCTGTCTGTTGTGAGGAGAGAAAATTGAATAAAAGCAAAACCATTACATAAATCAAACCATCATTTAATCATCATTTTAGTATTGCTTTGGTTTAATTTTCTCTACTCACAAGAGACAGATTTCCTTGAAATTTTCACAGAATCTTTGGCTAACTTCAAACTAATATAATTAAAAATTTCAAAGAGATCTGTCTATTGTGAGCAGAGAAAATTGAATGAAACCAAAGCCATTACATAAATCAAACAATCATTTTATCATCATTTTAGTATTGCTTTGGTTTAATTTTCTCTACTCACAAAAGACAGATTTCCTTGAAATTTTCACAGAATCTTTGGCTAACTTCAAACTAATATAATTAAAAATTTCAAAGAGATCTGTCTATTGTGAGCAGAGAAAATTGAATGAAACCAAAGCTATTACATGAACCAAACCATCATTTTATCATATATTTAGTATGGTGGTTTAATTTTCTCTACTCACAACAAACAGATTTCCTTGAAATTTTCACAGAATCTTTGGCTAACTTCAAACTAATATAATTAAAATTTTTAAAGAGATCTGTCTGTTGTGAGGAGAGAAAATTGAATAAAACCAAAGCCATTACATAAATCAAACCATCATTTTATCATCATTTTAGTATTGCTTTGGTTTAATTTTCTCTACTCACAAACGACAGATTTCATTGAAATTTATACAGAATCTTTGGCTAACTTCAAACTAATATAATTAAAAATTTCAAAGAGATCTGTCTATTGTGAGCAGAGAAAATTTAATGAAACCAAAGCTATTACATAAATCAAACCATCATTTTATCATATATTTAGTATGGTTGTTTCATTTTCTCTACTCACAACAGACAGATTTCCTTGAAATTTTCACAGAATCTTTGGCTAACTTCAAACTAATATAATTAAAAATTTCAAAGAGATCTGTATATTGTGAGGAGAGAAAATTTAATAAAACCAAAGCCATTACATAAATCAAACCATCATTTTATCATCATTTTAGTATTGCTTTGGTTTAATTTTCTCTACTCACAAGAGACAGATTTCCTTGAAATTTTCACAGAATCTTTGGCTAACTTCAAACTAATATAATTAAAAATTTCAAAGAGATCTGTTTATTGTGAGCAGAGAAAATTGAATGAAACCAAAGCTATTACATGAACCAAACCATCATTTTATCATATATTTAGTATGGTGGTTTCATTTTCTCTACTCACAACAAACAGATTTCCTTGAAATTTTTACAGAATCTTTGGCTAACTTCAAACTAATATAATTAAAATTTTTAAAAAGATCTGTCTGTTGTGAGGAGAGAAAATTGAATAAAACCAAAGCCATTACATAAATCAAACCATCATTTTATCATCATTTTAGTATTGCTTTGGTTTAATTTTCTCTACTCACAAGAGACAGATTTCCTTGAAATTTTCACAGAATCTTTGGCTAACTTCAAACTAATATAATTAAAAATTTCAAAGAGATCTGTTTATTGTGAGCAGAGAAAATTGAATGAAACCAAAGCTATTACATGAACCAAACCATCATTTTATCATATATTTAGTATGGTGGTTTCATTTTCTCTACTCACAACAGACAGATTTCCTTGAAATTTTCAAAGAATCTTTGGCTAACTTCAAACTAATATAATTAAAATTTTTAAAGAGATCTGTCTATTGTGAGGAGAGAAAATTGAATAAAACCAAAGCCATTACATAAATCAAACCATCATTTTAGTATTGCTTTGGTTTAATTTTCTCTACTCACAAAAGACAGATTTCCTTGAAATTTTCACAGAATCTTTGGCTAACTTCAAACTAATATAATTAAAAATTTCAAAGAGATCTGTTTATAGTGAGCAGAGAAAATTGAATGAAACCAAAGCTATTACATGAACCAAACCATCATTTTATCATATATTTAGTATGGTGGTTTCATTTTCTCTACTCACAACAGACAGATTTCCTTGAAATTTTCACAGAATCTTTGGCTAACTTCAAACTAATATAATTAAAAATTTCAAAGAGATCTGTCTATTGTGAGCAGAGAAAATTTAATGAAACCAAAGCTATTACATAAATCAAACCATCATTTTATCATATATTTAGTATGGTTGTTTCATTTTCTCTACTCACAACAGACAGATTTCCTTGAAATTTTCACAGAATCTTTGGCTAACTTCAAACTAATATAATTAAAATTTTTAAAGAGATCTGTCTGTTGTGAGGAGAGAAAATTGAATAAAACCAAAGCCATTACATAAATCAAACCATCATTTTATCATCATTTTAGTATTGCTTTGGTTTAATTTTCTCTACTTACAAGAGACAGATTTCCTTGAAATTTTCACAGAATCTTTGGCTAACTTCAAACTAATATAATTAAAAATTTCAAAGAGATCTGTCTATTGTGAGCAGAGAAAATTGAATGAAACCAAAGCCATTACATAAATCAAACAATCATTTTATCATCATTTTAGTATTGCTTTGGTTTAATTTTCTCTACTCACAAAAGACAGATTTCCTTGAAATTTGCACAGAATCTTTGGCTAACTTCAAACTAATATAATTAAAAATTTCAAAGAGATCTGTCTATTGTGAGCAGAGAAAATTTAATGAAACCAAAGCTATTACATAAATCAAACCATCATTTTATCATATATTTAGTATGGTTGTTTCATTTTCTCTACTCACAACAGACAGATTTCCTTGAAATTTTTACAGAATCTTTGGCTAACTTCAAACTAATATAATTAAAAATTTCAAAGAGATCTGTCTGTTGTGAGGAGAGAAAATTGAATAAAACCAAAACCATTACATAAATCAAACCATCATTTAATCATCATTTTAGTATTGCTTTGGTTTAATTTTCTCTACTCACAAGAGACAGATTTCCTTGAAATTTTCACAGAATCTTTGGCTAACTTCAAACTAATATAATTAAAAATTTCAAAGAGATCTGTTTATTGTGAGCAGAGAAAATTGAATGAAACCAAAGCTATTACATGAACAAACCATCATTTTATCATATATTTAGTATGGTGGTTTCATTTTCTCTACTCACAACAGACAGATTTCCTTGAAATTTTCACAGAATCTTTGGCTAACTTCAAACTAATATAATTAAAATTTTTAAAGAGATCTGTATATTGTGAGGAGAGAAAATTTAATAAAACCAAAGCCATTACATAAATCAAACCATCATTTTATCATCATTTTAGTATTGCTTTGGTTTAATTTTCTCTACTCACAAGAGACAGATTTCCTTGAAATTTTCACAGAATCTTTGGCTAACTTCAAACTAATATAATTAAAAATTTCAAAGAGATCTGTTTATTGTGAGCAGAGAAAATTGAATGAAACCAAAGCTATTACATGAACCAAACCATCATTTTATCATATATTTAGTATGGTGGTTTCATTTTCTCTACTCACAACAGACAGATTTCCTTGAAATTTTCACAGAATCTTTGGCTAACTTCAAACTAATATAATTAAAAATTTCAAAGAGATCTGTCTGTTGTGAGGAGAGAAAATTGAATAAAACCAAAGCCATTACATAAATCAAACCATCATTTTATCATCATTTTAGTATTGCTTTGGTTTAATTTTCTCTACTCACAAGAGACAGATTTCTTTGAAATTTTCACAGAATCTTTGGCTAACTTCAAACTAATATAATTAAAAATTTCAAAGAGATCTGTCTATTGTGAGCAGAGAAAATTGAATGAAACCAAAGCTATTACATGAACCAAACCATCATTTTATCATATATTTAGTATGGTGGTTTCATTTTCTCTACTCACAACAGACAGATTTCCTTGAAATTTTCACATAATCTTTGGCTAACTTCAAACTAATATAATTAAATTTTTTAAAGAGATCTGTCTGTTGTGAGGAGAGAAAATTGAATAAAACCAAAGCCATTACATAAATCAAACCATCATTTTATCATCATTTTAGTATTGCTTTGGTTTAATTTTCTCTACTCACAAGAGACAGATTTCCTTGAAATTTTCACAGAATCTTTGGCTAACTTCAAACTAATATAATTAAAAATTTCAAAGAGATCTGTCTATTGTGAGCAGAGAAAATTGAATGAAACCAAAGCCATTACATAAATCAAACAATCATTTTATCATATATTTAGTATGGTTGTTTCATTTTCTCTACTCACAACAGACAGATTTCCTTGAAATTTTCACATAATCTTTGGCTAACTTCAAACTAATATAATTAAATTTTTTAAAGAGATCTGTCTGTTGTGAGGAGAGAAAATTGAATAAAACCAAAGCCATTACATAAATCAAACCATCATTTTATCATCATTTTAGTATTGCTTTGGTTTAATTTTCTCTACTCACAAAAGACAGATTTCCTTGAAATTTTCACAGAATCTTTGGCTAACTTCAAACTAATATAATTAAAAATTTCAAAGAGATCTGTCTATTGTGAGCAGAGAAAATTTAATGAAACCAAAGCTATTACATAAATCAAACCATCATTTTATCATATATTTAGTATGGCTGTTTCATTTTCTCTACTCACAACAGACAGATTTCCTTGAAATTTTTACAGAATCTTTGGCTAACTTCAAACTAATATAATTAAATTTTTTAAAGAGATCTGTCTGTTGTGAGGAGAGAAAATTGAATAAAAGCAAAACCATTACATAAATCAAACCATCATTTAATCATCATTTTAGTATTGCTTTGGTTTAATTTTCTCTACTCACAAAAGACAGATTTCCTTGAAATTTTCACAGAATCTTTGGCTAACTTCAAACTAATATAATTAAAAATTTCAAAGAGATCTGTCTATTGTGAGCAGAGAAAATTGAATGAAACCAAAGCCATTACATAAATCAAACAATCATTTTATCATATATTTAGTATGGTTGTTTCATTTTCTCTACTCACAACAGACAGATTTCCTTGAAATTTTCACATAATCTTTGGCTAACTTCAAACTAATATAATTAAAAATTTCAAAGAGATCTGTCTATTGTGAGCAGAGAAAATTGAATGAAACCAAAGCCATTACATAAATCAAACAATCATTTTATCATCATTTTAGTATTGCTTTGGTTTAATTTTCTCTACTCACAAAAGACAGATTTCCTTGAAATTTTCACAGAATCTTTGGCTAACTTCAAACTAATATAATTAAAAATTTCAAAGAGATCTGTCTATTGTGAGCAGAGAAAATTGAATGAAACCAAAGCTATTACATGAACCAAACCATCATTTTATCATATATTTAGTATGGTGGTTTAATTTTCTCTACTCACAAGGGACAGATTTCCTTGAAATTCTCACAGAATCTTTGGCAAACTTCAAACTAATACAATTAAAAATTTCAAAGAGATCTGTCTATTGTGAGCAGAGAAAATTTAATGAAACCAAAGCTATTACATAAATCAAACCATCATTTTATCATATATTTAGTATGGTTGTTTCATTTTCTCTACTCACAACAGACAGATTTCCTTGAAATTTTCACAGAATCTTTGGCTAACTTCAAACTAATATAATTAAAATTTTTAAAGAGATCTGTCTGTTGTGAGGAGAGAAAATTGAATAAAACCAAAGCCATTACATAAATCAAACCATCATTTTATCATCATTTTAGTATTGCTTTGGTTTAATTTTCTCTACTCACAAGAGACAGATTTCCTTGAAATTTTCACAGAATCTTTGGCTAACTTCAAACTAATATAATTAAAAATTTCAAAGAGATCTGTCTATTGTGAGCAGAGAAAATTGAATGAAACCAAAGCCATTACATAAATCAAACAATCATTTTATCATCATTTTAGTATTGCTTTGGTTTAATTTTCTCTACTCACAACAGACAGATTTCCTTGAAATTTTCACAGAATCTTTGGCTAACTTCAAACTAATATAATTAAAAATTTCAAAGAGATCTGTCTATTATGAGCAGAGAAAATTTAATGAAACCAAAGCTATTACATAAATCAAACCATCATTTTATCATATATTTAGTATGGTTGTTTCATTTTCTCTACTCACAACAAACAGATTTCCTTGAAATTTTTACAGAATCTTTGGCTAACTTCAAACTAATATAATTAAAATTTTTAAAGAGATCTGTCTGTTGTGAGGAGAGAAAATTGAATAAAACCAAAACCATTACATAAATCAAACCATCATTTTATCATCATTTTAGTATTGCTTTGGTTTAATTTTCTCTACTCACAAAAGACAGATTTCCTTGAAATTTTCACAGAATCTTTGGCTAACTTCAAACTAATATAATTAAAAATTTCAAAGAGATCTGTTTATAGTGAGCAGAGAAAATTGAATGAAACCAAAGCTATTACATGAACCAAACCATCATTTTATCATATATTTAGTATGGTGGTTTCATTTTCTCTACTCACAACAGACAGATTTCCTTGAAATTTTCACAGAATCTTTGGCTAACTTCAAACTAATATAATTAAAAATTTCAAAGAGATCTGTCTATTGTGAGCAGAGAAAATTTAATGAAACCAAAGCTATTACATAAATCAAACCATCATTTTATCATATATTTAGTATGGTTGTTTCATTTTCTCTACTCACAACAGACAGATTTCCTTGAAATTTTCACAGAATCTTTGGCTAACTTCAAACTAATATAATTAAAATTTTTAAAGAGATCTGTCTGTTGTGAGGAGAGAAAATTGAATAAAACCAAAGCCATTACATAAATCAAACCATCATTTTATCATCATTTTAGTATTGCTTTGGTTTAATTTTCTCTACTCACAAACGACAGATTTCATTGAAATTTATACAGAATCTTTGGCTAGTTTCAAACTAATATAATTAAAAATTTCAAATAGATCTGTCTAATGTGAGCAGAGAAACTTGCATGAAACCAAAGCTATTACATAAATCAAACCATCATTTTATCATATATTTAGTATGGTTGTTTCATTTTCTCTACTCACAACAAACAGATTTCCTTGAAATTTTCACAGAATCTTTGGCTAACTTCAAACTAATATAATTAAAATTTTTAAAGAGATCTGTCTGTTGTGAGGAGAGAAAATTGAATAAAACCAAAGCCATTACATAAATCAAACCATCATTTTATCATCATTTTAGTATTGCTTTGGTTTAATTTTCTCTACTCACAAGAGACAGATTTCCTTGAAATTCTCACAGAATCTTTGGCTAACTTCAAACTAATACAATTAAAAATTTCAAAGAGATCTGTCTATTGTGAGCAGAGAAAATTGAATGAAACCAAAGCCATTACATAAATCAAACAATCATTTTATCATCATTTTAGTATTGCTTTGGTTTAATTTTCTCTACTCACAACAGACAGATTTCCTTGAAATTTTCACAGAATCTTTGGCTAACTTCAAACTAATATAATTAAAAATTTCAAAGAGATCTGTCTATTGTGAGCAGAGAAAATTTAATGAAACCAAAGCTATTACATAAATCAAACCATCATTTTATCATATATTTAGTATGGTTGTTTCATTTTCTCTACTCACAACAAACAGATTTCCTTGAAATTTTTACAGAATCTTTGGCTAACTTCAAACTAATATAATTAAAATTTTTAAAGAGATCTGTCTGTTGTGAGGAGAGAAAATTGAATAAAACCAAAACCATTACATAAATCAAACCATCATTTTATCATCATTTTAGTATTGCTTTGGTTTAATTTTCTCTACTCACAAAAAACAGATTTCCTTGAAATTTTCACAGAATCTTTGGCTAACTTCAAACTAATATAATTAAAAATTTCAAAGAGATCTGTCTATTGTGAGCAGAGAAAATTGAATGAAACCAAAGCCATTACATAAATCAAACAATCATTTTATCATCATTTTAGTATTGCTTTGGTTTAATTTTCTCTACTCACAAGAGACAGATTTCCTTGAAATTTTCACAGAATCTTTGGCTAACTTCAAACTAATATAATTAAAAATTTCAAAGAGATCTGTCTATTGTGAGCAGAGAAAATTTAATGAAACCAAAGCTATTACATGAACCAAACCATCATTTTATCATATATTTAGTATGGTTGTTTCATTTTCTCTACTCACAACAGACAGATTTCCTTGAAATTTTCACAGAATCTTTGGCTAACTTCAAACTAATATAATTAAAATTTTTAAAGAGATCTGTCTGTTGTGAGGAGAGAAAATTGAATAAAACCAAAGCCATTACATAAATCAAACCATCATTTTATCATCATTTTAGTATTGCTTTGGTTTAATTTTCTCTACTCACAAAAGACAGATTTCCTTGAAATTTTCACAGAATCTTTGGCTAACTTCAAACTAATATAATTAAAAATTTCAAAGAGATCTGTTTATAGTGAGCAGAGAAAATTGAATGAAACCAAAGCTATTACATGAACCAAACCATCATTTTATCATATATTTAGTATGGTGGTTTCATTTTCTCTACTCACAACAGACAGATTTCCTTGAAATTTTCACAGAATCTTTGGCTAACTTCAAACTAATATAATTAAAAATTTCAAAGAGATCTGTATATTGTGAGGAGAGAAAATTTAATAAAACCAAAGCCATTACATAAATCAAACCATCATTTTATCATCATTTTAGTATTGCTTTGGTTTAATTTTCTCTACTCACAAGAGACAGATTTCCTTGAAATTTTCACAGAATCTTTGGCTAACTTCAAACTAATATAATTAAAAATTTCAAAGAGATCTGTTTATTGTGAGCAGAGAAAATTGAATGAAACCAAAGCTATTACATGAACCAAACCATCATTTTATCATATATTTAGTATGGTGGTTTCATTTTCTCTACTCACAACAGACAGATTTCCTTGAAATTTTCACAGAATCTTTGGCTAACTTCAAACTAATATAATTAAAAATTTCAAAGAGATCTGTCTGTTGTGAGGAGAGAAAATTGAATAAAACCAAAGCCATTACATAAATCAAACCATCATTTTATCATCATTTTAGTATTGCTTTGGTTTAATTTTCTCTACTCACAAGAGACAGATTTCTTTGAAATTTTCACAGAATCTTTGGCTAACTTCAAACTAATATAATTAAAAATTTCAAAGAGATCTGTCTATTGTGAGCAGAGAAAATTGAATGAAACCAAAGCTATTACATGAACCAAACCATCATTTTATCATATATTTAGTATGGTGGTTTCATTTTCTCTACTCACAACAGACAGATTTCCTTGAAAATTTCACATAATCTTTGGCTAACTTCAAACTAATATAATTAAATTTTTTAAAGAGATCTGTCTGTTGTGAGGAGAGAAAATTGAATAAAACCAAAGCCATTACATAAATCAAACCATCATTTTATCATCATTTTAGTATTGCTTTGGTTTAATTTTCTCTACTCACAAGAGACAGATTTCCTTGAAATTTTCACAGAATCTTTGGCTAACTTCAAACTAATATAATTAAAAATTTCAAAGAGATCTGTCTATTGTGAGCAGAGAAAATTGAATGAAACCAAAGCCATTACATAAATCAAACAATCATTTTATCATATATTTAGTATGGTTGTTTCATTTTCTCTACTCACAACAGACAGATTTCCTTGAAATTTTCACATAATCTTTGGCTAACTTCAAACTAATATAATTAAATTTTTTAAAGAGATCTGTCTGTTGTGAGGAGAGAAAATTGAATAAAACCAAAGCCATTACATAAATCAAACCATCATTTTATCATCATTTTAGTATTGCTTTGGTTTAATTTTCTCTACTCACAAAAGACAGATTTCCTTGAAATTTTCACAGAATCTTTGGCTAACTTCAAACTAATATAATTAAAAATTTCAAAGAGATCTGTCTATTGTGAGCAGAGAAAATTTAATGAAACCAAAGCTATTACATAAATCAAACCATCATTTTATCATATATTTAGTATGGCTGTTTCATTTTCTCTACTCACAACAGACAGATTTCCTTGAAATTTTTACAGAATCTTTGGCTAACTTCAAACTAATATAATTAAAATTTTTAAAGAGATCTGTCTGTTGTGAGGAGAGAAAATTGAATAAAAGCAAAACCATTACATAAATCAAACCATCATTTAATCATCATTTTAGTATTGCTTTGGTTTAATTTTCTCTACTCACAAAAGACAGATTTCCTTGAAATTTTCACAGAATCTTTGGCTAACTTCAAACTAATATAATTAAAAATTTCAAAGAGATCTGTCTATTGTGAGCAGAGAAAATTGAATGAAACCAAAGCCATTACATAAATCAAACAATCATTTTATCATATATTTAGTATGGTGGTTTAATTTTCTCTACTCACAAGGGACAGATTTCCTTGAAATTCTCACAGAATCTTTGGCAAACTTCAAACTAATACAATTAAAAATTTCAAAGAGATCTGTCTATTGTGAGCAGAGAAAATTTAATGAAACCAAAGCTATTACATAAATCAAACCATCATTTTATCATATATTTAGTATGGTTGTTTCATTTTCTCTACTCACAACAGACAGATTTCCTTGAAATTTTCACAGAATCTTTGGCTAACTTCAAACTAATATAATTAAAATTTTTAAAGAGATCTGTCTGTTGTGAGGAGAGAAAATTGAATAAAACCAAAGCCATTACATAAATCAAACCATCATTTTATCATCATTTTAGTATTGCTTTGGTTTAATTTTCTCTACTCACAAGAGACAGATTTCCTTGAAATTTTCACAGAATCTTTGGCTAACTTCAAACTAATATAATTAAAAATTTCAAAGAGATCTGTCTGTTGTGAGGAGAGAAAATTGAATAAAACCAAAGCCATTACATAAATCAAACCATCATTTTATCATCATTTTAGTATTGCTTTGGTTTAATTTTCTCTACTCACAAACGACAGATTTCATTGAAATTTATACAGAATCTTTGGCTAGTTTCAAACTAATATAATTAAAAATTTCAAATAGATCTGTCTAATGTGAGCAGAGAAACTTGCATGAAACCAAAGCTATTACATAAATCAAACCATCATTTTATCATATATTTAGTATGGTTGTTTCATTTTCTCTACTCACAACAAACAGATTTCCTTGAAATTTTCACAGAATCTTTGGCTAACTTCAAACTAATATAATTAAAATTTTTAAAGAGATCTGTCTGTTGTGAGGAGAGAAAATTGAATAAAACCAAAGCCATTACATAAATCAAACCATCATTTTATCATCATTTTAGTATTGCTTTGGTTTAATTTTCTCTACTCACAAGAGACAGATTTCCTTGAAATTTTCACAGAATCTTTGGCTAACTTCAAACTAATACAATTAAAAATTTTAAAGAGATCTGTCTATTGTGAGCAGAGAAAATTAAATGAAACCAAAGCCATTACATAAATCAAACAATCATTTTATCATCATTTTAGTATTGCTTTGGTTTAATTTTCTCTACTCACAACAGACAGATTTCCTTGAAATTTTCACAGAATCTTTGGCTAACTTCAAACTAATATAATTAAAAATTTCAAAGAGATCTGTCTATTGTGAGCAGAGAAAATTTAATGAAACCAAAGCTATTACATAAATCAAACCATCATTTTATCATATATTTAGTATGGTTGTTTCATTTTCTCTACTCACAACAAACAGATTTCCTTGAAATTTTTACAGAATCTTTGGCTAACTTCAAACTAATATAATTAAAATTTTTAAAGAGATCTGTCTGTTGTGAGGAGAGAAAATTGAATAAAACCAAAACCATTACATAAATCAAACCATCATTTTATCATCATTTTAGTATTGCTTTGGTTTAATTTTCTCTACTCACAAAAAACAGATTTCCTTGAAATTTTCACAGAATCTTTGGCTAACTTCAAACTAATATAATTAAATTGAAAAAAATTGAAAAATAACAAATCCAATTGTAACAAACAAAAAAAAAAAAAAAAAACACAATAACAGAAAATATTATATTTGGACAATAGTAATAAAATCTGTCTGTTGTGAGGAGAGAAAATTGAATAAAACCAAAGCCATTACATAAATCAAACCATCATTTTATCATCATTTTAGTATTGCTTTGGTTTAATTTTCTCTACTCACAAGATACAGATTTCCTTGAAATTTTCACAGAATCTTTGGCTAACTTCAAACTAATATAATTAAAAATTTCAAAGAGATCTGTCTATTGTGAGCAGAGAAAATTGAATGAAACCAAAGCCATTACATAAATCAAACAATCATTTTATCATATATTTAGTATGGTTGTTTCATTTTCTCTACTCACAACAGACAGATTTCCTTGAAATTTTCACATAATCTTT
This sequence comes from Pedicia rivosa, assembly GCA_963082725.1. Lineage (NCBI taxonomy): Eukaryota > Metazoa > Arthropoda > Insecta > Diptera > Pediciidae > Pedicia > Pedicia rivosa. Next base: position 92,423 of record OY720155.1, read on the forward strand.
GGCTAACTTCAAACTAATATAATTAAATTTTTTAAAGAGATCTGTCTGTTGTGAGGAGAGAAAATTGAATAAAACCAAAGCCATTACATAAATCAAACCATCATTTTATCATCATTTTAGTATTGCTTTGGTTTAATTTTCTCTACTCACAAAAGACAGATTTCCTTGAAATTTTCACAGAATCTTTGGCTAACTTCAAACTAATATAATTAAAAATTTCAAAGAGATCTGTCTATTGTGAGCAGAGAAAATTTAATGAAACCAAAGCTATTACATAAATCAAACCATCATTTTATCATATATTTAGTATGGCTGTTTCATTTTCTCTACTCACAACAGACAGATTTCCTTGAAATTTTTACAGAATCTTTGGCTAACTTCAAACTAATATAATTAAAATTTTTAAAGAGATCTGTCTGTTGTGAGGAGAGAAAATTGAATAAAAGCAAAACCATTACATAAATCAAACCATCATTTAATCATCATTTTAGTATTGCTTTGGTTTAATTTTCTCTACTCACAAAAGACAGATTTCCTTGAAATTTTCACAGAATCTTTGGCTAACTTCAAACTAATATAATTAAAAATTTCAAAGAGATCTGTCTATTGTGAGCAGAGAAAATTGAATGAAACCAAAGCCATTACATAAATCAAACAATCATTTTATCATATATTTAGTATGGTGGTTTAATTTTCTCTACTCACAAGGGACAGATTTCCTTGAAATTCTCACAGAATCTTTGGCAAACTTCAAACTAATACAATTAAAAATTTCAAAGAGATCTGTCTATTGTGAGCAGAGAAAATTTAATGAAACCAAAGCTATTACATAAATCAAACCATCATTTTATCATATATTTAGTATGGTTGTTTCATTTTCTCTACTCACAACAGACAGATTTCCTTGAAATTTTCACAGAATCTTTGGCTAACTTCAAACTAATATAATTAAAATTTTTAAAGAGATCTGTCTGTTGTGAGGAGAGAAAATTGAATAAAACCAAAGCCATTACATAAATCAAACCATCATTTTATCATCATTTTAGTATTGCTTTGGTTTAATTTTCTCTACTCACAAGAGACAGATTTCCTTGAAATTTTCACAGAATCTTTGGCTAACTTCAAACTAATATAATTAAAAATTTCAAAGAGATCTGTCTGTTGTGAGGAGAGAAAATTGAATAAAACCAAAGCCATTACATAAATCAAACCATCATTTTATCATCATTTTAGTATTGCTTTGGTTTAATTTTCTCTACTCACAAACGACAGATTTCATTGAAATTTATACAGAATCTTTGGCTAGTTTCAAACTAATATAATTAAAAATTTCAAATAGATCTGTCTAATGTGAGCAGAGAAACTTGCATGAAACCAAAGCTATTACATAAATCAAACCATCATTTTATCATATATTTAGTATGGTTGTTTCATTTTCTCTACTCACAACAAACAGATTTCCTTGAAATTTTCACAGAATCTTTGGCTAACTTCAAACTAATATAATTAAAATTTTTAAAGAGATCTGTCTGTTGTGAGGAGAGAAAATTGAATAAAACCAAAGCCATTACATAAATCAAACCATCATTTTATCATCATTTTAGTATTGCTTTGGTTTAATTTTCTCTACTCACAAGAGACAGATTTCCTTGAAATTTTCACAGAATCTTTGGCTAACTTCAAACTAATACAATTAAAAATTTTAAAGAGATCTGTCTATTGTGAGCAGAGAAAATTAAATGAAACCAAAGCCATTACATAAATCAAACAATCATTTTATCATCATTTTAGTATTGCTTTGGTTTAATTTTCTCTACTCACAACAGACAGATTTCCTTGAAATTTTCACAGAATCTTTGGCTAACTTCAAACTAATATAATTAAAAATTTCAAAGAGATCTGTCTATTGTGAGCAGAGAAAATTTAATGAAACCAAAGCTATTACATAAATCAAACCATCATTTTATCATATATTTAGTATGGTTGTTTCATTTTCTCTACTCACAACAAACAGATTTCCTTGAAATTTTTACAGAATCTTTGGCTAACTTCAAACTAATATAATTAAAATTTTTAAAGAGATCTGTCTGTTGTGAGGAGAGAAAATTGAATAAAACCAAAACCATTACATAAATCAAACCATCATTTTATCATCATTTTAGTATTGCTTTGGTTTAATTTTCTCTACTCACAAAAAACAGATTTCCTTGAAATTTTCACAGAATCTTTGGCTAACTTCAAACTAATATAATTAAATTGAAAAAAATTGAAAAATAACAAATCCAATTGTAACAAACAAAAAAAAAAAAAAAAAACACAATAACAGAAAATATTATATTTGGACAATAGTAATAAAATCTGTCTGTTGTGAGGAGAGAAAATTGAATAAAACCAAAGCCATTACATAAATCAAACCATCATTTTATCATCATTTTAGTATTGCTTTGGTTTAATTTTCTCTACTCACAAGATACAGATTTCCTTGAAATTTTCACAGAATCTTTGGCTAACTTCAAACTAATATAATTAAAAATTTCAAAGAGATCTGTCTATTGTGAGCAGAGAAAATTGAATGAAACCAAAGCCATTACATAAATCAAACAATCATTTTATCATATATTTAGTATGGTTGTTTCATTTTCTCTACTCACAACAGACAGATTTCCTTGAAATTTTCACATAATCTTTGGCTAACTTCAAACTAATATAATTAAATTTTTTAAAGAGATCTGTCTGTTGTGAGGAGAGAAAATTGAATAAAACCAAAGCCATTACATAAATCAAACCATCATTTTATCATCATTTTAGTATTGCTTTGGTTTAATTTTCTCTCCTCACAAAAGACAGATTTCCTTGAAATTTTCACAGAATCTTTGGCTAACTTCAAACTAATATAATTAAAAATTTCAAAGAGATCTGTCTATTGTGAGCAGAGAAAATTTAATGAAACCAAAGCTATTACATAAATCAAACCATCATTTTATCATATATTTAGTATGGCTGTTTCATTTTCTCTACTCACAACAGACAGATTTCCTTGAAATTTTTACAGAATCTTTGGCTAACTTCAAACTAATATAATTAAAATTTTTAAAGAGATCTGTCTGTTGTGAGGAGAGAAAATTGAATAAAAGCAAAACCATTACATAAATCAAACCATCATTTAATCATCATTTTAGTATTGCTTTGGTTTAATTTTCTCTACTCACAAAAGACAGATTTCCTTGAAATTTTCACAGAATCTTTGGCTAACTTCAAACTAATATAATTAAAAATTTCAAAGAGATCTGTCTATTGTGAGCAGAGAAAATTGAATGAAACCAAAGCCATTACATAAATCAAACAATCATTTTATCATATATTTAGTATGGTGGTTTAATTTTCTCTACTCACAAGGGACAGATTTCCTTGAAATTCTCACAGAATCTTTGGCAAACTTCAAACTAATACAATTAAAAATTTCAAAGAGATCTGTCTATTGTGAGCAGAGAAAATTTAATGAAACCAAAGCTATTACATAAATCAAACCATCATTTTATCATATATTTAGTATGGTTGTTTCATTTTCTCTACTCACAACAGACAGATTTCCTTGAAATTTTCACAGAATCTTTGGCTAACTTCAAACTAATATAATTAAAATTTTTAAAGAGATCTGTCTGTTGTGAGGAGAGAAAATTGAATAAAACCAAAGCCATTACATAAATCAAACCATCATTTTATCATCATTTTAGTATTGCTTTGGTTTAATTTTCTCTACTCACAAGAGACAGATTTCCTTGAAATTTTCACAGAATCTTTGGCTAACTTCAAACTAATATAATTAAAAATTTCAAAGAGATCTGTCTGTTGTGAGGAGAGAAAATTGAATAAAACCAAAGCCATTACATAAATCAAACCATCATTTTATCATCATTTTAGTATTGCTTTGGTTTAATTTTCTCTACTCACAAACGACAGATTTCATTGAAATTTATACAGAATCTTTGGCTAGTTTCAAACTAATATAATTAAAAATTTCAAATAGATCTGTCTAATGTGAGCAGAGAAACTTGCATGAAACCAAAGCTATTACATAAATCAAACCATCATTTTATCATATATTTAGTATGGTTGTTTCATTTTCTCTACTCACAACAAACAGATTTCCTTGAAATTTTCACAGAATCTTTGGCTAACTTCAAACTAATATAATTAAAATTTTTAAAGAGATCTGTCTGTTGTGAGGAGAGAAAATTGAATAAAACCAAAGCCATTACATAAATCAAACCATCATTTTATCATCATTTTAGTATTGCTTTGGTTTAATTTTCTCTACTCACAAGAGACAGATTTCCTTGAAATTTTCACAGAATCTTTGGCTAACTTCAAACTAATACAATTAAAAATTTTAAAGAGATCTGTCTATTGTGAGCAGAGAAAATTAAATGAAACCAAAGCCATTACATAAATCAAACAATCATTTTATCATCATTTTAGTATTGCTTTGGTTTAATTTTCTCTACTCACAACAGACAGATTTCCTTGAAATTTTCACAGAATCTTTGGCTAACTTCAAACTAATATAATTAAAAATTTCAAAGAGATCTGTCTATTGTGAGCAGAGAAAATTTAATGAAACCAAAGCTATTACATAAATCAAACCATCATTTTATCATATATTTAGTATGGTTGTTTCATTTTCTCTACTCACAACAAACAGATTTCCTTGAAATTTTTACAGAATCTTTGGCTAACTTCAAACTAATATAATTAAAATTTTTAAAGAGATCTGTCTGTTGTGAGGAGAGAAAATTGAATAAAACCAAAACCATTACATAAATCAAACCATCATTTTATCATCATTTTAGTATTGCTTTGGTTTAATTTTCTCTACTCACAAAAAACAGATTTCCTTGAAATTTTCACAGAATCTTTGGCTAACTTCAAACTAATATAATTAAAAATTTCAAAGAGATCTGTTTATAGTGAGCAGAGAAAATTGAATGAAACCAAAGCTATTACATGAACCAAACCATCATTTTATCATATATTTAGTATGGTGGTTTCATTTTCTCTACTCACAATAGACAGATTTCCTTGAAATTTTCACAGAATCTTTGGCTAACTTCAAACTAATATAATTAAAAATTTCAAAGAGATCTGTCTATTGTGAGCAGAGAAAATTTAATGAAACCAAAGCTATTACATAAATCAAACCATCATTTTATCATCATTTTAGTATTGCTTTGGTTTAATTTTCTCTACTCACAAGAGACAGATTTCCTTGAAATTTTCACAGAATCTTTGGCTAACTTCAAACTAATATAATTAAAAATTTCAAAGAGATCTGTCTGTTGTGAGGAGAGAAAATTGAATAAAACCAAAGCCATTACATAAATCAAACCATCATTTTATCATCATTTTAGTATTGCTTTGGTTTAATTTTCTCTACTCACAAACGACAGATTTCATTGAAATTTATACAGAATCTTTGGCTAGTTTCAAACTAATATAATTAAAAATTTCAAATAGATCTGTCTAATGTGAGCAGAGAAACTTGCATGAAACCAAAGCTATTACATAAATCAAACCATCATTTTATCATATATTTAGTATGGTTGTTTCATTTTCTCTACTCACAACAAACAGATTTCCTTGAAATTTTCACAGAATCTTTGGCTAACTTCAAACTAATATAATTAAAATTTTTAAAGAGATCTGTCTGTTGTGAGGAGAGAAAATTGAATAAAACCAAAGCCATTACATAAATCAAACCATCATTTTATCATCATTTTAGTATTGCTTTGGTTTAATTTTCTCTACTCACAAGAGACAGATTTCCTTGAAATTTTCACAGAATCTTTGGCTAACTTCAAACTAATACAATTAAAATATTTAAAGAGATCTGTCTATTGTGAGCAGAGAAAATTGAATGAAACCAAAGCCATTACATAAATCAAACAATCATTTTATCATCATTTTAGTATTGCTTTGGTTTAATTTTCAATCAAAACTCACAACAGACAGATTTCCTTGAAATTTTCACAGAATCTTTGGCTAACTTCAAACTAATATAATTAAAAATTTCAAAGAGATCTGTCTATTGTGAGCAGAGAAAATTTAATGAAACCAAAGCTATTACATAAATCAAACCATCATTTTATCATATATTTAGTATGGTTGTTTCATTTTCTCTACTCACAACAAACAGATTTCCTTGAAATTTTTACAGAATCTTTGGCTAACTTCAAACTAATATAATTAAAATTTTTAAAGAGATCTGTCTGTTGTGAGGAGAGAAAATTGAATAAAACCAAAACCATTACATAAATCAAACCATCATTTTATCATCATTTTAGTATTGCTTTGGTTTAATTTTCTCTACTCACAAAAAACAGATTTCCTTGAAATTTTCACAGAATCTTTGGCTAACTTCAAACTAATATAATTAAAAATTTCAAAGAGATCTGTTTATAGTGAGCAGAGAAAATTGAATGAAACCAAAGCTATTACATGAACCAAACCATCATTTTATCATATATTTAGTATGGTGGTTTCATTTTCTCTACTCACAATAGACAGATTTCCTTGAAATTTTCACAGAATCTTTGGCTAACTTCAAACTAATATAATTAAAAATTTCAAAGAGATCTGTCTATTGTGAGCAGAGAAAATTTAATGAAACCAAAGCTATTACATAAATCAAACCATCATTTTATCATATATTTAGTATGGTTGTTTCATTTTCTCTACTCACAACAGACAGATTTCCTTGAAATTTTCACAGAATCTTTGGCTAACTTCAAACTAATATAATTAAAATTTTTAAAGAGATCTGTCTGTTGTGAGGAGAGAAAATTGAATAAAACCAAAGCCATTACATAAATCAAACCATCATTTTATCATCATTTTAGTATTGCTTTGGTTTAATTTTCTCTACTCACAAACGACAGATTTCATTGAAATTTATACAGAATCTTTGGCTAGTTTCAAACTAATATAATTAAAAATTTCAAAGAGATCTGTCTAATGTGAGCAGAGAAACTTGCATGAAACCAAAGCTATTACATAAATCAAACCATCATTTTATCATATATTTAGTATGGTTGTTTCATTTTCTCTACTCACAACAAACAGATTTCCTTGAAATTTTCACAGAATCTTTGGCTAACTTCAAACTAATATAATTAAAATTTTTAAAGAGATCTGTCTGTTGTGAGGAGAGAAAATTGAATAAAACCAAAGCCATTACATAAATCAAACCATCATTTTATCATCATTTTAGTATTGCTTTGGTTTAATTTTCTCTACTCACAAGAGACAGATTTCCTTGAAATTTTCACAGAATCTTTGGCTAACTTCAAACTAATATAATTAAAAATTTTAAAGAGATCTGTCTATTGTGAGCAGAGAAAATTGAATGAAACCAAAGCCATTACATAAATCAAACAATCATTTTATCATCATTTTAGTATTGCTTTGGTTTAATTTTCTCTACTCACAAAAGACAGATTTCCTTGAAATTTTCACAGAATCTTTGGCTAACTTCAAACTAATATAATTAAAAATTTCAAAGAGATCTGTCTATTGTGAGCAGAGAAAATTTAATGAAACCAAAGCTATTACATAAATCAAACCATCATTTTATCATATATTTAGTATGGTTGTTTCATTTTCTCTACTCACAACAGACAGATTTCCTTGAAATTTTTACAGAATCTTTGGCTAACTTCAAACTAATATAATTAAAATTTTTAAAGAGATCTGTCTGTTGTGAGGAGAGAAAATTGAATAAAACCAAAACCATTACATAAATCAAACCATCATTTAATCATCATTTTAGTATTGCTTTGGTTTAATTTTCTTTACTCACAAGAGACAGATTTCCTTGAAATTTTCACAGAATCTTTGGCTAACTTCAAACTAATATAATTAAAAATTTCAAAGAGATCTATTGTGAGCAGAGAAAATTTAATGAAACCAAAGCTATTACATAAATCAAACCATCATTTTATCATATATTTAGTATGGTTGTTTCATTTTCTCTACTCACAACAGACAGATTTCCTTGAAATTTTCACAGAATCTTTGGCTAACTTCAAACTAATATAATTAAAAATTTCAAAGAGATCTGTCTATTGTGAGCAGAGAAAATTGAATGAAACCAAAGCCATTACATAAATCAAACAATCATTTTATCATCATTTTAGTATTGCTTTGGTTTAATTTTCTCTACTCACAAAAGACAGATTTCCTTGAAATTTTCACAGAATCTTTGGCTAACTTCAAACTAATATAATTAAAAATTTCAAAGAGATCTGTCTATTGTGAGCAGAGAAAATTGAATGAAACCAAAGCTATTACATGAACCAAACCATCATTTTATCATATATTTAGTATGGTGGTTTAATTTTCTCTACTCACAAGGGACAGATTTCCTTGAAATTCTCACAGAATCTTTGGCAAACTTCAAACTAATACAATTAAAAATTTCAAAGAGATCTGTCTATTGTGAGCAGAGAAAATTGAATGAAACCAAAGCTATTACATGAACCAAACCATCATTTTATCATATATTTAGTATGGTGGTTTCATTTTCTCTACTCACAACAGACAGATTTCCTTGAAATTTTCACATAATCTTTGGCTAACTTCAAACTAATATAATTAAATTTTTTAAAGAGATCTGTCTGTTGTGAGGAGAGAAAATTGAATAAAACCAAAGCCATTACATAAATCAAACCATCATTTTATCATCATTTTAGTATTGCTTTGGTTTAATTTTCTCTACTCACAAGAGACAGATTTCCTTGAAATTTGCACAGAATCTTTGGCTAACTTCAAACTAATATAATTAAAAATTTCAAAGAGATCTGTCTATTGTGAGCAGAGAAAATTGAATGAAACCAAAGCCATTACATAAATCAAACAATCATTTTATCATCATTTTAGTATTGCTTTGGTTTAATTTTCTCTACTCACAAAAGACAGATTTCCTTGAAATTTTCACAGAATCTTTGGCTAACTTCAAACTAATACAATTAAAAATTTCAAAGAGATCTGTCTAATGTGAGCAGAGAAACTTGCATGAAACCAAAGCTATTACATAAATCAAACCATCATTTTATCATATATTTAGTATGGTGGTTTCATTTTCTCTACTCACAACAGACAGATTTCCTTGAAATTTTCACAGAATCTTTGGCTAACTTCAAACTAATATAATTAAAAATTTCAAAGAGATCTGTCTGTTGTGAGGAGAGAAAATTGAATAAAACCAAAGCCATTACATAAATCAAACCATCATTTTATCATCATTTTAGTATTGCTTTGGTTTAATTTTCTCTACTCACAAGAGACAGATTTCCTTGAAATTTTCACAGAATCTTTGGCTAACTTCAAACTAATATAATTAAAAATTTCAAAGAGATCTGTCTATTGTGAGCAGAGAAAATTGAATGAAACCAAAGCTATTACATGAACCAAACCATCATTTTATCATATATTTAGTATGGTGGTTTCATTTTCTCTACTCACAACAGACAGATTTCCTTGAAATTTTCACATAATCTTTGGCTAACTTCAAACTAATATAATTAAATTTTTTAAAGAGATCTGTCTGTTGTGAGGAGAGAAAATTGAATAAAACCAAAGCCATTACATAAATCAAACCATCATTTTATCATCATTTTAGTATTGCTTTGGTTTAATTTTCTCTACTCACAAGAGACAGATTTCCTTGAAATTTTCACAGAATCTTTGGCTAACTTCAAACTAATATAATTAAAAATTTCAAAGAGATCTGTCTATTGTGAGCAGAGAAAATTGAATGAAACCAAAGCCATTACATAAATCAAACAATCATTTTATCATATATTTAGTATGGTTGTTTCATTTTCTCTACTCACAACAGACAGATTTCCTTGAAATTTTCACATAATCTTTGGCTAACTTCAAACTAATATAATTAAATTTTTTAAAGAGATCTGTCTGTTGTGAGGAGAGAAAATTGAATAAAACCAAAGCCATTACATAAATCAAACCATCATTTTATCATCATTTTAGTATTGCTTTGGTTTAATTTTCTCTACTCACAAAAGACAGATTTCCTTGAAATTTTCACAGAATCTTTGGCTAACTTCAAACTAATACAATTAAAAATTTCAAAGAGATCTGTCTATTGTGAGCAGAGAAAATTTAATGAAACCAAAGCTATTACATAAATCAAACCATCATTTTATCATATATTTAGTATGGCTGTTTCATTTTCTCTACTCACAACAGACAGATTTCCTTGAAATTTTTACAGAATCTTTGGCTAACTTCAAACTAATATAATTAAAATTTTTAAAGAGATCTGTCTGTTGTGAGGAGAGAAAATTGAATAAAAGCAAAACCATTACATAAATCAAACCATCATTTAATCATCATTTTAGTATTGCTTTGGTTTAATTTTCTCTACTCACAAGAGACAGATTTCCTTGAAATTTTCACAGAATCTTTGGCTAACTTCAAACTAATATAATTATGGTGGTTTCATTTTCTCTACTCACAATAGACAGATTTCCTTGAAATTTTCACAGAATCTTTGGCTAACTTCAAACTAATATAATTAAAAATTTCAAAGAGATCTGTCTATTGTGAGCAGAGAAAATTTAATGAAACCAAAGCTATTACATAAATCAAACCATCATTTTATCATATATTTAGTATGGTTGTTTCATTTTCTCTACTCACAACAGACAGATTTCCTTGAAATTTTCACAGAATCTTTGGCTAACTTCAAACTAATATAATTAAAATTTTTAAAGAGATCTGTCTGTTGTGAGGAGAGAAAATTGAATAAAACCAAAGCCATTACATAAATCAAACCATCATTTTATCATCATTTTAGTATTGCTTTGGTTTAATTTTCTCTACTCACAAACGACAGATTTCATTGAAATTTATACAGAATCTTTGGCTAGTTTCAAACTAATATAATTAAAAATTTCAAAGAGATCTGTCTAATGTGAGCAGAGAAACTTGCATGAAACCAAAGCTATTACATAAATCAAACCATCATTTTATCATATATTTAGTATGGTTGTTTCATTTTCTCTACTCACAACAAACAGATTTCCTTGAAATTTTCACAGAATCTTTGGCTAACTTCAAACTAATATAATTAAAATTTTTAAAGAGATCTGTCTGTTGTGAGGAGAGAAAATTGAATAAAACCAAAGCCATTACATAAATCAAACCATCATTTTATCATCATTTTAGTATTGCTTTGGTTTAATTTTCTCTACTCACAAGAGACAGATTTCCTTGAAATTTTCACAGAATCTTTGGCTAACTTCAAACTAATATAATTAAAAATTTTAAAGAGATCTGTCTATTGTGAGCAGAGAAAATTGAATGAAACCAAAGCCATTACATAAATCAAACAATCATTTTATCATCATTTTAGTATTGCTTTGGTTTAATTTTCTCTACTCACAAAAGACAGATTTCCTTGAAATTTTCACAGAATCTTTGGCTAACTTCAAACTAATATAATTAAAAATTTCAAAGAGATCTGTCTATTGTGAGCAGAGAAAATTTAATGAAACCAAAGCTATTACATAAATCAAACCATCATTTTATCATATATTTAGTATGGTTGTTTCATTTTCTCTACTCACAACAGACAGATTTCCTTGAAATTTTTACAGAATCTTTGGCTAACTTCAAACTAATATAATTAAAATTTTTAAAGAGATCTGTCTGTTGTGAGGAGAGAAAATTGAATAAAACCAAAACCATTACATAAATCAAACCATCATTTAATCATCATTTTAGTATTGCTTTGGTTTAATTTTCTTTACTCACAAGAGACAGATTTCCTTGAAATTTTCACAGAATCTTTGGCTAACTTCAAACTAATATAATTAAAAATTTCAAAGAGATCTATTGTGAGCAGAGAAAATTTAATGAAACCAAAGCTATTACATAAATCAAACCATCATTTTATCATATATTTAGTATGGTTGTTTCATTTTCTCTACTCACAACAGACAGATTTCCTTGAAATTTTCACAGAATCTTTGGCTAACTTCAAACTAATATAATTAAAAATTTCAAAGAGATCTGTCTATTGTGAGCAGAGAAAATTGAATGAAACCAAAGCCATTACATAAATCAAACAATCATTTTATCATCATTTTAGTATTGCTTTGGTTTAATTTTCTCTACTCACAAAAGACAGATTTCCTTGAAATTTTCACAGAATCTTTGGCTAACTTCAAACTAATATAATTAAAAATTTCAAAGAGATCTGTCTATTGTGAGCAGAGAAAATTGAATGAAACCAAAGCTATTACATGAACCAAACCATCATTTTATCATATATTTAGTATGGTGGTTTAATTTTCTCTACTCACAAGGGACAGATTTCCTTGAAATTCTCACAGAATCTTTGGCAAACTTCAAACTAATACAATTAAAAATTTCAAAGAGATCTGTCTATTGTGAGCAGAGAAAATTGAATGAAACCAAAGCTATTACATGAACCAAACCATCATTTTATCATATATTTAGTATGGTGGTTTCATTTTCTCTACTCACAACAGACAGATTTCCTTGAAATTTTCACATAATCTTTGGCTAACTTCAAACTAATATAATTAAATTTTTTAAAGAGATCTGTCTGTTGTGAGGAGAGAAAATTGAATAAAACCAAAGCCATTACATAAATCAAACCATCATTTTATCATCATTTTAGTATTGCTTTGGTTTAATTTTCTCTACTCACAAGAGACAGATTTCCTTGAAATTTGCACAGAATCTTTGGCTAACTTCAAACTAATATAATTAAAAATTTCAAAGAGATCTGTCTATTGTGAGCAGAGAAAATTGAATGAAACCAAAGCCATTACATAAATCAAACAATCATTTTATCATCATTTTAGTATTGCTTTGGTTTAATTTTCTCTACTCACAAAAGACAGATTTCCTTGAAATTTTCACAGAATCTTTGGCTAACTTCAAACTAATACAATTAAAAATTTCAAAGAGATCTGTCTAATGTGAGCAGAGAAACTTGCATGAAACCAAAGCTATTACATAAATCAAACCATCATTTTATCATATATTTAGTATGGTGGTTTCATTTTCTCTACTCACAACAGACAGATTTCCTTGAAATTTTCACAGAATCTTTGGCTAACTTCAAACTAATATAATTAAAAATTTCAAAGAGATCTGTCTGTTGTGAGGAGAGAAAATTGAATAAAACCAAAGCCATTACATAAATCAAACCATCATTTTATCATCATTTTAGTATTGCTTTGGTTTAATTTTCTCTACTCACAAGAGACAGATTTCCTTGAAATTTTCACAGAATCTTTGGCTAACTTCAAACTAATATAATTAAAAATTTCAAAGAGATCTGTCTATTGTGAGCAGAGAAAATTGAATGAAACCAAAGCTATTACATGAACCAAACCATCATTTTATCATATATTTAGTATGGTGGTTTCATTTTCTCTACTCACAACAGACAGATTTCCTTGAAATTTTCACATAATCTTTGGCTAACTTCAAACTAATATAATTAAATTTTTTAAAGAGATCTGTCTGTTGTGAGGAGAGAAAATTGAATAAAACCAAAGCCATTACATAAATCAAACCATCATTTTATCATCATTTTAGTATTGCTTTGGTTTAATTTTCTCTACTCACAAGAGACAGATTTCCTTGAAATTTTCACAGAATCTTTGGCTAACTTCAAACTAATATAATTAAAAATTTCAAAGAGATCTGTCTATTGTGAGCAGAGAAAATTGAATGAAACCAAAGCCATTACATAAATCAAACAATCATTTTATCATATATTTAGTATGGTTGTTTCATTTTCTCTACTCACAACAGACAGATTTCCTTGAAATTTTCACATAATCTTTGGCTAACTTCAAACTAATATAATTAAATTTTTTAAAGAGATCTGTCTGTTGTGAGGAGAGAAAATTGAATAAAACCAAAGCCATTACATAAATCAAACCATCATTTTATCATCATTTTAGTATTGCTTTGGTTTAATTTTCTCTACTCACAAAAGACAGATTTCCTTGAAATTTTCACAGAATCTTTGGCTAACTTCAAACTAATACAATTAAAAATTTCAAAGAGATCTGTCTATTGTGAGCAGAGAAAATTTAATGAAACCAAAGCTATTACATAAATCAAACCATCATTTTATCATATATTTAGTATGGCTGTTTCATTTTCTCTACTCACAACAGACAGATTTCCTTGAAATTTTTACAGAATCTTTGGCTAACTTCAAACTAATATAATTAAAATTTTTAAAGAGATCTGTCTGTTGTGAGGAGAGAAAATTGAATAAAAGCAAAACCATTACATAAATCAAACCATCATTTAATCATCATTTTAGTATTGCTTTGGTTTAATTTTCTCTACTCACAAGAGACAGATTTCCTTGAAATTTTCACAGAATCTTTGGCTAACTTCAAACTAATATAATTAAAAATTTCAAAGAGATCTGTCTATTGTGAGCAGAGAAAATTGAATGAAACCAAAGCCATTACATAAATCAAACAATCATTTTATCATCATTTTAGTATTGCTTTGGTTTAATTTTCTCTACTCACAAACGACAGATTTCATTGAAATTTATACAGAATCTTTGGCTAGTTTCAAACTAATATAATTAAAAATTTCAAATAGATCTGTCTAATGTGAGCAGAGAAACTTGCATGAAACCAAAGCTATTACATAAATCAAACCATCATTTTATCATATATTTAGTATGGTTGTTTCATTTTCTCTACTCACAACAAACAGATTTCCTTGAAATTTTCACAGAATCTTTGGCTAACTTCAAACTAATATAATTAAAATTTTTAAAGAGATCTGTCTGTTGTGAGGAGAGAAAATTGAATAAAACCAAAGCCATTACATAAATCAAACCATCATTTTATCATCATTTTAGTATTGCTTTGGTTTAATTTTCTCTACTCACAAGAGACAGATTTCCTTGAAATTTTCACAGAATCTTTGGCTAACTTCAAACTAATACAATTAAAAATTTCAAAGAGATCTGTCTATTGTGAGCAGAGAAAATTAAATGAAACCAAAGCCATTACATAAATCAAACAATCATTTTATCATCATTTTAGTATTGCTTTGGTTTAATTTTCTCTACTCACAACAGACAGATTTCCTTGAAATTTTCACAGAATCTTTGGCTAACTTCAAACTAATATAATTAAAAATTTCAAAGAGATCTGTCTATTGTGAGCAGAGAAAATTTAATGAAACCAAAGCTATTACATAAATCAAACCATCATTTTATCATATATTTAGTATGGTTGTTTCATTTTCTCTACTCACAACAGACAGATTTCCTTGAAATTTTCACAGAATCTTTGGCTAACTTCAAACTAATATAATTAAAAATTTCAAAGAGATCTGTCTATTGTGAGCAGAGAAAATTGAATGAAACCAAAGCCATTACATAAATCAAACAATCATTTTATCATCATTTTAGTATTGCTTTGGTTTAATTTTCTCTACTCACAAAAGACAGATTTCCTTGAAATTTTCACAGAATCTTTGGCTAACTTCAAACTAATATAATTAAAAATTTCAAAGAGATCTGTCTATTGTGAGCAGAGAAAATTGAATGAAACCAAAGCTATTACATGAACCAAACCATCATTTTATCATATATTTAGTATGGTTGTTTCATTTTCTCTACTCACAACAGACAGATTTCCTTGAAATTTTCACAGAATCTTTGGCTAACTTCAAACTAATATAATTAAATTTTTTAAAGAGATCTGTCTGTTGTGAGGAGAGAAAATTGAATAAAACCAAAGCCATTACATAAATCAAACCATCATTTTATCATCATTTTAGTATTGCTTTGGTTTAATTTTCTCTACTCACAAACGACAGATTTCATTGAAATTTATACAGAATCTTTGGCTAGTTTCAAACTAATATAATTAAAAATTTCAAATAGATCTGTCTAATGTGAGCAGAGAAACTTGCATGAAACCAAAGCTATTACATAAATCAAACCATCATTTTATCATATATTTAGTATGGTTGTTTCATTTTCTCTACTCACAACAAACAGATTTCCTTGAAATTTTCACAGAATCTTTGGCTAACTTCAAACTAATATAATTAAAATTTTTAAAGAGATCTGTCTGTTGTGAGGAGAGAAAATTGAATAAAACCAAAGCCATTACATAAATCAAACCATCATTTTATCATCATTTTAGTATTGCTTTGGTTTAATTTTCTCTACTCACAAGAGACAGATTTCCTTGAAATTTTCACAGAATCTTTGGCTAACTTCAAACTAATACAATTAAAAATTTCAAAGAGATCTGTCTATTGTGAGCAGAGAAAATTCAATGAAACCAAAGCCATTACATAAATCAAACAATCATTTTATCATCATTTTAGTATTGCTTTGGTTTAATTTTCTCTACTCACAACAGACAGATTTCCTTGAAATTTTCACAGAATCTTTGGCTAACTTCAAACTAATATAATTAAAAATTTCAAAGAGATCTGTCTATTGTGAGCAGAGAAAATTTAATGAAACCAAAGCTATTACATAAATCAAACCATCATTTTATCATATATTTAGTATGGTTGTTTCATTTTCTCTACTCACAACAAACAGATTTCCTTGAAATTTTTACAGAATCTTTGGCTAACTTCAAACTAATATAATTAAAATTTTTAAAGAGATCTGTCTGTTGTGAGGAGAGAAAATTGAATAAAACCAAAACCATTACATAAATCAAACCATCATTTAATCATCATTTTAGTATTGCTTTGGTTTAATTTTCTTTACTCACAAGAGACAGATTTCCTTGAAATTTTCACAGAATCTTTGGCTAACTTCAAACTAATATAATTAAAAATTTCAAAGAGATCTATTGTGAGCAGAGAAAATTTAATGAAACCAAAGCTATTACATAAATCAAACCATCATTTTATCATATATTTAGTATGGTTGTTTCATTTTCTCTACTCACAACAGACAGATTTCCTTGAAATTTTCACAGAATCTTTGGCTAACTTCAAACTAATATAATTAAAAATTTCAAAGAGATCTGTCTATTGTGAGCAGAGAAAATTGAATAAAACCAAAGCCATTACATAAATCAAACCATCATTTTATCATCATTTTAGTATTGCTTTGGTTTAATTTTCTCTACTCACAAGAGACAGATTTCCTTGAAATTTGCACAGAATCTTTGGCTAACTTCAAACTAATATAATTAAAAATTTCAAAGAGATCTGTCTATTGTGAGCAGAGAAAATTGAATGAAACCAAAGCCATTACATAAATCAAACAATCATTTTATCATCATTTTAGTATTGCTTTGGTTTAATTTTCTCTACTCACAAAAGACAGATTTCCTTGAAATTTTCACAGAATCTTTGGCTAACTTCAAACTAATACAATTAAAAATTTCAAAGAGATCTGTCTAATGTGAGCAGAGAAACTTGCATGAAACCAAAGCTATTACATAAATCAAACCATCATTTTATCATCATTTTAGTATGGTGGTTTCATTTTCTCTACTCACAACAGACAGATTTCCTTGAAATTTTTAATTATATTAGTTTGAAGTTAGCCAAAGATTCTGTGAAAATTTCAAGGAAATCTGTCTGTTGTGAGTAGAGAAAATGAAACCACCATACTAAATATATGATAAAATGATGGTTTGGTTCATGTAATAGCTTTGGTTTCATTAAATTTTCTCTGCTCACAATAGACAGATCTCTTTGAAATTTTTAATTATATTAGTTTGAAGTTAGCCAAAGATTCTGTGAAAATTTCAAGGAAATCTGTCTGTTGTGAGTAGAGAAAATTAAACCAAAGCAATACTAAAATGATGATAAAATGATTGTTTGATTTATGTAATGGCTTTGGTTTTATTGAATTTTCTCTGCTCACAATAGACAGATCTCTTTGAAATTTTTAATTGTATTAGTTTGAAGTTAGCCAAAGATTCTGTGAAAATTTCAAGGAAATCTGTCTCTTGTGAGTAGAGAAAATTAAACCAAAGCAATACTAAAATGATGATAAAATGATGGTTTGATTTATGTAATGGCTTTGGTTTTATTCAATTTTCTCTCCTCACAACAGACAGATCTCTTTAAAAATTTTAATTATATTAGTTTGAAGTTAGCCAAAGATTCTGTGAAAATTTCAAGGAAATCTGTTTGTTGTGAGTAGAGAAAATGAAACAACCATACTAAATATATGATAAAATGATGGTTTGATTTATGTAATAGCTTTGGTTTCATGCAAGTTTCTCTGCTCACATTAGACAGATCTATTTGAAATTTTTAATTATATTAGTTTGAAACTAGCCAAAGATTCTGTATAAATTTCAATGAAATCTGTCGTTTGTGAGTAGAGAAAATTAAACCAAAGCAATACTAAAATGATGATAAAATGATGGTTTGATTTATGTAATGGCTTTGGTTTTATTCAATTTTCTCTCCTCACAACAGACAGATCTCTTTAAAAAATTTAATTATATTAGTTTGAAGTTAGCCAAAGATTCTGTGAAAATTTCAAGGAAATCTGTCTGTTGTGAGTAGAGAAAATGAAACAACCATACTAAATATATGATAAAATGATGGTTTGGTTCATGTAATAGCTTTGGTTTCATTCAATTTTCTCTGCTCACAATAGACAGATCTCTTTGAAATTTTTAATTATATTAGTTTGAAGTTAGCCAAAGATTCTGTGAAAATTTCAAGGAAATCTGTCTTTTGTGAGTAGAGAAAATTAAACCAAAGCAATACTAAAATGATGATAAAATGATGGTTTGATTTATGTAATGGCTTTGGTTTTATTCAATTTTCTCTCCTCACAACAGACAGATCTCTTTAAAAATTTTAATTATATTAGTTTGAAGTTAGCCAAAGATTCTGTGAAAATTTCAAGGAAATCTGTTTGTTGTGAGTAGAGAAAATGAAACAACCATACTAAATATATGATAAAATGATGGTTTGATTTATGTAATAGCTTTGGTTTCATGCAAGTTTCTCTGCTCACATTAGACAGATCTATTTGAAATTTTTAATTATATTAGTTTGAAACTAGCCAAAGATTCTGTATAAATTTCAATGAAATCTGTCGTTTGTGAGTAGAGAAAATTAAACCAAAGCAATACTAAAATGATGATAAAATGATTGTTTGATTTATGTAATGGCTTTGGTTTCATTCAATTTTCTCTGCTCACAATAGACAGATCTCTTTGAAATTTTTAATTATATTAGTTTGAAGTTAGCCAAAGATTCTGTGAAAATTTCAAGGAAATCTGTCTCTTGTGAGTAGAGAAAATTAAACCAAAGCAATACTAAAATGATGATTAAATGATGGTTTGATTTATGTAATGGTTTTGCTTTTATTCAATTTTCTCTCCTCACAACAGACAGATCTCTTTAAAAATTTTAATTATATTAGTTTGAAGTTAGCCAAAGATTCTGTAAAAATTTCAAGGAAATCTGTCTGTTGTGAGTAGAGAAAATGAAACAGCCATACTAAATATATGATAAAATGATGGTTTGATTTATGTAATAGCTTTGGTTTCATTAAATTTTCTCTGCTCACAATAGACAGATCTCTTTGAAATTTTTAATTGTATTAGTTTGAAGTTAGCCAAAGATTCTGTGAAAATTTCAAGGAAATCTGTCTTTTGTGAGTAGAGAAAATTAAACCAAAGCAATACTAAAATGATGATAAAATGATGGTTTGATTTATGTAATGGCTTTGGTTTTATTCAATTTTCTCTCCTCACAACAGACAGATCTCTTTAAAAAATTTAATTATATTAGTTTGAAGTTAGCCAAAGATTATGTGAAAATTTCAAGGAAATCTGTCTGTTGTGAGTAGAGAAAATGAAACAACCATACTAAATATATGATAAAATGATTGTTTGATTTATGTAATGGCTTTGGTTTCATTCAATTTTCTCTGCTCACAATAGACAGATCTCTTTGAAATTTTTAATTATATTAGTTTGAAGTTAGCCAAAGATTCTGTGAAAATTTCAAGGAAATCTGTCTCTTGTGAGTAGAGAAAATTAAACCAAAGCAATACTAAAATGATGATAAAATGATGGTTTGATTTATGTAATGGCTTTGGTTTTATTCAATTTTCTCTCCTCACAACAGACAGATCTCTTTAAAAAATTTAATTATATTAGTTTGAAGTTAGCCAAAGATTATGTGAAAATTTCAAGGAAATCTGTCTGTTCTGAGTATAGAAAATGAAACCACCATACTAAATATATGATAAAATGATGGTTTGGTTCATGTAATAGCTTTGGTTTCATTCAATTTTCTCTGCTCACAATAGACAGATCTCTTTGAAATTTTTAATTATATTAGTTTGAAGTTAGCCAAAGATTCTGTGAAAATTTCAAGGAAATCTGTCTCTTGTGAGTAGAGAAAATTAAACCAAAGCAATACTAAAATGATGATAAAATGATGGTTTGATTTATGTAATGGCTTTGGTTTTATTCAATTTTCTCTCCTCACAACAGACAGATCTCTTTGAAATTTTTAATTATATTAGTTTGAAGTTAGCCAAAGATTCTGTGAAAATTTCAAGGAAATCTGTCTGTTGTGAGTAGAGAAAATGAAACCACCATACTAAATATATGATAAAATGATGGTTTGATTTATGTAATAGCTTTGGTTTCATGCAAGTTTCTCTGCTCACATTAGACAGATCTCTTTGAAATTTTTAATTGTATTAGTTTGAAGTTAGCCAAAGATTCTGTGAAAATTTCAAGGAAATCTGTCTTTTGTGAGTAGAGAAAATTAAACCAAAGCAATACTAAAATGATGATAAAATGATTGTTTGATTTATGTAATGGCTTTGGTTTCATTCAATTTTCTCTGCTCACAATAGACAGATCTCTTTGAAATTTTTAATTATATTAGTTTGAAGTTAGCCAAAGATTCTGTGCAAATTTCAAGGAAATCTGTCTCTTGTGAGTAGAGAAAATTAAACCAAAGCAATACTAAAATGATGATAAAATGATGGTTTGATTTATGTAATGGCTTTGGTTTTATTCAATTTTCTCTCCTCACAACAGACAGATCTCTTTAAAAAATTTAATTATATTAGTTTGAAGTTAGCCAAAGATTATGTGAAAATTTCAAGGAAATCTGTCTGTTGTGAGTAGAGAAAATGAAACCACCATACTAAATATATGATAAAATGATGGTTTGGTTCATGTAATAGCTTTGGTTTCATTCAATTTTCTCTGCTCACAATAGACAGATCTCTTTGAAATTTTTAATTGTATTAGTTTGAAGTTTGCCAAAGATTCTGTGAGAATTTCAAGGAAATCTGTCCCTTGTGAGTAGAGAAAATTAAACCACCATACTAAATATATGATAAAATGATGGTTTGGTTCATGTAATAGCTTTGGTTTCATTCAATTTTCTCTGCTCACAATAGACAGATCTCTTTGAAATTTTTAATTATATTAGTTTGAAGTTAGCCAAAGATTCTGTGAAAATTTCAAGGAAATCTGTCTTTTGTGAGTAGAGAAAATTAAACCAAAGCAATACTAAAATGATGATAAAATGATTGTTTGATTTATGTAATGGCTTTGGTTTCATTCAATTTTCTCTGCTCACAATAGACAGATCTCTTTGAAATTTTTAATTATATTAGTTTGAAGTTAGCCAAAGATTCTGTGAAAATTTCAAGGAAATCTGTCTGTTGTGAGTAGAGAAAATGAAACAACCATACTAAATATATGATAAAATGATGGTTTGATTTATGTAATAGCTTTGGTTTCATTAAATTTTCTCTGCTCACAATAGATCTCTTTGAAATTTTTAATTATATTAGTTTGAAGTTAGCCAAAGATTCTGTGAAAATTTCAAGGAAATCTGTCTCTTGTGAGTAAAGAAAATTAAACCAAAGCAATACTAAAATGATGATTAAATGATGGTTTGATTTATGTAATGGTTTTGGTTTTATTCAATTTTCTCTCCTCACAACAGACAGATCTCTTTAAAAATTTTAATTATATTAGTTTGAAGTTAGCCAAAGATTCTGTAAAAATTTCAAGGAAATCTGTCTGTTGTGAGTAGAGAAAATGAAACAACCATACTAAATATATGATAAAATGATGGTTTGATTTATGTAATAGCTTTGGTTTCATTAAATTTTCTCTGCTCACAATAGACAGATCTCTTTGAAATTTTTAATTATATTAGTTTGAAGTTAGCCAAAGATTCTGTGAAAATTTCAAGGAAATCTGTCTTTTGTGAGTAGAGAAAATTAAACCAAAGCAATACTAAAATGATGATAAAATGATTGTTTGATTTATGTAATGGCTTTGGTTTCATTCAATTTTCTCTGCTCACAATAGACAGATCTCTTTAAAATTTTTAATTATATTAGTTTGAAGTTAGCCAAAGATTCTGTGAAAATTTCAAGGAAATCTGTCTCTTGTGAGTAGAGAAAATTAAACCAAAGCAATACTAAAATGATGATAAAATGATGGTTTGATTTATGTAATGGCTTTGGTTTTATTCAATTTTCTCTCCTCACAACAGACAGATCTCTTTAAAAATTTTAATTATATTAGTTTGAAGTTAGCCAAAGATTCTGTGAAAATTTCAAGGAAATCTGTTTGTTGTGAGTAGAGAAAATGAAACAACCATACTAAATATATGATAAAATGATGGTTTGATTTATGTAATAGCTTTGGTTTCATGCAAGTTTCTCTGCTCACATTAGACAGATCTCTTTGAAATTTTTAATTATATTAGTTTGAAACTAGCCAAAGATTCTGTATAAATTTCAATGAAATCTGTCGTTTGTGAGTAGAGAAAATTAAACCAAAGCAATACTAAAATGATGATAAAATGATGGTTTGATTTATGTAATGGCTTTGGTTTTATTCAATTTTCTCTCCTCACAACAGACAGATCTCTTTAAAAATTTTAATTATATTAGTTTGAAGTTAGCCAAAGATTCTGTGAAAATTTCAAGGAAATCTGTCTGTTGTGAGTAGAGAAAATGAAACAACCATACTAAATATATGATAAAATGATGGTTTGATTTATGTAATAGCTTTGGTTTCATTAAATTTTCTCTGCTCACAATAGACAGATCTCTTTGAAATTTTTAATTATATTAGTTTGAAGTTAGCCAAAGATTCTGTGAAAATTTCAAGGAAATCTGTCTATTGTGAGTAGAGAAAATGAAACCACCATACTAAATATATGATAAAATGATGGTTTGGTTCATGTAATAGCTTTGGTTTCATTCAATTTTCTCTGCTCACTATAAACAGATCTCTTTGAAATTTTTAATTATATTAGTTTGAAGTTAGCCAAAGATTCTGTGAAAATTTCAAGGAAATCTGTTTTTTGTGAGTAGAGAAAATTAAACCAAAGCAATACTAAAATGATGATAAAATGATGGTTTGATTTATGTAATGGTTTTGGTTTTATTCAATTTTCTCTCCTCACAACAGACAGATCTCTTTAAAAATTTTAATTATATTAGTTTGAAGTTAGCCAAAGATTCTGTAAAAATTTCAAGGAAATCTGTTTGTTGTGAGTAGAGAAAATGAAACAACCATACTAAATATATGATAAAATGATGGTTTGATTTATGTAATAGCTTTGGTTTCATTAAATTTTCTCTGCTCACAATAGACAGATCTCTTTGAAATTTTTAATTATATTAGTTTGAAGTTAGCCAAAGATTCTGTGAAAATTTCAAGGAAATCTGTCTGTTGTGAGTTTTGATTGAAAATTAAACCAAAGCAATACTAAAATGATGATAAAATGATTGTTTGATTTATGTAATGGCTTTGGTTTCATTCAATTTTCTCTGCTCACAATAGACAGATCTCTTTAAAATTTTTAATTGTATTAGTTTGAAGTTAGCCAAAGATTCTGTGAAAATTTCAAGGAAATCTGTCTCTTGTGAGTAGAGAAAATTAAACCAAAGCAATACTAAAATGATGATAAAATGATGGTTTGATTTATGTAATGGCTTTGGTTTTATTCAATTTTCTCTCCTCACAACAGACAGATCTCTTTAAAAATTTTAATTATATTAGTTTGAAGTTAGCCAAAGATTCTGTGAAAATTTCAAGGAAATCTGTTTGTTGTGAGTAGAGAAAATGAAACAACCATACTAAATATATGATAAAATGATGGTTTGATTTATGTAATAGCTTTGGTTTCATGCAAGTTTCTCTGCTCACATTAGACAGATCTATTTGAAATTTTTAATTATATTAGTTTGAAACTAGCCAAAGATTCTGTATAAATTTCAATGAAATCTGTCGTTTGTGAGTAGAGAAAATTAAACCAAAGCAATACTAAAATGATGATAAAATGATGGTTTGATTTATGTAATGGCTTTGGTTTTATTCAATTTTCTCTCCTCACAACAGACAGATCTCTTTGAAATTTTTAATTATATTAGTTTGAAGTTAGCCAAAGATTCTGTGAAAATTTCAAGGAAATCTGTCTCTTGTGAGTAGAGAAAATTAAACCAAAGCAATACTAAAATGATGATAAAATGATGGTTTGATTTATGTAATAGCTTTGGTTTCATTAAATTTTCTCTGCTCACAATAGACAGATCTCTTTGAAATTTTTAATTATATTAGTTTGAAGTTAGCCAAAGATTCTGTGAAAATTTCAAGGAAATCTGTCTATTGTGAGTAGAGAAAATGAAACCACCATACTAAATATATGATAAAATGATGGTTTGGTTCATGTAATAGCTTTGGTTTCATTCAATTTTCTCTGCTCACTATAAACAGATCTCTTTGAAATTTTTAATTATATTAGTTTGAAGTTAGCCAAAGATTCTGTGAAAATTTCAAGGAAATCTGTTTTTTGTGAGTAGAGAAAATTAAACCAAAGCAATACTAAAATGATGATAAAATGATGGTTTGATTTATGTAATGGTTTTGGTTTTATTCAATTTTCTCTCCTCACAACAGACAGATCTCTTTAAAAATTTTAATTATATTAGTTTGAAGTTAGCCAAAGATTCTGTAAAAATTTCAAGGAAATCTGTTTGTTGTGAGTAGAGAAAATGAAACAACCATACTAAATATATGATAAAATGATGGTTTGATTTATGTAATAGCTTTGGTTTCATTAAATTTTCTCTGCTCACAATAGACAGATCTCTTTGAAATTTTTAATTATATTAGTTTGAAGTTAGCCAAAGATTCTGTGAAAATTTCAAGGAAATCTGTCTGTTGTGAGTAGAGAAAATTAAACCAAAGCAATACTAAAATGATGATAAAATGATTGTTTGATTTATGTAATGGCTTTGGTTTCATTTAATTTTCTCTGCTCACAATAGACAGATCTCTTTAAAATTTTTAATTGTATTAGTTTGAAGTTAGCCAAAGATTCTGTGAAAATTTCAAGGAAATCTGTCTCTTGTGAGTAGAGAAAATTAAACCAAAGCAATACTAAAATGATGATAAAATAATGGTTTGATTTATGTAATGGCTTTGGTTTTATTCAATTTTCTCTCCTCACAACAGACAGATCTCTTTAAAAATTTTAATTATATTAGTTTGAAGTTAGCCAAAGATTCTGTGAAAATTTCAAGGAAATCTGTTTGTTGTGAGTAGAGAAAATGAAACAACCATACTAAATATATGATAAAATGATGGTTTGATTTATGTAATAGCTTTGGTTTCATGCAAGTTTCTCTGCTCACATTAGACAGATCTATTTGAAATTTTTAATTATATTAGTTTGAAACTAGCCAAAGATTCTGTATAAATTTCAATGAAATCTGTCGTTTGTGAGTAGAGAAAATTAAACCAAAGCAATACTAAAATGATGATAAAATGATGGTTTGATTTATGTAATGGCTTTGGTTTTATTCAATTTTCTCTCCTCACAACAGACAGATCTCTTTGAAATTTTTAATTATATTAGTTTGAAGTTAGCCAAAGATTCTGTGAAAATTTCAAGGAAATCTGTCTCTTGTGAGTAGAGAAAATTAAACCAAAGCAATACTAAAATGATGATAAAATGATGGTTTGATTTATGTAATGGCTTTGGTTTTATTCAATTTTCTCTCCTCACAACAGACAGATCTCTTTAAAAATTTTAATTATATTAGTTTGAAGTTAGCCAAAGATTCTGTGAAAATTTCAAGGAAATCTGTCTGTTGTGAGTAGAGAAAATGAAACAACCATACTAAATATATGATAAAATGATGGTTTGATTTATGTAATAGCTTTGGTTTCATTAAATTTTCTCTGCTCACAATAGACAGATCTCTTTGAAATTTTTAATTGTATTAGTTTGAAGTTTGCCAAAGATTCTGTGAGAATTTCAAGGAAATCTGTCCCTTGTGAGTAGAGAAAATTAAACCACCATACTAAATATATGATAAAATGATTGTTTGATTTATGTAATGGCTTTGGTTTCATTCAATTTTCTCTGCTCACAATAGACAGATCTCTTTGAAATTTTTAATTATATTAGTTTGAAGTTAGCCAAAGATTCTGTGAAAATTTCAAGGAAATCTGTCTTTTGTGAGTAGAGAAAATTAAACCAAAGCAATACTAAAATGATGATTAAATGATGGTTTGATTTATGTAATGGTTTTGCTTTTATTCAATTTTCTCTCCTCACAACAGACAGATCTCTTTAAAAATTTTAATTATATTAGTTTGAAGTTAGCCAAAGATTCTGTAAAAATTTCAAGGAAATCTGTCTGTTGTGAGTAGAGAAAATGAAACAGCCATACTAAATATATGATAAAATGATGGTTTGATTTATGTAATAGCTTTGGTTTCATTAAATTTTCTCTGCTCACAATAGACAGATCTCTTTGAAATTTTTAATTATATTAGTTTGAAGTTAGCCAAAGATTCTGTGAAAATTTCAAGGAAATCTGTCTTTTGTGAGTAGAGAAAATTAAACCAAAGCAATACTAAAATGATGATAAAATGATGGTTTGATTTATGTAATGGCTTTGGTTTTATTCAATTTTCTCTCCTCACAACAGACAGATCTCTTTAAAAAATTTAATTATATTAGTTTGAAGTTAGCCAAAGATTATGTGAAAATTTCAAGGAAATCTGTCTGTTGTGAGTAGAGAAAATGAAACAACCATACTAAATATATGATAAAATGATTGTTTGATTTATGTAATGGCTTTGGTTTCATTCAATTTTCTCTGCTCACAATAGACAGATCTCTTTGAAATTTTTAATTATATTAGTTTGAAGTTAGCCAAAGATTCTGTGAAAATTTCAAGGAAATCTGTCTCTTGTGAGTAGAGAAAATTAAACCAAAGCAATACTAAAATGATGATAAAATGATGGTTTGATTTATGTAATGGCTTTGGTTTTATTCAATTTTCTCTCCTCACAACAGACAGATCTCTTTAAAAAATTTAATTATATTAGTTTGAAGTTAGCCAAAGATTATGTGAAATTTTCAAGGAAATCTGTCTGTTGTGAGTAGAGAAAATGAAACCACCATACTAAATATATGATAAAATGATGGTTTGGTTCATGTAATAGCTTTGGTTTCATTCAATTTTCTCTGCTCACAATAGACAGATCTCTTTGAAATTTTTAATTATATTAGTTTGAAGTTAGCCAAAGATTCTGTGAAAATTTCAAAGAAATCTGTCTCTTGTGAGTAGAGAAAATTAAACCAAAGCAATACTAAAATGATGATAAAATGATGGTTTGATTTATGTAATGGCTTTGGTTTTATTCAATTTTCTCTCCTCACAACAGACAGATCTCTTTGAAATTTTTAATTATATTAGTTTGAAGTTAGCCAAAGATTCTGTGAAAATTTCAAGGAAATCTGTCTGTTGTGAGTAGAGAAAATGAAACCACCATACTAAATATATGATAAAATGATGGTTTGGTTCATGTAATAGCTTTGGTTTCATTCAATTTTCTCTGCTCACAATAAACAGATCTCTTTGAAATTTTTAATTATATTAGTTTGAAGTTAGCCAAAGATTCTGTGAAAATTTCAAGGAAATCTGTCTCTTGTGAGTAGAGAAAATTAAACCAAAGCAATACTAAAATGATGATAAAATGATGGTTTGATTTATGTAATGGCTTTGGTTTTATTAAATTTTCTCTCCTCACAATATACAGATCTCTTTGAAATTTTTAATTATATTAGTTTGAAGTTAGCCAAAGATTCTGTGAAAATTTCAAGGAAATCTGTCTGTTGTGAGTAGAGAAAATGAAACCACCATACTAAATATATGATAAAATGATGGTTTGGTTCATGTAATAGCTTTGGTTTCATTCAATTTTCTCTGCTCACTATAAACAGATCTCTTTGAAATTTTTAATTATATTAGTTTGAAGTTAGCCAAAGATTCTGTGAAAATTTCAAGGAAATCTGTCTTTTGTGAGTAGAGAAAATTAAACCAAAGCAATACTAAAATGATGATAAAATGATGGTTTGATTTATGTAATGGCTTTGGTTTTATTCAATTTTCTCTCCTCACAACAGACAGATCTCTTTAAAAATTTTAATTATATTAGTTTGAAGTTAGCCAAAGATTCTGTGAAAATTTCAAGGAAATCTGTCTGTTGTGAGTAGAGAAAATGAAACAACCATACTAAATATATGATAAAATGATGGTTTGGTTCATGTAATAGCTTTGGTTTCATTAAATTTTCTCTGCTCACAATAGACAGATCTCTTTGAAATTTTTAATTATATTAGTTTGAAGTTAGCCAAAGATTCTGTGAAAATTTCAAGGAAATCTGTCTCTTGTGAGTAGAGAAAATTAAACCAAAGCAATACTAAAATGATGATAAAATGATTGTTTGATTTATGTAATGGCTTTGGTTTCATTCAATTTTCTCTGCTCACAATAGACAGATCTCTTTGAAATTTTTAATTATATTAGTTTGAAGTTAGCCAAAGATTCTGTGAAAATTTCAAGGAAATCTGTTTTTTGTGAGTAGAGAAAATTAAACCAAAGCAATACTAAAATGATGATAAAATGATGGTTTGATTTATGTAATGGTTTTGGTTTTATTCAATTTTCTCTCCTCACAACAGACAGATCTCTTTAAAAATTTTAATTATATTAGTTTGAAGTTAGCCAAAGATTCTGTAAAAATTTCAAGGAAATCTGTTTGTTGTGAGTAGAGAAAATGAAACAACCATACTAAATATATGATAAAATGATGGTTTGATTTATGTAATAGCTTTGGTTTCATTAAATTTTCTCTGCTCACAATAGACAGATCTCTTTGAAATTTTTAATTATATTAGTTTGAAGTTAGCCAAAGATTCTGTGAAAATTTCAAGGAAATCTGTCTGTTGTGAGTAGAGAAAATTAAACCAAAGCAATACTAAAATGATGATAAAATGATTGTTTGATTTATGTAATGGCTTTGGTTTCATTCAATTTTCTCTGCTCACAATAGACAGATCTCTTTGAAATTTTTAATTGTATTAGTTTGAAGTTAGCCAAAGATTCTGTGAGAATTTCAAGGAAATCTGTCTCTTGTGAATAGAGAAAATTAAACCAAAGCAATACTAAAATGATGATAAAATGATGGTTTGATTTATGTAATGGCTTTGGTTTTATTCAATTTTCTCTCCTCACAACAGACAGATCTCTTTAAAAATTTTAATTATATTAGTTTGAAGTTAGCCAAAGATTCTGTGAAAATTTCAAGGAAATCTGTTTGTTGTGAGTAGAGAAAATGAAACAACCATACTAAATATATGATAAAATGATGGTTTGATTTATGTAATAGCTTTGGTTTCATGCAAGTTTCTCTGCTCACATTAGACAGATCTATTTGAAATTTTTAATTATATTAGTTTGAAACTAGCCAAAGATTCTGTATAAATTTCAATGAAATCTGTCGTTTGTGAGTAGAGAAAATTAAACCAAAGCAATACTAAAATGATGATAAAATGATGGTTTGATTTATGTAATGGCTTTGGTTTTATTCAATTTTCTCTCCTCACAACAGACAGATCTCTTTAAAAATTTTAATTATATTAGTTTGAAGTTAGCCAAAGATTCTGTGAAAATTTCAAGGAAATCTGTCTGTTGTGAGTAGAGAAAATGAAACAACCATACTAAATATATGATAAAATGATGGTTTGATTTATGTAATAGCTTTGGTTTCATTAAATTTTCTCTGCTCACAATAGACAGATCTCTTTGAAATTTTTAATTATATTAGTTTGAAGTTAGCCAAAGATTCTGTGAAAATTTCAAGGAAATCTGTCTGTTGTGAGTAGAGAAAATGAAACCACCATACTAAATATATGATAAAATGATGGTTTGGTTCATGTAATAGCTTTGGTTTCATTCAATTTTCTCTGCTCACTATAAACAGATCTCTTTGAAATTTTTAATTATATTAGTTTGAAGTTAGCCAAAGATTCTGTGAAAATTTCAAGGAAATCTGTCTTTTGTGAGTAGAGAAAATTAAACCAAAGCAATACTAAAATGATGATAAAATGATGGTTTGATTTATGTAATGGTTTTGGTTTTATTCAATTTTCTCTCCTCACAACAGACAGATCTCTTTAAAAATTTTAATTATATTAGTTTGAAGTTAGCCAAAGATTCTGTAAAAATTTCAAGGAAATCTGTTTGTTGTGAGTAGAGAAAATGAAACAACCATACTAAATATATGATAAAATGATGGTTTGATTTATGTAATAGCTTTGGTTTCATTAAATTTTCTCTGCTCATAATAGACAGATCTCTTTGAAATTTTTAATTATATTAGTTTGAAGTTAGCCAAAGATTCTGTGAAAATTTCAAGGAAATCTGTCTGTTGTGAGTAGAGAAAATTAAACCAAAGCAATACTAAAATGATGATAAAATGATTGTTTGATTTATGTAATGGCTTTGGTTTCATTCAATTTTCTCTGCTCACAATAGACAGATCTCTTTGAAATTTTTAATTATATTAGTTTGAAGTTAGCCAAAGATTCTGTGAAAATTTCAAGGAAATCTGTCTCTTGTGAGTAGAGAAAATTAAACCAAAGCAATACTAAAATGATGATAAAATGATGGTTTGATTTATGTAATGGCTTTGGTTTTATTCAATTTTCTCTCCTCACAACAGACAGATCTCTTTAAAAATTTTAATTATATTAGTTTGAAGTTAGCCAAAGATTCTGTGAAAATTTCAAGGAAATCTGTCTGTTGTGAGTAGAGAAAATGAAACAACCATACTAAATATATGATAAAATGATGGTTTGATTTATGTAATAGCTTTGGTTTCATTAAATTTTCTCTGCTCACAATAGACAGATCTCTTTGAAATTTTTAATTGTATTAGTTTGAAGTTTGCCAAAGATTCTGTGAGAATTTCAAGGAAATCTGTCCCTTGTGAGTAGAGAAAATTAAACCACCATACTAAATATATGATAAAATGATGGTTTGGTTCATGTAATAGCTTTGGTTTCATTCAATTTTCTCTGCTCACAATAGACAGATCTCTTTGAAATTTTTAATTATATTAGTTTGAAGTTAGCCAAAGATTCTGTGCAAATTTCAAGGAAATCTGTCTATTGTGAGCAGAGAAAATTGAATGAAACCAAAGCCATTACATAAATCAAACAATCATTTTATCATCATTTTAGTATTGCTTTGGTTTAATTTTCTCTACTCACAAAAGACAGATTTCCTTGAAATTTTCACAGAATCTTTGGCTAACTTCAAACTAATATAATTAAAAATTTCAAAGAGATCTGTCTATTGTGAGCAGAGAAAATTGAATGAAACCAAAGCTATTACATGAACCAAACCATCATTTTATCATATATTTAGTATGGTGGTTTCATTTTCTCTACTCACAACAGACAGATTTCCTTGAAATTTTCACATAATCTTTGGCTAACTTCAAACTAATATAATTAAATTTTTTAAAGAGATCTGTCTGTTGTGAGGAGAGAAAATTGAATAAAACCAAAGCCATTACATAAATCAAACCATCATTTTATCATCATTTTAGTATTGCTTTGGTTTAATTTTCTCTACTCACAAGAGACAGATTTCCTTGAAATTTGCACAGAATCTTTGGCTAACTTCAAACTAATATAATTAAAAATTTCAAAGAGATCTGTCTATTGTGAGCAGAGAAAATTGAATGAAACCAAAGCCATTACATAAATCAAACAATCATTTTATCATCATTTTAGTATTGCTTTGGTTTAATTTTCTCTACTCACAAAAGACAGATTTCCTTGAAATTTTCACAGAATCTTTGGCTAACTTCAAACTAATACAATTAAAAATTTCAAAGAGATCTGTCTAATGTGAGCAGAGAAACTTGCATGAAACCAAAGCTATTACATAAATCAAACCATCATTTTATCATATATTTAGTATGGTGGTTTCATTTTCTCTACTCACAACAGACAGATTTCCTTGAAATTTTCACAGAATCTTTGGCTAACTTCAAACTAATATAATTAAAAATTTCAAAGAGATCTGTCTGTTGTGAGGAGAGAAAATTGAATAAAACCAAAGCCATTACATAAATCAAACCATCATTTTATCATCATTTTAGTATTGCTTTGGTTTAATTTTCTCTACTCACAAGAGACAGATTTCCTTGAAATTTTCACAGAATCTTTGGCTAACTTCAAACTAATATAATTAAAAATTTCAAAGAGATCTGTCTATTGTGAGCAGAGAAAATTGAATGAAACCAAAGCTATTACATGAACCAAACCATCATTTTATCATATATTTAGTATGGTGGTTTCATTTTCTCTACTCACAACAGACAGATTTCCTTGAAATTTTCACATAATCTTTGGCTAACTTCAAACTAATATAATTAAATTTTTTAAAGAGATCTGTCTGTTGTGAGGAGAGAAAATTGAATAAAACCAAAGCCATTACATAAATCAAACCATCATTTTATCATCATTTTAGTATTGCTTTGGTTTAATTTTCTCTACTCACAAGAGACAGATTTCCTTGAAATTTTCACAGAATCTTTGGCTAACTTCAAACTAATATAATTAAAAATTTCAAAGAGATCTGTCTATTGTGAGCAGAGAAAATTGAATGAAACCAAAGCCATTACATAAATCAAACAATCATTTTATCATATATTTAGTATGGTTGTTTCATTTTCTCTACTCACAACAGACAGATTTCCTTGAAATTTTCACATAATCTTTGGCTAACTTCAAACTAATATAATTAAATTTTTTAAAGAGATCTGTCTGTTGTGAGGAGAGAAAATTGAATAAAACCAAAGCCATTACATAAATCAAACCATCATTTTATCATCATTTTAGTATTGCTTTGGTTTAATTTTCTCTACTCACAAAAGACAGATTTCCTTGAAATTTTCACAGAATCTTTGGCTAACTTCAAACTAATACAATTAAAAATTTCAAAGAGATCTGTCTATTGTGAGCAGAGAAAATTTAATGAAACCAAAGCTATTACATAAATCAAACCATCATTTTATCATATATTTAGTATGGCTGTTTCATTTTCTCTACTCACAACAGACAGATTTCCTTGAAATTTTTACAGAATCTTTGGCTAACTTCAAACTAATATAATTAAAATTTTTAAAGAGATCTGTCTGTTGTGAGGAGAGAAAATTGAATAAAAGCAAAACCATTACATAAATCAAACCATCATTTAATCATCATTTTAGTATTGCTTTGGTTTAATTTTCTCTACTCACAAGAGACAGATTTCCTTGAAATTTTCACAGAATCTTTGGCTAACTTCAAACTAATATAATTAAAAATTTCAAAGAGATCTGTCTATTGTGAGCAGAGAAAATTGAATGAAACCAAAGCCATTACATAAATCAAACAATCATTTTATCATCATTTTAGTATTGCTTTGGTTTAATTTTCTCTACTCACAAACGACAGATTTCATTGAAATTTATACAGAATCTTTGGCTAGTTTCAAACTAATATAATTAAAAATTTCAAATAGATCTGTCTAATGTGAGCAGAGAAACTTGCATGAAACCAAAGCTATTACATAAATCAAACCATCATTTTATCATATATTTAGTATGGTTGTTTCATTTTCTCTACTCACAACAAACAGATTTCCTTGAAATTTTCACAGAATCTTTGGCTAACTTCAAACTAATATAATTAAAATTTTTAAAGAGATCTGTCTGTTGTGAGGAGAGAAAATTGAATAAAACCAAAGCCATTACATAAATCAAACCATCATTTTATCATCATTTTAGTATTGCTTTGGTTTAATTTTCTCTACTCACAAGAGACAGATTTCCTTGAAATTTTCACAGAAACTTTGGCTAACTTCAAACTAATACAATTAAAAATTTCAAAGAGATCTGTCTATTGTGAGCAGAGAAAATTGAATGAAACCAAAGCCATTACATAAATCAAACAATCATTTTATCATCATTTTAGTATTGCTTTGGTTTAATTTTCTCTACTCACAACAGACAGATTTCCTTGAAATTTTCACAGAATCTTTGGCTAACTTCAAACTAATATAATTAAAAATTTCAAAGAGATCTGTCTATTGTGAGCAGAGAAAATTTAATGAAACCAAAGCTATTACATAAATCAAACCATCATTTTATCATATATTTAGTATGGTTGTTTCATTTTCTCTACTCACAACAGACAGATTTCCTTGAAATTTTCACAGAATCTTTGGCTAACTTCAAACTAATATAATTAAAAATTTCAAAGAGATCTGTCTATTGTGAGCAGAGAAAATTGAATGAAACCAAAGCCATTACATAAATCAAACAATCATTTTATCATCATTTTAGTATTGCTTTGGTTTAATTTTCTCTACTCACAAAAGACAGATTTCCTTGAAATTTTCACAGAATCTTTGGCTAACTTCAAACTAATATAATTAAAAATTTCAAAGAGATCTGTCTATTGTGAGCAGAGAAAATTGAATGAAACCAAAGCTATTACATGAACCAAACCATCATTTTATCATATATTTAGTATGGTTGTTTCATTTTCTCTACTCACAACAGACAGATTTCCTTGAAATTTTCACAGAATCTTTGGCTAACTTCAAACTAATATAATTAAATTTTTTAAAGAGATCTGTCTGTTGTGAGGAGAGAAAATTGAATAAAACCAAAGCCATTACATAAATCAAACCATCATTTTATCATCATTTTAGTATTGCTTTGGTTTAATTTTCTCTACTCACAAACGACAGATTTCATTGAAATTTATACAGAATCTTTGGCTAGTTTCAAACTAATATAATTAAAAATTTCAAATAGATCTGTCTAATGTGAGCAGAGAAACTTGCATGAAACCAAAGCTATTACATAAATCAAACCATCATTTTATCATATATTTAGTATGGTTGTTTCATTTTCTCTACTCACAACAAACAGATTTCCTTGAAATTTTCACAGAATCTTTGGCTAACTTCAAACTAATATAATTAAAATTTTTAAAGAGATCTGTCTGTTGTGAGGAGAGAAAATTGAATAAAACCAAAGCCATTACATAAATCAAACCATCATTTTATCATCATTTTAGTATTGCTTTGGTTTAATTTTCTCTACTCACAAGAGACAGATTTCCTTGAAATTTTCACAGAATCTTTGGCTAACTTCAAACTAATACAATTAAAAATTTCAAAGAGATCTGTCTATTGTGAGCAGAGAAAATTCAATGAAACCAAAGCCATTACATAAATCAAACAATCATTTTATCATCATTTTAGTATTGCTTTGGTTTAATTTTCTCTACTCACAACAGACAGATTTCCTTGAAATTTTCACAGAATCTTTGGCTAACTTCAAACTAATATAATTAAAAATTTCAAAGAGATCTGTCTATTGTGAGCAGAGAAAATTTAATGAAACCAAAGCTATTACATAAATCAAACCATCATTTTATCATATATTTAGTATGGTTGTTTCATTTTCTCTACTCACAACAAACAGATTTCCTTGAAATTTTTACAGAATCTTTGGCTAACTTCAAACTAATATAATTAAAATTTTTAAAGAGATCTGTCTGTTGTGAGGAGAGAAAATTGAATAAAACCAAAACCATTACATAAATCAAACCATCATTTTATCATCATTTTAGTATTGCTTTGGTTTAATTTTCTCTACTCACAAAAAACAGATTTCCTTGAAATTTTCACAGAATCTTTGGCTAACTTCAAACTAATATAATTAAAAATTTCAAAGAGATCTGTTTATAGTGAGCAGAGAAAATTGAATGAAACCAAAGCTATTACATGAACCAAACCATCATTTTATCATATATTTAGTATGGTGGTTTCATTTTCTCTACTCACAATAGACAGATTTCCTTGAAATTTTCACAGAATCTTTGGCTAACTTCAAACTAATATAATTAAAAATTTCAAAGAGATCTGTCTATTGTGAGCAGAGAAAATTTAATGAAACCAAAGCTATTACATAAATCAAACCATCATTTTATCATATATTTAGTATGGTTGTTTCATTTTCTCTACTCACAACAGACAGATTTCCTTGAAATTTTCACAGAATCTTTGGCTAACTTCAAACTAATATAATTAAAATTTTTAAAGAGATCTGTCTGTTGTGAGGAGAGAAAATTGAATAAAACCAAAGCCATTACATAAATCAAACCATCATTTTATCATCATTTTAGTATTGCTTTGGTTTAATTTTCTCTACTCACAAACGACAGATTTCATTGAAATTTATACAGAATCTTTGGCTAGTTTCAAACTAATATAATTAAAAATTTCAAAGAGATCTGTCTAATGTGAGCAGAGAAACTTGCATGAAACCAAAGCTATTACATAAATCAAACCATCATTTTATCATATATTTAGTATGGTTGTTTCATTTTCTCTACTCACAACAAACAGATTTCCTTGAAATTTTCACAGAATCTTTGGCTAACTTCAAACTAATATAATTAAAATTTTTAAAGAGATCTGTCTGTTGTGAGGAGAGAAAATTGAATAAAACCAAAGCCATTACATAAATCAAACCATCATTTTATCATCATTTTAGTATTGCTTTGGTTTAATTTTCTCTACTCACAAGAGACAGATTTCCTTGAAATTTTCACAGAATCTTTGGCTAACTTCAAACTAATATAATTAAAAATTTTAAAGAGATCTGTCTATTGTGAGCAGAGAAAATTGAATGAAACCAAAGCCATTACATAAATCAAACAATCATTTTATCATCATTTTAGTATTGCTTTGGTTTAATTTTCTCTACTCACAAAAGACAGATTTCCTTGAAATTTTCACAGAATCTTTGGCTAACTTCAAACTAATATAATTAAAAATTTCAAAGAGATCTGTCTATTGTGAGCAGAGAAAATTTAATGAAACCAAAGCTATTACATAAATCAAACCATCATTTTATCATATATTTAGTATGGTTGTTTCATTTTCTCTACTCACAACAGACAGATTTCCTTGAAATTTTCACAGAATCTTTGGCTAACTTCAAACTAATATAATTAAAATTTTTAAAGAGATCTGTCTGTTGTGAGGAGAGAAAATTGAATAAAACCAAAGCCATTACATAAATCAAACCATCATTTTATCATCATTTTAGTATTGCTTTGGTTTAATTTTCTCTACTCACAAACGACAGATTTCATTGAAATTTATACAGAATCTTTGACTAGTTTCAAACTAATATAATTAAAAATTTCAAAGAGATCTGTCTAATGTGAGCAGAGAAACTTGCATGAAACCAAAGCTATTACATAAATCAAACCATCATTTTATCATATATTTAGTATGGTTGTTTCATTTTCTCTACTCACAACAAACAGATTTCCTTGAAATTTTCACAGAATCTTTGGCTAACTTCAAACTAATATAATTAAAATTTTTAAAGAGATCTGTCTGTTGTGAGGAGAGAAAATTGAATAAAACCAAAGCCATTACATAAATCAAACCATCATTTTATCATCATTTTAGTATTGCTTTGGTTTAATTTTCTCTACTCACAAGAGACAGATTTCCTTGAAATTTTCACAGAATCTTTGGCTAACTTCAAACTAATATAATTAAAAATTTTAAAGAGATCTGTCTATTGTGAGCAGAGAAAATTGAATGAAACCAAAGCCATTACATAAATCAAACAATCATTTTATCATCATTTTAGTATTGCTTTGGTTTAATTTTCTCTACTCACAAAAGACAGATTTCCTTGAAATTTTCACAGAATCTTTGGCTAACTTCAAACTAATATAATTAAAAATTTCAAAGAGATCTGTCTATTGTGAGCAGAGAAAATTTAATGAAACCAAAGCTATTACATAAATCAAACCATCATTTTATCATATATTTAGTATGGTTGTTTCATTTTCTCTACTCACAACAGACAGATTTCCTTGAAATTTTTACAGAATCTTTGGCTAACTTCAAACTAATATAATTAAAATTTTTAAAGAGATCTGTCTGTTGTGAGGAGAGAAAATTGAATAAAACCAAAACCATTACATAAATCAAACCATCATTTAATCATCATTTTAGTATTGCTTTGGTTTAATTTTCTTTACTCACAAGAGACAGATTTCCTTGAAATTTTCACAGAATCTTTGGCTAACTTCAAACTAATATAATTAAAAATTTCAAAGAGATCTGTCTATTGTGAGCAGAGAAAATTTAATGAAACCAAAGCTATTACATAAATCAAACCATCATTTTATCATATATTTAGTATGGTTGTTTCATTTTCTCTACTCACAACAGACAGATTTCCTTGAAATTTTTACAGAATCTTTGGCTAACTTCAAACTAATATAATTAAAAATTTCAAAGAGATCTGTCTATTGTGAGCAGAGAAAATTGAATGAAACCAAAGCCATTACATAAATCAAACAATCATTTTATCATCATTTTAGTATTGCTTTGGTTTAATTTTCTCTACTCACAAAAGACAGATTTCCTTGAAATTTTCACAGAATCTTTGGCTAACTTCAAACTAATATAATTAAAAATTTCAAAGAGATCTGTCTATTGTGAGCAGAGAAAATTGAATGAAACCAAAGCTATTACATGAACCAAACCATCATTTTATCATATATTTAGTATGGTGGTTTAATTTTCTCTACTCACAAGGGACAGATTTCCTTGAAATTCTCACAGAATCTTTGGCAAACTTCAAACTAATACAATTAAAAATTTCAAAGAGATCTGTCTATTGTGAGCAGAGAAAATTGAATGAAACCAAAGCTATTACATGAACCAAACCATCATTTTATCATATATTTAGTATGGTGGTTTCATTTTCTCTACTCACAACAGACAGATTTCCTTGAAATTTTCACATAATCTTTAGCTAACATCAAACTAATATAATTAAATTTTTTAAAGAGATCTGTCTGTTGTGAGGAGAGAAAATTGAATAAAACCAAAGCCATTACATAAATCAAACCATCATTTTATCATCATTTTAGTATTGCTTTGGTTTAATTTTCTCTACTCACAAGAGACAGATTTCCTTGAAATTTGCACAGAATCTTTGGCTAACTTCAAACTCATATAATTAAAAATTTCAAAGAGATCTGTCTATTGTGAGCAGAGAAAATTGAATGAAACCAAAGCCATTACATAAATCAAACAATCATTTTATCATCATTTTAGTATTGCTTTGGTTTAATTTTCTCTACTCACAAAAGACAGATTTCCTTGAAATTTTCACAGAATCTTTGGCTAACTTCAAACTAATACAATTAAAAATTTCAAAGAGATCTGTCTAATGTGAGCAGAGAAACTTGCATGAAACCAAAGCTATTACATAAATCAAACCATCATTTTATCATATATTTAGTATGGTGGTTTCATTTTCTCTACTCACAACAGACAGATTTCCTTGAAATTTTCACAGAATCTTTGGCTAACTTCAAACTAATATAATTAAAAATTTCAAAGAGATCTGTCTGTTGTGAGGAGAGAAAATTGAATAAAACCAAAGCCATTACATAAATCAAACCATCATTTTATCATCATTTTAGTATTGCTTTGGTTTAATTTTCTCTACTCACAAGAGACAGATTTCCTTGAAATTTTCACAGAATCTTTGGCTAACTTCAAACTAATATAATTAAAAATTTCAAAGAGATCTGTCTATTGTGAGCAGAGAAAATTGAATGAAACCAAAGCTATTACATGAACCAAACCATCATTTTATCATATATTTAGTATGGTGGTTTCATTTTCTCTACTCACAACAGACAGATTTCCTTGAAATTTTCACATAATCTTTGGCTAACTTCAAACTAATATAATTAAATTTTTTAAAGAGATCTGTCTGTTGTGAGGAGAGAAAATTGAATAAAACCAAAGCCATTACATAAATCAAACCATCATTTTATCATCATTTTAGTATTGCTTTGGTTTAATTTTCTCTACTCACAAGAGACAGATTTCCTTGAAATTTTCACAGAATCTTTGGCTAACTTCAAACTAATATAATTAAAAATTTCAAAGAGATCTGTCTATTGTGAGCAGAGAAAATTGAATGAAACCAAAGCTATTACATGAACCAAACCATCATTTTATCATATATTTAGTATGGTTGTTTCATTTTCTCTACTCACAACAGACAGATTTCCTTGAAATTTTCACAGAATCTTTGGCTAACTTCAAACTAATATAATTAAAAATTTCAAAGAGATCTGTCTATTGTGAGCAGAGAAAATTTAATGAAACCAAAGCTATTACATAAATCAAACCATCATTTTATCATATATTTAGTATGGTTGTTTCATTTTCTCTACTCACAACAAACAGATTTCCTTGAAATTTTTACAGAATCTTTGGCTAACTTCAAACTAATATAATTAAAATTTTTAAAGAGATCTGTCTGTTGTGAGGAGAGAAAATTGAATAAAACCAAAACCATTACATAAATCAAACCATCATTTTATCATCATTTTAGTATTGCTTTGGTTTAATTTTCTCTACTCACAAAAAACAGATTTCCTTGAAATTTTCACAGAATCTTTGGCTAACTTCAAACTAATATAATTAAAAATTTCAAAGAGATCTGTTTATAGTGAGCAGAGAAAATTGAATGAAACCAAAGCTATTACATGAACCAAACCATCATTTTATCATATATTTAGTATGGTGGTTTCATTTTCTCTACTCACAATAGACAGATTTCCTTGAAATTTTCACAGAATCTTTGGCTAACTTCAAACTAATATAATTAAAAATTTCAAAGAGATCTGTCTATTGTGAGCAGAGAAAATTTAATGAAACCAAAGCTATTACATAAATCAAACCATCATTTTATCATATATTTAGTATGGTTGTTTCATTTTCTCTACTCACAACAGACAGATTTCCTTGAAATTTTCACAGAATCTTTGGCTAACTTCAAACTAATATAATTAAAATTTTTAAAGAGATCTGTCTGTTGTGAGGAGAGAAAATTGAATAAAACCAAAGCCATTACATAAATCAAACCATCATTTTATCATCATTTTAGTATTGCTTTGGTTTAATTTTCTCTACTCACAAACGACAGATTTCATTGAAATTTATACAGAATCTTTGGCTAGTTTCAAACTAATATAATTAAAAATTTCAAAGAGATCTGTCGAATGTGAGCAGAGAAACTTGCATGAAACCAAAGCTATTACATAAATCAAACCATCATTTTATCATATATTTAGTATGGTTGTTTCATTTTCTCTACTCACAACAAACAGATTTCCTTGAAATTTTCACAGAATCTTTGGCTAACTTCAAACTAATATAATTAAAATTTTTAAAGAGATCTGTCTGTTGTGAGGAGAGAAAATTGAATAAAACCAAAGCCATTACATAAATCAAACCATCATTTTATCATCATTTTAGTATTGCTTTGGTTTAATTTTCTCTACTCACAAGAGACAGATTTCCTTGAAATTTTCACAGAATCTTTGGCTAACTTCAAACTAATATAATTAAAAATTTTAAAGAGATCTGTCTATTGTGAGCAGAGAAAATTGAATGAAACCAAAGCCATTACATAAATCAAACAATCATTTTATCATCATTTTAGTATTGCTTTGGTTTAATTTTCTCTACTCACAAAAGACAGATTTCCTTGAAATTTTCACAGAATCTTTGGCTAACTTCAAACTAATATAATTAAAAATTTCAAAGAGATCTGTCTATTGTGAGCAGAGAAAATTTAATGAAACCAAAGCTATTACATAAATCAAACCATCATTTTATCATATATTTAGTATGGTTGTTTCATTTTCTCTACTCACAACAGACAGATTTCCTTGAAATTTTCACAGAATCTTTGGCTAACTTCAAACTAATATAATTAAAATTTTTAAAGAGATCTGTCTGTTGTGAGGAGAGAAAATTGAATAAAACCAAAGCCATTACATAAATCAAACCATCATTTTATCATCATTTTAGTATTGCTTTGGTTTAATTTTCTCTACTCACAAACGACAGATTTCATTGAAATTTATACAGAATCTTTGGCTAGTTTCAAACTAATATAATTAAAAATTTCAAAGAGATCTGTCTAATGTGAGCAGAGAAACTTGCATGAAACCAAAGCTATTACATAAATCAAACCATCATTTTATCATATATTTAGTATGGTTGTTTCATTTTCTCTACTCACAACAAACAGATTTCCTTGAAATTTTCACAGAATCTTTGGCTAACTTCAAACTAATATAATTAAAATTTTTAAAGAGATCTGTCTGTTGTGAGGAGAGAAAATTGAATAAAACCAAAGCCATTACATAAATCAAACCATCATTTTATCATCATTTTAGTATTGCTTTGGTTTAATTTTCTCTACTCACAAGAGACAGATTTCCTTGAAATTTTCACAGAATCTTTGGCTAACTTCAAACTAATATAATTAAAAATTTCAAAGAGATCTGTCTATTGTGAGCAGAGAAAATTTAATGAAACCAAAGCTATTACATAAATCAAACCATCATTTTATCATATATTTAGTATGGTTGTTTCATTTTCTCTACTCACAACAGACAGATTTCCTTGAAATTTTTACAGAATCTTTGGCTAACTTCAAACTAATATAATTAAAATTTTTAAAGAGATCTGTCTGTTGTGAGGAGAGAAAATTGAATAAAACCAAAACCATTACATAAATCAAACCATCATTTAATCATCATTTTAGTATTGCTTTGGTTTAATTTTCTTTACTCACAAGAGACAGATTTCCTTGAAATTTTCACAGAATCTTTGGCTAACTTCAAACTAATATAATTAAAAATTTCAAAGAGATCTGTCTATTGTGAGCAGAGAAAATTTAATGAAACCAAAGCTATTACATAAATCAAACCATCATTTTATCATATATTTAGTATGGTTGTTTCATTTTCTCTACTCACAACAGACAGATTTCCTTGAAATTTTCACAGAATCTTTGGCTAACTTCAAACTAATATAATTAAAAATTTCAAAGAGATCTGTCTATTGTGAGCAGAGAAAATTGAATGAAACCAAAGCCATTACATAAATCAAACAATCATTTTATCATCATTTTAGTATTGCTTTGGTTTAATTTTCTCTACTCACAAAAGACAGATTTCCTTGAAATTTTCACAGAATCTTTGGCTAACTTCAAACTAATATAATTAAAAATTTCAAAGAGATCTGTCTATTGTGAGCAGAGAAAATTGAATGAAACCAAAGCTATTACATGAACCAAACCATCATTTTATCATATATTTAGTATGGTGGTTTAATTTTCTCTACTCACAAGGGACAGATTTCCTTGAAATTCTCACAGAATCTTTGGCAAACTTCAAACTAATACAATTAAAAATTTCAAAGAGATCTGTCTATTGTGAGCAGAGAAAATTGAATGAAACCAAAGCTATTACATGAACCAAACCATCATTTTATCATATATTTAGTATGGTGGTTTCATTTTCTCTACTCACAACAGACAGATTTCCTTGAAATTTTCACATAATCTTTGGCTAACTTCAAACTAATATAATTAAATTTTTTAAAGAGATCTGTCTGTTGTG
Source organism: Pedicia rivosa (assembly GCA_963082725.1). Lineage (NCBI taxonomy): Eukaryota > Metazoa > Arthropoda > Insecta > Diptera > Pediciidae > Pedicia > Pedicia rivosa. The sequence goes on from OY720155.1 coordinate 136,448, forward strand.
AGGAGAGAAAATTGAATAAAACCAAAGCCATTACATAAATCAAACCATCATTTTATCATCATTTTAGTATTGCTTTGGTTTAATTTTCTCTACTCACAAGAGACAGATTTCCTTGAAATTTGCACAGAATCTTTGGCTAACTTCAAACTAATATAATTAAAAATTTCAAAGAGATCTGTCTATTGTGAGCAGAGAAAATTGAATGAAACCAAAGCCATTACATAAATCAAACAATCATTTTATCATCATTTTAGTATTGCTTTGGTTTAATTTTCTCTACTCACAAAAGACAGATTTCCTTGAAATTTTCACAGAATCTTTGGCTAACTTCAAACTAATACAATTAAAAATTTCAAAGAGATCTGTCTAATGTGAGCAGAGAAACTTGCATGAAACCAAAGCTATTACATAAATCAAACCATCATTTTATCATATATTTAGTATGGTGGTTTCATTTTCTCTACTCACAACAGACAGATTTCCTTGAAATTTTCACAGAATCTTTGGCTAACTTCAAACTAATATAATTAAAAATTTCAAAGAGATCTGTCTGTTGTGAGGAGAGAAAATTGAATAAAACCAAAGCCATTACATAAATCAAACCATCATTTTATCATCATTTTAGTATTGCTTTGGTTTAATTTTCTCTACTCACAAGAGACAGATTTCCTTGAAATTTTCACAGAATCTTTGGCTAACTTCAAACTAATATAATTAAAAATTTCAAAGAGATCTGTCTATTGTGAGCAGAGAAAATTGAATGAAACCAAAGCTATTACATGAACCAAACCATCATTTTATCATATATTTAGTATGGTGGTTTCATTTTCTCTACTCACAACAGACAGATTTCCTTGAAATTTTCACATAATCTTTGGCTAACTTCAAACTAATATAATTAAATTTTTTAAAGAGATCTGTCTGTTGTGAGGAGAGAAAATTGAATAAAACCAAAGCCATTACATAAATCAAACCATCATTTTATCATCATTTTAGTATTGCTTTGGTTTAATTTTCTCTACTCACAAGAGACAGATTTCCTTGAAATTTTCACAGAATCTTTGGCTAACTTCAAACTAATATAATTAAAAATTTCAAAGAGATCTGTCTATTGTGAGCAGAGAAAATTGAATGAAACCAAAGCCATTACATAAATCAAACAATCATTTTATCATCATTTTAGTATTGCTTTGGTTTAATTTTCTCTACTCACAAAAGACAGATTTCCTTGAAATTTTCACAGAATCTTTGGCTAACTTCAAACTAATATAATTAAAAATTTCAAAGAGATCTGTCTATTGTGAGCAGAGAAAATTGAATGAAACCAAAGCTATTACATGAACCAAACCATCATTTTATCATATATTTAGTATGGTGGTTTAATTTTCTCTACTCACAAGGGACAGATTTCCTTGAAATTCTCACAGAATCTTTGGCAAACTTCAAACTAATACAATTAAAAATTTCAAAGAGATCTGTCTATTGTGAGCAGAGAAAATTGAATGAAACCAAAGCTATTACATGAACCAAACCATCATTTTATCATATATTTAGTATGGTGGTTTCATTTTCTCTACTCACAACAGACAGATTTCCTTGAAATTTTCACATAATCTTTGGCTAACTTCAAACTAATATAATTAAATTTTTTAAAGAGATCTGTCTGTTGTGAGGAGAGAAAATTGAATAAAACCAAAGCCATTACATAAATCAAACCATCATTTTATCATCATTTTAGTATTGCTTTGGTTTAATTTTCTCTACTCACAAGAGACAGATTTCCTTGAAATTTGCACAGAATCTTTGGCTAACTTCAAACTAATATAATTAAAAATTTCAAAGAGATCTGTCTATTGTGAGCAGAGAAAATTGAATGAAACCAAAGCCATTACATAAATCAAACAATCATTTTATCATCATTTTAGTATTGCTTTGGTTTAATTTTCTCTACTCACAAAAGACAGATTTCCTTGAAATTTTCACAGAATCTTTGGCTAACTTCAAACTAATACAATTAAAAATTTCAAAGAGATCTGTCTAATGTGAGCAGAGAAACTTGCATGAAACCAAAGCTATTACATAAATCAAACCATCATTTTATCATATATTTAGTATGGTGGTTTCATTTTCTCTACTCACAACAGACAGATTTCCTTGAAATTTTCACAGAATCTTTGGCTAACTTCAAACTAATATAATTAAAAATTTCAAAGAGATCTGTCTGTTGTGAGGAGAGAAAATTGAATAAAACCAAAGCCATTACATAAATCAAACCATCATTTTATCATCATTTTAGTATTGCTTTGGTTTAATTTTCTCTACTCACAAGAGACAGATTTCCTTGAAATTTTCACAGAATCTTTGGCTAACTTCAAACTAATATAATTAAAAATTTCAAAGAGATCTGTCTATTGTGAGCAGAGAAAATTGAATGAAACCAAAGCTATTACATGAACCAAACCATCATTTTATCATATATTTAGTATGGTGGTTTCATTTTCTCTACTCACAACAGACAGATTTCCTTGAAATTTTCACATAATCTTTGGCTAACTTCAAACTAATATAATTAAATTTTTTAAAGAGATCTGTCTGTTGTGAGGAGAGAAAATTGAATAAAACCAAAGCCATTACATAAATCAAACCATCATTTTATCATCATTTTAGTATTGCTTTGGTTTAATTTTCTCTACTCACAAGAGACAGATTTCCTTGAAATTTTCACAGAATCTTTGGCTAACTTCAAACTAATATAATTAAAAATTTCAAAGAGATCTGTCTATTGTGAGCAGAGAAAATTGAATGAAACCAAAGCCATTACATAAATCAAACAATCATTTTATCATATATTTAGTATGGTTGTTTCATTTTCTCTACTCACAACAGACAGATTTCCTTGAAATTTTCACATAATCTTTGGCTAACTTCAAACTAATATAATTAAATTTTTTAAAGAGATCTGTCTGTTGTGAGGAGAGAAAATTGAATAAAACCAAAGCCATTACATAAATCAAACCATCATTTTATCATCATTTTAGTATTGCTTTGGTTTAATTTTCTCTACTCACAAAAGACAGATTTCCTTGAAATTTTCACAGAATCTTTGGCTAACTTCAAACTAATACAATTAAAAATTTCAAAGAGATCTGTCTATTGTGAGCAGAGAAAATTTAATGAAACCAAAGCTATTACATAAATCAAACCATCATTTTATCATATATTTAGTATGGCTGTTTCATTTTCTCTACTCACAACAGACAGATTTCCTTGAAATTTTTACAGAATCTTTGGCTAACTTCAAACTAATATAATTAAAATTTTTAAAGAGATCTGTCTGTTGTGAGGAGAGAAAATTGAATAAAAGCAAAACCATTACATAAATCAAACCATCATTTAATCATCATTTTAGTATTGCTTTGGTTTAATTTTCTCTACTCACAAGAGACAGATTTCCTTGAAATTTTCACAGAATCTTTGGCTAACTTCAAACTAATATAATTAAAAATTTCAAAGAGATCTGTCTATTGTGAGCAGAGAAAATTGAATGAAACCAAAGCCATTACATAAATCAAACAATCATTTTATCATCATTTTAGTATTGCTTTGGTTTAATTTTCTCTACTCACAAAAGACAGATTTCCTTGAAATTTTCACAGAATCTTTGGCTAACTTCAAACTAATATAATTAAAAATTTCAAAGAGATCTGTCTATTGTGAGCAGAGAAAATTTAATGAAACCAAAGCTATTACATAAATCAAACCATCATTTTATCATATATTTAGTATGGTTGTTTCATTTTCTCTACTCACAACAGACAGATTTCCTTGAAATTTTCACAGAATCTTTGGCTAACTTCAAACTAATATAATTAAAAATTTCAAAGAGATCTGTCTATTGTGAGCAGAGAAAATTGAATGAAACCAAAGCCATTACATAAATCAAACAATCATTTTATCATCATTTTAGTATTGCTTTGGTTTAATTTTCTCTACTCACAAAAGACAGATTTCCTTGAAATTTTCACAGAATCTTTGGCTAACTTCAAACTAATATAATTAAAAATTTCAAAGAGATCTGTCTATTGTGAGCAGAGAAAATTGAATGAAACCAAAGCTATTACATGAACCAAACCATCATTTTATCATATATTTAGTATGGTGGTTTAATTTTCTCTACTCACAAGAGACAGATTTCCTTGAAATTCTCACAGAATCTTTGGCAAACTTCAAACTAATACAATTAAAAATTTCAAAGAGATCTGTCTATTGTGAGCAGAGAAAATTTAATGAAACCAAAGCTATTACATAAATCAAACCATCATTTTATCATATATTTAGTATGGTTGTTTCATTTTCTCTACTCACAACAGACAGATTTCCTTGAAATTTTCACAGAATCTTTGGCTAACTTCAAACTAATATAATTAAAATTTTTAAAGAGATCTGTCTGTTGTGAGGAGAGAAAATTGAATAAAACCAAAGCCATTACATAAATCAAACCATCATTTTATCATCATTTTAGTATTGCTTTGGTTTAATTTTCTCTACTCACAAACGACAGATTTCATTGAAATTTATACAGAATCTTTGGCTAGTTTCAAACTAATATAATTAAAAATTTCAAATAGATCTGTCTAATGTGAGCAGAGAAACTTGCATGAAACCAAAGCTATTACATAAATCAAACCATCATTTTATCATATATTTAGTATGGTTGTTTCATTTTCTCTACTCACAACAAACAGATTTCCTTGAAATTTTCACAGAATCTTTGGCTAATTTCAAACTAATATAATTAAAATTTTTAAAGAGATCTGTCTGTTGTGAGGAGAGAAAATTGAATAAAACCAAAGCCATTACATAAATCAAACCATCATTTTATCATCATTTTAGTATTGCTTTGGTTTAATTTTCTCTACTCACAACAGACAGATTTCCTTGAAATTTTCACAGAATCTTTGGCTAACTTCAAACTAATACAATTAAAAATTTCAAAGAGATCTGTCTATTGTGAGCAGAGAAAATTGAATGAAACCAAAGCCATTACATAAATCAAACAATCATTTTATCATCATTTTAGTATTGCTTTGGTTTAATTTTCTCTACTCACAACAGACAGATTTCCTTGAAATTTTCACAGAATCTTTGGCTAACTTCAAACTAATATAATTAAAAATTTCAAAGAGATCTGTCTATTGTGAGCAGAGAAAATTGAATGAAACCAAAGCTATTACATGAACCAAACCATCATTTTATCATATATTTAGTATGGTGGTTTCATTTTCTCTACTCACAACAGACAGATTTCCTTGAAATTTTCACATAATCTTTGGCTAACTTCAAACTAATATAATTAAATTTTTTAAAGAGATCTGTCTGTTGTGAGGAGAGAAAATTGAATAAAACCAAAGCCATTACATAAATCAAACCATCATTTTATCATCATTTTAGTATTGCTTTGGTTTAATTTTCTCTACTCACAAGAAACAGATTTCCTTGAAATTTTCACAGAATCTTTGGCTAACTTCAAACTAATATAATTAAAAATTTCAAAGAGATCTGTCTATTGTGAGCAGAGAAAATTGAATGAAACCAAAGCTATTACATGAACCAAACCATCATTTTATCATATATTTAGTATGGTTGTTTCATTTTCTCTACTCACAACAGACAGATTTCCTTGAAATTTTCACAGAATCTTTGGCTAACTTCAAACTAATATAATTAAAAATTTCAAAGAGATCTGTCTATTGTGAGCAGAGAAAATTGAATGAAACCAAAGCCATTACATAAATCAAACAATCATTTTATCATCATTTTAGTATTGCTTTGGTTTAATTTTCTCTACTCACAAAAGACAGATTTCCTTGAAATTTTCACAGAATCTTTGGCTAACTTCAAACTAATATAATTAAAAATTTCAAAGAGATCTGTCTATTGTGAGCAGAGAAAATTGAATGAAACCAAAGCTATTACATGAACCAAACCATCATTTTATCATATATTTAGTATGGTGGTTTAATTTTCTCTACTCACAACAAACAGATTTCCTTGAAATTTTCACAGAATCTTTGGCTAACTTCAAACTAATATAATTAAAATTTTTAAAGAGATCTGTCTGTTGTGAGGAGAGAAAATTGAATAAAACCAAAGCCATTACATAAATCAAACCATCATTTTATCATCATTTTAGTATTGCTTTGGTTTAATTTTCTCTACTCACAAACGACAGATTTCATTGAAATTTATACAGAATCTTTGGCTAGTTTCAAACTAATATAATTAAAAATTTCAAATAGATCTGTCTAATGTGAGCAGAGAAACTTGCATGAAACCAAAGCTATTACATAAATCAAACCATCATTTTATCATATATTTAGTATGGTTGTTTCATTTTCTCTACTCACAACAAACAGATTTCCTTGAAATTTTCACAGAATCTTTGGCTAACTTCAAACTAATATAATTAAAATTTTTAAAGAGATCTGTCTGTTGTGAGGAGAGAAAATTGAATAAAACCAAAGCCATTACATAAATCAAACCATCATTTTATCATCATTTTAGTATTGCTTTGGTTTAATTTTCTCTACTCACAAGAAACAGATTTCTTTGAAATTTTCACAGAATCTTTGGCTAACTTCAAACTAATACAATTAAAAATTTCAAAGAGATCTGTCTATTGTGAGCAGAGAAAATTGAATGAAACCAAAGCCATTACATAAATCAAACAATCATTTTATCATCATTTTAGTATTGCTTTGGTTTAATTTTCTCTACTCACAACAGACAGATTTCCTTGAAATTTTCACAGAATCTTTGGCTAACTTCAAACTAATACAATTAAAAATTTCAAAGAGATCTGTCTATTGTGAGCAGAGAAAATTGAATGAAACCAAAGCTATTACATGAACCAAACCATCATTTTATCATATATTTAGTATGGTGGTTTCATTTTCTCTACTCACAACAGACAGATTTCCTTGAAATTTTCACATAATCTTTGGCTAACTTCAAACTAATATAATTAAATTTTTTAAAGAGATCTGTCTGTTGTGAGGAGAGAAAATTGAATAAAACCAAAGCCATTACATAAATCAAACCATCATTTTATCATCATTTTAGTATTGCTTTGGTTTAATTTTCTCTACTCACAAGAGACAGATTTCCTTGAAATTTGCACAGAATCTTTGGCTAACTTCAAACTAATATAATTAAAAATTTCAAAGAGATCTGTCTATTGTGAGCAGAGAAAATTGAATGAAACCAAAGCCATTACATAAATCAAACAATCATTTTATCATCATTTTAGTATTGCTTTGGTTTAATTTTCTCTACTCACAAAAGACAGATTTCCTTGAAATTTTCACAGAATCTTTGGCTAACTTCAAACTAATACAATTAAAAATTTCAAAGAGATCTGTCTAATGTGAGCAGAGAAACTTGCATGAAACCAAAGCTATTACATAAATCAAACCATCATTTTATCATATATTTAGTATGGTGGTTTCATTTTCTCTACTCACAACAGACAGATTTCCTTGAAATTTTCACAGAATCTTTGGCTAACTTCAAACTAATATAATTAAAAATTTCAAAGAGATCTGTCTGTTGTGAGGAGAGAAAATTGAATAAAACCAAAGCCATTACATAAATCAAACCATCATTTTATCATCATTTTAGTATTGCTTTGGTTTAATTTTCTCTACTCACAAGAGACAAATTTCCTTGAAATTTTCACAGAATCTTTGGCTAACTTCAAACTAATATAATTAAAAATTTCAAAGAGATCTGTCTATTGTGAGCAGAGAAAATTGAATGAAACCAAAGCTATTACATGAACCAAACCATCATTTTATCATATATTTAGTATGGTGGTTTCATTTTCTCTACTCACAACAGACAGATTTCCTTGAAATTTTCACATAATCTTTGGCTAACTTCAAACTAATATAATTAAATTTTTTAAAGAGATCTGTCTGTTGTGAGGAGAGAAAATTGAATAAAACCAAAGCCATTACATAAATCAAACCATCATTTTATCATCATTTTAGTATTGCTTTGGTTTAATTTTCTCTACTCACAAGAAACAGATTTCCTTGAAATTTTCACAGAATCTTTGGCTAACTTCAAACTAATATAATTAAAAATTTCAAAGAGATCTGTCTATTGTGAGCAGAGAAAATTGAATGAAACCAAAGCCATTACATAAATCAAACAATCATTTTATCATATATTTAGTATGGTTGTTTCATTTTCTCTACTCACAACAGACAGATTTCCTTGAAATTTTCACATAATCTTTGGCTAACTTCAAACTAATATAATTAAATTTTTTAAAGAGATCTGTCTGTTGTGAGGAGAGAAAATTGAATAAAACCAAAGCCATTACATAAATCAAACCATCATTTTATCATCATTTTAGTATTGCTTTGGTTTAATTTTCTCTACTCACAAAAGACAGATTTCCTTGAAATTTTCACAGAATCTTTGGCTAACTTCAAACTAATACAATTAAAAATTTCAAAGAGATCTGTCTATTGTGAGCAGAGAAAATTTAATGAAACCAAAGCTATTACATAAATCAAACCATCATTTTATCATATATTTAGTATGGCTGTTTCATTTTCTCTACTCACAACAGACAGATTTCCTTGAAATTTTTACAGAATCTTTGGCTAACTTCAAACTAATATAATTAAAATTTTTAAAGAGATCTGTCTGTTGTGAGGAGAGAAAATTGAATAAAAGCAAAACCATTACATAAATCAAACCATCATTTAATCATCATTTTAGTATTGCTTTGGTTTAATTTTCTCTACTCACAAGAGACAGATTTCCTTGAAATTTTCACAGAATCTTTGGCTAACTTCAAACTAATATAATTAAAAATTTCAAAGAGATCTGTCTATTGTGAGCAGAGAAAATTGAATGAAACCAAAGCCATTACATAAATCAAACAATCATTTTATCATCATTTTAGTATTGCTTTGGTTTAATTTTCTCTACTCACAACAGACAGATTTCCTTGAAATTTTCACAGAATCTTTGGCTAACTTCAAACTAATATAATTAAAAATTTCAAAGAGATCTGTCTATTGTGAGCAGAGAAAATTTAATGAAACCAAAGCTATTACATAAATCAAACCATCATTTTATCATATATTTAGTATGGTTGTTTCATTTTCTCTACTCACAACAGACAGATTTCCTTGAAATTTTCACAGAATCTTTGGCTAACTTCAAACTAATATAATTAAAAATTTCAAAGAGATCTGTCTATTGTGAGCAGAGAAAATTGAATGAAACCAAAGCCATTACATAAATCAAACAATCATTTTATCATCATTTTAGTATTGCTTTGGTTTAATTTTCTCTACTCACAAAAGACAGATTTCCTTGAAATTTTCACAGAATCTTTGGCTAACTTCAAACTAATATAATTAAAAATTTCAAAGAGATCTGTCTATTGTGAGCAGAGAAAATTGAATGAAACCAAAGCTATTACATGAACCAAACCATCATTTTATCATATATTTAGTATGGTGGTTTAATTTTCTCTACTCACAAGAGACAGATTTCCTTGAAATTCTCACAGAATCTTTGGCAAACTTCAAACTAATACAATTAAAAATTTCAAAGAGATCTGTCTATTGTGAGCAGAGAAAATTTAATGAAACCAAAGCTATTACATAAATCAAACCATCATTTTATCATATATTTAGTATGGTTGTTTCATTTTCTCTACTCACAACAGACAGATTTCCTTGAAATTTTCACAGAATCTTTGGCTAACTTCAAACTAATATAATTAAAATTTTTAAAGAGATCTGTCTGTTGTGAGGAGAGAAAATTGAATAAAACCAAAGCCATTACATAAATCAAACCATCATTTTATCATCATTTTAGTATTGCTTTGGTTTAATTTTCTCTACTCACAAACGACAGATTTCATTGAAATTTATACAGAATCTTTGGCTAGTTTCAAACTAATATAATTAAAAATTTCAAATAGATCTGTCTAATGTGAGCAGAGAAACTTGCATGAAACCAAAGCTATTACATAAATCAAACCATCATTTTATCATATATTTAGTATGGTTGTTTCATTTTCTCTACTCACAACAAACAGATTTCCTTGAAATTTTCACAGAATCTTTGGCTAACTTCAAACTAATATAATTAAAATTTTTAAAGAGATCTGTCTGTTGTGAGGAGAGAAAATTGAATAAAACCAAAGCCATTACATAAATCAAACCATCATTTTATCATCATTTTAGTATTGCTTTGGTTTAATTTTCTCTACTCACAAGAGACAGATTTCCTTGAAATTTTCACAGAATCTTTGGCTAACTTCAAACTAATACAATTAAAAATTTCAAAGAGATCTGTCTATTGTGAGCAGAGAAAATTGAATGAAACCAAAGCCATTACATAAATCAAACAATCATTTTATCATCATTTTAGTATTGCTTTGGTTTAATTTTCTCTACTCACAACAGACAGATTTCCTTGAAATTTTCACAGAATCTTTGGCTAACTTCAAACTAATATAATTAAAAATTTCAAAGAGATCTGTCTATTGTGAGCAGAGAAAATTTAATGAAACCAAAGCTATTACATAAATCAAACCATCATTTTATCATATATTTAGTATGGTTGTTTCATTTTCTCTACTCACAACAGACAGATTTCCTTGAAATTTTCACAGAATCTTTGGCTAACTTCAAACTAATATAATTAAAAATTTCAAAGAGATCTGTCTATTGTGAGCAGAGAAAATTGAATGAAACCAAAGCCATTACATAAATCAAACAATCATTTTATCATCATTTTAGTATTGCTTTGGTTTAATTTTCTCTACTCACAAAAGACAGATTTCCTTGAAATTTTCACAGAATCTTTGGCTAACTTCAAACTAATTTAATTAAAAATTTCAAAGAGATCTGTCTATTGTGAGCAGAGAAAATTGAATGAAACCAAAGCTATTACATGAACCAAACCATCATTTTATCATATATTTAGTATGGTTGTTTCATTTTCTCTACTCACAACAGACAGATTTCCTTGAAATTTTCACAGAATCTTTGGCTAACTTCAAACTAATATAATTAAAAATTTCAAAGAGATCTGTCTATTGTGAGCAGAGAAAATTGAATGAAACCAAAGCCATTACATAAATCAAACAATCATTTTATCATCATTTTAGTATTGCTTTGGTTTAATTTTCTCTACTCACAAAAGACAGATTTCCTTGAAATTTTCACAGAATCTTTGGCTAACTTCAAACTAATATAATTAAAAATTTCAAAGAGATCTGTCTATTGTGAGCAGAGAAAATTGAATGAAACCAAAGCTATTACATGAATCAAACCATCATTTTATCATATATTTAGTATGGTGGTTTAATTTTCTCTACTCACAACAAACAGATTTCCTTGAAATTTTCACAGAATCTTTGGCTAACTTCAAACTAATATAATTAAAATTTTTAAAGAGATCTGTCTGTTGTGAGGAGAGAAAATTGAATAAAACCAAAGCCATTACATAAATCAAACCATCATTTTATCATCATTTTAGTATTGCTTTGGTTTAATTTTCTCTACTCACAAACGACAGATTTCATTGAAATTTATACAGAATCTTTGGCTAGTTTCAAACTAATATAATTAAAAATTTCAAATAGATCTGTCTAATGTGAGCAGAGAAACTTGCATGAAACCAAAGCTATTACATAAATCAAACCATCATTTTATCATATATTTAGTATGGTTGTTTCATTTTCTCTACTCACAACAAACAGATTTCCTTGAAATTTTCACAGAATCTTTGGCTAACTTCAAACTAATATAATTAAAATTTTTAAAGAGATCTGTCTGTTGTGAGGAGAGAAAATTGAATAAAACCAAAGCCATTACATAAATCAAACCATCATTTTATCATCATTTTAGTATTGCTTTGGTTTAATTTTCTCTACTCACAAGAGACAGATTTCCTTGAAATTTTCACAGAATCTTTGGCTAACTTCAAACTAATACAATTAAAAATTTCAAAGAGATCTGTCTATTGTGAGCAGAGAAAATTGAATGAAACCAAAGCCATTACATAAATCAAACAATCATTTTATCATCATTTTAGTATTGCTTTGGTTTAATTTTCTCTACTCACAACAGACAGATTTCCTTGAAATTTTCACAGAATCTTTGGCTAACTTCAAACTAATATAATTAAAAATTTCAAAGAGATCTGTCTATTGTGAGCAGAGAAAATTTAATGAAACCAAAGCTATTACATAAATCAAACCATCATTTTATCATATATTTAGTATGGTTGTTTCATTTTCTCTACTCACAACAAACAGATTTCCTTGAAATTTTTACAGAATCTTTGGCTAACTTCAAACTAATATAATTAAAATTTTTAAAGAGATCTGTCTGTTGTGAGGAGAGAAAATTGAATAAAACCAAAACCATTACATAAATCAAACCATCATTTTATCATCATTTTAGTATTGCTTTGGTTTAATTTTCTCTACTCACAAAAAACAGATTTCCTTGAAATTTTCACAGAATCTTTGGCTAACTTCAAACTAATATAATTAAAAATTTCAAAGAGATCTGTTTATAGTGAGCAGAGAAAATTGAATGAAACCAAAGCTATTACATGAACCAAACCATCATTTTATCATATATTTAGTATGGTGGTTTCATTTTCTCTACTCACAATAGACAGATTTCCTTGAAATTTTCACAGAATCTTTGGCTAACTTCAAACTAATATAATTAAAAATTTCAAAGAGATCTGTCTATTGTGAGCAGAGAAAATTTAATGAAACCAAAGCTATTACATAAATCAAACCATCATTTTATCATATATTTAGTATGGTTGTTTCATTTTCTCTACTCACAACAGACAGATTTCCTTGAAATTTTCACAGAATCTTTGGCTAACTTCAAACTAATATAATTAAAATTTTTAAAGAGATCTGTCTGTTGTGAGGAGAGAAAATTGAATAAAACCAAAGCCATTACATAAATCAAACCATCATTTTATCATCATTTTAGTATTGCTTTGGTTTAATTTTCTCTACTCACAAACGACAGATTTCATTGAAATTTATACAGAATCTTTGGCTAGTTTCAAACTAATATAATTAAAAATTTCAAAGAGATCTGTCTAATGTGAGCAGAGAAACTTGCATGAAACCAAAGCTATTACATAAATCAAACCATCATTTTATCATATATTTAGTATGGTTGTTTCATTTTCTCTACTCACAACAAACAGATTTCCTTGAAATTTTCACAGAATCTTTGGCTAACTTCAAACTAATATAATTAAAATTTTTAAAGAGATCTGTCTGTTGTGAGGAGAGAAAATTGAATAAAACCAAAGCCATTACATAAATCAAACCATCATTTTATCATCATTTTAGTATTGCTTTGGTTTAATTTTCTCTACTCACAAGAGACAGATTTCCTTGAAATTTTCACAGAATCTTTGGCTAACTTCAAACTAATATAATTAAAAATTTTAAAGAGATCTGTCTATTGTGAGCAGAGAAAATTGAATGAAACCAAAGCCATTACATAAATCAAACAATCATTTTATCATCATTTTAGTATTGCTTTGGTTTAATTTTCTCTACTCACAAAAGACAGATTTCCTTGAAATTTTCACAGAATCTTTGGCTAACTTCAAACTAATATAATTAAAAATTTCAAAGAGATCTGTCTATTGTGAGCAGAGAAAATTTAATGAAACCAAAGCTATTACATAAATCAAACCATCATTTTATCATATATTTAGTATGGTTGTTTCATTTTCTCTACTCACAACAGACAGATTTCCTTGAAATTTTTACAGAATCTTTGGCTAACTTCAAACTAATATAATTAAAATTTTTAAAGAGATCTGTCTATTGTGAGGAGAGAAAATTGAATAAAACCAAAACCATTACATAAATCAAACCATCATTTAATCATCATTTTAGTATTGCTTTGGTTTAATTTTCTTTACTCACAAGAGACAGATTTCCTTGAAATTTTCACAGAATCTTTGGCTAACTTCAAACTAATATAATTAAAAATTTCAAAGAGATCTGTCTATTGTGAGCAGAGAAAATTTAATGAAACCAAAGCTATTACATAAATCAAACCATCATTTTATCATATATTTAGTATGGTTGTTTCATTTTCTCTACTCACAACAAACAGATTTCCTTGAAATTTTCACAGAATCTTTGGCTAACTTCAAACTAATATAATTAAAATTTTTAAAGAGATCTGTCTGTTGTGAGGAGAGAAAATTGAATAAAACCAAAGCCATTACATAAATCAAACCATCATTTTATCATCATTTTAGTATTGCTTTGGTTTAATTTTCTCTACTCACAAACGACAGATTTCATTGAAATTTATACAGAATCTTTGGCTAGTTTCAAACTAATATAATTAAAAATTTCAAATAGATCTGTCTAATGTGAGCAGAGAAACTTGCATGAAACCAAAGCTATTACATAAATCAAACCATCATTTTATCATATATTTAGTATGGTTGTTTCATTTTCTCTACTCACAACAAACAGATTTCCTTGAAATTTTCACAGAATCTTTGGCTAACTTCAAACTAATATAATTAAAATTTTTAAAGAGATCTGTCTGTTGTGAGGAGAGAAAATTGAATAAAAGCAAAACCATTACATAAATCAAACCATCATTTAATCATCATTTTAGTATTGCTTTGGTTTAATTTTCTCTACTCACAAGAGACAGATTTCCTTGAAATTTTCACAGAATCTTTGGCTAACTTCAAACTAATATAATTAAAAATTTCAAAGAGATCTGTCTATTGTGAGCAGAGAAAATTGAATGAAACCAAAGCCATTACATAAATCAAACAATCATTTTATCATCATTTTAGTATTGCTTTGGTTTAATTTTCTCTACTCACAAAAGACAGATTTCCTTGAAATTTTCACAGAATCTTTGGCTAACTTCAAACTAATATAATTAAAAATTTCAAAGAGATCTGTCTATTGTGAGCAGAGAAAATTTAATGAAACCAAAGCTATTACATAAATCAAACCATCATTTTATCATATATTTAGTATGGTTGTTTCATTTTCTCTACTCACAACAGACAGATTTCCTTGAAATTTTCACAGAATCTTTGGCTAACTTCAAACTAATATAATTAAAAATTTCAAAGAGATCTGTCTATTGTGAGCAGAGAAAATTGAATGAAACCAAAGCCATTACATAAATCAAACAATCATTTTATCATCATTTTAGTATTGCTTTGGTTTAATTTTCTCTACTCACAAAAGACAGATTTCCTTGAAATTTTCACAGAATCTTTGGCTAACTTCAAACTAATATAATTAAAAATTTCAAAGAGATCTGTCTATTGTGAGCAGAGAAAATTGAATGAAACCAAAGCTATTACATGAACCAAACCATCATTTTATCATATATTTAGTATGGTGGTTTAATTTTCTCTACTCACAAGAGACAGATTTCCTTGAAATTCTCACAGAATCTTTGGCAAACTTCAAACTAATACAATTAAAAATTTCAAAGAGATCTGTCTATTGTGAGCAGAGAAAATTTAATGAAACCAAAGCTATTACATAAATCAAACCATCATTTTATCATATATTTAGTATGGTTGTTTCATTTTCTCTACTCACAACAGACAGATTTCCTTGAAATTTTCACAGAATCTTTGGCTAACTTCAAACTAATATAATTAAAATTTTTAAAGAGATCTGTCTGTTGTGAGGAGAGAAAATTGAATAAAACCAAAGCCATTACATAAATCAAACCATCATTTTATCATCATTTTAGTATTGCTTTGGTTTAATTTTCTCTACTCACAAACGACAGATTTCATTGAAATTTATACAGAATCTTTGGCTAGTTTCAAACTAATATAATTAAAAATTTCAAATAGATCTGTCTAATGTGAGCAGAGAAACTTGCATGAAACCAAAGCTATTACATAAATCAAACCATCATTTTATCATATATTTAGTATGGTTGTTTCATTTTCTCTACTCACAACAAACAGATTTCCTTGAAATTTTCACAGAATCTTTGGCTAACTTCAAACTAATATAATTAAAATTTTTAAAGAGATCTGTCTGTTGTGAGGAGAGAAAATTGAATAAAAGCAAAACCATTACATAAATCAAACCATCATTTAATCATCATTTTAGTATTGCTTGGGTTTAATTTTCTCTACTCACAAGAGACAGATTTCCTTGAAATTTTCACAGAATCTTTGGCTAACTTCAAACTAATATAATTAAAAATTTCAAAGAGATCTGTCTATTGTGAGCAGAGAAAATTGAATGAAACCAAAGCCATTACATAAATCAAACAATCATTTTATCATCATTTTAGTATTGCTTTGGTTTAATTTTCTCTACTCACAAAAGACAGATTTCCTTGAAATTTTCACAGAATCTTTGGCTAACTTCAAACTAATATAATTAAAAATTTCAAAGAGATCTGTCTATTGTGAGCAGAGAAAATTTAATGAAACCAAAGCTATTACATAAATCAAACCATCATTTTATCATATATTTAGTATGGTTGTTTCATTTTCTCTACTCACAACAGACAGATTTCCTTGAAATTTTCACAGAATCTTTGGCTAACTTCAAACTAATATAATTAAAAATTTCAAAGAGATCTGTCTATTGTGAGCAGAGAAAATTGAATGAAACCAAAGCCATTACATAAATCAAACAATCATTTTATCATCATTTTAGTATTGCTTTGGTTTAATTTTCTCTACTCACAAAAGACAGATTTCCTTGAAATTTTCACAGAATCTTTGGCTAACTTCAAACTAATATAATTAAAAATTTCAAAGAGATCTGTCTATTGTGAGCAGAGAAAATTGAATGAAACCAAAGCTATTACATGAACCAAACCATCATTTTATCATATATTTAGTATGGTTGTTTCATTTTCTCTACTCACAACAGACAGATTTCCTTGAAATTTTCACAGAATCTTTGGCTAACTTCAAACTAATATAATTAAAATTTTTAAAGAGATCTGTCTGTTGTGAGGAGAGAAAATTGAATAAAACCAAAGCCATTACATAAATCAAACCATCATTTTATCATCATTTTAGTATTGCTTTGGTTTAATTTTCTCTACTCACAAACGACAGATTTCATTGAAATTTATACAGAATCTTTGGCTAGTTTCAAACTAATATAATTAAAAATTTCAAATAGATCTGTCTAATGTGAGCAGAGAAACTTGCATGAAACCAAAGCTATTACATAAATCAAACCATCATTTTATCATATATTTAGTATGGTTGTTTCATTTTCTCTACTCACAACAAACAGATTTCCTTGAAATTTTCACAGAATCTTTGGCTAACTTCAAACTAATATAATTAAAATTTTTAAAGAGATCTGTCTGTTGTGAGGAGAGAAAATTGAATAAAACCAAAGCCATTACATAAATCAAACCATCATTTTATCATCATTTTAGTATTGCTTTGGTTTAATTTTCTCTACTCACAAGAGACAGATTTCCTTGAAATTTTCACAGAATCTTTGGCTAACTTCAAACTAATACAATTAAAAATTTCAAAGAGATCTGTCTATTGTGAGCAGAGAAAATTCAATGAAACCAAAGCCATTACATAAATCAAACAATCATTTTATCATCATTTTAGTATTGCTTTGGTTTAATTTTCTCTACTCACAACAGACAGATTTCCTTGAAATTTTCACAGAATCTTTGGCTAACTTCAAACTAATATAATTAAAAATTTCAAAGAGATCTGTCTATTGTGAGCAGAGAAAATTTAATGAAACCAAAGCTATTACATAAATCAAACCATCATTTTATCATATATTTAGTATGGTTGTTTCATTTTCTCTACTCACAACAAACAGATTTCCTTGAAATTTTTACAGAATCTTTGGCTAACTTCAAACTAATATAATTAAAATTTTTAAAGAGATCTGTCTGTTGTGAGGAGAGAAAATTGAATAAAACCAAAACCATTACATAAATCAAACCATCATTTTATCATCATTTTAGTATTGCTTTGGTTTAATTTTCTCTACTCACAAAAAACAGATTTCCTTGAAATTTTCACAGAATCTTTGGCTAACTTCAAACTAATATAATTAAAAATTTCAAAGAGATCTGTTTATAGTGAGCAGAGAAAATTGAATGAAACCAAAGCTATTACATGAACCAAACCATCATTTTATCATATATTTAGTATGGTGGTTTCATTTTCTCTACTCACAATAGACAGATTTCCTTGAAATTTTCACAGAATCTTTGGCTAACTTCAAACTAATATAATTAAAAATTTCAAAGAGATCTGTCTATTGTGAGCAGAGAAAATTTAATGAAACCAAAGCTATTACATAAATCAAACCATCATTTTATCATATATTTAGTATGGTTGTTTCATTTTCTCTACTCACAACAGACAGATTTCCTTGAAATTTTCACAGAATCTTTGGCTAACTTCAAACTAATATAATTAAAATTTTTAAAGAGATCTGTCTGTTGTGAGGAGAGAAAATTGAATAAAACCAAAGCCATTACATAAATCAAACCATCATTTTATCATCATTTTAGTATTGCTTTGGTTTAATTTTCTCTACTCACAAACGACAGATTTCATTGAAATTTATACAGAATCTTTGGCTAGTTTCAAACTAATATAATTAAAAATTTCAAAGAGATCTGTCTAATGTGAGCAGAGAAACTTGCATGAAACCAAAGCTATTACATAAATCAAACCATCATTTTATCATATATTTAGTATGGTTGTTTCATTTTCTCTACTCACAACAAACAGATTTCCTTGAAATTTTCACAGAATCTTTGGCTAACTTCAAACTAATATAATTAAAATTTTTAAAGAGATCTGTCTGTTGTGAGGAGAGAAAATTGAATAAAACCAAAGCCATTACATAAATCAAACCATCATTTTATCATCATTTTAGTATTGCTTTGGTTTAATTTTCTCTACTCACAAGAGACAGATTTCCTTGAAATTTTCACAGAATCTTTGGCTAACTTCAAACTAATACAATTAAAAATTTTAAAGAGATCTGTCTATTGTGAGCAGAGAAAATTGAATGAAACCAAAGCCATTACATAAATCAAACAATCATTTTATCATCATTTTAGTATTGCTTTGGTTTAATTTTCTCTACTCACAAAAGACAGATTTCCTTGAAATTTTCACAGAATCTTTGGCTAACTTCAAACTAATATAATTAAAAATTTCAAAGAGATCTGTCTATTGTGAGCAGAGAAAATTTAATGAAACCAAAGCTATTACATAAATCAAACCATCATTTTATCATATATTTAGTATGGTTGTTTCATTTTCTCTACTCACAACAGACAGATTTCCTTGAAATTTTCACAGAATCTTTGGCTAGTTTCAAACTAATATAATTAAAAATTTCAAAGAGATCTGTCTAATGTGAGCAGAGAAACTTGCATGAAACCAAAGCTATTACATAAATCAAACCATCATTTTATCATATATTTAGTATGGTTGTTTCATTTTCTCTACTCACAACAAACAGATTTCCTTGAAATTTTCACAGAATCTTTGGCTAACTTCAAACTAATATAATTAAAATTTTTAAAGAGATCTGTCTGTTGTGAGGAGAGAAAATTGAATAAAACCAAAGCCATTACATAAATCAAACCATCATTTTATCATCATTTTAGTATTGCTTTGGTTTAATTTTCTCTACTCACAAGAGACAGATTTCCTTGAAATTTTCACAGAATCTTTGGCTAACTTCAAACTAATATAATTAAAAATTTTAAAGAGATCTGTCTATTGTGAGCAGAGAAAATTGAATGAAACCAAAGCCATTACATAAATCAAACAATCATTTTATCATCATTTTAGTATTGCTTTGGTTTAATTTTCTCTACTCACAAAAGACAGATTTCCTTGAAATTTTCACAGAATCTTTGGCTAACTTCAAACTAATATAATTAAAAATTTCAAAGAGATCTGTCTATTGTGAGCAGAGAAAATTTAATGAAACCAAAGCTATTACATAAATCAAACCATCATTTTATCATATATTTAGTATGGTTGTTTCATTTTCTCTACTCACAACAGACAGATTTCCTTGAAATTTTTACAGAATCTTTGGCTAACTTCAAACTAATATAATTAAAATTTTTAAAGAGATCTGTCTGTTGTGAGGAGAGAAAATTGAATAAAACCAAAACCATTACATAAATCAAACCATCATTTAATCATCATTTTAGTATTGCTTTGGTTTAATTTTCTTTACTCACAAGAGACAGATTTCCTTGAAATTTTCACAGAATCTTTGGCTAACTTCAAACTAATATAATTAAAAATTTCAAAGAGATCTGTCTATTGTGAGCAGAGAAAATTTAATGAAACCAAAGCTATTACATAAATCAAACCATCATTTTATCATATATTTAGTATGGTTGTTTCATTTTCTCTACTCACAACAGACAGATTTCCTTGAAATTTTCACAGAATCTTTGGCTAACTTCAAACTAATATAATTAAAAATTTCAAAGAGATCTGTCTATTGTGAGCAGAGAAAATTGAATGAAACCAAAGCCATTACATAAATCAAACAATCATTTTATCATCATTTTAGTATTGCTTTGGTTTAATTTTCTCTACTCACAAAAGACAGATTTCCTTGAAATTTTCACAGAATCTTTGGCTAACTTCAAACTAATATAATTAAAAATTTCAAAGAGATCTGTCTATTGTGAGCAGAGAAAATTGAATGAAACCAAAGCTATTACATGAACCAAACCATCATTTTATCATATATTTAGTATGGTGGTTTAATTTTTTCTACTCACAAGGGACAGATTTCCTTGAAATTCTCACAGAATCTTTGGCAAACTTCAAACTAATACAATTAAAAATTTCAAAGAGATCTGTCTATTGTGAGCAGAGAAAATTGAATGAAACCAAAGCTATTACATGAACCAAACCATCATTTTATCATATATTTAGTATGGTGGTTTCATTTTCTCTACTCACAACAGACAGATTTCCTTGAAATTTTCACATAATCTTTGGCTAACTTCAAACTAATATAATTAAATTTTTTAAAGAGATCTGTCTGTTGTGAGGAGAGAAAATTGAATAAAACCAAAGCCATTACATAAATCAAACCATCATTTTATCATCATTTTAGTATTGCTTTGGTTTAATTTTCTCTACTCACAAGAGACAGATTTCCTTGAAATTTGCACAGAATCTTTGGCTAACTTCAAACTAATATAATTAAAAATTTCAAAGAGATCTGTCTATTGTGAGCAGAGAAAATTGAATGAAACCAAAGCCATTACATAAATCAAACAATCATTTTATCATCATTTTAGTATTGCTTTGGTTTAATTTTCTCTACTCACAAAAGACAGATTTCCTTGAAATTTTCACAGAATCTTTGGCTAACTTCAAACTAATACAATTAAAAATTTCAAAGAGATCTGTCTAATGTGAGCAGAGAAACTTGCATGAAACCAAAGCTATTACATAAATCAAACCATCATTTTATCATATATTTAGTATGGTGGTTTCATTTTCTCTACTCACAACAGACAGATTTCCTTGAAATTTTCACAGAATCTTTGGCTAACTTCAAACTAATATAATTAAAAATTTCAAAGAGATCTGTCTGTTGTGAGGAGAGAAAATTGAATAAAACCAAAGCCATTACATAAATCAAACCATCATTTTATCATCATTTTAGTATTGCTTTGGTTTAATTTTCTCTACTCACAAGAGACAGATTTCCTTGAAATTTTCACAGAATCTTTGGCTAACTTCAAACTAATATAATTAAAAATTTCAAAGAGATCTGTCTATTGTGAGCAGAGAAAATTGAATGAAACCAAAGCTATTACATGAACCAAACCATCATTTTATCATATATTTAGTATGGTGGTTTCATTTTCTCTACTCACAACAGACAGATTTCCTTGAAATTTTCACATAATCTTTGGCTAACTTCAAACTAATATAATTAAATTTTTTAAAGAGATCTGTCTGTTGTGAGGAGAGAAAATTGAATAAAACCAAAGCCATTACATAAATCAAACCATCATTTTATCATCATTTTAGTATTGCTTTGGTTTAATTTTCTCTACTCACAAGAGACAGATTTCCTTGAAATTTTCACAGAATCTTTGGCTAACTTCAAACTAATATAATTAAAAATTTCAAAGAGATCTGTCTATTGTGAGCAGAGAAAATTGAATGAAACCAAAGCCATTACATAAATCAAACAATCATTTTATCAT
This sequence comes from Pedicia rivosa, assembly GCA_963082725.1. NCBI lineage: Eukaryota > Metazoa > Arthropoda > Insecta > Diptera > Pediciidae > Pedicia > Pedicia rivosa. Next base: position 158,782 of record OY720155.1, read on the forward strand.
ATATTTAGTATGGTTGTTTCATTTTCTCTACTCACAACAGACAGATTTCCTTGAAATTTTCACATAATCTTTGGCTAACTTCAAACTAATATAATTAAATTTTTTAAAGAGATCTGTCTGTTGTGAGGAGAGAAAATTGAATAAAACCAAAGCCATTACATAAATCAAACCATCATTTTATCATCATTTTAGTATTGCTTTGGTTTAATTTTCTCTACTCACAAAAGACAGATTTCCTTGAAATTTTCACAGAATCTTTGGCTAACTTCAAACTAATACAATTAAAAATTTCAAAGAGATCTGTCTATTGTGAGCAGAGAAAATTTAATGAAACCAAAGCTATTACATAAATCAAACCATCATTTTATCATATATTTAGTATGGCTGTTTCATTTTCTCTACTCACAACAGACAGATTTCCTTGAAATTTTTACAGAATCTTTGGCTAACTTCAAACTAATATAATTAAAATTTTTAAAGAGATCTGTCTGTTGTGAGGAGAGAAAATTGAATAAAAGCAAAACCATTACATAAATCAAACCATCATTTAATCATCATTTTAGTATTGCTTTGGTTTAATTTTCTCTACTCACAAGAGACAGATTTCCTTGAAATTTTCACAGAATCTTTGGCTAACTTCAAACTAATATAATTAAAAATTTCAAAGAGATCTGTCTATTGTGAGCAGAGAAAATTGAATGAAACCAAAGCCATTACATAAATCAAACAATCATTTTATCATCATTTTAGTATTGCTTTGGTTTAATTTTCTCTACTCACAAAAGACAGATTTCCTTGAAATTTTCACAGAATCTTTGGCTAACTTCAAACTAATATAATTAAAAATTTCAAAGAGATCTGTCTATTGTGAGCAGAGAAAATTTAATGAAACCAAAGCTATTACATAAATCAAACCATCATTTTATCATATATTTAGTATGGTTGTTTCATTTTCTCTACTCACAACAGACAGATTTCCTTGAAATTTTCACAGAATCTTTGGCTAACTTCAAACTAATATAATTAAAAATTTCAAAGAGATCTGTCTATTGTGAGCAGAGAAAATTGAATGAAACCAAAGCCATTACATAAATCAAACAATCATTTTATCATCATTTTAGTATTGCTTTGGTTTAATTTTCTCTACTCACAAAAGACAGATTTCCTTGAAATTTTCACAGAATCTTTGGCTAACTTCAAACTAATATAATTAAAAATTTCAAAGAGATCTGTCTATTGTGAGCAGAGAAAATTGAATGAAACCAAAGCTATTACATGAACCAAACCATCATTTTATCATATATTTAGTATGGTGGTTTAATTTTCTCTACTCACAAGAGACAGATTTCCTTGAAATTCTCACAGAATCTTTGGCAAACTTCAAACTAATACAATTAAAAATTTCAAAGAGATCTGTCTATTGTGAGCAGAGAAAATTTAATGAAACCAAAGCTATTACATAAATCAAACCATCATTTTATCATATATTTAGTATGGTTGTTTCATTTTCTCTACTCACAACAGACAGATTTCCTTGAAATTTTCACAGAATCTTTGGCTAACTTCAAACTAATATAATTAAAATTTTTAAAGAGATCTGTCTGTTGTGAGGAGAGAAAATTGAATAAAACCAAAGCCATTACATAAATCAAACCATCATTTTATCATCATTTTAGTATTGCTTTGGTTTAATTTTCTCTACTCACAAACGACAGATTTCATTGAAATTTATACAGAATCTTTGGCTAGTTTCAAACTAATATAATTAAAAATTTCAAATAGATCTGTCTAATGTGAGCAGAGAAACTTGCATGAAACCAAAGCTATTACATAAATCAAACCATCATTTTATCATATATTTAGTATGGTTGTTTCATTTTCTCTACTCACAACAAACAGATTTCCTTGAAATTTTCACAGAATCTTTGGCTAATTTCAAACTAATATAATTAAAATTTTTAAAGAGATCTGTCTGTTGTGAGGAGAGAAAATTGAATAAAACCAAAGCCATTACATAAATCAAACCATCATTTTATCATCATTTTAGTATTGCTTTGGTTTAATTTTCTCTACTCACAAGAGACAGATTTCCTTGAAATTTTCACAGAATCTTTGGCTAACTTCAAACTAATACAATTAAAAATTTCAAAGAGATCTGTCTATTGTGAGCAGAGAAAATTGAATGAAACCAAAGCCATTACATAAATCAAACAATCATTTTATCATCATTTTAGTATTGCTTTGGTTTAATTTTCTCTACTCACAACAGACAGATTTCCTTGAAATTTTCACAGAATCTTTGGCTAACTTCAAACTAATATAATTAAAAATTTCAAAGAGATCTGTCTATTGTGAGCAGAGAAAATTTAATGAAACCAAAGCTATTACATAAATCAAACCATCATTTTATCATATATTTAGTATGGTTGTTTCATTTTCTCTACTCACAACAGACAGATTTCCTTGAAATTTTCACAGAATCTTTGGCTAACTTCAAACTAATATAATTAAAAATTTCAAAGAGATCTGTCTATTGTGAGCAGAGAAAATTGAATGAAACCAAAGCCATTACATAAATCAAACAATCATTTTATCATCATTTTAGTATTGCTTTGGTTTAATTTTCTCTACTCACAAAAGACAGATTTCCTTGAAATTTTCACAGAATCTTTGGCTAACTTCAAACTAATATAATTAAAAATTTCAAAGAGATCTGTCTATTCTGAGCAGAGAAAATTGAATGAAACCAAAGCTATTACATGAACCAAACCATCATTTTATCATATATTTAGTATGGTTGTTTCATTTTCTCTACTCACAACAGACAGATTTCCTTGAAATTTTCACAGAATCTTTGGCTAACTTCAAACTAATATAATTAAAAATTTCAAAGAGATCTGTCTATTGTGAGCAGAGAAAATTGAATGAAACCAAAGCCATTACATAAATCAAACAATCATTTTATCATCATTTTAGTATTGCTTTGGTTTAATTTTCTCTACTCACAAAAGACAGATTTCCTTGAAATTTTCACAGAATCTTTGGCTAACTTCAAACTAATATAATTAAAAATTTCAAAGAGATCTGTCTATTGTGAGCAGAGAAAATTGAATGAAACCAAAGCTATTACATGAACCAAACCATCATTTTATCATATATTTAGTATGGTGGTTTAATTTTCTCTACTCACAACAAACAGATTTCCTTGAAATTTTCACAGAATCTTTGGCTAACTTCAAACTAATATAATTAAAATTTTTAAAGAGATCTGTCTGTTGTGAGGAGAGAAAATTGAATAAAACCAAAGCCATTACATAAATCAAACCATCATTTTATCATCATTTTAGTATTGCTTTGGTTTAATTTTCTCTACTCACAAACGACAGATTTCATTGAAATTTATACAGAATCTTTGGCTAGTTTCAAACTAATATAATTAAAAATTTCAAATAGATCTGTCTAATGTGAGCAGAGAAACTTGCATGAAACCAAAGCTATTACATAAATCAAACCATCATTTTATCATATATTTAGTATGGTTGTTTCATTTTCTCTACTCACAACAAACAGATTTCCTTGAAATTTTCACAGAATCTTTGGCTAACTTCAAACTAATATAATTAAAATTTTTAAAGAGATCTGTCTGTTGTGAGGAGAGAAAATTGAATAAAACCAAAGCCATTACATAAATCAAACCATCATTTTATCATCATTTTAGTATTGCTTTGGTTTAATTTTCTCTACTCACAAGAGACAGATTTCCTTGAAATTTTCACAGAATCTTTGGCTAACTTCAAACTAATACAATTAAAAATTTCAAAGAGATCTGTCTATTGTGAGCAGAGAAAATTGAATGAAACCAAAGCCATTACATAAATCAAACAATCATTTTATCATCATTTTAGTATTGCTTTGGTTTAATTTTCTCTACTCACAACAGACAGATTTCCTTGAAATTTTCACAGAATCTTTGGCTAACTTCAAACTAATACAATTAAAAATTTCAAAGAGATCTGTCTATTGTGAGCAGAGAAAATTGAATGAAACCAAAGCTATTACATGAACCAAACCATCATTTTATCATATATTTAGTATGGTGGTTTCATTTTCTCTACTCACAACAGACAGATTTCCTTGAAATTTTCACATAATCTTTGGCTAACTTCAAACTAATATAATTAAATTTTTTAAAGAGATCTGTCTGTTGTGAGGAGAGAAAATTGAATAAAACCAAAGCCATTACATAAATCAAACCATCATTTTATCATCATTTTAGTATTGCTTTGGTTTAATTTTCTCTACTCACAAGAGACAGATTTCCTTGAAATTTGCACAGAATCTTTGGCTAACTTCAAACTAATATAATTAAAAATTTCAAAGAGATCTGTCTATTGTGAGCAGAGAAAATTGAATGAAACCAAAGCCATTACATAAATCAAACAATCATTTTATCATCATTTTAGTATTGCTTTGGTTTAATTTTCTCTACTCACAAAAGACAGATTTCCTTGAAATTTTCACAGAATCTTTGGCTAACTTCAAACTAATACAATTAAAAATTTCAAAGAGATCTGTCTAATGTGAGCAGAGAAACTTGCATGAAACCAAAGCTATTACATAAATCAAACCATCATTTTATCATATATTTAGTATGGTGGTTTCATTTTCTCTACTCACAACAGACAGATTTCCTTGAAATTTTCACAGAATCTTTGGCTAACTTCAAACTAATATAATTAAAAATTTCAAAGAGATCTGTCTGTTGTGAGGAGAGAAAATTGAATAAAAACAAAGCCATTACATAAATCAAACCATCATTTTATCATCATTTTAGTATTGCTTTGGTTTAATTTTCTCTACTCACAAGAGACAGATTTCCTTGAAATTTTCACAGAATCTTTGGCTAACTTCAAACTAATATAATTAAAAATTTCAAAGAGATCTGTCTATTGTGAGCAGAGAAAATTGAATGAAACCAAAGCTATTACATGAACCAAACCATCATTTTATCATATATTTAGTATGGTGGTTTCATTTTCTCTACTCACAACAGACAGATTTCCTTGAAATTTTCACATAATCTTTGGCTAACTTCAAACTAATATAATTAAATTTTTTAAAGAGATCTGTCTGTTGTGAGGAGAGAAAATTGAATAAAACCAAAGCCATTACATAAATCAAACCATCATTTTATCATCATTTTAGTATTGCTTTGGTTTAATTTTCTCTACTCACAAGAGACAGATTTCCTTGAAATTTTCACAGAATCTTTGGCTAACTTCAAACTAATATAATTAAAAATTTCAAAGAGATCTGTCTATTGTGAGCAGAGAAAATTGAATGAAACCAAAGCCATTACATAAATCAAACAATCATTTTATCATATATTTAGTATGGTTGTTTCATTTTCTCTACTCACAACAGACAGATTTCCTTGAAATTTTCACATAATCTTTGGCTAACTTCAAACTAATATAATTAAATTTTTTAAAGAGATCTGTCTGTTGTGAGGAGAGAAAATTGAATAAAACCAAAGCCATTACATAAATCAAACCATCATTTTATCATCATTTTAGTATTGCTTTGGTTTAATTTTCTCTACTCACAAAAGACAGATTTCCTTGAAATTTTCACAGAATCTTTGGCTAACTTCAAACTAATACAATTAAAAATTTCAAAGAGATCTGTCTATTGTGAGCAGAGAAAATTTAATGAAACCAAAGCTATTACATAAATCAAACCATCATTTTATCATATATTTAGTATGGCTGTTTCATTTTCTCTACTCACAACAGACAGATTTCCTTGAAATTTTTACAGAATCTTTGGCTAACTTCAAACTAATATAATTAAAATTTTTAAAGAGATCTGTCTGTTGTGAGGAGAGAAAATTGAATAAAAGCAAAACCATTACATAAATCAAACCATCATTTAATCATCATTTTAGTATTGCTTTGGTTTAATTTTCTCTACTCACAAGAGACAGATTTCCTTGAAATTTTCACAGAATCTTTGGCTAACTTCAAACTAATATAATTAAAAATTTCAAAGAGATCTGTCTATTGTGAGCAGAGAAAATTGAATGAAACCAAAGCCATTACATAAATCAAACAATCATTTTATCATCATTTTAGTATTGCTTTGGTTTAATTTTCTCTACTCACAAAAGACAGATTTCCTTGAAATTTTCACAGAATCTTTGGCTAACTTCAAACTAATATAATTAAAAATTTCAAAGAGATCTGTCTATTGTGAGCAGAGAAAATTTAATGAAACCAAAGCCATTACATAAATCAAACAATCATTTTATCATCATTTTAGTATTGCTTTGGTTTAATTTTCTCTACTCACAAAAGACAGATTTCCTTGAAATTTTCACAGAATCTTTGGCTAACTTCAAACTAATACAATTAAAAATTTCAAAGAGATCTGTCTAATGTGAGCAGAGAAACTTGCATGAAACCAAAGCTATTACATAAATCAAACCATCATTTTATCATATATTTAGTATGGTGGTTTCATTTTCTCTACTCACAACAGACAGATTTCCTTGAAATTTTCACAGAATCTTTGGCTAACTTCAAACTAATATAATTAAAAATTTCAAAGAGATCTGTCTGTTGTGAGGAGAGAAAATTGAATAAAAACAAAGCCATTACATAAATCAAACCATCATTTTATCATCATTTTAGTATTGCTTTGGTTTAATTTTCTCTACTCACAAGAGACAGATTTCCTTGAAATTTTCACAGAATCTTTGGCTAACTTCAAACTAATATAATTAAAAATTTCAAAGAGATCTGTCTATTGTGAGCAGAGAAAATTGAATGAAACCAAAGCTATTACATGAACCAAACCATCATTTTATCATATATTTAGTATGGTGGTTTCATTTTCTCTACTCACAACAGACAGATTTCCTTGAAATTTTCACATAATCTTTGGCTAACTTCAAACTAATATAATTAAATTTTTTAAAGAGATCTGTCTGTTGTGAGGAGAGAAAATTGAATAAAACCAAAGCCATTACATAAATCAAACCATCATTTTATCATCATTTTAGTATTGCTTTGGTTTAATTTTCTCTACTCACAAGAGACAGATTTCCTTGAAATTTTCACAGAATCTTTGGCTAACTTCAAACTAATATAATTAAAAATTTCAAAGAGATCTGTCTATTGTGAGCAGAGAAAATTGAATGAAACCAAAGCCATTACATAAATCAAACAATCATTTTATCATATATTTAGTATGGTTGTTTCATTTTCTCTACTCACAACAGACAGATTTCCTTGAAATTTTCACATAATCTTTGGCTAACTTCAAACTAATATAATTAAATTTTTTAAAGAGATCTGTCTGTTGTGAGGAGAGAAAATTGAATAAAACCAAAGCCATTACATAAATCAAACCATCATTTTATCATCATTTTAGTATTGCTTTGGTTTAATTTTCTCTACTCACAAAAGACAGATTTCCTTGAAATTTTCACAGAATCTTTGGCTAACTTCAAACTAATACAATTAAAAATTTCAAAGAGATCTGTCTATTGTGAGCAGAGAAAATTTAATGAAACCAAAGCTATTACATAAATCAAACCATCATTTTATCATATATTTAGTATGGCTGTTTCATTTTCTCTACTCACAACAGACAGATTTCCTTGAAATTTTTACAGAATCTTTGGCTAACTTCAAACTAATATAATTAAAATTTTTAAAGAGATCTGTCTGTTGTGAGGAGAGAAAATTGAATAAAAGCAAAACCATTACATAAATCAAACCATCATTTAATCATCATTTTAGTATTGCTTTGGTTTAATTTTCTCTACTCACAAGAGACAGATTTCCTTGAAATTTTCACAGAATCTTTGGCTAACTTCAAACTAATATAATTAAAAATTTCAAAGAGATCTGTCTATTGTGAGCAGAGAAAATTGAATGAAACCAAAGCCATTACATAAATCAAACAATCATTTTATCATCATTTTAGTATTGCTTTGGTTTAATTTTCTCTACTCACAAAAGACAGATTTCCTTGAAATTTTCACAGAATCTTTGGCTAACTTCAAACTAATATAATTAAAAATTTCAAAGAGATCTGTCTATTGTGAGCAGAGAAAATTTAATGAAACCAAAGCTATTACATAAATCAAACCATCATTTTATCATATATTTAGTATGGTTGTTTCATTTTCTCTACTCACAACAGACAGATTTCCTTGAAATTTTCACAGAATCTTTGGCTAACTTCAAACTAATATAATTAAAAATTTCAAAGAGATCTGTCTATTGTGAGCAGAGAAAATTGAATGAAACCAAAGCCATTACATAAATCAAACAATCATTTTATCATCATTTTAGTATTGCTTTGGTTTAATTTTCTCTACTCACAAAAGACAGATTTCCTTGAAATTTTCACAGAATCTTTGGCTAACTTCAAACTAATATAATTAAAAATTTCAAAGAGATCTGTCTATTGTGAGCAGAGAAAATTGAATGAAACCAAAGCTATTACATGAACCAAACCATCATTTTATCATATATTTAGTATGGTGGTTTAATTTTCTCTACTCACAAGAGACAGATTTCCTTGAAATTCTCACAGAATCTTTGGCAAACTTCAAACTAATACAATTAAAAATTTCAAAGAGATCTGTCTATTGTGAGCAGAGAAAATTTAATGAAACCAAAGCTATTACATAAATCAAACCATCATTTTATCATATATTTAGTATGGTTGTTTCATTTTCTCTACTCACAACAGACAGATTTCCTTGAAATTTTCACAGAATCTTTGGCTAACTTCAAACTAATATAATTAAAAATTTCAAAGAGATCTGTCTATTGTGAGCAGAGAAAATTGAATGAAACCAAAGCCATTACATAAATCAAACAATCATTTTATCATCATTTTAGTATTGCTTTGGTTTAATTTTCTCTACTCACAACAGACAGATTTCCTTGAAATTTTCACAGAATCTTTGGCTAACTTCAAACTAATATAATTAAAAATTTCAAAGAGATCTGTCTATTGTGAGCAGAGAAAATTTAATGAAACCAAAGCTATTACATAAATCAAACCATCATTTTATCATATATTTAGTATGGTTGTTTCATTTTCTCTACTCACAACAGACAGATTTCCTTGAAATTTTCACAGAATCTTTGGCTAACTTCAAACTAATATAATTAAAAATTTCAAAGAGATCTGTCTATTGTGAGCAGAGAAAATTGAATGAAACCAAAGCCATTACATAAATCAAACAATCATTTTATCATCATTTTAGTATTGCTTTGGTTTAATTTTCTCTACTCACAAAAGACAGATTTCCTTGAAATTTTCACAGAATCTTTGGCTAACTTCAAACTAATTTAATTAAAAATTTCAAAGAGATCTGTCTATTGTGAGCAGAGAAAATTGAATGAAACCAAAGCTATTACATGAACCAAACCATCATTTTATCATATATTTAGTATGGTTGTTTCATTTTCTCTACTCACAACAGACAGATTTCCTTGAAATTTTCACAGAATCTTTGGCTAACTTCAAACTAATATAATTAAAAATTTCAAAGAGATCTGTCTATTGTGAGCAGAGAAAATTGAATGAAACCAAAGCCATTACATAAATCAAACAATCATTTTATCATCATTTTAGTATTGCTTTGGTTTAATTTTCTCTACTCACAAAAGACAGATTTCCTTGAAATTTTCACAGAATCTTTGGCTAACTTCAAACTAATATAATTAAAAATTTCAAAGAGATCTGTCTATTGTGAGCAGAGAAAATTGAATGAAACCAAAGCTATTACATGAACCAAACCATCATTTTATCATATATTTAGTATGGTGGTTTAATTTTCTCTACTCACAACAAACAGATTTCCTTGAAATTTTCACAGAATCTTTGGCTAACTTCAAACTAATATAATTAAAATTTTTAAAGAGATCTGTCTGTTGTGAGGAGAGAAAATTGAATAAAACCAAAGCCATTACATAAATCAAACCATCATTTTATCATCATTTTAGTATTGCTTTGGTTTAATTTTCTCTACTCACAAACGACAGATTTCATTGAAATTTATACAGAATCTTTGGCTAGTTTCAAACTAATATAATTAAAAATTTCAAATAGATCTGTCTAATGTGAGCAGAGAAACTTGCATGAAACCAAAGCTATTACATAAATCAAACCATCATTTTATCATATATTTAGTATGGTTGTTTCATTTTCTCTACTCACAACAAACAGATTTCCTTGAAATTTTCACAGAATCTTTGGCTAACTTCAAACTAATATAATTAAAATTTTTAAAGAGATCTGTCTGTTGTGAGGAGAGAAAATTGAATAAAACCAAAGCCATTACATAAATCAAACCATCATTTTATCATCATTTTAGTATTGCTTTGGTTTAATTTTCTCTACTCACAAGAGACAGATTTCCTTGAAATTTTCACAGAATCTTTGGCTAACTTCAAACTAATACAATTAAAAATTTCAAAGAGATCTGTCTATTGTGAGCAGAGAAAATTGAATGAAACCAAAGCCATTACATAAATCAAACAATCATTTTATCATCATTTTAGTATTGCTTTGGTTTAATTTTCTCTACTCACAACAGACAGATTTCCTTGAAATTTTCACAGAATCTTTGGCTAACTTCAAACTAATATAATTAAAAATTTCAAAGAGATCTGTCTATTGTGAGCAGAGAAAATTTAATGAAACCAAAGCTATTACATAAATCAAACCATCATTTTATCATATATTTAGTATGGTTGTTTCATTTTCTCTACTCACAACAAACAGATTTCCTTGAAATTTTTACAGAATCTTTGGCTAACTTCAAACTAATATAATTAAAATTTTTAAAGAGATCTGTCTGTTGTGAGGAGAGAAAATTGAATAAAACCAAAACCATTACATAAATCAAACCATCATTTTATCATCATTTTAGTATTGCTTTGGTTTAATTTTCTCTACTCACAAAAAACAGATTTCCTTGAAATTTTCACAGAATCTTTGGCTAACTTCAAACTAATATAATTAAAAATTTCAAAGAGATCTGTTTATAGTGAGCAGAGAAAATTGAATGAAACCAAAGCTATTACATGAACCAAACCATCATTTTATCATATATTTAGTATGGTGGTTTCATTTTCTCTACTCACAATAGACAGATTTCCTTGAAATTTTCACAGAATCTTTGGCTAACTTCAAACTAATATAATTAAAAATTTCAAAGAGATCTGTCTATTGTGAGCAGAGAAAATTTAATGAAACCAAAGCTATTACATAAATCAAACCATCATTTTATCATATATTTAGTATGGTTGTTTCATTTTCTCTACTCACAACAGACAGATTTCCTTGAAATTTTCACAGAATCTTTGGCTAACTTCAAACTAATATAATTAAAATTTTTAAAGAGATCTGTCTGTTGTGAGGAGAGAAAATTGAATAAAACCAAAGCCATTACATAAATCAAACCATCATTTTATCATCATTTTAGTATTGCTTTGGTTTAATTTTCTCTACTCACAAACGACAGATTTCATTGAAATTTATACAGAATCTTTGGCTAGTTTCAAACTAATATAATTAAAAATTTCAAAGAGATCTGTCTAATGTGAGCAGAGAAACTTGCATGAAACCAAAGCTATTACATAAATCAAACCATCATTTTATCATATATTTAGTATGGTTGTTTCATTTTCTCTACTCACAACAAACAGATTTCCTTGAAATTTTCACAGAATCTTTGGCTAACTTCAAACTAATATAATTAAAATTTTCAAAGAGATCTGTCTGTTGTGAGGAGAGAAAATTGAATAAAACCAAAGCCATTACATAAATCAAACCATCATTTTATCATCATTTTAGTAGTGCTTTGGTTTAATTTTCTCTACTCACAAGAGACAGATTTCCTTGAAATTTTCACAGAATCTTTGGCTAACTTCAAACTAATATAATTAAAAATTTTAAAGAGATCTGTCTATTGTGAGCAGAGAAAATTGAATGAAACCAAAGCCATTACATAAATCAAACAATCATTTTATCATCATTTTAGTATTGCTTTGGTTTAATTTTCTCTACTCACAAAAGACAGATTTCCTTGAAATTTTCACAGAATCTTTGGCTAACTTCAAACTAATATAATTAAAAATTTCAAAGAGATCTGTCTATTGTGAGCAGAGAAAATTTAATGAAACCAAAGCTATTACATAAATCAAACCATCATTTTATCATATATTTAGTATGGTTGTTTCATTTTCTCTACTCACAACAGACAGATTTCCTTGAAATTTTTACAGAATCTTTGGCTAACTTCAAACTAATATAATTAAAATTTTTAAAGAGATCTGTCTATTGTGAGGAGAGAAAATTGAATAAAACCAAAACCATTACATAAATCAAACCATCATTTAATCATCATTTTAGTATTGCTTTGGTTTAATTTTCTTTACTCACAAGAGACAGATTTCCTTGAAATTTTCACAGAATCTTTGGCTAACTTCAAACTAATATAATTAAAAATTTCAAAGAGATCTGTTTATTGTGAGCAGAGAAAATTGAATGAAACCAAAGCTATTACATGAACAAACCATCATTTTATCATATATTTAGTATGGTGGTTTCATTTTCTCTACTCACAACAGACAGATTTCCTTGAAATTTTCACAGAATCTTTGGCTAACTTCAAACTAATATAATTAAAATTTTTAAAGAGATCTGTATATTGTGAGGAGAGAAAATTTAATAAAACCAAAGCCATTACATAAATCAAACCATCATTTTATCATCATTTTAGTATTGCTTTGGTTTAATTTTCTCTACTCACAAGAGACAGATTTCCTTGAAATTTTCACAGAATCTTTGGCTAACTTCAAACTAATATAATTAAAAATTTCAAAGAGATCTGTTTATTGTGAGCAGAGAAAATTGAATGAAACCAAAGCTATTACATGAACCAAACCATCATTTTATCATATATTTAGTATGGTGGTTTCATTTTCTCTACTCACAAGAGACAGAATTCCTTGAAATTTTCACAGAATCTTTGGCTAACTTCAAACTAATATAATTAAAAATTTCAAAGAGATCTGTCCATTGTGAGCAGAGAAAATTGAATGAAACCAAAGCTATTACATGAACCAAACCATCATTTTATCATATATTTAGTATGGTGGTTTCATTTTCTCTACTCACAACAGACAGATTTCCTTGAAATTTTCACATAATCTTTGGCTAACTTCAAACTAATATAATTAAATTTTTTAAAGAGATCTGTCTGTTGTGAGGAGAGAAAATTGAATAAAACCAAAGCCATTACATAAATCAAACCATCATTTTATCATCATTTTAGTATTGCTTTGGTTTAATTTTCTCTACTCACAAGAGACAGATTTCCTTGAAATTTTCACAGAATCTTTGGCTAACTTCAAACTAATATAATTAAAAATTTCAAAGAGATCTGTTTATTGTGAGCAGAGAAAATTGAATGAAACCAAAGCTATTACATGAACCAAACCATCATTTTATCATATATTTAGTATGGTGGTTTCATTTTCTCTACTCACAACAGACAGATTTCCTTGAAATTTTCACAGAATCTTTCGCTAACTTCAAACTAATATAATTAAAAATTTCAAAGAGATCTGTCTATTGTGAGCAGAGAAAATTTAATGAAACCAAAGCTATTACATAAATCAAATCATCATTTTATCATATATTTAGTATGGTTGTTTTATTTTCTCTACTCACAACAGACAGATTTCCTTGAAATTTTTACAGAATCTTTGGCTAACTTCAAACTAATATAATTAAAATTTTTAAAGAGATCTGTCTGTTGTGAGGAGAGAAAATTGAATAAAACCAAAACCATTACATAAATCAAACCATCATTTTATCATCATTTTAGTATTGCTTTGGTTTAATTTTCTCTACTCACAAAAAACAGATTTCCTTGAAATTTTCACAGAATCTTTGGCTAACTTCAAACTAATATAATTAAAAATTTCAAAGAGATCTGTTTATAGTGAGCAGAGAAAATTGAATGAAACCAAAGCTATTACATGAACCAAACCATCATTTTATCATATATTTAGTATGGTGGTTTCATTTTCTCTACTCACAATAGACAGATTTCCTTGAAATTTTCACAGAATCTTTGGCTAACTTCAAACTAATATAATTAAAAATTTCAAAGAGATCTGTCTATTGTGAGCAGAGAAAATTTAATGAAACCAAAGCTATTACATAAATCAAACCATCATTTTATCATATATTTAGTATGGTTGTTTCATTTTCTCTACTCACAACAGACAGATTTCCTTGAAATTTTCACAGAATCTTTGGCTAACTTCAAACTAATATAATTAAAATTTTTAAAGAGATCTGTCTGTTGTGAGGAGAGAAAATTGAATAAAACCAAAGCCATTACATAAATCAAACCATCATTTTATCATCATTTTAGTATTGCTTTGGTTTAATTTTCTCTACTCACAAACGACAGATTTCATTGAAATTTATACAGAATCTTTGGCTAGTTTCAAACTAATATAATTAAAAATTTCAAAGAGATCTGTCTAATGTGAGCAGAGAAACTTGCATGAAACCAAAGCTATTACATAAATCAAACCATCATTTTATCATATATTTAGTATGGTTGTTTCATTTTCTCTACTCACAACAAACAGATTTCCTTGAAATTTTCACAGAATCTTTGGCTAACTTCAAACTAATATAATTAAAATTTTTAAAGAGATCTGTCTGTTGTGAGGAGAGAAAATTGAATAAAACCAAAGCCATTACATAAATCAAACCATCATTTTATCATCATTTTAGTATTGCTTTGGTTTAATTTTCTCTACTCACAAGAGACAGATTTCCTTGAAATTTTCACAGAATCTTTGGCTAACTTCAAACTAATATAATTAAAAATTTTAAAGAGATCTGTCTATTGTGAGCAGAGAAAATTGAATGAAACCAAAGCCATTACATAAATCAAACAATCATTTTATCATCATTTTAGTATTGCTTTGGTTTAATTTTCTCTACTCACAAAAGACAGATTTCCTTGAAATTTTCACAGAATCTTTGGCTAACTTCAAACTAATATAATTAAAAATTTCAAAGAGATCTGTCTATTGTGAGCAGAGAAAATTTAATGAAACCAAAGCTATTACATAAATCAAACCATCATTTTATCATATATTTAGTATGGTTGTTTCATTTTCTCTACTCACAACAGACAGATTTCCTTGAAATTTTTACAGAATCTTTGGCTAACTTCAAACTAATATAATTAAAATTTTTAAAGAGATCTGTCTATTGTGAGGAGAGAAAATTGAATAAAACCAAAACCATTACATAAATCAAACCATCATTTAATCATCATTTTAGTATTGCTTTGGTTTAATTTTCTTTACTCACAAGAGACAGATTTCCTTGAAATTTTCACAGAATCTTTGGCTAACTTCAAACTAATATAATTAAAAATTTCAAAGAGATCTGTTTATTGTGAGCAGAGAAAATTGAATGAAACCAAAGCTATTACATGAACAAACCATCATTTTATCATATATTTAGTATGGTGGTTTCATTTTCTCTACTCACAACAGACAGATTTCCTTGAAATTTTCACAGAATCTTTGGCTAACTTCAAACTAATATAATTAAAATTTTTAAAGAGATCTGTATATTGTGAGGAGAGAAAATTTAATAAAACCAAAGCCATTACATAAATCAAACCATCATTTTATCATCATTTTAGTATTGCTTTGGTTTAATTTTCTCTACTCACAAGAGACAGATTTCCTTGAAATTTTCACAGAATCTTTGGCTAACTTCAAACTAATATAATTAAAAATTTCAAAGAGATCTGTTTATTGTGAGCAGAGAAAATTGAATGAAACCAAAGCTATTACATGAACCAAACCATCATTTTATCATATATTTAGTATGGTGGTTTCATTTTCTCTACTCACAAGAGACAGAATTCCTTGAAATTTTCACAGAATCTTTGGCTAACTTCAAACTAATATAATTAAAAATTTCAAAGAGATCTGTCCATTGTGAGCAGAGAAAATTGAATGAAACCAAAGCTATTACATGAACCAAACCATCATTTTATCATATATTTAGTATGGTGGTTTCATTTTCTCTACTCACAACAGACAGATTTCCTTGAAATTTTCACATAATCTTTGGCTAACTTCAAACTAATATAATTAAATTTTTTAAAGAGATCTGTCTGTTGTGAGGAGAGAAAATTGAATAAAACCAAAGCCATTACATAAATCAAACCATCATTTTATCATCATTTTAGTATTGCTTTGGTTTAATTTTCTCTACTCACAAGAGACAGATTTCCTTGAAATTTGCACAGAATCTTTGGCTAACTTCAAACTAATATAATTAAAAATTTCAAAGAGATCTGTCTATTGTGAGCAGAGAAAATTGAATGAAACCAAAGCCATTACATAAATCAAACAATCATTTTATCATCATTTTAGTATTGCTTTGGTTTAATTTTCTCTACTCACAAAAGACAGATTTCCTTGAAATTTTTACAGAATCTTTGGCTAACTTCAAACTAATATAATTAAAAATTTCAAAGAGATCTGTCTATTGTGAGCAGAGAAAATTTAATGAAACCAAAGCTATTACATAAATCAAACCATCATTTTATCATATATTTAGTATGGTTGTTTCATTTTCTCTACTCACAACAGACAGATTTCCTTGAAATTTTCACAGAATCTTTGGCTAACTTCAAACTAATATAATTAAAAATTTCAAAGAGATCTGTCTATTGTGAGCAGAGAAAATTGAATAAAACCAAAGCCATTACATAAATCAAACAATCATTTTATCATCATTTTAGTATTGCTTTGGTTTAATTTTCTCTACTCACAAAAGACAGATTTCCTTGAAATTTTCACAGAATCTTTGGCTAACTTCAAACTAATATAATTAAAAATTTCAAAGAGATCTGTCTATTGTGAGCAGAGAAAATTTAATGAAACCAAAGCTATTACATAAATCAAACCATCATTTTATCATATATTTAGTATGGTTGTTTCATTTTCTCTACTCACAACAGACAGATTTCCTTGAAATTTTCACAGAATCTTTGGCTAATTTCAAACTAATATAATTAAAAATTTTAAAGAGATCTGTCTGTTGTGAGGAGAGAAAATTGAATAAAACCAAAGCCATTACATAAATCAAACCATCATTTTATCATCATTTTAGTATTGCTTTGGTTTAATTTTCTCTACTCACAAGAGACAGATTTCCTTGAAATTCTCACAGAATCTTTGGCTAACTTCAAACTAATATAATTAAAAATTTCAAAGAGATCTGTCTATTGTGAGCAGAGAAAATTTAATGAAACCAAAGCTATTACATAAATCAAACCATCATTTTATCATATATTTAGTATGGTTGTTTCATTTTCTCTACTCACAACAGACAGATTTCCTTGAAATTTTCACAGAATCTTTGGCTAACTTCAAACTAATATAATTAAAATTTTTAAAGAGATCTGTCTGTTGTGAGGAGAGAAAATTGAATAAAACCAAAGCCATTACATAAATCAAACCATCATTTTATCATCATTTTAGTATTGCTTTAGTTTAATTTTCTCTACTCACAAGAGACAGATTTCCTTGAAATTTTCACAGAATCTTTGGCTAACTTCAAACTCATATAATTAAAAATTTCAAAGAGATCTGTCTATTGTGAGCAGCGAAAATTGAATGAAACCAAAGCCATTACATAAATCAAACAATCATTTTATCATCATTTTAGTATTGCTTTATTTTAATTTTCTCTACTCACAACAGACAGATTTCCTTAAAATTTTCACAGAATCTTTGGCTAACTTCAAACTAATATAATTAAAAATTTCAAAGAGATCTGTCTATTTTGAGCAGAGAAAATTTAATGAAACCAAAGCTATTACATAAATCAAACCATCATTTTATCATATATTTAGTATGGTTGTTTCATTTTCTCTACTCACAACAAACAGATTTCCTTGAAATTTTTACAGAATCTTTGGCTAACTTCAAACTAATATAATTAAAATTTTTAAAGAGATCTGTCTGTTGTGAGGAGAGAAAATTGAATAAAACCAAAACCATTACATAAATCAAACCATCATTTAATCATTATTTTAGTATTGCTTTGGTTTAATTTTCTCTACTCACAAGAGACAGATTTCCTTGAAATTTTCACAGAATCTTTGGCTAACTTCAAACTAATATAATTAAAAATTTCAAAGAGATCTGTTTATTGTGAGCAGAGAAAATTGAATGAAACCAAAGCTATTACATGAACCAAACCATCATTTTATCATATATTTAGTATGGTGGTTTCATTTTCTCTACTCACAACAGACAGATTTCCTTGAAATTTTCACAGAATCTTTGGCTAACTTCAAACTAATATAATTAAAATTTTTAAAGAGATCTGTCTATTGTGAGGAGAGAAAATTGAATAAAACCAAAGCCATTACATAAATCAAACCATCATTTTATCATCATTTTAGTATTGCTTTGGTTTAATTTTCTCTACTCACAAGAGACAGATTTCCTTGAAATTTTCACAGAATCTTTGGCTAACTTCAAACTAATATAATTAAAAATTTCAAAGAGATCTGTCTATTGTGAGCAGAGAAAATTTAATGAAACCAAAGCTATTACATAAATCAAACCATCATTTTATCATATATTTAGTATGGTTGTTTCATTTTCTCTACTCACAACAGACAGATTTCCTTGAAATTTTAACAGAATCTTTGGCTAACTTCAAACTAATATAATTAAAATTTTTAAAGAGATCTGTCTGTTGTGAGGAGAGAAAATTGAATAAAACCAAAGCCATTACATAAATCAAACCATCATTTTATCATCATTTTAGTATTGCTTTGGTTTAATTTTCTCTACTCACAAGAGACAGATTTCCTTGAAATTTTCACAGAATCTTTGGCTAACTTCAAACTAATATAATTAAAAATTTCAAAGAGATCTGTCTATTGTGAGCAGAGAAAATTGAATGAAACCAAAGCTATTACATGAACCAAACCATCATTTTATCATATATTTAGTATGGTGGTTTCATTTTCTCTACTCACAACAGACAGATTTCCTTGAAATTTTCACAGAATCTTTGGCTAACTTCAAACTAATATAATTAAAAATTTCAAAGAGATCTGTCTATTGTGAGCAGAGAAAATTTAATGAAACCAAAGCTATTACATAAATCAAACCATCATTTTATCATATATTTAGTATGGTTGTTTCATTTTCTCTACTCACAACAGACAGATTTCCTTGAAATTTTCACAGAATTTTTGGCTAACTTCAAACTAATATAATTAAATTTTTTAAAGAGATCTGTCTATTGTGAGGAGAGAAAATTGAATAAAACCAAAGCCATTACATAAATCAAACCATCATTTTATCATCATTTTAGTATTGCTTTGGTTTAATTTTCTCTACTCACAAGAGACAGATTTCCTTGAAATTTTCACAGAATCTTTGGCTAACTTCAAACTAATATAATTAAAAATTTCAAAGAGATCTGTTTATTGTGAGCAGAGAAAATTGAATGAAACCAAAGCTATTACATGAACCAAACCATCATTTTATCATATATTTAGTATGGTGGTTTCATTTTCTCTACTCACAACAGACAGATTTCCTTGAAATTTTCACAGAATCTTTGGCTAACTTCAAACTAATATAATTAAAATTTTTAAAGAGATCTGTCTATTGTGAGGAGAGAAAATTGAATAAAACCAAAGCCATTACATAAATCAAACCATCATTTTATCATCATTTTAGTATTGCTTTGGTTTAATTTTCTCTACTCACAAGAGACAGATTTCCTTGAAATTTTCACAGAATCTTTGGCTAACTTCAAACTAATATAATTAAAAATTTCAAAGAGATCTGTTTATTGTGAGCAGAGAAAATTGAATGAAACCAAAGCTATTACATGAACCAAACCATCATTTTATCATATATTTAGTATGGTGGTTTCATTTTCTCTACTCACAACAGACAGATTTCCTTGAAATTTTCACAGAATTTTTCGCTAACTTCAAACTAATATAATTAAAAATTTCAAAGAGATCTGTCTATTGTGAGCAGAGAAAATTTAATGAAACCAAAGCTATTACATAAATCAAACCATCATTTTATCATATATTTAGTATGGTTGTTTCATTTTCTCTACTCACAACAGACAGATTTCCTTGAAATTTTTACAGAATCTTTGGCTAACTTCAAACTAATATAATTAAAATTTTTAAAGAGATCTGTCTGTTGTGAGGAGAGAAAATTGAATAAAACCAAAGCCATTACATAAATCAAACCATCATTTTATCATCATTTTAGTATTGCTTTGGTTTAATTTTCTCTACTCACAAGAAACAGATTTCCTTGAAATTTTCACAGAATCTTTGGCTAACTTCAAACTAATATAATTAAAAATTTCAAAGAGATCTGTCTATTGTGAGCAGAGAAAATTGAATGAAACCAAAGCTATTACATGAACCAAACCATCATTTTATCATATATTTAGAATGGTGGTTTCATTTTCTCTACTCACAACAGACAGATTTCCTTGAAATTTTCACAGAATCTTTGGCTAACTTCAAACTAATATAATTAAAATTTTTAAAGAGATCTGTCTATTGTGAGCAGAGAAAATTTAATGAAACCAAAGCTATTACATAAATCAAACCATCATTTTATCATATATTTAGTATGGTTGTTTCATTTTCTCTACTCACAACAAACAGATTTCCTTGAAATTTTTACAGAATCTTTGGCTAACTTCAAACTAATATAATTAAAATTTTTAAAGAGATCTGTCTGTTGTGAGGAGAGAAAATTGAATAAAACCAAAACCATTACATAAATCAAACCATCATTTAATCATCATTTTAGTATTGCTTTGGTTTAATTTTCTCTACTCACAAGAGACAGATTTCCTTGAAATTTTCACAGAATCTTTGGCTAACTTCAAACTAATATAATTAAAAATTTCAAAGAGATCTGTTTATTGTGAGCAGAGAAAATTGAATGAAACCAAAGCTATTACATGAACCAAACCATCATTTTATCATATATTTAGTATGGTGGTTTCATTTTCTCTACTCACAACAGACAGATTTCCTTGAAATTTTCACAGAATCTTTGGCTAACTTCAAACTAATATAATTAAAAATTTTAAAGAGATCTGTCTATTGTGAGGAGAGAAAATTGAATAAAACCAAAGCCATTACATAAATCAAACCATCATTTTATCATCATTTTAGTATTGCTTTGGTTTAATTTTCTCTACTCACAAGAGACAGATTTCCTTGAAATTTTCACAGAATCTTTGGCTAACTTCAAACTAATATAATTAAAAATTTCAAAGAGATCTGTTTATTGTGAGCAGAGAAAATTGAATGAAACCAAAGCTATTACATGAACCAAACCATCATTTTATCATATATTTAGTATGGTGGTTTCATTTTCTCTACTCACAACAGACAGATTTCCTTGAAATTTTCACAGAATCTTTCGCTAACTTCAAACTAATATAATTAAAAATTTCAAAGAGATCTGTCTATTGTGAGCAGAGAAAATTTAATGAAACCAAAGCTATTACATAAATCAAACCATCATTTTATCATATATTTAGTATGGTTGTTTCATTTTCTCTACTCACAACAGACAGATTTCCTTGAAATTTTTACAGAATCTTTGGCTAACTTCAAACTAATATAATTAAAATTTTTAAAGAGATCTGTCTGTTGTGAGGAGAGAAAATTGAATAAAACCAAAGCCATTACATAAATCAAACCATCATTTTATCATCATTTTAGTATTGCTTTGGTTTAATTTTCTCTACTCACAAGAGACAGATTTCCTTGAAATTTTCACAGAATCTTTGGCTAACTTCAAACTAATATAATTAAAAATTTCAAAGAGATCTGTCTATTGTGAGCAGAGAAAATTGAATGAAACCAAAGCCATTACATAAATCAAACAATCATTTTATCATCATTTTAGTATTGCTTTGGTTTAATTTTCTCTACTCACAAAAGACAGATTTCCTTGAAATTTTCACAGAATCTTTGGCTAACTTCAAACTAATATAATTAAAAATTTCAAAGAGATCTGTCTATTGTGAGCAGAGAAAATTTAATGAAACCAAAGCTATTACATAAATCAAACCATCATTTTATCATATATTTAGTATGGTTGTTTCATTTTCTCTACTCACAACAGACAGATTTCCTTGAAATTTTCACAGAATTTTTGGCTAACTTCAAACTAATATAATTAAATTTTTCAAGAGATCTGTCTATTGTGAGGAGAGAAAATTGAATAAAACCAAAGCCATTACATAAATCAAACCATCATTTTATCATCATTTTAGTATTGCTTTGGTTTAATTTTCTCTACTCACAAGAGACAGATTTCCTTGAAATTTTCACAGAATCTTTGGCTAACTTCAAACTAATATAATTAAAAATTTCAAAGAGATCTGTTTATTGTGAGCAGAGAAAATTGAATGAAACCAAAGCTATTACATGAACCAAACCATCATTTTATCATATATTTAGTATGGTGGTTTCATTTTCTCTACTCACAACAGACAGATTTCCTTGAAATTTTCACAGAATCTTTGGCTAACTTCAAACTAATATAATTAAAATTTTTAAAGAGATCTGTCTATTGTGAGGAGAGAAAATTGAATAAAACCAAAGCCATTACATAAATCAAACCATCATTTTATCATCATTTTAGTATTGCTTTGGTTTAATTTTCTCTACTCACAAGAGACAGATTTCCTTGAAATTTTCACAGAATCTTTGGCTAACTTCAAACTAATATAATTAAAAATTTCAAAGAGATCTGTTTATTGTGAGCAGAGAAAATTGAATGAAACCAAAGCTATTACATGAACCAAACCATCATTTTATCATATATTTAGTATGGTGGTTTCATTTTCTCTACTCACAACAGACAGATTTCCTTGAAATTTTCACAGAATCTTTCGCTAACTTCAAACTAATATAATTAAAAATTTCAAAGAGATCTGTCTATTGTGAGCAGAGAAAATTTAATGAAACCAAAGCTATTACATAAATCAAACCATCATTTTATCATATATTTAGTATGGTTGTTTCATTTTCTCTACTCACAACAGACAGATTTCCTTGAAATTTTTACAGAATCTTTGGCTAACTTCAAACTAATATAATTAAAATTTTTAAAGAGATCTGTCTGTTGTGAGGAGAGAAAATTGAATAAAACCAAAGCCATTACATAAATCAAACCATCATTTTATCATCAATTTAGTATTGCTTTGGTTTAATTTTCTCTACTCACAAGAAACAGATTTCCTTGAAATTTTCACAGAATCTTTGGCTAACTTCAAACTAATATAATTAAAAATTTCAAAGAGATCTGTCTATTGTGAGCAGAGAAAATTGAATGAAACCAAAGCTATTACATGAACCAAACCATCATTTTATCATATATTT
The DNA here is from genome assembly GCA_963082725.1 of Pedicia rivosa. Classification (NCBI taxonomy): domain Eukaryota; kingdom Metazoa; phylum Arthropoda; class Insecta; order Diptera; family Pediciidae; genus Pedicia; species Pedicia rivosa. The sequence goes on from OY720155.1 coordinate 182,345, forward strand.
AGTATGGTGGTTTCATTTTCTCTACTCACAAAAGACAGATTTCCTTGAAATTTTCACAGAATCTTTGGCTAACTTCAAACTAATATAATTAAAAATTTCAAAGAGATCTGTCTATTGTGAGCAGAGAAAATTGAATGAAACCAAAGCTATTACATGAACCAAACCATCATTTTATCATATATTTAGTATGGTGGTTTCATTTTCTCTACTCACAAGAGACAGATTTCCTTGAAATTTTCACAGAATCTTTGGCTAACTTCAAACTAATATAATTAAAAATTTCAAAGAGATCTGTCTATTGTGAGCAGAGAAAATTGAATGAAACCAAAGCCATTACATAAATCAAACAATCATTTTATCATCATTTTAGTATTGCTTTGGTTTAATTTTCTCTACTCACAAAAGACAGATTTCCTTGAAATTTTCACAGAATCTTTGGCTAACTTCAAACTAATATAATTAAAAATTTCAAAGAGATCTGTCTATTGTGAGCAGAGAAAATTTAATGAAACCAAAGCTATTACATAAATCAAACCATCATTTTATTATATATTTAGTATGGTTGTTTCATTTTCTCTACTCACAACAGACAGATTTCCTTGAAATTTTCACAGAATCTTTGGCTAATTTCAAACTAATATAATTAAAAATTTTAAAGAGATCTGTCTGTTGTGAGGAGAGAAAATTGAATAAAACCAAAGCCATTACATAAATCAAACCATCATTTTATCATCATTTTAGTATTGCTTTGGTTTAATTTTCTCTACTCACAAGAGACAGATTTCCTTGAAATTCTCACAGAATCTTTGGCTAACTTCAAACTACTATAATTAAAAATTTCAAAGAGATCTGTCTATTGTGAGCAGAGAAAATTTAATGAAACCAAAGCTATTACATAAATCAAACCATCATTTTATCATATATTTAGTATGGTGGTTTCATTTTCTCTACTCACAACAGACAGATTTCCTTGAAATTTTTACAGAATCTTTCGCTAACTTCAAACTAATATAATTAAAAATTTCAAAGAGATCTGTCTATTGTGAGCAGAGAAAATTTAATGAAACCAAAGCTATTACATAAATCAAACCATCATTTTATCATATATTTAGTATGGTTGTTTCATTTTCTCTACTCACAACAGACAGATTTCCTTGAAATTTTTACAGAATCTTTGGCTAACTTCAAACTAATATAATTAAAATTTTTAAAGAGATCTGTCTGTTGTGAGGAGAGAAAATTGAATAAAACCAAAGCCATTACATAAATCAAACCATCATTTTATCATCATTTTAGTATTGCTTTGGTTTAATTTTCTCTACTCACAAGAGACAGATTTCCTTGAAATTTTCACAGAATCTTTGGCTAACTTCAAACTAATATAATTAAAAATTTCAAAGAGATCTGTCTATTGTGAGCAGAGAAAATTGAATGAAACCAAAGCTATTACATGAACCAAACCATCATTTTATCATATATTTAGTATGGTGGTTTCATTTTCTCTACTCACAACAGACAGATTTCCTTGAAATTTTCACAGAATCTTTGGCTAACTTCAAACTAATATAATTAAAAATTTCAAAGAGATCTGTTTATTGTGAGCAGAGAAAATTGAATGAAACCAAAGCTATTACATGAACCAAACCATCATTTTATCATATATTTAGTATGGTGGTTTCATTTTCTCTACTCACAACAGACAGATTTCCTTGAAATTTTCACAGAATCTTTGGCTAACTTCAAACTAATATAATTAAAAATTTTAAAGAGATCTGTCTATTGTGAGGAGAGAAAATTGAATAAAACCAAAGCCATTACATAAATCAAACCATCATTTTATCATCATTTTAGTATTGCTTTGGTTTAATTTTCTCTACTCACAAGAGACAGATTTCCTTGAAATTTTCACAGAATCTTTGGCTAACTTCAAACTAATATAATTAAAAATTTCAAAGAGATCTGTTTATTGTGAGCAGAGAAAATTGAATGAAACCAAAGCTATTACATGAACCAAACCATCATTTTATCATATATTTAGTATGGTGGTTTCATTTTCTCTACTCACAACAGACAGATTTCCTTGAAATTTTCACAGAATCTTTCGCTAACTTCAAACTAATATAATTAAAAATTTCAAAGAGATCTGTCTATTGTGAGCAGAGAAAATTTAATGAAACCAAAGCTATTACATAAATCAAACCATCATTTTATCATATATTTAGTATGGTTGTTTCATTTTCTCTACTCACAACAGACAGATTTCCTTGAAATTTTTACAGAATCTTTGGCTAACTTCAAACTAATATAATTAAAATTTTTAAAGAGATCTGTCTGTTGTGAGGAGAGAAAATTGAATAAAACCAAAGCCATTACATAAATCAAACCATCATTTTATCATCATTTTAGTATTGCTTTGGTTTAATTTTCTCTACTCACAAGAGACAGATTTCCTTGAAATTTTCACAGAATCTTTGGCTAACTTCAAACTAATATAATTAAAAATTTCAAAGAGATCTGTCTATTGTGAGCAGAGAAAATTGAATGAAACCAAAGCCATTACATAAATCAAACAATCATTTTATCATCATTTTAGTATTGCTTTGGTTTAATTTTCTCTACTCACAAAAGACAGATTTCCTTGAAATTTTCACAGAATCTTTGGCTAACTTCAAACTAATATAATTAAAAATTTCAAAGAGATCTGTCTATTGTGAGCAGAGAAAATTTAATGAAACCAAAGCTATTACATAAATCAAACCATCATTTTATCATATATTTAGTATGGTTGTTTCATTTTCTCTACTCACAACAGACAGATTTCCTTGAAATTTTCACAGAATTTTTGGCTAACTTCAAACTAATATAATTAAATTTTTCAAGAGATCTGTCTATTGTGAGGAGAGAAAATTGAATAAAACCAAAGCCATTACATAAATCAAACCATCATTTTATCATCATTTTAGTATTGCTTTGGTTTAATTTTCTCTACTCACAAGAGACAGATTTCCTTGAAATTTTCACAGAATCTTTGGCTAACTTCAAACTAATATAATTAAAAATTTCAAAGAGATCTGTTTATTGTGAGCAGAGAAAATTGAATGAAACCAAAGCTATTACATGAACCAAACCATCATTTTATCATATATTTAGTATGGTGGTTTCATTTTCTCTACTCACAACAGACAGATTTCCTTGAAATTTTCACAGAATCTTTGGCTAACTTCAAACTAATATAATTAAAATTTTTAAAGAGATCTGTCTATTGTGAGGAGAGAAAATTGAATAAAACCAAAGCCATTACATAAATCAAACCATCATTTTATCATCATTTTAGTATTGCTTTGGTTTAATTTTCTCTACTCACAAGAGACAGATTTCCTTGAAATTTTCACAGAATCTTTGGCTAACTTCAAACTAATATAATTAAAAATTTCAAAGAGATCTGTTTATTGTGAGCAGAGAAAATTGAATGAAACCAAAGCTATTACATGAACCAAACCATCATTTTATCATATATTTAGTATGGTGGTTTCATTTTCTCTACTCACAACAGACAGATTTCCTTGAAATTTTCACAGAATCTTTCGCTAACTTCAAACTAATATAATTAAAAATTTCAAAGAGATCTGTCTATTGTGAGCAGAGAAAATTTAATGAAACCAAAGCTATTACATAAATCAAACCATCATTTTATCATATATTTAGTATGGTTGTTTCATTTTCTCTACTCACAACAGACAGATTTCCTTGAAATTTTTACAGAATCTTTGGCTAACTTCAAACTAATATAATTAAAATTTTTAAAGAGATCTGTCTGTTGTGAGGAGAGAAAATTGAATAAAACCAAAGCCATTACATAAATCAAACCATCATTTTATCATCAATTTAGTATTGCTTTGGTTTAATTTTCTCTACTCACAAGAAACAGATTTCCTTGAAATTTTCACAGAATCTTTGGCTAACTTCAAACTAATATAATTAAAAATTTCAAAGAGATCTGTCTATTGTGAGCAGAGAAAATTGAATGAAACCAAAGCTATTACATGAACCAAACCATCATTTTATCATATATTTAGTATGGTGGTTTCATTTTCTCTACTCACAAAAGACAGATTTCCTTGAAATTTTCACAGAATCTTTGGCTAACTTCAAACTAATATAATTAAAAATTTCAAAGAGATCTGTCTATTGTGAGCAGAGAAAATTGAATGAAACCAAAGCTATTACATGAACCAAACCATCATTTTATCATATATTTAGTATGGTGGTTTCATTTTCTCTACTCACAAGAGACAGATTTCCTTGAAATTTTCACAGAATCTTTGGCTAACTTCAAACTAATATAATTAAAAATTTCAAAGAGATCTGTCTATTGTGAGCAGAGAAAATTGAATGAAACCAAAGCCATTACATAAATCAAACAATCATTTTATCATCATTTTAGTATTGCTTTGGTTTAATTTTCTCTACTCACAAAAGACAGATTTCCTTGAAATTTTCACAGAATCTTTGGCTAACTTCAAACTAATATAATTAAAAATTTCAAAGAGATCTGTCTATTGTGAGCAGAGAAAATTTAATGAAACCAAAGCTATTACATAAATCAAACCATCATTTTATTATATATTTAGTATGGTTGTTTCATTTTCTCTACTCACAACAGACAGATTTCCTTGAAATTTTCACAGAATCTTTGGCTAATTTCAAACTAATATAATTAAAAATTTTAAAGAGATCTGTCTGTTGTGAGGAGAGAAAATTGAATAAAACCAAAGCCATTACATAAATCAAACCATCATTTTATCATCATTTTAGTATTGCTTTGGTTTAATTTTCTCTACTCACAAGAGACAGATTTCCTTGAAATTCTCACAGAATCTTTGGCTAACTTCAAACTACTATAATTAAAAATTTCAAAGAGATCTGTCTATTGTGAGCAGAGAAAATTTAATGAAACCAAAGCTATTACATAAATCAAACCATCATTTTATCATATATTTAGTATGGTGGTTTCATTTTCTCTACTCACAACAGACAGATTTCCTTGAAATTTTCACAGAATCTTTCGCTAACTTCAAACTAATATAATTAAAAATTTCAAAGAGATCTGTCTATTGTGAGCAGAGAAAATTTAATGAAACCAAAGCTATTACATAAATCAAACCATCATTTTATCATATATTTAGTATGGTTGTTTCATTTTCTCTACTCACAACAGACAGATTTCCTTGAAATTTTTACAGAATCTTTGGCTAACTTCAAACTAATATAATTAAAATTTTTAAAGAGATCTGTCTGTTGTGAGGAGAGAAAATTGAATAAAACCAAAGCCATTACATAAATCAAACCATCATTTTATCATCATTTTAGTATTGCTTTGGTTTAATTTTCTCTACTCACAAGAGACAGATTTCCTTGAAATTTTCACAGAATCTTTGGCTAACTTCAAACTAATATAATTAAAAATTTCAAAGAGATCTGTCTATTGTGAGCAGAGAAAATTGAATGAAACCAAAGCTATTACATGAACCAAACCATCATTTTATCATATATTTAGTATGGTGGTTTCATTTTCTCTACTCACAACAGACAGATTTCCTTGAAATTTTCACAGAATCTTTGGCTAACTTCAAACTAATATAATTAAAAATTTCAAAGAGATCTGTCTATTGTGAGCAGAGAAAATTGAATGAAACCAAAGCCATTACATAAATCAAACAATCATTTTATCATCATTTTAGTATTGCTTTGGTTTAATTTTCTCTACTCACAAAAGACAGATTTCTTTGAAATTTTCACAGAATCTTTGGCTAACTTCAAACTAATATAATTAAAAATTTCAAAGAGATCTGTCTATTGTGAGCAGAGAAAATTTAATGAAACCAAAGCTATTACATAAATCAAACCATCATTTTATCATATATTTAGTATGGTTGTTTCATTTTCTCTACTCACAACAGACAGATTTCCTTGAAATTTTCACAGAATTTTTGGCTAACTTCAAACTAATATAATTAAAATTTTTAAAGAGATCTGTCTATTGTGAGGAGAGAAAATTGAATAAAACCAAAGCCATTACATAAATCAAACCATCATTTTATCATCATTTTAGTATTGCTTTGGTTTAATTTTCTCTACTCACAAGAGACAGATTTCCTTGAAATTTTCACAGAATCTTTGGCTAACTTCAAACTAATATAATTAAAAATTTCAAAGAGATCTGTTTATTGTGAGCAGAGAAAATTGAATGAAACCAAAGCTATTACATGAACCAAACCATCATTTTATCATATATTTAGTATGGTGGTTTCATTTTCTCTACTCACAACAGACAGATTTCCTTGAAATTTTCACAGAATCTTTGGCTAACTTCAAACTAATATAATTAAAATTTTTAAAGAGATCTGTCTATTGTGAGGAGAGAAAATTGAATAAAACCAAAGCCATTACATAAATCAAACCATCATTTTATCATCATTTTAGTATTGCTTTGGTTTAATTTTCTCTACTCACAAGAGACAGATTTCCTTGAAATTTTCACAGAATCTTTGGCTAACTTCAAACTAATATAATTAACTAACTAACTAACTAACTATAATTAAAAATTTCAAAGAGATCTGTCTATTGTGAGCAGAGAAAATTGAATGAAACCAAAGCCATTACATAAATCAAACAATCATTTTATCATCATTTTAGTATTGCTTTGGTTTAATTTTCTCTACTCACAAAAGACAGATTTCCTTGAAATTTTTACAGAATCTTTGGCTAACTTCAAACTAATATAATTAAAAATTTCAAAGAGATCTGTCTATTGTGAGCAGAGAAAATTTAATGAAACCAAAGCTATTACATAAATCAAACCATCATTTTATCATATATTTAGTATGGTTGTTTCATTTTCTCTACTCACAACAGACAGATTTCCTTGAAATTTTCACAGAATTTTTGGCTAACTTCAAACTAATATAATTAAAATTTTTAAAGAGATCTGTCTATTGTGAGGAGAGAAAATTGAATAAAACCAAAGCCATTACATAAATCAAACCATCATTTTATCATCATTTTAGTATTGCTTTGGTTTAATTTTCTCTACTCACAAGAGACAGATTTCCTTGAAATTTTCACAGAATCTTTGGCTAACTTCAAACTAATATAATTAAAAATTTCAAAGAGATCTGTTTATTGTGAGTAGAGAAAATTGAATGAAACCAAAGCTATTACATGAACCAAACCATCATTTTATCATATATTTAGTATGGTGGTTTCATTTTCTCTACTCACAACAGACAGATTTCCTTGAAATTTTCACAGAATCTTTGGCTAACTTCAAACTAATATAATTAAAATTTTTAAAGAGATCTGTCTATTGTGAGGAGAGAAAATTGAATAAAACCAAAGCCATTACATAAATCAAACCATCATTTTATCATCATTTTAGTATTGCTTTGGTTTAATTTTCTCTACTCACAAGAGACAGATTTCCTTGAAATTTTCACAGAATCTTTGGCTAACTTCAAACTAATATAATTAAAAATTTCAAAGAGATCTGTTTATTGTGAGCAGAGAAAATTGAATGAAACCAAAGCTATTACATGAACCAAACCATCATTTTATCATATATTTAGTATGGTGGTTTCATTTTCTCTACTCACAACAGACAGATTTCCTTGAAATTTTCACAGAATCTTTGGCTAACTTCAAACTAATATAATTAAAAATTCCAAAGAGATCTGACTATTGTGAGCAGAGAAAATTGAATGAAACCAAAGCTATTACATAAATCAAACCATCATTTTATCATATATTTAGTATGGTGGTTTCATTTTCTCTACTCACAAGAGACAGATTTCCTTGAAATTTTTACAGAATCTTTGGCTAACTTCAAACTAATATAATTAAAAATTTCAAAGAGATCTGACTATTGTGAGCAGAGAAAATTGAATGAAACCAAAGCTATAACATAAATCAAACCATCATTTTATCATTTATTTAGTATGGTGGTTTCATTTTCTCTACTCACAACAGACAGATTTCCTTGAAATTTTCACAGAATCTTTGGCTAACTTCAAACTAATATAATCAAATTTTTTAAAGAGATCTGTCTGTTGTGAGGAGACAAAATTGAATAAAACCAAAGCCATTACATAAATCAAACCATCATTTTATCAGCATTTTAGTATTGCTTTGGTTTAATTTTCTCTACTCACAAGAGACAGATTTCCTTGAAATTTTCACAGAATATTTGGCTAACTTCAAACTAATATAATTAAAAATTTCAAAGAGATCTGACTATTGTGAGCAGAGAAAATTGAATGAAACCAAAGCTATTACATAAATCAAACCATCATTTGATCATATATTTAGTATGGTGGTTTTATTTTCTCTACTCACAACAGACAGATTTCCTTGAAATTTTCACAGAATCTTTGGCTAACTTCAAACTAATATAATTAAATTTTTTAAAGAGATCTGTCTGTTGTGAGCAGACAAAATTGAATAAAACCAAAGCCATTACATAAATCAAACCATCACTTTATCAGCATTTTAGTATTGCTTTGGTTTAATTTTCTCTACTCACAAGAGACAGATTTCCTTGAAATTTTCACAGAATATTTGGCTAACTTCAAACTAATATAATTAAAAATTTCAAAGAGATCTGACTATTGTGAGCAGAGAAAATTGAATGAAACCAAAGCTATTACATAAATCAAACCATCATTTTATCATATATTTAGTATGGTGGTTTCATTTTCTCTACTCACAACAGACAGATTTCCTTGAAATTTTCACAGAATCTTTGGCTAACTTCAAACTAATATAATTAAAAATTTCAAAGAGATCTGTTTATTGTGAGCAGAGAAAATTGAATGAAACCAAAGCTATTACATGAACCAAACCATCATTTTATCATATATTTAGTATGGTGGTTTCATTTTCTCTACTCACAACAGACAGATTTCCTTGAAATTTTCACAGAATCTTTGGCTAACTTCAAACTAACATAATTAAAAATTTCAAAGAGATGTCTCTATTGTGAGCAGAGAAAATTTAATGAAACCAAAGCTATTACATAAATCAAACCATCATTTTATCATATATTTAGTATGGTTGTTTCATTTTCTCTACTCACAACAGACAGATTTCCTTGAAATTTTCACAGAATCTTTGGCTAACTTCAAACTAATATAATTAAATTTTTTAAAGAGATCTGTCTGTTGTGAGGAGACAAAATTGAATAAAACCAAAGCCATTACATAAATCAAACCATCACTTTATCATCATTTTAGTATTGCTTTGGTTTAATTTTCTCTACTCACAAGAAACAGATTTCCTTGAAATTTTTACAGAATCTTTGGCTAACTTCAAACTAATATAATTAAAAATTTCAAAGAGATCTGTCTATTGTGAGCAGAGAAAATTGAATGAAACCAAAGCTATTACATGAACCAAACCATCATTTTATCATATATTTAGTATGGTGGTTTCATTTTCTCTACTCACAACAGACAGATTTCCTTGAAATTCTCACAGAATCTTTGGCTAACTTAAAACTAATAAAATTAAAAATTTCAAAGAGATCTGTTTGTTGTGAGCAGAGAAAATTGAATGAAACCATCTCTTAGACTAAAAGTGTATTTAAAAAACCTCAATAAAAAAATTTTTATCTTGACATATCCATGCATATCTCTGAAACTAAAATTTTATTTGAAAAAAAAAATTCAAATCCAGTTTAAGCATCTAAAACTAAATTCGATTGTATTTAAAAAACCTTAATAAAAAATTTTTATCTTGACATATTGTTGCATATCTCTTAGACTAAAAGTGTATTTAAAAAACCTCAATAAAAAAATTTTTATCTTGACATATCCACGCATATCTCTGAAACTAACATTTTATTTGAAAAAAAAAATTCAAATCCAGTTTAAGCATTTAAAACTAAATTCGATTGTATTTAAAAAACTTTAATAAAAAAGTTTTATCTTGACATATTCATGCATATCTCTTAGACTAATAAAACCAAAGCCATTACATAAATCAAGCCATCATTTTAGTATTGCCTTGGTTTAATTTTCTCTACTCACAACAGACAGATTTCCTTAAAATTTTCACATAATCTTTGGCTAACTTCAAACTAATATAATTAAAATTTTTAAAGAGATCTGTCTGTTGTGAGGAGAGAAAATTGAATAAAACCAAAGCCATTACATAAATCAAACCATCATTTTATCATCATTTTAGTATTGCTTTGGTTTAATTTTCTCTACTTACAAGAGACAGATTTCCTTGAAATTTTCACAGAATCTTTGGCTAACTTCAAACTAATATAATTAAAAATTTCAAAGAGATCTGTCTATTGTGAGCAGAGAAAATTGAATGAAACCAAAGCCATTACATAAATCAAACAATCATTTTATCATCATTTTAGTATTGCTTTGGTTTAATTTTCTCTACTCACAAAAGACAGATTTCCTTGAAATTTTCACAGAATCTTTGGCTAACTTCAAACTAATATAATTAAAAATTTCAAAGAGATCTGTCTATTGTGAGCAGAGAAAATTTAATGAAACCAAAGCTATTACATAAATCAAACCATCATTTTATCATATATTTAGTATGGTTGTTTAATTTTCTCTACTCACAACAGACAGATCTCTTTAAAAATTTTAATTATATTAGACTGAAGTTAGCCAAAGATTCTGTGAAAATTTCAAGGAAATGAGGAGAGAAAATTGAATAAAACCAAAGCCATTACATAAATCAAACCATCATTTTATCATCATTTTAGTATTGCTTTGGTTTAATTTTCTCTACTCACAAGAAACAGATTTCCTTGAAATTTTCACAGAATCTTTGGCTAACTTCAAACTAATATAATTAAAAATTTCAAAGAGATCTGTCTATTGTGAGCAGAGAAAATTGAATGAAACCAAAGCCATTACATAAATCAAACAATCATTTTATCATCATTTTAGTATTGCTTTGGTTTAATTTTCTCTACTCACAAAAGACAGATTTCCTTGAAATTTTCACAGAATCTTTGGCTAACTTCAAACTAATATAATTAAAAATTTCAAAGAGATCTGTCTATTGTGAGCAGAGAAAATTTAATGAAACCAAAGCTATTACATAAATCAAACCATCATTTTATCATATATTTAGTATGGTTGTTTAATTTTCTCTACTCACAACAGACAGATTTCCTTGAAATTTTCACAGAATCTTTGGCTAACTTCAGTCTAATATAATTAAAATTTTTAAAGAGATCTGTCTGTTGTGAGGAGAGAAAAATGAATAAAACCAAAGCCATTACATCAATCAAACCATCATTTTATCATCATTTTAGTATTGCTTTGGTTTAATTTTCTCTACTCACAAGAGACAGATTTCCTTGAAATTCTCACAGAATCTTTGGCTAACTTCAAACTAATATAATTAAAAATTTCAAAGAGATCTGTCTATTGTGAGCAAAGAAAATTGAATGAAACCAAAGCTATTACATGAACCAAACCATCATTTTATCATATATTTAGTATGGTGGTTTCATTTTCTCTACTCACAACAGACAGATTTCCTTGAAATTTTCACAGAATCTTTGGCTAATTCAAACTAACATAATTAAAAATTTCAAAGAGATCTCTCTATTGTGAGCAGAGAAAATTTAATGAAACCAAAGCTATTACATGAACCAAACCATCATTTTATCATATATTTAGTATGGTGGTTTCATTTTCTCTACTCACAACAGACAGATTTCCTTGAAATTTTCACAGAATCTTTGGCTAATTCAAACTAACATAATTAAAAATTTCAAAGAGATCTCTCTATTGTGAGCAGAGAAAATTGAATAAAACCAAAGCCATTACATAAATCAAACCATCATTTTATCATCATTTTAGTATTGCTTTGGTTTAATTTTCTCTACTCACAACAGACAGATTTCCTTGAAATTTTCACAGAATCTTTGGCTAACTTCAAACTAATATAATTAAAAATTTCAAAGAGATCTGTTTATTGTGAGCAGAGAAAATTGAATGAAACCAAAGCTATTACATGAACCAAACCATCATTTTATCATATATTTAGTATGGTGGTTTCATTTTCTCTACTCACAACAGACAGATTTCCTTAAAATTTTCACATAATCTTTGGCTAACTTCAAACTAATATAATTAAAAATTTTAAAGAGATCTGTCTGTTGTGAGGAGAGAAAATTGAATAAAACCAAAGCCATTACATAAATCAAACCATCATTTTATCATCATTTTAGTATTGCTTTGGTTTAATTTTCTCTACTCACAAGAAACAGATTTCCTTGAAATTTTCACAGAATCTTTGGCTAACTTCAAACTAATATAATTAAAAATTTCAAAGAGATCTGTCTATTTTGAGCAGAGAAAATTGAATGAAACCAAAGCCATTACATAAATCAAACCATCATTTTATCATCATTTTAGTATTGCTTTGGTTTAATTTTCTCTACTCACAAGAAACAGATTTCCTTGAAATTTTCACAGAATCTTTGGCTAACTTCAAACTAATATAATTAAAAATTTCAAAGAGATCTGTTTATTGTGAGCAGAGAAAATTGAATGAAACCAAAGCTATTACATGAACCAAACCATCATTTTATCATATATTTAGTATGGTGGTTTCATTTTCTCTACTCACAACAGACAGATTTCCTTAAAATTTTCACATAATCTTTGGCTAACTTCAAACTAATATAATTAAAAATTTTAAAGAGATCTGTCTGTTGTGAGGAGAGAAAATTGAATAAAACCAAAGCCATTACATAAATCAAACCATCATTTTATCATCATTTTAGTATTGCTTTGGTTTAATTTTCTCTACTCACAAACAACAGATTTCCTTGAAATTTTCACAGAATCTTTGGCTAACTTCAAACTAATAAAATTAAAAATTTCAAAGAGATCTGTCTTTTGTGAGCAGAGAAAATTGAATGAAACCATCGCTTAGACTAAAAGTGTATTTAAAAAACCTCAATAAAAAAATTTTTATCTTGACATATCCATGCATATCTCTGAAACTAAAATTTTATTTGAAAAAAAAAATTCAAATCCTGTTTAAGCATCTAAAACTTAATTCGATTGTATTTAAAAAACCTTAATAAAATAATTTTATCTTGACATATTGTTGCATATCTCTTAGACTAAAAGTGCATTTAAAAAACCTCAATAAAAAAAATTTTATCTTGACATATCCATGCATATCTCTGAAACTAAAATTTTATTTGAAAAAAAAAATTCAAATCCAGTTTAAGCATTTAAAACTAAATTCGATTGTATTTAAAAAACTTTAATAAAAAATTTTTATCTTGACATATTCATGCATATCTCTTAGACTAATAAAACCAAAGCCATTACATAAATCAAACCATCATTTTAGTATTGCTTTGGTTTAATTTTCTCTACTCACAACAAACAGATTTCCTTGAAATTTTCACAGAATTTTTGGCTTACTTCAAACTAATATAATTAAAATTTTTAAAGAGATCTGTTTGTTGTGAGAAGAGAAAATTGAATAAAACCAAAGCCATTACATAAATCAAACCATCATTTTATCATCATTTTAGTATTGCTTTGGTTTAATTTTCTCTACTCACAAGAAACAGATTTCCTTGAAATTTTCACAGAATCTTTGGTTAACTTCAAACTAATATAATTAAAAATTTCAAAGAGATCTGTCTATTGTGAGCAGAGAAAATTGAATGAAACCAAAGCTATTACATAAATCAAACCATCATTTTATCATATATTTAGTATGGTGGTTTCATTTTCTCTACTCACAACAGACAGATTTCCTTAAAATTTTCACATAATCTTTGGCTAACTTCAAACTAATATAATTAAAATTTTTAAAGAGATCTGTCTGTTGTGAGGAGAGAAAATTAAATAAAACCAAAGCCATTACATAAATCAAACCATCATTTTATCATCATTTTAGTATTGCTTTGGTTTAATTTTCTCTACTCAAAAGAAACAGATTTCCTTGAAATTTTCACAGAATCTTTGGCTAACTTCAAACTAATATAATTAAAAATTTCAAAGAGATCTGTCTATTTTGAGCAGAGAAAATTGAATGAAACCAAAGCCATTACATAAATCAAACCATCATTTTATCATCATTTTAGTATTGCTTTGGTTTAATTTTCTCTACTCACAAGAAACAGATTTCCTTGAAATTTTCACAGAATCTTTGGCTAACTTCAAACTAATATAATTAAAAATTTCAAAGAGATCTGTCTATTGTGAGCAGAGAAAATTGAATGAAACCAAAGCTATTACATGAACCAAACCATCATTTTATCATATATTTAGTATGGTGGTTTCATTTTCTCTACTCACAACAGACAGATTTCCTTGAAATTTTCACAGAATCTTTGGCTAACTTCAAACTAACATAATTAAAAATTTCAAAGAGATCTCTCTATTGTGAGCAGAGAAAATTTAATGAAACCAAAGCTATTACATAAATCAAACCATCATTTTATCATATATTTAGTATGGTTGTTTCATTTTCTCTACTCACAACAGACAGATTTCCTTGAAATTTTCACAGAATCTTTGGCTAACTTCAAACTAATATAATTAAAAATTTCAAAGAGATCTGTTTATTGTGAGCAGAGAAAATTGAATGAAACCAAAGCTATTACATGAACCAAACCATCATTTTATCATATATTTAGTATGGTGGTTTCATTTTCTCTACTCACAACAGACAGATTTCCTTAAAATTTTCACATAATCTTTGGCTAACTTCAAACTAATATAATTAAAAATTTTAAAGAGATCTGTCTGTTGTGAGGAGAGAAAATTGAATAAAACCAAAGCCATTACATAAATCAAACCATCATTTTATCATCATTTTAGTATTGCTTTGGTTTAATTTTCTCTACTCACAAACAACAGATTTCCTTGAAATTTTCACAGAATCTTTGGCTAACTTCAAACTAATAAAATTAAAAATTTCAAAGAGATCTGTCTTTTGTGAGCAGAGAAAATTGAATGAAACCATCGCTTAGACTAAAAGTGTATTTAAAAAACCTCAATAAAAAAATTTTTATCTTGACATATCCATGCATATCTCTGAAACTAAAATTTTATTTGAAAAAAAAAATTCAAATCCTGTTTAAGCATCTAAAACTTAATTCGATTGTATTTAAAAAACCTTAATAAAATAATTTTATCTTGACATATTGTTGCATATCTCTTAGACTAAAAGTGCATTTAAAAAACCTCAATAAAAAAAATTTTATCTTGACATATCCATGCATATCTCTGAAACTAAAATTTTATTTGAAAAAAAAAATTCAAATCCAGTTTAAGCATTTAAAACTAAATTCGATTGTATTTAAAAAACTTTAATAAAAAATTTTTATCTTGACATATTCATGCATATCTCTTAGACTAATAAAACCAAAGCCATTACATAAATCAAACCATCATTTTAGTATTGCTTTGGTTTAATTTTCTCTACTCACAACAAACAGATTTCCTTGAAATTTTCACAGAATTTTTGGCTTACTTCAAACTAATATAATTAAAATTTTTAAAGAGATCTGTTTGTTGTGAGAAGAGAAAATTGAATAAAACCAAAGCCATTACATAAATCAAACCATCATTTTATCATCATTTTAGTATTGCTTTGGTTTAATTTTCTCTACTCACAAGAAACAGATTTCCTTGAAATTTTCACAGAATCTTTGGCTAACTTCAAACTAATATAATTAAAAATTTCAAAGAGATCTGTCTATTGTGAGCAGAGAAAATTGAATGAAACCAAAGCTATTACATAAATCAAACCATCATTTTATCATATATTTAGTATGGTGGTTTCATTTTCTCTACTCACAACAGACAGATTTCCTTAAAATTTTCACATAATCTTTGGCTAACTTCAAACTAATATAATTAAAATTTTTAAAGAGATCTGTCTGTTGTGAGGAGAGAAAATTAAATAAAACCAAAGCCATTACATAAATCAAACCATCATTTTATCATCATTTTAGTATTGCTTTGGTTTAATTTTCTCTACTCAAAAGAAACAGATTTCCTTGAAATTTTCACAGAATCTTTGGCTAACTTCAAACTAATATAATTAAAAATTTCAAAGAGATCTGTCTATTTTGAGCAGAGAAAATTGAATGAAACCAAAGCCATTACATAAATCAAACCATCATTTTATCATCATTTTAGTATTGCTTTGGTTTAATTTTCTCTACTCACAAGAAACAGATTTCCTTGAAATTTTCACAGAATCTTTGGCTAACTTCAAACTAATATAATTAAAAATTTCAAAGAGATCTGTCTATTGTGAGCAGAGAAAATTGAATGAAACCAAAGCTATTACATGAACCAAACCATCATTTTATCATATATTTAGTATGGTGGTTTCATTTTCTCTACTCACAACAGACAGATTTCCTTGAAATTTTCACAGAATCTTTGGCTAACTTCAAACTAACATAATTAAAAATTTCAAAGAGATCTCTCTATTGTGAGCAGAGAAAATTTAATGAAACCAAAGCTATTACATAAATCAAACCATCATTTTATCATATATTTAGTATGGTTGTTTCATTTTCTCTACTCACAACAGACAGATTTCCTTGAAATTTTCACAGAATCTTTGGCTAACTTCAAACTAATATAATTAAAAATTTTAAAGAGATCTGTCTGTTGTGAGGAGAGAAAATTGAATAAAACCAAAGCCATTACATAAATCAAACCATCATTTTATCATCATTTTAGTATTGCTTTGGTTTAATTTTCTCTACTCACAAGAGACAGATTTCCTTGAAATTTTCACAGAATCTTTGGCTAACTTCAAACTAATATAATTAAAAATTTCAAAGAGATCTGTTTATTGTGAGCAGAGAAAAATGAATGAAACCAAAGCTATTACATGAACCAAACCATCATTTTATCATATATTTAGTATGGTGGTTTCATTTTCTCTACTCACAACAGACAGATTTCCTTAAAATTTTCACATAATCTTTGGCTAACTTCAAACTAATATAATTAAAAATTTTAAAGAGATCTGTCTGTTGTGAGGAGAGAAAATTGAATAAAACCAAAGCCATTACATAAATCAAACCATCATTTTATCATCATTTTAGTATTGCTTTGGTTTAATTTTCTCTACTCACAAACAACAGATTTCCTTGAAATTTTCACAGAATCTTTGGCTAACTTAAAACTAATAAAATTAAAAATTTCAAAGAGATCTGTCTTTTGTGAGCAGAGAAAATTGAATGAAACCATCGCTTAGACTAAAAGTGTATTTAAAAAACCTCAATAAAAAAATTTTTATCTTGACATATCCATGCATATCTCTGAAACTAAAATTTTATTTGAAAAAAAAAATTCAAATCCTGTTTAAGCATCTAAAACTAAATTCGATTGTAGTTAAAAAACCTTAATAAAAAATTTTTATCTTGACATATTGTTGCATATCTCTTAGACTAAAAGTGTATTTAAAAAACCTCAATAAAAAAATTTTTATCTTGACATATCCATGCATATCTCTGAAACTAAAATTTTATTTGAAAAAAAAAATTCAAATCCAGTTTAAGCATTTAAAACTAAATTCGATTGTATTTAAAAAACTTTAATAAAAAATTTTTATCTTGACATATTCATGCATATCTCTTAGACTAATAAAACCAAAGCCATTACATAAATCAAACCATCATTTTAGTATTGCTTTGGTTTAATTTTCTCTACTCACAACAAACAGATTTCCTTGAAATTTTCACAGAATTTTTGGCTTACTTCAAACTAATATAATTAAAATTTTTAAAGAGATCTGTTTGTTGTGAGAAGAGAAAATTGAATAAAACCAAAGCCATTACATAAATCAAACCATCATTTTATCATCATTTTAGTATTGCTTTGGTTTAATTTTCTCTACTCACAAGAAACAGATTTCCTTGAAATTTTCACAGAATCTTTGGCTAACTTCAAACTAATATAATTAAAAATTTCAAAGAGATCTGTCTATTGTGAGCAGAGAAAATTGAATGAAACCAAAGCTATTACATAAATCAAACCATCATTTTATCATATATTTAGTATGGTGGTTTCATTTTCTCTACTCACAACAGACAGATTTCCTTAAAATTTTCACATAATCTTTGGCTAACTTCAAACTAATATAATTAAAATTTTTAAAGAGATCTGTCTGTTGTGAGGAGAGAAAATTGAATAAAACCAAAGCCATTACATAAATCAAACCATCATTTTATCATCATTTTAGTATTGCTTTGGTTTAATTTTCTCTACTCACAAGAAACAGATTTCCTTGAAATTTTCACAGAATCTTTGGCTAACTTCAAACTAATATAATTAAAAATTTCAAAGAGATCTGTCTATTTTGAGCAGAGAAAATTGAATGAAACCAAAGCCATTACATAAATCAAACCATCATTTTATCATCATTTTAGTATTGCTTTGGTTTAATTTTCTCTACTCACAAGAAACAGATTTCCTTGAAATTTTCACAGAATCTTTGGCTAACTTCAAACTAATATAATTAAAAATTTCAAAGAGATCTGTTTATTGTGAGCAGAGAAAATTGAATGAAACCAAAGCTATTACATGAACCAAACCATCATTTTATCATATATTTAGTATGGTGGTTTCATTTTCTCTACTCACAACAGACAGATTTCCTTAAAATTTTCACATAATCTTTGGCTAACTTCAAACTAATATAATTAAAAATTTTAAAGAGATCTGTCTGTTGTGAGGAGAGAAAATTGAATAAAACCAAAGCCATTACATAAATCAAACCATCATTTTATCATCATTTTAGTATTGCTTTGGTTTAATTTTCTCTACTCACAAACAACAGATTTCCTTGAAATTTTCACAAAATCTTTGGCTAACTTCAAACTAATAAAATTAAAAATTTCAAAGAGATCTGTCTTTTGTGAGCAGAGAAAATTGAATGAAACCATCGCTTAGACTAAAAGTGTATTTAAAAAACCTCAATAAAAAAATTTTTATCTTGACATATCCATGCATATCTCTGAAACTAAAATTTTATTTGAAAAAAAAAATTCAAATCCTGTTTAAGCATCTAAAACTTAATTCGATTGTATTTAAAAAACCTTAATAAAAAATTTTTATCTTGACATATTGTTGCATATCTCTTAGACTAAAAGTGTATTTAAAAAACCTCAATAAAAAAATTTTTATCTTGACATATCCATGCATATCTCTGAAACTAAAATTTTATTTGAAAAAAAAAATTCAAATCCAGTTTAAGCATTTAAAACTAAATTCGATTGTATTTAAAAAACTTTAATAAAAAATTTTTATCTTGACATATTCATGCATATCTCTTAGACTAATAAAACCAAAGCCATTACATAAATCAAACCATCATTTTAGTATTGCTTTGGTTTAATTTTCTCTACTCACAACAAACAGATTTCCTTGAAATTTTCACAGAATTTTTGGCTTACTTCAAACTAATATAATTAAAATTTTTAAAGAAATCTGTTTGTTGTGAGAAGAGAAAATTGAATAAAACCAAAGCCATTACATAAATCAAACCATCATTTTATCATCATTTTAGTATTGCTTTGGTTTCATTTTCTCTACTCACAAGAGACAGATTTCCTTGAAATTTTTACAGAATCTTTGGCTAACTTCAAACTAATATAATTAAAAATTTCAAAGAGATCTGTCTATTGTGAGCAGAGAAAATTGAATGAAACCAAAGCTATTACATAAATCAAACCATCATTTTATCATATATTTAGTATGGTGGTTTCATTTTCTCTACTCACAACAGACAGATTTCCTTGAAATTTTCACAGAATTTTTGGCTTACTTCAAACTAATATAATTAAAATTTTTAAAGAAATCTGTTTGTTGTGAGAAGAGAAAATTGAATAAAACCAAAGCCATTACATAAATCAAACCATCATTTTATCATCATTTTAGTATTGCTTTGGTTTCATTTTCTCTACTCACAAGAGACAGATTTCCTTGAAATTTTTACAGAATCTTTGGCTAACTTCAAACTAATATAATTAAAAATTTCAAAGAGATCTGTCTATTGTGAGCAGAGAAAATTGAATGAAACCAAAGCTATTACATAAATCAAACCATCATTTTATCATATATTTAGTATGGTGGTTTCATTTTCTCTACTCACAACAGACAGATTTCCTTAAAATTTTCACATAATCTTTGGCTAACTTCAAACTAATATAATTAAAATTTTTAAAGAGATCTGTCTGTTGTGAGGAGAGAAAATTGAATAAAACCAAAGCCATTACATAAATCAAACCATCATTTTATCATCATTTTAGTATTGCTTTGGTTTAATTTTCTCTACTCACAAGAAACAGATTTCCTTGAAATTTTCACAGAATCTTTGGCTAACTTCAAACTAATATAATTAAAAATTTCAAAGAGATCTGTCTATTTTGAGCAGAGAAAATTGAATGAAACCAAAGCCATTACATAAATCAAACAATCATTTTATCATCATTTTAGTATTGCTTTGGTTTAATTTTCTCTACTCACAAAAGACAGATTTCCTTGAAATTTTCACAGAATCTTTGGCTAACTTCAAACTAATATAATTAAAAATTTCAAAGAGATCTGTTTATTGTGAGCAGAGAAAATTGAATGAAACCAAAGCTATTACATGAACCAAACCATCATTTTATCATATATTTAGTATGGTGGTTTCATTTTCTCTACTCACAACAGACAGATTTCCTTGAAATTTTCACAGAATCTTTGGCTAACTTCAAACTAATATAATTAAAAATTTCAAAGAGATCTGTTTATTGTGAGCAGAGAAAATTGAATGAAACCAAAGCTATTACATGAACCAAACCATCATTTTATCATATATTTAGTATGGTGGTTTCATTTTCTCTACTCACAACAGACAGATTTCCTTGAAATTTTCACAGAATCTTTGGCTAACTTCAAACTAACATAATTAAAAATTTCAAAGAGATCTCTCTATTGTGAGCAGAGAAAATTTAATGAAACCAAAGCTATTACATAAATCAAACCATCATTTTATCATATATTTAGTATGGTTGTTTCATTTTCTCTACTCACAACAGACAGATTTCCTTGAAATTTTCACAGAATCTTTGGCTAACTTCAATCTAATATAATTAAAATTTTTAAAGAGATCTGTCTGTTGTGAGGAGAGAAAAATGAATAAAACCAAAGCCATTACATAAATCAAACCATCATTTTATCATCATTTTAGTATTGCTTTGGTTTAATTTTCTCTACTCACAAGCGACAGATTTCCTTGAAATTTTTACAGAATCTTTGGCTAACTTCAAACTAATATAATTAACAATTTCAAAGAGATCTGTCTATTGTGAGCAGAGAAAATTGAATGAAACCAAAGCTATTACATGAACCAAACCATCATTTTATCATATATTTAGTATGGTGGTTTCATTTTCTCTACTCACAACAGACAGATTTCCTTGAAATTTTCACAGAATCTTTGGCTAACTTCAAACTAATAAAATTAAAAATTTCAAAGAGATCTGTTTGTTGTGAGCAGAGAAAATTGAATGAAACCATCTCTTAGACTAAAAGTGTATTTAAAAAACCTCAATAAAAAAATTTTTATCTTGACATATCCATGCATATCTCTGAAACTAACATTTTATTTAAAAAAAAAATTCAAATCCAGTTTAAGCATCTAAAACTAAATTCGATTGTATTTAAAAAACCTTAATAAAAAATTTTTATCTTGACATATTGTTAGACTAATAAAACCAAAGCCATTACATAAATCAAGCCATCATTTTAGTATTGCCTTGGTTTAATTTTCTCTACTCACAACAAACAGATTTCCTTGAAATTTTCACAGAATTTTTGGCTTACTTCAAACTAATATAATTAAAATTTTTAAAGAGATCTGTTTGTTGTGAGAAGAGAAAATTGAATAAAACCAAAGCCATTACATAAATCAAACCATCATTTTATCATCATTTTAGTATTGCTTTGGTTTAATTTTCTCTACTCACAAGAGACAGATTTCCTTGAAATTTTCACAGAATCTTTGGCTAACTTCAAACTAATATAATTAAAAATTTTAAAGAGATCTGTCTATTGTGAGCAGAGAAAATTTAATGAAACCAAAGCTATTACATAAATCAAACCATCATTTTATCATATATTTAGTATGGTTGTTTCATTTTCTCTACTCACAACAGACAGATTTCTTTGAAATTTTCACAGAATCTTTGGCTAACTTCAAACTAATATAATTAAAATTTTTAAAGAGATCTGTCTGTTGTGAGGAGAGAAAATTGAATAAAACCAAAGCCATTACATAAATCAAACCATCATTTTATCATCATTTTAGTATTGCTTTGGTTTAATTTTCTCTACTCACAAACAACAGATTTCTTTGAAATTTATACAGAATCTTTGGCTAACTTCAAGCTAATATAATTAAAAATTTCAAAGAGATCTGTCTATTGTGAGCAGAGAAAATTGAATGAAACCAAAGCCATTACATAAATCAAACCATCATTTTCTCATCATTTTAGTATTGCTTTGGTTTAATTTTCTCTACTCACAAGAGACAGATTTCCTTGAAATTTTCACAGAATCTTTGGCTAACTTCAAACTAATATAATTAAAAATTTCAAAGAGACCTGTTTATTGTGAGCAGAGAAAATTGAATGAAACCAAAGCTATTACATGAACCAAACCATCATTTTATCATATATTTAGTATGGTGGTTTCATTTTCTCTACTCACAACAGACAGATTTCATTGAAATTTTTACAGAATCTTTGGCTAACTTCAAACTAATATAATTAAAATTTTTAAAGAGATCTGTATGTTGTGAGGAGAGAAAATTGAATAAAACCAAAGCCATTACATAAATCAAACCATCATTTTATCATCATTTTAGTATTGCTTTGGTTTAATTTTCTCTACTCACAAAAAAAAGATTTCCTTGAAATTTTCACAGAATCTTTGGCTAACTTCAAACTAATATAATTAAAAATTTCAAAAAGATCTGTCTATTGTGAGCAGAGAAAATTGAATGAAACCAAAGCTATTACATAAATCAAACCATCATTTTATCATATATTTAGTATGGTGGTTTCATTTTCTCTACTCACAACAGACAGATTTCCTTAAAATTTTCACACAATCTTTGGCTAACTTCAAACTAATATAATTAAAATTTTTAAAGAGATCTGTCTGTTGTGAGGAGAGAAAATTGAATGAAACCATCTCTTAGACTAAAAGTGTATTTAAAAAACCTCAATAAAAAAATTTTTATCTTGACATATCCATGCATATCTCTGAAACTAAAATTTTATTTGAAAAAAAAAATTCAAATCCAGTTTAAGCATTTAAAACTAAATTCGATTGTATTTAAAAAACTTTAATAAAAAATTTTTATCTTGACATATTCATGCATATCTCTTAGACTAATAAAACCAAAGCCATTACATAAATCAAACCATCATTTTAGTATTGCTTTGGTTTAATTTTCTCTACTCACAACAAACAGATTTCCTTGAAATTTTTACAGAAGCTTTGGCTAACTTCAAACTAATATAATTAAAAATTTCAAAGAGATCTGTCTATTGTGAGCAGAGAAAATTGAATGAAACCAAAGCTATTACATAAATCAAACCATCATTTTATCATATTTTTAGTATGGTGGTTTCATTTTCTGTACTCACAACAGACAGATTTCCTTAAAATTTTCACATAATCTTTGGCTAACTTCAAACTAATATAATTAAAATTTTTAAAGAGATCTGTCTGTTGTGAGGAGAGAAAATTGAATGAAACCATCTCTTAGACTAAAAGTGTATTTAAAAAACCTCAATAAAAAAATTTTTATCTTGACATATCCATGCATATCTCTGAAACTAAAATTTTAATTGAAAAAAAAAATTCAAATCCAGTTTAAGCATTTAAAACTAAATTCGATTGTATTTAAAAAACTTTAATAAAAAATTTTTATCTTGACATATTCATGCATATCTCTTAGACTAATAAAACCAAAGCCATTACATAAATCAAACCATCATTTTAGTATTGCTTTGGTTTAATTTTCTCTACTCACAACAAACAGATTTCCTTGAAATTTTCACAGAATTTTTGGCTTACTTCAAACTAATATAATTAAAATTTTTAAAGAGATCTGTTTGTTGTGAGAAGAGAAAATTGAATAAAACCAAAGCCATTACATAAATCAAACCATCATTTTATCATCATTTTAGTATGGCTTTGGTTTAATTTTCTCTACTCACAAGAAACAGATTTCCTTGAAATTTTCACAGAATCTTTGGCTAACTTCAAACTAATATAATTAAAAATTTCAAAGAGATCTGTCTATTGTGAGCAGAGAAAATTGAATGAAACCAAAGCTATTACATAAATCAAACCATCATTTTATCATATATTTAGTATGGTGGTTTCATTTTCTCTACTCACAACAGACAGATTTCCTTAAAATTTTCACACAATCTTTGGCTAACTTCAAACTAATATAATTAAAAATTTTAAAGAGATCTGTCTGTTGTGAGGAGAGAAAATTGAATAAAACCAAAGCCATTACATAAATCAAACCATCATTTTATCATCATTTTAGTATTGCTTTGGTTTAATTTTCTCTACTCACAAGAAACAGATTTCCTTGAAATTTTCACAGAATCTTTGGCTAACTTCAAACTAATATAATTAAAAATTTCAAAGAGATCTGTCTATTGTGAGCAGAGAAAATTGAATGAAACCAAAGCTATTACATAAATCAAACCATCATTTTATCATATATTTAGTATGGTGGTTTCATTTTCTCTACTCACAACAGACAGATTTCCTTAAAATTTTCACATAATCTTTGGCTAACTTCAAACTAATATAATTAAAATTTTTAAAGAGATCTGTCTGTTGTGAGGAGAGAAAATTGAATGAAACCATCTCTTAGACTAAAAGTGTATTTAAAAAACCTCAATAAAAAAATTTTTATCTTGACATATCCATGCATATCTCTGAAACTAAAATTTTATTTGAAAAAAAAAATTCAAATCCAGTTTAAGCATTTAAAACTAAATTCGATTGTATTTAAAAAACTTTAATAAAAAATTTTTATCTTGACATATTCATGCATATCTCTTAGACTAATAAAACCAAAGCCATTACATAAATCAAACCATCATTTTAGTATTGCTTTGGTTTAAGAAAATTGAATGAAACCAAAGCTATTACATAAATCAAACCATCATTTTATCATATATTTAGTATGGTGGTTTCATTTTCTCTACTCACAACAGACAGATTTCCTTAAAATTTTCACATAATCTTTGGCTAACTTCAAACTAATATAATTAAAATTTTTAAAGAGATCTGTCTGTTGTGAGGAGAAAAAATTGAATGAAACCATCTCTTAGACTAAAAGTGTATTTAAAAAACCTCAATAAAAAAATTTTTATCTTGACATATCCATGCATATCTCTGAAACTAAAATTTTATTTGAAAAAAAAAATTCAAATCCAGTTTAAGCATTTAAAACTAAATTCGATTGTATTTAAAAAATTTTTATCTTGACATATTCATGCATATCTCTTAGACTAATAAAACCAAAGCCATTACATAAATCAAACCATCATTTTAGTATTGCTTTGGTTTAATTTTCTCTACTCACAACAAACAGATTTCCTTGAAATTTTTACAGAAGCTTTGGCTAACTTCAAACTAATATAATTAAAAATTTCAAAGAGATCTGTCTATTGTGAGCAGAGAAAATTGAATGAAACCAAAGCTATTACATAAATCAAACCATCATTTTATCATATTTTTAGTATGGTGGTTTCATTTTCTCTACTCACAACAGACAGATTTCCTTAAAATTTTCACATAATCTTTGGCTAACTTCAAACTAATATAATTAAAATTTTTAAAGAGATCTGTCTGTTGTGAGGAGAGAAAATTGAATGAAACCATCTCTTAGACTAAAAGTGTATTTAAAAAACATCAATAAAAAAATTTTTATCTTGACATATCCATGCATATCTCTGAAACTAAAATTTTATTTGAACAAAAAAATTCAAATCCAGTTTAAGCATTTAAAACTAAATTCGATTGTATTTAAAAAACTTTAATAAAAAATTTTTATCTTGACATATTCATGCATATCTCTTAGACTAATAAAACCAAAGCCATTACATAAATCAAACCATCATTTTAGTATTGCTTTGGTTTAATTTTCTCTACTCACAACAAACAGATTTCCTTGAAATTTTCACAGAATTTTTGGCTTACTTCAAACTAATATAATTAAAATTTTTAAAGAGATCTGTTTGTTGTGAGAAGAGAAAATTGAATAAAACCAAAGCCATTACATAAATCAAACCATCATTTTATCATCATTTTAGTATGGCATTGGTTTAATTTTCTCTACTCACAAGAGACAGATTTCCTTAAAATTTTCACAGAATCTTTGGCTAACTTCAAACTAATATAATTAAAAATTTTAAAGAGATCTGTCTGTTGTGAGGAGAGAAAATTGAATAAAACCAAAGCCATTACATAAATCAAACCATCATTTTATCATCATTTTAGTATTGCTTTGGTTTAATTTTCTCTACTCACAAACAACAGATTTCTTTGAAATTTATACAGAATCTTTGGCTAACTTCAAGCTAATATAATTAAAAATTTCAAAGAGATCTGTCTATTGTGAGCAGAGAAAATTGAATGAAACCAAAGCCATTACATAAATCAAACCATCATTTTCTCATCATTTTAGTATTGCTTTGGTTTAATTTTCTCTACTCACAAGAGACAGATTTCCTTGAAATTTTTACAGAATCTTTGGCTAACTTCAAACTAATATAATTAAAAATTTCAAAGAGACCTGTTTATTGTGAGCAGAGAAAATTGAATGAAACCAAAGCTATTACATGAACCAAACCATCATTTTATCATATATTTAGTATGGTGGTTTCATTTTCTCTACTCACAACAGACAGATTTCATTGAAATTTTTACAGAATCTTTGGCTAACTTCAAACTAATATAATTAAAATTTTTAAAGAGATCTGTATGTTGTGAGGAGAGAAAATTGAATAAAACCAAAGCCATTACATAAATCAAACCATCATTTTATCATCATTTTAGTATTGCTTTGGTTTAATTTTCTCTACTCACAAAAAAAAGATTTCCTTGAAATTTTCACAGAATCTTTGGCTAACTTCAAACTAATATAATTAAAAATTTCAAAAAGATCTGTCTATTGTGAGCAGAGAAAATTGAATGAAACCAAAGCTATTACATAAATCAAACCATCATTTTATCATATATTTAGTATGGTGGTTTCATTTTCTCTACTCACAACAGACAGATTTCCTTAAAATTTTCACATAATCTTTGGCTAACTTCAAACTAATATAATTAAAATTTTTAAAGAGATCTGTCTGTTGTGAGGAGAGAAAATTGAATGAAACCATCTCTTAGACTAAAAGTGTATTTAAAAAACCTCAATAAAAAAAATTTTATCTTGACATATCCATGCATATCTCTGAAACTAAAATTTTATTTGAAAAAAAAAATTCAAATCCAGTTTAAGCATTTAAAACTAAATTCGATTGTATTTAAAAAACTTTAATAAAAAATTTTTATCTTGACATATTCATGCATATCTCTTAGACTAATAAAACCAAAGCCATTACATAAATCAAACCATCATTTTAGTATTGCTTTGGTTTAATTTTCTCTACTCACAACAAACAGATTTCCTTGAAATTTTTACAGAAGCTTTGGCTAACTTCAAACTAATATAATTAAAAATTTCAAAGAGATCTGTCTATTGTGAGCAGAGAAAATTGAATGAAACCAAAGCTATTACATAAATCAAACCATCATTTTATCATATTTTTAGTATGGTGGTTTCATTTTCTCTACTCACAACAGACAGATTTCCTTAAAATTTTCACATAATCTTTGGCTAACTTCAAACTAATATAATTAAAATTTTTAAAGAGATCTGTCTGTTGTGAGGAGAGAAAATTGAATGAAACCATCTCTTAGACTAAAAGTGTATTTAAAAAACCTCAATAAAAAAATTTTTATCTTGACATATCCATGCATATCTCTGAAACTAAAATTTTATTTGAAAAAAAAAATTCAAATCCAGTTTAAGCATTTAAAACTAAATTCGATTGTATTTAAAAAACTTTAATAAAAAATTTTTATCTTGACATATTCATGCATATCTCTTAGACTAATAAAACCAAAGCCATTACATAAATCAAACCATCATTTTAGTATTGCTTTGGTTTAATTTTCTCTACTCACAACAAACAGATTTCCTTGAAATTTTCACAGAATTTTTGGCTTACTTCAAACTAATATAATTAAAATTTTTAAAGAGATCTGTTTGTTGTGAGAAGAGAAAATTGAATAAAACCAAAGCCATTACATAAATCAAACCATCATTTTATCATCATTTTAGTATGGCTTTGGTTTAATTTTCTCTACTCACAAGAAACAGATTTCCTTGAAATTTTCACAGAATCTTTGGCTAACTTCAAACTAATATAATTAAAAATTTCAAAGAGATCTGTCTATTGTGAGCAGAGAAAATTGAATGAAACCAAAGCTATTACATAAATCAAACCATCATTTTATCATATATTTAGTATGGTGGTTTCATTTTCTCTACTCACAACAGACAGATTTCCTTAAAATTTTCACACAATCTTTGGCTAACTTCAAACTAATATAATTAAAATTTTTAAAGAGATCTGTCTGTTGTGAGGAGAGAAAATTGAATAAAACCAAAGCCATTACATAAATCAAACCATCATTTTATCATCATTTTAGTATTGCTTTGGTTTAATTTTCTCTACTCACAAGAAACAGATTTCCTTGAAATTTTCACAGAATCTTTGGCTAACTTCAAACTAATATAATTAAAAATTTCAAAGAGATCTGTCTATTGTGAGCAGAGAAAATTGAATGAAACCAAAGCTATTACATAAATCAAACCATCATTTTATCATATATTTAGTATGGTGGTTTCATTTTCTCTACTCACAACAGACAGATTTCCTTAAAATTTTCACATAATCTTTGGCTAACTTCAAACTAATATAATTAAAATTTTTAAAGAGATCTGTCTGTTGTGAGGAGAGAAAATTGAATGAAACCATCTCTTAGACTAAAAGTGTATTTAAAAAACCTCAATAAAAAAATTTTTATCTTGACATATCCATGCATATCTCTGAAACTAAAATTTTATTTGAAAAAAAAAATTCAAATCCAGTTTAAGCATTTAAAACTAAATTCGATTGTATTTAAAAAACTTTAATAAAAAATTTTTATCTTGACATATTCATGCATATCTCTTAGACTAATAAAACCAAAGCCATTACATAAATCAAACCATCATTTTAGTATTGCTTTGGTTTAAGTTTCTCTACTCACAACAAACAGATTTCCTTGAAATTTTCACAGAATTTTTGGCTTACTTCAAACTAATATAATTAAAATTTTTAAAGAGATCTGTTTGTTGTGAGAAGAGAAAATTGAATAAAACCAAAGCCATTACATAAATCAAACCATCATTTTATCATCATTTTAGTATTGCTTTGGTTTAATTTTCTCTACTCACAAGAAACAGATTTCCTTGAAATTTTCACAGAATCTTTGGCTAACTTCAAACTAATATAATTAAAAATTTCAAAGAGATCTGTCTATTGTGAGCAGAGAAAATTGAATGAAACCAAAGCTATTACATAAATCAAACCATCATTTTATCATATATTTAGTATGGTGGTTTCATTTTCTCTACTCACAACAGACAGATTTCCTTAAAATTTTCACACAATCTTTGGCTAACTTCAAACTAATATAATTAAAATTTTTAAAGAGATCTGTCTGTTGTGAGGAGAGAAAATTGAATAAAACCAAAGCCATTACATAAATCAAACCATCATTTTATCATCATTTTAGTATTGCTTTGGTTTAATTTTCTCTACTCACAAGAAACAGATTTCCTTGAAATTTTCACAGAATCTTTGGCTAACTTCAAACTAATATAATTAAAAATTTCAAAGAGATCTGTCTATTTTGAGCAGAGAAAATTGAATGAAACCAAAGCCATTACATAAATCAAACAATCATTTTATCATCATTTTAGTATTGCTTTGGTTTAATTTTCTCTACTCACAAAAAAAAGATTTCCTTGAAATTTTCACAGAATCTTTGGCTAACTTCAAACTAATATAATTAAAAATTTCAAAGAGATCTGTCTATTGTGAGCAGAGAAAATTGAATGAAACCAAAGCTATTACATGAACCAAACCATCATTTTATCATATATTTAGTATGGTGGTTTCATTTTCTCTACTCACAACAGACAAATTTCCTTGAAATTTTCACAGAATCTTTGGCTAACTTCAAACTAATATAATTAAAATTTTTAAAAAGATCTGTCTGTTGTGAGGAGAGAAAATTGAATAAAACCAAAGCCATTACATAAATCAAACCATCATTTTATCATCATTTTAGTATTGCTTTGGTTTAATTTTCTCTACTCACAAGAGACAGATTTCCTTGAAATTTTCACAGAATCTTTGGCTAACTTCAAACTAATATAATTAAAAATTTCAAAGAGATCTGTCTATTGTGAGCAGAGAAAATTTAATGAAACCAAAGCTATTACATAAATCAAACCATCATTTTATCATATATTTAGTATGGTTGTTTCATTTTCTCTACTCACAACAAACAGATTTCCTTGAAATTTTCACAGAATCTTTGGCTAACTTCAAACTAATATAATTAAAATTTTTAAAGAGATCTGTCTGTTGTGAGGAGAGAAAATTGAATAAAACCAAAGCCATTACATAAATCAAACCATCATTTTATCATCATTTTAGTATTGCTTTGGTTTAATTTTCTCTACTCACAAGAGACAGATTTCCTTGAAATTTTCACAGAATCTTTGGCTAACTTTAAACTAATATAATTAAAAATTTCCAAGAGATCTGTCTATTGTGAGCAGAGAAAATTGAATGAAACCAAAGCTATTACATGAACCAAACCATCATTTTATCATATACTTAGTATGGTGGTTTCATTTTCTCTACTCACAACAGACAGATTTCCTTGAAATTTTCACAGAATCTTTGGCTAACTTCAAACTAATATAATTAAAATTTTTAAAGAGATCTGTCTGTTGTGAGGAGAGAAAATTGAATAAAACCAAAGCCATTACATAAATCAAACCATCATTTTATCATCATTTTAGTATTGCTTTGGTTTAATTTTCTCTACTCACAAGAGACAGATTTCCTTGAAATTTTCACAGAATCTTTGGCTAACTTCAAACTAATATAATTAAAATTTCAAAGGTATCTGTCTATTGTGAGCAGAGAAAATTTAATGAAACCAAAGCTATTACATAAATCAAACCATCATTTTATCATATATTTAGTATGGTTGTTTCATTTTCTCTACTCACAACAGACAGATTTCCTTGAAATTTTCACAGAATCTTTGGCTAACTTCAAACTAATATAATTAAAATTTTTAAAGAGATCTGTCTGTTGTGAGGAGAGAAAATTGAATAAAACCAAAGCCATTACATAAATCAAACCATCATTTTATCATCATTTTAGTATTGCTTTGGTTTAATTTTCTCTACTCACAAGAGACAGATTTCCTTGAAATTTTCACAGAATCTTTGGCTTACTTCAAACTAATATAATTAAAAATTTCAAAGAGATCTATTTATTGTAAGCAGAGAAAATTGAATGAAACCAAAGCTATTACATGAACCAAACCATCATTTTATCATATATTTAGTATGGTGGTTTCATTTTCTCTACTCACAACAGACAGATTTCCTTAAAATTTTCACATAATCTTTGGCTAACTTCAAACTAATATAATTAAAAATTTTAAAGAGATCTGTCTGTTGTGAGGAGAGAAAATTGAATAAAACCAAAGCCATTACATAAATCAAACCATCATTTTATCATCATTTTAGTATTGCTTTGGTTTAATTTTCTCTACTCACAAGAGACAGATTTCCTTGAAATTTTCACAGAATCTTTGGCTAACTTCAAACTAATATAATTAAAAATTTCAAAGAGATCTGTCTATTGTGAGCAGAGAACATTGAATGAATCCAAAGCCATTACATAAATCAAACAATCATTTTATCATCATTTTAGTATTGCTTTGGTTTAATTTTCTCTACTCACAAAAGACAGATTTCCTTGAAATTTTCACAGAATCTTTGGTGTATTTAAAAAACCTCAATAAAAAAAATTTTATCTTGACATATCCATGCATATCTCTGAAACTAAAATTTTATTTGAAAAAAAAAATTCAAATCCAGTTTAAGCATTTAAAACTAAATTCGATTGTATTTAAAAAACTTTAATAAAAAAATTTTATCTTGACATATTCATGCATATCTCTTAGACTAATAAAACCAAAGCCATTACATAAATCAAACCATCATTTTAGTATTGCTTTGGTTTAATTTTCTCTACTCACAACAAACAGATTCCCTTGAAATTTTCACAGAATTTTTGGCTTACTTCAAACTAATATAATTAAAATTTTTAAAGAGATCTGTTTGTTGTGAGAAAAGAAAATTGAATAAAACCAAAGCCATTACATAAATCAAACCATCATTTTATCATCATTTTAGTATTGCTTTGGTTTAATTTTCTCTACTCACAAGAGACAGATTTCCTTGAAACTTTCACAGAATCTTTGGCTAACTTCAAACTAATATAATTAAAAATTTCAAAGAGATCTGTCTATTGTGAGCAGAGAAAATTGAATGAAACCAAAGCTATTACATAAATCAAACCATCATTTTATCATATATTTAGTATGGTGGTTTCATTTTCTCTACTCACAACAGACAGATTTCCTTAAAATTTTCACATAATCTTTGGCTAACTTCAAACTAATATAATTAAAAATTTTAAAGAGATCTGTCTGTTGTGAGGAGAGAAAATTGAATAAAACCAAAGCCATTACATAAATCAAACCATCATTTTATCATCATTTTAGTATTGCTTTGGTTTAATTTTCTCTACTCACAAGAGACAGATTTCCTTGAAATTTTCACAGAATCTTTGGCTAACTTCAAACTAATATAATTAAAAATTTCAAAGAGATCTGTTTATTGTGAGCAGAGAAAATTGAATGAAACCAAAGCCATTACATAAATCAAACAATCATTTTATCATCATTTTAGTATTGCTTTGGTTTAATTTTCTCTACTCACAAAAGACAGATTTCCTTGAAATTTTCACAGAATCTTTGGCTAACTTCAAACTAATATAATTAAAAATTTCAAAGAGATCTGTTTATTGTGAGCAGAGAAAATTGAATGAAACCAAAGCTATTACATAAATCAAACCATCATTTTATCATATATTTAGTATATTTGTTTCATTTTCTCTACTCACAACAGACAGATTTCCTTGAAATTTTTACAGAATCTTTGGCTAACTTCAAACTAATATAATTAAAAATTTCAAAGAGATCTGTCTATTGTGAGCAGAGAAAATTGAATGAAACCAAAGCTATTACATGAACCAAACCATCATTTTATCATATATTTAGTATAGTGGTTTCATTTTCTCTACTCACAACAGACAGATTTCCTTGAAATTTTCACAGAATCTTTGGCTAACTTAAAACTAATAAAATTAAAAATTTCAAAGAGATCTGTCTATTGTGAGCAGAGAAAATCGAATGAAACCATCTCTTAGACTAAAAGTGTATTTAAAAAACCTCAATAAAAAAATTTTTATCTTGACATATCCATGCATATCTCTGAAACTAAAATTTTATTTGAAAAAAAAAATTCAAATCCAGTTTAAGCATCTAAAACTAAATTCGATTGTATTTAAAAAACCTTAATAAAAAATTTTTATCTTGACATATTGTTGCATATCTCTTAGACTAAAAGTGTATTTAAAAAACCTCAATAAAAAAAATTTTATCTTGACATATCCATGCATATCTCTGAAACTAAAATTTTATTTGAAAAAAAAAATTCAAATCCAGTTTAAGCATTTAAAACTAAATTCGATTGTATTTAAAAAACTTTAATAAAAAATTTTTCTCTTGACATATTCATGCATATCTCTTAGACTAATAAAACCAAAGCCATTACATAAATCAAACCATCATTTTAGTATTGCTTTGGTTTAATTTTCTCTACTCACAACAAACAGATTCCCTTGAAATTTTCACAGAATTTTTGGCTTACTTCAAACTAATATAATTAAAATTTTTAAAGAGATCTGTTTGTTGTGAGAAAAGAAAATTGAATAAAACCAAAGCCATTACATAAATCAAACCTTTATTTTATCATCATTTTAGTATTGCTTTGGTTTAATTTTCTCTACTCACAAGAGACAGATTTCCTTGAAACTTTCACAGAATCTTTGGCTAACTTCAAACTAATATAATTAAAAATTTCAAAGAGATCTGTCTATTGTGAGCAGAGAAAATTGAATGAAACCAAAGCTATTACATAAATCAAACCATCATTTTATCATATATTTAGTATGGTGGTTTCATTTTCTCTACTCACAACAGACAGATTTCCTTAAAATTTTCACATAATCTTTGGCTAACTTCAAACTAATATAATTAAAAATTTTAAAGAGATCTGTCTGTTGTGAGGAGAGAAAATTGAATAAAACCAAAGCCATTACATAAATCAAACCATCATTTTATCATCATTTTAGTATTGCTTTGGTTTAATTTTCTCTACTCACAAGAGACAGATTTCCTTGAAATTTTCACAGAATCTTTGGCTAACTTCAAACTAATATAATTAAAAATTTCAAAGAGATCTGTCTATTGTGAGCAGAGAAAATTGAATGAAACCAAAGCCATTACATAAATCAAACAATCATTTTATCATCATTTTAGTATTGCTTTGGTTTAATTTTCTCTACTCACAAAAGACAGATTTCCTTGAAATTTTCACAGAATCTTTGGCTAACTTCAAACTAATATAATTAAAAATTTCAAAGAGATCTGTTTATTGTGAGCAGAGAAAATTGAATGAAACCAAAGCTATTACATAAATCAAACCATCATTTTATCATATATTTAGTATGGTTGTTTCATTTTCTCTACTCACAACAGACAGATTTCCTTGAAATTTTTACAGAATCTTTGGCTAACTTCAAACTAATATAATTAAAAATTTCAAAGAGATCTGTCTATTGTGAGCAGAGAAAATTGAATGAAACCAAAGCTATTACATGAACCAAACCATCATTTTATCATATATTTAGTATGGTGGTTTCATTTTCTCTACTCACAACAGACAGATTTCCTTGAAATTTTCACAGAATCTTTGGCTAACTTCAAACTAATAAAATTAAAAATTTCAAAGAGATCTGTCTATTGTGAGCAGAGAAAATTGAATGAAACCATCTCTTAGACTAAAAGTGTATTTAAAAAACCTCAATAAAAAAATTTTTATCTTGACATATCCATGCATATCTCTGAAACTAAAATTTTATTTGAAAAAAAAATTCAAATCCAGTTTAAGCATCTAAAACTAAATTCGATTGTATTTAAAAAACCTTAATAAAAAATTTTTATCTTGACATATTCATGCATATCTCTTAGACTAATAAAACCAAAGCCATTACATAAATCAAACCATCATTTTAGTATTGCTTTGGTTTAATTTTCTCTACTCACAACAAACAGATTCCCTTGAAATTTTCACAGAATTTTTGGCTTACTTCAAACTAATATAATTAAAATTTTTAAACAGATCTGTTTGTTGTGAGAAAAGAAAATTGAATAAAACCAAAGCCATTACATAAATCAAACCATCATTTTATCATCATTTTAGTATTGCTTTGGTTTAATTTTCTCTACTCACAAGAGACAGATTTCCTTGAAACTTTCACAGAATCTTTGGCTAACTTCAAACTAATATAATTAAAAATTTCAAAGAGATCTGTCTATTGTGAGCAGAGAAAATTTAATGAAACCAAAGCTATTACATAAATCAAACCATCATTTTATCATATATTTAGTATGGTGGTTTCATTTTCTCTACTCACAACAGACAGATTTCCTTAAAATTTTCACATAATTTTTGGCTAACTTCAAACTAATATAATTAAAAATTTTAAAGAGATCTGTCTGTTGTGAGGAGAGAAAATTGAATAAAACCAAAGCCATTACATAAATCAAACCATCATTTTATCATCATTTTAGTATTGCTTTGGTTTAATTTTCTCTACTCACAAGAGACAGATTTCCTTGAAATTTTCACAGAATCTTTGGCTAACTTCAAACTAATATAATTAAAAATTTCAAAGAGATCTGTCTATTGTGAGCAGAGAAAATTGAATGAAACCAAAGCCATTTCATAAATCAAACAATCATTTTATCATCATTTTAGTATTGCTTTGGTTTAATTTTCTCTACTCACAAAAAACAGATTTCCTTGAAATTTTCACAGAATCTTTGGCTAACTTCAAACTAATATAATTAAAAATTTCAAAGAGATCTGTTTATTGTAAGCAGAGAAAATTGAATGAAACCAAAGCTATTACATAAATCAAACCATCATTTTATCATATATTTCCTTAAAATTTTCACAGAATCTTTGGCTAACTTCAAACTAATATAATTAAAATTTTTAAAGAGATCTGTCTGTTGTGAGGAGAGAAAATTGAATAAAACCAAAGCCATTACATAAATCAAACCATCATTTTATCATCATTTTAGTATTGCTTTGGTTTAATTTTCTCTACTCACAAGAAACAGATTTCCTTGAAACTTTCACAGAATCTTTGGCTAACTTCAAACTAATATAATTAAAAATTTCAAAGAGATCTGTCTATTGTGAGCAGAGAAAATTTAATGAAACCAAAGCTATTACATAAATCAAACCATCATTTTATCATATATTTAGTATGGTGGTTTCATTTTCTCTACTCACAACAGACTGATTTCCTTAAAATTTTCACATAATCTTTGGCTAACTTCAAACTAATATAATTAAAAATTTTAAAGAGATCTGTCTGTTGTGAGGAGAGAAAATTGAATAAAACCAAAGCCATTACATAAATCAAACCATCATTTTATCATCATTTTAGTATTGCTTTGGTTTAATTTTCTCTACTCACAAGAGACAGATTTCCTTGAAATTTTCACAGAATCTTTGGCTAACTTCAAACTAATATAATTAAAAATTTCAAAGAGATCTGTCTATTGTGAGCAGAGAAAATTGAATGAAACCAAAGCCATTACATAAATCAAACAATCATTTTATCATCATTTTAGTATTGCTTTGGTTTAATTTTCTCTACTCACAAAAGACAGATTTCCTTGAAATTTTCACAGAATCTTTGGCTAACTTCAAACTAATATAATTAAAAATTTCAAAGAGATCTGTCTATTGTGAGCAGAGAAAATTGAATGAAACCAAAGCTATTACATAAATCAAACCATCATTTTATCATATATTTAGTATGGTGGTTTCATTTTCTCTACTCACAACAAACAGATTTCCTTGAAATTTTCACAGAATCTTTGGCTAACTTCAAACTAATATAATTAAAAATTTCAAAGAGATCTGTCTATTGTGAGCAGAGAAAATTGAATGAAACCATCTCTTAGACTAAAAGTGTATTTAAAAAACCTCAATAAAAAAATTTTTATCTTGACATATCCATGCATATCTCTGAAACTAAAATTTTATTTGAAAAAAAAATTCAAATCCAGTTTAAGCATCTAAAACTAAATTCGATTGTATTTAAAAAACCTTAATAAAAAATTTTTATCTTGACATATTCATGCATATCTCTTAGACTAATAAAACCAAAGCCATTACATAAATCAAACCATCATTTTAGTATTGCTTTGGTTTAATTTTCTCTACTCACAACAAACAGATTCCCTTGAAATTTTCACAGAATTTTTGGCTTACTTCAAACTAATATAATTAAAATTTTTAAACAGATCTGTTTGTTGTGAGAAAAGAAAATTGAATAAAACCAAAGCCATTACATAAATCAAACCATCATTTTATCATCATTTTAGTATTGCTTTGGTTTAATTTTCTCTACTCACAAGAGACAGATTTCCTTGAAACTTTCACAGAATCTTTGGCTAACTTCAAACTAATATAATTAAAAATTTCAAAGAGATCTGTCTATTGTGAGCAGAGAAAATTTAATGAAACCAAAGCTATTACATAAATCAAACCATCATTTTATCATATATTTAGTATGGTGGTTTCATTTTCTCTACTCACAACAGACAGATTTCCTTAAAATTTTCACATAATTTTTGGCTAACTTCAAACTAATATAATTAAAAATTTTAAAGAGATCTGTCTGTTGTGAGGAGAGAAAATTGAATAAAACCAAAGCCATTACATAAATCAAACCATCATTTTATCATCATTTTAGTATTGCTTTGGTTTAATTTTCTCTACTCACAAGAGACAGATTTCCTTGAAATTTTCACAGAATCTTTGGCTAACTTCAAACTAATATAATTAAAAATTTCAAAGAGATCTGTCTATTGTGAGCAGAGAAAATTGAATGAAACCAAAGCCATTTCATAAATCAAACAATCATTTTATCATCATTTTAGTATTGCTTTGGTTTAATTTTCTCTACTCACAAAAAACAGATTTCCTTGAAATTTTCACAGAATCTTTGGCTAACTTCAAACTAATATAATTAAAAATTTCAAAGAGATCTGTTTATTGTAAGCAGAGAAAATTGAATGAAACCAAAGCTATTACATAAATCAAACCATCATTTTATCATATATTTCCTTAAAATTTTCACAGAATCTTTGGCTAACTTCAAACTAATATAATTAAAATTTTTAAAGAGATCTGTCTGTTGTGAGGAGAGAAAATTGAATAAAACCAAAGCCATTACATAAATCAAACCATCATTTTATCATCATTTTAGTATTGCTTTGGTTTAATTTTCTCTACTCACAAGAAACAGATTTCCTTGAAACTTTCACAGAATCTTTGGCTAACTTCAAACTAATATAATTAAAAATTTCAAAGAGATCTGTCTATTGTGAGCAGAGAAAATTTAATGAAACCAAAGCTATTACATAAATCAAACCATCATTTTATCATATATTTAGTATGGTGGTTTCATTTTCTCTACTCACAACAGACTGATTTCCTTAAAATTTTCACATAATCTTTGGCTAACTTCAAACTAATATAATTAAAAATTTTAAAGAGATCTGTCTGTTGTGAGGAGAGAAAATTGAATAAAACCAAAGCCATTACATAAATCAAACCATCATTTTATCATCATTTTAGTATTGCTTTGGTTTAATTTTCTCTACTCACAAGAGACAGATTTCCTTGAAATTTTCACAGAATCTTTGGCTAACTTCAAACTAATATAATTAAAAATTTCAAAGAGATCTGTCTATTGTGAGCAGAGAAAATTGAATGAAACCAAAGCCATTACATAAATCAAACAATCATTTTATCATCATTTTAGTATTGCTTTGGTTTAATTTTCTCTACTCACAAAAGACAGATTTCCTTGAAATTTTCACAGAATCTTTGGCTAACTTCAAACTAATATAATTAAAAATTTCAAAGAGATCTGTCTATTGTGAGCAGAGAAAATTGAATGAAACCAAAGCTATTACATAAATCAAACCATCATTTTATCATATATTTAGTATGGTGGTTTCATTTTCTCTACTCACAACAAACAGATTTCCTTGAAATTTTCACAGAATCTTTGGCTAACTTCAAACTAATATAATTAAAAATTTTAAAGAGATCTGTCTGTTGTGAGGAGACAAAATTGAATAAAACCAAAGCCATTACATAAATCAAACCATCATTTTATCAGCATTTTAGTATTGCTTTGGTATAATTTTCTCTACTCACAAGAGACAGATTTCTTTGAAATTTTCACAGAATCTTTGGCTAACTTCAAACTAATATAATTAAAAATTTCAAAGAGATCTGTCTATTGTGAGCAGAGAAAATTGAATGAAACCAAAGCTATTACATAAATCAAACCATCATTTTATCATATATTTAGTATGGTGGTTTCATTTTCTCTAATCACAACAGACAGATTTCCTTGAAATTTTCACAGAATCTTTGGCTAACTTCAAACTAATATAATTAAAATTTTTAAAGAGATCTGTCTGTTGTGAGGAGACAAAATTGAATAAAACCAAAGCCATTACATAAATCAAACCATCATTTTATCAGCATTTTAGTATTGCTTTGGTTTAATTTTCTCTACTCACAAGAGACAGATTTCCTTGAAATTTTCACAGAATCTTTGGCTAACTTCAAACTAATATAATTAAAATTTTTAAAGAGATCTGTCTGTTGTGAGGAGACAAAATTGAATAAAACCAAAGCCATTACATAAATCAAACCATCATTTTATCAGCATTTTAGTATTGCTTTGGTTTAATTTTCTCTACTCACAAGAGACAGATTTCCTTGAAATTTATACAGAATCTTTGGCTAACTTCAAACTAATATAATTAAAAATTTCAAAGAGATCTGTCTATTGTGAGCAGAGAAAATTGAATGAAACCAAAGCTATTACATAAATCAAACCATCATTTTATCATATATTTAGTATGGTGGTTTTATTTTCTCTACTCACAAGAGACAGATTTCCTTGAAATTTTTACAGAATCTTTGGCTAACTTCAAACTAATATAATTAAAAGTTTCAAAGAGATCTGACTATTGTGAGCAGAGAAAATTGAATGAAACCAAAGCTATTACATAAATCAAACCATCATTTTATCATATATTTAGTATGGTGGTTTCATTTTCTCTACTCACAACAGACAGATTTCCTTGAAATTTTCACAGAATCTTTGGCTAACTTCTAACTAATATAATTAAAAATTTTAAAGAGATCTGTCTGTTGTGAGGAGACAAAATTGAATAAAACCAAAGCCATTACATAAATCAAACCATCATTTTATCAGCATTTTAGTATTGCTTTGGTATAATTTTCTCTACTCACAAGAGACAGATTTCTTTGAAATTTTCACAGAATATTTGGCTAACTTCAAACTAATATAATTAAAAATTTCAAAGAGATCTGTCTATTGTGAGCAGAGAAAAACGAATGAAACCAAAGCTATTACATAAATCAAACCATCATTTTATCATATATTTAGTATGGTGGTTTCATTTTCTCTACTCACAACAGACAGATTTCCTTGAAATTTTCACAGAATCTTTGGCTAACTTCTAACTAATATAATTAAAATTTTTAAAGAGATCTGTCTGTTGTGAGGAGACAAAATTGAATAAAACCAAAGCCATTACATAAATCAAACCATCAATTTATCAGCATTTTAGTATTGCTTTGGTTTAATTTTCTCTACTCACAAGAGACAGATTTCCTTGAAATTTTTACAGAATCTTTGGCTAACTTCAAACTAATATAATTAACAATTTCAAAGAGATCTGTCTATTGTGAGCAGAGAAAATTGAATGAAACCAAAGCTATTACATAAATCAAACCATCAGTTTATCATATATTTAGTATGGTGGTTTCATTTTCTCTACTCACAAGTGACAGATTTTCTTGAAATTTTTACAGAATCTTTGGCTAACTTCAAACTAATATAATTAAAAATTTCAAAGAGATCTGACTATTGTGAGCAGAGAAAATTGAATGAAACCAAAGCTATTACATAAATCAAACCATCATTTTATCATATATTTAGTATGGTGGTTTCATTTTCTCTACTCACAACAGACAGATTTCCTTGAAATTTTCACAGAATCTTTGGCTAACTTCAAACTAATATAATTAAATTTTTTAAAGAGATCTGTCTGTTGTGAGGAGACAAAATTGAATAAAACCAAAGCCATTACATAAATCAAACCATCATTTTATCAGCATTTTAGTATTGCTTTGGTTTAATTTTCTTTACTCACAAGAGACAGATTTCCTTGAAATTTTCACAGAATATTTGGCTAACTTCAAACTAATATAATTAAAATTTTTAAAGAGATCTGTCTGTTGTGAGGAGACAAAATTAAATAAAACCAAAGCCATTACATAAATCAAACCATCATTTTATCATATATTTAGTATGGTGGTTTTATTTTCTCTACTCACAAGAGACAGATTTCCTCGAAATTACAGAATCTTTGGCTAACTTCAAACTAATATAATTAAAAATTTCAAAGAGATCTGACTATTGTGAGCAGAGAAAATTGAATGAAACCAAAGCTATTACATAAATCAAACCATCATTTTATCATATATTTAGTATGGTGGTTTCATTTTCTCTACTCACAACAGACAGATTTCCTTGAAATTTTCACAGAATCTTTGGCTAACTTCAAACTAATATAATTAAAATTTTTAAAGAGATTTGTCTGTTGTGAGGAGACAAAATTGAATAAAACCAAAGCCATTACATAAATCAAACCATCATTTTATCAGCATTTTAGTATTGCTTTGGTTTAATTTTCTCTACTCACAAGAGACAGATTTCCTTGAAATTTTTACAGAATCTTTGGCTAACTTCAAACTAATATAATTAAAAATTTCAAAGAGATCTGTCTATTGTGAGCAGAGAAAATTGAATGAAACCAAAGCTATTACATAAATCAAACCATCATTTTATCATATATTTAGTATGGTGGTTTTATTTTCTCTACTCACAAGAGACAGATTTCCTTGAAATTTTTACAGAATCTTTGGCTAACTTCAAACTAATATAATTAAAAATTTCAAAGAGATCTGACTATTGTGAGCAGAGAAAATTGAATGAAACCAAAGCTATTACATAAATCAAACCATCATTTTATCATATATTTAGTATGGTGGTTTCATTTTCTCTACTCACAACAGACAGATTTCCTTGAAATTTTCACAGAATCTTTGGCTAACTTCAAACTAATATAATTAAAAATTTCAAAGAGATCTGTCTATTGTGAGCAGAGAAAATTGAATGAAACCAAAGCTATTACATAAATCAAACCATCATTTTATCATATATTTAGTATGGTGGTTTCATTTTCTCTACTCACAAGAGACAGATTTCCTTGAAATTTTTACAGAATCTTTGGCTAACTTCAAACTAATATAATTAAAAATTTCAAAGAGATCTGACTATTGTGAGCAGAGAAAATTGAATGAAACCAAAGCTATTACATAAATCAAACCATCATTTTATCATATATTTAGTATGGTGGTTTCATTTTCTCTACTCACAACAGACAGATTTTCTTGAAATTTTCACAGAATCTTTGGCTAACTTCAAACTAATATAATTAAATTTTTTAAAGAGATCTGTCTGTTGTGAAGAGACAAAATTGAATAAAACCAAAGCCATTACATAAATCAAACCATCATTTTATCAGCATTTTAGTATTGCTTTGGTTTAATTTTCTCTACTCACAAGAGACAGATTTCCTTGAAATTTTCACAGAATATTTGGCTAACTTCAAACTAATATAATTAAAAATTTCAAAGAGATCTGTCTCTTGTGAGCAGAGAAAATTGAATGAAACCAAAGCTATTACATAAATCAAACCATCATTTTTTCATATATTTAGTATGGTGGTTTCATTTTCTCTACTCACAACAGACAGATTATCTTGAAATTTTCACAGAATCTTTGGCTAACTTCAAACTAATATAATTAAAATTTTTAAAGAGATCTGTCTGTTGTGAGGAGACAAAATTGAATAAAACCAAAGCCATTACATAAATCAAACCATCATTTTATCAGCATTTTAGTATTGCTTTGGTTTAATTTTCTCTACTCACAAGAGACAGATTTCCTTGAAATTTTCACAGAATCTTTGGCTAACTTCAAACTAATTAATTTCAAAGAGATCTGTCTATTGTGAGCAGAGAAAATTGAATGAAACCAAAGCTATTACATAAATCAAACCATCATTTTATCATATATTTAGTATGGTGGTTTCATTTTCTCTACTCACAAGAGACAGATTTCCTTGAAATTTTTACAGAATCTTTGGCTAACTTCAAACTTATATAATTAAATTTTTTAAAGAGATCTGTCTGTTGTGAGGAGACAAAATTGAATAAAACCAAAGCCATTACATAAATCAAACCATCATTTTATCAGCATTTTAGTATTGCTTTGGTTTAATTTTCTCTACTCACAAGAGACAGATTTCCTTGAAATTTTCACAGAATCTTTGGCTAACTTCAAA
The DNA here is from genome assembly GCA_963082725.1 of Pedicia rivosa. NCBI lineage: Eukaryota > Metazoa > Arthropoda > Insecta > Diptera > Pediciidae > Pedicia > Pedicia rivosa. The sequence goes on from OY720155.1 coordinate 226,621, forward strand.
CTAATATAATTAAAAATTTCAAAGAGATCTGACTATTGTGAGCAGAGAAAATTGAATGAAACCAAAGCTATTACATAAATCAAACCATCATTTTATCATATATTTAGTATGGTGGTTTCATTTTCTCTACTCACAACAGACAGATTTCCTTGAAATTTTCACAGAATCTTTGGCTAACTTCAAACTAATATAATTAAATTTTTTAAAGAGATCTGTCTGTTGTGAGGAGACAAAATTGAATAAAACCAAAGCCATTACATAAATCAAACCATCATTTTATCAGCATTTTAGTATTGCTTTGGTTTAATTTTCTCTACTCACAAGAGACAGATTTCCTTGAAATTTTCACAGAATATTTGGCTAACTTCAAACTAATATAATTAAAATTTTTAAAGAGATCTGTCTGTTGTGAAAAGACAAAATTAAATAAAACCAAAGCCATTACATAAATCAAACCATCATTTTATCATATATTTAGTATGGTGGTTTCATTTTCTCTACTCACAAGAGACAGATTTCCTTGAAATTTTTACAGAATCTTTGGCTAACTTCAAACTAATATAATTAAAAATTTCAAAGAGATCTGACTATTGTGAGCAGAGAAAATTGAATGAAACCAAAGCTATTACATAAATCAAACCATCATTTTATCATATATTTAGTATGTTGGTTTCATTTTCTCTACTCACAACAGACAGATTTCCTTGAAATTTTCACAGAATCTTTGGCTAACTTCAAACTAATATAATTAAATTTTTTAAAGAGATCTGTCTGTTGTGAGGAGACAAAATTGAATAAAACCAAAGCCATTACATAAATCAAACCATCATTTTATCAGCATTTTAGTATTGCTTTGGTTTAATTTTCTCTACTCACAAAAAACAGATTTCCTTGAAATTTTCACATAATATTTGGCTAACTTCAAACTAATATAATTAAAAATTTTAAAGAGATCTGTCTATTGTGAGCAGAGAAAATTGAATGAAACCAAAGCTATTACATAAATCAAACCATCATTTTATCATATATTTAGTATGGTGGTTTTATTTTCTCTACTCACAAGAGACAGATTTCCTTGAAATTTTTACAGAATCTTTGGCTAACTTCAAACTTATATAATTAAAAATTTCAAAGAGATCTGACTATTGTGAGCAGAGAAAATTGAATGAAACCAAAGCTATTACATAAATCAAACCATCATTTTATCATATATTTAGTATGGTGGTTTCATTTTCTCTACTCACAACAGACAGATTTCCTTGAAATTTTCACAGAATCTTTGGCTAACTTCAAACTAATATAATTAAATTTTTTAAAGAGATCTGTCTGTTGTGAGGAGACAAAATTGAATAAAACCAAAGCCATTACATAAATCAAACCATCATTTTATCAGCATTTTAGTATTGCTTTGGTTTAATTTTCTCTACTCACAAGAGACAGATTTCCTTGAAATTTTCACAGAATATTTGGCTAACTTCAAACTAATATAATTAAAAATTTCAAAGAGATCTGTCTATTGTGAGCAGAGAAAATTGAATGAAACCAAAGCTATTACATAAATCAAACCATCATTTTATCATATATTTAGTATGGTGGTTTCATTTTCTCTACTCACAACAGACAGATTTTTTTGAAATTTTCACAGAATCTTTGGCTAACTTCAAACTAATATAATTAAAAATTTCAAAGAGATCTGTCTATTGTGAGCAGAGAAAATTGAATGAAACCAAAGCTATTACATAAATCAAACCATCATTTTATCAAATATTTAGTATGGTGGTTTCATTTTCTCTACTCACAAGAGACAGATTTCCTTGAAATTTTTACAGAATCTTTGGCTAACTTCAAACTAATATAATTAAAAATTTCAAAAATATCTGACTATTGTGAGCAGAGAAAATTGAATGAAACCAAAGCTATTACATAAATCAAACCATCATTTTATCATATATTTAGTATGGTGGTTTCATTTTCTCTACTCACAACAGACAGATTTCCTTGAAATTTTCACAGAATCTTTGGCTAACTTCAAACTAATTAATTTCAAAGAGATCTGTCTATTGTGAGCAGAGAAAATTGAATGAAACCAAAGCTATTACATAAATCAAACCATCATTTTATCATATATTTAGTATGGTGGTTTCATTTTCTCTACTCACAAGAGACAGATTTCCTTGAAATTTTCACAGAATCTTTGGCTAACTTCAAACTAATATAATTAAAATTTTTAAAGAGATCTGTCTGTTGTGAGGAGACAAAATTGAATAAAACCAAAGCCATTACATAAATCATACCATCATTTAATCAGCATTTTAGTATTGCTTTGGTTTAATTTTCTCTACTCACAAGAAACAGATTTCCTTGAAATTTTCACAGAATATTTGGCTAACTTCAAACTAATATAATTAAAAATTTCAAAGAGATCTGTCTATTGTGAGCAGAGAAAATTGAATGAAACCAAAGCTATTACATAAATCAAACCATCATTTTATCATATATTTAGAATGGTGGTTTCATTTTCTCTACTCACAACAGACAGATTTCCTTGAAATTTATACAGAACCTTTGGCTAACTTCAAACTAATATAATTAAAAATTTCAAAGAGATCTGTCTATTGTGAGCAGAGAAAATTGAATGAAACCAAAGCTATTACATAAATCAAACCATCATTTTATCATATATTTAGTATGGTGGTTTCATTTTCTCGACTCACAACAGACAGATTTCCTTGAAATTTTCACAGAATCTTTGGCTAACTTCAAAATAATATAATTAAAATTTTTAAAGAGATCTGTCAGATGTATTGCATACATAAAAGTGGTTAATTTGTGGGGTTTTAAATGTGAACTCACCAGAACTTTATTTTTAGTGTGCTCCTGAAGTTCCAGTGCATCTATAGAATACATAAAATCCATCGTGCAACATTTAGTTCTTAACAAATGAAATTGTTTATAAAAGTAAATACCCACGGATAAATGAGATGCCAACATCTTTAAAATTTTCGCAGAATCTTTAAATTACTTCAGACTAATATGATTAAAAATTTCAAAGAAATCTGTTTGTTGTGAGGAGAGAAAATTGAATAAAACCAAAGCCATTACATAAATCAAACAATCATTTTATCATCATTTTAGTATTGCTTTGGTTTAATTTTCTCTACTCACAAGAAACAGATTTCCTTGAAATTTTCACAGAATCTTTGGCTAACTTCAAACTAATATAATTAAAAATTTCAAAGAGATCTGTTTATTGTGAGCAGAGAAAATTGAATGAAACCAAAGCTATTACATGAACCAAACCATCATTTTATCATATATTTAGTATGGTGGTTTCATTTTCTCTACTCACAACAGACAGATTTCCTTGAAATTTTCACAGAATCTTTGGCTAACTTCAAACTAATAAAATTAAAAATTTCAAAGAGATCTGTCCATTGTGAGCAGAGAAAATTGAATGAAACCATCTCTTAGACTAAAAGTGTATTTAAAAAACCTCATTAAAAAAATTTTTATCTTGACATATCCATGCATATCTCTGAAACTAAAATTTTATTTGAAAAAAAAAATTCAATTCCAGTTTAAGCATCTAAAACTAAATTCGATTGTATTTAAAAAACTTTAATAAAAAATTTTTATCTTGACATATTCATGCATATCTCTTAGACTAATAAAACCAAAGCCATTACATAAATCAAACCATCATTTTAGTATTGCTTTGGTTTAATTTTCTCTACTCACAACAAACAGATTCGCTTGAAATTTTCACAGAATTTTTGGCTTACTTCAAACTAATATAATTAAAAATTTTAAAGAGATCTGTTTGTTGTGAGAAGAGAAAATTGAATAAAACCAAAGCCATTACATAAATCAAACCATCATTTTATCATATATTTAGTATGTTGGTTTCATTTTCTCTACTTACAACTGACAGATTTCCTTGAAATTTTCACAGAATCTTTGGCTAACTTCAAACTAATATAATTAAAAATTTCAAAGAGATCTGTCTATTGTGAGCAGAGAAAATTGAATGAAACCAAAGCTATTACATAAATCAAACCATCATTTTATCATATATTTAGTATGGTGGTTTCATTTTCTCGACTCACAACAGACAGATTTCCTTGAAATTTTCACAGAATCTTTGGCTAACTTCAAACTAATATAATTAAAATTTTTAAAGAGATCTGTCTGTTGTGAGGAGAGAAAATTGAATAAAACCAAAGCCATTACATAAATCAAACCATCATTTTATCATCATTTTAGTATTGCTTTGGTTTAATTTTCTCTACTCACAAAAGACAGATTTCCTTGAAATTTATACAGAATCTTTGGCTAACTTCAAGCTAATATAATTAAAAATTTCAAAGAGATCTGTCTATTGTGAGCAGAGAAACTTGAATGAAACCAAAGCTATTACATAAATCAAACCATCATTTTATCATATATTTAGTATGGTGGTTTCATTTTCTCGACTCACAACAGACAGATTTCCTTGAAATTTTTACAGAATCTTTGGCTAACTTCAAACTAATATAATTAAAAATTTCAAAGAGATCTGACTATTGTGAACAGAGAAAATTGAATGAAACCAAAGCTATTACATAAATCAAACCATCATTTTATCATATATTTAGTATGGTGGTTTCATTTTCTCTACTCACAACAGACAGATTTCCTTGAAATTTTCACAGAATCTTTGGCTAACTTCAAACTAATATAATTAAAAATTTTAAAGAGATCTGTCTGTTGTGAGGAGAGAAAATTGAATAAAACCAAAGCCATTACATAAATCAAACCATCATTTTATCATCATTTTAGTATTGCTTTGGTTTAATTTTCTCTACTCACAAAAGACAGATTTCCTTGAAATTTATACAGAACCTTTGGCTAACTTCAAACTAATATAATTAAAAATTTCAAAGAGATCTGTCTATTGTGAGCAGAGAAAATTGAATGAAACCAAAGCTATTACATAAATCAAACCATCATTTTATCATATATTTAGTATGGTGGTTTCATTTTCTCGACTCACAACAGACAGATTTCCTTGAAATTTTCACAGAATCTTTGGCTAACTTCAAAATAATATAATTAAAATTTTTAAAGAGATCTGTCAGATGTATTGCATACATAAAAGTGGTTAATTTGTGGGGTTTTAAATGTGAACTCACCAGAACTTTATTTTTAGTGTGCTCCTGAAGTTCCAGTGCATCTATAGAATACATAAAATCCATCGTGCAACATTTAGTTCTTAACAAATGAAATTGTTTATAAAAGTAAATACCCACGGATAAATGAGATGCCAACATCTTTAAAATTTTCGCAGAATCTTTAAATTACTTCAGACTAATATGATTAAAAATTTCAAAGAAATCTGTTTGTTGTGAGGAGAGAAAATTGAATAAAACCAAAGCCATTACATAAATCAAACAATCATTTTATCATCATTTTAGTATTGCTTTGGTTTAATTTTCTCTACTCACAAAGAACAGATTTCCTTGAAATTTTCACAGAATCTTTGGCTAACTTCAAACTAATATAATTAAAAATTTCAAAGAGATCTGTTTATTGTGAGCAGAGAAAATTGAATGAAACCAAAGCTATTACATGAACCAAACCATCATTTTATCATATATTTAGTATGGTGGTTTCATTTTCTCTACTCACAACAGACAGATTTCCTTGAAATTTTCACAGAATCTTTGGCTAACTTCAAACTAATAAAATTAAAAATTTCAAAGAGATCTGTCTATTGTGAGCAGAGAAAATTGAATGAAACCATCTCTTAGACTAAAAGTGTATTTAAAAAACCTCATTAAAAAAATTTTTATCTTGACATATCCATGCATATCTCTGAAACTAAAATTTTATTTGAAAAAAAAAATTCAATTCCAGTTTAAGCATCTAAAACTAAATTCGATTGTATTTAAAAAACTTTAATAAAAAATTTTTATCTTGACATATTCATGCATATCTCTTAGACTAATAAAACCAAAGCCATAACATAAATCAAACCATCATTTTAGTATTGCTTTGGTTTAATTTTCTCTACTCACAACAAACAGATTCGCTTGAAATTTTCACAGAATTTTTGGCTTACTTCAAACTAATATAATTAAAATTTTTAAAGAGATCTGTTTGTTGTGAGAAGAGAAAATTGAATAAAACCAAAGCCATTACATAAATCAAACCATCATTTTATCATATATTTAGTATGGTGGTTTCATTTTCTCTACTTACAACTGACAGATTTCCTTGAAATTTTCACAGAATCTTTGGCTAACTTCAAACTAATATAATTAAAAATTTCAAAGAGATCTGTCTATTGTGAGCAGAGAAAATTGAATGAAACCAAAGCTATTACATAAATCAAACCATCATTTTATCATATATTTAGTATGGTGGTTTCATTTTTTCGACTCACAACAGACAGATTTCCTTGAAATTTTCACAGAATCTTTGGCTAACTTCAAACTAATATAATTAAAATTTTTAAAGAGATCTGTCTGTTGTGAGGAGAGAAAATTGAATAAAACCAAAGCCATTACATAAATCAAACCATCATTTTATCATCATTTTAGTATTGCTTTGGTTTAATTTTCTCTACTCACAAAAGACAGATTTCCTTGAAATTTATACAGAATCTTTGGCTAACTTCAAGCTAATATAATTAAAAATTTCAAAGAGATCTGACTATTGTGAGCAGAGAAAATTGAATGAAACCAAAGCTATTACATAAATCAAACCATCATTTTATCATATATTTAGTATGGTGGTTTCATTTTCTCTACTCACAACCAACAGATTTCCTTGAAATTTTCACAGAATCTTTGGCTAACTTCAAACTAATATAATTAAAATTTTTAAAGAGATCTGTCTGTTGTGAGGAGACAAAATTGAATAAAACCAAAGCCATTACATAAATCAAACCATCATTTTATCAGCATTTTAGTATTGCTTTGGTTTAATTTTCTCTACTCACAAGAGACAGATTTCCTTGAAATTTTCACAGAATCTTTGGCTAACTTCAAACTAATATAATTAAAAATTTCAAAGAGATCTGTCTATTGTGAGCAGAGAAAATTGAATGAAACCAAAGCTATTACATAAATCAAACCATCATTTTATCATATATTTAGTATGGTGGTTTCATTTTCTCTACTCACAACAGACAGATTTCCTTGAAATTTTTACAGAATCTTTGGCTAACTTCAAACTAATATAATTAAAAATTTCAAAGAGATCTGACTATTGTGAGCAGAGAAAATTGAATGAAACCAAAGCTATTACATAAATCAAACCATCATTTTATCATATATTTAGTATGGTGGTTTCATTTTCTCTACTCACAACAGACAGATTTCCTTGAAATTTTCACAGAATCTTTGGCTTACTTCAAACTAATATAATTAAATTTTTTAAAGAGATCTGTCTGTTGTGAGGAGACAAAATTGAATAAAACCAAAGCCATTACATAAATCAAACCATCATTTTATCAGCATTTTAGAATTGCTTTGGATTAATTTTCTCTACTCACAAGCAACAGATTTCCTTGAAATTTTCACAGAATATTTGGCTAACTTCAAACTAATATAATTAAAAATTTAAAAGAGATCTGTCTATTGTGAGCAGAGAAAATTGAATGAAACCAAAGCTATTACATAAATCAAACCATCATTTTATCATATATTTAGTATGGTGGTTTCATTTTCTCTACTCACAACAGACAGATTTCCTTGAAATTTTCACAGAATCTTTGGCTAACTTCAAACTAATATAATTAAAATTTTTAAAGAGATCTGTCTGTTGTGAGAAGACAAAATTGAGTAAAACCAAAGCCATTACATAAATCAAACCATCATTTTATCAGCATTTTAGTATTGCTTTGGTTTAATTTTCTCTACTCACAAGAGACAGATTTCCTTGAAATTTTCACAGAATCTTTGGCTAACTTCAAACTAATATAATTAAAAATTTCAAAGAGATCTGTCTATTGTGAGCAGAGAAAATTGAATGAAACCAAAGCTATTACATAAATCAAACCATCATTTTATCATATATTTAGTATGGTGGTTTCATTTTCTCTACTCACAACAGACAGATTTCCTTGAAATTTTCACAGAATCTTTGGCTAACTTCAAACTAATATAATTAAAAATTTCAAAGAGATCTGTCTATTGTGAGCAGAGAAAATTGAATGAAACCAAAGCTATTACATAAATCAAACCATCATTTTATCATATATTTAGTATGGTGGTTTCATTTTCTCTACTCACAAGAGACAGATGTCCTTGAAATTTTTACAGAATCTTTGGCTAACTTCAAACTAATATAATTAAAAATTTCAAAGAGATCTGACTATTGTGAGCAGAGAAAATTGAATGAAACCAAAGCTATTACATAAATCAAACCATCATTTTATCATATATTTAGTATGGTGGTTTCATTTTCTCTACTCACAACAGACAGATTTCCTTAAAATTTTCACAGAATCTTTGGCTAACTTCAAACTAATATAATTAAATTTTTTAAAGAGATCTGTCTGTTGTGAGGAGACAAAATTGAATAAAACCAAAGCCATTACATAAATCAAACCATCATTTTATCAGCATTTTAGTATTGCTTTGGATTAATTTTCTCTACTCACAAGCGACAGATTTCCTTGAAATTTTCACAGAATATTTGGCTAACTTCAAACTAATATAATTTAAAATTTCAAAGAGATCTGTCTATTGTGAGCAGAGAAAATTGAATGAAACCAAAGCTATTACATAAATCAAACCATCATTTTATCATATATTTAGTATGGTGGTTTCATTTTCTCTACTCACAACAGACAGATTTCCTTGAAATTTTCACAGAATCTTTGGCTAACTTCAAACTAATATAATTAAATTTTTTAAAGAGATCTGTCTGTTGTGAGGAGACAAAATTGAATAAAACCAAAGCCATTACATAAATCAAACCATCATTTTATCAGCATTTTAGTATTGTTTTGGTTTAATTTTCTCTACTCACAAGAAACAGATTTCCTTGAAATTTTCACAGAATATTTGGCTAACTTCAAACTAATATAATTAAAAATTTCAAAGAGATCTGTCTATTGTGAGCAGAGAAAATTGAATGAAACCAAAGCTATTACATAAATCAAACCATCATTTTATCATATATTTAGTATGGTGTTTTCATTTTCTCTACTCACAACAGACAGATGTCCTTGAAATTTTTACAGAATCTTTGGCTAACTTCAAACTAATATAATTAAAAATTTCAAAGAGATCTGACTATTGTGAGCAAAAAAAAATTGAATGAAACCAAAGCTATTACATAAATCAAACCATCATTTTATCATATATTTAGTATGGTGGTTTCATTTTCTCTACTCACAACAGACAGATTTCCTTGAAATTTTCACAGAATCTTTGGCTAACTTCAAGCTAATATAATTAAATTTTTTAAAGAGATCTGTCTGTTGTGAGGAGACAAAATTGAATAAAACCAAAGCCATTACATAAATCAATCCATCATTTTATCAGCATTTTAGTATTGCTTTGGTTTAATTTTCTCTACTCACAAGAGACAGATTTCCTTGAAATTTTCACAGAATATTTGGCTAACTTCAAACTAATATAATTAAAAATTTCAAAGAGATCTGTCTATTGTGAGCAGAGAAAATTGAATGAAACCAAAGCTATTACATAAATCAAACCATCATTTTGTCATATATTTAGTATGGTGGTTTCATTTTCTCTACTCACAACAAACAGATTTCCTTGAAATTTTCACAGAATCTTTGGCTAACTTCAAACTAATATAATTAAAATTTTTAAAGAGATCTGTCTGTTGTGAGGAGACAAAATTGAATAAAACCAAAGCCATTACATAAATCAAACCATCATTTTATCAGCATTTTAGTATTGCTTAAGTTTAATTTTCTCTACTCACAAAAGACAGATTTCCTTGAAATTTATACAGAATCTTTGGCTAACTTCAAGCTAATATAATTAAAAATTTCAAAGAGATCTGTCTATTGTGAGCAGAGAAACTTGAATAAAACCAAAGCCATTACATAAATCAAACCATCATTTTATCATCATTTTAGTATTGCTTTGGTTTAATTTTCTCTACTCACAAAAGACAGATTTCCTTGAAATTTATACAGAATCTTTGGCTAACTTCAAACTAATATAATTAAAAATTTCAAAGAGATCTGTTTATTGTGAGCAGAGAAAATTGAATGAAACCAAAGCTATTACATGAACCAAACCATCATTTTATCATATATTTAGTATGGTGGTTTCATTTTCTCTACTCACAACAGACAGATTTCCTTGAAATTTTCACAGAATCTTTGGCTAACTTCAAACTAATAAAATTAAAAATTTCAAAGAGATCTGTCTATTGTGAGCAGAGAAAATTGAATGAAACCATCTCTTAGACTAAAAGTGTATTTAAAAAACCTCATTAAAAAAATTTTTATCTTGACATATCCATGCATATCTCTGAAACTAAAATTTTATTTGTAAAAAAAAATTCAATTCCAGTTTAAGCATCTAAAACTAAATTCGATTGTATTTAAAAAACTTTAATAAAAAATTTTTATCTTGACATATTCATGCATATCTCTTAGACTAATAAAACCAAAGCCATTACATAAATCAAACCATCATTTTAGTATTGCTTTGGTTTAATTTTCTCTACTCACAACAAACAGATTCGCTTGAAATTTTCACAGAATTTTTGGCTTACTTCAAACTAATATAATTAAAATTTTTAAAGAGATCTGTTTGTTGTGAGAAGAGAAAATTGAATAAAACCAAAGCCATTACATAAATCAAACCATCATTTTATCATATATTTAGTATGTTGGTTTCATTTTCTCTACTTACAACTGACAGATTTCCTTGAAATTTTCACAGAATCTTTGGCTAACTTCAAACTAATATAATTAAAAATTTCAAAGAGATCTGTCTATTGTGAGCAGAGAAAATTGAATGAAACCAAAGCTATTACATAAATCAAACCATCATTTTATCATATATTTAGTATGGTGGTTTCATTTTCTCGACTCACAACAGACAGATTTCCTTGAAATTTTCACAGAATCTTTGGCTAACTTCAAACTAATATAATTAAAATTTTTAAAGAGATCTGTCTGTTGTGAGGAGAGAAAATTGAATAAAACCAAAGCCATTACATAAATCAAACCATCATTTTATCATCATTTTAGTATTGCTTTGGTTTAATTTTCTCTACTCACAAAAGACAGATTTCCTTGAAATTTATACAGAATCTTTGGCTAACTTCAAGCTAATATAATTAAAAATTTCAAAGAGATCTGTCTATTGTGAGCAGAGAAACTTGAATGAAACCAAAGCTATTACATAAATCAAACCATCATTTTATCATATATTTAGTATGGTGGTTTCATTTTCTCGACTCACAACAGACAGATTTCTTTGAAATTTTTACAGAATCTTTGGCTAACTTCAAACTAATATAATTAAAAATTTCAAAGAGATCTGACTATTGTGAGCAGAGAAAATTGAATGAAACCAAAGCTATTACATAAATCAAACCATCATTTTATCATATATTTAGAATGGTGGTTTCATTTTCTCTACTCACAACAGACAGATTTCCTTGAAATTTATACAGAACCTTTGGCTAACTTCAAACTAATATAATTAAAAATTTCAAAGAGATCTGTCTATTGTGAGCAGAGAAAATTGAATGAAACCAAAGCTATTACATAAATCAAACCATCATTTTATCATATATTTAGTATGGTGGTTTCATTTTCTCGACTCACAACAGACAGATTTCCTTGAAATTTTCACAGAATCTTTGGCTAACTTCAAAATAATATAATTAAAATTTTTAAAGAGATCTGTCAGATGTATTGCATACATAAAAGTGGTTAATTTGTGGGGTTTTAAATGTGAACTCACCAGAACTTTATTTTTAGTGTGCTCCTGAAGTTCCAGTGCATCTATAGAATACATAAAATCCATCGTGCAACATTTAGTTCTTAACAAATGAAATTGTTTATAAAAGTAAATACCCACGGATAAATGAGATGCCAACATCTTTAAAATTTTCGCAGAATCTTTAAATTACTTCAGACTAATATGATTAAAAATTTCAAAGAAATCTGTTTGTTGTGAGGAGAGAAAATTGAATAAAACCAAAGCCATTACATAAATCAAACAATCATTTTATCATCATTTTAGTATTGCTTTGGTTTAATTTTCTCTACTCACAAAAAACAGATTTCCTTGAAATTTTCACAGAATCTTTGGCTAACTTCAAACTAATATAATTAAAAATTTCAAAGAGATCTGTTTATTGTGAGCAGAGAAAATTGAATGAAACCAAAGCTATTACATGAACCAAACCATCATTTTATCATATATTTAGTATGGTGGTTTCATTTTCTCTACTCACAACAGACAGATTTCCTTGAAATTTTCACAGAATCTTTGGCTAACTTCAAACTAATAAAATTAAAAATTTCAAAGAGATCTGTCTATTGTGAGCAGAGAAAATTGAATGAAACCATCTCTTAGACTAAAAGTGTATTTAAAAAACCTCATTAAAAAAATTTTTATCTTGACATATCCATGCATATCTCTGAAACTAAAATTTTATTTGAAAAAAAAAATTCAATTCCAGTTTAAGCATCTAAAACTAAATTCGATTGTATTTAAAAAACTTTAATAAAAAATTTTTATCTTGACATATTCATGCATATCTCTTAGACTAATAAAACCAAAGCCATAACATAAATCAAACCATCATTTTAGTATTGCTTTGGTTTAATTTTCTCTACTCACAACAAACAGATTCGCTTGAAATTTTCACAGAATTTTTGGCTTACTTCAAACTAATATAATTAAAATTTTTAAAGAGATCTGTTTGTTGTGAGAAGAGAAAATTGAATAAAACCAAAGCCATTACATAAATCAAACCATCATTTTATCATATATTTAGTATGGTGGTTTCATTTTCTCTACTTACAACTGACAGATTTCCTTGAAATTTTCACAGAATCTTTGGCTAACTTCAAACTAATATAATTAAAAATTTCAAAGAGATCTGTCTATTGTGAGCAGAGAAAATTGAATGAAACCAAAGCTATTACATAAATCAAACCATCATTTTATCATATATTTAGTATGGTGGTTTCATTTTCTCGACTCACAACAGACAGATTTCCTTGAAATTTTTACAGAATCTTTGGCTAACTTCAAACTAATATAATTAAAAATTTCAAAGAGATCTGTCTATTGTGAGCAGAGAAAATTGAATGAAACCAAAGCTATTACATAAATCAAACCATCATTTTATCATATATTTAGTATGGTGGTTTCATTTTCTCTACTCACAACAGACAGATTTCCTTGAAATTTTCACAGAATCTTTGGCTAACTTCAAACTAATATAATTAAAAATTTCAAAGAGATCTGTCTATTGTGAGCAGAGAAAATTGAATGAAACCAAAGCTATTACATAAATCAAACCATCATTTTATCATATATTTAGTATGGTGGTTTCATTTTCTCTACTCACAAGAGACAGATGTCCTTGAAATTTTTACAGAATCTTTGGCTAACTTCAAACTAATATAATTAAAAATTTCAAAGAGATCTGACTATTGTGAGCAGAGAAAATTGAATGAAACCAAAGCTATTACATAAATCAAACCATCATTTTATCATATATTTAGTATGGTGGTTTCATTTTCTCTACTCACAACAGACAGATTTCCTTAAAATTTTCACAGAATCTTTGGCTAACTTCAAACTAATATAATTAAATTTTTTAAAGAGATCTGTCTGTTGTGAGGAGACAAAATTGAATAAAACCAAAGCCATTACATAAATCAAACCATCATTTTATCAGCATTTTAGTATTGCTTTGGATTAATTTTCTCTACTCACAAGCGACAGATTTCCTTGAAATTTTCACAGAATATTTGGCTAACTTCAAACTAATATAATTTAAAATTTCAAAGAGATCTGTCTATTGTGAGCAGAGAAAATTGAATGAAACCAAAGCTATTACATAAATCAAACCATCATTTTATCATATATTTAGTATGGTGGTTTCATTTTCTCTACTCACAACAGACAGATTTCCTTGAAATTTTCACAGAATCTTTGGCTAACTTCAAACTAATATAATTAAATTTTTTAAAGAGATCTGTCTGTTGTGAGGAGACAAAATTGAATAAAACCAAAGCCATTACATAAATCAAACCATCATTTTATCAGCATTTTAGTATTGCTTTGGATTAATTTTCTCTACTCACAAGCGACAGATTTCCTTGAAATTTTCACAGAATATTTGGCTAACTTCAAACTAATATAATTAAAAATTTCAAAGAGATCTGACTATTGTGAGCAGAGAAAATTGAATGAAACCAAAGCTATTACATAAATCAAACCATCATTTTATCATATATTTAGTATGGTGGTTTCATTTTCTCTACTCACAACAGACAGATTTCCTTGAAATTTTCACAGAATCTTTGGCTAACTTCAAACTAATATAATTAAAAATTTCAAAGAGATCTGTCTATTGTGAGCAGAGAAAATTGAATGAAACCAAAGCTATTACATAAATCAAACCATCATTTTGTCATATATTTAGTATGGTGTTTTCATTTTCTCTACTCACAACAGACAGATGTCCTTGAAATTTTTACAGAATATTTGGCTAACTTCAAACTAATATAATTAAAAATTTCAAAGAGATCTGTCTATTGTGAGCAGAGAAAATTGAATGAAACCAAAGCTATTACATAAATCAAACCATCATTTTGTCATATATTTAGTATGGTGGTTTCATTTTCTCTACTCACAACAGACAGATTTCCTTGAAATTTTCACAGAATCTTTGGCTAACTTCAAACTAATATAATTAAAATTTTTAAAGAGATCTGTCTGTTGTGAGGAGACAAAATTGAATAAAACCAAAGCCATTACATAAATCAAACCATCATTTTATCAGCATTTTAGTATTGCTTTGGTTTAATTTTCTCTACTCACAAAAGACAGATTTCCTTGAAATTTATACAGAATCTTTGGCTAACTTCAAGCTAATATAATTAAAAATTTCAAAGAGATCTGTCTATTGTGAGCAGAGAAACTTGAATGAAACCAAAGCTATTACATAAATCAAACCATCATTTTATCATATATTTAGTATGGTGGTTTCATTTTCTCGACTCACAACAGACAGATTTCCTTGAAATTTTCACAGAATCTTTGGCTAACTTCAAACTAATATAATTAAAAATTTCAAAGAGATCTGTCTATTGTGAGCAGAGAAAATTGAATGAAACCAAAGCTATTACATAAATCAAACCATCATTTTATCATATATTTAGTATGGTGGTTTCATTTTCTCGACTCACAACAGACAGATTTCCTTGAAATTTTCACAGAATCTTTGGCTAACTTCAAACTAATATAATTAAAATTTTTAAAGAGATCTGTCTGTTGTGAGGAGAGAAAATTGAATAAAACCAAAGCCATTACATAAATCAAACCATCATTTTATCATCATTTTAGTATTGCTTTGGTTTAATTTTCTCTACTCACAAAAGACAGATTTCCTTGAAATTTATACAGAATCTTTGGCTAACTTCAAACTAATATAATTAAAAATTTCAAAGAGATCTGTTTATTGTGAGCAGAGAAAATTGAATGAAACCAAAGCTATTACATGAACCAAACCATCATTTTATCATATATTTAGTATGGTGGTTTCATTTTCTCTACTCACAACAGACAGATTTCCTTGAAATTTTCACAGAATCTTTGGCTAACTTCAAACTAATAAAATTAAAAATTTCAAAGAGATCTGTCTATTGTGAGCAGAGAAAATTGAATGAAACCATCTCTTAGACTAAAAGTGTATTTAAAAAACCTCATTAAAAAAATTTTTATCTTGACATATCCATGCATATCTCTGAAACTAAAATTTTATTTGAAAAAAAAAATTCAATTCCAGTTTAAGCATCTAAAACTAAATTCGATTGTATTTAAAAAACTTTAATAAAAAATTTTTATCTTGACATATTCATGCATATCTCTTAGACTAATAAAACCAAAGCCATTACATAAATCAAACCATCATTTTATCAGCATTTTAGTATTGCTTTGGTTTAATTTTCTCTACTCACAACAAACAGATTCGCTTGAAATTTTCACAGAATTTTTGGCTTACTTCAAACTAATATAATTAAAATTTTTAAAGAGATCTGTTTGTTGTGAGAAGAGAAAATTGAATAAAACCAAAGCCATTACATAAATCAAACCATCATTTTATCATATATTTAGTATGGTGGTTTCATTTTCTCTACTCACAACAGACAGATTTCCTTAAAATTTTCACATAATCTTTGGCTAACTTCAAACTAATATAATTAAAAATTTCAAAGAGATCTGTCTATTGTGAGCAGAGAAAATTGAATGAAACCAAAGCTATTACATAAATCAAACCATCATTTTATCATATATTTAGTATGGTGGTTTCATTTTCTCGACTCACAACAGACAGATTTCCTTGAAATTTTTACAGAATCTTTGGCTAACTTCAAACTAATATAATTAAAAATTTCAAAGAGATCTGTCTATTGTGAGCAGAGAAAATTGAATGAAACCAAAGCTATTACATAAATCAAACCATCATTTTATCATATATTTAGTATGGTGGTTTCATTTTCTCTACTCACAACAGACAGATTTCCTTGAAATTTTCACAGAATCTTTGGCTAACTTCAAACTAATATAATTAAAAATTTCAAAGAGATCTGTCTATTGTGAGCAGAGAAAATTGAATGAAACCAAAGCTATTACATAAATCAAACCATCATTTTATCATATATTTAGTATGGTGGTTTCATTTTCTCTACTCACAAGAGACAGATGTCCTTGAAATTTTTACAGAATCTTTGGCTAACTTCAAACTAATATAATTAAAAATTTCAAAGAGATCTGACTATTGTGAGCAGAGAAAATTGAATGAAACCAAAGCTATTACATAAATCAAACCATCATTTTATCATATATTTAGTATGGTGGTTTCATTTTCTCTACTCACAACAGACAGATTTCCTTAAAATTTTCACAGAATCTTTGGCTAACTTCAAACTAATATAATTAAATTTTTTAAAGAGATCTGTCTGTTGTGAGGAGACAAAATTGAATAAAACCAAAGCCATTACATAAATCAAACCATCATTTTATCAGCATTTTAGTATTGCTTTGGATTAATTTTCTCTACTCACAAGCGACAGATTTCCTTGAAATTTTCACAGAATATTTGGCTAACTTCAAACTAATATAATTTAAAATTTCAAAGATATCTGTCTATTGTGAGCAGAGAAAATTGAATGAAACCAAAGCTATTACATAAATCAAACCATCATTTTATCATATATTTAGTATGGTGGTTTCATTTTCTCTACTCACAACAGACAGATTTCCTTGAAATTTTCACAGAATCTTTGGCTAACTTCAAACTAATATAATTAAATTTTTTAAAGAGATCTGTCTGTTGTGAGGAGACAAAATTGAATAAAACCAAAGCCATTACATAAATCAAACCATCATTTTATCAGCATTTTAGTATTGCTTTGGATTAATTTTCTCTACTCACAAGCGACAGATTTCCTTGAAATTTTCACAGAATATTTGGCTAACTTCAAACTAATATAATTAAAAATTTCAAAGAGATCTGACTATTGTGAGCAGAGAAAATTGAATGAAACCAAAGCTATTACATAAATCAAACCATCATTTTATCATATATTTAGTATGGTGGTTTCATTTTCTCTACTCACAACAGACAGATTTCCTTGAAATTTTCACAGAATCTTTGGCTAACTTCAAACTAATATAATTAAAAATTTCAAAGAGATCTGTCTATTGTGAGCAGAGAAAATTGAATGAAACCAAAGCTATTACATAAATCAAACCATCATTTTGTCATATATTTAGTATGGTGTTTTCATTTTCTCTACTCACAACAGACAGATGTCCTTGAAATTTTTACAGAATATTTGGCTAACTTCAAACTAATATAATTAAAAATTTCAAAGAGATCTGTCTATTGTGAGCAGAGAAAATTGAATGAAACCAAAGCTATTACATAAATCAAACCATCATTTTGTCATATATTTAGTATGGTGGTTTCATTTTCTCTACTCACAACAGACAGATTTCCTTGAAATTTTCACAGAATCTTTGGCTAACTTCAAACTAATATAATTAAAATTTTTAAAGAGATCTGTCTGTTGTGAGGAGACAAAATTGAATAAAACCAAAGCCATTACATAAATCAAACCATCATTTTATCAGCATTTTAGTATTGCTTTGGTTTAATTTTCTCTACTCACAAAAGACAGATTTCCTTGAAATTTATACAGAATCTTTGGCTAACTTCAAGCTAATATAATTAAAAATTTCAAAGAGATCTGTCTATTGTGAGCAGAGAAACTTGAATGAAACCAAAGCTATTACATAAATCAAACCATCATTTTATCATATATTTAGTATGGTGGTTTCATTTTCTCGACTCACAACAGACAGATTTCCTTGAAATTTTCACAGAATCTTTTGCTAACTTCAAACTAATATAATTAAAAATTTCAAAGAGATCTGTCTATTGTGAGCAGAGAAAATTGAATGAAACCAAAGCTATTACATAAATCAAACCATCATTTTATCATATATTTAGTATGGTGGTTTCATTTTCTCGACTCACAACAGACAGATTTCCTTGAAATTTTCACAGAATCTTTGGCTAACTTCAAACTAATATAATTAAAATTTTTAAAGAGATCTGTCTGTTGTGAGGAGAGAAAATTGAATAAAACCAAAGCCATTACATAAATCAAACCATCATTTTATCATCATTTTAGTATTGCTTTGGTTTAATTTTCTCTACTCACAAAAGACAGATTTCCTTGAAATTTATACAGAATCTTTGGCTAACTTCAAACTAATATAATTAAAAATTTCAAAGAGATCTGTTTATTGTGAGCAGAGAAAATTGAATGAAACCAAAGCTATTACATGAACCAAACCATCATTTTATCATATATTTAGTATGGTGGTTTCATTTTCTCTACTCACAACAGACAGATTTCCTTGAAATTTTCACAGAATCTTTGGCTAACTTCAAACTAATAAAATTAAAAATTTCAAAGAGATCTGTCTATTGTGAGCAGAGAAAATTGAATGAAACCATCTCTTAGACTAAAAGTGTATTTAAAAAACCTCATTAAAAAAATTTTTATCTTGACATATCCATGCATATCTCTGAAACTAAAATTTTATTTGAAAAAAAAAATTCAATTCCAGTTTAAGCATCTAAAACTAAATTCGATTGTATTTAAAAAACTTTAATAAAAAATTTTTATCTTGACATATTCATGCATATCTCTTAGACTAATAAAACCAAAGCCATTACATAAATCAAACCATCATTTTAGTATTGCTTTGGTTTAATTTTCTCTACTCACAACAAACAGATTCGCTTGAAATTTTCACAGAATTTTTGGCTTACTTCAAACTAATATAATTAAAATTTTTAAAGAGATCTGTTTGTTGTGAGAAGAGAAAATTGAATAAAACCAAAGCCATTACATAAATCAAACCATCATTTTATCATATATTTAGTATGTTGGTTTCATTTTCTCTACTTACAACTGACAGATTTCCTTGAAATTTTCACAGAATCTTTGGCTAACTTCAAACTAATATAATTAAAAATTTCAAAGAGATCTGTCTATTGTGAGCAGAGAAAATTGAATGAAACCAAAGCTATTACATAAATCAAACCATCATTTTATCATATATTTAGTATGGTGGTTTCATTTTCTCGACTCACAACAGACAGATTTCCTTGAAATTTTCACAGAATCTTTGGCTAACTTCAAACTAATATAATTAAAATTTTTAAAGAGATCTGTCTGTTGTGAGGAGAGAAAATTGAATAAAACCAAAGCCATTACATAAATCAAACCATCATTTTATCATCATTTTAGTATTGCTTTGGTTTAATTTTCTCTACTCACAAAAAAAAGATTTCCTTGAAATTTATACAGAATCTTTGGCTAACTTCAAGCTAATATAATTAAAAATTTCAAAGAGATCTGTCTATTGTGAGCAGAGAAACTTGAATGAAACCAAAGCTATTACATAAATCAAACCATCATTTTATCATATATTTAGTATGGTGGTTTCATTTTCTCGACTCACAACAGACAGATTTCCTTGAAATTTTTACAGAATCTTTGGCTAACTTCAAACTAATATAATTAAAAATTTCAAAGAGATCTGACTATTGTGAGCAGAGAAAATTGAATGAAACCAAAGCTATTACATAAATCAAACCATCATTTTATCATATATTTAGTATGGTGGTTTCATTTTCTCTACTCACAACAGACAGATTTCCTTGAAATTTATACAGAACCTTTGGCTAACTTCAAACTAATATAATTAAAAATTTCAAAGAGATCTGTCTATTGTGAGCAGAGAAAATTGAATGAAACCAAAGCTATTACATAAATCAAACCATCATTTTATCATATATTTAGTATGGTGGTTTCATTTTCTCGACTCACAACAGACAGATTTCCTTGAAATTTTCACAGAATCTTTGGCTAACTTCAAAATAATATAATTAAAATTTTTAAAGAGATCTGTCAGATGTATTGCATACATAAAAGTGGTTAATTTGTGGGGTTTTAAATGTGAACTCACCAGAACTTTATTTTTAGTGTGCTCCTGAAGTTCCAGTGCATCTATAGAATACATAAAATCCATCGTGCAACATTTAGTTCTTAACAAATGAAATTGTTTATAAAAGTAAATACCCACGGATAAATGAGATGCCAACATCTTTAAAATTTTCGCAGAATCTTTAAATTACTTCAGACTAATATGATTAAAAATTTCAAAGAAATCTGTTTGTTGTGAGGAGAGAAAATTGAATAAAACCAAAGCCATTACATAAATCAAACAATCATTTTATCATCATTTTAGTATTGCTTTGGTTTAATTTTCTCTACTCACAAAAAACAGATTTCCTTGAAATTTTCACAGAATCTTTGGCTAACTTCAAACTAATATAATTAAAAATTTCAAAGAGATCTGTTTATTGTGAGCAGAGAAAATTGAATGAAACCAAAGCTATTACATGAACCAAACCATCATTTTATCATATATTTAGTATGGTGGTTTCATTTTCTCTACTCACAACAGACAGATTTCCTTGAAATTTTCACAGAATCTTTGGCTAACTTCAAACTAATAAAATTAAAAATTTCAAAGAGATCTGTCTATTGTGAGCAGAGAAAATTGAATGAAACCATCTCTTAGACTAAAAGTGTATTTAAAAAACCTCATTAAAAAAATTTTTATCTTGACATATCCATGCATATCTCTGAAACTAAAATTTTATTTGAAAAAAAAAATTCAATTCCAGTTTAAGCATCTAAAACTAAATTCGATTGTATTTAAAAAACTTTAATAAAAAATTTTTATCTTGACATATTCATGCATATCTCTTAGACTAATAAAACCAAAGCCATAACATAAATCAAACCATCATTTTAGTATTGCTTTGGTTTAATTTTCTCTACTCACAACAAACAGATTCGCTTGAAATTTTCACAGAATTTTTGGCTTACTTCAAACTAATATAATTAAAATTTTTAAAGAGATCTGTTTGTTGTGAGAAGAGAAAATTGAATAAAACCAAAGCCATTACATAAATCAAACCATCATTTTATCATATATTTAGTATGGTGGTTTCATTTTCTCTACTTACAACTGACAGATTTCCTTGAAATTTTCACAGAATCTTTGGCTAACTTCAAACTAATATAATTAAAAATTTCAAAGAGATCTGTCTATTGTGAGCAGAGAAAATTGAATGAAACCAAAGCTATTACATAAATCAAACCATCATTTTATCATATATTTAGTATGGTGGTTTCATTTTCTCGACTCACAACAGACAGATTTCCTTGAAATTTTCACAGAATCTTTGGCTAACTTCAAACTAATATAATTAAAATTTTTAAAGAGATCTGTCAGTTGTGAGGAGAGAAAATTGAATAAAACCAAAGCCATTACATAAATCAAACCATCATTTTATCATCATTTTAGTATTGCTTTGGTTTAATTTTCTCTACTCACAAAAGACAGATTTCCTTGAAATTTATACAGAATCTTTGGCTAACTTCAAGCTAATATAATTAAAAATTTCAAAGAGATCTGACTATTGTGAGCAGAGAAAATTGAATGAAACCAAAGCTATTACATAAATCAAACCATCATTTTATCATATATTTAGTATGGTGGTTTCATTTTCTCTACTCACAACCAACAGATTTCCTTGAAATTTTCACAGAATCTTTGGCTAACTTCAAAATAATATAATTAAAATTTTTAAAGAGATCTGTCTGTTGTGAGGAGACAAAATTGAATAAAACCAAAGCCATTACATAAATCAAACCATCATTTTATCAGCATTTTAGTATTGCTTTGGTTTAATTTTCTCTACTCACAAGAGACAGATTTCCTTGAAATTTTCACAGAATCTTTGGCTAACTTCAAACTAATATAATTAAAAATTTCAAAGAGATCTGTCTATTGTGAGCAGAGAAAATTGAATGAAACCAAAGCTATTACATAAATCAAACCATCATTTTATCATATATTTAGTATGGTGGTTTCATTTTCTCTACTCACAACAGACAGATTTCCTTGAAATTTTCACAGAATCTTTGGCTTACTTCAAACTAATATAATTAAATTTTTTAAAGAGATCTGTCTGTTGTGAGGAGACAAAATTGAATAAAACCAAAGCCATTACATAAATCAAACCATCATTTTATCAGCATTTTAGTATTGCTTTGGATTAATTTTCTCTACTCACAAGCAACAGATTTCCTTGAAATTTTCACAGAATATTTGGCTAACTTCAAACTAATATAATTAAAAATTTAAAAGAGATCTGTCTATTGTGAGCAGAGAAAATTGAATGAAACCAAAGCTATTACATAAATCAAACCATCATTTTATCATATATTTAGTATGGTGGTTTCATTTTCTCTACTCACAACAGACAGATTTCCTTGAAATTTTCACAGAATCTTTGGCTAACTTCAAACTAATATAATTAAAATTTTTAAAGAGATCTGTCTGTTGTGAGAAGACAAAATTGAATAAAACCAAAGCCATTACATAAATCAAACCATCATTTTATCAGCATTTTAGTATTGCTTTGGTTTAATTTTCTCTACTCACAAGAGACAGATTTCCTTGAAATTTTCACAGAATCTTTGGCTAACTTCAAACTAATATAATTAAAAATTTCAAAGAGATCTGTCTATTGTGAGCAGAGAAAATTGAATGAAACCAAAGCTATTACATAAATCAAACCATCATTTTATCATATATTTAGTATGGTGGTTTCATTTTCTCTACTCACAACAGACAGATTTCCTTGAAATTTTCACAGAATCTTTGGCTAACTTCAAACTAATATAATTAAAAATTTCAAAGAGATCTGTCTATTGTGAGCAGAGAAAATTGAATGAAACCAAAGCTATTACATAAATCAAACCATCATTTTATCATATATTTAGTATGGTGGTTTCATTTTCTCTACTCACAAGAGACAGATGTCCTTGAAATTTTTACAGAATCTTTGGCTAACTTCAAACTAATATAATTAAAAATTTCAAAGAGATCTGACTATTGCGAGCAGAGAAAATTGAATGAAACCAAAACTATTACATAAATCAAACCATCATTTTATCATATATTTAGTATGGTGGTTTCATTTTCTCTACTCACAACAGACAGATTTCCTTGAAATTTTCACAGAATCTTTGGCTAACTTCAAACTAATATAATTAAATTTTTTAAAGAGATCTGTCTGTTGTGAGGAGACAAAATTGAATAAAACCAAAGCCATTACATAAATCAAATCATCATTTTATCAGCATTTTAGTATTGCTTTGGATTAATTTTCTCTACTCACAAGCGACAGATTTCCTTGAAATTTTCACAGAATATTTGGCTAACTTCAAACTAATATAATTAAAAATTTCAAAGAGATCTGTCTATTGTGAGCAAAGAAAATTGAATGAAACCAAAGCTATTACATAAATCAAACCATCATTTTATCATATATTTAGTATGGTGGTTTCATTTTCTCTACTCACAACAGACAGATTTCCTTGAAATTTTCACAGAATCTTTGGCTAACTTCAAACTAATATAATTAAATTTTTTAAAGAGATCTGTCTGTTGTGAGGAGACAAAATTGAATAAAACCAAAGCCATTACATAAATCAAACCATCATTTTATCAGCATTTTAGTATTGTTTTGGTTTAATTTTCTCTACTCACAAGAGACAGATTTCCTTGAAATTTTCACAGAATATTTGGCTAACTTCAAACTAATATAATTAAAAATTTCAAAGAGATCTGTCTATTGTGAGCAGAGAAAATTGAATGAAACCAAAGCTATTACATAAATCAAACCATCATTTTATCATATATTTAGTATGGTGGTTTCATTTTCTCTACTCACAACAGACAGATTTCCTTGAAATTTTCACAGAATCTTTGGCTAACTTCAAGCTAATATAATTAAATTTTTTAAAGAGATCTGTCTGTTGTGAGGAGACAAAATTGAATAAAACCAAAGCCATTACATAAATCAATCCATCATTTTATCAGCATTTTAGTATTGCTTTGGTTTAATTTTCTCTACTCACAACAGACAGATTTCCTTGAAATTTTCACAGAATATTTAGCTAACTTCAAACTAATATAATTAAAAATTTCAAAGAGATCTGTCTATTGTGAGCAGAGAAAATTGAATGAAACCAAAGCTATTACATAAATCAAACCATCATTTTGTCATATATTTAGTATGGTGGTTTCATTTTCTCTACTCACAACAGACAGATTTCCTTGAAATTTTCACAGAATCTTTGGCTAACTTCAAACTAATATAATTAAAATTTTTAAAGAGATCTGTCTGTTGTGAGGAGACAAAATTGAATAAAACCAAAGCCATTACATAAATCAAACCATCATTTTATCAGCATTTTAGTATTGCTTTGGTTTAATTTTCTCTACTCACAAGAGACAGATTTCCTTGAAATTTTCACAGAATCTTTGGCTAACTTCAAACTAATATAATTAAAAATTTCAAAGAGATCTGTCTATTGTGAGCAGAGAAAATTGAATGAAACCAAAGCTATTACATAAATTAAACCATCATTTTATCATATATTTAGTATGGTGGTTTCATTTTCTCTACTCACAAGAGACAGATTTCCTTGAAATTTTTACAGAATCTTTGGCTAACTTCAAACTAATATAATTAAAAATTTCAAAGAGATCTGACTATTGTGAGCAGAGAAAATTGAATGAAACCAAAGCTATTACATAAATCAAACCATCATTTTATCATATATTTAGTATGGTGGTTTCATTTTCTCTACTCACAACAGACAGATTTCCTTGAAATTTTCACAGAATCTTTGGCTAACTTCAAACTAATATAATTAATTTTTTTAAAGAGATCTGTCTGTTGTGAGGAGACAAAATTGAATAAAACCAAAGCCATTACATAAATCAAACCATCATTTTATCAGCATTTTAGTATTGCTTTGGTTTAATTTTCTCTACTCACAAGAGACAGATTTCCTTGAAATTTTCACAGAATATTTGGCTAACTTCAAACTAATATAATTAAAAATTTCAAAGAGATCTGTTTATTGTGAGCAGAGAAAATTGAATGAAACCAAAGCTATTACATAAATCAAACCATCATTTTATCATATATTTAGTATGGTGGTTTCATTTTCTCTACTCACAACAGACAGATTTCCTTGAAATTTTCACAGAATCTTTGGCTAACTTCAAACTAATATAATTAAAATTTTTAAAGAGATCTGTCTGTTGTGAGGAGACAAAATTGAATAAAACCAAAGCCATTACATAAATCAAACCATCATTTTATCAGCATTTTAGTATTGCTTTGGTTTAATTTTCTCTACTCACAAGAGACAGATTTCCTTGAAATTTTCACAGAATCTTTGGCTAACTTCAAACTAATATAATTAAAAATTTCAAAGAGATCTGTCTATTGTGAGCAGAGAAAATTGAATGAAACCAAAGCTATTACATAAATCAAACCATCATTTTATCATATATTTAGTATGGTGGTTTGATTTTCTCTACTCACAAAAGACAGATTTCCTTGAAATTTTTACAGAATCTTTGGCTAACTTCAAACTAATATAATTAAAAATTTCAAAGAGATCTGACTATTGTGAGCAGAGAAAATTGAATGAAACCAAAGCTATTACATAAATCAAACCATCATTATATCATATATTTAGTATGGTGGTTTCATTTTCTCTACTCACAACAGACAGATTTCCTTGAAATTTTCACAGAATCTTTGGCTAACTTCAAACTAATATAATTAAATTTTTTAAAGAGATCTGTCTGTTGTGAGGAGACAAAATTGAATAAAACCAAAGCCATTACATAAATCAAACCATCATTTTATCAGCATTTTAGTATTGCTTTGGTTTAATTTTCTCTACTCACAAGATACAGATTTCCTTGAAATTTTCACAGAATATTTGGCTAACTTCAAACTAATATAATTAAAAATTTCAAAGAGATCTGTCTATTGTGAGCAGAGAAAATTGAACGAAACCAAAACTATTACATAAATCAAACCATCATTTTATCATATATTTAGTATGGTGGTTTCATTTTCTCTACTCACAACAGACAGATTTCCTTGAAATTTTCACAGAATCTTTGGCTAACTTCAAACTAATATAATTAAAATTTTTAAAGAGATCTGTCTGTTGTGAGGAGACAAAATTGAATAAAACCAAAGCCATTACATAAATCAAACCATCATTTTATCAGCATTTTAGTATTGCTTTGGTTTAATTTTCTCTACTCACAAGAGACAGATTTCCTTGAAATTTTCACAGAATATTTGGCTAACTTCAAACTAATATAATTAAAAATTTCAAAGAGATCTGTCTATTGTGAGCAGAGAAAATTGAATGAAACCAAAGCTATTACATAAATCAAACCATCATTTTATCATATATTTAGTATGGTGGTTTCATTTTCTCTACTCACAACAGACAGATTTCCTTGAAATTTTCACAGAATCTTTGGCTAACTTCAAACTAATATAATTAAAATTTTTAAAGAGATCTGTCTGTTGTGAGGAGACAAAATTGAATAAAACCAAAGCCATTACATAAATCAAACCATCATTTTATCAGCATTTTAGTATTGCTTTGGTTTAATTTTCTCTACTCACAAGAGACAGATTTCCTTGAAATTTTCACAGAATCTTTGGCTAACTTCAAACTAATATAATTAAAAATTTCAAAGAGATCTGTCTATTGTGAGCAGAGAAAATTGAATGAAACCAAAGCTATTACATAAATCAAACCATCATTTTATCATATATTTAGTATGGTGGTTTCATTTTCTCTACTCACAAGAGACAGATTTCCTTGAAATTTTTACAGAATCTTTGGCTAACTTCAAACTAATATAATTAAAAATTTCAAAGAGATCTGACTATTGTGAGCAGAGAAAATTGAATGAAACCAAAGCTATTACATAAATCAAACCATCATTTTATCATATATTTAGTATGGTGGTTTCATTTTCTCTACTCACAACAGACAGATTTCCTTGAAATTTTCACAGAATCTTTGGCTAACTTCAAACTAATATAATTAAATTTTTTAAAGAGATCTGTCTGTTGTGAGGAGACAAAATTGAATAAAACCAAAGCCATTACATAAATCAAACCATCATTTTATCAGCATTTTAGTATTGCTTTGGTTTAATTTTCTCTACTCACAAGAGACAGATTTCCTTGAAATTTTCACAGAATATTTGGCTAACTTCAAACTAATATAATTAAAAATTTCAAAGAGATCTGTCTATTGTGAGCAGAGAAAATTGAATGAAACCAAAGCTATTACATAAATCAAACCATCATTTTATCATATATTTAGTATGGTGGTTTCATTTTCTCTACTCACAACAGACAGATTTCCTTGAAATTTTCACAGAATCTTTGGCTAACTTCAAACTAATATAATTAAATTTTTTAAAGAGATCTGTCTGTTGTGAGGAGACAAAATTGAATAAAACCAAAGCCATTACATAAATCAAACCATCATTTTATCAGCATTTTAGTATTGCTTTGGTTTAATTTTCTCTACTCACAACTGACAGATTTCCTTGAAATTTTCACAGAATATTTGGCTAACTTCAAACTAATATAATTAAAAATTTCAAAGAGATCTGTCTATTGTGAGCAGAGAAAATTGAATGAAACCAAAGCTATTACATAAATCAAACCATCATTTTATCATATATTTAGTATGGTGGTTTCATTTTCTCTACTCACAACAGACAGATTTCCTTGAAATTTTCACAGAATCTTTGGCTAACTTCAAACTAATATAATTAAATTTTTTAAAGAGATCTGTCTGTTGTGACGAGACAAAATTGAATAAAACCAAAGCCATTACATAAATCAAACCATCATTTTATCAGCATTTTAGTATTGCTTTGGTTTAATTTTCTCTACTCACAAGAGACAGATTTCCTTGAAATTTTCACAGAATTTTTGGCTAACTTCAAACTAATATAATTAAATTTTTTAAAGAGATCTGTCTGTTGTGAGGAGACAAAATTGAATAAAACCAAAGCCATTACATAAATCAAACCATCATTTTATCAGCATTTTAGTATTGCTTTGGTTTAATTTTCTCTACTCACAAGAGACAGATTTCCTTGAAATTTTCACAGAATCTTTGGCTAACTTCAAACTAATATAATTAAAAATTTCAAAGAGATCTGTCTATTGTGAGCAGAGAAAATTGAATGAAACCAAAGCTATTACATAAATCAAACCATCATTTTATCATATATTTAGTATGGTGGTTTCATTTTCTCTACTCACAACAGACAGATTTCCTTGAAATTTTCACAGATACTTTGGCTAACTTCAAACTAATATAATTAAAAATTTCAAAGAGATCTGTCAATTGTGAGCAGAGAAAATTGAATGAAACCAAAGCTATTACATAAATCAAACCATCATTTTATCATATATTTAGTATGGTGGTTTCATTTTCTCTACTCACAACAGACAGATTTCCTTGAAATTTTCACAGAATCTTCGGCTAACTTCAAACTAATATAATTAAAATTTTTAAAGAGTCTGTTGTGAGGAGACAAAATTGAATAAAACCAAAGCCATTACATAAATCAAACCATCATTTTATCAGCATTTTAGTATTGCTTTGGTTTAATTTTCTCTACTCACAAGAGACAGATTTCCTTGAAATTTTCACAGAATCTTTGGCTAACTTCAAACTAATATAATTAAAAATTTCAAAGAGATCTGTCTATTGTGAGCAGAGAAAATTGAATGAAACCAAAGGTATTACATAAATCAAACCATCATTTTATCATATATTTAGTATGGTGGTTTCATTTTCTCTACTCACAAGAGACAGATTTCCTTGAAATTTTCACAGAATCTTTGGCTAACTTCAAACTAATATAATTAAATTTTTTAAAGAGATCTGTCTGTTGTGAGGAGACAAAATTGAATAAAACCAAAGCCATTACATAAATCAAACCATCATTTTATCATATATTTAGTATGGTGGTTTCATTTTCTCTACTCACAACAGACAGATTTCCTTGAAATTTTCACAGAATCTTTGGCTAACTTCAAACTAATATAATTAAATTTTTTAAAGAGATCTGTCTGTTGTGAGGAGACAAAATTGAATAAAACCAAAGCCATTACATAAATCAAACCATCATTTTATCAGCATTTTAGTATTGCTTTGGTTTAATTTTCTCTACTCACAAGAGACAGATTTTCTTGAAATTTTTACAGAATATTTGGCTAACTTCAAACTAATATAATTAAAAATTTCAAAGAGATCTGTCTATTGTGAGCAGAGAAAATTGAATGAAACCAAAGCTATTACATAAATCAAACCATCATTTTATCATATATTTAGTATGGTGGTTTCATTTTCTCTACTCACAACAGACAGATTTCTTTGAAATTTTCACAGAATCTTTGGCTAACTTCAAACTAATATAATTAAAATTTTTAAAGAGATCTGTCTGTTGTGAGGAGACAAAATTGAATAAAACCAAAGCCATTACATAAATCAAACCAGCATTTTAGTATTGCTTTAGTTTAATTTTCTCTACTCACAAGTGACAGATTTCCTTGAAATTTTCACAGAATCTTTGGCTAACTTCAAACTAATATAATTAAAAATTTCAAAGAGATCTGTCTATTGTGAGCAGAGAAAATTGAATGAAACCAAAGCTATTACATAAATCAAACCATCATTTTATCATATATTTAGTATGGTGGTTTCATTTTCTCTACTCACAAGAAACAGATTTCCTTGAAATTTTTACAGAATCTTTGGCTAACTTCAAACTAATATAATTAAAAATTTCAAAGAGATCTGACTATTGTGAGCAGAGAAAATTGAATGAAACCAAAGCTATTACATAAATCAAACCATCATTTTATCATATATTTAGTATGGTGGTTTCATTTTCTCTACTCACAACAGACAGATTTCCTTGAAATTTTCACAGAATATTTGGCTAACTTCAAACTAATATAATTTAAAATTTCAAAGAGATCTGTCTATTGTGAGCAGAGAAAATTGAATGAAACCAAAGCTATTACATAAATCAAACCATCATTTTATCATATATTTAGTATGGTGGTTTCATTTTCTCTACTCACAACAGACAGATTTCCTTGAAATTTTCACAGAATCTTTGGCTAACTTCAAACTAATACAATTAAAAATTTCAAAGAGATCTGACTATTGTGAGCAGAGAAAATTGAATGAAACCAAAGCTATTACATAAATCAAACCATCATTTTATCAGCATTTTAGTATTGCTTTGGTTTAATTTTCTCTACTCACAAGAGACAGATTTCCTTGAAATTTTCACAGAATCTTTGGCTAACTTCAAACTAATATAATTAAAAATTTCAAAGAGATCTGACTATTGTGAGCAGAGAAAATTGAATGAAACCAAAGCTATTACATAAATCAAACCATCATTTCATCATATATTTAGTATGGTGGTTTCATTTTCTCTACTCACAACAGACAGATTTCCTTGAAATTTTCACAGAATCTTTGGCTAACTTCAAACTAATATAATTAAATTTTTTAAAGAGATCTGTCTGTTGTGAGGAGACAAAATTGAATAAAACCAAAGCCATTACATAAATCAAACCATCATTTTATCAGCATTTTAGTATTGCTTTGGTTTAATTTTCTCTACTCACAAAAAACAGATTTCCTTGAAATTTTCACAGAATATTTGGCTAACTTCAAACTAATATAATTAAAAATTTCAAAGAGATCTGTCTATTGTGAGCAGAGAAAATTGAATGAAACCAAAGCTATTACATAAATCAAACCATCATTTTATCATATATTTAGTATGGTGGTTTCATTTTCTCTACTCACAACAAACAGATTTCCTTGAAATTTTCACAGAATCTTTGGCTAACTTCAAACTAATATAATTAAAAATTTCAAAGAGATCTGTCTATTGTGAGCAGAGAAAATTGAATAAAACCAAAGCCATTACATAAA
Source organism: Pedicia rivosa (assembly GCA_963082725.1). NCBI lineage: Eukaryota > Metazoa > Arthropoda > Insecta > Diptera > Pediciidae > Pedicia > Pedicia rivosa. The sequence continues at coordinate 258,404 of OY720155.1, forward strand.
TCAAACCATCATTTTATCAGCATTTTAGTATTGCTTTGGTTTAATTTTCTCTACTCACAAGAGACAGATTTCCTTGAAATTTTCACAGAATCTTTGGCTAACTTCAAACTAACATAATTAAAAATTTCAAAGAGATCTGTCTATTGTGAGCAGAGAAAATTGAATGAAACCAAAGCTATTACATAAATCAAACCATCATTTTATCATATATTTAGTATGGTGGTTTCATTTTCTCTACTCACAACAGACAGATTTCCTTGAAATTTTCACAGAATCTTCGGCTAACTTCAAACTAATATAATTAAAATTTTTAAAGAGTCTGTTGTGAGGAGACAAAATTGAATAAAACCAAAGCCATTACATAAATCAAACCATCATTTTATCAGCATTTTAGTATTGCTTTGGTTTAATTTTCTCTACTCACAAGAAACAGATTTCCTTGAAATTTTCACAGAATCTTTGGCTAACTTCAAACTAATATAATTAAAAATTTCAAAGAGATCTGTCTATTGTGAGCAGAGAAAATTGAATGAAACCAAAGCTATTACATAAATCAAACCATCATTTTATCATATATTTAGTATGGTGGTTTCATTTTCTCTACTCACAAGAGACAGATTACCTTGAAATTTTCACAGAATCTTTGGCTAACTTCAAACTAATATAATTAAATTTTTTAAAGAGATCTGTCTGTTGTGAGGAGACAAAATTGAATAAAACCAAAGCCATTACATAAATCAAACCATCATTTTATCATATATTTAGTATGGTGGTTTCATTTTCTCTACTCACAACAGACAGATTTCCTTGAAATTTTCACAGAATCTTTGGCTAACTTCAAACTAATATAATTAAATTTTTTAAAGAGATCTGTCTGTTGTGAGGAGACAAAATTGAATAAAACCAAAGCCATTACATAAATCAAACCATCATTTTATCAGCATTTTAGTATTGCTTTGGTTTAATTTTCTCTACTCACAAAAAACAGATTTCCTTGAAATTTTCACAGAATATTTGGCTAACTTCAAACTAATATAATTAAAAATTTCAAAGAGATCTGTCTATTGTGAGCAGAGAAAATTGAATGAAACCAAAGCTATTACATAAATCAAACCATCATTTTATCATATATTTAGTATGGTGGTTTCATTTTCTCTACTCACAACAGACAGATTTCCTTGAAATTTTCACAGAATCTTTGGCTAACTTCAAACTAATATAATTAAAATTTTTAAAGAGATCTGTCTGTTGTGAGGAGACAAAATTGAATAAAACCAAAGCCATTACATAAATCAAACCAGCATTTTAGTATTGCTTTAGTTTAATTTTCTCTACTCACAAGTGACAGATTTCCTTGAAATTTTCACAGAATCTTTGGCTAACTTCAAACTAATATAATTAAAAATTTCAAAGAGATCTGTCTATTGTGAGCAGAGAAAATTGAATGAAACCAAAGCTATTACATAAATCAAACCATCATTTTATCATATATTTAGTATGGTGGTTTCGTTTTCTCTACTCACAACAGACAGATTTCCTTGAAATTTTCACAGAATCTTTGGCTAACTTCAAACTAATATAATTAAAAATTTCAAAGAGATCTGTCTATTGTGAGCAGAGAAAATTGAATGAAACCAAAGCTATTACATAAATCAAACCATCATTTTATCATATATTTAGTATGGTGGTTTCATTTTCTCTACTCACAAGAGACAGATTTCCTTGAAATTTTTACAGAATCTTTGTCTAACTTCAAACTAATATAATTAAAAATTTCAAAGAGATCTGACTATTGTGAGCAGAGAAAATTGAATGAAACCAAAGCTATTACATAAATCAAACCATCATTTTATCATATATTTAGTATGGTGGTTTCATTTTCTCTACTCACAAGAGACAGATTTCCTTGAAATTTTTACAGAATCTTTGTCTAACTTCAAACTAATATAATTAAAAATTTCAAAGAGATCTGTCTATTGTGAGCAGAGAAAATTGAATGAAACCAAAGCTATTACATAAATCAAACCATCATTTTATCATATATTTAGTATGGTGGTTTCATTTTCTCTACTCACAACAGACAGATTTCCTTGAAATTTTCACAGAATCTTTGGCTAACTTCAAACTAATATAATTAAAAATTTCAAAGAGATCTGACTATTGTGAGCAGAGAAAATTGAATGAAACCAAAGCTATTACATAAATCAAACCATCATTTTATCAGCATTTTAGTATTGCTTTGGTTTAATTTTCTCTACTCACAAGAGACAGATTTCCTTGAAATTTTCACAGAATCTTTGGCTAACTTCAAACTAATATAATTAAAAATTTCAAAGAGATCTGTCTATTGTGAGCAGAGAAAATTGAATGAAACCAAAGCTATTACATAAATCAAACCATCATTTTATCATATATTTAGTATGGTGGTTTCATTTTCTCTACTCACAAGAGACAGATTTCCTTGAAATTTTTACAGAATCTTTGGCTAACTTCAAACTAATATAATTAAAAATTTCAAAGAGATCTGACTATTGTGAGCAGAGAAAATTGAATGAAACCAAAGCTATTACATAAATCAAACCATCATTTTATCATATATTTAGTATGGTGGTTTCATTTTCTCTACTCACAACAGACAGATTTCCTTGAAATTTTCACAGAATCTTTGGCTAACTTCAAACTAATATAATTAAATTTTTTAAAGAGATCTGTCTGTTGTGAGGAGACAAAATTGAATAAAACCAAAGCCATTACATAAATCAAACCATCATTTTATCAGCATTTTAGTATTGCTTTGGTTTAATTTTCTCTACTCACAAAAGACAGATTTCCTTGAAATTTTCACAGAATATTTGGCTAACTTCAAATTTCAAAGAGATCTGTCTATTGTGAGCAGAGAAAATTGAATGAAACCAAAGCTATTACATAAATCAAACCATCATTTTATCATATATTTAGTATGGTGGTTTCATTTTCTCTACTCACAACAAACAGATTTCCTTGAAATTTTCACAGAATCTTTGGCTAACTTCAAACTAATATAATTAAAATTTTTAAAGAGATCTGTCTGTTGTGAGGAGACAAAATTGAATAAAACCAAAGCCATTACATAAATCAAACCATCATTTTATCAGCATGTTAGTATTGCTTTGGTTTAATTTTCTCTACTCACAAGAAACAGATTTCCTTGAAATTTTCACAGAATCTTTGGCTAACTTCAAACTAATATAATTAAAATTTTTAAAGAGATCTGTCTGTTGTGAGGAGACAAAATTGAATAAAACCAAAGCCATTACATAAATCAAACCATCATTTTATCAGCATTTTAGTATTGCTTTGGTTTAATTTTCTCTACTCACAAGAGACAGATTTCCTTGAAATTTTCACAGAATCTTTGGCTAACTTCAAACTAATATAATTAAAAATTTCAAAGAGATCTGTCTATTGTGAGCAGAGAAAATTAAATGAAACCAAAGCTATTACATAAATCAAATCATCATTTTATCATATATTTAGTATGGTGGTTTCATTTTCTCTACTCACAAAAGACAGATTTCCTTGAAATTTTCACAGAATCTTTGGCTAACTTCAAACTAATATAATTAAAAATTTCAAAGAGATCTGTCTATTGTGAGCAGAGAAAATTTAATGAAACCAAAGCTATTACATAAATCAAACCATCATTTTATCATATATTTAGTAAATTAAAAATTTCAAAGAGATCTGTCTATTGTGAGCAGAGAAAATTTAATGAAACCAAAGCTATTACATAAATCAAACCATCATTTTATCATATATTTAGTATGGTGGTTTCATTTTCTCTACTCACAAGAGACAGATTTCCTTGAAATTTTTACAGAATCTTTGGCTAACTTCAAACTAATATAATTAAAAATTTCAAAGAGATCTGACTATTGTGAGCAGAGAAAATTGAATGAAACCAAAGCTATTACATAAATCAAACCATTATTTTATCATATATTTAGTATGGTGGTTTCATTTTCTCTACTCACAACAGACAGATTTCCTTGAAATTTTCACAGAATCTTTGGCTAACTTCAAACTAATATAATTAAATTTTTTAAAGAGATCTGTCTGTTGTGAGGAGACAAAATTGAATAAAACCAAAGCCATTACATAAATCAAACCATCATTTTATCATATATTTAGTATGGTGGTTTCATTTTCTCTACTCACAACAGACAGATTTCCTTGAAATTTTCACAGAATCTTTGGCTAACTTCAAACTAATATAATTAAATTTTTTAAAGAGATCTGTCTGTTGTGAGGAGACAAAATTGAATAAAACCAAAGCCATTACATAAATCAAACCATCATTTTATCAGCATTTTAGTATTGCTTTGGTTTAATTTTCTCTACTCACAAGAGACAGATTTCCTTGAAATTTTCACAGAATATTTGGCTAACTTCAAACTAATATAATTAAAAATTTCAAAGAGATCTGTTTATTGTGAGCAGAGAAAATTGAATGAAACCAAAGCTATTACATAAATCAAACCATCATTTTATCATATATTTAGTATGGTGGTTTCATTTTCTCTACTCACAACAGACAGATTTCCTTGAAATTTTCACAGAATCTTTGGCTAACTTCAAACTAATATAATTAAAATTTTTAAAGAGATCTGTCTGTTGTGAGGAGACAAAATTGAATAAAACCAAAGCCATTACATAAATCAAACCATCATTTTATCAGCATTTTAGTATTGCTTTGGTTTAATTTTCTCTACTCACAAGAAACAGATTTCCTTGAAATTTTCACAGAATCTTTGGCTAACTTCAAACTAATATAATTAAAAATTTCAAAGAGATCTGTCTATTGTGAGCAGAGAAAATTGAATGAAACCAAAGCTATTACATAAATCAAACCATCATTTTATCATATATTTAGTATGGTGGTTTGATTTTCTCTACTCACAAAAGACAGATTTCCTTGAAATTTTTACAGAATCTTTGGCTAACTTCAAACTAATATAATTAAAAATTTCAAAGAGATCTGACTATTGTGAGCAGAGAAAATTGAATGAAACCAAAGCTATTACATAAATCAAACCATCATTTTATCATATATTTAGTATGGTGGTTTCATTTTCTCTACTCACAACAGACAGATTTCCTTGAAATTTTCACAGAATCTTTGGCTAACTTCAAACTAATATAATTAAATTTTTTAAAGAGATCTGTCTGTTGTGAGGAGACAAAATTGAATAAAACCAAAGCCATTACATAAATCAAACCATCATTTTATCAGCATTTTAGTATTGCTTTGGTTTAATTTTCTCTACTCACAAGAGACAGATTTCCTTGAAATTTTCACAGAATATTTGGCTAACTTCAAACTAATATAATTAAAATTTTTAAAGAGATCTGTCTGTTGTGAGGAGACAAAATTGAATGAAACCAAAGCTATTACATAAATCAAACCATCATTTTATCATATATTTAGTATGGTGGTTTCATTTTCTCTACTCACAACAGACAGATTTCCTTGAAATTTTCACAGAATCTTTGGCTAACTTCAAACTAATATAATTAAAATTTTTAAAGAGATCTGTCTGTTGTGAGGAGACAAAATTGAATAAAACCAAAGCCATTACATAAATCAAACCATCATTTTATCAGCATTTTAGTATTGCTTTGGTTTAATTTTCTCTACTCACAAGAGACAGATTTCCTTGAAATTTTCACAGAATCTTTGGCTAACTTCAAACTAATATAATTAATAATTTCAAAGAGATCTGTCTATTGTGAGCAGAGAAAATTGAATGAAACCAAAGCTATTACATAAATCAAACCATCATTTTATCATATATTTAGTATGGTGGTTTCATTTTCTCTACTCACAAGAGACAGATTTCCTTGAAATTTTTACAGAATCTTTGGCTAACTTCAAACTAATATAATTAAAAATTTCAAAGAGATCTGACTATTGTGAGCAGAGAAAATTGAATGAAACCAAAGCTATTACATAAATCAAACCATCATTTTATCATATATTTAGTATGGTGGTTTCATTTTCTCTACTCACAACAGACAGATTTCCTTGAAATTTTCACAGAATATTTGGCTAACTTCAAACTAATATAATTAAAAATTTCAAAGAGATCTGTCTATTGTGAGCAGAGAAAATTGAATGAAACCAAAGCTATTACATAAATCAAACCATCATTTTATCATATATTTAGTATGGTGGTTTCATTTTCTCTACTCACAACAGAGAGATTTCCTTGAAATTTTCACAGAATCTTTGGCTAACTTCAAACTAATATAATTAAAATTTTTAAAGAGATCTGTCTGTTGTGACGAGACAAAATTGAATAAAACCAAAGCCATTACATAAATCAAACCATCATTTTATCAGCATTTTAGTATTGCTTTGGTATAATTTTCTCTACTCACAAGAGACAGATTTCCTTGAAATTTTCACAGAATTTTTGGCTAACTTCAAACTAATATAATTAAATTTTTTAAAGAGATCTGTCTGTTGTGAGGAGACAAAATTGAATAAAACCAAAGCCATTACATAAATCAAACCATCATTTTATCAGCATTTTAGTATTGCTTTGGTTTAATTTTCTCTACTCACAAGAGACAGATTTCCTTGAAATTTTCACAGAATCTTTGGCTAACTTCAAACTAATATAATTAAAAATTTCAAAGAGATCTGTCTATTGTGAGCAGAGAAAATTGAATGAAACCAAAGCTATTACATAAATCAAACCATCATTTTATCATATATTTAGTATGGTGGTTTCATTTTCTCTACTCACAAGAGACAGATTTCCTTGAAATTTTTACAGAATCTTTGGCTAACTTCAAACTAATATAATTAAAAATTTCAAAGAGATCTGACTATTGTGAGCAGAGAAAATTGAATGAAACCAAAGCTATTACATAAATCAAACCATCATTTTATCATATATTTAGTATGGTGGTTTCATTTTCTCTACTCACAACAGACAGATTTCCTTGAAATTTTCACAGAATCTTCGGCTAACTTCAAACTAATATAATTAAAATTTTTAAAGAGATCTGTCTGTTGTGAGGAGACAAAATTGAATAAAACCAAAGCCATTACATAAATCAAACCATCATTTTTTCAGCATTTTAGTATTGCTTTGGTTTAATTTTCTCTACTCACAAGAGACAGATTTCCTTGAAATTTTCACAGAATTTTTGGCTAACTTCAAACTAACATAATTAAAAATTTCAAAGAGATCTGTCAATTGTGAGCAGAGAAAATTGAATGAAACCAAAGCTATTACATAAATCAAACCATCATTTTATCATATATTTAGTATGGTGGTTTCATTTTCTCTACTCACAACAGACAGATTTCCTTGAAATTTTCACAGAATCTTCGGCTAACTTCAAACTAATATAATTAAAATTTTTAAAGAGTCTGTTGTGAGGAGACAAAATTGAATAAAACCAAAGCCATTACATAAATCAAACCATCATTTTATCAGCATTTTAGTATTGCTTTGGTTTAATTTTCTCTACTCACAAGAGACAGATTTCCTTGAAATTTTCACAGAATCTTTGGCTAACTTCAAACTAATATAATTAAAAATTTCAAAGAGATCTGTCTATTGTGAGCAGAGAAAATTGAATGAAACCAAAGCTATTACATAAATCAAACCATCATTTTATCATATATTTAGTATGGTGGTTTCATTTTCTCTACTCACAAGAGACAGATTTCCTTGAAATTTTCACAGAATCTTTGGCTAACTTCAAACTAATATAATTAAATTTTTTAAAGAGATCTGTCTGTTGTGAGGAGACAAAATTGAATAAAACCAAAGCCATTACATAAATCAAACCATCATTTTTTCATATATTTAGTATGGTGGTTTCATTTTCTCTACTCACAACAGACAGATTTCCTTGAAATTTTCACAGAATCTTTGGCTAACTTCAAACTAATATAATTAAATTTTTTAAAGAGATCCGTCTGTTGTGAGGAGACAAAATTGAATAAAACCAAAGCCATTACATAAATCAAACCATCATTTTATCAGCATTTTAGTATTGCTTTGGTTTAATTTTCTCTACTCACAAGAGACAGATTTTCTTGAAATTTTTACAGAATATTTGGCTAACTTCAAACTAATATAATTAAAAATTTCAAAGAGATCTGTCTATTGTGAGCAGAGAAAATTGAATGAAACCAAAGCTATTACATAAATCAAACCATCATTTTATCATATATTTAGTATGGTGGTTTCATTTTCTCTACTCACAACAGACAGATTTCCTTGAAATTTTCACAGAATCTTTGGCTAACTTCAAACTAATATAATTAAATTTTTTAAAGAGATCTGTCTGTTGTGAGGAGACAAAATTGAATAAAACCAAAGCCATTACATAAATCAAACCATCATTTTATCAGCATTTTAGTATTGCTTTGGTTTAATTTTCTCTACTCACAAGAGACAGATTTCCTTGAAATTTTTACAGAATCTTTGGCTAACTTCAAACTAATATAATTAAAAATTTCAAAGAGATCTGACTATTGTGAGCAGAGAAAATTGAATGAAACCAAAGCTATTACATAAATCAAACCATCATTTTATCATATATTTAGTATGGTGGTTTCATTTTCTCTACTCACAACAGACAGATTTCCTTGAAATTTTCACAGAATCTTCGGCTAACTTCAAACTAATATAATTAAAATTTTTAAAGAGATCTGTCTGTTGTGAGGAGACAAAATTGAATAAAACCAAAGCCATTACATAAATCAAACCATCATTTTTTCAGCATTTTAGTATTGCTTTGGTTTAATTTTCTCTACTCACAAGAGACAGATTTCCTTGAAATTTTCACAGAATTTTTGGCTAACTTCAAACTAACATAATTAAAAATTTCAAAGAGATCTGTCAATTGTGAGCAGAGAAAATTGAATGAAACCAAAGCTATTACATAAATCAAACCATCATTTTATCATATATTTAGTATGGTGGTTTCATTTTCTCTACTCACAACAGACAGATTTCCTTGAAATTTTCACAGAATCTTCGGCTAACTTCAAACTAATATAATTAAAATTTTTAAAGAGTCTGTTGTGAGGAGACAAAATTGAATAAAACCAAAGCCATTACATAAATCAAACCATCATTTTATCAGCATTTTAGTATTGCTTTGGTTTAATTTTCTCTACTCACAAGAGACAGATTTCCTTGAAATTTTCACAGAATCTTTGGCTAACTTCAAACTAATATAATTAAAAATTTCAAAGAGATCTGTCTATTGTGAGCAGAGAAAATTGAATGAAACCAAAGCTATTACATAAATCAAACCATCATTTTATCATATATTTAGTATGGTGGTTTCATTTTCTCTACTCACAAGAGACAGATTTCCTTGAAATTTTCACAGAATCTTTGGCTAACTTCAAACTAATATAATTAAATTTTTTAAAGAGATCTGTCTGTTGTGAGGAGACAAAATTGAATAAAACCAAAGCCATTACATAAATCAAACCATCATTTTATCATATATTTAGTATGGTGGTTTCATTTTCTCTACTCACAACAGACAGATTTCCTTGAAATTTTCACAGAATCTTTGGCTAACTTCAAACTAATATAATTAAATTTTTTAAAGAGATCTGTCTGTTGTGAGGAGACAAAATTGAATAAAACCAAAGCCATTACATAAATCAAACCATCATTTTATCAGCATTTTAGTATTGCTTTGGTTTAATTTTCTCTACTCACAAGAGACAGATTTCCTTGAAATTTTCACAGAATCTTTGGCTAACTTCAAACTAATATAATTAAAAATTTCAAAGAGATCTGTCTATTGTGAGCAGAGAAAATTGAATGAAACCAAAGCTATTACATAAATCAAACCATCATTTTATCATATATTTAGTATGGTGGTTTCGTTTTCTCTACTCACAACAGACAGATTTCCTTGAAATTTTCACAGAATCTTTGGCTAACTTCAAACTAATATAATTAAAAATTTCAAAGAGATCTGTCTATTGTGAGCAGAGAAAATTGAATGAAACCAAAGCTATTACATAAATCAAACCATCATTTTATCATATATTTAGTATGGTGGTTTCATTTTCTCTACTCACAAGAGACAGATTTCCTTGAAATTTTTACAGAATCTTTGGCTAACTTCAAACTAATATAATTAAAAATTTCAAAGAGATCTGACTATTGTGAGCAGAGAAAATTGAATGAAACCAAAGCTATTACATAAATCAAACCATCATTTTATCATATATTTAGTATGGTGGTTTCATTTTCTCTACTCACAACAGACAGATTTCCTTGAAATTTTCACAGAATATTTGGCTAACTTCAAACTAATATAATTAAAAATTTCAAAGAGATCTGTCTATTGTGAGCAGAGAAAATTGAATGAAACCAAAGCTATTACATAAATCAAACCATCATTTTATCATATATTTAGTATGGTGGTTTCATTTTCTCTACTCACAACAGACAGATTTCCTTGAAATTTTCACAGAATCTTTGGCTAACTTCAAACTAATATAATTAAAAATTTCAAAGAGATCTGTCTATTGTGAGCAGAGAAAATTGAATGAAACCAAAGCTATTACATAAATCAAACCATCATTTTATCATATATTTAGTATGGTGGTTTCATTTTCTCTACTCACAAGAGACAGATTTCCTTGAAATTTTTACAGAATCTTTGGCTAACTTCAAACTAATATAATTAAAAATTTCAAAGAGATCTGACTATTGTGAGCAGAGAAAATTGAATGAAACCAAAGCTATTACATAAATCAAACCATCATTTTATCATATATTTAGTATGGTGGTTTCATTTTCTCTACTCACAACCCACAGATTTCCTTGAAATTTTCACAGAATCTTTGGCTAACTTCAAACTAATATAATTAAATTTTTTAAAGAGATCTGTCTGTTGTGAGGAGACAAAATTGAATAAAACCAAAGCCATTACATAAATCAAACCATCATTTTATCAGCATTTTAGTATTGCTTTGGTTTAATTTTCTCTACTCACAAAAGACAGATTTCCTTGAAATTTTTACAGAATATTTGGCTAACTTCAAACTAATATAATTAAAAATTTCAAAGAGATCTGTCTATTGTGAGCAGAGAAAATTGAATGAAACCAAAGCTATTACATAAATCAAACCATCATTTTATCATATATTTAGTATGGTGGTTTCATTTTCTCTACTCACAACAAACAGATTTCCTTGAAATTTTCACAGAATCTTTGGCTAACTTCAAACTAATATAATTAAAATTTTTAAAGAGATCTGTCTGTTGTGAGGAGACAAAATTGAATAAAACCAAAGCCATTACATAAATCAAACCATCATTTTATCAGCATGTTAGTATTGCTTTGGTTTAATTTTCTCTACTCACAAGAAACAGATTTCCTTGAAATTTTCACAGAATCTTTGGCTAACTTCAAACTAATATAATTAAAAATTTCAAAGAGATCTGTTTATTGTGAGCAGAGAAAATTGAATGAAACCAAAGCTATTACATAAATCAAACCATCATTTTATCATATATTTAGTATGGTGGTTTCATTTTCTCTACTCACAACAGACAGATTTCCTTGAAATTTTCACAGAATCTTTGGCTAACTTCATACTAATATAATTAAAAATTTCAAAGAGATCTGTCTATTGTGAGCAGAGAAAATTGAATGAAACCAAAGCTATTACATAAATCAAACCATCATTTTATCATATATTTAGTATGGTGGTTTCATTTTCTCTACTCACAACAGACAGATTTCCTTGAAATTTTCACAGAATCTTTGGCTAACTTCAAACTAATATAATTAAAATTTTTAAGAGATCTGTCTGTTGTGAGGAGAGAAAATTGAATAAAACCAAAGCCATTACATAAATCAAACCATCATTTTAGTATTGCTTTGGTTTAATTTTCTCTACTCACAAGAAACAGATTTCCTTGAAATTTTCACAGAATCTTTGGCTAACTTCAAACTTATATAATTCAAATTTTTAAAGAGATCTGTCTGTTGTGAGGAGACAAAATTGAATAAAACCAAAGCCATTACATAAATCAAACCATCATTTTATCATATATTTAGTATGGTGGTTTCATTTTCTCTACTCACAACAGACAGATTTCCTTGAAATTTTCACAGAATCTTTGGCTAACTTCAAACTAATATAATTAAAATTTTTAAAGAGATCTGTCTGTTGTGAGGAGACAAAATTGAATAAAACCAAAGCCATTACATAAATCAAACCATCATTTTATCATATATTTAGTATGGTTTTTTCATTTTCTCTACTCACAACAGACAGATTTCCTTGAAATTTTCACAGAATCTTTGGCTAACTTCAAACTAATATAATTAAATTTTTTAAAGAGATATGTCTGTTGTGAGGAGACAAAATTGAATAAAACCAAAGCCATTACATAAATCAAACCATCATTTTATCAGCATTTTAGTATTGCTTTGGTTTAATTTTCTCTACTCACAAGAGACAGATTTCCTTGAAATTTTCACAGAATATTTGGCTAACTTCAAACTAATGTAATTAAAAATTTCAAAGAGATCTGTCTATTGTGAGCAGAGAAAATTGAATGAAACCAAAGCTATTACATAAATCAAACCATCATTTTATCATATATTTAGTATGGTGGTTTCATTTTCTCTACTCACAACAGACAGATTTCCTTGAAATTTTCACAGAATCTTTGGCTAACTTCAAACTAATATAATTAAAATTTTTAAGAGATCTGTCTGTTGTGAGGAGAGAAAATTGAATAAAACCAAAGCCATTACATAAATCAAACCATCATTTTAGTATTGCTTTGGTTTAATTTTCTCTACTCACAAGAAACAGATTTCCTTGAAATTTTCACAGAATCTTTGGCTAACTTCAAACTAATATAATTCAAATTTTTAAAGAGATCTGTCTGTTGTGAGGAGACAAAATTGAATAAAACCAAAGCCATTACATAAATCAAACCATCATTTTATCAGCATTTTAGCATTGCTTTGGTTTAATTTTCTCTACTCACAAGAGACAGATTTCCTTGAAATTTTTACAGAATCTTTGGCTAACTTCAAACTAATATAATTAAAAATTTCAAAGAGATCTGACTATTGTGAGCAGAGAAAATTGAATGAAACCAAAGCTATTACATAAATCAAACCATCATTTTATCATATATTTAGTATGGTGGTTTCATTTTCTCTACTCACAAGAGACAGATTTCCTTGAAATTTTTACAGAATCTTTGGCTAACTTCAAACTAATATAATTAAAAATTTCAAAGAGATCTGACTATTGTGAGCAGAGAAAATTGAATGAAACCAAAGCTATTACATAAATCAAACCATCATTTTATCATATATTTAGTATGGTGGTTTCATTTTCTCTACTCACAACAGACAGATTTCCTTGAAATTTTCACAGAATATTTGGCTAACTTCAAACTAATATAATTAAAAATTTCAAAGAGATCTGTCTATTGTGAGCAGAGAAAATTGAATGAAACCAAAGCTATTACATAAATCAAACCATCATTTTATCATATATTTAGTATGGTGGTTTCATTTTCTCTACTCACAACAGACAGATTTCCTTGAAATTTTCACAGAATCTTTGGCTAACTTCAAACTAATATAATTAAAATTTTTAAGAGATCTGTCTGTTGTGAGGAGAGAAAATTGAATAAAACCAAAGCCATTACATAAATCAAACCATCATTTTAGTATTGCTTTGGTTTAATTTTCTCTACTCACAAGAAACAGATTTCCTTGAAATTTTCACAGAATCTTTGGCTAACTTCAAACTAATATAATTCAAATTTTTAAAGAGATCTGTCTGTTGTGAGGAGACAAAATTGAATAAAACCAAAGCCATTACATAAATCAAACCATCATTTTATCAGCATTTTAGCATTGCTTTGGTTTAATTTTCTCTACTCACAAGAGACAGATTTCCTTGAAATTTTTACAGAATCTTTGGCTAACTTCAAACTAATATAATTAAAAATTTCAAAGAGATCTGACTATTGTGAGCAGAGAAAATTGAATGAAACCAAAGCTATTACATAAATCAAACCATCATTTTATCATATATTTAGTATGGTGGTTTCATTTTCTCTACTCACAAGAGACAGATTTCCTTGAAATTTTTACAGAATCTTTGGCTAACTTCAAACTAATATAATTAAAAATTTCAAAGAGATCTGACTATTGTGAGCAGAGAAAATTGAATGAAACCAAAGCTATTACATAAATCAAACCATCATTTTATCATATATTTAGTATGGTGGTTTCATTTTCTCTACTCACAACAGACAGATTTCCTTGAAATTTTCACAGAATATTTGGCTAACTTCAAACTAATATAATTAAAAATTTCAAAGAGATCTGTCTATTGTGAGCAGAGAAAATTGAATGAAACCAAAGCTATTACATAAATCAAACCATCATTTTATCATATATTTAGTATGGTGGTTTCATTTTCTCTACTCACAACAGACAGATTTCCTTGAAATTTTCACAGAATCTTTGGCTAACTTCAAACTAATATAATTAAAAATTTCAAAGAGATCTGTCTATTGTGAGCAGAGAAAATTGAATGAAACCAAAGCTATTACATAAATCAAACCATCATTTTATCATATATTTAGTATGGTGGTTTCATTTTCTCTACTCACAAGAGACAGATTTCCTTGAAATTTTTACAGAATCTTTGGCTAACTTCAAACTAATATAATTAAAAATTTCAAAGAGATCTGACTATTGTGAGCAGAGAAAATTGAATGAAACCAAAGCTATTACATAAATCAAACCATCATTTTATCATATATTTAGTATGGTGGTTTCATTTTCTCTACTCACAACCCACAGATTTCCTTGAAATTTTCACAGAATCTTTGGCTAACTTCAAACTAATATAATTAAATTTTTTAAAGAGATCTGTCTGTTGTGAGGAGACAAAATTGAATAAAACCAAAGCCATTACATAAATCAAACCATCATTTTATCAGCATTTTAGTATTGCTTTGGTTTAATTTTCTCTACTCACAAAAGACAGATTTCCTTGAAATTTTTACAGAATATTTGGCTAACTTCAAACTAATATAATTAAAAATTTCAAAGAGATCTGTCTATTGTGAGCAGAGAAAATTGAATGAAACCAAAGCTATTACATAAATCAAACCATCATTTTATCATATATTTAGTATGGTGGTTTCATTTTCTCTACTCACAACAAACAGATTTCCTTGAAATTTTCACAGAATCTTTGGCTAACTTCAAACTAATATAATTAAAATTTTTAAAGAGATCTGTCTGTTGTGAGGAGACAAAATTGAATAAAACCAAAGCCATTACATAAATCAAACCATCATTTTATCAGCATGTTAGTATTGCTTTGGTTTAATTTTCTCTACTCACAAGAAACAGATTTCCTTGAAATTTTCACAGAATCTTTGGCTAACTTCAAACTAATATAATTAAAAATTTCAAAGAGATCTGTTTATTGTGAGCAGAGAAAATTGAATGAAACCAAAGCTATTACATAAATCAAACCATCATTTTATCATATATTTAGTATGGTGGTTTCATTTTCTCTACTCACAACAGACAGATTTCCTTGAAATTTTCACAGAATCTTTGGCTAACTTCATACTAATATAATTAAAAATTTCAAAGAGATCTGTCTATTGTGAGCAGAGAAAATTGAATGAAACCAAAGCTATTACATAAATCAAACCATCATTTTATCATATATTTAGTATGGTGGTTTCATTTTCTCTACTCACAACAGACAGATTTCCTTGAAATTTTCACAGAATCTTTGGCTAACTTCAAACTAATATAATTAAAATTTTTAAGAGATCTGTCTGTTGTGAGGAGAGAAAATTGAATAAAACCAAAGCCATTACATAAATCAAACCATCATTTTAGTATTGCTTTGGTTTAATTTTCTCTACTCACAAGAAACAGATTTCCTTGAAATTTTCACAGAATCTTTGGCTAACTTCAAACTTATATAATTCAAATTTTTAAAGAGATCTGTCTGTTGTGAGGAGACAAAATTGAATAAAACCAAAGCCATTACATAAATCAAACCATCATTTTATCATATATTTAGTATGGTGGTTTCATTTTCTCTACTCACAACAGACAGATTTCCTTGAAATTTTCACAGAATCTTTGGCTAACTTCAAACTAATATAATTAAAATTTTTAAAGAGATCTGTCTGTTGTGAGGAGACAAAATTGAATAAAACCAAAGCCATTACATAAATCAAACCATCATTTTATCATATATTTAGTATGGTTTTTTCATTTTCTCTACTCACAACAGACAGATTTCCTTGAAATTTTCACAGAATCTTTGGCTAACTTCAAACTAATATAATTAAATTTTTTAAAGAGATCTGTCTGTTGTGAGGAGACAAAATTGAATAAAACCAAAGCCATTACATAAATCAAACCATCATTTTATCAGCATTTTAGTATTGCTTTGGTTTAATTTTCTCTACTCACAAGAGACAGATTTCCTTGAAATTTTCACAGAATATTTGGCTAACTTCAAACTAATGTAATTAAAAATTTCAAAGAGATCTGTCTATTGTGAGCAGAGAAAATTGAATGAAACCAAAGCTATTACATAAATCAAACCATCATTTTATCATATATTTAGTATGGTGGTTTCATTTTCTCTACTCACAACAGACAGATTTCCTTGAAATTTTCACAGAATCTTTGGCTAACTTTAAACTAATATAATTAAAATTTTTAAGAGATCTGTCTGTTGTGAGGAGAGAAAATTGAATAAAACCAAAGCCATTACATAAATCAAACCATCATTTTAGTATTGCTTTGGTTTAATTTTCTCTACTCACAAGAAACAGATTTCCTTGAAATTTTCACAGAATCTTTGGCTAACTTCAAACTAATATAATTCAAATTTTTAAAGAGATCTGTCTGTTGTGAGGAGACAAAATTGAATAAAACCAAAGCCATTACATAAATCAAACCATCATTTTATCAGCATTTTAGCATTGCTTTGGTTTAATTTTCTCTACTCACAAGAGACAGATTTCCTTGAAATTTTCACAGAATATTTGGCTAACTTCAAACTAATATAATTAAAAATTTCAAAGAGATCTGTCTATTGTGAGCAGAGAAAATTGAATGAAACCAAAGCTATTACATAAATCAAACCATCATTTTATCATATATTTTGTATGGTGGTTTCATTTTCTCTACTCACAACAGACAGATTTCCTTGAAATTTTCACAGAATCTTTGGCTAACTTCAAACTATTATAATTAAAAATTTCAAAGAGATCTGTCTATTGTGAGCAGAGAAAATTGAATGAAACCAAAGCTATTACATAAATCAAACCATCATTTTATCATATATTTAGTATGGTGGTTTCATTTTCTCTACTCACAACAGACAGATTTCCTTGAAATTTTCACAGAATCTTTGGCTAACTTCAAACTAATATAATTAAAATTTTTAAGAGATCTGTCTGTTGTGAGGAGAGAAAATTGAATAAAACCAAAGCCATTACATAAATCAAACCATCATTTTAGTATTGCTTTGGTTTAATTTTCTCTACTCACAAGAGACAGATTTCCTTGAAATTTTCACAGAATCTTTGGCTAACTTCAAACTAATATAAATTTCAAAGAGATCTGTCTATTGTGAGCAGAGAAAATTGAATGAAACCAAAGCTATTACATAAATCAAACCATCATTTTATCATATATTTAGTATGGTGGTTTCATTTTCTCTACTCACAACAAACAGATTTCCTTGAAATTTTCACAGAATCTTTGGCTAACTTCAAACTAATATAATTAAAAATTTTAAAGAGATCTGTCTGTTGTGAGGAGACAAAATTGAATAAAACCAAAGCCATTACATAAATCAAACCATCATTTTATCAGCATGTTAGTATTGCTTTGGTTTAATTTTCTCTACTCACAAGAGACAGATTTCCTTGAAATTTTCACAGAATCTTTGGCTAACTTCAAACTAATATAATTAAAAATTTCAAAGAGATCTGTTTATTGTGAGCAGAGAAAATTGAATGAAACCAAAGCTATTACATAAATCAAACCATCATTTTATCATATATTTAGTATGGTGGTTTCATTTTCTCTACTCACAACAGACAGATTTCCTTGAAATTTTCACAGAATCTTTGGCTAACTTCAAACTAATATAATTAAAAATTTCAAAGAGATCTGTCTATTGTGAGCAGAGAAAATTGAATGAAACCAAAGCTATTACATAAATCAAACCATCATTTTATCATATATTTAGTATGGTGGTTTCATTTTCTCTACTCACAAGAGACAGATTTCCTTGAAATTTTTACAGAATCTTTGGCTAACTTCAAACTAATATAATTAAAAATTTCAAAGAGATCTGACTATTGTGAGCAGAGAAAATTGAATGAAACCAAAGCTATTACATAAATCAAACCATCATTTTATCATATATTTAGTATGGTGGTTTCATTTTCTCTACTCACAAAAGACAGATTTCCTTGAAATTTTCACAGAATCTTTGGCTAACTTCAAACTAATATAATTAATATTTTTAAAGAGATCTGTCTGTTGTGAGGAGACAAAATTGAATAAAACCAAAGCCATTACATAAATCAAACCATCATTTTATCATATATTTAGTATGGTGGTTTCATTTTCTCTACTCACAACAGACAGATTTCCTTGAAATTTTCACAGAATCTTTGGCTAACTTCAAACTAATATAATTAAATTTTTTAAAGAGATCTGTCTGTTGTGAGGAGACAAAATTGAATAAAACCAAAGCCATTACATAAATCAAACCATCATTTTATCATATATTTAGTATGGTGGTTTCATTTTCTCTACTCACAACAAATAGATTTCCTTGAAATTTTCACAGAATCTTTGGCTAACTTCAAACTAATATAATTAAAATTTTTAAAGAGATCTGTCTGTTGTGAGGAGAGAAAATTGAATAAAACCAAAGCCATTACATAAATCAAACCATCATTTTAGTATTGCTTTGGTTTAATTTTCTCTACTCACAAGAGACAGATTTCCTTGAAATTTTCACAGAATCTTTGGCTAACTTCAAACTAATATAATTAAAAATTTCAAAGAGATCTGACTTTTGTGAGCAGAGAAAATTGAATGTAACCAAAGCTATTACATAAATCAAACCATCATTTTATCATATATTTAGTATGGTGGTTTCATTTTCTCTACTCACAACAGACAGATTTCCTTGAAATTTTCACAGAATCTTTGGCTAACTTCAAACTAATATAATTAAAAATTTCAAAGAGATCTGTCTATTGTGAGCAGAGAAAATTGAATGAAACCAAAGCTATTACATAAATCAAACCATCATTTTATCATATATTTTGTATGGTGGTTTCATTTTCTCTACTCACAAAAGACAGATTTCCTTGAAATTTTCACAGAATCTTTGGCTAACTTCAAACTAATATAATTAAAATTTTTAAAGAGATCTGTCTGTTGTGAGGAGACAAAATTGAATAAAACCAAAGCCATTACATAAATCAAACCATCATTTTATCATATATTTAGTATGGTGGTTTCATTTTCTCTACTCACAACAGACAGATTTCCTTGAAATTTTCACAGAATCTTTGGCTAACTTCAAACTAATATAATTAAATTTTTTAAAGAGATCTGTCTGTTGTGAGGAGACAAAATTGAATAAAACCAAAGCCATTACATAAATCAAACCATCATTTTATCAGCATTTTAGTATTGCTTTGGTTTAATTTTCTCTACTCACAAGAGACAGATTTCCTTGAAATTTTCACAGAATATTTGGCTAACTTCAAACTAATATAATTAAAAATTTCAAAGAGATCTGTCTATTGTGAGTAGAGAAAATTGAATGAAACCAAAGCTATTACATAAATCAAACCATCATTTTATCATATATTTAGTATGGTGGTTTCATTTTCTCTACTCACAACAGATAGATTTCCTTGAAATTTTCACAGAATCTTTGGCTAACTTCAAACTAATATAATTAAAATTTTTAAAGAGATCTGTCTGTTGTGAATAGAGAAAATTGAATAAAACCAAAGCCATTACATAAATCAAACCATCATTTTAGTATTGCTTTGGTTTAATTTTCTCTACTCACAAGAGACAGATTTCCTTGAAATTTTCACAGAATCTTTGGCTAACTTCAAACTAATATAATTAAAAATTTCAAAGAGATCTGACTTTTGTGAGCAGAGAAAATTGAATGTAACCAAAGCTATTACATAAATCAAACCATCATTTTATCATATATTTAGTATGGTGGTTTCATTTTCTCTACTCACAAAAGACAGATTTCCTTGAAATTTTTACAGAATCTTTGGCTAACTTCAAACTAATATAATTAAAAATTTCAAAGAGATCTGTCTATTGTGAGCAGAGAAAATTGAATGAAACCAAAGCTATTACATAAATCAAACCATCATTTTATCATATATTTAGTATGGTGGTTTCATTTTCTCTACTCACAACAGACAGATTTCCTTGAAATTTTCACAGAATATTTGGCTAACTTCAAACTAATATAATTAAAAATTTCAAAAAGATCTGTCTATTGTGAGCAGAGAAAATTGAATGAAACCAAAGCTATTACATAAATCAAACCATCATTTTATCATATATTTAGTATGGTGGTTTCATTTTCTCTACTCACAACAGACAGATTTCCTTGAAATTTTCACAGAATCTTTGGCTAACTTCAAACTAATATAATTAAAATTTTCAAAGAGATCTGTCTATTGTGAGCAGAGAAAATTGAATGAAACCAAAGCTATTACATAAATCAAACCATCATTTTATCATATATTTAGTATGGTGGTTTCATTTTCTCTACTCACAACAGACAGATTTCCTTGAAATTTTCACAGAATCTTTGGCTAACTTCAAACTAATATAATTAAAAATTTCAAAGAGATCTGTCTATTGTGAGCAGAGAAAATTGAATGAAACCAAAGCTATTACATAAATCAAACCATCATTTTATCATATATTTAGTATGGTGGTTTCATTTTCTCTACTCACAACAGACAGATTTCCTTAAAATTTTCACAGAATATTTGGCTAACTTCAAACTAATATAATTAAAAATTTCAAAGAGATCTGTCTATTGTGAGCAGAGAAAATTGAATGAAACCAAAGCTATTACATAAATCAAACCATCATTTTATCATATATTTAGTATGGTGGTTTCATTTTCTCTACTCACAACAGACAGATTTCCTTGAAATTTTCACAGAATCTTTGGCTAACTTCAAACTAATATAATTAAAATTTTTAAAGAGATCTGTTTGTTGTGAGGAGACAAAATTGAATAAAACCAAAGCCATTACATAAATCAAACCATCATTTTATCAGCATTTTAGTATTGCTTTGGTTTAATTTTCTCTACTCACAAGGACAGATTTCCTTGAAATTTTCACCGAATCTTTGGCTAACTTCAAACTAATATAATTAAAAATTTCAAAGAGATCTGTCTATTGTGAGCAGAGAAAATTGAATGAAACCAAAGCTATTACATAAATCAAACCATCATTTTATCATATATTTAGTATGGTGGTTTCATTTTCTCTACTCACAACTGACAGATTTCCTTGAAATTTTCACAGAATCCTTGGCTAACTTCAAACTAATATAATTAAAAATTTCAAAGAGATCTGTTTATTGTGAGCAGAGAAAATTGAATGAAACCAAAGCTATTACATAAATCAAACCATCATTTTATCATATATTTAGTATGGTGGTTTCATTTTCTCTACTCACAACAGACAGATTTCCTTGAAATTTTCACAGAATCTTTGGCTAACTTCAAACTAATATAATTAAAAATTTCAAAGAGATCTGTCTATTGTGAGCAGAGAAAATTGAATGAAACCAAAGCTATTACATAAATCAAACCATCATTTTATCAGCATTTTAGTATTGCTTTGGTTTAATTTTCTCTACTCACAAGGACAGATTTCCTTGAAATTTTCACAGAATCTTTGGCTAACTTCAAACTAATATAATTAAAAATTTCAAAGAGATCTGTCTATTGTGAGCAGAGAAAATTGAATGAAACCAATGCTATTACATAAATCAAACCATCAGTTTATCATATATTTAGTATGGTGGTTTCATTTTCTCTACTCA
The DNA here is from genome assembly GCA_963082725.1 of Pedicia rivosa. Lineage (NCBI taxonomy): Eukaryota > Metazoa > Arthropoda > Insecta > Diptera > Pediciidae > Pedicia > Pedicia rivosa. The sequence continues at coordinate 280,622 of OY720155.1, forward strand.
CAACAGACAGATTTCCTTGAAATTTTCACAAAATCTTTGGCTAACTTCAAAATAATAGAATTAAAATTTTTAAAGAGATCTGTCTGTTGTAAGGAGAGAAAATTGAATAAAACCAAAGCCATTACATAAATCAAACCATCATTTTATCATCATTTTAGTATTGCTTTGGTTTAATTTTCTCTACTCACAAGAAACAGATTTCCTTGAAATTTTCACAGAATCTTTGGCTAACTTCAAACTAATATAATTAAAAATTTCAAAGAGATCTGTCTATTGTGAGCAGAGAAAATTGAATGAAACCAAAGCTATTACATAAATCAAACCATCATTTTATCATATATTTAGTATGGTGGTTTCATTTTCTCTACTCACAACAGACAGATTTCCTTGAAATTTTCACAGAATCCTTGGCTAACTTCAAACTAATATAATTAAAATTTTCAAAGAGATCTGTCTATTGTGAGCAGAGAAAATTGAATGAAACCAAAGCTATTACATAAATCAAACCATCATTTTATCATATATTTAGTATGGTGGTTTCATTTTCTCTACTCACAACAGACAGATTTCCTTGAAATTTTCACAGAATCTTTGGCTAACTTCAAACTAATATAATTAAAAATTTCAAAGAGATCTGTCTATTGTGAGCAGAGAAAATTGAATGAAACCAAAGCTATTACATAAATCAAACCAACATTTTATCATATATTTAGTATGGTGGTTTCATTTTCTCTACTCACAACAGACAGATTTCCTTGAAATTTTCACAGAATCTTTGGCTAACTTCAAACTAATATAATTAAAATTTTTAAAGAGATCTGTCTGTTGTGAGCAGAGAAAATTGAATGAAACCAAAGCTATTACATAAATCAAACCATCATTTTATCATATATTTAGTATGGTGGTTTCATTTTCTCTACTCACAACAGACAGATTTCCTTGAAATTTTCACAGAATCCTTGGCTAACTTCAAACTAATATAATTAAAAATTTCAAAGAGATCTGTTTTTTGTGAGCAGAGAAAATTGAATGAAACCAAAGCTATTACATAAATCAAACCATCATTTTATCATATATTTAGTATGGTGGTTTCATTTTCTCTACTCACAACAGACAGATTTCCTTGAAATTTTCACAGAATCCTTGGCTAACTTCAAACTAATATAATTAAAAATTTCAAAGAGATCTGTTTATTGTGAGCAGAGAAAATTGAATAAAACCAAAGCCATTACATAAATCAAACCATCATTTTATCAGCATTTTAGTATTGCTTTGGTTTAATTTTCTCTACTCACAAGAGACAGATTTCCTTGAAATTTTCACAGAATCTTTGGCTAACTTCAAACTAATATAATTAAAAATTTCAAAGAGATCTGTCTTTTGTGAGCAGAGAAAATTGAATGAAACCAAAGCTATTACATAAATCAAACCATCATTTTATCATATATTTAGTATGGTGGTTTCATTTTCTCTACTCACAACAGACAGATTTCCTTGAAATTTTCACAGAATCCTTGGCTAACTTCAAACTAATATAATTAAAAATTTCAAAGAGATCTGTTTATTGTGAGCAGAGAAAATTGAATGAAACCAAAGCTATTACATAAATCAAACCATCATTTTATCATATATTTAGTATGGTGGTTTCATTTTCTCTACTCACAACAGACAGATTTCCTTGAAATTTTCACAAAATCTTTGGCTAACTTCAAAATAATATAATTAAAATTTTTAAAGAGATCTGACTGTTGTAAGGAGAGAAAATTGAATAAAACCAAAGCCATTACATAAATCAAACCATCATTTTATCATCATTTTAGTATTGCTTTGGTTTAATTTTCTCTACTCACAAGAGACAGATTTCCTTGAAATTTTCACAGAATCTTTGGCTAACTTCAAACTAATATAATTAAAAATTTCAAAGAGATCTGTCTATTGTGAGCAGAGAAAATTGAATGAAACCAAAGCTATTACATAAATCAAACCATCATTTTATCATATATTTAGTATGGTGGTTTCATTTTCTCTACTCACAACAGACAGATTTCCTTGAAATTTTCACAGAATCTTTGGCTAACTTCAAACTAATATAATTAAAAATTTCAAAGAGATCTGTCTATTGTGAGCAGAGAAAATTGAATGAAACCAAAGCTATTACATAAATCAAACCATCATTTTATCATATATTTAGTATGGTGGTTTCATTTTCTCTACTCACAACAGACAGATTTCCTTGAAATTTTCACAGAATCCTTGGCTAACTTCAAACTAATATAATTAAAAATTTCAAAGAGATCTGTCTATTGTGAGCAGAGAAAATTGAATGAAACCAAAGCTATTACATAAATCAAACCATCATTTTATCATATATTTAGTATGGTGGTTTCATTTTCTCTACTCACAACAGACAGATTTCCTTGAAATTTTCACAGAATCTTTGGCTAACTTCAAACTAATATAATTAAAATTTTTAAAGAGATCTGTCTGTTGTGAGGAGAGAAAATTGAATAAAACCAAAGCCATTACATAAATCAAACCATCATTTTAGTATTGCTTTGGTTTAATTTTCTCTACTCACAAGAAACAGATTTCCTTGAAATTTTCACAGAATCTTTGGCTAACTTCAAGCTAATATAATTAAAATTTTTAAAGAGATCTGTCTGTTGTGAGGAGACAAAATTGAATAAAACCAAAGCCATTACATAAATCAAACCATCATTTTATCATATATTTAGTATGGTGGTTTCATTTTCTCTACTCACAACAAAAAGATTTCCTTGAAATTTTCACAGAATCTTTGGCTAACTTCAAACTAATATAATTAAAAATTTCAAAGAGATCTGTCTATTGTGAGCAGAGAAAATTGAATGAAACCAAAGCTATTACATAAATCAAACCATCATTTTATCATATATTTAGTATGGTGGTTTCATTTTCTCTACTCACAACAGACAGATTTCCTTGAAATTTTCAAAAAATCTTTGGCTAACTTCAAAATAATATAATTAAAATTTTTAAAGAGATCTGTCTGTTGTGAGGAGACAAAATTGAATAAAACCAAAGCCATTACATAAATCAAACCATCATTTTATCAGCATTTTAGTATTGCTTTGGTTTAATTTTCTCTACTCACAAGAGACAGATTTCCTTAAAATTTTCACAGAATATTTGGCTAACTTTAAACTAATATAATTAAAAATTTCAAAGAGATCTGTCTATTGTGAGCAGAGAAAATTGAATGAAACCAAAGCTATTACATAAATCAAACCATCATTTTATCATATATTTAGTATGGTGGTTTCATTTTCTCTACTCACAACAGACAGATTTCCTTGAAATTTTTACAGAATCCTTGGCTAACTTCAAACTAATATAATTAAAAATTTCAAAGAGATCTGTCTATTGTGAGCAGAGAAAATTGAATGAAACCAAAGCTATTACATAAATCAAACCATCATTTTATCATATATTTAGTATGGTGGTTTCATTTTCTCTACTCACAACAGACAGATTTCCTTGAAATTTTCACAGAATCTTTGGCTAACTTCAAACTAATATAATTAAAATTTTTAAAGAGATCTGTCTGTTGTGAGGAGACAAAATTGAATAAAACCAAACCATTACATAAATCAAACCATCATTTTATCAGCATTTTAGTATTGCTTTGGATTAATTTTCTCTACGCACAAGAGACAGATTTCCTTGAAATTTTCACAGAATCTTTGGCTAACTTCAAACTAATATAATTAAAAATTTCAAAGAGATCTGTCTATTGTGAGCAGAGAAAATTGAATGAAACCAAAGCCATTACATAAATCAAACCATCATTTTATCAGCATTTTAGTATTGCTTTGGTTTAATTTTCTCTACTCACAAGAGACAGATTTCCTTAAAATTTTTACAGAATCTTTGGCTAACTTTAAACTAATATAATTAAAAATTTCAAAGAGATCTGTCTATTGTGAGCAGAGAAAATTGAATGAAACCAAAGCTATTACATAAATCAAACCATCATTTTATCATATATTTAGTATGGTGGTTTCATTTTCTCTACTCACAACAGACAGATTTCCTTGAAATTTTCAAAGAATCTTTGGCTAACTTCAAACTAATATAATTAAAAATTTCAAAGAGATCTGTCTATTGTGAGCAGAGAAAATTGAATGAAACCAAAGCTATTACATAAATCAAACCATCATTTTATCATATATTTAGTATGGTGGTTTCATTTTCTCTACTCACAACAGACAGAATTCCTTGAAATTTTCACAGAATCTTTGGCTAACTTCAAACTAATATAATTAAAATTTTTAAAGAGATCTGTCTGTTGTGAGGAGAGAAAATTGAATAAAACCAAAGCCATTACATAAATCAAACCATCATTTTATCATCATTTTAGTATTGCTTTGGTTTAATTTTCTCTACTCACAAGAGACAGATTTCCTTGAAATTTTCACAGAATCTTTGGCAAACTTCAAACTAATATAGTTAAAAATTTCAAAGAGATCTGTTTATTGTGAGCAGAGAAAATTGAATGAAACCAAAGCTATTACATAAATCAAACCATCATTTTATCATATATTTAGTATGGTGGTTTCATTTTCTCTACTCACAACAGACAGATTTCCTTGAAATTTTTACAGAATCTTTGGCTAACTTCAAACTAATATAATTAAAAATTTCAAAGAGATCTGTCTATTGTGAGCAGAGAAAATTGAATGAAACCAAAGCTATTACATAAATCAAACCATCATTTTATCATATATTTAGTATGGTGGTTTCATTTTCTCTACTCACAACAGACAGATTTCCTTGAAATTTTCACAGAATCTTTGGCTAACTTCAAACTAATATAATTAAAATTTTTAAAGAGATCTGTCTGTTGTGAGGAGACAAAATTGAATAAAACCAAACCATTACATAAATCAAACCATCATTTTATCAGCATTTTAGTATTGCTTTGGATTAATTTTCTCTACGCACAAGAGACAGATTTCCTTGAAATTTTCACAGAATCTTTGGCTAACTTCAAACTAATATAATTAAAAATTTCAAAGAGATCTGTCTATTGTGAGCAGAGAAAATTGAATGAAACCAAAGCTATTACATAAATCAAACCATCATTTTATCATATATTTAGTATGGTGGTTTCATTTTCTCTACTCACAACAGACAGATTTCCTTGAAATTTTCACAGAATCTTTGGCTAACTTCAAACTAATATAATTAAAAATTTCAAAGAGATCTGTCTATTGTGAGCAGAGAAAATTGAATGTAACCAAAGCTATTACATAAATCAAACCATCATTTTATCATATATTTAGTATGGTGGTTTCATTTTCTCTACTCACAACAGACAGATTTCCTTGAAATTTTCACAGAATCTTTGGCTAACTTCAAACTAATATAATTAAAATTTTTAAAGAGATCTGTCTGTTGTGAGGAGAGAAAATTGAATAAAACCAAAGCCATTACATAAATCAAACCATCATTTTAGTATTGCTTTGGTTTAATTTTCTCTACTCACAAGATACAGATTTCCTTGAAATTTTCACAGAATCTTTGGCTAACTTCAAACTAATATAATTAAAATTTTCAAAGAGATCTGTCTATTGTGAGCAGAGAAAATTGAATGAAACCAAAGCTATTACATAAATCAAACCATCATTTTATCATATATTTAGTATGGTGGTTTCATTTTCTCTACTCACAACAGACAGATTTCCTTGAAATTTTCACAGAATCTTTGGCTAACTTCAAACTAATATAATTAAAATTTTTAAAGAGATCTGTCTGTTGTGAGGAGAGAAAATTGAATAAAACCAAAGCCATTACATAAATCAAACCATCATTTTAGTATTGCTTTGGTTTAATTTTCTCTACTCACAAGAGACAGATTTCCTTGAAATTTTCACAGAATCTTTGGCTAACTTCAAACTAATATAATTAAAAATTTCAAAGAGATCTGTCTATTGTGAGCAGAGAAAATTGAATGAAACCAAAGCTATTACATAAATCAAACCATCATTTTATCATATATTTAGTATGGTGGTTTCATTTTCTCTACTCACAACAGACAGATTTCCTTGAAATTTTCACAGAATCTTTGACTTACTTCAAACTAAGATAATTGATTATCAAATGTTATAGAAATTATCTTATTTCCCTATAATTCCCTTCTTAATTTCAATAAATTTATTACATTTAAAAAAAAAATACATATTCTCTCATTATTTACAAGCATTTATTTTCCCAAAAATATGTTATGCAATAGCTGAGTTGGTAAGGCGTGCAATTAATTCTATTAAAAGAATCGTGAGTTCAGTACTGAAATTTATTTTTTTTAAATTTATTTTTTTTGTTTAAAAGTTGCAAATGTATATACAGGGTTTTTGTGAAAATATTAATTGTTATTTTTAATCTTTTTTACTAAAGAAAGTCGGTATAAAAAAAAGCATCTATAGAATATATAAAATCCACCATGCATCATTTAGTTCTTAACAAATGGAATTGTTTGTAAAAAAAATATCCACGTTTAAATGTGATGATGACTTAAATGGATTTATTTTTTGAAGATCTTCAAGTGAATTTAATAAAAACATATTTTTGTCTTGTTCCTGAAGTTCCAGTGTGCAGCGTTCTTTATATTTAATATAAACTTTAAAATTAAAAAAGTGTAAAATCTTGTGGTGTTTTTATTAGTGAAAATAATAAAAGTGTGTGTTAAAATGAATTCTACAAGCAGACTGGACTGGAAAAATTGACGAAAAACCAAAACAGAGAACAAAAAATTGTAAGTACTAATTTGTACTTTCGGTTCAACAATTTCTAGAATTGTAATTATTACAGCTTTGTATAATTCTCATCCAGAATAAATGTTTTTATATGTTAGATGGAAACTAATCAAATTTATAATTAGATTTTTTATATTCTACTACAATAAATACGTACACTGAAAATTCATTTTCTTTATTGGACCATAACAAATCAAAAATGTTTGATAATACCTGTATAAGAATAAGAATTGTTGTTAGTTACAATTGTTGACGAACACAGCTATAAATTATTATATGCATAAGTAAAATCATAATAATTCTTAATATAATTATATTAACTATATATAAATATATAAATATATAAATATAACCATATTCATTATTATAATTGCTATTATTATTACAAAATTATCAATATTTTATGCGTTTATAAAAAAAGAAACAAAGTTATCATATGGATTGTTACATAAAAATTAATGTAACTCTATTTAATTTCAACGAATAAACGAAAACGATTATAATATTTTATAAACCTCAATAAAAAATTTTTTATCTTGACATATCCATGCATATCTCTGAAACTAAAATTTTATTTGAAAAAACAAATTCAAATCCATTTTAAGCAATTAAAACTAAATTCGATTGTTTTTGAAAAACCATAATAAAAAATTTTTATCTTGACATATTCATGCATTTCTCTTAGACTAAAAGTGTATTTAAAAAACCTCAATAAAACAATGTTTATCTTGTAATATCCATGCATATCTCTGAAACTAAAATTTTATTTAAAAAAACAAATTCAAATCCATTTTAAGCATTTTAAACTTAATTCGATTGTATTTCAAAAACCATAATAAAAAAATTTTATCTTGACATATTCATGCATTTCTCTTAGACTAAAAGTGTATATAAAAAACCTCAATAAAAAAAATTTTATCTTGACATATCCATGCATATATCTGACAGTAAGAGTTTATTTGAAAAAAAAAATTCAAATCCAGTTTAAACATTTAAAACTAAATTTGATTGTATTTGAAAAACCATAATAAAAAATTTTTATCTTGACATATTCATGCATTTCTCTTAGACTAAAAGTGTATTTAAAAAACCTCAATAAAACAATGTTTATCTTGTAATATCCATGCATATCTCTGAAACTAAAATTTTATTTAAAAAAACAAATTCAAATCCATTTTAAGCATTTTAAACTTAATTCGATTGTATTTCAAAAACCATAATAAAAAAATTTTATCTTGACATATTCATGCATTTCTCTTAGACTAAAAGTGTATTTAAAAAACCTCAATAAAAAAATTTTTATCTTGTAATATCCATGCATATCTCTGAAACTAAAATTTTATTTGAAAAAAAAAATTCAAATCCATTTTAAGCATTTAAAACTAAATTTGATTGTATTTAAAAAACCTTAATAAAAAATTTTTATCTTGACATATTCATGCATTTCTCTTAGACTAAAAGTGAATTTAAAAAACCTCAATAATAAAATTTGTATCTTGGCATATCCATGCATATCTCTAAAACTACAAGTTTATTTGAAAAAAAAAATTTAAATCCAGTTTAAGCATTTAAAACTAAATTCGATTGTATTTAAAAACTATAATAAAAAAATTTATCTTGACATATTCATGTATTTCTCTTAGACTAAAAGTGTATTTAAAAAACCTCAATAAAAAAATTTTTATCTTGTAATATCCATGCATATCTCTGAAACTAAAATTTTATTTGAAAAAACAAATTCAAATCCAGTTGAAGAATTTAAAACTAAATTCGATTGTATTTAAAAAACCATAATAAAAAATTTTTATCTTGACATATTCATGCATTTCTCTTAGACTAAAAGTGTATCTTAAAAAACCTCAATCAAAAAATTTTTATCTTGACATATCCATGCATATCTCTGAAACTGAAATTTTATTTGAAAAAACAAATTCAAATCCATTTTAAGCATTTTAAACTAAATTCGATTGTTTTTGAAAAACCATAATAAAAAAATTTTATCTTGACATATTCATGCATTTCTCTTAGACTAAAAGTGTATTTAAAAAACCTAAATAAAAAAAATTTTATCTTGACATATCCATGCATAACTCTGAAACTAAAATTTTATTTGAAAAAAAAAATTCAAATCCAGTTTAAGCATTTAAAACTAAATTCGATTGTATTTAAAAAACCATAATAAAAAATTTTTATCTTGACATATTCATGCATTTCTTTTAGACTAAAAGTGTATTTAAAAAACCTCAATAAAAAAATTTTTATCTTGACATATCCATGCATATTTCTAAAACTAAAATTTTATGTGAAAAAAAAAATTCAAATCCAGTTTAAGCATTTAAAACTAAATTCGATTGTATTTAAAAAACCATAATAAAAAATTTTTATCTTGACATATTCATGCATTTCTCTTAGACTAAAAGTGTATTTAAGAAACCTCAATAAAAAAAAATTTATCTTGACATATCCATGCATATATCTGACAGTAAGAGTTTATTTGAAAAAAAAAAATCAAATCCAGTTTAAGCATTTAAAACTAAATTCGATTGTATTTGAAAAACCATAATAAAAAATTTTTATCTTGACATATTCATGCATTTCTTTTAGACTAAAAGTGTAATTAAAAAACCTCAATAAAAAAATTTTTATCTTGTAATATCCATGCATATCTCTGAAACTAAAATTTTATTTGAAAAAACAAATTCAATTCCATTTTAAGCATTTTAAACTAAATTCGATTGTATTTGAAAAACCATAATAAAAAAATTTTATCTTGACATATTCATGCATTTCTCTTAGACTAAAAGTGTATTTAAAAAACCTCAATAACAATTTTTTTATCTTGACATATCCATGCATATCTCTGAAACTAAAATTTTATTTAAAAAAAAAAATTCAAATCCATTTTAAGCATTTAAAACTAAATTTGATTGTATTTAAAAAACCTTAATAAAAAATTTTTATCTTGACATATTCATGCATTTCTCTTAGACTAAAAGTGAATTTAAAAAACCTCAATAAAAAAATTTGTATCTTGGCATATCCATGCATATCTCTAAAACTAAGAGTTTATTTGAAAAAAAAAATTTAAATCCAGTTTAAGCATTTAAAACTAAATTCGATTGTATTTAAAAAACCATAATAAAAAATTTTATCTTGACATATTCATGCATTTTTCTTAGACTAAAAGTGTATTTAAAAAACCTCAATAAAAAAAATTTTATCTTGACATATCCATGCATATCTCTGAAAGTAAAAGTTTATTTGAAAAAAAAAATTCAAATCCAGTTTAAGCATTTAAAACTAAATTTGATTTTATTTAAAAAACCTTAATAAAAAATTTTTATCTTGACATATTCATGCATTTATTCATGCCATTACATAAATCAAACCATCATTTTAGTATTGCTTTGGTTTAATTTTCTCTACTCACAAGAGACAGATTTCCTTGAAATTTTCACAGAATCTTTGGCTAACTTCAAACTTATATAATTTCAAAGAGATCTGTCTATTGTGAGCAGAGAAAATTGAATGAAACCAAAGCTATTACATAAATCAAACCATCAGTTTATCATATATTTAGTATAGTGGTTTCATTTTCTCTACTCACAACAGACAGATTTCCTTGAAATTTTCACAGAATCTTTGGCTAACTTCAAACTAATATAATTAAAATTTTCAAAGAGATCTGTCTATTGTGAGCAGAGAAAATTGAATGAAACCAAAGCTATTACATAAATCAAACCATCATTTTATCATATATTTAGTATGGTGGTTTCATTTTCTCTACTCACAACAGACAGATTTCCTTGAAATTTTCACAGAATCTTTGACTTACTTCAAACTAAGATAATTGATTATCAAATGTTATAGAAATTATCTTATTTCCCTATAATTCCCTTCTTAATTTCAATAAATTTATTACATTTAAAAAAAAATACATATTCTCTCATTATTTACAAGCATTTATTTTCCCAAAAATATGTTATGCAATAGCTGAGTTGGTAAGGCGTGCAATTAATTCTATTCGTCAATAAAAAAAATTTTATCTTGACATATCCATGCATATCTCTGAAAGTAAAAATTTATTTGAAAAAAAAAATTCAAATCCAGTTTAAGCATTTAAAACTAAATTTGATTGTATTTAAAAAACCTTAATAAAAAATTTTTATCTTGACATATTCATGCATTTATTCATGCCATTACATAAATCAAACCATCAAAGAGATCTGATTGTATTTAAAAAACCATAATAAAAAATTTTTATCTCGACATATTCATGCATTTCTCTTAGACTAAAAGTGTATTTAAAAAACCTCAATAAAAAAAATTTTATCTTGACATATTCATGCATATCTCTAAAACTAAAATTTTATTTGAAAAAAAAAAATCAAATCCATTTTAAGCATTTAAAACTAAATTTGATTGTATTTAAAAAACCTTAATAAAAAAATTTTATCTTGACATATTCATGCATTTCTCTTAGACTAAAAGTGAATTTAAAAAACCTCAATAAAAAAATTTGTATCTTGGCATATCCATGCATATCTCTAAAACTAAGAGTTTATTTGAAAAAAAAAAATTAAATCCAGTTTAAGCATTTAAAACTAAATTCGATTGTATTTAAAAAACCATAATAAAAAATTTTATCTTGACATATTCATGCATTTCTCTTAGACTAAAAGTGTATTTAAAAAACCTCAATAAAAAAAAATTTATCTTGACATATCCATGCATATCTCTGAAAGTAAAAGTTTATTTGAAAAAAAAAATTCAAATCCAGTTTAAGCATTTAAAACTAAATTTGATTGTATTTAAAAAACTTTAATAAAAAATTTTTATCTTGACATATTCATGCATTTATTCATGCCATTACATAAATCAAACCATCATTTTAGTATTGCTTTGGTTTAATTTTCTCTACTCACAAGAGACAGATTTCCTTGAAATTTTCACAGAATCTTTGGCTAACTTCAAACTAATATAATTAAAAATTTCAAAGAGATCTGTCTATTGTGAGCAGAGAAAATCGAATGAAACCAAAGCTATTACATAAATCAAACCATCTTTTTATCATATATTTAGTATGGTGGTTTCATTTTCTCTACTCACAACAGACAGATTTCCTTGAAATTTTCACAGAATCTTTGGCTAACTTCAAACTAATATAATAAAAATTTTTAAAGAGATCTGTCTGTTGTGAGGAGAGAAAATTGAATAAAACCAAAGCCATTACATAAATCAAACCATCATTTTAGTATTGCTTTGGTTTAATTTTCTCTACTCACAAGAGACAGATTTCCTTGAAATTTTCACAGAATCTTTGGCTAACTTCAAACTAACATAATTAAAAATTTCAAAGAGATCTGTTTATTGTGAGCAGAGAAAATTGAATGAAACCAAAGCTATTACATAAATCAAACCATCATTTTATCATATATTTAGTATGGTGGTTTCATTTTCTCTACTCACAACAGACAGATTTCCTTGAAATTTTCACAGAATCTTTGGCTAACTTCAAACTAATATAATTAAAAATTTTAAAGAGATCTGTCTGTTGTGAGGAGAGAAAATTGAATAAAACCAAAGCCATTACATAAATCAAACCATCATTTTAGTATTGCTTTGGTTTAATTTTCTCTACTCACAAGAGACAGATTTCCTTGAAATTTTCATAGAATCTTTGGCTAACTTCAAACTAATATAATTAAAAATTTCAAAGAGATCTGTCTATTGTGAGCAGAGAAAATTGAATGAAACCAAAGCCATTACATAAATCAAACCATCATTTTAGTATTGCTTTGGTTTAATTTTCTCTACTCACAAAAGACAGATTTCCTGGAAATTTTCACAGAATCTTTGGCTAACTTCAAACTAATATAATTAAAATTTTCAAAGAGATCTGTCTATTGTGAGCAGAGAAAATTGAATGAAACCAAAGCTATTACATAAATCAAACCATCTTTTTATCATATATTTAGTATGGTGGTTTCATTTTCTCTACTCACAACAGACAGATTTCCTTGAAATTTTTACAGAATCTTTGGCTAACTTCAAACTAATATAATTAAAATTTTTAAAGAGATCTGTCTGTTGTGAGGAGAGAAAATTGAATAAAACCAAAGCCATTACATAAATCAAACCATCAATTTAGTATTGCTTTGGTTTAATTTTCTCTACTCACAAGAGACAGATTTCCTTGAAATTTTCACAGAATCTTTGGCTAACTTCAAACTAATATAATTAAAAATTTCAAAGAGATCTGTCTATTGTGAGCAAAGAAAATTGAATGAAACCAAAGCTATTACATAAATCAAACCATCATTTTATCATATATTTAGTATGGTGGTTTCATTTTCTCTACTCACAACAGACAGATTTCTTTGAAATTTTCACAGAATCTTTGGCTAACTTTAAACTAATATAATTTAAAATTTCAAATAGATCTGTCTATTGTGACCAGAGAAAATTGAATGAAACCAAAGCTATTACATAAATCAAACCATCATTTTATCATATATTTAGTATGGTGGTTTCATTTTCTCTACTCACAACAGACAGATTTCCTTGAAATTTTTACAGAATCTTTGGCTAACTTCAAACTAATATAATTAAAAATTTCAAAGAGATCTGTCTATTGTGAGCAGAGAAAATTGAATGAAACCAAAGCTATTACATAAATCAAACCATCATTTTATCATATATTTAGTATGGTGGTTTCATTTTCTCTACTCACAACAGACAGATTTCCTTGAAATTTTTACAGAATCTTTGGCTAACTTCAAACTAATATAATTAAAAATTTCAAAGAGATCTGTCTATTGTGAGCAGAGAAAATTGAATGAAACCAAAGCTATTACATAAATCAAACCATCATTTTATCATATATTTAGTATGGTGGTTTCATTTTCTCTACTCACAACAGACAGATTTCCTTGAAATTTTCACAGAATCTTTGACTTACTTCAAACTAAGATAATTGATTATCAAATGTTATAGAAATTATCTTATTTCCCTATAATTCCCTTCTTAATTTCAATAAATTTATTACATTTAAAAAAAAATACATATTCTCTCATTATTTACAAGCATTTATTTTCCCAAAAATATGTTATGCAATAGCTGAGTTGGTAAGGCGTGCAATTAATTCTATTAAAAGAATCGTCAATAAAAAAAATTTTATCTTGACATATCCATGCATATCTCTGAAAGTAAAAGTTTATTTGAAAAAAAAAATTCAAATCCAGTTTAAGCATTTAAAATTAAATTTGTTTGTATTTAAAAAACCTTAATAAAAAATTTTTATCTTGACATATTCATGCATTTATTCATGCCATTACATAAATCAAAAAATCATTTTATCATCATTTTAGTATTGCTTTGGTTTAATTTTCTCTACTCACAAGAGACAGATTTCCTTGAAATTTTCACAGAATCTTTGGCTAACTTCAAACTAATATAATTAAAAATTTCAAAGAGATCTGTCTATTGTGAGCAGAGAAAATTGAATGAAACCAAAGCTATTACATAAATCAAACCATCATTTTATCATATATTTAGTATGGTGGTTTCATTTTCTCTACTCACAACAGACAGATTTCCTTGAAATTTTCACAGAATCTTTGGCTAACTTCAAACTAATATAATTAAAATTTTTAAAGAGATCTGTCTGTTGTGAGGAGAGAAAATTGAATAAAACCAAAGCCATTACATAAATCAAACCATCATTTTAGTATTGCTTTGGTTTAATTTTCTCTACTCACAAGAGACAGATTTCCTTGAAATTTTCACAGAATCTTTGGCTAACTTCAAACTAATATAATTAAAAATTTCAAAGAGATCTGTCTATTGTGAGCAGAGAAAATTGAATGAAACCAAAGCTATTACATAAATCAAACCATCATTTTATCATATATTTAGTATGGTGGTTTCATTTTCTCTACTCACAACAGACAGATTTCCTTGAAATTTTCACAGAATCTTTGACTTACTTCAAACTAAGATAATTGATTATCAAATGTTATAGAAATTATCTTATTTCCCTATAATTCCCTTCTTAATTTCAATAAATTTATTACATTTAAAAAAAAATACATATTCTCTCATTATTTACAAGCATTTATTTTCCCAAAAATATGTTATGCAATAGCTGAGTTGGTAAGGCGTGCAATTAATTCTATTAAAAGAATCGTCAATAAAAAAAATTTTATCTTGACATATCCATGCATATCTCTGAAAGTAAAAGTTTATTTGAAAAAAAAAATTCAAATCCAGTTTAAGCATTTAAAATTAAATTTGTTTGTATTTAAAAAACCTTAATAAAAAATTTTTATCTTGACATATTCATGCATTTATTCATGCCATTACATAAATCAAAAAATCATTTTATCATCATTTTAGTATTGCTTTGGTTTAATTTTCTCTACTCACAAGAGACAGATTTCCTTGAAATTTTCACAGAATCTTTGGCTAACTTCAAACTAATATAATTAAAAATTTCAAAGAGATCTGTCTATTGTGAGCAGAGAAAATTGAATGAAACCAAAGCTATTACATAAATCAAACCATCATTTTATCATATATTTAGTATGGTGGTTTCATTTTCTCTACTCACAACAGACAGATTTCCTTGAAATTTTCACAGAATCTTTGGCTAACTTCAAACTAATATAATTAAAATTTTTAAAGAGATCTGTCTGTTGTGAGGAGAGAAAATTGAATAAAACCAAAGCCATTACATAAATCAAACCATCATTTTAGTATTGCTTTGGTTTAATTTTCTCTACTCACAAGAGACAGATTTCCTTGAAATTTTCATAGAATCTTTGGCTAACTTCAAACTAATATAATTAAAAATTTCAAAGAGATCTGTCTATTGTGAGCAGAGAAAATTGAATGAAACCAAAGCAATTACATAAATCAAACCATCATTTTAGTATTGCTTTGGTTTAATTTTCTCTACTCACAAAAGACAGATTTCCTGGAAATTTTCACAGAATCTTTGGCTAACTTCAAACTAATATAATTAAAATTTTTAAAGAGATCTGTCTGTTGTGAGGAGAGAAAATTGAATAAAACCAAAGCCATTACATAAATCAAACCATCATTTTAGTATTGCTTTGGTTTAATTTTCTCTACTCACAAGAGACAGATTTCCTTGAAATTTTCACAGAATCTTTGGCTAACTTCAAACTAATATAATTAAAAATTTCAAAGAGATCTGTCTATTGTGAGCAGAGAAAATTGAATGAAACCAAAGCTATTACATAAATCAAACCATCATTTTATCATATATTTAGTATGGTGGTTTCATTTTCTCTACTCACAACAGACAGATTTCTTTGAAATTTTCACAGAATCTTTGGCTAACTTTAAACTAATATAATTTAAAATTTCAAATAGATCTGTCTATTGTGAGCAGAGAAAACTGAATGAAACCAAAGCTATTACATAAATCAAACCATCATTTTATCATATATTTAGTATGGTGGTTTCATTTTCTCTACTCACAACAGACAGATTTCCTTGAAATTTTTACAGAATCTTTGGCTAACTTCAAACTAATATAATTAAAAATTTCAAAGAGATCTGTCTATTGTGAGCAGAGAAAATTGAATGAAACCAAAGCTATTACATAAATCAAACCATCATTTTATCATATATTTAGTATGGTGGTTTCATTTTCTCTACTCACAACAGACAGATTTCCTTGAAATTTTCACAGAATCTTTGGCTAACTTCAAACTAATATAAATAAAATTTTTAAAGAGATCTGTCTGTTGTGAGGAGAGAAAATTGAATAAAACCAAAGCCATTACATAAATCAAACCATCATTTTATCATCATTTTAGTATTGCTTTGGTTTAATTTTCTCTACTCACAAGAGACAGATTTCCTTGAAATTTTCACAGAATCGTTGGCTAACTTCAAACTAATATAATTAAAAATTTCAAAGAGATCTGTCTATTGTGAGCAGAGAAAATTGAATGAAACCAAAGCTATTACATAAATCAAACCATCATTTTATCATATATTTAGTATGGTGGTTTCATTTTCTCTACTCACAACAGACAGATTTCCTTGAAATTTTCACAGAATCTTTGGCTAACTTCAAACTAATATAATTAAAATTTTTAAAGAGATCTGTCTGTTGTGAGGAGAGAAAATTGAATAAAACCAAAGCCATTACATAAATCAAACCATCATTTTAGTATTGCTTTGGTTTAATTTTCTCTACTCACAAGAGACAGATTTCCTTGAAATTTTCACAGAATCTTTGGCTAACTTCAAACTAATATAATTAAAAATTTCAAAGAGATCTGTCTATTGTGAGCAGAGAAAATTGAATGAAACCAAAGCTATTACATAAATCAAACCATCATTTTATCATATATTTAGTATGGTGGTTTTATTTTCTCTACTCACAACAGACAGATTTCCTTGAAATTTTCACAGAATCTTTGGCTAACTTCAAACTAATATAATTAAAATTTTTAAAGAGATCTGTCTGTTGTGAGGAGAGAAAATTGAATAAAACCAAAGCCATTACATAAATCAAACCATCATTTTAGTATTGCTTTGGTTTAATTTTCTCTACTCACAAGATACAGATTTCCTTGAAATTTTCACAGAATCTTTGGCTAACTTCAAACTAATATAATTAAAATTTTCAAAGAGATCTGTCTATTGTGAGCAGAGAAAATTGAATGAAACCAAAGCTATTACATAAATCAAACCATCATTTTATCATATATTTAGTATGGTGGTTTCATTTTCTCTACTCACAACAGACAGATTTCCTTGAAATTTTCACAGAATCTTTGACTTACTTCAAACTAAGATAATTGATTATCAAATGTTATAGAAATTATCTTATTTCCCTATAATTCCCTTCTTAATTTCAATAAATTTATTACATTTAAAAAAAAATACATATTCTCTCATTATTTACAAGCATTTATTTTCGCAAAAATATGTTATGCAATAGCTGAGTTGGTAAGGCGTGCAATTAATTCTATTAAAAGAATCGTGAGTTCAGTACTGAAATTTATTTTTTTTAAATTTATTTTTTTTGTTTAAAAGTTGCAAATGTATATACAGGGTTTTTGTGAAAATATTAATTGTTATTTTTAATCTTTTTTACTAAAGAAAGTCGGTATAAAAAAAAGCATCTATAGAATATATAAAATCCACCATGCATCATTTAGTTCTTAACAAATGGAATTGTTTGTAAAAAAAATATCCACGTTTAAATGTGATGATGACTTAAATGGATTTATTTTTTGAAGATCTTCAAGTGAATTTAATAAAAACATATTTTTGTCTTGTTCCTGAAGTTCCAGTGTGCAGCGTTCTTTATATTTAATATAAACTTTAAAATTAAAAAAGTGTAAAATCTTGTGGTGTTTTTATTAGTGAAAATAATAAAAGTGTGTGTTAAAATGAATTCTACAAGCAGACTGGACTGGAAAAATTGACGAAAAACAAAAACAGAGAACAAAAAATTGTAAGTACTAATTTGTACTTTCGGTTCAACAATTTCTAGAATTGTAATTATTACAGCTTTGTATAATTCTCATCCAGAATAAATGTTTTTATATGTTAGATGGAAACTAATCAAATTTATAATTAGATTTTTTATATTCTACTACAATAAATACGTACACTGAAAATTCATTTTCTTTATTGGACCATAACAAATCAAAAATGTTTGATAATACCTGTATAAATATAAGAATTGTTGTTAGTTACAATTGTTGACGAACACAGCTATAAATTATTATATGCATAAGTAAAATCATAATAATTCTTAATATAATTATATTAACTATATATAAATATATAAATATATAAATATATAAATATAACCATAATCATTATTATAATTGCTATTATTATTACAAAATTATAAATATTTTATGCGTTTATGAAAAAAGAAACAAAGTTATCATATGGATTGTTACATAAAAATTAATGTAACTCTATTTAATTTCAACGAATAAACGAAAACGATTATAATATTTTATAAACCTCAATAAAAAAATTTTTATATTGACATATCCATGCATATCTCTGAAACTAAAATTTTATTTGAAAAAAAAAATTCAAATCCATTTTAAGCATTTAAAACTAAATTCGATTGTATTTGAAAAACCATAATAAAAAAATTTTATCTTGACATATTCATGCATTTCTCTTAGACTAAAAGTGTATTTAAAAAACCTCAATAAAAAAAATTTTATCTTGACATATCCATGCATATCTCTGAAACTAAAATTTTATTTGAAAAAACAAATTCAAATCCATTTTAAGCAATTAAAACTAAATTCGATTGTAATTAAAAAACCTTCATAAAAAATTTTTATCTTGACATATTCATGCATTCCTCTTAGACTAAAAGTGAATTTAAAAAACCTCAATAAAAAAATTTGTATCTTGGCATATCCATGCATATCTCTAAAACTAAGAGTTTATTTGAAAAAAAAAATTTAAATCCAGTTTAAGCAATTAAAACTAAATTTGATTGTTTTTAAAAAACCATAATAAAAATATTTATCTTTAAATATTCATGCATTTCTCTTAGACTAAAACTGTATTTAAAAAACCTCAATAAAAAAAATTTTATCTTGACATATCCATGCATATCTCTAAAACTAAAAGTTTATTTGAAAAAAAAAATTTAAATCCAGTTTAAACATTTAAAACTAAATTCGATTGTATTTAAAAAACCATAATAAAAAATTTTATCTTGACATATTCATGCATTTCTCTTAGACTAAAAGTGTATTTAAAAAACCTCAATAAAAAAAATTTTATCTTGACATATCCATGCATATATCTGACAGTAAGAGTTTATTTGAAAAAAAAAATTCAAATCCAGTTTAAGCATTTTAAACTAAATTCGATTGTATTTGAAAAACCATAATAAAAAATTTTTATCTTGACATATTCATGCATGTCTCTTAGACTAAAAGTGTATTTTAAAAACCTCAATAAAAAAAATTTTATCTTGACATACCCATGCATATCTCTGAAACTAAAATTTTATTTGAAAAAACAAATTCAAATCCATTTTAAGCAATTAAAACTAAATTCGATTGTTTTTGAAAAACCATAATAAAAAATTTTTATCGTGACATATTAATGCATTTCTCTTAGACTAAAAGTGTATTTAAAAAACCTCAATAAAAAAATGTTTATCTTGTAATATCCATGCATATCTCTGAAACTAAAATTTTATTTGAAAAAACAAATTCAAATCCATTTTAAACATTTTAAACTAAATTCGATTGTATTTAAAAAACCATAATAAAAAATTTTTATCTTGACATATTCATGCATTTCTCTTAGACTAAAAGTGTATTTAAAAAACCTCAATAAAAAAATTTTTATCTTGACATATCCATGCATATCTCTAAAACTAAAATTTTATTTGAAAAAAAAAATTCAAATCCATTTTAAGCATTTAAAACTAAATTTGATTGTATTTAAAAAACCTTAATAAAAAATTTTTATCTTGACATATTCATGCATTTCTCTTAGACTAAAAGTGTATTTAAAAAACCTCAATAAAAAAAATTTTATCTTGACATATCCATGCATATCTCTGAAACTAAAATTTTATTTGAAAAAACAAATTCAAATCCATTTTAAGCATTTTAAACTAAATTCGATTGTATTTGAAAAACCATAATAAAAAAATTTTATCTTGACATATTCATGCATTTCTCTTAGACTAAAAGTGTATATAAAAAACCTCAATAAAAAAAATTTTATCTTGACATATCCATGCATATATCTGACAGTAAGAGTTTATTTGAAAAAAAAAATTCAAATCCAGTTTAAACATTTAAAACTAAATTTATTTGTATTTGAAAAACCATAATAAAAAAATTTTATCTTGACATATTCATGCATTTCTCTTAGACTAAAAGTGTATTTAAAAAACCTCAATCAAAAAATTTTTATCTTGACATATCCATGCATATCTCTGAAACTAAAATTTTATTTGAAAAAACAAATTCAAATCCATTTTAAGCATTTAAAACTAAATTCGATTGTATTTAAAAAACCATAATAAAAAATTTTTATCTTGACATATTCATGCATTTCTCTTAGACTAAAAGTGTATTTAAAAAACCTCAATAAAAAAAATTTTATCTTGACATATCCATGCATATCTCTAAAACTAAAATTTTATTTGAAAAAAAAAATTCAAATCCATTTTATGCATTTAAAACTAAATTTGATTGTATTTAAAAAACCATAATAAAAAATTTTTATCTTGACATATTCATGCATTTCTCTTAGACTAAAAGTGTATATAAAAAACCTCAATAAAAAAAATTTTATCTTGTAATATCCATGCATATCTCTGAAACTAAAATTTTATTTGAAAAAACAAATTCAAATCCATTTCAAGCATTAAACTAAATTCGATTGTATTTGAAAAACCATAATTAAAAAATTTTATCTTGACATATTCATGCATTTCTCTTAGACTAAAAGTGTATATAAAAAACCTCAATAAAAAAAATTTTATCTTGACATATCCATGCATATATCTGACAGTAAGAGTTTATTTGAAAAAAAAAATTCAAATCCAGTTTAAACATTTAAAACTAAATTTGATTGTATTTGAAAAACCATAATAAAAAAATTTTATCTTGACATATTCATGCATTTCTCTTAGACTAAAAGTGTATTTAAAAAACCTCAATCAAAAAATTTTTATCTTGACATATCCATGCATATCTCTGAAACTAAAATTTTATTTGAAAAAACAAATTCAAATCCATTTTAAGCAATTAAAACTAAATTCGATTGTTTTTGAAAAACCATAATAAAAGAATTTTATCTTGACATATTCATGCATTTCTCTTAGACTAAAAGTGTATTTAAAAAACCTCAATAAAAAAAATTTTATCTTGACATATCCATGCATATCTCTGAAACTAAAATTTTATTTGAAAAAAAAAATTCAAATCCAGTTTAAGCATTTAAAACTAAATTCGATTGTATTTAAAAAACCATAATAAAAAAATTTTATCTTGACATATTCATGCATTTCTCTTAGACTAAAAGTGTATTTAAAAAACCTCAATAAAAAAATTTTTATCTTGTAATATCCATGCATATCTCTGAAACTAAAATTTTATTTGAAAAAACAAATTCAAATCCATTTCAAGCATTTTAAACTAAATTCGATTGTATTTGAAAAACCATAATAAAAAAATTTTATCTTGACATATTCATGCATTTCTCTTAGACTAAAAGTGTATTTAAAAAACCTCAATAAAAAATTTTTTATCTTGACATATCCATGCATATCTCTGAAACTAAAATTTTATTTGAAAAAAAAAATTCAAATCCATTTTAAGCATTTAAAACTAAATTTGATTGTATTTAAAAAACCTTAATAAAAAAATTTTATCTTGACATATTCATGCATTTCTCTTAGACTAAAAGTGAATTTAAAAAACCTCAATAAAAAAATTTGTATCTTGGCATATCCATGCATATCTCTAAAACTACAAGTTTATTTGAAAAAAAAAAATTTAAATCCAGTTTAAGCATTTAAAACTAAATTCGATTGTATTTAAAAAACCATAATAAAAAATTTTATCTTGACATATTCATGCATTTCTCTTAGACTAAAAGTGTATTTAAAAAACCTCAATAAAAAAAATTTTATCTTGACATATTCATGCATATATCTGACAGTAAGAGTTTATTTGAAAAAAAAAATTCAAATCCAGTTTAAGCATTTAAAACTAAATTCGATTGTATTTGAAAAACCATAATAAAAAATTTTTATCTTGACATATTCATGCATTTCTCTTAGACTAAAAGTGTATTTAAAAAACCTCAATAAAAAAAATTTTATCTTGACATATCCATGCATAACTCTGAAACTAAAATTTTATTTGAAAAAAAAAATTGAAATCCAGTTTAAGCATTTAAAACTAAATTTGATTGTATTTAAAAAACCATAATAAAAAATTTTTATCTTGACATTTTCATGCATTTCTCTTAGACTAAAAGTGAATTTAAAAAACCTCAATAAAAAAATTTGTATCTTGGCATATCCATGCATATCTCTAAAACTAAGAGTTTATTTGAAAAAAAAAATTTAAATCCAGTTTAAGCATTTAAAACTAAATTCGATTGTATTTAAAAAACCATAATAAAAAATTTTATCTTGACATATTCATGCATTTCTCTTAGACTAAAAGTGTATTTAAAAAACCTCAATAAAAAAAATTTTATCTTGACATATCCATGCATATATCTGACAGTAAGATTTTATTTAAAAAAAAAAATTCAAATCCAGTTTAAGCATTTAAAACTAAATTCGATTGTATTTAAAAAACCATAATAAAAAATTTTTATCTTGACATATTCATGCATTTCTCTTAGACTAAAAGTGTAATTAAAAAACCTCAATAAAAAAATTTTTATCTTGTAATATCCATGCATATCTCTGAAACTAAAATTTTATTTGAAAAAACAAATTCAAATCCATTTTAAGCATTTTAAACTAAATTCGATTGTATTTGAAAAACCATAATAAAAAAATTTTATCTTGACATATTCATGCATTTCTCTTAGACTAAAAGTGTATTTAAAAAACCTCAATAAAAAAATTTTTATCTTGACATATCCATGCATATCTCTGAAACTAAAATTTTATTTCAAAAAAAAAATTCAAATCCATTTTAAGCATTTAAAACTAAATTTGATTGTATTTAAAAAACCTTAATAAAAAAATTTTATCTTGACATATTCATGCATTTCTCTTAGACTAAAAGTGTATTTAAAAAACCTCAATAAAAAAATTTTTATCTTGACATATCCATGCATATCTCTAAAACTACAAGTTTATTTGAAAAAAAAAAATTTAAATCCAGTTTAAGCATTTAAAACTAAATTCGATTGTATTTAAAAAACCATAATAAAAAAATTTATCTTGACATATTCATGTATTTCTCTTAGACTAAAAGTGTATTTAAAAAACCTCAATAAAAAAAATTTTATCTTGACATATCCATGCATATATCTGACAGTAAGAGTTTATTTGAAAAAAAAAATTCAAATCCAGTTTAAGCATTTAAAACTAAATTCGATTGTATTTGAAAAACCATAATAAAAAATTTTTATCTTGACATATTCATGCATTTCTCTTAGACTAAAAGTGTATTTAAAAAACCTCAATAAAAAAAATTTTATCTTGACATATCCATGCATAACTCTGAAACTAAAATTTTATTTGAAAAAAAAAATTGAAATCCAGTTTAAGCATTTAAAACTAAATTTGATTGTATTTAAAAAACCATAATAAAAAATTTTTATCTTGACATTTTCATGCATTTCTCTTAGACTAAAAGTGAATTTAAAAAACCTCAATAAAAAAATTTGTATCTTGGCATATCCATGCATATCTCTAAAACTAAAATTTTATTTGAAAAAAAAAATTCAAATCCATTTTAAGCATTTAAAACTAAATTTGATTGTATTTAAAAAACCATAATAAAATATTTTATCTTGACATATTCATGCATTTCTCTTAGACTAAAAGTGTATTTAAAAAACCTCAATAAAAAAATTTTTATCTTGACATATCCATGCATATATCTGACAGTAAGAGTTTATTTGAAAAAAAAAATTCAAATCCAGTTTAAGCATTTAAAACTAAATTAGATTGTATTTGAAAAACCATAATAAAAAATTTTTATCTTGACATATTCATGCATTTCTCTTAGACTAAAAGTGTATTTAAAAAACCTCAATAAAAAAAATTTTATCTTGACATATCCATGCATAACTCTGAAACTAAAATTTTATTTGAAAAAAAAAATTCAAATCCAGTTTAAGCATTTAAAACTAAATTTGATTGTATTTAAAAAACCTTAATAAAAAATTTTTATCTTGACATATTCATGCATTTATTCATGCCATTACATAAATCAAACCATCATTTTATCATCATTTTAGTATTGCTTTGGTTTAATTTTCTCTACTCACAAGAGACAGATTTCCTTGAAATTTTCACAGAATCTTTGGCTAACTTCAAACTAATATAATTAAAAATTTCAAAGAGATCTGTCTATTGTGAGCAGAGAAAATTGAATGAAACCAAAGCTATTACATAAATCAAACCATCATTTTATCATATATTCAGTATGGTGGTTTCATTTTCTCTACTCACAACAGACAGATTTCCTTGAAATTTTCACAGAATCTTTGGCTAACTTCAAACTAATATAATTAAAATTTTTAAAGAGATCTGTCTGTTGTGCGGAGAGAAAATTGAATAAAACCAAAGCCATTACATAAATCAAACCATCATTTTAGTATTGCTTTGGTTTAATTTTCTCTACTCACAAGAGACAGATTTCCTTGAAATTTTCACAAAATCTTTGGCTAACTTCAAACTAATATAATTAAAATTTTCAAAGAGATCTGTCTGTTGTGAGGAGAGAAAATTGAATAAAACCAAAGCTATTACATAAATCAAACCATCATTTTAGTATTGCTTTGGTTTAATTTTCTCTACTCACAAGAGACAGATTTCCTTGAAATTTTCACAAAATCTTTGGCAAACTTCAAACTAATATAATTAAAATTTTTAAAGAGATCTGTCTGTTGTGAGGAGAGAAAATTGAATAAAATTAAAGCTATTACATAAATCAAACCATCATTTTAGTATTGCTTTGGTTTAATTTTCTCTACTCACAAGAGACAGATTTCCTTGAAATTTTCACAGAATCTTTGGCTAGCTTCAAACTAATATAATTAATATTTTCAAAGAGATCTGTCTATTGTGAGCAGAGAAAATTGAATGAAACCAAAGCTATTACATAAATCAAACCATCTTTTTATCATATATTTAGTATGGTGGTTTCATTTTCTCTACTCACAACAGACAGATTTCCTTGAAATTTTCACAGAATCTTTGGCTAACTTCAAACTAATATAATTAAAATTTTTAAAGAGATCTGTCTGTTGTGAGGAGAGAAAATTGAATAAAACCAAAGCCATTACATAAATCAAACCATCATTTTAGTATTGCTTTGGTTTAATTTTCTCTACTCACAAGAAACAGATTTCCTTGAAATTTTCACAGAATCTTTGGCTAACTTCAAACTAATATAATTAAAAATTTCAAAGAGATCTGTCTATTGTGAGCAGAGAAAATTGAATGAAACCAAAGCTATTACATAAATCAAACCATCATTTTATCATATATTTAGTATGGTGGTTTCATTTTCTCTACTCACAACAGACAGATTTCCTTGAA
Organism: Pedicia rivosa; assembly: GCA_963082725.1. Classification (NCBI taxonomy): domain Eukaryota; kingdom Metazoa; phylum Arthropoda; class Insecta; order Diptera; family Pediciidae; genus Pedicia; species Pedicia rivosa. Next base: position 306,713 of record OY720155.1, read on the forward strand.
ATTTTCACAGAATCTTTGACTTACTTCAAACTAAGATAATTGATTATTAAATGTTATAGAAATTATCTTATTTCCCTATAATTCCCTTCTTAATTTCAATAAATTTATTACATTTAAAAAAAAATACATATTCTCTCATTATTTACAAGCATTTATTTTCCCAAAAATATGTTATGCAATAGCTGAGTTGGTAAGGCGTGCAATTAATTCTATTAAAAGAATCGTCAATAAAAAAAATTTTATCTTGACATATCCATGCATATCTCTGAAAGTAAAAGTTTATTTGAGAAAAAAAATTCAAATCCAGTTTAAGCATTTAAAACTAAATTTGATTGTATTTAAAAAACCTTAATAAAAAATTTTTATCTTGACATATTCATGCATTTATTCATGCCATTACATAAATCAAACCATCATTTTATCATCATTTTAGTATTGCTTTGGTTTAATTTTCTCTACTCACAAGAGACAGATTTCCTTGAAATTTTCACAGAATCTTTGGCTAACTTCAAACTAATATAATTAAAAATTTCAAAGAGATCTGTCTATTGTGAGCAGAGAAAATTGAATGAAACCAAAGCTATTACATAAATCAAACCATCATTTTATCATATATTTAGTATGGTGGTTTCATTTTCTCTACTCACAACAGACAGATTTCCTTGAAATTTTCACAGAATCTTTGGCTAACTTCAAACTAATATAATTAAAATTTTTAAAGAGATCTGTCTGTTGTGAGGAGAGAAAATTGAATAAAACCAAAGCCATTACATAAATCAAACCATCATTTTAGTATTGCTTTGGTTTAATTTTCTCTACTCACAAGAGACAGATTTCCTTGAAATTTTCACAGAATCTTTGGCTAACTTCAAACTAATATAAATTTCAAAGAGATCTGTCTATTGTGAGCAGAGAAAATTGAATGAAACCAAAGCTATTACATAAATCCAACCATCATTTTATCATATATTTAGTATGGTGGTTTCATTTTCTCTACTCACAACAGACAGATTTCCTTGAAATTTTCACAGAATCTTTGGCTAACTTCAAACTAATATAATTAAAATTTTCAAAGAGATCTGTCTGTTGTGAGGAGAGAAAATTGAATAAAACCAAAGCTATTACATAAATCAAACCATCATTTTAGTATTGCTTTGGTTTAATTTTCTCTACTCACAAGAGACAGATTTCCTTGAAATTTTCACAGAATCTTTGGCTAACTTCAAACTAATATAATTAAAATTTTCAAAGAGATCTGTCTATTGTGAGCAGAGAAAATTGAATGAAACCAAAGCTATTACATAAATCAAACCATCATTTTATCATATATTTAGTATGGTGGTTTCATTTTCTCTACTCACAACAGACAGATTTCCTTGAAATTTTCACAGAATCTTTGGCTAACTTCAAACTAATATAATTAAAATTTTTAAAGAGATCTGTCTGTTGTGAGGAGAGAAAATTGAATAAAACCAAAGCCATTACATAAATCAAACCATCATTTTAGTATTGCTTTGGTTTAATTTTCTCTACTCACAAGAGACAGATTTCCTTGAAATTTTCACAGAATCTTTGACTAACTTCAAACTAATATAATTAAAAATTTCAAAGAGATCTGTCTATTGTGAGCAGAGAAAATTGAATGAAACCAAAGCTATTACATAAATCAAACCATCATTTTATCATATATTTAGTATGGTGGTTTCATTTTCTCTACTCACAACAGACAGATTTCCTTGAAATTTTCACAGAATCTTTGACTTACTTCAAACTAAGATAATTGATTATCAAATGTTATAGAAATTATCTTATTTCCCTATAATTCCCTTCTTAATTTCAATAAATTTATTACATTTAAAAAAAAATACATATTCTCTCATTATTTACAAGCATTTATTTTCCCAAAAATATGTTATGCAATAGCTGAGTTGGTAAGGCGTGCAATTAATTCTATTAAACGAATCGTCAATAAAAAAAAATTTATCTTGACATATCCATGCATATCTCTGAAACTAAAATTTTATTTGCAAAAAAAAATTCAAATCCAGTTTAAGCATTTAAAACTAAATTTGATTGTATTTGAAAAACCATAATAAAAAAATTTTATCTTGACATATTCATGCATTTCTCTTAGACTAAAAGTGTATTTAAAAAACCTCAATCAAAAAATTTTTATCTTGACATATCCATGCATATCTCTGAAACTAAAATTTTATTTGGAAAAAAAATTCAAATCCAGTTTAAGCATTTAAAACTAAATTCGATTGTATTTAAAAAACCATAATAAAAAATTTTTATCTTGACATATTCATGCATTTCTCTTAGACTAAAAGTGTATTTAAAAAACCTCAATAAAAAAATTTTTATCTTGTAATATCCATGCATATCTCTGAAACTAAAATTTTATTTGAAAAAACAAATTCAAATCCATTTCAAGCATTTTAAACTAAATTCGATTGTATTTGAAAAACCATAATAAAAAAATTTTATCTTGACATATTCATGCATTTCTCTTAGACTAAAAGTGTATTTAAAAAACCTCAATAAAAAATTTTTTATCTTGACATATCCATGCATATCTCTGAAACTAAAATTTTATTTGAAAAAAAAAATTCAAATACATTTTAAGCATTTAAAACTAAATTTGATTGTATTTAAAAAACCTTAATAAAAAATTTTTATCTTGACATATTCATGCATTTCTCTTAGACTAAAAGTGTAATTAAAAAACCTCAATAAAAAAATTTTTATCTTGTAATATCCATGCATATCTCTGAAACTAAAATTTTATTTGAAAAAACAAATTCAAATCCATTTTAAGCATTTTAAACTAAATTCGATTGTATTTGAAAAACCATAATAAAAAAATTTTATCTTGACATATTCATGCATTTCTCTTAGACTAAAAGTGTATTTAAAAAACCTCAATAAAAAATTTTTTATCTTGACATATCCATGCATATCTCTAAAACTAAAATTTTATTTGAAAAAAAAAATTCAAATACATTTTAAGCATTTAAAACTAAATTTGATTGTATTTGAAAAACCATAATAAAAAATTTTTATCTTGACATATTCATGCATTTCTCTTAGACTAAAAGTGTATTTAAAAAACCTCAATAAAAAAAATTTTATCTTGACATATCCATGCATAACTCTGAAACTAAAATTTTATTTGAAAAAAAAAATTGAAATCCAGTTTAAGCATTTAAAACTAAATTCGATTGTATTTAAAAAACCATAATAAAAAATTTTTATCTTGACATATTCATGCATTTCTCTTAGACTAAAAGTGTATTTAAAAAACCTCAATAAAAAAATTTTTATCTTGTAATATCAATGCATATCTCTGAAACTAAAATTTTATTTGAAAAAACAAATTCAAATCCATTTCAAGCATTTTAAACTAAATTCGATTGTATTTGAAAAACCATAATAAAAAAATTTTATCTTGACATATTCATGCATTTCTCTTAGACTAAAAGTGTATTTAAAAAACCTCAATAAAAAATTTTTTATCTTGACATATCCATGCATATCTCTGAAACTAAAATTTTATTTGAAAAAAAAAATTCAAATCCATTTTAAGCATTTAAAACTAAATTTGATTGTATTTAAAAAACCTTAATAAAAAAATTTTATCTTGACATATTCATGCATTTCTCTTAGACTAAAAGTGAATTTAAAAAACCTCAATAAAAAAATTTGTATCTTGGCATATCCATGCATATCTCTAAAACTACAAGTTTATTTGAAAAAAAAAAATTTAAATCCAGTTTAAGCATTTAAAACTAAATTCGATTGTATTTAAAAAACCATAATAAAAAAATTTATCTTGACATATTCATGTATTTCTCTTAGACTAAAAGTGTATTTAAAAAACCTCAATAAAAAAAATTTTATCTTGACATATCCATGCATATATCTGACAGTAAGAGTTTATTTGAAAAAAAAAATTCAAATCCAGTTTAAGCATTTAAAACTAAATTCGATTGTATTTGAAAAACCATAATAAAAAATTTTTATCTTGACATATTCATGCATTTCTCTTAGACTAAAAGTGTATTTAAAAAACCTCAATAAAAAAAATTTTATCTTGACATATCCATGCATAACTCTGAAACTAAAATTTTATTTGAAAAAAAAAATTGAAATCCAGTTTAAGCATTTAAAACTAAATTTGATTGTATTTAAAAAACCATAATAAAAAATTTTTATCTTGACATTTTCATGCATTTCTCTTAGACTAAAAGTGAATTTAAAAAACCTCAATAAAAAAATTTGTATCTTGGCATATCCATGCATATCTCTAAAACTAAGAGTTTATTTGAAAAAAAAAATTTAAATCCAGTTTAAGCATTTAAAACTAAATTCGATTGTATTTAAAAAACCATAATAAAAAATTTTATCTTGACATATTCATGCATTTCTCTTAGACTAAAAGTGTATTTAAAAAACCTCAATAAAAAAAATTTTATCTTGACATATCCATGCATATATCTGACAGTAAGATTTTATTTGAAAAAAAAAATTCAAATCCAATTTAAGCATCTAAAACTAAATTCGATTGTATTTAAAAAACCATAATAAAAAATTTTTATCTTGACATATTCATGCATTTTTCTTAGACTAAAAGTGTATTTAAAAAACCTCAATAAAAAAATTTTTATCTTGACATATCCATGCATATCTCTAAAACTAAAATTTTATTTGAAAAAAAAAATTCAAATCCATTTTAAGCATTTAAAACTAAATTTTATTGTTTTTAAAAAACCTTAATAAAAAATTTTTATCTTGACATATTCATGCATTTCTCTTAGACTAAAAGTGAATTTAAAAAACCTCAATAAAAAAATTTTATCTTGACATATCCATGCATATATCTGACAGTAAGAGTTTATTTGAAAAACAAAATTCAAATCCAGTTTAAACATTTAAAACTAAATTTGATTGTATTTGAAAAACCATAATAAAAAAATTTTATCTTGACATATTCATGCATTTCTCTTAGACTAAAAGTGTATTTAAAAAACCTCAATCGAAAAATTTTTATCTTGACATATCCATGCATATATCTGACAGTAAGAGTGTTCAATCTACGTTGTTGTTCGATTGATAAGTGTATGTAGAGTCTGTTGTTGTTCGACTCCAAGTTGTTTAAGTTAAATAAGTCTGTTGTTGTCCGACTCAAGTGGTTTAAATATAATACTTTTTATTTATATTTTTACTTTTAATTTTATTTTAATTTAAAATAATTACAACTTTATTTTTAAGCTTTGGTAAAACCAGTCTAGATTGCTCTAAGCCTATGTATCAGGTCACTGGTAGCTTATTATTGATACTGAGTTTATTTACAATTTTTTAGGTCTCTTATACTAAATTAAATGCATCATCAGCATAATACATTTACTAAAATATTATGATTCTTAACACAATTCTAATAATATTAATTTAATGCATAATTGCATAATACATGAATTCTTTAATATTATTAATCTTAACAGAATTCTAATAATATTAATTTTATGCATAATTGCATAATACATGAATTCTTTAATATTATTATAATTGTCTTATCAAGTGCTGGTAATATGCATAATTGCATAATACATGAATTCTTTAATATTATTATAATTGTCTTATCAATTGCTGGTAAGCTGATACGTCTGGGCTGGGTTTACACTGCAGTGTTTATATTTGCTGTTCATTGTATTGAACATACTCCCGGGCGCCTAAAGATCCATTAGTTTGGTTCTGGACTGAAAACAAATGGACCTGGTGCTGGTTGTTCTGCTGCCATAGTGTTTCCAAGTATACGTTTTTGAGAATTCATCCATCTTATTAGGTACGCCATGCAAAGCAGCATGATTACTCCGATTGCAGTATATGAAACCACGTATTGATGAATATCGTGATTTGTTATTGTTGGTAAGCTTTCTCGTTCCTTCTGCTGTTGTATTGCAGTTTTGAGTTCTTCTACTTCTTTATCAATATTGAACTCCAGGATAGGTACACTAATGTTGTTTTTTTTCTGCTTTTGGAACTCTTCAGTTAAGTTGGTTGAAGGTAGGAAAGAAGCGTTTAGTTCACTAGAATATGAATTGTATCCGGTTATCGTCACTGTTTTTCCTTTTAAGCTGCAATATGCTGCTATCTTAATTGTTCCACTATTTACTAGGGTAATAGTAAATATTTCTTTATTACATATTATATCCATGGTCTGGGCTTCTTCCAGGGAATATATCCAGTTGTTATGGTGAGATAGCTGGATCCAAACATCAGTTGACTCTGAGGATCGTATCTGGCACATATTGGATATGCCTGAGGTATGTCTTAGCATTTCCATTTCGCATTTGCTGGCGTTCGACTTCTGGTTATGTAACGGCCGCTTTTGTGTACATAATAGTTGTTGTGTCTCATCATGCTGGCAGGCTTTAATTTCTTCCATCTCTAGTGGGTAATATTGATCACGGTCTAAACTTACAATCAAATATTCTGAAGAGGGTACAATGAACACATGTTTCCCCTGATATGTAGTTGCCAATGAAATTAATTTGTACAGCTGGAATTCCTCTTTATTGATCAAAGGAATGTCGATAGTGAATATTATGTTGTGCTTCGTTATCCTTGTGTTCACCAACATCAACTTGTATAGTTGAGTTAATTCGTTGTTGTCATGAATCGGTAAAGCGAGGCCAAACGGCAGATTTATCTGTATTAAATTTATCTGCCTTTTTAATTGTTCTGGTGTTAAAATGAATGGGTTAACCCGTCCATGGTGTGTATCCATGATGACGTCCAATAACATATCCTGAGTTCTTTGATATGATGAAACAATTAAAAGACCCTGTATGCTTGCTGATAGAAATTCAAGTTTTGCTTCATTTTGTTCGGCTGTACTGGTTTGCTGCATTTGTAACTTTGATATTACGTATTGGATTGTGTCGAATTGTTGTTGTATCATGTCTTTGCTCTTCTTCAAAATGTTGTGTGTTGCTTCGACTATCAGCGTTTGGTTTTTAATTAATTGAAGAAGATGGTCTTCATTTTCTCTCGTTTGTTGAATCTGGTCTTCGTAATAGTCAGCTGAATCTTGGTCTAAAACGCCAAATAATGAGTTCATTACGTTTCCAACGCCATTAAATAAAGCCCTAGAGCTTCTATTTCGTCCTTTTTTAACATTGTTAGTATTCTTCAATAATTCTTCTGCATGCTCGATCTCGTTTAATTTATGGATGAACTGTGATGAAATTATAGCACACATGTTGGAGTCTACGCCCTTTTCATGTGACCTCTTGCAGAAACTGTTTATTTTTTGGACACATTGTCTGAATCCTTCAAGTTCTGCGTGGTAGTTGTCCATGTTATAATAAACAACCAGTTTCCATGCGTTGTTAATCCAATTCATTCTCCCAATTTCTTCGAAATAAATGCCCGGTGAAGATCTGAATGCTGTTATCTCGTACGGATCTTCTGGCCTTGCTTTCACTCCACCAATTGTGGCTAGCGCTAACATTGTAATTATGAGCGCTTTTGAAAAGTTTTTATTGCTTTTTTTCTTTGATGGTAGTTCATCAAAATTCTCGTCAATTGGTAGAAGACAAATTTTTGAGATTGGCCTTTTTAATATGTTGTTTCGGCTGCGCACAGTAACGACTCTTGTAATTCCGTCTTTACCAGCATGTGTTTCCTCGATTCTGGCAAGTGCCCATTTACAGGGTGGAAGTTGTTCATCTTTCAGAAGCACCATATTACCCTTGTTGATGCCCATTTTTTCTTCTTTCCACTTGTACCTCTGCTGTAATTGAGTTAAATATTCAGAGTTCCATGTCTTCCAGAAGCTTTGTTGCATCTGTTTGATTAGCTGCCAGCGTGTCAGTTGTGATATTTTCATGTCTAAAACATTTTCTGCTGGTGGTTCAAGCAGAGCTGCGCCCACGAGAAAATGACCAGGCGTTAATACGTCGTAATCATTAGGGTCTTCGCTTAAAGCGTACAATGGTCTGGAATTCAAACATGCTTCAATTTGAGTGAGCAATGTTGTTAATTCTTCGAATGTTAAAGTTGAATCTCCTATTACTCTTTTTAAGTGATATTTGGTTGATTTAACCCCAGCCTCCCATAATCCTCCAAAATGAGGTGAAAGTGGTGGGATAAAATGCCATGTGACCCCATTATTCGCAATCGTTTCTACAATTTCTTGTGATTGTTTTTTTATGGCATTTCTAAGTTCTTTTTCTAGCTCCGTTTTTGCTCCAACAAAATTAGTTCCGTTATCGCTGTATATGTGAGCGCAGAGTCCTCGTCTTGCGGTGAAACGTTTAAATGCAGCCAAAAATCCTTGAGCTGTTAAGTCGGAAACTGCTTCGAGATGAAATGCCTTTGTAGTTAAACATACGAAAACGCAAATGTAGCCTTTGTAGGATTTATTTCCTCTTCCCTTTGATTAGCTGGATTGGACCAGCATAATCGACGCCTGTATGGCTGAACGGTCTTGATGGAGTGACCCTGGCCTTTGGTAAAACTCCCATTAGTTGATCATGTGACTGTTGTTTGTATCTGTGACATGTAATGCATTTATGGAGTGTAAATCTTGTTAAGTCCTTTGCTTTTATGATCCAAAATTGATTACGAAGAAATGACAATGTAAGCTGATTTCCTCCGTGGATTGTGGATTTATGTGCCCAATTTATTAATAATTTGGAAAGAGGACATCTATTTGATATTATTATCGGATGCTTGCGGTTGTATGAGAGATCGGATTGTTGTAGTCTTCCTCCAACTCGGATGATATTGTTGTTATCAAGAAATGGGTTTAAAGTTATTAGTTTGCTTTTGGCATCTATTTGTTGGTTCTGCTTTAGTTGTCTCACTTCGTTATAAAATGCTTCTAGTTGTGATAGTTTAATTATACAATTCATCGACTCTTGTAATTCGACTGTTGTTAAGCTTGAAGCTATTCTTCTTTCTTTTGGGAGCCTTGCGTTTTGTAGAAATCTCCTCACGTAAGCGATTACTCGTTTCAGTCTTGTTAAGCAAGAATATGTTGATAAAATGCTTAATCCTGTGTCTTTCTGCTGAGAGAGATAAGCGTCTACCTTCATTGCCTTGACTTTGTTTTTTGATTCAACCAACTTCTGTTGTTCAATAAGATCACTATGTTCATATAAGGATTTTGGCCAATTAACTTGTGATAGTTTCAGCCATGTTGGTCCATTCCACCAGAGGGACTGTTCAGCAAGTTTTTCTGGGCTGATTCCTCTTGAAGCAGAATCAGCAGGGTTGTCTTCTGATTTTACGTGCCTCCATTGATGTGGTTCAAGTATTTCTGCTATTTGTGATACTCTGTTGGTTACAAAAGTCTTCCATCTGTTGAGATCGCCTCGAATCCAAGCTAATGTTATGGATGAGTCTGTCCAAGCAAAACATTTTACGTTTTTGAATTTCATGGTTTGTAAGGTACACCTTAATAACTTTGCCAATAGTGATGCTCCACACAGTTCTAATCGTGGTATCGTTAATTTAGACTTAACTGGTGCGACCTTTGTTTTTGACGTCAGCAGCTTTATTACAGCTTGACCCTTATTGTCTATTATTTTACTATATATTACTGCTGCGTATGCATCTTCTGAAGCGTCACAGAATCCGTGAAGCTCAATGTTTTCTTCTGTTTCAATTGAGCCAATCCATCTTTTGATTTTAATTTCTTCTAACGATTTCAGCGCATTTCTATAACTTTTCCATTTTTCAGCTATATCATTTGGAAGTTGTTGATCCCAATCTAATCCAGCTTTCCATAATTCTTGCAGAAGTAATTTTGCCTTGATGATTGTTGGTGCTAACCATCCAAGAGGATCAAAAAGTTTTGAAGCATCTGATAATATCTGTCTTTTTGTAATTTGGCCATTTTCTTTTGGTAAATTAACCTTAAATGAGAATGTGTCTGAGGTTGGGTTCCAAAAGATGCCTAAAGTCTTTATGTTGTCATCTGGCATAATTTGTAATTCCCCACATACTCGTGCTTCTATAGGGATGTTTTTAATTAGTTCTTCGTGATTGCTTGCCCATTTTCGAAGATTAAATCCCCCTCCTTTCAGCATTTTTATTAATTGTTTTTGAATAACTATGCCATCAGCAATTGTATCACTACCCGACATCAAGTCGTCTACGTAAAAATCGTTTAATATGATTTTTGATGCTAACGGATACTGCTTTTCGTCATCTATTGCCAGTTGTCTTAAGCTTCTTACTGCTAAATATGTTGCAGCTGCAGTACCATAGGTGACTGTGTTTAGTCTATATTCTTTAATTGTTTCGGCTGGGCTTTTTCGCCATAGGATTCGCTGGAAATCTCGATCCCTTGGATCCATTATAATCTGCCTGAACATCTTTTCAATATCGGCAGTGTAAACGTAACGTGGTTTTCTCCATCTTAGAACTATAGAGATTAGATCCTGTTGCAGGGTTGGTCCTGTCATCATTTTGTCGTTGAGGCTGACTCCACTGCTACTTTTAGCTGAAGCATCAAATACGACTCGTAACTTCGTAGTTGTGCTAATGTCTTTGATGACGGCATGATGTGGAAGGTAGTAGACCGTGCTGTTCGTGGGTGGTGCTTCTTCCATGTGACCTAATTTGAGGTACTCGTCCATGAAATCTTGGTACTGTTTTCTGAGTTCAGAATTGTGGCTTAGCTTTTTCTCCATTTGCAGTAGTCTAGCTAACGCCATCCGTTTGGATGCTCCCAGGTTGTCATCTTTTTCACTATCATTAATTTTGAATGGTATTCGTACCATGTATCTACCATCTTTTGTGCGGCTATGGTCATGTTCAAATAAATTCTCACATTGTTTGTCTTCTTCTGTTATTTGCCTCTCTTGTTGTGTTTCTTCAATTTCCCAGAATTTTTTCAGTTGGTTGTCGATGTCAATATTTGTGATCATGCTTAGAGTTTCTTGACGCGTTTCTTCTGATGCGTTTCCTAAGATGATCCATCCGAATTCTGTTTCTTGAGCCATTGGTTCACCCTTGTCTCCTTTTATTACGTGTTCGAGTATAATCTCACTGTAGTTGTCTGCACCAAGTATGATGTCGATCGGTCCTTGTTGATAATATGTTGGATCTGCCCATATCAAGTTATTTAAATGCTGCCATTTCCAACCATCAAAAGTTTGTTCTGGAAGGCTTTGAGTTAGTTTGTTGAATATTAATGCTTTTAATTTTAAGGAGAATTTTGACGAAAAGCGAGGTCTGATTAATAATTCAGCCATTCCTTTTGAGTGCCCGGCATCAGTTACTCCCATTCCGGTTACTCTAACATTTGTAGGCATTCGTGTTAGCTGGAGTTTTCTTGTAGCCTCTTCAGTTATAAATGTTGCTTGAGACTCTGGATCCAACAATAGCCTAAGAAGATGTTCTTGGCCATCAGCTGACGTTGTAGTTATTAGCGCAGTTCCTAATATAATGTTTCTAGGACCTTTTGAAGTCTCAGAAAGATGATTTTGAACTTGATAGCTGCCATTTGTCTTGCTGGTTTGCATGTTGTTATTTTGATTAGTTTTATTAATGTTCCTGTTCTCTAGACTGAGGTGTAACAGCGAGTGGTGTCTTTGGTTGCAAAATTTGCAGGTTGTTGTCGTTTTGCAGTACATTGCTGGATGATCAGAAGCTAAACAGTATGGACACATTTTCTTTTCTATCACTAGTCTGTTTCTTTGTTCCAACGCCATTGCTAAAAAGTATTTGCACTTGTCTATTGTGTGTTGTTCGCAGCAATAAGTGCATTTTACTTTCGACATGACATGGAAATTGTTGAGATTATGACTATTTTTATTTGTTCCGGAATTGGCTGTGTTTCTTGTGCTGCTAGGCCACTTCTTCCATTCTGGAGCCTTGTATGGTGTGTTGTTGATATTTCTTAACTTGTTGGTCTTGTTGTTCAAGGCTTCTAGAGTATTAAATCTGGACTCTAAAAATTTATAGAATTCTTCCAATTTTTGTATTTCTTTTGGAGAATCTAATGTCTGCTCGTAGATTTTATGACTTTCTGGATCCAATTTCTTTACCATTATGTGCATTATTAATGGATCCCACGTAGCAGTTGGTACATCTAGATTATTGATGGCGTGAAGACATTCTCTTGTTGTGTCGAGCATATGCCGAATTCCAATCGCAGATTCCGTAGATAGGTATGGTTGACGTAACAAAGCATCTATTTGTGTTGTTACTAGTACCCTTTTATTTTGATATCTGCTGATCAATAATTCCCAGGCAGAGTTGTAGTTACTGTCTGAGATATTTAAATGTTGAATCAGTTTTGCAGCTTCATCTTTAACACAGGTTTTTAAATATTGCATTTTTTGTGCATCGCTTAAACTGTTGTTATTGTGTATTAGCTTCTTGTAGATATCATTAAATGCGGTCCATTCATGATATTTTCCTGAGAATTTTGGGATGTCTAGAGATGGTAGCCGAAGTTCTGGATAGGTGGATCCATATCTGTTGTTATGATGACTGTCCCTTGAAGATGTGCTGCATTTATTATCGAGTTCTTGCTGTAGTGATATTACTGTTTCTTCATAAAGCTCCTCGATACTTTCAAATACTTGATTTTTGAAATAGTTTGTTTGTTCTATTTCATAATTGTCATCACAAGAGATGATTGTCTCATGTGTGTTGGAGAAATTCGTCCATTTCTCTTTTAAACTTATGATTTTTTGTTTGTAATAAGCCTCAGGCTTATTTTTTACATTTTGTAATGTTATCTCAATGTTGTTAATGAAATTTCTAATTACATCTGAGCGTGACATTTGCAATTTTATTCTTTTTTCCTGTTCTTCTGGATCGTTTTTAAATATGAAACTATCATTGTGATATTGCAATTGTTCTGTTGGCTTTTTATCATTTTCTGTAGATTCAAATACTGGTTTGTTGTTTAGTTCGTCGTATTTGTTTCTTAATTCGTCACGATTTTTTAGATAATAATCTTGGACTTTTTCAAAGAAATTATTTGTGAAATATGGATGTTGGTTCGATATGACTTCTGCCCCAAATCCACAAATTTGCTGTTGGTTTTGCTTAAATTCTATCCACATTTTGTCCAATTCTGTCGATTTTTCTTGCAAATCTTCTTTTTCAACTGTATCTATGTTTTGTTTTATTGAATTTATCAAAGTTTGCATATTTTTTGATAAATTCTGTTGTGATTCAGTTATTTCTTCAAACAAGATAGTTGGATCGATTTTTGAATCCGACCTTAGTCTTTGTTTGAATTCAATCATTATTTTATATGCTTGACTATGTTCGTTGTTCTTGAAATAGTTATGGTTATCATCCGTAAAGAGAAAATACTCTTTTATTTGAGCATCACGGGTGTCAAATTCTTTCCAAATTTCATCCAGCTTCTGCAATTTGTCCTCATAATAGCCGGGTTTGGCTTTTCTGCTTTGTCCGTCCTTTGAGTAGTTCGTCTTCATTTTGATGATGTTTTCTACCAAAGCTCGTTGTTCTTTGACGGTGTCTTCCATTTTTAAAGCAGATTTATGTGTGGATTGAGAAGCAAATTATTAATTCGGATTCCAAAAAAGGCCAGAGTATTGCTCTGCCGAAAAAATCTTTTGCTTTAATAGTTGGAATACAAAGAAATCAATTTGGATTCCGGTAAAGGCCAGAGTATTCCTCTGCCAAAATGATAATCTTTGTTTTAATTTTTGAAAGGAAATATTACACAGATTCCCTAACGGGCCAGAATATTCTTCTGCTGAGTAATATTTTAAATGAAAAAGGTTCAAGGAATGAAATTGGAAAGTTTTTCTGCTGGTGCTCTTCGTACAGTCAGTATTTACTTGAATATCTGATTTGTAAGATCAGAGATTTAAGCGTCAGTTATCGGCTGTTGATCTTCAACTTGTTGTTATAGTTGATATTGTTGCGCCTGTTCTGCTTAGGCTCGAAGGACCATGTTCAATCTACGTTGTTGTTCGATTGATAAGTGTATGTAGAGTCTGTTGTTGTTCGACTCCAAGTTGTTTAAGTTAAATAAGTCTGTTGTTGTCCGACTCAAGTGGTTTAAATATAATACTTTTTATTTATATTTTTACTTTTAATTTTATTTTAATTTAAAATAATTACAACTTTATTTTTAAGCTTTGGTAAAACCAGTCTAGATTGCTCTAAGCCTATGTATCAGGTCACTGGTAGCTTATTATTGATACTGAGTTTATTTACAATTTTTTAGGTCTCTTATACTAAATTAAATGCATCATCAGCATAATACATTTACTAAAATATTATGATTCTTAACACAATTCTAATAATATTAATTTAATGCATAATTGCATAATACATGAATTCTTTAATATTATTAATCTTAACAGAATTCTAATAATATTAATTTTATGCATAATTGCATAATACATGAATTCTTTAATATTATTATAATTGTCTTATCAAGTGCTGGTAATATGCATAATTGCATAATACATGAATTCTTTAATATTATTATAATTGTCTTATCAATTGCTGGTAAGCTGATACGTCTGGGCTGGGTTTACACTGCAGTGTTTATATTTGCTGTTCATTGTATTGAACAAAGAGTTTATTTGAAAAAAAAAATTCAAATCCAGTTTAAGCATTTAAAACTAAATTCGATTGTATTTGTAAAACCATAATAAAAAATTTTTATCTTGACATATTCATGCATTTCTCTTAGACTAAAAGTGTAATTAAAAAACCTCAATAAAAAAATTTTTATCTTGTAATATCCATGCATATCTCTGAAACTAAAATTTTATTTGAAAAAACAAATTCAAATCCATTTTAAGCATTTTAAACTAAATTCGATTGTATTTGAAAAACCATAATAAAAAAATTTTATCTTGACATATTCATGCATTTCTCTTAGACTAAAAGTGTATTTAAAAAACCTCAATAAAAAATTTTTTATCTTGACATATCCATGCATATCTCTAAAACTAAAATTTTATTTGAAAAAAAAAATTCAAATACATTTTAAGCATTTAAAACTAAATTTGATTGTATTTAAAAAACCTTAATAAAAAATTTTTATCTTGACATATTCATGCATTTCTCTTAGACTAAAAGTGAATTTAAAAAACCTCAATAAAAAAATTTGTATCTTGGCATATCCATGCATATCTCTAAACTAAGAGTTTATTTGAAAAAAAAAAATTTAAATCCAGTTTAAGCATTTAAAACTAAATTCGATTGTATTTAAAAAACCATAATAAAATATTTTATCTTGACATATTCATGCATTTCTCTTAGACTAAAAGTGTATTTAAAAAACCTCAATAAAAAAAATTTTATCTTGACATATCCATGCATATCTCTGAAAGTAAAAGTTTATTTGGAAAAAAAAATTCAAATCCAGTTTAAGCATTTAAAACTAAATTCGATTGTATTTAAAAAACCTTAATAAAAAATTTTTATCTTGACATATTCATGCATTTATTCATGCCATTACATAAATCAAACCATCATTTTAGTATTGCTTTGGTTTAATTTTCTCTACTCACAAGAGACAGATTTCCTTGAAATTTTCACAGAATCTTTGGCTAACTTCAAACTTATATAATTAAAAATTTCAAAGAGATCTGTCTATTGTGAGCAGAGAAAATTGAATGAAACCAAAGCTATTACATAAATCAAACCATCTTTTTATCATATATTTAGTATGGTGGTTTCATTTTCTCTACTCACAACAGACAGATTTCCTTGAAATTTTCACAGAATCTTTGGCTAACTTCAAACTAATATAATTAAAATTTTTAAAGAGATCTGTCTGTTGTGAGGAGAGAAAATTGAATAAAACCAAAGCCATTACATAAATCAAACCATCATTTTAGTATTGCTTTGGTTTAATTTTCTCTACTCACAAGAGACAGATTTCCTTGAAATTTTCACAGAATCTTTGGCTAACTTCAAACTAATATAATTAAAAATTTCAAAGAGATCTGTCTATTGTGAGCAGAGAAAATTGAATGAAACCAAAGCTATTACATAAATCAAACCATCATTTTATCATATATTTAGTATGGTGGTTTCATTTTCTCTACTCACAACAGACAGATTTCCTTGAAATTTTCACAGAATCTTTGGCTAACTTCAAACTAATATAATTAAAATTTTTAAAGAGATCTGTCTGTTGTGAGGAGAGAAAATTGAATAAAACCAAAGCCATTACATAAATCAAACCATCATTTTAGTATTGCTTTGGTTTAATTTTCTCTACTCACAAGAAACAGATTTCCTTGAAATTTTCACAGAATCTTTGGCTAACTTCAAACTAATATAATTAAAAATTTCAAAGAGATCTGTCTATTGTGAGCAGAGAAAATTGAATGAAACCAAAGCTATTACATAAATCAAACCATCATTTTATCATATATTTAGTATGGTGGTTTCATTTTCTCTACTCACAACAGACAGATTTCCTTGAAATTTTCACAGAATCTTTGACTTACTTCAAACTAAGATAATTGATTATCAAATGTTATAGAAATTATCTTATTTCCCTATAATTCCCTTCTTAATTTCAATAAATTTATTACATTTAAAAAAAAATACATATTCTCTCATTATTTACAAGCATTTATTTTCCCAAAAATATGTTATGCAATAGCTGAGTTGGTAAGGCGTGCAATTAATTCTATTAAAAGAATCGTCAATAAAAAAAATTTTATCTTGACATATCCATGCATATCTCTGAAAGTAAAAGTTTATTTGAGAAAAAAAATTCAAATCCAGTTTAAGCATTTAAAACTAAATTTGATTGTATTTAAAAAACCATAATAAAAAATTTTTATCTTGACATATTCATGCATTTTTCTTAGACTAAAAGTGTATTTAAAAAACCTCAATAAAAAAATTTTTATCTTGACATATCCATGCATATCTCTAAAACTAAAATTTTATTTGAAAAAAAAAATTCAAATCCATTTTAAGCATTTAAAACTAAATTTGATTGTATTTAAAAAACCTTAATAAAAAATTTTTATCTTGACATATTCATGCATTTCTCTTAGACTAAAAGTGAATTTAAAAAACCTCAATAAAAAAATTTTATCTTGACATATCCATGCATATATCTGACAGTAAGAGTTTATTTGAAAAACAAAATTCAAATCCAGTTTAAACATTTAAAACTAAATTTGATTGTATTTGAAAAACCATAATAAAAAAATTTTATCTTGACATATTCATGCATTTCTCTTAGACTAAAAGTGTATTTAAAAAACCTCAATAAAAAAATTTTTATCTTGACATATCCATGCATATCTCTAAAACTAAAATTTTATTTGAAAAAAAAAATTCAAATCCATTTTAAGCATTTAAAACTAAATTTGATTGTATTTAAAAAACCTTAATAAAAAATTTTTATCTTGACATATTCATGCATTTCTCTTAGACTAAAAGTGAATTTAAAAAACCTCAATAAAAAAATTTTATCTTGACATATCCATGCATATATCTGACAGTAAGAGTTTATTTGAAAAAAAAAATTCAAATCCAGTTTAAGCATTTAAAACTAAATTCGATTGTATTTGAAAAACCATAATAAAAAATTTTTATCTTGACATATTCATGCATTTCTCTTAGACTAAAAGTGTATTTAAAAAACCTCAATAAAAAAAATTTTATCTTGACATATCCATGCATAACTCTGAAACTAAAATTTTATTTGAAAAAAAAAATTGAAATCCAGTTTAAGCATTTAAAACTAAATTTGATTGTATTTAAAAAACCATAATAAAAAATTTTTATCTTGACATTTTCATGCATTTCTCTTAGACTAAAAGTGAATTTAAAAAACCTCAATAAAAAAATTTGTATCTTGGCATATCCATGCATATCTCTAAAACTAAGAGTTTATTTGAAAAAAAAAATTTAAATCCAGTTTAAGCATTTAAAACTAAATTCGATTGTATTTAAAAAACCATAATAAAAAATTTTATCTTGACATATTCATGCATTTCTCTTAGACTAAAAGTGTATTTAAAAAACCTCAATAAAAAAAATTTTATCTTGACATATCCATGCATATATCTGACAGTAAGATTTTATTTGAAAAAAAAAATTCAAATCCAATTTAAGCATCTAAAACTAAATTCGATTGTATTTAAAAAACCATAATAAAAAATTTTTATCTTGACATATTCATGCATTTTTCTTAGACTAAAAGTGTATTTAAAAAACCTCAATAAAAAAATTTTTATCTTGACATATCCATGCATATCTCTAAAACTAAAATTTTATTTGAAAAAAAAAATTCAAATCCATTTTAAGCATTTAAAACTAAATTTGATTGTATTTAAAAAACCTTAATAAAAAATTTTTATCTTGACATATTCATGCATTTCTCTTAGACTAAAAGTGAATTTAAAAAACCTCAATAAAAAAATTTTCTCTTGACATATCCATGCATATATCTGACAGTAAGAGTTTATTTGAAAAACAAAATTCAAATCCAGTTTAAACATTTAAAACTAAATTTGATTGTATTTGAAAAACCATAATAAAAAATTTTATCTTGACATATTCATGCATTTCTCTTAGACTAAAAGTGTATTTAAAAAACCTCAATCAAAAAATTTTTATCTTGACATATCCATGCATATATCTGACAGTAAGAGTTTATTTGAAAAAAAAAATTCAAATCCAGTTTAAGCATTTAAAACTAAATTCGATTGTATTTGTAAAACCATAATAAAAAATTTTTATCTTGACATATTCATGCATTTCTCTTAGACTAAAAGTGTAATTAAAAAACCTCAATAAAAAAATTTTTATCTTGTAATATCCATGCATATCTCTGAAACTAAAATTTTATTTGAAAAAACAAATTCAAATCCATTTTAAGCATTTTAAACTAAATTCGATTGTATTTGAAAAACCATAATAAAAAAATTTTATCTTGACATATTCATGCATTTCTCTTAGACTAAAAGTGTATTTAAAAAACCTCAATAAAAAATTTTTTATCTTGACATATCCATGCATATCTCTAAAACTAAAATTTTATTTGAAAAAAAAAATTCAAATACATTTTAAGCATTTAAAACTAAATTTGATTGTATTTAAAAAACCTTAATAAAAAATTTTTATCTTGACATATTCATGCATTTCTCTTAGACTAAAAGTGAATTTAAAAAACCTCAATAAAAAAATTTGTATCTTGGCATATCCATGCATATCTCTAAACTAAGAGTTTATTTGAAAAAAAGATTAAATCCAGTTTAAGCATTTAAAACTAAATTCGATTGTATTTAAAAAACCATAATAAAATATTTTATCTTGACATATTCATGCATTTCTCTTAGACTAAAAGTGTATTTAAAAAACCTCAATAAAAAAAATTTTATCTTGACATATCCATGCATATCTCTGAAAGTAAAAGTTTATTTGGAAAAAAAAATTCAAATCCAGTTTAAGCATTTAAAACTAAATTCGATTGTATTTAAAAAACCTTAATAAAAAATTTTTATCTTGACATATTCATGCATTTATTCATGCCATTACATAAATCAAACCATCATTTTAGTATTGCTTTGGTTTAATTTTCTCTACTCACAAGAGACAGATTTCCTTGAAATTTTCACAGAATCTTTGGCTAACTTCAAACTTATATAATTAAAAATTTCAAAGAGATCTGTCTATTGTGAGCAGAGAAAATTGAATGAAACCAAAGCTATTACATAAATCAAACCATCTTTTTATCATATATTTAGTATGGTGGTTTCATTTTCTCTACTCACAACAGACAGATTTCCTTGAAATTTTCACAGAATCTTTGGCTAACTTCAAACTAATATAATTAAAATTTTTAAAGAGATCTGTCTGTTGTGAGGAGAGAAAATTGAATAAAACCAAAGCCATTACATAAATCAAACCATCATTTTAGTATTGCTTTGGTTTAATTTTCTCTACTCACAAGAGACAGATTTCCTTGAAATTTTCACAGAATCTTTGGCTAACTTCAAACTAATATAATTAAAAATTTCAAAGAGATCTGTCTATTGTGAGCAGAGAAAATTGAATGAAACCAAAGCTATTACATAAATCAAACCATCATTTTATCATATATTTAGTATGGTGGTTTCATTTTCTCTACTCACAACAGACAGATTTCCTTGAAATTTTCACAGAATCTTTGGCTAACTTCAAACTAATATAATTAAAATTTTTAAAGAGATCTGTCTGTTGTGAGGAGAGAAAATTGAATAAAACCAAAGCCATTACATAAATCAAACCATCATTTTAGTATTGCTTTGGTTTAATTTTCTCTACTCACAAGAAACAGATTTCCTTGAAATTTTCACAGAATCTTTGGCTAACTTCAAACTAATATAATTAAAAATTTCAAAGAGATCTGTCTATTGTGAGCAGAGAAAATTGAATGAAACCAAAGCTATTACATAAATCAAACCATCATTTTATCATATATTTAGTATGGTGGTTTCATTTTCTCTACTCACAACAGACAGATTTCCTTGAAATTTTCACAGAATCTTTGACTTACTTCAAACTAAGATAATTGATTATCAAATGTTATAGAAATTATCTTATTTCCCTATAATTCCCTTCTTAATTTCAATAAATTTATTACATTTAAAAAAAATACATATTCTCTCATTATTTACAAGCATTTATTTTCCCAAAAATATGTTATGCAATAGCTGAGTTGGTAAGGCGTGCAATTAATTCTATTAAAAGAATCGTCAATAAAAAAAATTTTATCTTGACATATCCATGCATATCTCTGAAAGTAAAAGTTTATTTGAGAAAAAAAATTCAAATCCAGTTTAAGCATTTAAAACTAAATTTGATTGTATTTAAAAAACCTTAATAAAAAATTTTTATCTTGACATATTCATGCATTTATTCATGCCATTACATAAATCAAACCATCATTTTATCATCATTTTAGTATTGCTTTGGTTTAATTTTCTCTACTCACAAGAGACAGATTTCCTTGAAATTTTCACAGAATCTTTGGCTAACTTCAAACTAATATAAATTTCAAAGAGATCTGTCTATTGTGAGCAGAGAAAATTGAATGAAACCAAAGCTATTACATAAATCAAACCATCATTTTATCATATATTTAGTATGGTGGTTTCATTTTCTCTACTCACAACAGACAGATTTCCTTGAAATTTTCACAGAATCTTTGGCTAACTTCAAACTAATATAATTAAAATTTTCAAAGAGATCTGTCTGTTGTGAGGAGAGAAAATTGAATAAAACCAAAGCTATTACATAAATCAAACCATCATTTTAGTATTGCTTTGGTTTAATTTTCTCTACTCACAAGAGACAGATTTCCTTGAAATTTTCACAAAATCTTTGGCTAACTTCAAACTAATATAATTAAAATTTTTAAAGAGATCTGTCTGTTGTGAGGAGAGAAAATTGAATAAAACCAAAGCCATTACATAAATCAAACCATCATTTTAGTATTGCTTTGGTTTAATTTTCTCTACTCACAAGAGACAGATTTCCTTGAAATTTTCACAGAATCTTTGGCTAACTTCAAACTAATATAATTAAAATTTTCAAAGAGATCTGTCTATTGTGAGCAGAGAAAATTGAATGAAACCAAAGCTATTACATAAATCAAACCATCATTTTATCATATATTTAGTATGGTGGTTTCATTTTCTCTACTCACAACAGACAGATTTCCTTGAAATTTTCACAGAATCTTTGGCTAACTTCAAACTAATATAATTAAAATTTTTAAAGAGATCTGTCTGTTGTGAGGAGAGAAAATTGAATAAAACCAAAGCCATTACATAAATCAAACCATCATTTTAGTATTGCTTTGGTTTAATTTTCTCTACTCACAAGAGACAGATTTCCTTGAAATTTTCACAGAATCTTTGGCTAACTTCAAACTAATATAATTAAAAATTTCAAAGATATCTGTCTATTGTGAGCAGAGAAAATTGAATGAAGCCAAAGCTATTACATAAATCAAACCATCATTTTATCATATATTTAGTATGGTGGTTTCATTTTCTCTACTCACAACAGACAGATTTCCTTGAAATTTTCACAGAATCTTTGACTTACTTCAAACTAAGATAATTGATTATCAAATTTTATAGAAATTATCTTATTTCCCTATAATTCCCTTCTTAATTTCAATAAATTTATTACATTTAAAAAAAAATACATATTCTCTCATTATTTACAAGCATTTATTTTCCCAAAAATATGTTATGCAATAGCTAAGTTGGTAAGGCGTGCAATTAATTCTATTAAACGAATCGTCAATAAAAAAAATTTTATCTTGACATATCCATGCATATCTCTGAAACTAAAATTTTATTTGCAAAAAAAAATTCAAATCCAGTTTAAGCATTTAAAACTAAATTTGATTGTATTTGAAAAACCATAATAAAAAAATTTTATCTTGACATATTCATGCATTTCTCTTAGACTAAAAGTGTATTTAAAAAACCTCAATCAAAAAATTTTTATCTTGACATATCCATGCATATCTCTGAAACTAAAATTTTATTTGGAAAAAAAAATTCAAATCCAGTTTAAGCATTTAAAACTAAATTCGATTGTATTTAAAAAACCATAATAAAATATTTTATCTTGACATATTCATGCATTTCTCTTAGACTAAAAGTGTATTTAAAAAACCTCAATAAAAAAAATTTTATCTTGACATATCCATGCATATCTCTGAAAGTAAAAGTTTATTTGGAAAAAAAAATTCAAATCCAGTTTAAGCATTTAAAACTAAATTCGATTGTATTTAAAAAACCTTAATAAAAAATTTTTATCTTGACATATTCATGCATTTATTCATGCCATTACATAAATCAAACCATCATTTTAGTATTGCTTTGGTTTAATTTTCTCTACTCACAAGAGACAGATTTCCTTGAAATTTTCACAGAATCTTTGGCTAACTTCAAACTTATATAATTAAAAATTTCAAAGAGATCTGTCTACTGTGAGCAGAGAAAATTGAATGAAACCAAAGCTATTACATAAATCAAACCATCTTTTTATCATATATTTAGTATGGTGGTTTCATTTTCTCTACTCACAACAGACAGATTTCCTTGAAATTTTCACAGAATCTTTGGCTAACTTCAAACTAATATAATTAAAATTTTTAAAGAGATCTGTCTGTTGTGAGGAGAGAAAATTGAATAAAACCAAAGCCATTACATAAATCAAACCATCATTTTAGTATTGCTTTGGTTTAATTTTCTCTACTCACAAGAGACAGATTTCCTTGAAATTTTCACAGAATCTTTGGCTAACTTCAAACTAATATAATTAAAAATTTCAAAGAGATCTGTCTATTGTGAGCAGAGAAAATTGAATGAAACCAAAGCTATTACATAAATCAAACCATCATTTTATCATATATTTAGTATGGTGGTTTCATTTTCTCTACTCACAACAGACAGATTTCCTTGAAATTTTCACAGAATCTTTGGCTAACTTCAAACTAATATAATTAAAATTTTTAAAGAGATCTGTCTGTTGTGAGGAGAGAAAATTGAATAAAACCAAAGCCATTACATAAATCAAACCATCATTTTAGTATTGCTTTGGTTTAATTTTCTCTACTCACAAGAAACAGATTTCCTTGAAATTTTCACAGAATCTTTGGCTAACTTTAAACTAATATAATTAAAAATTTCAAAGAGATCTGTCTATTGTGAGCAGAGAAAATTGAATGAAACCAAAGCTATTACATAAATCAAACCATCATTTTATCATATATTTAGTATGGTGGTTTCATTTTCTCTACTCACAACAGACAGATTTCCTTGAAATTTTCACAGAATCTTTGACTTACTTCAAACTAAGATAATTGATTATCAAATGTTATAGAAATTATCTTATTTCCCTATAATTCCCTTCTTAATTTCAATAAATTTATTACATTTAAAAAAAAATACATATTCTCTCATTATTTACAAGCATTTATTTTCCCAAAAATATGTTATGCAATAGCTGAGTTGGTAAGGCGTGCAATTAATTCTATTAAAAGAATCGTCAATAAAAAAAATTTTATCTTGACATATCCATGCATATCTCTGAAAGTAAAAGTTTATTTGAGAAAAAAAATTCAAATCCAGTTTAAGCATTTAAAACTAAATTTGATTGTATTTAAAAAACCTTATTAAAAAATTTTTATCTTGACATATTCATGCATTTATTCATGCCATTACATAAATCAAACCATCATTTTATCATCATTTTAGTATTGCTTTGGTTTAATTTTCTCTACTCACAAGAGACAGATTTCCTTGAAATTTTCACAGAATCTTTGGCTAACTTCAAACTAATATAAATTTCAAAGAGATCTGTCTATTGTGAGCAGAGAAAATTGAATGAAACCAAAGCTATTACATAAATCAAACCATCATTTTATCATATATTTAGTATGGTGGTTTCATTTTCTCTACTCACAACAGACAGATTTCCTTGAAATTTTCACAGAATCTTTGGCTAACTTCAAACTAATATAATTAAAATTTTCAAAGAGATCTGTCTGTTGTGAGGAGAGAAAATTGAATAAAACCAAAGCTATTACATAAATCAAACCATCATTTTAGTATTGCTTTGGTTTAATTTTCTCTAATCACAAGAGACAGATTTCCTTGAAATTTTCACAAAATCTTTGGCTAACTTCAAACTAATATAATTAAAATTTTTAAAGAGATCTGTCTGTTGTGAGGAGAGAAAATTGAATAAAACCAAAGCCATTACATAAATCAAACCATCATTTTAGTATTGCTTTGGTTTAATTTTCTCTACTCACAAGAGACAGATTTCCTTGAAATTTTCACAGAATCTTTGGCTAACTTCAAACTAATATAATTAAAATTTTCAAAGAGATCTGTCTATTGTGAGCAGAGAAAATTGAATGAAACCAAAGCTATTACATAAATCAAACCATCATTTTATCATATATTTAGTATGGTGGTTTCATTTTCTCTACTCACAACAGACAGATTTCCTTGAAATTTTCACAGAATCTTTGGCTAACTTCAAACTAATATAATTAAAATTTTTAAAGAGATCTGTCTGTTGTGAGGAGAGAAAATTGAATAAAACCAAAGCCATTACATAAATCAAACCATCATTTTAGTATTGCTTTGGTTTAATTTTCTCTACTCACAAGCGACAGATTTCCTTGAAATTTTCACAGAATCTTTGGCTAACTTCAAACTAATATAATTAAAAATTTCAAAGAGATCTGTCTATTGTGAGCAGAGAAAATTGAATGAAGCCAAAGCTATTACATAAATCAAACCATCATTTTATCATATATTTAGTATGGTGGTTTCATTTTCTCTACTCACAACAGACAGATTTCCTTGAAATTTTCACAGAATCTTTGACTTACTTCAAACTAAGATAATTGATTATCAAATTTTATAGAAATTATCTTATTTCCCTATAATTCCCTTCTTAATTTCAATAAATTTATTACATTTAAAAAAAAATACATATTCTCTCATTATTTACAAGCATTTATTTTCCCAAAAATATGTTATGCAATAGCTAAGTTGGTAAGGCGTGCAATTAATTCTATTAAACGAATCGTCAATAAAAAAAATTTTATCTTGACATATCCATGCATATCTCTGAAACTAAAATTTTATTTGCAAAAAAAAATTCAAATCCAGTTTAAGCATTTAAAACTAAATTTGATTGTATTTGAAAAACCATAATAAAAAAATTTTATCTTGACATATTCATGCATTTCTCTTAGACTAAAAGTGTATTTAAAAAACCTCAATCAAAAAATTTTTATCTTGACATATCCATGCATATCTCTGAAACTAAAATTTTATTTGGAAAAAAAAATTTAAATCCAGTTTAAGCATTTAAAACTAAATTCGATTGTATTTAAAAAACCATAATAAAAAATTTTTATCTTGACATATTCATGCATTTCTCTTAGACTAAAAGTGTATTTAAAAAACCTCAATAAAAAAATTTTTATCTTGACATATCCATGCATATCTCTAAAACTAAAATTTTATTTGAAAAAAAAAATTCCAATCCATTTTAAGCATTTAAAACTAAATTTGATTGTATTTAAAAAACCATAATAAAAAAATTTTATCTTGACATATTCATGCATTTCTCTTAGACTAAAAGTGTATTTAAAAAACCTCAATAAAAAAAATTTTATCTTGACATATCCATGCATATCTCTGAAACTAAAATTTTATTTGAATAAACAAATTCAAATCCAGTTTAAGCATTTAAAACTAAATTTGATTGTATTTAAAAAACCTTAATAAAAAATTTTTATCTTGACATTTTCATGCATTTCTCTTAGACTAAAAGTGTATTTAAAAAACCTCAATAAAAAAAATTTTATCTTCACATATCCATGCATATATCTGACAGTAACCTAGGCCTCACATAGAGAAGATTTTTTGTCGCGCGATAAAAAAACATGTTTTGACACAAAACAAAACCATATAATTCAAATCAACACCTCACACAGAAAAGTCGGCCGACAAAATCAAAAAAATCTGTTTTTATCGGCCATAAGAGGCGCTAGTTGTACTCTTTTTCGCTTTCGCTTTGGTGCTGAAAACAAAAAAAAACTAACTTCATACTTGTGCTTATAAAATTTTATGACATTTGACGTCTTTAAATTTATTTAAAAAATAAAAAGAAATAAAAAATATTAATAAAAACAAGCAAAAAAATGTGGACTACGGAGAACATAGAAAAATTAATAAATAGTGTACAATTAAAAAAATGTATATATGATCTACGGTCACCATTTAAATTTTCAATTTTTTTTGTACGTTTATTTGATATAAAATACATTCCAATACCTTTTTTTGTATAATAAATAGTATTGTATGATGTTATTATAATATTTGAAATAATTCCAATATCAATTAATGGAATCTCATGCATTTGAAAATTTGAATATTTTTCTTCAATTATTTTCTTCGGTTGTTTTAAAACAATATTTATAATTTGATTGTGTGTCCATACAATTATAACACTTTTATTGGTATCACCAATGATAAGCATACCAAATGGATATTTAAACGTTTCAGGAAGTTTCAATGAATTCAAAGGTATCACTTGTTATTCGGACATTCTACTTTATGTTGTTATCCTATGGGAAATATTTAAATTTAAATGAACATGTTGAATTATTATTCACTTTTAACTGTTCAGCATCTTTGATATGCATTAAAAATTCTGTCTGAAAAAATGAAATATTTCAAATAACAAAATATTAAAACAGTTCCATTATTTTAGACACACTTGTTCAATCACATAATTATACAATTGATTTCCGAAATGATATTCATTCATAATAATCAACTAGAAATATAAAAAAAAAACGAGAAGAACAATAAAAATAACAACCTTTCACCATCACTTTATAAAATCTAATAAAATAGAAAGCCCTTTCGTTTATGAAAAAAATTTGGTTTTGAATTATTGATTTAATTACGGTTGAAGTGTTTTATGGAATTGATACTACGTAATTACTACGTGATTTAATTCTCCGGTATAATAATCTTAACAAAATTAATTCTTCTAAGTCCATAATTTTTTTTTTTATAAAAATATTGTTCACAACAAAATATGTCAAATTTTGACAGTAGTTGTCAATTCGCTTTAATGTTGTTTTATCGCGCGACAAAAAATCTTCTCTATGTGAGGCCTAGGTAACAGTTTATTTGAAAAAAAAAAATCAAATCCAGTTTAAGCATTTAAAACTTAATTCGATTGTATTTGAAAAACCATAATAAAAAAATTTATCTTGACATATTCATGTATTTCTCTTAGACTAAAAGTGTATTTAAAAAACCTCAATAAAAAAAATTTTATCTTGACATATTCATGCATATATCTGACAGTAAGAGTTTATTTGAAAAAAAAAATTCAAATCCAGTTTAAGCATTTAAAACTAAATTCGATTGTATTTGAAAAACCATAATAAAAAAATTTTATCTTGACATATTCATGCATTTCTCTTAGACTAAAAGTGTATCTAAAAAAACCTCAATAAAAAAAAACTAAATTCGATTGTATTTAAAAAACCATAATAAAATATTTTATCTTGACATATTCATGCATTTCTCTTAGACTAAAAGTGTATTTAAAAAACCTCAATAAAAAAAATTTTATCTTGACATATCCATGCATATCTCTGAAAGTAAAAGTTTATTTGGAAAAAAAAATTCAAATCCAGTTTAAGCATTTTCGATTGTATTTAAAAAACCTTAATAAAAAATTTTTATCTTGACATATTCATGCATTTATTCATGCCATTACATAAATCAAACCATCATTTTAGTATTGCTTTGGTTTAATTTTCTCTACTCACAAGAGACAGATTTCCTTGAAATTTTCACAGAATCTTTGGCTAACTTCAAACTTATATAATTAAAAATTTCAAAGAGATCTGTCTATTGTGAGCAGAGAAAATTGAATGAAACCAAAGCTATTACATAAATCAAACCATCTTTTTATCATATATTTAGTATGGTGGTTTCATTTTCTCTACTCACAACAGACAGATTTCCTTGAAATTTTCACAGAATCTTTGGCTAACTTCAAACTAATATAATTAAAATTTTTAAAGAGATCTGTCTGTTGTGAGGAGAGAAAATTGAATAAAACCAAAGCCATTACATAAATCAAACCATCATTTTAGTATTGCTTTGGTTTAATTTTCTCTACTCACAAGAGACAGATTTCCTTGAAATTTTCACAGAATCTTTGGCTAACTTCAAACTAATATAATTAAAAATTTCAAAGAGATCTGTCTATTGTGAGCAGAGAAAATTGAATGAAACCAAAGCTATTACATAAATCAAACCATCATTTTATCATATATTTAGTATGGTGGTTTCATTTTCTCTACTCACAACAGACAGATTTCCTTGAAATTTTCACAGAATCTTTGGCTAACTTCAAACTAATATAATTAAAATTTTTAAAGAGATCTGTCTGTTGTGAGGAGAGAAAATTGAATAAAACCAAAGCCATTACATAAATCAAACCATCATTTTAGTATTGCTTTGGTTTAATTTTCTCTACTCACAAGAAACAGATTTCCTTGAAATTTTCACAGAATCTTTGGCTAACTTCAAACTAATATAATTAAAAATTTCAAAGAGATCTGTCTATTGTGAGCAGAGAAAATTGAATGAAACCAAAGCTATTACATAAATCAAACCATCATTTTATCATATATTTAGTATGGTGGTTTCATTTTCTCTACTCACAACAGACAGATTTCCTTGAAATTTTCACAGAATCTTTGACTTACTTCAAACTAAGATAATTGATTATCAAATGTTATAGAAATTATCTTATTTCCCTATAATTCCCTTCTTAATTTCAATAAATTTATTACATTTAAAAAAAAATACATATTCTCTCATTATTTACAAGCATTTATTTTCCCAAAAATATGTTATGCAATAGCTGAGTTGGTAAGGCGTGCAATTAATTCTATTAAAAGAATCGTCAATAAAAAAAATTTTATCTTGACATATCCATGCATATCTCTGAAAGTAAAAGTTTATTTGAGAAAAAAAATTCAAATCCAGTTTAAGCATTTAAAACTAAATTTGATTGTATTTAAAAAACCTTAATAAAAAATTTTTATCTTGACATATTCATGCATTTATTCATGCCATTACATAAATCAAACCATCATTTTATCATCATTTTAGTATTGCTTTGGTTTAATTTTCTCTACTCACAAGAGACAGATTTCCTTGAAATTTTCACAGAATCTTTGGCTAACTTCAAACTAATATAAATTTCAAAGAGATCTGTCTATTGTGAGCAGAGAAAATTGAATGAAACCAAAGCTATTACATAAATCAAACCATCATTTTATCATATATTTAGTATGGTGGTTTCATTTTCTCTACTCACAACAGACAGATTTCCTTGAAATTTTCACAGAATCTTTGTCTAACTTCAAACTAATATAATTAAAATTTTCAAAGAGATCTGTCTGTTGTGAGGAGAGAAAATTGAATAAAACCAAAGCTATTACATAAATCAAACCATCATTTTAGTATTGCTTTGGTTTAATTTTCTCTACTCACAAGAGACAGATTTCCTTGAAATTTTCACAAAATCTTTGGCTAACTTCAAACTAATATAATTAAAATTTTTAAAGAGATCTGTCTGTTGTGAGGAGAGAAAATTGAATAAAACCAAAGCCATTACATAAATCAAACCATCATTTTAGTATTGCTTTGGTTTAATTTTCTCTACTCACAAGAGACAGATTTCCTTGAAATTTTCACAGAATCTTTGGCTAACTTCAAACTAATATAATTAAAATTTTCAAAGAGATCTGTCTATTGTGAGCAGAGAAAATTGAATGAAACCAAAGCTATTACATAAATCAAACCATCATTTTATCATATATTTAGTATGGTGGTTTCATTTTCTCTACTCACAACAGACAGATTTCCTTGAAATTTTCACAGAATCTTTGGCTAACTTCAAACTAATATAATTAAAATTTTTAAAGAGATCTGTCTGTTGTGAGGAGAGAAAATTGAATAAAACCAAAGCCATTACATAAATCAAACCATCATTTTAGTATTGCTTTGGTTTAATTTTCTCTACTCACAAGAGACAGATTTCCTTGAAATTTTCACAGAATCTTTGGCTAACTTCAAACTAATATAATTAAAAATTTCAAAGAGATCTGTCTATTGTGAGCAGAGAAAATTGAATGAAGCCAAAGCTATTACATAAATCAAACCATCATTTTATCATATATTTAGTATGGTGGTTTCATTTTCTCTACTCACAACAGACAGATTTCCTTGAAATTTTCACAGAATCTTTGACTTACTTCAAACTAAGATAATTGATTATCAAATTTTATAGAAATTATCTTATTTCCCTATAATTCCTTTCTTAATTTCAATAAATTTATTACATTTAAAAAAAAATACATATTCTCTCATTATTTACAAGCATTTATTTTCCCAAAAATATGTTATGCAATAGCTAAGTTGGTAAGGCGTGCAATTAATTCTATTAAACGAATCGTCAATAAAAAAAATTTTATCTTGACATATCCATGCATATCTCTGAAACTAAAATTTTATTTGCAAAAAAAAATTCAAATCCAGTTTAAGCATTTAAAACTAAATTTGATTGTATTTGAAAAACCATAATAAAAAAATTTTATCTTGACATATTCATGCATTTCTCTTAGACTAAAAGTGTATTTAAAAAACCTCAATAAAAAAATTTTTATCTTGACATATCCATGCATATCTCTAAAACTAAAATTTTATTTGAAAAAAAAAATTCCAATCCATTTTAAGCATTTAAAACTAAATTTGATTGTATTTAAAAAACCATAATAAAAAAATTTTATCTTGACATATTCATGCATTTCTCTTAGACTAAAAGTGTATTTAAAAAACCTCAATAAAAAAAATTTTATCTTGACATATCCATGCATATCTCTGAAACTAAAATTTTATTTGCAAAAAAAAATTCAAATCCAGTTTAAGCATTTAAAACTAAATTTGATTGTATTTAAAAAACCATAATAAAAAATTTTTATCTTGACATATTCATGCATTTCTCTTAGACTAAAAGTGTATTTAAAAAACCTCAATAAAAAAATTTTTATCTTGACATATCCATGCATATCTCTAAAACTAAAATTTTATTTGAAAAAAAAAATTCCAATCCATTTTAAGCATTTAAAACTAAATTTGATTGTATTTAAAAAACCATAATAAAAAAATTTTATCTTGACATATTCATGCATTTCTCTTAGACTAAAAGTGTATTTAAAAAACCTCAATAAAAAAAATTTTATCTTGACATATCCATGCATATCTCTGAAACTAAAATTTTATTTGAATAAACAAATTCAAATCCAGTTTAAGCATTTAAAACTAAATTTGATTGTATTTAAAAAACCTTAATAAAAAATTTTTATCTTGACATTTTCATGCATTTCTCTTAGACTAAAAGTGTATTTAAAAAACCTCAATAAAAAAAATTTTATCTTCACATATCCATGCATATATCTGACAGTAACAGTTTATTTGAAAAAAAAAATCAAATCCAGTTTAAGCATTTAAAACTTAATTCGATTGTATTTGAAAAACCATAATAAAAAAATTTATCTTGACATATTCATGTATTTCTCTTAGACTAAAAGTGTATTTAAAAAACCTCAATAAAAAAAATTTTATCTTGACATATTCATGCATATATCTGACAGTAAGAGTTTATTTGAAAAAAAAAATTCAAATCCAGTTTAAGCATTTAAAACTAAATTCGATTGTATTTGAAAAACCATAATAAAAAATTTTTATCTTGACATATTCATGCATTTCTCTTAGACTAAAAGTGTATCTAAAAAAACCTCAATCAAAAAATTTTTATCTTGACATATCCATGCATATCTCTGAAACTGAAATTTTATTTGAAAAAACAAATTCAAATCCATTTTAAGCATTTTAAACTAAATTCGATTGTTTTTGAAAAACCATAATAAAAAATTTTTATCTTGACATATTCATGCATTTCTCTTAGACTAAAAGTGTATTTAAAAAACCTCAATAAAAAAAATTTTATCTTGACATATCCATGCATAACTCTGAAACTAAAATTTTATTTGAAAAAAAAAATTGAAATCCAGTTTAAGCATTTAAAACTAAATTCGATTGTATTTAAAAAACCATAATAAAAAATTTTTATCTTGACATTTTCATGCATTTCTCTTAGACTAAAAGTGAATTTAAAAAACCTCAATAAAAAAATTTGTATCTTGGCATATCCATGCATATCTCTAAAACTAAGAGTTTATTTGAAAAAAAAAATTTAAATCCAGTTTAAACATTTAAAACTAAATTCGATTGTATTTAAAAAACCATAATAAAAAATTTTATCTTGACATATTCATGCATTTCTCTTAGACTAAAAGTGCATTTAAAAAACCTCAATAAAAAAAATTTTATCTTGACATATCCATGCATATATCTGACAGTAAGAGTTTATTTGAAAAAAAAAAATCAAATCCAGTTTAAGCATTTAAAACTAAATTCGATTGTATTTGAAAAACCATAATAAAAAATTTTTATCTTGACATATTCATGCATTTCTCTTAGACTAAAAGTGTAATTAAAAAACCTCAATAAAAAAATTTTTATCTTGTAATATCCATGCATATCTCTGAAACTAAAATTTTATTTGAAAAAACAAATTCAAATCCATTTTAAGCATTTTAAACTAAATTCGATTGTATTTGAAAAACCATAATAAAAAAATTTTATCTTGACATATTCATGCATTTCTCTTAGACTAAAAGTGTATTTAAAAAACCTCAATAAAAAATTTTTTATCTTGACATATCGATGCATATCTCTGAAACTAAAATTTTATTTGAAAAAAAAAATTCAAATCCATTTTAAGCATTTAAAACTAAATTCGATTGTATTTAAAAAACCATAATAAAATATTTTATCTTGACATATTCATGCATTTCTCTTAGACTAAAAGTGTATTTAAAAAACCTCAATAAAAAAAATTTTATCTTGACATATCCATGCATATCTCTGAAAGTAAAAGTTTATTTGAAAAAAAAAATTCAAATCCAGTTTAAGCATTTAAAAAATTTGATTGTATTTAAAAAACCTTAATAAAAAATTTTTATCTTGACATATTCATGCATTTATTCATGCCATTACATAAATCAAACCATCATTTTAGTATTGCTTTGGTTTAATTTTCTCTACTCACAAGAGACAGATTTCCTTGAAATTTTCACAGAATCTTTGGCTAACTTCAAACTAATATAATTAAAAATTTCAAAGAGATCTGTCTATTGTGAGCAGAGAAAATTGAATGAAACCAAAGCCATTACATAAATCAAACCATCATTTTAGTATTGCTTTGGTTTAATTTTCTCTACTCACAAGAGACAGATTTCCTTGAAATTTTCACAAAATCTTTGGCTAACTTCAAACTAATATAATTAAAATTTTCAAAGAGATCTGTCTATTGTGAGCAGAGAAAATTGAAAAAGCTATTACATAAATCAAACCATCTTTTTATCATATATTTAGTATGGTGGTTTCATTTTCTCTACTCACAACAGACAGATTTCCTTGAAATTTTCACAGAATCTTTGGCTAACTTCAAACTAATATAATTAAAATTTTTAAAGAGATCTGTCTGTTGTGAGGAGAAAAAATTGAATAAAAGCAAAGCCATTACATAAATCAAACCATCATTTTAGTATTGCTTTGGTTTAATTTTCTCTACTCACAAGAGACAGATTTCCTTGAAATTTTCACAGAATCTTTGGCTAACTTCAAACTAATATAATTAAAATTTTCAAAGAGATCTGTCTATTGTGAGCAGAGAAAATTGAATGAAACCAAAGCTATTACATAAATCAAACCATCATTTTATCATATATTTAGTATGGTGGTTTCATTTTCTCTACTCACAACAGACAGATTTCCTTGAAATTTTCACAGAATCTTTGGCTAACTTCAAACTAATATAATTAAAATTTTTAAAGAGATCTGTCTGTTGTGAGGAGAGAAAATGGAATAAAACCAAAGCCATTACATAAATCAAACCATCATTCTAGTATTGCTTTGGTTTAATTTTCTCTACTCACAAGAGACAGATTTCCTTGAAATTTTCACAGAATCTTTGGCTAACTTCAAACTAATATAATTAAAAATTTCAAAGAGATCTGTCTATTGTGAGCAGAGAAAATTGAATGAAACCAAAGCTATTACATAAATCAAACCATCATTTTATCATATATTTAGTAT
This sequence comes from Pedicia rivosa, assembly GCA_963082725.1. Taxonomy (NCBI): domain Eukaryota; kingdom Metazoa; phylum Arthropoda; class Insecta; order Diptera; family Pediciidae; genus Pedicia; species Pedicia rivosa. The sequence continues at coordinate 341,569 of OY720155.1, forward strand.
GGTGGTTTCATTTTCTCTACTCACAACAGACAGATTTCCTTGAAATTTTCACAGAATCTTTGGCTAACTTCAAACTAATATAATTAAAAATTTCAAAGAGATCTGTCTATTGTGAGCAGAGAAAATTGAATGAAACCAAAGCCATTACATAAATCAAACCATCATTTTAGTATTGCTTTGGTTTAATTTTCTCTACTCACAAGAGACAGATTTCCTTGAAATTTTCACAAAATCTTTGGCTAACTTCAAACTAATATAATTAAAATTTTCAAAGAGATCTGTCTGTTGTGAGGAGAGAAAATTGAATAAAACCAAAGCTATTACATAAATCAAACCATCATTTTAGTATTGCTTTGGTTTAATTTTCTCTACTCACAAGAGACAGATTTCCTTGAAATTTTCAAAGAATCTTTGGCTAACTTCAAACTAATATAATTAAAAATTTCAAAGAGATCTGTCTATTGTGAGCAGAGAAAATTGAATGAAACCAAAGCCATTACATAAATCAAACCATCATTTTAGTATTGCTTTGGTTTAATTTTCTCTACTCACAAGAGACAGATTTCCTTGAAATTTTCACAGAATCTTTGGCTAACTTCAAACTAATATAATTAAAATTTTCAAAGAGATCTGTCTATTGTGAGCAGAGAAAATTGAATGAAACCAAAGCCATTACATAAATCAAACCATCATTTTAGTATTGCTTTGGTTTAATTTTCTCTACTCACAAGAGACAGATTTCCTTGAAATTTTCACAGAATCTTTGGCTAACTTCAAACTAATATAATTAAAAATTTCAAAGAGATCTGTCTATTGTGAGCAGAGAAAATTGAATGAAACCAAAGCTATTACATAAATCAAACCATCTTTTTATCATATATTTAGTATGGTGGTTTCATTTTCTCTACTCACAACAGACAGATTTCCTTGAAATTTTCACAGAATCTTTGGCTAACTTCAAACTAATATAATTAAAATTTTCAAAGAGATCTGTCTATTGTGAGCAGAGAAAATTGAATGAAACCAAAGCCATTACATAAATCAAACCATCATTTTAGTATTGCTTTGGTTTAATTTTCTCTACTCACAAGAGACAGATTTCCTTGAAATTTTCACAAAATCTTTGGCTAACTTCAAACTAATATAATTCAAATTTTCAAAGAGATCTGTCTATTGTGAGCAGAGAAAATTGAAAAAGCTATTACATAAATCAAACCATCTTTTTATCATATATTTAGTATGGTGGTTTCATTTTCTCTACTCACAACAGACAGATTTCCTTGAAATTTTCACAGAATCTTTGGCTAACTTCAAACTAATATAATTAAAATTTTTAAAGAGATCTGTCTGTTGTGAGGAGAAAAAATTGAATAAAAGCAAAGCCATTACATAAATCAAACCATCATTTTAGTATTGCTTTGGTTTAATTTTCTCTACTCACAACAGACAGATTTCCTTGAAATTTTCACAGAATCTTTGGCTAACTTCAAACTAATATAATTAAAATTTTAAAGAGATCTGTCTGTTGTGAGGAGAAAAAATTGAATAAAAGCAAAGCCATTACATAAATCAAACCATCATTTTAGTATTGCTTTGGTTTAATTTTCTCTACTCACAAGAGACAGATTTCCTTGAAATTTTCACAGAATCTTTGGCTAACTTCAAACTAATATAATTAAAAATTTCAAAGAGATCTGTCTATTGTGAGCAGAGAAAATTGAATGAAACCAAAGCTATTACATAAATCAAACCATCATTTTATCATATATTTAGTATGGTGGTTTCATTTTCTCTACTCACAACAGACAGATTTCCTTGAAATTTTCACAGAATCTTTGACTTACTTCAAACTAAGATAATTGATTATCAAATGTTATAGAAATTATCTTATTTCCCTATAATTCCCTTCTTAATTTCAATAAATTTATTACATTTAAAAAAAAATACATATTCTCTCATTATTTACAAGCATTTATTTTCCCAAAAATATGTTATGCAATAGCTGAGTTGGTAAGGCGTGCAATTAATTCTATTAAAAGAATCGTCAATAAAAAAAATTTTATCATGACATATCCATGCATATCTCTGAAAGTAAAAGTTTATTTGAAAAAAAAAATTCAAATCCAGTTTAAGCATTTAAAACTAAATTTGATTGTATTTAAAAAACCTTAATAAAAAAATTTTATCTTGACATATTCATGCATTTATTCATGCCATTACATAAATCAAACCATCATTTTAGTATTGCTTTGGTTTAATTTTCTCTACTCACAAGAGACAGATTTCCTTGAAATTTTCACAGAATCTTTGGCTAACTTCAAACTAATATAATTAAAAATTTCAAAGAGATCTAACTATTGTTAGCAGAGAAAATTGAATGAAACCAAAGCTATTACATAAATCAAACCATCATTTTATCATATATTTAGTATGGTGGTTTCATTTTCTCTACTCACAACAGACAGATTTCCTTGAAATTTTCACAGAATCTTTGGCTAACTTCAAACTAATATAATTAAAAATTTCAAAGAGATCTGTCTATTGTGAGCAGAGAAAATTGAATGAAACCAAAGCCATTACATAAATCAAACCATCATTTTAGTATTGCTTTGGTTTAATTTTCTCTACTCACAAGAGACAGATGTCCTTGAAATTTTCACAAAATCTTTGGCTAACTTCAAACTAATATAATTAAAATTTTTAAAGAGATCTGTTTGTTGTGAGGAGAGAAAATTGAATAAAACCAAAGCTATTACATAAATCAAACCATCATTTTAGTATTGCTTTGGTTTAATTTTCTCTACTCACAAGAGACAGATTTCCTTGAAATTTTCACAGAATCTTTGGCTAGCTTCAAACTAATATAATTAAAATTTTCAAAGAGATCTGTCTATTGTGAGCAGAGAAAATTGAATGAAACCAAAGCTATTACATAAATCAAACCATCTTTTTATCATATATTTAGTATGGTGGTTTCATTTTCTCTACTCACAACAGACAGATTTCCTTGAAATTTTCACAGAATCTTTGGCTAACTTCAAACTAATATAATTAAAATTTTTAAAGAGATCTGTCTGTTGTGAGGAGAGAAAATTGAATAAAACCAAAGCCATTACATAAATCAAACCATCATTTTAGTATTGCTTTGGTTTAATTTTCTCTACTCACAAGAGACAGATTTCCTTGAAATTTTCACAGAATCTTTGGCTAACTTCAAACTAATATAATTAAAATTTTCAAAGAGATCTGTCTATTGTGAGCAGAGAAAATTGAATGAAACCAAAGCTATTACATAAATCAAACCATCATTTTATCATATATTTAGTATGGTGGTTTCATTTTCTCTACTCACAACAGACAGATTTCCTTGAAATTTTCACAGAATCTTTGGCTAACTTCAAACTAATATAATTAAAAATTTTAAAGAGATCTGTCTGTTGTGAGGAGAGAAAATTGAATAAAACCAAAGCCATTACATAAATCAAACCATCATTTTAGTATTGCTTTGGTTTAATTTTCTCTACTCACAAGAGACAGATTTCCTTGAAATTTTCACAGAATCTTTGGCTAACTTCAAACTAATATAATTAAAAATTTCAAAGAGATCTGTCTATTGTGAGCAGAGAAAATTGAATGAAACCAAAGCTATTACATAAATCAAACCATCATTTTATCATATATTTAGTATGGTGGTTTCATTTTCTCTACTCACAACAGACAGATTTCCTTGAAATTTTCACAGAATCTTTGACTTACTTCAAACTAAGATAATTGATTATCAAATGTTATAGAAATTATCTTATTTCCCTATAATTCCCTTCTTAATTTCAATAAATTTATTACATTTAAAAAAAAATACATATTCTCTCATTATTTACAAGCATTTATTTTCCCAAAAATATGTTATGCAATAGCTGAGTTGGTAAGGCGTGCAATTAATTCTATTAAAAGAATCGTGAGTTCAGTACTGAAATTTATTTTTTTTAAATTTATTTTTTTTGTTTAAAAGTTGCAAATGTATATACAGGGTTTTTGTGAAAATATTAATTGTTATTTTTAATCTTTTTTACTAAAGAAAGTCGGTATAAAAAAAAGCATCTATAGAATATATAAAATCCACCATGCATCATTTAGTTCTTAACAAATGGAATTGTTTGTAAAAAAAATATCCACGTTTAAATGTGATGATGACTTAAATGGATTTATTTTTTGAAAATCTTCAAGTGAATTTAATAAAAACATATTTTTGTCTTGTTCCTGAAGTTCCAGTGTCCAGTGTTCTTTATATTTAATATAAACTTTAAAATTAAAAAAGTGTAAAATCTTGTGGTGTTTTTATTAGTGAAAATAATAAAAGTGTGTGTTAAAATGAATTCTACAAGCAGACTGGACTGGAAAAATTGACGAAAAACAGAGAACAAAAAATTGTAAGTACTAATTTGTACTTTCGGTTCAACAATTTCTAGAATTGTAATTATTACAGCTTTGTATAATTCTCATCCAGAATAAATGTTTTTATATGTTAGATGGAAACTAATCAAATTTATAATTAGATTTTTTATATTCTACTACAATAAATACGTACACTGAAAATTCATTTTCTTTATTGGACCATAACAAATCAAAAATGTTTGATAATACCTGTATAAGAATAAGAATTGTTGTTAGTTACAATTGTTGACGAACACAGCTATAAATTATTATATGCATAAGTAAAATCATAATAATTCTTAATATAATTATATTAACTATATATAAATATATAAATATATAAATATAACCATAATCATTATTATAATTGCTATTATTATTATAAAATTATCAATATTTTATGCGTTTATAAAAAAAGAAACAAAGTTATCATATGGATTGTTACATAAAAATTAATGTAACTCTATTTAATTTCAACGAATAAACGAAAACAATTATAATATTTTATAAGGTGGGGGAAAAATTTATTGTTTGATTTTTTGGTTGTAAATATTGTATTCTGATATGATGAATATTATGTTTTAAACATTTTTCTATAAGAATAAAAAACTTTAAGAAATACATGATTCTTAAAAAATTTCATTTGATGAAATAGTTTGGTAGTAGTGTAATGTTTAAGAGCCTGAAAAGGACAAACAAGCTGTGCTGCTAGATAGCTTGACTATCTAGTGTAAAAACAAACAAACAAACAAACAAACTATTTATAATTTATTTCAACTAATTGTTATAATATTTTCTGTTTTTCTTTAGCAATTCATTTAATTATACCATTTTTATTTGTCGCGATTGCAGTTACAATTTAAGGTAAAACAAACAATGAATGCCCAAAATTTTGATTAATTCATTCTATGTATTTATGATTTTGGTGTTGAAGAATGTTCTTCGTCATTTTTATCATTTGGTGAAGTAGAAGTCAATGGTGTTTCAGTGGATGGTGGTGTTATTGAATTTTTCTCTTTGTTCCAATTTTCAAGACCTTTTGGTAAATTTGTATCTTCTTCAAATGACCCAGTACCTTCAACAAATTCTTCATAAGTCGATTTTTCTTTAAATGGTCTTACACCTAAAAGTTCTATCATATCATCACGACTAAGTACTTCATTTTTTAATAACCTTTCTGCAACTTTTTCCACATCTGGTCTATGTTTTTTTAATAATTCTGTTGTTCTTATATGTGCTGTTTTTATTAAACTTCTAACTTCACTGTCAATTAATTGGGCTGTTTCTTCTGAATATGGTTTTGAAAACATAGGATCACCAGGTTGTGACATATCAAAACTAACATTACCAACTTTTTCATTCATACCAAAACGAACAATTTGTGCATAAGCACTTTCTGTCACTTTTTTTAAATCATCCTGTGCCCCAGTTGTTATTCTATTAAAAAATATTTCTTCAGACACACGCCCACCCAATGTCATACACATACGATCAAATAATTGTTCTTTTGATAATAAATATTGATCTTTGGGTAAATACTGGGCATAACCTAAACCTTTTCCACGTGGAATAATTGATACTTTTAATAGTGGATCAGTAAATTCTAAAAACCATCCTGCAACAGCATGCCCTGCTTCATGATAGGCGACAGTTTTTTTTTCATCTGGTTGTAAAACATTTGTTTTCTTTTCCATTCCTTTAAAAAAAAAATTAAAAAAATTAAACAGAAAAAAAAAGCAAAAAATTAAAAAAATACCAGCAATAACACGTTCAATTGCTTGTTCAAAATGCTTTTTAATAATAGAATCGTTCATATCACGTGCAGCTATTAATGCAGCCTCATTACAAACATTAGCAATATCAGCTCCAGTAAATCCAGGGGTTAATGCTGCCATTTTACGTGATAAATCATTCTTATCTAAATTTGTTTTTAATGGTTGTAAATGAACTTTAAAAATACTGGCACGTCCTTTTATATCCGGTGCTGGTACAAATATTTGACGATCAAAACGTCCTGGACGTAATAACGCACTGTCTAAAATATCAACACGATTTGTTGCTGCTAAAACAACAACATTTGTTGTTGTATTAAACCCGTCCATTTCAACCAGAAGCTGTTGAATTTATTCAAAATACATCAACTAAACTTAATTGCTTTCATAATAAATTTTACCTGATTAAGTGTATTTTCTTGTTCTGAATGTCCACCAAAACTTTTACCGCCCCTCTTTCTTCCAACCGCATCAATTTCATCAATAAACAATATACAAGGAGCATGTTTCCGTGCCATTGCAAACATATCTCGAACTCTTGAAGGGCCAACACCTACAAACATTTCCAAAAACTCAGAACCTGATACTGTTATAAATGGCACATTTGCTTCTCCTGCTGTTGCTTTTGCTAGTAAAGTCTTTCCAGTTCCTAATAATAAAACATTTTTATCATTTATGTATCCGAAACATTTGGATTAAATATTTTTAATTGAATCATTGATACCTGGAGGCCCAGTTAGCATAGCACCTTTTGGAATTTTTGCACCCAAATCAATATATTGTTGTGGATTTTTAAGAAAATTAACAAATTCCATTATTTCAATTTTCGCTTCTTCACAACCCGCAACATCCCTTTTTGTAAAAAAAGTAATATTTAATTTTAAATAATTTTAAAAATTGTAGGTAAAAATAGTTTACTTAAATCGAATTCCAATTTCATTTGAATTAATTAATTTTGCTGTTGATTGCATAACGCCCCCAAACAGGCCACCTCCTTTACGTCCACCTCGTCCTCCCATCATATCAGCAGATCGACGCATCATATATATGAGAAAACCAATAATTAAAAGTGTTGGCAATAATCCAGTTAAACTAGATGCTTCAATTTCGGATTTATAAATAACAGGAATAAAATTCACTGGTTCAATGCTTAGATCTATTTGGGCATTTTCTAGATTACGTTCAAATGAATCAACACTGCCGATATTAAACCATAGAATACCCTAAAATATATGAAAAAAAAAAGAATAAGAAATGCAGTTTCCAATTTAAAATTTAATAATAAAATAACTTACTGCAGAATCTGATGAATTTCCAGCAGATAATTTGACCCTCACCCATTTTTTATTAACAACTTCTAATTTTTCGACAATTCCTTTTGTTAGATAACTAAAAATTGAAGATAAATACAATTAGTAATAATTTTAAAACATGTGAAAAGTACTTTTATTTTACTTATTAAGAAATTCTTTCCATCCAATCTCTTTGTATCCCATCTCAAAATAAGCTATAGAAGCTAAAAATGCAATTGTTCCAATAGCACCAAATAACAACCATTTATCACGATCAGAACCTTCACCACCCCCAATTGGTCTTCCACTGCCTCCACCGCTTCCACTACGATTTTTTGACTGTGTTTGATTAAACATTCCAAAATTCCAATCATTATTTGGTGGAGTTGAAGCTTTTTTTTGCGATGATGTTGATTTAGCTGGGGATGGTTCATCTTTTGTTTTTTTAATTTCATTTGTTGATTCAGGTTTTACAGCTTGTTTATTTGGAGGTTGAAAAAATTTATCAAAACCCTTTGGAGGCTTCTCACAAAATAATTGCCAATGCATTAAAATAGACGCTATTCCGGAAATATTAAATCTATCACGAATTGATGATAAATCCCTTTGTACCTGTAGTTAAAAATTTGATTCGATTATTTTCGAAAATTGCATCACTTTTATTACTATCTTACTATATTTGAATTAAGTGTTCCATGCTTGATCCCATATAATAAGTTTTTTTCTATTTTCTTAGCTGCTAAAAGTAGTCGATAGGCCATCTTTTTTGAACAAATATTACTCTCGAAAGTTAGAAATTGTTAACACATTAATTTTAATATATTTTCTTTCATTACACAATCTTATAAATAACATAAAAATGTCATGTAAAATAACATTTCTAATGATTTCTAATAAATGTCATGAAAATAGTTTTTTTTTTGTTACATTGGTACCGGTATTTTTTATTTTTATTTTGTATTGTTGGCAATAAAACCGCGTTTGAGTTTATATCACATTCAGGAACAAACAAATATTATTTCCAAACAGATGTGCTTGATACAAACTGTTCGTTTTTTTCCACACGTACTATATTTAAGAATGATAAGTTATGTTTATGTGTTGGAAAGCACTATGTAAAATTTTATGTGTTTTTTTACGAACCAAGAAGAAGTTAAACTAAACCTTTAACTTTGACAACTACGAAAATTGCAATAGGGATATGTCTGATAAATTCAAAACAAATTTATTTAATTGATTGATTTATAATTTAATAAATATTAGAAACAAAAGGATTAGAAAAAATAATAACATATTTAAAACAGATAAAAATTAAAATACAAAGTGAAATAAACAATAAGAAAAAATGGTTAAATAATGAAGTTATTCATGTAAAAAATCAACAAAACCCTAGTTTGACAGCTTGTTGTCAAACACAACTAGAAGAAGAAAAAATTAAATTTTTAACAATGTCTAATTTATCTGAAGATGACCGCTCTGATATCTTAGAATTTTTTAACCAATTAACAAATTTGGATAAAGTAATTCCATCGATAGCAAAAGCTGTTTCTCAAAATATGTGTCTACAAGAAATACCAGTTGAAAGTAAGAAATTGCATTTATGGTTTCTTCACCAATTGTTACAATAATTAATCTAATTTGTTTTCTTTCTAGAAGCAATAAATTTAATTTTACTACATTCAACAAGTGTTTATAGTATTTTAAGCCGAAAAGCCATTACAAAAGAAATGCTCTATAAATATCTAACAGATAAAAATGTTGCAATCACAACACAAGTAACTAAATCAATTTTAATTGATAAAACAATTGATTATTGGCGTAATAGAAGAAAAATGATTAATAAATCCCAACCAGAGAAATCAAATAATCTGATAATCAATGAAAACAATTTAAATGTTGAAAATTTTCCTATTAATGTTATGTCTAGAAGTTTTGTTAATTGGTTTTTTGAAAATTACAACAAAAATACAATACAATCCACAGACTTTTGGCGTGATTGTCAAATACAAGTAATAACATTACATAATACAGAACAAGTCGAAGAATATTTTGAAGAAAACACAAATATAGATAAATTAATAAATATAAAACAAAAATATAATCTATATTTTAATGCAAATATATGTCATGAAGGTGTTCAAGGACGTATGGATTCACATGGTTTGGTAATTGTTTTATGCTGTGGAACATTACATAGTACTGACATTTGTGTTGGTATATTTGAATCAATATTTGGTTTATCTCGAGATCCGTATGCTCAAAATAATTGGAAAATAAGGAATTTACGAATGAAATTAATTAATAAAACAATAAGTTATCAACCAATATTAGAACAATGTCAAAGTTTGCTACAATTAATTGAATTACCACAAATGGACAGTAGTATTTAAGTCATATATTAATTTATAAATGGAAACAAATAAATTGCATAAAATAAAATTTAAAATTAAAAAATTACTTTTTTTTAATACAAAAATATGTAAATTAATTTATACGTATGTCAAGTTTTTTTTTCCAAAAACACATCACAACTTTCTTTTCCAACTTTTCCTTCAATACACAACATATGTTTCTTTTCATTTTAAAAATTAATACATAATTTTATATAAGATGTTCCAAAAAAAACTTGGAACTATGTATACTTTTAAATCATTCAATACAACTTATACAACTTTTTTCAACAAATGTGAAAAGTTACATTACTTATTTTGAGTAACATTTCATCATCTCTTCATTTGTCTTAAAATATTAAAGAACTGAAAAATTCTGAAAAATAAAATAAATTTGTTTTAAATTTAATTTCTTCTCATTTGAAGTTAAAAGGTTGTGCTCACAAGATAAACTCAGAAAATTATTTTTTTAATTATATCCATAGAAATTATCAAAAAAATATAACAATTCATTTAGCGAATAAACTATGACACAGAGCGCAGTTTTACAGGATTTCAATAACTGAAGTTAATTTCCAAAAATATCAATGAAAATTCCTCGATTCTATTTGCTATAGTTAAATTTGAACAATCAGTGTGATTAAATAAAAGAGTTTCTTTTTAATCCTTTATGAGCATCAACACTTATTTCATTCAACTCACGATAACTTATTATAACAAGTTCTACTAATCCCAACTAAATGACTTTAGTCCTTTGGTTTTCATCTAAAATAATAAAAAACACAATAAATAAACTAGTTTACAAATAAACAAAACAAATTATAGATTTTAGTCATTCATTTCTTCACTTTTACTTACGAATTATTTTCATTTCAAGTATCATAATTGTGATTTGTTCTTTTTTTTATTTTTGAGACAAAGAAAATCGTCGACTATTTAATCTGAAACAAAATAAATATTTAAATAATAAAAAAAATTATTCAATGTTTATAAATACTATTTTTTTTGTTTTTTAATTAAAAATAATCAATAAAAAAATTCAATTAATTTTAAAATTATTTTAGTTTTTTGATGTCTAAAAATCAGTTTTAAAATAAATCAATGTAAATAAATATTCATATAAATTTCACTTTTAACGCATGTATATCACTACCTCTTTCTTTTTCTTTTTCAATAGTTTCGTTTTTTCAATAAATTGATAACCGTTTTTTTGACCAAAAAGAAAAAGTTTTTCTTTTCATATTATGTGCAGCACTAAAATGTTCTTTAACATCATCACAATCAATTTTATCCAAAAAAAAAAACAGTTTCTGAAATGAGATTGACACAATTAAAAATAAGCTTTATCATAAATTTCATCTTCATTTTTTTTTATAAAAACAAATCCAATTAAAGAAAGAAATAATAAATTCAATTTTCTCAAAAATATTTTTTTTTACCAACATTTATTTTTTTCACAAAGGTTCTTCTTTTTTTGTTTTTCTCCTCTTTAAAAATTATTCAATTTCAATATTTTTACGAAACATTAAAATTAATCCTTTTTTTAATATATAAATAAACTTAAAAATTTCATAATTTTTCTTAATTTTCTTGTTTTTTTTATTTCTTTTATTAAATATTTTTAAAAACTAAAAATTAAGTGAATTTTGTTAAAAATTAAATTAAAAAAATACTTTTCTTTATTTTTCTTTTTTTTGAATAGTTAATTAATAATGCAATTTTATCTAAAACAAAATATGCTCACACCTTAAAATAGTTACAGTTCACAAATACACTTTTTAATTATGAGAGATAAAAAGTTTCTCTTGATTAATTTCTTTTTTAAAATTAACGGTTCATTATTTATTTCTGCTTCTCTAATAAAAATATATTAAAAAATGTTATGTTTCATTTCATATCATCTCCTAATCTGCAAACTATTATTTAATCTGTCCATGTTAGTAAATGTTAAACCTAAATTAAAAAAAAAAAATAAAGAAAATATTTTTCAAAATTAAACCCAGAAAGAAAAAACTTGATTCCACCCATGATTATAAAATATTTGACGAGTTTTACAAAATTTGCCAATATTTCAAGGTTACTCAAATTATGTGCGGATATATCATTATTCATTAGTAGATTGATAAACATCTTACAAATATTTAAGAAAAACATTACTCAATACAAATGTGTTAAGTGACTTGGTAATTCCATTTTTTGTCAATCAATAAAATAAACCAATCGAAAAAAATAGAAAAATATAATATATCAAAGAAGTAACATAAAAAATATTTTCAATACGAATGATTTTTTCGGATAAATAGTTGGAAAAAAATCTCTTTATAAAAACATCATATACTTCTGATGTTTTGTATTATACTTTTTACTCAGCTTATGGCCGTTCAATGTTTAAGATGAACCCAATCGTTTGTTGTACATTAAAATTAAAAAAAACTTTTGCCCTCGCAACAGTCAAATTCAGTCCGAGTGTATTGTGAACGCACCTTAATAATAAACTATTTTTGTCTACTACTTTTAATTTTTTGTTTTTCTTGAATCTTAATTTCTTTCATTTTTTAAACATTTAAAAAATATTTTTTCTGATTGATTTTCATTTATGAAAACAAAAATCAATAATTTTCTAAATTGAATTTTAATTTTTCTTTTCTTCTTTTGTTTAAATCTTGTCTCTTTTCTAAATAAATCTATAAACTTTTTATGTTTAAAAATTTACCCGTTCCCTATTTCGTTCCCATTTACTGCATATTTTTCTAAACATTTCAGAAACATACATACACAAACAAACAAACATACAAAAATACACACAATCCATAAGAGCATACATTTTTTTATTCATTTTTTTTGTTTATGCTTATATTTTATCTTGTATAAATGGATGTGCCAATGCTTGATTAAGTGAAATACGTTTAGCAGGGTCAAGTGCAAAAACTTTCTCCAATAAATCTCTTAATTGTGATACTTTTCGGTGTTGGTCTTCTGGTAAATTTTGATCTGCAATTAATTCTTGTTGTATATCACGTGATGATTTTATTACAGACATTACAACAACTTTTTCCTACAACAAAAAAAAACAATAAAAATGTTAAACTCAATTGCGCAAAAAAATTATTTAAACCAAAATAATTTTTTTCCATAAATCATTTCTAATAGTAAAATTTAGATCTTAGCAAAATGATTTTTACTAATATTTAAATTTAGCATTTGCTTAAATTAGTTTTTATACATAAAAAATTTGGAACCTTACTTTTGCATAATTAGAAATTTACTTAAAGCTAAATATTAAATATGTTAAAAAAATCTTACCCTTTCTGTAATTTTATCAATTTCATGTGATAAAAAATTATAATTTTGATCGAAATGTTGTTCTTTAAATTGTCCCTTTCGTATTAACTTATTTGGAATTTTTCCTTTTAAATCCATAAAATACTTTAACATTTGATTATTGGATTTGCCACTAAATAATATTTTTCCAGTATATAATTCATATATTGTACAACCAGCTGACCACATATCAATACCGTAATCATATGTTAATCCTAATATTATTTCTGGTGCTCTATAAAAACGTGATACTAAATATGGTGTTATGTCATTATCATTTATACCAGATGCAGAACCAAAATCACATAATTTTAATATTAAATTACTTTCATTAACAAGTATATTATCTGGTTTTATATCAGCATGTAGTATACCAGTTTTTTTAAGGAGTTTTAGTGCAAGTAGTAATTGCTGTGTATAACTTCTTACAGCTTTTATATGTAAACCAACATTTTTACCATATTTTTTTAATACTTCACGTAAATTCATTGAAAGTGGTTCACAAACCATACACAAATGCTGGAAATAAAAAAATATTTTATTTGTTTTTCAGGCAAATGTAAACGTAATTTTCATATTAATTAACAAGAACAAAATTAATCAAGCACCCAATATTTAAAACAAACAACTTTATTAAAGAAATTTAAAAACCACCAACCTGCTTATGATAAAAATGTCTAAATAAACGTAAGCAATGGAATCTATCTTCAGAATCCGCATCATTTAGTTTCTTTAAAATTTCCAATTCGCGTAATCCAGTTTTGTGCCTACAAAATTCATAAAAACTTTTAATTATACCTTACAAAAACTAATTAATAGTGTTTTATTACATTATTTCATTATTTCGAATAATTTTAACAGCAACATGAGCATTTCCTCTTGCTTGGTCTCTAGCACGTACAACTGTACTAAATACACCCTGTCCTGTTAATCCAGCAACTGTATAGCGGTTATCTAGTGCCTCGCCAATTCTTACACGATAATAACCTTCAGCATCATCCCAATTATCTGTTAATGCTGGATTGTCGTGAATTGTTTTGCTTGCTATTATTGTACTTGGAGACTAAAAATTTAGAAAAATATATATAAATTATACAAAAGATTTCTGTAAATAAAAAAAGGTTTTTACATCGAAGTTAGAATCAATATCCTGTTCCGCAAACATATCCCAATCGGATTTTTTGGTTATTTCTTTTGGTTTAATTTTATCTTTATTTACAATTTCATCCTCATCTTTAGGTTTCTTGTCTTCTTCATCTTGTGTTTTTATTTTATTATCAACCCGCGTTGGAGGTATTGGCGGTGTTAATGATGCATTTATAATATCTATGTTATCACCATTTATTAATAATTTTTTATCCATAATTATATCAGTTATTTTTTTTTTTTCGATGGTTGCTTGCAACTTATTTTTATTCACATTAAATATTTTTTTTTGTGTAACTGGAACAACAATAATAACATCATCATCATCACCTTCATAAATTTTTTGATTTGGTAATGCTGGAGATTCTCCAAAAATATCCATATTATTTTCAGCCTTGTTCAATGACAATTTCTAAAAATTAATATTAACGAAACTCAAGATTTGAAATTTTTTGTTAAAATTAAAATATTTTACCTTCATTAATTCTTCTCTTTGCTTTCGGCGATTCTCAATAATTTTCTCTTCATCTTCATCTTCGTCATTAATGTCAATATCACCAATGTCGCTTTCATTGCTGCTTGCATATTTATCAACTTTAAGACCTTCACTTAATGAATCCTTATATTTATCTTTAATTTCATCTTTTAAAATTCGTCTATCTCTATCTCTTTCCCTATCTCTGTAAAAGTTATCGTCTCTAAAACGGTCACGTCTATTATAATCATCTCTATTAAAGTTTCGTCGACTTCCAAAGCGATTATCATGTTCTATTGAACGCCCACGGCGATTTCGATCTTGTGTAAATTCTTGTGGACTGTCTCTTCTTCTACGGTGTTGCTGTTGTGTCTGCTGTTGCTGTTGTTTATCCATATCCCTTTTATCATCATTAAATTTTCTTTCACGTTCCTCTCGAAAACGTTCACGTTCACGATAAACTCTATCTTTTTCACGATCAATTTCTTTTCGTAAATCTTCTTTATAGCGATTATCATTATCTTTTCTATTTATTGCTTTATTTTTTTCAGCAATTTCACGATTCTTTTTATCACGAGATGTTTCACGTTTATTATCTTTAACACCTTCTCTAATAACGAGCACTTTTCTGTCTAGACTTGGTGAATGACTTCTTTGTCTCTTTCTTGCTTTATCCTTCTTTAAAGTTATTTCACCACTAGAATCATCCAATAATATAATCTCATTATCAGCTTTCTTTTTTATAACCTTTAATTCGTTTATTTTTTTACTATTACTGTCATTAACGTCTTCTTCATACATGTAAGCACAAAGTCGTGCTTGTAATAACTCCTTTTGTCTCATAAGCTCATCCAAATTAAGATCATCTTCTTCAATTACAGCAACGTCTGGACTTGCACAATCTTCTGCCCGTCTATAAATAAATTTCTATATAGAAGATATTAATTATATTGAAATCTATAATTAAAATTTACCCATCACTTTCAGATTCCGAAGAGACAATTTCCAGAGCGGGGCCAATTTTTGGATCCAATGATTTTGTTATTATCTCGACTAATTTGGTAGGATCTGTTGGAATTTTAACCTTAGTTTGTTCCTTCATTTTTATAATTTCAACTGAATGACCATTACAAGTTTCCATAATTTCTGTAAATTTTTTATTTAAAGAATTTTTCGAAGGATTATCATCTTTTGATTCAGATTCCGATTGTGCCGAATCACTTCCTTTTCTTTTCTTTTTATGTTTCTTATGCTTTTTAGGCTTCTCAATTTTTCCAGTCTTCGTTGATTTTTTGTGTTTCTTATGCTTCTTATGTTTCTTTTTTTTTGAATCACCAGAGGCTTTATCTTCAGGAGTTTCATCATCGGCAGAATCCAACCTAAAAAATTTGTTTGTTTATATAAACGATAAAACAATGTGTATTTTTATTAAATTAAACAATAAAGTTATATTTTCTTTTGCAAACGTTTCAAGTTAAATAACCTCAAAAACATCAAGTGAAAACACAATACTATAATCATAATTATACATACAGCAACGAAACGCACTTTTCATCAACATGAGCCATAACTTTTAACAGTGCTTAGTTTTTGAGTTAATAAATAACTACTGGATTATTATTATATTAAGTATTTTGTTACAAATTTTCAAGCATTAAAAAAAATTAAATCCATTGCAAATTTTATTGTTTTGTCAGACAGTTAGCTTATTCTAGCCACACTCTTGACAGCAGCCAGCCATTCTTTTAACAGCTAGGGGAAATTATATGGGGGAGTGGGGGGATTGATTTTTTTATGTTTCCATAATATATTAATTAAAATATTTTAAAAACTAATAAAATAAATAATAAAAAGACAGTAATTTCAAAATAATTTGTTTTATTTATATTTTTATTTTTTTCAGAAATGTTTTTTTACAGCAAATACATAACAAAATAATGAAAACGGATATGGTCAAATCTGATGCTTATCCGGGGACCTTTTTTTATAAGAATTTAATTTGTTTGTTTATATAGATTCCTCAAGTTCCAAGGACCACACAAAAATTTAGTAAAGGAGAGAAAATGAAACCAAAGCCATTCTAAAATAATGATAAAATGTAATGGCTTTGGTTTTATTCAATTTTCTCTCCTCACAACAAACAGATGATCTTTGAAATTTTTAATCAAAGATTCTGCGATTTCAAGAAGATCTGTTTGTTGTGAGGAGAGAAAATTGAATAAATTTCTGTGTGTTCCTTGGAACTTGAGGAATCTATATAAATAAACAAATAAAATTCTTATAAAAAAAGGTCCACGGATAAGCATTAAATTTGTTCATATCCGTTTTTATTATTTTGTTATGTAAAAAAACGTTTCTGAAAAAAATAAAAATATATATAAAACAAATTATTTTGATATTACTGTCTTTTTATTATTTATTTTATTAGTTTTTACAATATTTTAATTATTATAGTATGGTAACATAAAAAAATCATTCTCCCCACTCCACAATACAATTTCCTTTGCCGTAGTTGTGAAAGTGTGGCTGGCTGCTGTTAAAATTGTGGCTATCAACATACTTTTTGGAAAAATTTACAAATAAAAATTATCAAATTTTAAGTATTACCATATGTTCAAAAATTCACCTAGAAAATTGTAACAAAAAGACGAATGGATTTAAATTTTTTTTATTGGCTTATAATAAAAATACAATTAGAACAAAAATGTATTACTAATAATTGTTATTATTACAAATAATCTTAAGAAATATTATTTATGTTAAACAAGTCATATCTCCGCCTGGAACTAGCTAAAAAAAAAAATTGTGAGTATTAAAAAAATGGAAACCTATTGAAGTAAAAAAAAAAGTTAACCATTGTAATATTATTTCCATTTAACAGAATCTGGTCCAACTTTGTTACTCTTCTTCCTTCAGGCGTGTGTTCAAACTCAGTCACATTTTCCAATAACATATTTACGAAATCATCAAAACCTAATAAAGTTCCAACAATTTCTTTGTCATTTTTCATTATTATGTGAATAGACTGTCCAATACATTTATCAACCAATTCTGAAATAATTAATATAAACATAATTTTTATGTCATAACTATCAAATTATTTGTTTAATTACCTAATGGCAATAAAGTTGACTGATTTGAGCCTGTTGTTGCTTGAGCCATATTTATTTATTTGCAATTGCCAAAAAAACCAAAATGCCTATTTGATTACACTAATTATATGCAAATAACAACTTACTTATTGGAGATTTTCTATTCTTTTATTCAGATTGTTGTTTGATAATTTGATAATAAACTATGTTAAACTTCTTCTTCTTCTTCTTCTCTTTGTATTTGACATGAATATGTCAAACGATGATTTTTGTTGGTTTTTTAAGTGAATGTAACTTCACTTTATATAACCATTTATTTAGTTTTATATTTTATTTTTTTTTGTTTTTTTTGTTTTTTTGTTTTTTTTTTTTTTTTATTATTTAACTTTTCATATTTATGTTTTATCTTTTAATTTATTTATTTTTGTTATTGTATTAATTTTTGTTTTTATATGTTTAAATTTTTATTTTAATTTCTTTTAGGTATTTAATGATATTTACTAAATTTGAATTGTTTTTTGTTTCTAGTAATTCATTTATTGAATTAAAATTGTTTATTTTATATTTTATTCTTTCATTTGTGTATTTATTGCACTGAATTATTATATGATTTGCATCTTCTACCATTTTGCATTTTTCACATTCATTTTTTTCTTCCAGTTTAAAGATTTTTAACCATTTTTTTGTGTAGTCATGTCCTGTCATTATTCTATTAATTGTTTTAATTTCGTGATTTTCTAATTTTATTTTGTGATACCACGGTTGGTCTTCAAATTTGTCAATATATTTATGACACAGTTTTCCTTTTTCTTTTAGTATGTTTTCATACCAATCTTTCCATTTTTTGTTTGCCTCTTTTTTATATTCCGTTATTTTATCTGATAATAATTCTTTGTGTTTTATAATATTGTTGTCGTTATTGATTCCCAGATTTGCTAATTTATCCGCTTTTTCATTTCCTTTTATTCCGACATGTGATGGAATCCAACATATTTGGATATTGTTATGTGTTCCTATGGTTGTTATTTTATTTATAATATTATTTGTAAACCATTCATTTTTTATTTCTTTTTTTATGTATTGACATGCTGATAGTGAATCTGTTAATATTACTGCATTTCTTATATTTGTTTTGTTTATGTTTTCCATTGCTTTCATTATTGCTATTAGTTCTGCCGTCATTATTTGTACTATATTTTTTAATTTGTAGTTTAATTCTTCTTTTGTTGTTTCATTATATATTCCGATTCCACATGATTCATCTTTTTTTGATGCGTCTGTGTAAATTTTTATTTTATTATTGTATCTTTTGTTTATTAATTCTAATGCTTTATTTTTCATTTGTTCATTATTTTCTTTTTTTTTATTAATGTAATTTTTATCTGCTAATTCTGTGTTTATTAAGGTATCTATATTTATATTTTTATTTAGGTTTAATGATCTTTTTTCTATATTCTTAAAGTCATTGATATTTTCTATATATATTTTTTCCATGTAAGAATGTTTTTTATTAGCCTGATTTTCTCTTAGTTGTTTTAGTTGTTTTTTTATTGGTGTGTTATTCATTATGTTTATTAAAATTTCTCTCTTTGTGTAGTAAGTTCTTCTTATGTTGATTTCTGGTTCTTTTGCTAGAATTGATATGGAATTGATTGGTGTTGATTTTGTTAGACCTAGTATTATTCTTAAGCTTTTTCTTGAAATTGTCTCTAATAATTTCAGATTATTTTTAGATGCATTTCCATAAAACGTTTGCCCATATTCTATATAGCTTCTTATTATACTTCTGTGTACATTTAGTAATGTTCTTGGGTGTCCTCCTTTGTATATTCCTCCAAATATTTTTATAATATTTATTCTATTGTTCAAGATGTCCTTCATTTCACGTATATTCTTGTTAAATGTTAAATCTTTATCTATGTGTATTCCAAGATATTTATGACAATTGACTTCTGTAATAAAGTTATTTCCTATTTTAATTTTTATATTGTGTTTTTTATTCTTTTTCATTATCATGTATTTTGTTTTCTCAAAGTTTATTTCAAAATTTAATTCTTTAATTAAATGATTAAATTTTTCCACTTTATTCTGTATTTTTGCTTCTATTTCTTTAAAATTTTTTCCTTCAATTATTAATGTGATATCATCTGCAAATTGTATCATTTCAGTGTCTTCGTCATTAATTTTGTGTAATGGTATTGTGTAAATGTTAAATAACATTGGTGACAATGCACTTCCTTGAGGAAGTCCATTGGATGTATTTCTTTCTATTATATTTTTGTTTTGTATGAATTTCATTTTTTTGTTTATTAGAAAATTATATACCCAAGTAATATAATTTTTATCTATTTTCTTTTCTAACATTATTTCTTTTAATTTTTCTACTCTTACTTTATCAAATGCATTTTTAAGATCCATAAAAATACAAACCGAAATTTTGTTTTCTCTATTATTTTTATTTACTTTGTTGATTAAATAATTTATGCAATCTTTTGTGGATTTTTTTTTTCTGAATCCGTAGGATAGTTCAGGTAGTATATTTAGGGTTTCACTGTTGTATTCTATATTATTTGCTATTTGAGTATTCATTATTTTTACTATGTTTTCTATCAATGCTATTGGTCTATATGAATCATATAAATATTGATCCTTTCCTGGTTTTATGATAGCTATTATTTTTATTATTTTTAAATTATCTTCTAATTTTCCTTTTTTCCACATTTCATTTATTTGGTTTATTATTTTTTCTTTCATATTGTCATTTATATTTTTCAGCATTAAGTAACTTATTCCATCCCATCCTGGTGTTGAAAATTTTTTTTTTTTTTTCAGAATTCTGTCCCATTTTTTTTTATCTATAATTTCATTAGTGTATATTTCTTCTTCATTTGTTTTTATCATTATTTCCTTTGTCGGTTCTTTATCCTCAAAATATTTAGTCATAAATTTATTACCCATATCCTTATCTTCATAAATTATGTTGTTTTTGTTATTGTAGTTTCCTCTCATTTTATTAATTTTTTTCCAAATTTCTTTATTGCTTTGTTCAGGTCTAATTTCATTCAACATCTCTTCGAATGCTTCTTTTTTCCTTTTTTTTATCATATTTTTTAATTTGTTTGCTGCTTTATTCACTGCTTCATAATTTTCTGTAGATGAAACCCTCATATATGTTTTGAGTGTTCTTTTTTTAAGTTTATATTGTTTTTCAATTTCATCATTCCACCAGAATTTTGGTATATGTGATGAATTTTCTTCCCTATTAAATTTAGCATTTTTTATTTCTTTCTGTAGGTCATGAGTTATATCATTTATGTCAAAACAGTTGTTACCATTCATTTTGTTTATATTATTTAGTAATTTTTTATAATTTATTTTTTTATTTATTTTATTTTGTATATTATATTCTACTGAAATTCTAATGGCTAAATGATCGCTGCCTATGTTATTATTTGTTACCTTCCATTTCGTTTTGTGTAGTATATTTGTTGATACATATGTTAGATCAACCGCTGTTGCACTTCTGTTTGTTTTCGCTATGGTAGTTTTTTGTCCGTTATTTAAAATCGAGTAATTTTGATTGTTAATTATTCTAATTAGTGTATTACCTTTATTATTATTGTTTGTGTTTCCCCAACTTACATGATGTGCATTGAAGTCTCCACCAAATATTATATTTTTGTTGAAACAAGTATTTAATTTATTAATTATTTTTTCCATATCTTTTGTGAATGTTTGTTTATCCATTTGTGGTTTAACATATATGGATAGAATTATTGTTTTGTTTCTTATTATCTCAATTCCAATCACTTGTATTTCTATTAAGTTATCAATTATGACTTCTTTGTATGCTATATTTTTTTTAATCAGTAATCCTACTCCGCCATATCCATCATTTCTTGATTGAAACAATTTATTATAATTTGTCATGTTATATTTAGTTGTTAATTCTTCTTCTTTTCTTGTCCATGTTTCTTGTAACATGATAATATCGTCTTCATTTTTTTGTATTTCTCTTTTTAGTAGTATTTTATTATTGTAATATCCTCTAATATTTATTTGTAAGATTTTTAGATCCATATTATTTATGTCTCCATCTGATTTGTGTTTATTGCCTGATAGCATTATTTTCATTTATTTCTGTTTGTTTTTCAATTATGTATAAGTCATCTTTTGTATAGTCGTAGTCTTTATTATTTAAATTATTCATTAATTTTTTGTTTAAATCTGTTAGTTTTTTTATTTCTTTTTCTAGTTCGGTAACTCTGTGATTATTATTTAATCCCATTCCTCTTACTTCTTCTTCTTTTCTTTTTTTAGTTTCTTGATTATTTTCCTGATTTTTACTGTATTCTTTTTGTATCTCTTCATTTTTATTGTTATTATTGTTATATTTTTTATTATTTGTATATGTTTTTTTATGGTACTTGATTTTGTCAGCATATGATGTGTTATTAATTTTAGGAAAATTTTCGTCTAGGTTGTCTAAAATATCAAAACTATTTTTAGTTGTGATAAATCTAGAAAAATTTTCAATTGCTTCAACGTAGGTGCAATTGTTTTTTCCCATGACTTCTTTGATGCTTCTTTGTCTTTTATATTCCGAACATTCTTTTTTGTTATTTGTTTCATGATTTTCATTACAATATATGCACTTTGGTGTTTTACTACATGTTTTTGTTTCATGATTTTCATGACATTTTCCGCATTTTCTATTGCCTGAATTACAATTTACTGCTTTATGGTTATATCTTAAACATTTATCACATACTATTACAGATTGTATAAATGGTTCTACTTTTATTTTTCCATAAAAGAATTTTACTTCTTTCGGTACTTTGTTACATCTAAAATTTACCTTAATCGATTCCGTATCTATTAGTTCTGTAGTATTATTTTGTTCATTATATGTTTTTCTTTTTAATCTTAATATTTCTAATATATCTAAATTATTTGATTCTTTTAATTCTTCAGTAATTTGTGTATCACTTATGTCTATAGGTATTCCTTTTATTACTCCTGTAGCAGAAATGAAAAATTTGGGAATGTATGCTTCTAAATTTTTAAGTCTTAAGGCTGTTGAATTAGTAAATTTATTTGCTTCATCTATATTATCAAAGTATACTATTAAGCAATTTCTATTCATTTTTTTAATTTCATTTATCCCTTTAATTTGCATTTCTTTTAGGATGGAACCTACTTTAATTTTATTAATTATTCTAACTTTTGTATTATTATCATCTTCTATAATTTTATATTTAATCATTACCCTATATGGTGCTATATCCGTCTCTATGTAATTATATTTTGTAAATACCTGTTTTGTTGCAACAGATTGTTTAGGACTTGGTCCACCTCCAATCTCTTGTCCCACCATATTAAATTCTGTTTTATTTTTTTCTGTTATAATACATAATTTGTCTAAATTTTTTAATTCTTCACTATTCACTTCAATGTTTTTTTGTTTTTTATATATATTTGTTTTATTTATTTTATTGTTTTTTCTTTTCAGTTTCATCATTCCACTCACTGTTATTTATTTATTTTTTTTTTTTTTTTATTTTTTATTTCACTTATTTTAATTTTAATTTTTCACAACGGTTATTATTTCAAAAAAATTTCAAGGTCTTTACTTAATCGCATCCACCAAGCGTCTGTGATGTTAAACTTTGTGGAATCGTTTATAATTTTTATGATAAATTTTATAATTTCAGTTCAGGAACTTTGATTTTGACGTCTCGGAATTTGTTTTCCATTAATAAAATGATTAATAATTTATCAATAACGCGTTATGTTATTTCTACAAGTAATCATAACATTATGAATAAATTATTAATAATTTTTAGAAGAAGATATCCTTCTACGTTATCATAACAAAATGATGAATAATTTATTAATAAGGAGTTATGAAA
Source organism: Pedicia rivosa (assembly GCA_963082725.1). NCBI lineage: Eukaryota > Metazoa > Arthropoda > Insecta > Diptera > Pediciidae > Pedicia > Pedicia rivosa. Next base: position 365,400 of record OY720155.1, read on the forward strand.
ACAATAACAAAATTATTAATAACGCTCTACAAAACGTTTTAATAAGGTCGTAGTACATAAAATTAATAAATAAAATCCAATTTTAATTTCTAATAATATTTTATTTATACTAAATGCATTTTATGTTTGACAAAGTAAAAATATAAATGATGCTTTAAAATGTGGAAGATCATCAAACAATATTGTCTTCCTCAGAATAAATAAAGCTAGTGCTATGTAGTCGTCTGTATTTCGTCTTTTGTTGTTTTGTTAACAAATGATCCTACAATTTATAATGATTAAAGATGTAGAATTATACTGACTAAATATATTAAAAACTTACCCAATTTATCTGTTACTACTTACACAGTTTGGACTTGGACAATTCACATAAGAAGATGGCAATAAACGTTCTTTAGTGGCGAAATCAGCGTTTATTAAGTACTGAATGAGGGAATATGCATAAACGCTAATGCAAATACTATGTCAGTGTTTATAAATTGTGATCTTTCAAAGCGTTATTATAAGTATAGTTAACTCTAGTTGATTCTTGATAACGATCTTGGCTCTGCATATATATATATATATATACTGTCAAAAGCAAGATTAATATATATATATATATATTATATTAATGGGTCTGTGTAATGCCGGTATCATAACCAAGATTATCGAAGGTTTTGGTAGCGTTGCAGTTTTTTTGTTATTTCTGTCCCTCTCTACTCATGCAAAAATCATCTACCATCTTTCTCTGCGTTTTTTGCTCATATGCTTGTTTGATTGAATAATGAGCCAAAAACGCTGGAGGTAATTCTAAAATGGCGCATATTTTGAAGACCGTATGCACCATCGCAATGTAGTTTTCTCTTTTACTTTCATTGAAAAAAAATATTCTGTTCTTTTCTAAAATATTTTTCAAAGAGCGGTTAAATTTGAAATTCAAAAATAATTTTTTTGTCGAGATTGTGAACAATAAATTTTGTTTATATATTAAAATAAATATAATTGATCTTATATTTATATTTATAATCTTGGTTATGATACCGGCATTACTTGGATAAAAATTTAACATTTAAATTTATGAAATAAATCTCTTAAAATGAGAAAAATAAATTTTTTTTTTAGTATTTTCAGTTAGTCATAATTTTTCAAAAAGAAAAAAAAATTTTAATGGTAAATATAAATTAAACTTACCAAAAATAACAATTTAAATAATAATCCTATTTTTTTTTTTGTTTATTAAACTTATTTGAATAAATTGGGTTATTTTTAAGTTTATTGGACTGAAATATTTGTTCATAAAAATTATTGAACATAAATTATTTTTTAACTTCAAACGTCAAAATTTAACATGCTCCGACGCTAGTTAAAATTTTGACAACTAAATTGAGGTGAATATGTGACGAAAATTTAACATTGGCTGTCAAAATTTTAACTTTTAACTAGATTTTAACCAAGTTACACAGACCCAATATGTACATTAATTTGGTCAAAAGTACTAGAAGTTTTATTTCTGATTGCAGTCAAAGGTTTGGTTCGAATCAGGCACAGCTAAGACTTATTGAAAGTTCACAGCATAATTGAGATGATGAACTATAAAAAAGGGCAAAACGTTGAAGAAGAATTTGTTAAAGAAAATATTCCAATTGCAAATTTACCTAATAATTTTCTTTGGATGCATGTAAAAGGAGGAACTAAAGTTTCAAATGTTATTGAATTTGCAAAAAAAGCAATTGATTCAAATGAACATAGGAATATTGTTTGGACAGGTTCAGGTGGAGGAACCCTTAAAACAATTTCATGTGCTGAAATAATGAAACGTGATTATCCTTTTCATCAAGTAACAAAACTATGTTTTCGAAAGTAAGTTTTTAAAATTAAGTAAGTCTTTAATTTAAGTAAAATTATCTGAAAACTCTTAGGGTGGATGAATATTGGGAACCAGAAGGTAGAGGGCTTGAGAAAATTGTTGCAACTCGTGAAATACCTTGTATTCACATTTTTCTTACACTTGACGATATAGATTCAAAGACACAAGGGTAAATAATTAACAAGATATTTAAGAATAGTTCCTTAGTTATTTAATACAAAAAAATATTTACAGATATCAATTCTCTAAAACAAATACAACATTTTGGTTAAGGAATTCGGTTCTACCAAAACCGAAACAAAATAAATCGAATAATAATAAACGTGATATTCAACAGTCACCTGATAATCAAAAACAAAGCCAATTATAAAAAAAAATCTATTAAATATTTATTTTTTTAAAAATGTTGAACACATTGAAGTAATAAATCCCTTAATTTTAATCTTAGGCTTTGTTTTCCGCCACAAATAATATGTGTGCTTTTTGCATCAACCTGTATCGTTGTTTCTTCATGTATTAGAATAATTGAGACAAGACCAACAGAATTCTTTTCTAATTTAATTTCAGTTATTCCATCTTGAGCTAATTTCTTTAAAAATAAATCGATATCTAATGAGCCCCATTCATATTTGATTTTTTTTAAACTTTGCTCACGATTAGGTGGCATTATTGTACGTTTTCGATCAGTGTCATCAATTTCATCATATAATTCAATATCGTGTAGATTATCTTTAACATGAAGAATTCCAGTTATTGTAGATAAGTTTAATCCTTGTTGAATTTCATGTGGAATAATTGTTTTTGCTATGCCTGGTGTTAAATAAACACGATTTTTTCGGCGTTTTAACGGTAATTTTATTACTTCACCTTTTTTAAATGTAATCAATTTGTCTGGTAATTGATCAATTATTAAATCTGTTTTGTGTGGAACCATCATTGGTGGATGTGTATAACTCTTTGGTATCACTAATAAACCAGGCTTTAGTTCTTTTATTAATTTATTTGCTTGTTGAAAATTTAATGATGTCTCAATAGGACAATAAACTGCTTTCATAGCAAGCGGTTGAAAAGGAGCTAAAGCTTGAATGTACGGATAGTCTGGTTCTAAAAATATAATTAAATTAGAAATATTATTTAGAAATAAGCATTTTTTATATAAAGTATACCTGTGAAAATAATTGTATGCAGTGGATTCGATCCCCATAGTTCAACAAAATGAACAACATCGCCAAACCTTAAACTTGGATGTCCACAGAAAACAACACAAGGCTGTCGAAATTCTGTACTAAATCCTTCAGAATAAACGTGCTTAAAATGTTTTAATCTTGCATTTTTAACAAGGCTTGCATGTGGAAATGGTTCATCAGGGATGTAAACCTATTCAATTGTAAACAATTATAATAAATATAAAAACATAATCACGCGACAATTTTCGAATTTAATTTATTATTCTAATTAGTTCCATTAAACCAACCTTATTCTGTTTAAGTGTTGAGAGCCATTCAGCTAAAATATTTGAATATGCTAAGGAACTATCAGCAACAGGTGATATAAAAAACATTGGTATCTGTGATAAACCAGCATTATCTAAGTTTGTAGATAAACATTCGAATAAATCGTAAACAACACCTGATGGATAGCAAGGAATTAAAACTGAACCATTATTTCGTAATGTTACAGCTTGAATAACGAAAGAAAACATAATTAATAAAACAAAAATATTTTTAGTTAAAAAAAATAACAATGCTTACCAACATTCATACAAAGTTCACCAAGCATTCCATCGGGATTAACATTTGGAGCTTGTGTTAAACCTGCCATTATTACAACATCAGAATATTTAAGGGCAGACTGATTAATTGGACGGGGATGAGTTGTTAAAGTTGATGATCCACTAATGTAGGATATTTTCTCATGTCCTGAGTTTATAATCCAATTACTGCTTCCCAAACAAAAACCAGAACTAACAGGAGTTACTTGCAAAGCTCCGAAAATATCTAATTTCTGATCGTATCCCGCTACATTAACACGAGCTAAGCTATTATTAACTGCGTCCATTGTAAATATATGCTTCCAACTTTTTGGCTTGAATGACTCACTTAGGGGTGGGGGTAGAAGATGAAGCATATCCTTCCATTGTGTTGCTGTATTTACTTTTGGAGATGCTTCGATAAAATCAACTAATTCTTCAAGAAAAAACCTGAAATATTCAATTATTATTTAATTTTTTTAATATGGACATTCTTAATATTTTACCTTCCAATTTGAAGAGTGGGTTCTGTTGCGTAAATAATACCCGAGAAACCAGTACCTTCTGTTATGTATGGCAGCGCTAACATATTCGTGTAGTTTGATATTAAGATCACATCTATTTCAGAAAAATCAATTATTTGATCCAAAGGTGGAGCAAATTCTGGAGCTGAATCGACAAATATTCTTCCGCAACATTCTTTCAATTCCTAAAAAATTAAACATATAATAAATCTAGTAGCTAACTAGAATATATTTTCTTACGCCATCCATTTGAACATCAGGATCTCGTGGAACCCAATTAGATAAAGAAGAAAATCTCATGCTTTGAACCAAAGGCAGTGGCAAAAAGTTTAAAATTGTCTGCCCTGATAATCCACAATCTAACATAATGTTTAATTCCTTGAAACTTAAAATAAAGCATGGTTTTGCGGGATCGCTAAGAGAATACTAAATATATTTCGTTATAAGTAATATTTATTATTGATTCTATATATATTATATATATTATATATTATATATATTATATAAATAATAATTTGCTTACGAGTTTCATTTTTTTTAATTTGTATTGGAAAGACAAAAATGAACACAAAACATACACAATCTGTATAATTCTTCTTCTCTTTGTACTTGAGTCGTATCAAGTGATTGTTTTTTTTTTTGCTTTTTCAGATACTCCTACACAACCATTAACTTATTCTTTCTTCTATTTAACCTCACTTTTTTATTATATTTTATCTGTATAATTTAAATATTAAATTTGACGTTTGGTTTTTATTCTTTTTCTCAATTTCAAATTGTTTGTAAATGTGAACGGCGAAGGCGAATTAATATATAAAAAAACGTGGCTGTCTTGATGTCTTATGATTTATTCAATTTAATTTATTATATTCTTAAACTTAAAAATTACTTATTTGTACAGTGTGTACTACAATTCAATTAAAATAAATAACAAATTGCAAAATCAAAATAGTACAATAAATTATACAAATAATAAAATAAATTATTAATTTTTTAATGATAATATAATTAAATCGAATTGTGTAAAAGACTATTCTTTGAAGAATGTGAATGTGTCAAATGGAAGAAAATTATCATTTAATATTTAAATCTTGTAAATATCTACATTAGATGCATAATAGGTTTAATATGTGGCATTATTTTAATTTATACATAATTATTTTCCTTTTGGCATATTTCTTTCATTTGAATAAGTTTATAATTCTATATCACTTTTTTGCAAATAAATGTTGCCAGAAACAGAACATAACATAACATAACATAGCAATCAATTTCATTTCACTAAATTTTCATTTTCAATCAGTTCAGTTCAATGAAGAATGCTGAAAGAAGAAGAAGTGTATAGTGCATATAAAAGAAAAATATTGGTATGTAATTCCCCTTTGTTTTTTAATTAGTTACTTTAAAGAAAAAAATATTTATTTGACGTAATATTTTTATTTAATAATTTTTTTAAATCACACTTTTACTTATTAAATTGAAATCATTAAATGTATTCGTTATCTGAGAGTAGTTTTAATCCTTATCTGATATCTGTTATTCATTAAGTAATTATTAGATAAAAAAACTTACGTGGTTTGGTTTTAAATCAGGCATCAAAACTAAAATTTGAAATGTATGATAAAATCAATGCAATTCTTAAAAAATTTGAAAAATAATCCAATTTTATTGGATATTTTAATAAATTTTGTATCTAGGTATATGGATATTATGGAAATATAATATTTTATTATTATTAATACTGTAAATTGTGCCTAAATTCATTAAAATATATTGTATTCTTTGATATTCTAGATTGTTTTATTTAAATAAATTTTTGAAACAACCACACTCATAATGGATGAATCATCTAAGATGGTAAGTATATTTCCTTATAACTTATGTTCTATTTTAAAATAATAATTCAGATATTAAATGAACACATTATTTTGAATAGGAAATTGAAAATGAAATTTTAAATGATGATTTACCTCGTTCTTATCAACATGAAATGTTAGAAATGTGTATAAGACGTAATACAATAGTTTATTTACCAACCGGCGCTGGAAAGACATTTATTGCACTGCTGGCTATACGTCATTTCTCCAAGGATTTATCATTGTAAGTTTTTTTTTAAATCAGAAAATCACATTTCGTATTAGATTTTGCAAGTGTTACATGTACATGAATAACATTTATGCAATTTTGATAAGAATGAAACTAACTACATTAGGAATAAACTCTTATCTTCTAAATTATTTTTTTAACGAAATGAAAACTTTTTAACCGATCTATTAATTTAATATTTCGAGATAAGAATATAGATTATTTTTAACGAACTGATTAAATTTATTCTGGGTAATTTAATTTAATTTAGAAAAATATTTTTATCTCAGTTTTTGATAATTTTTTTCAAAATTGAATTCATTTTAGTTCGTTTACAGCTTCTGTTATATATGCATTTTATTATTTAAAATGTCACGTATGTATAATATTTTAAATATAAACATAAATTTAAAAATATATTATGCATTTACAAGCAAAATATATTTTTAATTAAATTAGGAATTGACAATACTTTTTCTTGACATAATTATATTACATGAAATTATACATTATTAACAACAAAAACACTTCAATTTGTACGGGTTCAAACATATTTTCAATGAGATATAATTTTTTTTTCTAATTTATATATATAATTATTGTAGTTCTTTAGATGAAGGTGGAAAACGAACGATTTTTATAGTTAATACAGTCGTTCTTGCTCGTCAACAAGCGGAATGTATTCAAAAAACATTCGCTTTAAGGACGAATGTTTATACCGGCGACATGAATGTGGACAATTGGAGACGAGAAAAATGGCGTGAAGAATTTCAAACTTATCAGGTTAAATTTTTAATAAATAAAAACACTTTTTTGTTTGTAATAATAATGTATTTTTAGGTTGTTGTTGCAACATGCCAAATCATTTTGGATATTCTACGACATGGGTATTTAACTATAAAAGATATAAATTTGATTGTATTTGACGAATGTCATCATGGCAGACGTGATCATCCAATGCACCAACTAATGTCTCTTTTTGAACGAGTACCAAAAATGGATCATCCTAGAGTAATTGGTTTAACTGGCATGTTAATTGCTGCTTCGGTTAAACCTAATACTGTATTAGATGAAATTGAGGCATTAGAGAATACATTTCATGCAACTATTGCTACAGTTAACTCATACAAAGAGTATTATAATGTATTAACGTAAGTCATATATATATATATATATATATATATATATATATATACATATATATATATATATATATATATATATATATATAATTATTTATAGGTTTTCAACAAATCCGCAAGAAAAGATAATTCGTTTCGATAAAATGCCCACATTATGTATAATTATTACAATTGAAGGAGTTATTAGGAAGTTTTTAAGCATAATCAATGATTGGCCTGCCGAGTCTATTGGTCCATCAAACGTGCTTTATACAAATAGAACAGTTGAAAGACCTCTTAAATCTCTTAAAGCACTACTAAATGATTTTCTTTACCAAATGTTGGATACTGGTATGTGGAACTGCTTACCGTTTTTAAAATATTAGAATTTATTTTACTTTTTATTCAAAGGTGTTTATGGTGCATCAATAGCCATATTGTCTGTTCTAATAGATTTAGAATTAAAAAAACGTGCTGCTGAAAGTTCATCTTATAAGAATTTACTTCGGGTTGTAATAACAGGTAAAAGTTTAATAGTATATTAATGTGCCTAACCAAATTTGAGATAGGGATTATGAGTTATGGTTAATTTTTTATTAAGAATAAAATTCTACAAATGTTTTGAAAATATATAATATACTTAAATTCTTATATTTTTTGCTTTTATTTTTAGGAATGGAAATGATATGTCATTTACTAGAAAGGGAAATGTCTGATCTCAAAACAAATGTTGAGAAAATACTAACGTATAGTTCACCAAAAGTAAAGCAATTATTTTTATTTCTTGAGGATTATCTTAAGGAATTTGGTGGTAAAGATATGAAATGTCTTGTATTTGTGAAACGGCGTTATACGGCGAAATGTGTTTATCATATCATTAAAAACTATGCTGAAAATAATCCATTATTTCCAGTATCACCCGATTTTATAGTTGGTGTAAATAATAGGATACCAGAATCTATTGAAAGCATTTTGGAAACAAAATGGCATCGTAAAGTAAAATATTTTTGTTATGTTTATATAAACATGGTATCATTTTTTTTTCTTTAAAACATTTTGTAGGTTCTTGAAAAGTTTAAAAAAAATGAGACAAATTTAATCGTAGCATCAAGTGTTTTAGAAGAAGGTGTTGATTTACAAATGTGTAATGTTGTTATAAGTTACGATTATCCTCAATCATTTAGGTCATATGCTCAATCAAAAGGTAGAGCTCGTATGGCAACAAGTCAGTATGTTATGATGACACCAACTACTGATTTACTTCAATTTCGTTCAAAAATTATCGAATATCAAGAAATTGCTGAAATATTGAAAGAGGTAACAAAAATAATATCCTATTATCATAAATAAATCCCTTATATGATTTTGATATTACATTTCAGTGTCTAATTGGGAAAAGTATTGATCGTAAAGCACCATTAAAGGATGACATCGAACAAGAATTATATAGTCATGATATTGTACCATTTTATACAAATTCTGGCGCAAGACTAGATGGGATGTCAGCCGTACAATTATTAAATCGTTATTGCATGATGCTACCAAGAGATAAATTTACAGAATGTACAGTTACATGGATAGAAAAACCATCAGAAATTCCAGGCAAATTTTTAATTGAATTAGAACTACCAATTCAATCAACAATCACAAAAAAAATTATGGTTAATAGGAATTGATTTAAATAATTTAAACTTTTAATTTAATATTTCTTTTTTACTTTAGAGTGATCCAATGGCTTCTTTAAAATTAAGCAAACGTTCAGCAGCGTTTAAAGCATGCATTCAATTGTATATTAATGAACAACTAACGGAGAACTTAATGCCATTAAGCAATGAAAAAAAAATGGAGTGTTATAAAGACATTTATTTTCCAATGTGGAGTAAATACCCGGACGGTAAGTTTAGATTTTCTTTTACAAGAAGAAAACGTACTTTATAAAAAAAAGTTATGAATATTAATAACCAAATAATAATTTGATTTAATTGTTGACATTGAATACAATTGCGAGTAAATACACGGTTTCGTATTTTCATAGAAATTTTTTCACTTAAAATAATAATTTTTAATTGGGAAAAAAAATTATTTTAAATTAAAACTTTTATTTTGATAGTGTTGAAAAAAATAGGAAAATTTTTGTTATTTGACATTAATCAGTTTAAGCATATTTGAATCTTTTATTAATTGTATTTACAGATAAACCAAAATTGGCTGGTACGAGGAAAAATTATAGACTCCATGAAGTTAAATATCCTACACAAATATCATCATGTTTTCCAAAAAAAGATATAAAGAATTATTTATATATTATAAACATTACTGAAATAATATCTTTAACTGAACAAGAGGAAAAAGATTCTTATTTTTATCAAACTCTACTTACTGAAAATCGTAATTATGCAATACTAACGTCTAAACTGATTTCACGTTTGGCATTAATGAAATTATTCTTATCAGAATTTCAAGTAAATGTTAATATTTTAGCTGAACCTATTGAAATAAAAGTAACCGAAAATGAATTAAATTTATTCAGAAATTTTCATATAATGCTATTTCGTGATATTCTTTGTCTATCAAAAACATTTTTTGTATATGATTATGATAATTTAGAAAATTCCTACTTAATTGTACCAACAAAAAATAATGCAATTAATTATGAATTAATTAAAAACTTTCAAAATTTAACTCCGTTGAGAGTGAAAACTGATCGTGAAAGAAATTCTATGAGATTTGAGCCATCAGAATATTATAATAAAGTAATTGCCCCTTGGTATCGTGTTGAACAAGATAAACGGTATATTGTAACAAGTATTATTGAAAACCAAAATCCTTGCAGTTCATTTCCAAATACCGAATATAAAACATATGAACAATATTATAAAGAAAAATATATAACTAGTATTGGTAATATTGTAAATAAAGAACAGTTTTTGGTCGAAGGTAAAGCAGTAACTGCAAATTTAAATCGTATTAACTGCATCCGTGAAAAGAAGAAGTTAAAACGTTCACCCGAAATATTAATACCAGAATTATGTCATAATTTTATGTATCCAGGTGATATGTGGTTAAAAGCAATTCTTCTTCCAAGCATATTGCACCGCTTACATTTTATGTTACATGCCGAAAATATACGTACAGATATTAATGAGTTTATGGGTATTGATGATAGTAATTACATACCTGAAGAATTGGATATTGACTTAAATCCTCCTTCAGAAATACCAGACAAAAGTCAAATACCAAAAAAATCTATTGTTATACCAAATCCTGAATATGTGCCATCAAATGAAGTATCACAATTTGATTTTGTATCGCTAAGTGATCTCATTGATTGCCCATGGAAAGAAAGTGAAGAGCCCCAAGATTTGAGTAGGAATTGGAATAGTGTATATCCTGTTGAAATTGATTATTATTATCAATTTATTACGCAAGATTATAAATCTTTTGAACAACTAGCTATTATTGAAAATAATTCATCAACAGATTCACAATTAGCGATTTGTGATATAAAATATGACGAAAAAAAAAAAATAAAATTACTACAAATAAATTGCTTAAAAAGTGTGGAACAAAGAGACTTACTTAAAGCTATAACTGCATCATCATCAAATGATGTTTATAATATGGAACGTTTTGAAGTATTAGGGGATTCTTTTTTGAAATTTACTACATCATTATTTTTATATCAAAAATATCCTGATTGGCATGAAGGTTATTTAACATCATGTAGAAGTAAATTTGTTAGTAATAAAAATTTATTATACTGTGGAATTGAATATGAATTACCAGGCATTATCAAGTTACATCAATTTTCTCCAAAAGATGATTGGATTCCACCGCTTTTAACGGTACCACGTATTATACAGCAATATATGAAAGAGTTTGGTGTATCTACACATTTACTTTATAAATTAGATTTATCTGAAGATGAAATAAAATCTGGACAAATAAATGAAGATAAACTAATGGCTTTTGTGCAATTATTTATGAATGAGACTGAAGATCAAAATCTGAAATCATCAATGTTAAGTCTAATATCACAACGTGGTGTGTCTGATAAAGCTGTTTCCGATTGTGTTGAAGCAATTATTGGAGTATGTCTAACAACATTTGGAATTGAAAATTCTTTTCGGATGTTGCAATTTTTTAAGATTTTACCAAATACAGAAATTGTTACTAATTTACTATCAACAATGCCGCTATCCCCACGTTTAATCGAAATATCATCGCAGAGAGAAATTGATGATCATCTTATAAATTATAAAACGTTAGAAAATACACTGGGATACACTTTTATTGATAGAGCATTCTTGCTTCAAGCATTAACCCATCCGTCATATCTTTCAAATCGTGTTACAACAACATACCAACAATTAGAATTTTTAGGTGATGCAGTATTAGATTTACTGGTAACATCTTATATATTTGAAAAATGTGAAAATTTGGATCCGGGGAAACTAACTGATTTACGTTCAGCATTAGTTAATAATGTAACCTTAGCTTGTATTGCAGTTAGAAATAAAATTCATCTTTTTATGTTATCACAGAATTCATTATTATGTGATGCAATATCAATGTTTGCACAATTTCAAGAAAAGAATAATCATAAAATAACAGATCAAGTGCGTTTATTTGTTGAAGAGGAAAATGTGAAAATAGCGGATTATGTAGATGTACCGAAATCATTAGGTGACATTATCGAAGCACTTGTTGGTGCTATATTTCTAGACTCCAATAAAAATTTAGACGTTGTATGGGATGTGATATATAAATTAATGCATAAAGAATTTGAAGATTTCATGCGTAATATACCAATTGAAATTATAAGGCAATTATATGAATATCCAAAAGCTAATCCTAAATTTAGTCCACCATTTATTGTTGACGAAGAAACAGTTAAAGTTTCTGTTCGTTTTACTAAAATGGATAAAATCTTAGAAGTTTATGGTTTTGGGAAAAACAAAAATGATGCTAAAAAAGCTGCAGCAAAGAGGGCATTACATGATTTATTATCAATTTAATGATTTTAATTTTTTTCTTTTTAATTTGTTATAGCTTATTTTATTTAAACGTTAATTTAAGTTAGTAAATAAATGTTTGATAATTCCAAACGATTTCTGATTGATTGAATCATTTGAATCAATCATAAATCGTTTGAAATTAACAAACAGACATAATTTTATTTATAAAAAACTCAATTATGTTTCTTCATTTGTTAATACAAAAAAGAGTTTTTTTTAAATTTTTAAATAGTATGTGTGGTGTGAAGTTTTTAAATTTTTATATATTTGAGTCTTCTTAAATTAATTTTTCATTTTTGTTAAAATTAGACTACCACAAATATGTTATTATCTCGTAAACTTAAATTGTAATTTTGTGTTAAAATAAAAATAACAATTTTCTCAAAATGTCTCTTTTTTATGTAACGTAATATTTAATATATAATAAATAAAATTTATCAAGTTAAAAACTTAAAAATTATGATTGCTGTTTTGATTTCCAATACTTTAGGCTCCGTCCGAATGTTTGTGTTTATTTTATTATTTAATTTTTTGTAGATTAATTTATATTAAGAAATCGTTTCTAAATTATTATTCTAATGATTTATTAACTTAAAACCGTTTAACATAAATTTAGAGCTTTTTTAAATATTAATTTTTTTGTAAATTAATTTATATTAAGAATTCGTTTCTAAATTATTATACTGATGATTTATCAACTAAAACCGTTTAACATAAATTTAGAGCTTTTTTAAATGTTAATTTTTTGTAGATTAATTTATATTAAGAATTCGTTTCTAAATGTATGCACAATGATAAATATTGTATTCTTTATTTATTATTGTAATATGTAATTATCTAGATTTTTATTTATATATTATTATTTATTATTTTGAAGATTAAAATATTGTCAATGCTTTTTTTAACAATTAGTCATATAATTTAATGCCCAACATTTTATTTGTTTGGAATTATCAACAGAAAATTTTTATAATACGGTAAAATAAAAATAAGAATTGTATTATTAATATATATTTATATATATCTCCCCTACACCAACAATTTTCATAATAATGGAGAAAAAAAAGCACACGTGTATTATACAAAAATATTATCATTTGAAATCAAAATGCATATGGCACATGTTAAGAAAACCACGTGAAAAACAATACGAAAATTGTTTCGTTTTTTAATGGTATATCGTTGAGCGCTAGCGCAATAATCAAATCAATACAATTACATTTATCTTGACAGAAAATACATTTTTGTTAAGTTACACTGCGTTATCTTATCCAATTTGTTCATTTTATTTACAATTGTTAAAATAATTTCTATTTATAATATCTATATTTATGTTTTATTATTAGTATAAAGAATCTAATGTAGTTCAATTTAATCAGTTCATTGGGTTTGAACTGGCTAAATATTAGAAATAAAATTGAAAATAAAAAAATGTTATTTTATGTGACGCATCCATTTTGTGCTTTTACTTCACAATTTCATTACATATTATAAAAGCTAAGAAAGTTTTACGAATAACATTTTTAAAAATTAGAAAGAGACAAAATGAAAGCCAATATAATTTATCATTTAATTAGGATAATTTTTTATTTTATTATAATATGTCCACATGGGGTGGATTTTGCAAGTAGTGCTGATGAGACTATTAAATATAATGAGTAAAAGGAATGAATAAATGAGATTATTTCCACTTTTTTACATTTTCCAACCTATTTTTATTTTTACATAGAATCTTATTGTGGGCTGATAAACTTGGTGTTGAACTTTGGCATTTGGGTGATTTTATAACTAGAAGAAAGGAGGTCGAAGAAGTAAAAAAAAATATAATTATTTTATTGATTTATAAGTATTAATTTATTTTTTTTACTTTAAAATATTTTTTTTTCAGAGTTTTAAAACAGCACAAGTGATACCACGCGTTGGTCAAAAAATTGTCGATGATATGGCTAAAGAAATACAATATATGATGGACCTTAAAACGAGTGCAATTAGAGTAAATTAAATTTTATTTAATTTTTTATGTTTTAACAATTGATTCTCTCTTTGTTTTACAGAGAATAATGGAATCAGCCGAAATAACATCAATGGAACTAAAAAATGAAGCTGTTGATTTATTACATCCATATTATAATGCAAAAGAAATGTTAGAACCGGGTGAAATAGCACCAACACATGCACCATTAGAATTAAGTGAAAATATACCAGTGACACCAACAGTTCCACCAAAAGAAATTGTATTAACACCCCATCGTCATTTCTTTAATAAAGCAGTCAATACTACGCATAGTGCAGTTCATGTTCCCACTAATGTTTTTGATCGATGTAAGTTATTATTAATTATTTTTTTCTTTTTATGATTAATTAATACACTGTTAATTTAATTAATTAATTTGAATTTTTGAAATCTATGAAACCGAATTTAATGGCCAGAAAATTTAGTTTAAATAAAAACAACACCTTTTAGTTTCATAACCTTTTATTAAAATATCAAAGTACTTTTCAAGTACTAAGTTGCCATTTTCAAGACTATTCAATGAAAAGTTATGAAACTAAAAGGTGTTGTTTTTATTTAAGCTAAGTTCTGAGAATTAATTTTTTCTTTGTATTTTAATTCATCTGGAAACAAGTAGTTTACATATTATTGCATATGTTTTTTGAATAGCATTGGAAGTTATAAAAGCAATTCAATGGTCAGAAGAATTAGATAATATATTCAAAAATAATTATAAAACTGATCCAACACTTTCATGGCAATTTTTTGGTAGTTCTACTGGATTTATGAGACAATTTCCTGGTAAAATTATTCATAAAATTCTTATTTGTTTTGGGTTTAATAAAATATTTATATAAAATTTTGAAGCTACAAAATGGAGTCAAAAAACGGTTGATTTATTTGATTGTCGTTTAAGATCATGGTATATAAACGGTGCTACAAGTCCAAAAGATATCGTTATATTAATTGATAACTCTGGATCAATGACAGGACATCGTAAAGATATAGCACGTCATGTTGTTAGTAATATACTGGATACGCTTGGAACAGATGATTACGTTAATATATTTACGTTTTCTGAATCTGTATCTGATGTGGTACCATGTTTTAGAGATAATTTAGTACAAGCTAATATGGAAAATGTACGTGAACTTAAATTAGGCCTTGAAGAATTTAATACATCAGAAATTGCAAATGTAACAGCAGCTTTAAGTAAAGGCTTTGAAATACTTGAAAGATATCGATCAGAACGTTTGGGTGCACGTTGTAATCAAGCAATCATGCTTATATCTGATGGTGTTCCATATAACTATCAAGAAATATTTGAACAATATAACTGGTTAAATTCATCTTATATGCCGGTCAGAATTTTTACTTATTTAATTGGGCGTGAAGTTGCAGATGTGGCAGAGATTAAATGGATGGCTTGTGAAAATCGGGGTAAATTACAATCCATATTTTTATTTATTTTTTATTTATTTCAAGACAATTGTAGATAAAATACAAAATAAATACCTAATAATAAAGTTATGTTTGAGTTGTATCCAACGGATTTCATTTTATTTAGGTTATTATGTTCATGTGAGTACATTTGCTGAAGTTCGAGAACAAGTTCAAAATTATATAGCTGTTATGGCCCGTCCTCTTGTATTGTGGGGTAAAGAACACCCAGTTTTTTGGACTGGTGTTTATGCAGATATCGTGGTTTGTAAACATATTTCTTAAATTTGAAATAAATTCAAAATCTAGAATAATGTGAAGTTAAATGTTAAAATCTTACTTTATTTAATTCCAGGATCCAAAAATGACTGATTGGTTATGGGAAGTTAAAGAGTGTAAAGAACAGAAAGAAAGATTCTTTAGTTATCGGAAAAATCGTAGTTTATTTATATCACAGGAGGAGCAAGATCGAAGAGCTAAACTTAAGATTAAGCAGGTATTTAAATTTATTAATAATTTTTAACGATTTTCGTCAAACTGAATGTAAATTTACAAAATCAACTAAACCATTAGATTTTTCCATTAGATGTAATTTAATTTAATTTTTATTCAAATATATAGAATCAGGATCAATCAACAAGTTCGGATGAATATACATTTATGACGACAGTATCAATTCCTGTGTTTGATCTTCACGAAAATGCTGTAAGTGCTATTCTAAATATAAATTAGATTACATAAAAATTCTTAAGATAAGGCAAGAAAATTGATTTGATGAAACTTTTGGAAATCAAAAAACAAATCAAAATTTTTTTTAACTTTAAAATTTATTAATTTTATCAAATTTTAACGCTAACAAAATAAATCAAACTGCATACAGAATATCACGGAAGATATCGTTATCAACGAGGCATATTGGGTGACAGTAACACGTGAGGTATTTTCTGCAACCTGCAACAGATAAAAAAAAATTTTTTGGATTAAAAAATTTCCCGAATAGAATTCTAGAGCTGAACTTATTCATTAATTAAAAAAAATAATATTTTATATTTTTCTTTTTAACTAATAGATTAGAAAATTAATTTCTAGTTTTTGCAGTATAGAAAAAAGTACTTCGTGAAAAATGTATCAACAGTCTAGGCCAAATTGTAGAAGAGTGCCAGACTCAATTTTCTTTTGTTTTGAAATTAGAATTTTGTTATTCAAAGTGGTTTTATTATTTTATTAGAATGAATATCGTAAGGGAGGCATTTGCTTTTAATAATAACTGAAATCGCATTTGGATTTTAATATTTAATTGGCTACATATATTATTTTTTCATAAGTACGACTCACAAAAGTGTTTTTTTCTTTGATTCTTTTTATAGAAATATTTATTTGCGAATGAATCCCTTATATACTTTATTAATAACAAATGTAGTTACCAGATATTTTTTATTTGTTACAATTTAGAAATGAAAAAAATAAATACCAATATTTTTGAATAATAAGTAGAATTAGATTAAATTAAAAATAATTATACAAAGAAAACGGAGCTATATCAGAATTTGGACTTATATTATTATTATTATTATTATTATTATTATTATTATTATTATTATTATTTTTTTGGTAAAAAATAAAGAAAAAAAATTGTGTGTAAACAATTTTTAATAGACACCTTATTACAAAACCTAGCATTAATATTATTTT
Source organism: Pedicia rivosa (assembly GCA_963082725.1). Classification (NCBI taxonomy): domain Eukaryota; kingdom Metazoa; phylum Arthropoda; class Insecta; order Diptera; family Pediciidae; genus Pedicia; species Pedicia rivosa. The sequence goes on from OY720155.1 coordinate 382,872, forward strand.
TAAATTTTAGATGCTGTGTCAACGTCTAATTTATCTAATTTATTTTTATTATTATTATTACTATTATGATTTTTCTTTGGTTTTATTAGATTAATTAATGGGTAATTTTTAAATAAAATAAAAATTAAACCTTGGCTTTTTGTATATTATTTTTTATTTAGAATAAATAAAGATTTAAGAAAAAATAAAATAAAAATATAACAGTAACATTTATTTTATCAAACTAGTGTTGTTTGTTTGTGTTGTCATTTTTATTTTTGTTTTTATATTAAATTAAATATAATTAATCAATTAATATTTATTTGCGTGATCATTGTTAAATTTTCTAGACACGAATTGCAAATTTGTTGGGTGTTGCTGGAACAGATGTTCCAATTGATGAAATCAAGAAATTAATGATGCCATTCAAGGTAAAAACATTATTTTATTATTAAATAAAAAGATAACTTTTTATTTAATATTAATTGTTATTTTATTTCAGCTTGGTGTAAATGGTTACGCTTTTATTGTGACAAATAATGGCTACATTTTAACACATCCTGATCTTCGTCCATTGGTAAGTTTGTCTAATATTCTTACAAAAAATTGCCTAAATTTTTTGTCTGTTTCATGTATGCATAAAATCAAAATATTATAAGCATAAAAATTAGATTTTAATGCCTTTTTTTATTTCAGTTTCAAGATATTTTAAAACCAGCTTATAATAGTGTTGATATGGTTGAAGTTGAATTAATGGACGATAATTCAGAGGCTAGAGAATTTAATCCAATGCTGATTGAAGTAAAAATTAAAATATTCTAATAAATAATTAAAATACTTATAAGTTATATTTAATTGTATAGATAAGGGATTCAATAGTTAATCAAACAACTGGCAGCAAATGGATGCTTATGAAAACTCACCTGGATGAATTTGTTAGAATTTCTAATTTTTCTTTAAAAGCAATCGATTAATATAATGTTTATTTTGAAAACAGAAACGTGTCTCCAGAATGAAAAGACAATATTTTTGGACTGGAATAGCTGACACACCATTCACATTAGTGGTTACATACCCAGACGGTTACGGTGTTAATCGTATTCAAATTCGTTCTGAAGATGAAATTCATCGTGTTCATGTTGTAAAAGGTGCAAACGTACGAAAATTTTTTAGTGGTAGTCGTTGGAGAATTCATCCAGACTGGTTATATTGTAAACATGGGCATGAAACCTTTTCAATGCCAGAACTGGAATTGGTTTCATTTGTTGAACGTATGCAACAACCAGGATGGAAATGGCCATTAAATCGTACTCGTCCACCACCAGAACATATTTATTGTAAGTAATATATATTGTTTTTTATTGTTTCATGGTCCTATATAACAACATAAAGGTCTTGCTTATGTTTGTTTTTGTGGGTTTAAAAGGTGTTGCTTGTGTGTGTGTGGATATTTTAACAAACTAAACTTTTCCAAATAATTTTCCTTTGTAATCTTTTTCCATCCTCTCTTTTTCTCTCTCGCTCTTTTTAAATATTCTTAAGCGATTTGATTTAAATATTTGAAAAATGTTTTTTAAAGAAAACAATAAAATAAAAGAGAAATTTAAAAACTGGAAAAAAATTATTTACTTTTACATAATAATTGCAAATTCACAGCTAACACAAGTACGGGAAGATCTTCCTCGTATTCTGAAAAGGATTCCTACTATTGTAAGTAAATTGGTTCCAAATTAAAAGCAACAACAAAAATTAATCGTCTGTTAATAAAAATAATAATTGCACAATAACAAAAAATAAATTAAAATAATTTGCACAACAATAAAATTTGTTTTTAAATTCTTTAAAAGTCTAGAATAAATTGAAGACTTAATTTTTGCACGTAAAAATAATGTATTAAGCACAAAATAATAAAAAAAAGTAATGAAAATGCAAAATAAAAATAATTATTTAATGTTATAAATTTACTTATCACAGGCAAAAAAACACGCACCAATATAATTATAGGAAAAATATGCACAAAATACAAAATTAACTTAAATAACAAAATTTGTGGCACGTATTCTTGTTAGCTGGAGGATTTTTGCATTTGTTAATTTATTTGTTTTTCTTAACTCACATATTTTCTATTTTCACAGAATGTAATTAAATTTGTACAACCATAAAATCTAATCCATTTCTAATATAATTAAATGGGTCTATTGATATATTTCACATTGTTATAATTTTTTTATATTTTTATTTTTTAATTTAGGTGATAGAAGTTTAATGCAGTCGGTTGTATTTGATGCAAGACAAACGGAATGGTTTTCGCGGAATCTTAGTTTGAGTAACAAAGACGAAAAAGGGTAAATTTGACTAATAATTATTAAGATTAATTAAAATCAGAATTGAATTCATTAAGTCTGAATAATATTATGTAATGCGTTATAATTTTTTTACAAAATCATTTTTTTAAAGTTCCCATACTATAATACAGTTCTGAATTTGAATTAGTTTTTCTTTATTTTTGAAATTATACAACATTAAATTAGAATTAAAATAAAAGCAGTTATACACAATTAAAAATAAAATAATTATCATAATTCGCACCATTTTATCGGATAGCCCTAGTCCAATAGCAGTTTTAATGGGTTTACTGCCAAGGTAAAGTAAATAATAATTTCTTGATTCTCATCAAATTTGCAACAAAATTTACATTTGTGATGATAAATATATTTTTTCTCAGTTCTACGAACATTGTGTTTTTTTTTCTTTCAATTTTTAGATTTAATGAAATTGTTCTGTTCTTTTCTAATTATCAGAAATGAATTTAAGCAACGCTTTGGTATAACTGTAGCATTTTTGGCAACTCATAGTGGTCTCACAAGATGGCAAGAATTTTATAGTAATCTTGCGGATGAAGTTCGTCCAGAGTACGTTTTTTTTTGTAAGTTTGCAAAAATTAGGTGATGAAAAATATTTATTTTTAATGTTAGGCAAGAATTTGGTGAAAATAATAAACGTGCTATTGATGAAATTTGGTATAAAAGAGCTGTTGAACAGTATGCAGTTGAACCGCAAAGTTTTGTTTACTCAGTGCCATTTGATGTTGGTCATCAAAATGATACACTTGTTACAGCAAGTCATGCTATATTTTTAACGGAAAAAGATAAATCAGCTCCAGCTGCTGTTGTTGGATTTCAATTTCAACATTCAGCATTAAATACACTTTTTAGGAATATAACTGGCAACGTAAATAAAGATTTATATTTAATAATTTATTTGAAAAATTCATTCAAATAATGACATTTTAGTGCGTGGAACCGCCATGTTTAAAAACATGTGCATCAGATGACGTTGAATGTTATGTTATTGATAATAGTGGGTATGTTATCATTGGATCACGTTTAAACGAGACTGGCAAGTTTTTTGGCGAAGTTCGTGGATCTTTAATGGAACGATTAGTTAGTGAAAATGTTTTTAAAGATGTGATGATTTATGATTATCAAGCAGTCTGTTTTGTTGAAAAGGATTCAGTTTCACCAGCAAATGTTTTACAAACAGTAAATAATATTTGTTTTGTCTTGTCTATTTAAAACTTTTTTAAAAAAATTTATTTCAGCCTCTTTTACATATTATGAAAATGTTCCATTTATTAGCTAGATATATTGTCTGGTTTTTTGTTCAAGCATCATTATTACCTGTTGAAGCATATGGATCATATTCAGGTGGCAATAGTGAATATGAATATGGTGACCCAGAACCCACAGAACGTTATGAAAGTCAAGCAGCTAGAAATAAAGAACAAGATAAAATTGTTCTTATAAATAAAACAAGGCCACAAACGTGCGATCAGAAAATTAAATTATATCAATTAAATACTGATAAAGATTTGGCAGTTTATAAAACCCCACTTAATGGATGTGACAGACAATATGTTGTTATGCCAATACCTAAAAGTAATATGATACTTTTAGTTGTAGATGACTTATGTCCAAAACCTGATCCTACAATGGTACTTCCAATACAGCCAGTAGACATTTCATATAACTCATCGTTAGCTTGCTACAAAATGTTATTTAATGACATGTCACGTAGAAGACCATCATTTTGTATGAGCCAACATCATAATGTAAGTTTATAATTATTTTTACTTATGTGTTCATAAATTTCTAATTTGAAAAAATGTTTTTATTTTAGGAAAGCTCAATCGATTTGTGTGGTAATGGACCTATGTTGAAATTCAGCTTGTATCCTCTAATATTCTTCCTATATCTTATTCAATTTCAATTTCAATAATATGAGCCGCATAATATTTCTTTTTTTAAGATTTATTATTTTAACATCAAAATTATATGTTTACAACAAAACATTTAATTTCAAATTGCCTCGTTTCACATCTTTGACAAAGAGAAAAGAACTCCAATCAATTGTATTCTCAATCTGACTCTTATAAGAATGTATATACTAAGTGTAATTGTGAAACGTATAAATATCTAAAGAAGAAAAGCAATAATTGTCCAAAACACGCCTTTCTATCTTTTTCAATATTTCCATTTCCTTATTATAAAAAAAATCATTTTTAAAAATGCTCGAAGAACAAACTAAACAAAAAGAAATATTTTGTTTTGTATATCTGTGATACAAATTAATTAATTAAAAATGAAATAATATTAAATGGTCAAAATTAAATTAATTAAAAACAAAATAACCAAAAGATTAACTATTATGCATGAGCTAAATTTGGTGTAAAAATATAAATACCAACCAATATAAATGATAAAAGTTTTTTTGCCAGAAAATTTAAACTGCTTGATTACTAAAAAGGCAAACCCTATATATAACTCTTATTTTATAATTTATTTGTTGTGTTATTAAGAAATATAAATAATTTTTTTATTATTATATTGTAACTTTATTATTAATTATCGTTGATAAAAAATTTACAAATAAAATAATATATGAAATTTAACATTTAATGTTTCAATTCAGTAACATAAATTTTCAATGACTAGAAATCCGATATAAACATCCCAATTTTTACACATGATATTAACAAAACAATAAATGGTGTCCTTATAATCAGAGATGCACTAAAATATGCATTAAAATCCATACATCCAACAAGTTAAAAACAATATATTATTGCATGAATTTTAAACTGAGATTAGATGAAGCATAACTAAATATTAACTTTTAACTTTTTGAATTTAAATATTTGTTTATATTATTACGGCCAATGAAACTCTGATTTTTTAAATAAGTACTGTTATTGTAATTTAATTGCGACATACTTACGGACAGTTCTTAATTTTCTTTTCTTTAAAAATATTAAAAACAACTAACTGAAGAGTATAGTTAACTATTCCAAAAATTTAAACAGCTATGAAAATAAGAAATAATGAGGCCTATTCTTATCTAAGTACTAAATTCCCTATTACAAAAAAAACTATATTTTTTTTTACTCTGTTAATTTTAGTTATGCTACTACTTATTTCGGAATTCGTTCGGAGGTAATCTACAATTTGGTTATAGGGAGTGGTTATGTCAGTGTCAAAACTCAAAATTGAAACTTGTAGATAACGTTAAAAAAAGTAATGATAAAATGATTTTAATAAGATACTTGCCTCAACAAATAAAATTTGCTTCTCAATTTATTTGTTTAAGACGAATTAATAGTTGCCAAAATAATATATTTCCAATCTCAAATCATTTGAGGTTTTTCTGTGCTGAAAAAAGTTCAAGGCAGGAAAAAATATACAATGGAATATTAACGTCACAAATAAAAGCAGTTAAGGTTTTTTCTGTAACAACTAGTTTAAGTGGATTGTTGGCTCAACCAATTCTAATTGAGCAAGGGATGAAAACTTTTGTAAATGTTCCTATGGTCGTATTTGTTTGTACATTTGTAGGATTTTTCACATTTGTTACACCCTTTCTACTACACATGATTACAAAACGTTATGTCACAGAAATAAATTATAATCCTCAAAATGATGAATACACAGCAACTACATTATCATTTTTTCTACAAAAGAAACAAGTAAATATAGGTAATGCAATAAAAAATTAATGAATTTAAAATTAAAATTTCATTTTAGACACAATTCAAAGCAAAGGATGTTACAGTTCCAGAACTTCCAGGGATGTTTACTTCATTTTTGATTGGGAAACAAGGCTTATTTGTCGATCCAACATTATTTCCCGATCCGAATTATTATATAAAAATAATGGGATATGATAAGCCTATAGATTTTAAACTAGAAATTAATGAAAAGGAAAACAAATCTGATAAAACGAAATAAAATGTTCTTAATAAAATTAAATTTTTTTCAAGAGATGAGATATCAATCAAATCAAATCGGATTTGAAAATTTAAATGTTTTGTTAATATGTTATTTTCTTTTTTATTGCAAATAAATATTAAATACAGTTCGAACAATATTTGTACTTTTTTGAAGAATATTCTAGCTTTTTAATATGCATATATTTAAGAAATTACTATCAACTGTGTGAAGTTAGTTCAAGTTCAATTTTTTTTATTTCGTACATTCCCCTTTGTAGCGTTTCTGAAATGTCAAACTTTCAGTTCTTTTAAAAGTCACATTACATTTGTGATGTAATAATTGTCTTTATTTTTAACATATTAATTATAAAAACAATAATTGTAATAAAAGTAATAGTTTGCATAATTCAACATCTATAATTAATAGACATTTGTATTTCAGAATAAACGCTACAAATAGTGATAATGTCATCTCAGTTTAAAAATAAGAAAGAAGTAGACTTATCAATTTTTGAGGCAAGGGTAGATAAAGTTTTAATTAAAGGGCTCTTACGAACAAAGGATGATTATGTTCCACATGCAGTAAAAAATTTATTTCAAACAAGCACTTTTCAAGACGTTCTTGTTCAAGTGAATCAAACAAGAACGAATTTGTCAGATTTGGGAATTTTCAGCAATATCCGGGTATATATTGATGTTAGCAAAGATAAAGATGCAACACCAAATGGATTAGAAATAACGTTTGAAGGAGTTGAACTATCAAGAATAACTGGAACAATAGGTACTGAAATTGGTAATAATGAAGGAGGAATATCAGTTGAACTTGCGACACCAAATATTTTTGGTAGAGGTGAACGAATTGGTATTCATGGAAGTTACAGTACTGGTAAAACAAATGATGTAAATTTAACATTTTGGAAGCCATTTTATCATACAGTATTTGGAAAATTAAAACCTGAAGCTTCAATAAGTTTCTTTAAGCATACAGCATTCTTTCCTTGGTCAAAATATAGGACGAATAATTTTGGTGCTATAAACGATTTAACATTTTCACTTCCATCAGATATTACACACAGTTTACAATATGAAATTTCTGTTAGAGAAATAACATCAATTGGTAATAAAGGTATACCGTTTTTCGTAAGAGAACAAAGTGGTCCCAAACTTGCATCAATATTTCGTTATATTTTTGCATTGGATCGTCGTGATTCACGTATATTTCCTACATCTGGATTTTGTTTTAGAACAACTACTGAAGTAAGTGGATTAGGTGGAAATGTCAATTATATGATGAATAATACACATGCTGAAGTTAATTTTCCATTATTTTCTGGAATATCGGTTCAAATTTGTAGCCGTATTGGTATTTTGAAAAGTGAACAAATTAATAAAGTACCTATTAGTAATTTATTCATACTCGGTGGACCTTTATCTGTTCGTGGATTTCAACAAGCTGGAATTGGACCACATCAAGAAGGTTGTGCAGAAGGTGCAAGTACTTATTGGGCTACTGGATTACACTTGTGGGCACCATTACCATTTAATTATTATTTTGGAGGATTTGGCAGTATCTTTAGAACACATTTGTTCTATAATTTTGGTAATACAAATGCATTCACCACAGAGAAAATGCGAAGTGCATTTGGCCTTGGATTAGCAGTAAAATTAGGGAGTAAAGCCAGAATTGAATTCAATTATTGTTATCCTCTTCTTAGAACAAAAACCGATCATGTTCAAACAGGATTCCAGTTTGGAATTGGTTATGAGTTTTTATAAAATTGCTGTTTATTTTTATGGGTATTATTTTAACAAAAAATAAACTTTTATTTAAAAACAACAAACAAACAAAAAATATAAACTTGTTATTTGCAGATTGAGTGCACTTTATTAATATTTTTCTTTTCAATTTTTGCAAAAATAAACGTAAAAGTGAATGAACTTTGTTGTGATTAAATTGATATTAAAATGTTTAATACTGTTTAAATATCAAAAGAATTGTAAAAATGGCAATCTCCGGTTAAAATTCTCAAATTATCATTACGAAAATTCTCAATGAATAAGAGAGATTAAAACCATCCTTAATTTACCTGCAATTAGTTTAAGTAGATATGATGTAAAAAGTACAATGAATAAATCAGCTATACTATTTTGAATCTTCTTATTTATTTAAAATATTTTATAGTTTAGAATTTAATAAAATATGTTTTTTTTTAATTTAAAATTTCTACTTTTTGTTGTGTTACATGTACACCTTATTATTCCAATTTTTCAGTTCCATATTTTGTTTTTTTTAAAGAAATAACTAAAAATGTATATTATTCTTCTTCTTTAATGCAGTTTTCTACAAGTTCTCGTAAATTTGGATTTTCCATAGCTGCGGCTATTCTTTCTTTATCATTTATTTGTTTATTGACTAAAATATAATGAATTGTAAAATTTTGTTATTAAAAAGTTTCATCTAAAAATATAATTTATTTACTTTCATCTTCAGTTGCATGTGTTCCCTTTTTAATATAAATGTCCAATTTTAATTTATGATTAATATTTCTTTCAATTTTAACACGAATACAAAGGCCAATTAGGGTGGCTAGCGAACAATGTGGAATTGTTGGGAAAAATTCAATTCTTACCTGAAAAATAATTAATTAATCAGAAAAAATATAAAGAAACACGTAATAAATTTTACTTACTACATGAACATTGTCAATTGTTGGGTTTTGCACAAATATTCCATTTTCATAAACCACATTAAGATCCTCTAAAGTCGAAGGCTTTTCTGGATCTCTTATTGTTCTCAGGAAATCTGTTTAGTTATATAATAAATTTTGGTGGCCATAATTTTATCTAACACACATAAATAATATGGAAACATATCAAAAAATGGAAGAAATTTTACCATAAATTGTTTCCTTCAATTCTGTTGTATCTCTTCCCAAATTTAAAAGAAGTGCATCCGATCCTATAGCAATATCATTCGTTGCTGCTGCTGAATCTATGTCAGATGATTTTCTTCGAAAAAATGACAACATTCTTGTTTTTTATAATTCTAAAAAAAACAATTTTCATTCGAATTTTTCACTGAGAACACAATATAAACGTAATTGGATTGGCACAACAATATTTCACTACTAGTTACTGATGTTTATCTGTATATTTAAATTTAATTACTTCCTTTTTTTCATTACAAAAACAAAAAAACGTCAGTCACATCATAACCATAAACTAAATATTATCTACTTTGTCATAGAGAAAACAAATTTAAAAAAGTTTTTTAGCGATTGTTGTTTGTGTAGAAAAAAAAAGATGGCGTTGATGTTTTTCGAAACCACAGCTTTATAAAACTATATTGAGTATGAATCTTTAATAATTTCAAATTCTGTACTTTATAACTGTTCATGAACAATAAAAAATATAAATTAAAAATTAGCCAATTCGCGCTAAATATTCTATCTCATTTCAATTTGATTTTTGCTTCAATATTTTTAATATTTATTGACTTTTAAAATAATATATAATATAATTAAAGTATAAATTAATTTAACTTTATTTTTCTTAATACGTATTTTCAACAACACAGCTAATTTTAATTAAAAAAGAATAAATTAATTGAAAGATACTGTAATAGTAAATATCTTAGTTCTCGCTTACACAAAGTAGGCGACAAATCAAAAACATAACATTATTCCAACAGTCATGTAATGACTGACTATATAAGAAAGGAATTAACTTGACTTCATTCTTTCATCGTTTGGCTGTTGTGGAATTATAAAATTATTTATTCGTACAATAAATAAATTTTCCTTCCTCACACGTGGTGATATACATATTTCAACAAGAAACTAAAATAAAAGGTGACACAAAATTTATGAATATTACAATTAATTATATGGAATGATTAATTTTATTATCATATCATGTTATTATTATACAATTTTTCTTTTGTAAAAAAGATTTTATGTGGGTTTTTAACTTTGTGATTACCAGCATTTTCAAATAATATCAAATTGTTATCTAATTATAAATACATTTTTTTTATTGCGATTAATATAGAGCAAAATACAAAATGGGAACAGAACATGAGATTACTAGTACAACTGGTAGAACTAATACAACTCCAAAGTCTCCTCGTTCAAGATCAAAATCCCTTCCACGTGGAAATTATACTTTTATTGGAATTGATATAGATACAACTGGTAAGCGTCTGATTGATGAGGTATGTATATTCATAAGAATAAAGGCGTTTTATAATATAATTTGAAACTAATTGAATATAGATAGTTCAGATTGCAGCACACTCAAGTAAATCAGAATACGCACAATATATAATGCCCTATATGAATTTAAACCCAGCTGCTAGACAGCGACATCAAGTTCGTGTTATAACAATTGGATTTTTCAGAATGTTGAAAAGCATGCAAACATACAAGGTATAATGTTGTTAATATTGTGATAAAAAAAAGTGCCTACATATTTCTATATTTTTTAGATTCTTAAAACAAAATCTGAAGTTTTTGTATTGACAGATTTTCTCGACTGGCTAGATAATCAAGGGAAAGCTGATGAAAACTCGCTAGGTGTGATTTTAATTTATCACGAGGAAAGAAAATTTATTCCTTACATGCTGTTAGATGCTTTTAAAAAGTAATTTAATATTTAGTTTGAAAATCCAGAATATAAAATTATAATTTTTTTCTTAATATAGATACAATCTTCTAAATCGATTTTTAGGAACTGTAAGAGCATTTGCCAATGGATTTGATCTGGCTGAGACAAAATGTTCTGACAGTATTAAATGTTTTTCGCTTCGTCAACTTTCTAATACAGTTCTTTTAAAAAATAAAGTGAATAAAAAAAAATGTGATTTTGAAGGAAATGCAAGTGTAAGAGCACGACTTGCTTATGATATAATTCATCACTTAGCTAAAGAAGAAGTTGATGATCAATCTGTTGATTTGATAGTCGAAAAAACGCCCAATGCAATTTATGAGTTTTCTGATCCCGTATCACATGTGATAGCTGAACTTCGTAATCAGAAAAAAATATTGGATAGACAAAATTCTTTGAGGCCAATTTTTTTGCATTATTTCAAGACTACACTCTTCCACAGAGTAAAGGCAGTTACATATAGAAGAGTTTTAGCAGAAAATAACTTGGACTTAGAAATTCTTGAAAGAATTTGGAACGCAGGAAAGAAAGTAATTTCTTTAAATTGAGTAAATTTGAAAAAATAAATTAATAACAAATTATTTGGCAGGCAAATATATCTAAAATAATCGAGAAATTGGAGAATCTTAAACCTGAAGAAAAAATTGAACTTGTAGATCTACTCGATTGCCATTTTGATCCAGAAAAATCTCCCAAGAAACCGGTTGTGAAATCACGTTCTAAGAAACGTTCATATGGAAGAAGAAGAGGTATAAGCGTTATTGAAATTTAAAATTTTTTAAATTAATATTATTTTCTTTTAACATTAAAGGCCTTAATAATGAAAATGCTATTCCATCTAATGGTCAAAAGGTTCAGGTTGACTTGAAAACTAAACCTGCTACAAAGAAAAATGATAGAAGCAAACCAGGTTCACATAGTAATAACACAACAGTTGACTAAAAAAATAGTATTTTTGAATTTAATTGTTTTAAATTTTAATTTTATTATAATACGTTAATACGTATGAAGTGCCTTCCAAATTAACTGAATTATGAAATGAATTTACAATTATTGATGAAATTATTGGAATTATGAATTGAATTTATTTTGTGTTAATTTACATATAATTTGAGAATTTACACATTTGTTACTCTTTAAAAAAGAGTTGTAATAACTTAAGGAAGAGGTGCTTCATGGAATATAAAATTAAATTTATGAAAAAATTGTTACATAAAAGTCCTTTGTTATATTTTTTGAATTAAAAGGCTAAATAAAAACGTTGAAACGAAAATTTTTTTTTATTTAAATCTTTGATTTTTTCGAACAATAAAATTCGCTTACTTGTCGAAATATGGCGTTCGAAAAATCATAATAAATGTTGTAGCGTTTTCTTAAAAATGACAGATGCCAATTTGTTATATTCTTTTTAATTTTCATTTCTGTTTGAAAATTGCAGTGGATGAAGAAATTGTAAAATTTGTGTGTGTTAATTGCGGAAAGTTTTTTCTTAATCTTATTTTATATAAGTTATTAATGTGTTCTGTTTTTTTTAACATAAAAAAAAATTGATAAATTTAAAGTAATAAAAATGGATAGTGATAATCAAACAGTAGATGATGAAATAAGACAATCAGTTAAGAACGGTATATTTTTCAGTGCTAAAGATGGATTGGCAATTTTATTAAAAATGAAATTAAATGAAATTAAAAATGAAGAATCTAAACTATCGCTTATTAATCAGGTAAACATAAATAAATGTTAAAATTTAGTATTATTTTCTTTCATTATAAAATTTAATGTTTTTAATGTTTGACTTATATAATAAATAAAGTATTAAAAATTTATAAATAAACTTGGAAAAGGCAAATTTTAAGAAAGAATATTTTTTCTATACATGTGTTTTATTCACTTTTATGATAAATTATAATCATAAAGAATGTAAAAATTATAAAATATACAAAATAATCTGTATATAAATAACGTTTCGTTTTTCTCCCGATTTTTTTTCATGATTTTTACCTTCCAAACAAAATTCTTGAAATTATTTATAACGTATTATTAAACGTAGATACCTAAATTCACGTTTCCTCTATCCTCTCTCTAGTTTCTATTAATTAAAATTTTGAAGAAAAACATACAAATAAAATATAAATCTATAATTAATCACAATGAAAGATATTAAGTAAAAGTAGTCCACGAGGATAATCAAACGCAAACAAATTTCTTTGTTTGGTTTTTAGAATTTAGAGATTCAGAATAATAAGTGAAAATGTAAGAAAGATTTGCGTTTAATTTCAACAAGAAAAATAAAAATTTAAATTTAATATTTTTATAAATAGAAGGAAAAAAAACGAAGATTTTTTTGTTATAATTAGTTTTTCTTTCTTTTCTTCTTCTTCATGTTTTTTCGACTTTAACAAAATAAATACAATAACAATGAATAATGTTGCCCCTTCATAATCAGAAGACAATATAATAATTTTATTACTTAATTAGACAACAATTAAAATACTTTTCATTCATTTTATGAAGAAGAAATTTTTAAATAAAAATACAACACCCATGTTGATTAAACTCAACAAAAACAATTTTTCGCAAAAAAGGCTTACGAAAAAAATTGGTGTATTGTAAAGAAAAAACATCAGAAAAGAGTAATGTGTAATGTCTAATTATAGAGGTTGTTCAAATATGAAGCAAAATGAAAATACACAATGCTTTATGTTGGCTTTTTTCATTTTTAATACAACAACAAAATATGTCATTGTCCTTTTCTTTACAATATTTATCTATTATTATTTATATTCATTGCATATTTTAATATTCATCATATCAAAGGCTCGGGTTCAAAAAAAAAACAATATAGGTACAATGAAAGATTTTACAGAAGAAATGTTCATCCAATTATTTGATTTCAATGAAAAAAATAGTTACATCCATTATAAAAGAAATTATTAAAATAAATCCGTTTTTTGGCTTTTAGAGGAATAAAGAACTAATTAAAATTTAACAAAATTTTAGAAAATGTTACATATTGTAACATAATGCAAGAACATTGACCTCCAATATTGTTCTCATTCCTATATAAAGAATTCAGAATATTACTTCCTCCTGGTCTTCTTTTATGGTCTTTTTTTTATAACATACATAAGTCAAAGAAAACACATAATTTGTTTGTTCACGAAATAAATTCATAAAAAAATTTCACTTCAAAATTTTTCAGGTTTTCTTCTTTTAACTGAATCATTTCCTTTCAAATTTTGAAAACACTTCTGTCTGAATCATATGCAATAAAAATACATTAGTAAAAGCATCGTTTATTAAAATTTAAATAAACATAGTAAATTTATTTTATTGTAATTCTAGTTTTTTTATTTTGTTTAGTCTTAATTTCTTTTTATAAATTCAGTAAAAATTGTATTTTTAACTATTGTGTCCAAACATGTTTTTTTTGTCGCTCATAAAATTTTCCAATTTTTGTACTTTTATAAATAAAATAAAACCACATATTAAATTGAGTCGTATGTCGTTGATTTTGTGAAATTTTTTCACTCAAACTCCATTAGGCTACTTATTAGGCTACACATACGAATAATCAATTCTTTTAAATAAATTTTTGTAAAAATCTTTGGAAATTTGAATTTTTTTTCTTTATTTGATTTGATGGATTAAAAGAAAAAATATTTATTGATTAAATTGTATAAAACGCATTTTCCTTCTCTTATTAAAATAAAAAAAAAACTGTTCTCTCAAATTTTGGCACAAGAAACAATGACGTATTCTCTAAACTGCTGTTCTGCTGGCATTGATTTTGAACAAAGTCGGACTCAAAAAAATGTTTATAATGTTTATTATTAAATAAAAACAGAAGAAAAAGATTCTGTTGAATATGTTTTTTTGTTTTTTATTTACGGGATTGGGAATTTTTGTGTGTTTCGGATCTTGAAACGAAGTCGTTAACCATTTTAAACTTGTGTCCTATTTTGAACATTACTTCTTAAATATTAAAAGATAAGTATTTATGCACTTATTTTGCTTAAATTTTTCTAGTTTTCATAGAAAACCTTTCACGTTTTCTTTTAAAACATTGGTTTCATAAATTGAATTATTAAAAAATATTGTCAATATTTTAGTCTCTATCATAATACCTCACTGATTGTAAAGAGTATTCCAAATAGTTTCACTTAATTATTGATCAGATTGCATTAAGAATTCATGCTGGAATTATCTCTGTCAAGTCCAATATATTACATGACGAAATTATTTTTAGCAATTTTTCCCTTTTTTTAAATTTTTCTAACAACTTAAAAAAGAGAAAAAATCAAATAAAAACATATGAGATATTTATCCTTAAATTTACTGGGGAGACAATTTATATTTCTGGATAAATGATTCAAAGAAATATTTTTTTATTCATTTTGTTTTTATTCTCTTCTTTTTTCTTTTTAATGCTGCCGCCCACAGGAATATTTTGAGGATGATGGACAACGACATACACCTTTAGTTGTTGCTGCCCGTTATGGACGTTATAAAGTTGTTAAAATGCTTCTGGCAAATTATAAATTAGATCTTGAAAAACAATGTACTGTAAAGTTTGATGGGCATCTTGTACCTGGTGTCACAGCCCTTTGGTGTGCAGCTGGTTTTGGTAAATTTAGTTTGTTTTTAAATCATAAGTCACATTTGATTTACAATCTCTCACCTAATTGAGGTTAAAATTTTGCTTAATATTTGAAAATAATACAAGAAATATATTTTTTAGGAAACATTCTAACCAATCAAAATATCAGAATATTATTTAAATTCTAAATATATTCGACAATTTTTTTTCTTTTTATAATTTATGTAAGTTGTTTTGAATTTTTTGAAATAACATTCTATTATTGTAATTCATATTTTTAACGACACCTACTGTTTTCTAGGTCAATATTTTTTATGTTTTACTGGGCAATTTTCAAAATATTTTTTTTCGAATAAATATTTTAAAGCCAAAAAAAACCAACATTAATAATAAGAATCCAAACACTATACGGTTCATGTTTTTTGTAAACTAATTTATTATTTTATTTCCATTTTTAGGACATTTAAATATAATTAAATTATTGGTACAATATGGTGCTAATGTTAATCATTTATCAGATACTCATTCATCAGTTTTACGGGCAGCATGTTTTGATGGTAAGTATTTTTTTATTTGTTTTTTAATCTTTATTTTCCATTAGATTTTTTTGTACTTCTTTTTTATTTCTAGGACGTTTGGATATAGTAAAATATTTAGTAGCACACGGAGGTGATATTAGTATTGCAAACACATTCAATAATACATGCCTTATGATATCGTCACATAAAGGACATACAGATGTGGTATGAAAATAAAAATTAAAAAATATACCAAATAGCTGTAAAATTAAAGATATTCAACTCGAATTTAGAATTAGTCAAACCGTTTTTCATCTAAATTGGAAACCTTTCTTTTCTTTATAAATCGATTTATTTATTTCATGAAATTTTTTATTGGAAAAAAAGGAAGAGTAGTAGATAAAATTTTTCTGTACATTTATAGGTAGAATATTTATTATCGAATGGGGCCAATACCGATGAACAAGCCCATTGTGGTGCAACAGCATTACATTATGCAGCTGAATGTGGTCTGGTTGAAATATGTAGTGCTTTATTAGATTATGGTGCAAAAATTAAATTTAATGAATGTGATTTATCACCTGTTATGACAGCTGCTGAAAGAACTAGAGAATTTGTTGTTGAATTCTTTTGTGAAAGACCTGATTTATTAACCAAAGAAGAAGTTCGTTTTATTCAAATTTGAATTCTTTTATAAAAACATTTTTTTCTATTTTTAGAAAATAAATGCACTTGAATTAATGGGAGCGTCATTTGCTAATGATAAAGATAATTATAGTTTAAGTAAAGCGTTACATTATTTATCATTAGCAATGGAATTACGTTTTGAAGATCCATTAAATATAATTAGAAAAAATATTTGTCCACCAATTTCTGCATATGAAAATTGGGTTGAAAGTCAAACAATTGAGGTATAACTTTATATTTAAGATATAATTGCTCTGATATTATATTGTTGACTTGATATTTGAATTAATTAGTTTTACTTTCATTTAAGGATTTACAAGCAATAAGATATAATCATAATTCAGTACATATGGAATCATTGACAATAAGAGAACGAATATTAGGTCGAAAATGTCCAGATGTAGCACATCCAGTTGTATTTCGTGGTATGAAGGATAATCTTCTTAATTAAAATTTTATTCTTTTTTTAATATTCTTTCTTTTATAATATTCTTTTCTTATAAAATTGTTGTCTAATCTTTCTTTTCGTAACTATAAATTGTTTACTTACAATACAGCTTAAAATTTGTAGGTGCTGTTTGTGCGGATAATGGTCGTTTTGATAGATGTGAAATATTATGGTTGCATGCATTAGAACTACGTCAGGAAAATAAACTTTCTGTACAACGAGATTTGTTAAGATTTGCTCAAGTTTTTTCACAAATGTTGCATGTAGGTATTGCATTACGCTTTTGTAATGTCTTAACTGTCTTAGAATCATGCATAAAAGAAATTGAGTTTAATCAAGAAAAAATTGCTAATCCTGGACCTAAGGATGATTTAGTTAGTGTTTCAGTAAGAAAAACAATTGAAGTATGATAAAAAAGTATTAAGCCTTATTTGTAATTGTAGGAAGAATATGAATCGAATATTGTTACCGCCTTATATTTACTAACAATTTCAACAAAAATAATAAAGAATTCAATTGAAGAAGTACAGAATAGTGATTTACGAAGACTTTATAAATTGGTATTTTTATTAAATAAAATGGCAATACGTTTGAGAGATGGACAAACATTATTACATTTGTCTGTTAATGGAATAACACCAGTAGACGATTTTCATACTAATGACATTTGCAGGTTTGTTTTACATTTATTCTTATTTCCAAAATAAATTCAATATTAATTTCCCTAGTGAAATAATATATTTTCTCTTAGTGACCTAATTAATTAATTAAATAATTTTTATCTTTAAGGTTCCCTTGTTTAGATACAGTAAAATTATTAATTCATTGTGGTGCAAATATATCAAATGTCGATTGTGATCGAAATACTCCACTTCATACATTAACATCAACTCTTCAAACATTACGACCTTTAAATTATGATACATTAACATTAGTTGAAGAAATAACAGATTTATTTTTATCAGCCGGTGTTCACCTGGATGCTGTTAATATTGATGGACTTACAGCATCACAAATGTGCACAACAAGTAATACAATATATTTTAATTTTTACTTTTTATTTTATAATTAAATAATTAATTTTTATAAGCAGATACGATTGAGTCATTAATATTAAAAATTGAGTCAAAAGAAACATGTTTAAAATGCTTGGCTTCACGTTCAATTGCACAACATAAAATCAAATACAAAGGAATGATACCAACACATTTGGAATCATTTGTACAACTTCATACAGCTGATAAAGATATTTAATAAAATAATTAACAATTAATTTTAAAACAAACAGTTCAATATTCTTCCAACGTTAGACATTTAGTTATATCAATGATTATCGTGAGTTATGATAATGGCTTACTTGAATTATAATCTCAAAATAAGATAAAATACATGTCGCTGTGATGAACTCAAATCATAGAAAAAGATGATAAGGTCAAAACAACTTTCTTATTTTCTTACCTTTTGTTCTTTTATCTTTATTCTTTAGTAGATCTTTAATTTTTTTTTATAATAATAAAATAATCGTTTTTTTCTATTTTTTTTATACGAAAATCTAAAAGAAAAACTGAACTGATTATTTTTTAATAATAACACTTTTTTATTAAATAAAACCAAAAATTATGTAAAATAGGGATAGGGTATATGTTTTTTGTTTCAATATACATGGTTTTTGTTGAGTGAACTTTTGTCAGAAAGAAAAAGAAAAATATATAAGAATGTTGAAAGTATACAAAAAACAAAGCAGGCTGTGCCAATGCATTTTTTTTGTTTTAAAATATAAGAAAGAGATAAATAAAATGATTTAAAAGTGTTTTTTATTTTGACTCTTTTTTTATACTCGTTAGATTCTCCTTTTTAATTCCGTTGTTCATATGTATAACGTAATAAAAAACATGCATTAGGCATTTTAGTACTATTATCACGAGAAATTACATTTGTGTTCTATTTATGTCAATTAAAGGTGTTATGTTCCGTATATGAATCCAATTTAAAAACAAAAATAAAATGGAAAGAATAACGTATTTACTTGGCAAAAAAATTTAAAAAATTTATTTGTACAAATTGATAAAGTGTATAATTTTTTTGGTTTCTTTTCTGTATTTGGTTGTTCTTTTCTGTCTTTTGTTGTTCTTTTATTATATGTCATAAATTATTTTTTCGCTTGTTCTTGTTTTTAAGAATTTTTTTTTTTTTATTCTAGATGTTATTATTTATAAATTAATAATAGTTAAACTTTGCCAAAAAAAAAGTAGTAAATAATTTCAAACGAAAAATTTGTTTTTTTTTTAATTTCATAATTTATAACCGACAATTAATTAATTTAATTACAAAAGAAAAAAATTTATAACGAACGATTGATGAATATTTCCTTATTTTATTATTTTGTTTTCTTTTATTTAATCTTGTTAGGTTTTGTATATAAATAAATGCCTGACTAGTGTGTAAAGTATAAATAAAAATATATATTTTTTAAATGTTTGTTTTTGTACGGAAACCAGACTATTCAAGATGACTAGTATTTAAAGCTTTATGTCTCATGAGTTTATAAGATTTGTACTTTCTTTATGGAAGTCAATTTTTTGAGATTTGAAACTAAAAAAGATGATATTCAAAACTTCTGTTTTTGAAATTTTGAGAAGATTTTCAACTTCTTTATAAAATAATTTTTAGAAAAAGAGTTTCTGTTTTTTGCTTCATAGGTGTTGAGTTTCCGCTGACCCTCCAATTTCTACCCCGCGCGATGCGGAACTGTTTCCAATGCTGGTATCTTCTTTTCTTATTGATCCCCTGACTGACCAGTTATGAAGATTGGTTTGAAGTGAGAAAATACAAAAATACAAAGATGTGAAATTCTGTTTGACGAATGTACATATGTAATCTCTTCTTGTATTGAGTCGTATTTTTTCTGAATTCTATAAATATCGTAATTAAATTTTTAAGGTTTTTCATAGAAAACTAAATATGATTTCATAAATCAATTATTAAATAAATCAATAATTAAAAAATATTGTCGATATTTTATAGTATATAACATAATTCTTCACTGATTGTAAAGATCGTAATTATAAAATTACGTTTGGTTTTTGTTTCTAGATATAGATATAACTTTTTTTTGACGAAATAATATAATAAAGCAATTTTTGGCATTTCTTTCGTTATTTTTTTTTGCAGTTTATGTTTCTTTTCTTTTTCTTTATTTTTTATGCTACAGAATCTTTTGAGGATGAATGACAACGACATACACTTTTAGTTGTTGCTGCCCGATATGGACGTTATAAAGTTGTTAAAATGTTCTAGCAAATTATAAATTAAATTTTTTACGGCAAAATGAATTTAAGCCAAAACTGATAAATTGCATATTTTTCTGTTGAAAATGTTTTGTAGATTCAATTATTTTTTATTTTATTTCCATTTTAGACATTATAATTACGAGGTGCTAATGTTAATCATATATCAGAAACCCATTCAGCAGAATGTGTTGATGGTTGGCATTTTTATTAAGAAGAATATAATAGATAAAATTGTTCTTTACATTTTTAGGTAGAATATTTATTATGAAATACCGATGAGATTACATTATAATATGGTCTTGTTGAAATACATATGTTGTGCTTTATTAGATTATGGTACATCAGTTAAATGAAAATTGAATAGGAGGGAAATGAACAGATCTCTTTAAAACATGAAAAACAGTTACACTTATATTTTTCACTCTCGAAAATCACATGAAATTGTTCAATGCCTTAATAATACAATGGATATTTTTATGGTTCTGCTTTTTGTGCAAACATATAGATTTTACATCCCGAACCCGAAATAAGGGAAAACTCAAATATAACAGATGCAGCAACCAAAATTAGAACTTGGGCTGTGTATAGATAGATGTAGCATTTGTGAAGTATTTATATTCAACAAAAGAACTGAAATTGCAATCAATATTTCACAAAATCCATGATTATGTAATTTTCGTTGCGTGCGCAACGGATCGAAGTAAGGCTTTTCCCGAAAAATGTAAGGGGAAATTCGCAAATTTTTCTGTTTTAAACTAAAAGAAAAACCGTGATTCCAATTAGTCGTTTTTGGACTGAAAAATGTTGTAAAATTTTCTCCTCTTCTCCCATAATGACGAATAAAATATTTTACTCTCACCGATTTTCCACAAACGAGACAAAGTCAGACGCCGGTCACAAACACGGTTATAAATTCCACGTGTTATGAAATAACATCTTTCCGTTTCCGGTTTTTGTAAGAATTTACATAAGAATAATGGATAGTTATAATAATTAAAAACCATCGTTTGTTAAGTGTTAATTTTTGCTTTTTGAAAAAAGGCCAGAAAGGTTAAAAAGGTGTAACTATATAAAGAAAATGAATTATACTATTGTATTGTATAAACCTAATTAATGTTAAGTTGATAGTGTTGTTCATTTTCTTATATGTGTAATTTCGTTTTACAAAATGTACAAAATCTTAAAAATAAAATTGAAACCCCATATTATATTCCTATATGAATGCATATATATAGCGTAATTCTGTGTAGCATATACACTCCTGCATTTTATATAAAATTCAATTTTTTACGTTTATTTATATGCTCAGTGCTCATTTTCTTGTGCCTGGAGAAAAGTGGGAGAACATAATTTTGTTGGCGAGTGTATGTTGAATTTACAAATCAAATACTTAATCCAATAGTGTTAGTGTGATGCTGTGAAGTTGGTAACAAGATGCCTATAATGATATAAAATATCATTAAACAAAAGTAGCAGAATTTATAATATCGGAGTATTTTATATATAAAGCGGATTATCTTGGTTGAAAATTAAAACAGCAACGATGTAATTTTTCATAAAAATTTATAATTATGTTCTTGATTTCGATTATTAAAATGTGATGAAAAAATAAAAAATTCAATTTAGAATCGTTTAAATTTTTGATCGAATTTTTATATAAAATATGGATTCAACTCCTAAACTTTTAACATAAATATCAATGGAAATGTTTTTTTAGTAGTAGCATTAATTAAATTAATATCTTATGTAAGCAACGATTGTCAGTATTCATTGGTTAAATTTATAAAAGGTAAAGGAGTAGAAATAATAGATTAGACTAATGGAGAAAACGTAGTAGAAACATTCTTATCGGTGAAGAACGGCAACAGTGAACATTAAATAAAAAAAAGATTGTTCGTATTTTGTAATCGGAGTTGGTCGGTGATATTGTGTATTTTAATTTATGTTCTACTCTACAGGATTTATTTATTTTTATTTTTTATTTTTTTGGTTGTTTTGTTTTACATAAAAACTTGAAATTTTGACGGCAACATTAGAGTTTCATAATGACAAATATAAAAAACTAAAAAATGTTTGTGAATCATACATGCCGGTGTCAAAAAAATGTGAATGTGAAACGCTTAGGTTTAAGATATATTGAAATTAAGTTTTTTACATTACTAAATAAAAATTGAAAATGTACAAAATAACCAAAACAGTTGTTCGATTAATCCAAGTACAATTACAATGAAACAGTAATTAAAAAACTTTTGTGTTCAAATGCATGGAGTTCTTTGTTAGTTTGGTTCTTTTTTTGATGTACAGAGCGGATAGAGTTTGGGATAATAAAATAAATAAATAAATTTTCATATTTGTAAGTATTTATCAAAAAAAAAAAAAACAAATAATGTAATTTGTGTTTTATAATAACATCACATAAAAAGTTCCTTGCAATGGATTAGTGAGGAACTTTAAAAAAATACTATATAGATTTATAATGTACTTAATTGAAATTTTTGAAACCCTATCGTCATCACAAATAAAAATAAATATACTTACTTATTAATAAAAATCAAGAAAGAGTAAAAAATAATGAATTAAACAAAAAATCTAATTCAATTTTTTTGCTTATTGATTTGTTTTGATGTTTTTTAAAATTTTTTATTCTAAAAGAAAAACGACGTGTTTGTGCATGTGTTTCATTGTGTAAGTGCTTACTACTACAAAGATAAATAGTATTAGTATTGATATAATTATATATAGAAAATAAGTATCACAAGTGTAACAAAATATTCCAAAATCTCATTTCATTTATAGTATGGTGTTTATTTATATTTAAAAAAGATAAATATAAGAGAGAAAAAATAGTTACGAATAAATTTTAAAGTGAAAAAATATAGTATTTCTTGTCTTTTGATTTTTGAAAATTTTTCACGAAAACAAACGAAAACTAGGAT
This sequence comes from Pedicia rivosa, assembly GCA_963082725.1. Lineage (NCBI taxonomy): Eukaryota > Metazoa > Arthropoda > Insecta > Diptera > Pediciidae > Pedicia > Pedicia rivosa. The sequence goes on from OY720155.1 coordinate 406,260, forward strand.
ACATTTTTCCACTACATTAAAATTTTTACCATGGATATATTACCAAGTGGAAACATTTTTCGTGAACTACAAGATATTCATGATACGGGATACTTTTCATCACAGGCATCAATAGAAGATCTATGGCAACAGGTAAAATATAATTTAAATATATTTTAAATTTATGATTTGTCTTTTACTTAGAATAAAAAATTATTATAAAATTAATCTTCTAAACATTTATTAAAAATAAATAATAATAAAATCAGAATTGTTATTAGGTAGTAAGGTAGTAAGTAATAAGGTAGGTAGTAAGTAATAAGATTTTTTATAGTTGAAGTTTGATATTTTTAGTTATAAACGGATGCGCCTAACTAATAAAAAAGTTTAACATTATATTATATACTTAATTATTATCGTATGCATTTAATAATTATGTAATATAACATATTTTTCTATATAAATTGTTTTTGAAATTAAAGGCAGGGCTTGCTGAAGTGATTATTAATTACAAACAAAGAAAACAAATTACGAGAGACACTAGACTTCCTAATTATCCAGTATTTCTTCATTGTTTTTGTTATTAACGTCAAAACTAATTCTTTAATGAATCTAATCTTTTTAGTAAATACAATAACATAAAAAAATTTCTTAAACTTTCTGACTTCTTCATCAAATGAAAATTCTTAATAAAAACCTGACTGTTTTTATTATATATTTATGTATGTAGGCATGTATGCAAATGGTATATTATATACTTTTTATAAATGGGTATGGATATTGTAATAAAAAATTTGTATACTTAAGTATACTTTTTTTTAATGTGTTTTATGCATTATACTAATACGTTATTTTTATATAAAAGCATATATGTATTCATAAATAATTTTTTAAATACAAGTAATAATTATGAAAATGTTATTTGTATGTATAGATACGTGTACTACAAATTTTAATATTTAGAAAACTGAGTTTTTTAATGCTTAGTTCGTATATGTTTATTATAATAGTATGATATTATTAAATGCTTATGTACTTATCTGTAGGTAATAAGAAAACTTGTTTACATATTAACAGTGATTTAGCGGATTTTTGTATATATATGGTAGGTTCTTATATTAAATTATTGTTTTTCCGTATTCATTAGATATAAATTGAGTACTTTACTACTTAAGTTTTCATATGAATTGAGTAATAGTTTTTTCTCAATTGTAGGATAATAGCTTTATTAATTGAACATTCTGTTCTTTCTTATAGCACATTAAAATCGTATCTTATTGTGTTTTTGGAACGAAAATGGAAAAACAACTTAAATGTCATTGAATGATATTATAACATAGCCCATGTTATAGGTCAAGTCTAGATTTTATAGAGTTAGATGGTTTACCTTCATTTTTTATTATATCAGAATGCGATTAGAATACGTAATATAATATTATATACCTACTTACTTAATTTTATTGTATGTACACAAAAAAAAGGTTCAAAATTTTTAATCAATTATTATTTTTTGAGTAAAACAAGATCTTTTGTATTCCATTTAGTTCTCGTAGATAAATAATAAGTCAAATGTAAATAATATATGAGAATTGTGAATGATTCATCATGAATAAATTAAAATAGCTAACTAAAAAGTAGAGTATGAAAATTTCAATTAAAAAATGGAATGAAATTATTAAGTAAGTAGATAGGTATATTAGTTATTTAGTAAATATGTGAGTTAGTCTATCTAAAGAGTTACTGTATTGCTTAAATATTACTCTCAATTTCCTATAGTAAAAGCTCCAAAAATAAATAATGGAAAACATGTCATGAAACATGTCATACTTAGATGATATATTCTTTTAAAGGAAGTACATATTATAACGAAAATGATTGTGCTTTGAGAACTCGTTTTTTGTTGATACAGTTTCATGAAGACACAGAATAATTTTTTTACTAATATGCTATGCGTATCTACCATTTTTACTAGTTCATTGTTATTTACAAAAATTTATTAAAATTCATCGTCTGTAAATTCCTATACAATGTTACAGAACTAACTAAGTACCATATGTTATATAAAGTCAAGTCATATAATTTTATAATTGTTCTGAATTTTCTCTGAAATCATAAATTCTTTCTGAAATTTTTGTTATTTGCTTCACTATGCTTTAAAATTTAAAACAAAAACTTCGCCAAACTTTTAGGAATTACATCATGGGTATATTATTTCGACAGATTATCTTAGTATGCATGACAAAATCATTTTTTCTAATACTTACTTACATACAAATACATATAACAATAAGAATATTTTGTTTTCTTTATACATTTATATTCACTTAAAAAATTAAATATTCGTTGGTTATCTCATATTTTTTTATTATTATTATTTTTTGTTATTGTGTTTTTTAGATGTGATGAATTTTTAAATAGACTTTCAAAAAATATGAATGTGTACGACTATAGATATAATATATACTTTCATTGTGATTCTTTAGCGGGATTCAACGTCTTTAATATTGTTGTTATAAGTATTAATAAGTAGGTATTATATATGACTAGGGCTGCCACCTATGCAATAGAAGGCGTTAGGAGGACAATTTTCTGAAGGTATTATTCGTAATTTTTGATTAAAAAAACTATTTCAAGCTGCAATGAAAAAAATAATACTATGATAAAATAAAAAATAATAAATCTATAATTAAATTAAAAAGAAAAACTATTATTTAAAAATGTATTTCTAAGTAAGTAGGGAAATTTTGAAAAAATGTCTTGCTTCGTACCAATCCAACCATCAACCAAACAGGTTTTATCTATTTTACATAAAAGTAGTAGTAAATTAAAGATTGTTCGTTTTTCCAGTGAATTTCGTCGTTTTTATATTACAGAATTTAGAAATTAAGTATAAAGTTTTTTTTGTTGATTTGCATGAAATTACTAAAATAAACAAAATACATATGTACCTACCGACTTCCATACATACTGAATTTCTAATAAACTGACTGATTAATGAACTTATTTAATAAGTATTGGATAATTAATTATTTTAGGTACTTCGTGTTTAAATGGTGTTCAATATTTAAAAATTTATTTTACAAAACTATGACAATATAATCGACATTGTTTTTATCAATTTAAGGATATAACTATGAATTAGCTACATACTAATTAGATGGTCTTAAAACTTAATTTGAAGGAGAAACTGATTACACGATCAACAATACAATATAAGTATGTGTCTTCTAACGTTTATGTTCGTAATTTTTTATTTTATCAATTCCAATTTTGAAAGACAGTGCCGAGTTTTACAACATTTTGAGTAAAAACAAAAGAAAAAAAATTATAATTTAAATAATTACATTAAAGTTATTGTGAAACTCGATAAGATTTGTGTGCGACAGAAATTTTTTTTCACATAATATCCAGTTTGATAAAATATTTTAATGTATAAAACTTCGTTAGATTTCAATCAATGATACAAATAAACAAGATATTTTGGACAGCAGTTCAATTTTCGTTCAAGTTCGCGCATGTGACGTCACATTAGGCTTTTTTAAATTTAAACCAACCAAAAATCTATGTTTTATACTTCCCACCAATCAAAAATATGAGAATCACATAAGGCCTAAAGAAGAGAGGGAAAAATGCGCACTAACATATCATGTTTATTCGTATCATGGATTTGAATAAACAAAACAAAATACTTGTTTTTCTATCGGTATAAATATTGTCGTTAACACCGCCTATATACTTAGAAAAACATAATTCCCCGACCGGTTTTTTTTTTCATAATTTTTTTCTCTTGCATGCACGATTTTTTTATAGTAAAACCAGACTTTTTTTTTACGCGGAGTTTAAAATCTTCTGTTATCAGCCAAACCCTTATACTACTTATTGAAGCATACCTACCAAATTAAGTAGATTATTATTTTATCGTACAACACACACATATCTATACTTATATGGTTTGACAAAAATATACTTTATAATTCAATATTATACTTATTTATTGATAGTAAATAAATAAAAATAGAATTATATATCAGATCTCATTAAATCTTGTTTTTTAAATGCTTAGTTTTTCAATACTTACTTACTTATTTTAATATTTTTGAAATTACAAAAAAATACTCGATAAACTTTAACATACCTACATATTCTTCTGTTAATTTTACATCATATTCTAATTCGAACATACATCTGTTTTATTCGGTTCGAAACTAAATTGATATATTTATTTTAGATATGAATTGAATTTACCAATTACATAAGGAGATTCGTTACATTCGTTGAACGAATGTAAAATAAAATAGGTTGCTATATTTACTCTACTTAAAACTATGAAAAGATTATAAATAAGTATGCAAGAATTATAGATGTGCATGCGTGCACAGAGAATATCAATTTAATTAATACTTAGAAAAATCTGTTTTGTGTGAATTTTTTTATACATTCTGTAATTTTTATGTGTATTTCGCATATCAGCTCTCGCCGTTTTAGTTTTTAAATCTCTTTCTTAACCTTCAAGCCTTAGCGATGAGATAATAATGAAAATGAATTTATGATGCTAATTTTTTTTTGTTTTCTTGATTTGTGCTGTTTTTTAAGAAATTTTGTTTATAAGAAACGAATAAATCAATAATTAGCATTCTGAAATTAAAAAAAAAATGATATAGAATTAAAAATTATATTAAAAATTATATCATAAAGAAAAAGTGGGTTAGATTTACCACCATATTTATTTTTTGAATTTTGATCAAGTATCTACTTAAAAGTAAGTATATATTTGCACTCTCATTTGAGGATGTTTTTTTGTATATACTATATAAATTGTTTACTATACAAAAACTAGTAAATATGCTAAGATTAATACTTAGTAAGTAAGTAAATATATCATCATTTTATAAATATGAGCATGTCATGAATCATGTATTGTAGAATAATGGAATTCTTATTAAATAAGCTCTATGAATGAATTATTATTATAATTTTTTTAACGAAAACAATATAAAATAATTGAAATAGTATATGTATGCAGTAGCGTTTGATGATGATGACTAATTTCACAAGATTCACAAGACCAATTTGAACTTTAAATTAAAAGAATTAATAAAATCTGCTTTTATAAGAGTGATGTTTTTGATGATGAATGATGAAAAAATTATACTTAGTGATGTCATAATCTATTAAAGCGGGCTTTTTTTCTGTTCAATTTAATTTTTCGATTAGTAAGTAATGTAAAATATAATGCAACTTGTTTTGAAATTATAAATAAGTTATGACTCAAAAAATAAACTATAAAAATTTTTGTAGTAAAATTTCCAATTGGGTTCGAAAATATATAATATGTATATATTTTCTTTTATAATAATTTAATTAATATTTTCATATATATTTACATATTTTATAATTAAATATTTTATAATTAAATATTATTATGATTATTAAGTAAAAATACAAGGGAAAATTTAAATACAAAAATACTAGTGAACGAATATAAATTTGTGATAAAAACACATAATTTGTGATAAAATTTTCAGATATGCAATACTTTTAGTCATGCCGGATATAATATGTCAATTTTTCAAAAATTTGTATATTATTATGAAAACAAAATTAGATAGTACATTATTTTCGAGAAATATTTACTTATACTTAATTTAAAGTATAGAATTTAGATCAACAATTTACGTCAGGCACATAAACAGTGTGATTGCGAATACTTAAACTATAAGCACAATAAAATTAAAAAAAATTATTACTTGGGAATTCTTCTCGTGATTTTTTAATTCATAGTTTTCAATTTAGGAGACTTATTGTTTTCATCAAGAAACTTTTTACCTTTTACTAATTTTTTTTGGGTATGGTTATTGTTAGTACAAGTACATTATAATTTTATGTGCATTTTATATTTTATTCTGTTTCTTCTTAGTTTTTTTCACCACCAAAATCTACTGTTAATTAACATAAAAAGTGATATTCCTCTATACATACTTCTTTTTTTTATTTAATTTAATAAAACAATTCTTCGTTATTTTTACTATATATAATTTCTGGTCTTATCAAATTGAATAATTTATATTACTTTAAGCAGTTGATATATATACTTAACGAGTTTTTTAATAGATTATTAAGAATAGTTTAAAAAATAGTCCTAAAGATGAGAACTTAGTTCTTGAAAAGTACTTCCATATTTAAATAAAATTTTTAAAATATTATAAATTATCTGATAATTAAAGTAGGATGAATGAAATATTCAAAATTTGTATTTGTTATAATACTTACATATTTCTTTACGAATACTTAAATTTCTTTTAATTTAATATATGGAAATACAGTCCAGTCAAAAGAAAACAAAACAAGTTTATCTGAGTGTTATCTTTGTCAATTTCAATGTAATAAGTTTTTTTATGACTATAAATAAGTTTGACTCATTGTTGTTTCTTTTTAAGTTTATATTTTTGAAGTATATATATATATATATATATATATATATATATATATATACAGTATAGTATAGTATAGTTTATAGGTGCAATGTTATTTACATTTACAAACTTTATGTATGAAACAACATTTGTCAACTGTTGTCAATCTTATATATTGTAAATATGCATACACAGTAGGTATGTTTTGTGTCTTTTATGAATTATCGGATTAAAAAACTTAGTAACTATATTTGGTAACGATTCAGCAGTCGTTGCTGTAATTGGAGCAAAGTTATAATAACGAACTTTGCTCTATTTCTTCCAGAAAAATGATTAAATTTGTGTTTTTTTTGGAATGGGGTCAAAGATTAATGTCTCCCATTAATGTTAAAATTTTAATATTCTTTTCCTTATTATAAAAATTCCAGTTATATTAATATATTTACAAATTTTTAGTTCCTTAAGAAAATTAAATTTTTTCGCTATTTTTGATTTTTCATGAGCATCGTTCATATTCTCTGATATTTCATGATTGTTTCTTACTTTTATATAATTTGAAACTTCAATTAAATATGTTGAACTGTTACGGGTTTATTGGCTAATACTATTTATTGATTTATTTATTATTGCATAAGTATGTGATAATCTTGTAAGTAAAACTGCTTTTTTTCTTGAATTTTTTCTATGAATTTAATGAATTGAATTTCACATGAAATTAGTAATTCTGAATAATTATTTCAGTATTTTTTGTTCAAATCATTACGAAGTTAAATTATAAATGTCAATTAATAAAAATAAACATTAAAAATAGATTGATTTGATTGACTTGCAGCCTAACACTTTATTGAAAATATAAAAATGTCTTTTTTTGGTGTATTAGACCAGTTTGTTTACTTTTTGAATTGTTTTTTTATGATAATTCTTTTTTCAAATTCTATTTTTTTCTTTTTATTTTAATTCATTCATGTGAGTAAGACTTTTCAATTTATATTTATATATTCACCAATTGAGTCTCATCTGGCCACATTCAAACATATGTCAACTAAATAAAAACAAACAAAAATTGATCTTTAAAGAAAAATAATTTAAATTCAAGCGTATAAGCAACACTTGTTTGTTTCATGAATTTTTTATAATTATATTTAAAACTTAAATATAAGAGTCATTGTAAAATTTATAATTAATATTTTTATATATATTTTTAAATATAAATGTAAAATTAATTTTTGATACTTAAATTGTTATTTACCGATACTTATAAACATACTATACTTTGTTATGGGTTTTCTGTAAGGCGTCACAATTTAATGTTGATGTAAATTATTTTGTTCTTCCCTGCTAAATAAACACCCCATAGATTGTCGTTATATGTGATATTCTCCAAATCAATCCTTAAAAATATACGGAAACATATATAGATCTTGGAATATGTACCTTGCGTAGTACAAAATTTCCTTACCTATCCGAAAAATTTTAATAGACGTTCTAGTCGCTGCTACTTTACAATCTATATGAGTGAATATACATAAACCGGACTAATTGATGTTCCGATTCTGTATCGGGAATAATAATAAAATATATAGATAAATTAAAACATCACTGTTTTTAGATATTGTCGTAATCTATTTTCACGCTATTTAGTTTGATATTTTTTATATATAATTTTAAATCAAAGAATTTACTTAGTATTAAAATTTATAACAATAAAAATTGTTTAAAACTATTTAAGTAAAAAATAACTGAATTCTCACAATAACATTTACATTGTTTGTAAATTATTTAATTTTGGTTTTAAATAATAACATTAATAAAAAATTTAAATTCAGGAGCAATACTATCCATAGGTACTATTATGAATAGTTTTCTAAATTCATATCTATGAATAATTAATCCTTTCTCCCTAAAATTTTTTTTTTCGTGCCCTGCACAAATCCTTGGAAGCTATTGATGAAGTTAATAATAATATAAAGGAATGTTGATAATTATTTGTTTTTCATTACTTATAAAAACTAATATACTTATAATTTAAATATGTTAAAATGAATATAAATCGCGGCGTTTGAATGCCGGCATTATCGTCTTTTAAATAAGAAACACATATTTTTATATTTAGATTCACTCATATAATGACATCTCTTCTTCCTGTCTGCAACTGATACAATTTCCGCTAACAAAATTATGTACAACATTTATATAACGTGTAAGTAAGTATGAGGTGCCTATTTAATTGAGTTAAAGTTTTTGCATTTGATGAAAAACATATTCACAATCCCAGTACTTATATATATATACGTACATACTTATATTGTTGTATTCAGAAAGAGTATCTACCTGTGATTATATTTTAAACTGAAGAAAGAATAAATCTTTTAAAAAATATATACGAAATCTTAACACTAAGTAAGTATATTTTTATTGAAATTTATAATGCCATACCTTATTGTGTGAAAAGAAATCTGTAATCGCACGTTACATAAGCACTTTTAATACTATATTTTGTTAAAAAAAGTGACAAATAGGTATTTATTTAAAAAATTAAATAAATGTTTTAAACAAGTATAACGGGTCTTTAGTTTCTAAATAAAATAATAATTTCTTTTTACTCAATATTTATCAGAGTTTTTATTTTTTTATTTTTTACTAAATTTATAATTTTTATAATATATGGAAGGTTTTTTAAGGAAACATGTATATGTATATAATAGTTACATATTCCAAATCCATTCAACAATAGCTGGATCTCAGATTGAAATAAGTATCTATTCTTATATACTTTTAAAATAATAAACGAAATAATAACCAATAATTTTTTTTTAAATAATTTAAATTTTTTTTTCAAAACTATTAAATTATAATTTTTCCATCTCAAAACAGTAATTTTATGGAAGATAATGAATAATTTTGCCCACAAGTTTTAATTTTAGAATATTTAAAGTTTTATTTAATTAATTAAAATTTTTTTATAATAAACAGTAAGTTATTGTTTTTAATTAAAAATTTTCTATGCCTTTTATTTCTGACTTAAAACAAATTAGCTGTCACTTTTATAACTAAAAATGATTTGCGCATATCTATAGTGTTCTTATTTTATATATAAATCTATTAACTGAATTAAATCACGTGTTTTATGTAAAATGTTACCAACATTTAATACGTATATTTGATGTATTAAAATCTTCCCAAAATCAAACGATTCCAGTAAAATTTAATAAAATAATAATAGTAATCAAAATTTATTTTTTACTTGTGGTTCAACCAATGATTTTTGATTAATATTGAAGACATCAAAAAAGAAGAACAATGTTTCTTTTTCTATTTAAAAGACTAATGTTAATTTAATTTTAACGCAACAATTTTGAACAAAATATTTTCTCTAATGCAAATTGAGATTTTCTTAGCTATGCCTAAATTAAGTTCAATTATCATACATGGAAATTAGTGAAATTATCGTAAAAATATTTGGAAAGTTTACCTTATGGAAAAAAAACTATAATGTTTTTCAGTACTTTTATACTTAATATCTATTTCTTTAATAAAATTAAATTTTTTTTAATGTATTGGACAAGTAAAAATATTTTTAATGTATTGAACAAGTAAAAATATTTAAATTATTTTTTAATACAAAATATATATCTATGTTCTCTTTTTGAAATCCATTTGAAGTTATCAGTGAAGCGATTCTGCACATTTATCGACTTCGACACATATTTATCGATATAAGTGACGTCGCGTTGTGTACCATTACGTAGTTTTGCCTGTGTTTTTTCGTCACTCACACAAGAAAGTTTTCTACATTGAATTAGTGAACTCTCTCGTTTTCGAAGTTACGTTTAATAAACGAGCGCAGCCACACTGCCATTTTTCATATTTTTATCACCACCTTTTTATAAAATGATAAATATTTGTTATGATTTGACCTGACAAAAAAATCAACAAAAATAACAACCTTAAATTTTCAAAATAAATTAATTTTTTTTTCAATTTTAATCAATAATAATAATTGATTGAATAATGAAATTAATTATAAACATAAAATTATTAAATTTAATAATAATAATAATTTAATTTTAATTATTATTAAATAATAAATATTTTTAATAATAATAAATAAATTTGTGGTGTACGAGAAAAAAACAAGAAAATGTAAATCAAGCGATGTCCAAGTTATTTTAATTTTGGTGTTGGATTGACATGAAATCCTACAAAAAAGACTAACGTCTACACGCACTAAACGTTACTAAAGAACTAAATGACAAACTCCAAAAATACAACAACAAAATATTATGAAATTCGACGTAAGTTTATTGGTTGATTCTCGAACAAAAATAAGTGACGACATACGTTTTTGTATAACGATAAATTTATCGAGATTGTTTGCCAGAATCGCTACACATGTCTTTGTTTATCGAGTACCAACTAGCGCAACCCAACAAAAAACCATTATGAAATTTTGTAAACTGCCATTAATATTTTTCAGAAACCAAATTTCTTTATACTATTTAACGTTCGTTAGTATATTTTAAAAATTTAATACATATATGTACTATAATATAAAAAAGTAGTTATTTCTGTTATCTCGTAATAATTTATATCTAAGTAATAATTTATTTTCAATTCCAAATATCTAAAAAAAAATTAATCTTATTAATGTTCTATTGGCATTTCACACACTTTTTGATGAAATATTATTTTTTCTCCTAATAATTAATAAGAATACTACTTAAACAGCTCAACCGCAGCTAATGAATCATATATATATATATATATATATATATATAGTTATAAATGACAAACTCTTATGACGTGTCGTTTTGAAATTATATTATATACACACGGTTTTATTTTGTTGATTTTGTTGAACGATAAAAAATATCTTTTGCATTTTTAACATTTAAAATTTTGTAGTCCATAACAGATCATTTATTTTCGATGGTATATAATTGTACAACTTTATTTATGTGTAAGCACCTTTAGTCTTGATCATTATTAATCCACTCATTTACACACTTTCACAAAAAGGCTTACGTCATGAATTGTTTAGTTTTATTAATAGATGTTAAAAATGCATCCCTTTTTTTAAGTAATTCAGTATTAATAACTAATTTAATCTCAAGTAGAACCTATATAATCGTAACAATTATTTAACCCATTTCGTAAATTATAAAAACTGTTATTTTTAATTTAAAAAATTAAATGATCACTTACAAACAAATAAATAATTATCATCAACCCTTAATATTTTAGTTATTTTAATAGTGATTAAACAATAATTTTGTGGTTACACAAAATGATGTTTTCGGTGACCATTTTAATTTAAGCTTAATAAGATTCAATTCTTTATTTATTTATAATACGGCAAACTGAAATACTTTTTATAATGCACAAACATTTTAAATATTACTTATAGTTTCACTCGCAAATCAAGGCTTTCAATTATTTCACTAACCAATTTATCATGCTATTAGTGAATACATAAATAAAATAAATTCTTCATAGAAAAACATTATTTTAATTATAACGTAAAATAGTTTATATACTTTTAATTTGGTTAGAGCAGAAAGTGTAATTAAACAAAACACGAAAATGCAATTTTAATGGTAAAAATATATCAAAATTTAGTTTAAATTGTCCAAAACATAGGATATTATTGTTTTTAATAGCGTGTAAAAGATATGTAAAAAGAAATATGATCGAATAATTACTTATAGAAATTCTTGCAAAAAGCTATCAAAATCCAACATTAATCTACATATAATGTAAAGTTAATGAAAGACAAATCTTTTATACAATACTATTCATGTTTCTCAATGTAATGTTGAGTTTAATCCAATTTTGAAAATAAAATCAACTTAATCAAATTTTTTTTGTTGATTCCCCCATTTTATACATAAAATAAATATAGATGCGTATATATATTTACTATTTACATCTAAGTACAATAATATAAACCTACATTTTCGTCGTATATTTTATTTTTTATATAATATATATATTATATTTTTATATATGTTCTTTTCTCTTATTATAAAATTAGGATTCATATTATATTTTAAGTAAATTATAATTAATTCGATTAATGATGAAAATTAAAATGTTTATCTATTGCAAGTTTTCAAATTTTTTGGTTAAACGAAATTAAAGAATACAAATGAAAATAATTCCATATGTAAATCATTGATTCTTATTGAATTTTTATTCTTAGTGAATATTAGAATCATACACAAATAATTATAATCAAATGAATGAAGTAGTACTAGTACTACATTCAGAATTTAAACTTTAAATGTAATTTCTAGAGACTGCTAATTAAAATGGATAAATATTGCACTGACGCATAGTCAGTCGCAATGGAGAAATCCCTGTTATATGATCTAAAAAATATAGATAAACACAAAAACCTTTCCCGTTCTTGAAATAACTTGAAACTTTAAAGTATTTATAGATAACGTAAAATAACAAATCATATGCTTCACATACAGAATAAATATATAATTGCTATATATTTATACATAACATATCTAAATGTATTTGTATTGCGACGTACTTTTTAGTTTCATATAAGTAAATCTTTTAATCCGATTCGATTTATAGTTTATCTCATGAAAAATTCTTTGTAATTTTAATCAGAAACGTGAATATATTTTTAATATTATTTTCTTTGTTGTGACTATTGTTCGATTATGAAATGTTTCAGATTTATTAAATACTTTCATTCTAAATTTTTATTTATACATTCACAGACATATTAAATATTTATGTAAAAGTTATGAAACATTCAATATGATAGAAAACTCTTTTAGATATCTAAATAGAAAGATATATAAAATAAGATTACATGAAAAAGGGAATATAGAATAAAGTTTCAAAGTTCAAACCAAAGGGAAAACTGAAGTTCTAATAAACATTTACGAACTAATTCAATTTATTTTTGGTTTTCCCTTTTTGTGATAAAGTCCAAACATATAGAAAAATGTGTGTTTTTATAAAAATTCTAAAATTATTGGGCAATTATTCGAATAAACATTCGTTGAATAAAATAGGTTTTTGAATATGGAATATTGAAATTAATAATGCATATGGTTAAAAATCAAATTTTTAATAAGAGTGAAAACATAGAAATAATATAAAAACTCATTCTGATTTAATGCAAAAAACTCAGTTAATGAAATACATATATCTTAATTACATAACTTTTCTGAACTTTTGAAATATCAAATTTTTTGATAAAACAAATTAGATGTAACTAAGTTTTCATTTAATTTTTCAACATTACCAACCAAGAGGTTTGTAAAATATATGATATAATAAAAGTAATGCTTACAATTTATTTTGTTTTAGGATAAGAAAAAATTGCACAAGGAAAATGAAATATTAAAGTAGTATGTAATTATAAAAATTATTATTATTGTTAATCAACCCTTATTATTTAATTTTTTTCATTAATTTTCAATATTCAGTTACATTGTCCTGTATTTTCATTGATTCAATAAATTGTGTCTGCGAAATTACAAAAAAAAAATTAAGACCTATATATTACATTTTATAATTGTTATACACTGTTAATAAAAATAAAATTATTTAAACTACTGTATAATTTGATCATACATTATATTATTTATATTTCAACTGTTGGAGTAACAATGTGCAATTTTTTTTGCAAAATTTGTGAATGGTGGGGTCAAATTTTTGAAATGGAGAACCCATTGAATTTTTGTCCTAATTATTTGAGGAAACATTAAGGCAGAATTTTGTAATTTTTTAACCAATTCACTCTAATGCTCTTATAACTTAAATACTTATACTATTAAGATGTGAAAAATAATATTATACTTATCTATGTTCAATTTAATTGCATTTCGATTCCAACCATTTTTACATTTATTTATTTCGTTTCAATAATGTCTTGAAATATTAAATATATAATAAATTTCTTAATTTTTTACCTAATAATATATAAATTATATATTTTAATAATTTATATTGAACTTCTAGACAATGTTCTTGCTTTACGTGGTCAAATTTCAATATAATTATTTTGTCGTCTGTTTCCGTCAATATATATACATTTCCTCTGTACATGACATCCGCACATGCGTACTATTTGAACTTTTTTCCTAAATAAGTTTGCTATCAGTTAAATTTAATTTATTGACTACCTATGATTATGCAACTTTTTTACCACTATTAAATAAATTAAACCAATATATTTATATAGTATGCACATTACAAATATAATTTTTTTTAAAAATTTTGCTCAGTAAAGAAATTTACAATAGTTTGCATATGAACGGAATGTAAGAATTTAATGTATAATATGTACTGAAAATATTGTAATTGATAGGGGCTACAAAACACATAATTAAATGCTATGCAAAATACTCAACAACAATTAAGATTTAAGACAAATATCTGAAGTACTTATTTTTAAACAATTGAAAATACTTAACAAAAACATTATCAACAAGAAAACCTTAAATATTTATTAACTTCTAAAAACGCATAAATAAATATGTATAAACAAATTTATAATAACTAATATAATAAGCAAAAAGAAATGTAGCAAACACTATTTTTTAATAACTCGATTTTTTATGATTATTTAATTAAAACATTTTTGTTGTGTTATTCAAAGCAGCTTCAATGAAATCAACCTATAAATTTTGAATAATTATTTTGGTTTGCTTATTTTTTCATTCAGTTGAGTTCAACTTCTTATCTAGTTTTCATTTGTTATATCTTACTATACATATATTGTATAACATCAAAAACAATGTACGAGACAAATGAGTGCTAAAATAATTCGCCCAGGTATAAACAACTTTTTATTGCAATATTCGCTCAACTATCTATATTATTATATAGACAAGAAGAATTACTTAAGTTCATGTGGGATACGAACTTTGAATGCTAATGTTCTGAAAAAATGTAATAACAAACTACATATATACTATAATAATGATAGTGTTTTTTATGTAATAAGAGTTAAAGTTAAATTTTGATCTTACTTTTTGTAATTATTGTTGGTTATGTCAGTTCAATTTATAAAGGGCATACAAAATAATTTTAATTATATTGATCATAATTAACTAAAATAAAATACCAATATTTTTTGTATTAATTAAATTAAAATGATTTTTTTTATCGTTTCAGACTTGTTATGAAATGGAACGATATTTAAAAGATGAACCCAAATTACAATCATTCAAAAAACTTCCAACTGATTTAGATACACCATGGGATTTATTTACAGCGCCATCAGTGGCTGCAAAATGGAAAGTAGAAGTGGATCCATTATGTTTAGAAGAATTAAATATAACTGAACGGAATTTAGATTCACTATCAACTAGTTCAGCATCATCAGCTTGCTCTGGTGTGTCATGGGATAGTTCACTCAGTTGTGCGGTTGTTGTTAAAAAGGAACGTTTAGATGATGATTATGAAGATAATTCAGATAGCTACGAAGATCATGATAAATTATTCAATATTAGTGCAATGCCGGTACAAACAAAAACAGAAAATTCAATTGAACTAAGATTAGTAGCTAGAAGAACGGATCATAATGAGATATTACCCACCCTCACCCCGCCTTCATCACCAGAATCTGTTAGAAATACAAATAGTAGTATAGAACCCGAACTTGCTTTATTGGGACCTCAAGGGCTTGTTAGAGTATCAGCAACTGCTCATATCGCAAGAAGTGCCATATTACGATTACAAACAACACCTAGTAAAAATACAGTAGGTGTTGCTAGGTTTATTCAGGTTAGCCAAGGACTTCCAACAACGATTACACATAAAAGTACAAGCACGAGTTCACCAGCATCACCTGCATCGACGGGTAATGCATCGACATTATGCAGTTAATGTTAAATTACTGATGTTATAATTTACATTTTTTATTTAGTTGCAGCAAAACATCACCAAAGACAACATGATCACAGCCCCGATTCGAAAAGAAGAATACACAAATGTCAGTTTCTTGGTTGTAAAAAAGTTTATACTAAAAGTTCACATCTAAAAGCACATCAAAGAACACATACAGGTACGATTTTGATATATAAATAAACTACATACATATAATAATATTTTTTTCGATTTAAAATTATATGTTGGGAAACTTAAATACCATTTTATTCTTTATATATAAGCCCACATAATCAGTAACGCCTAAAGAAGATAAAAGTTAATATATCATACCAAAATAACATTATCCTAGTTATTTTCAATGCTCATTTTCAGATAAAAATGCTAAAAAAAAATAAGGAAAGTTTCTCACATTTTTTAATAATTAATAGAAAAATCAAGAGAGTTTAAAATTCAAATTTTTAAATTAATTTTCAGTTCATTTAAACATGCTTCAAAGTATACTTTGGTACTGATAATTTCGTTATCTCAATGGGGGATTTAGGCTGCTTGATTTACTAACGATTGCTTATCGAAAAATGTCAAAACAACTAACAATAATTTTTACAGGGACCCTATTGATGAGAGTTACTCTTTCACAGCGTGGCTTTTTAAATTATGAGGTTGGCGCAATCCCTGTGAAACATAATATTGTTTATTGAAAATAATATTAAGAACTAATATTTTAGCAAAATTCTAAATTATCATTGGAAACGAATGACATAATAATATTTCGTTTAGCTAATTTTATAATTTCACATAGATAACTTTCCGCTTCATTGGTAATTATCAAATATATTACATATAAACACCACTTCAAATGCTCTTAATCTACAGTTAAACAGTAAGCTCATAAGCTTGGTTTCAACGCTTAGCAAAAATATAAAATTCTTTTAATCACTGAACATATTATGTATTAATTTTATGTAATCTAAGTTTATGCGTAATTTTGGTCTTTACTTATTGGTATGACAATGAAAGCTCAATCATCATGATACATGATATGTGTAGTAATATATTCTCACTAATACTTTCATCAGAAAATCGAGGTATAAAGTATTTAATTGAATTTAATTGTTTTAAATTTTTATTTTAAATAATTAAATTATTCATTTATGTGTAGACCCCCGTTATGTAACTTTCAAGTGTTTCAAACCGATTTAAAAAGAACTAACTTATATAACTTATATAATATATTGATTTTATTATTATAATACAATATAATAATAATGTAGGAAAAGTCCTGTCCATTTTCTCTTCTTTAATCTAAATTCCCTTTATAATAAAAATAATAGGCATGAATTTTTCATGTTTCTTTGTCTTATTGGTCATGACAATGTATACAGAGGGTTAAATGACAATGATACAATATTTTTACTAACGTTCTTGAGTTGTTGTTGTTTTTCTGTTCTGTTCGCGTTACGTTATTTTTATTTTGTTGTGGTAGAAAAAGCAACTTTGTTATTATCATAATACATGGAAAGCGATTTATATATATGAAGTCAGTTGACATAAATAAATGAAGTGAAAAGGGATTAAAAAAAAAGAAAATAACGAAAATAAACCTTGTGCACAATTTTTTTGATTTTGAGTTATTAGAAAAACAATTCTGTGTTGGTGGATGATGAAGATGAAGGATAAGAAATTGGTAACTATTTGTTATACAATATGAATATACTGCAGTTTTAATTAGTTTCGAAAACAAAAACAGTTTTAATAAAGAACACTTTCAAAGTTAGAATGTGATAAGAATATTTTATTTTCATAGGAGAATAAATTTACTGACTTGGCAATCATTTTTGAATCATATAGTAATAATAATTGAATAATCATTGCCTAATTTTTACTTTCTTTTAAAATATTTTAGCAAAATACAAAAAAAAAAAACAAGCAAGTAGAAAGACACCCGTTCTAATATATCTCATTTTGCATACATTTTGTATTTTTTGTCTTTTATTCCATTATGCCATTTTTGTCGCATTTATATTCACGGCATTATGCGACGACGCTTTTTTCAGTATATTTATTGTTTCTCTTATAGTTGTTCATATCCTTCAATTTTTTTTGTCGTCTGTGCTTTTTACTATTTAGCTGCTAGTTTGTACAAAAGTAGTTCTTTATTTTCTATTCGTTTAGTATTAATATAAATCACGATATATGCCTCCAGAGAGAGAGCTAGAAAAGGAATAAAATAAATTTTTCGTTGTTTAATAAATTTAATCACGTGCAAATCTCTTTTTATAAATGGGATTGTATGCGTGTATCTCTTATTTATATAGAAAAGTGATTCTAATAAGGTGGTCTCTTCTTATAAAATTTTTCACCAATTAAAATAAGATATGAATATCAAAAAAAATCTAAAATAATTTTTATTTTATCACTTTTATATTGGTTTTTTATTAACTAATTAAGTAAACTCCTGAGTTGTTTGATATTAAATATTCTATTTACAAAAATTATTAGGTATATAATATATATACATTTTTTATTTTTGATAATCACTTTTCAGTAAATCAAATTTATCTTATATAAAATTTATATTTTATATTTGGTAAAAACGAGTTTTAAAAGAAATTTAATTCAACGAATCGGTGCATACATATAGATAGAGATTGTCTTTATTGTGTTGTGGCTTAGAAATTATTTATTTACATATACACGTATATAAGAATATTGCATGAGAGAGTTGTCAAACGTAAGTATAAAAATTTGATGAGAATCTATTTTTATGATCTGATTGTTGGCAGTGGCGGCAATAAGTTTCTCAGGTAGACCGGTATCATATTGTGACCAGTTTTAAAATTAATTTTAAAACAAATCATATTTTTTGTGACAAACGAATTATTGTAATTTTCCAACAATAAATACAAATTTTCGAAAGAATTTAATTTAAGATTTTTTTGATATTTCAAATATGTAATTTATATAGATTGTATGGTTTAAATCAATATTTTTTACAGTTTTCAAGAAAAAAACAAAGTTATTAAAA
Source organism: Pedicia rivosa (assembly GCA_963082725.1). NCBI lineage: Eukaryota > Metazoa > Arthropoda > Insecta > Diptera > Pediciidae > Pedicia > Pedicia rivosa. The sequence continues at coordinate 425,544 of OY720155.1, forward strand.
ATCTATAAATTTTTTTTGAACGATATTAAAGATGATCTGTATTTCTGATAATTTTTGGACATTTAATAAGAACTTATAAAAGTTATACAAAAATCCATAATAAAAATATTAATTTTAAATTATGAAATAATTAAAATATTTTATGTGTTTTTGCCTTTCATTACGTATATTTAACATTTTTCCTTTTTAAAGTATCTTTTTCTCAAATGAAAGCCGATTTAAAATTGTTTAAGTTCTTGTTATTACATTATCATTAAATAATTAATATTTTAAAACCAAAAATTGTATATAGCTTCTAATGGACAGTGAAATGTTTTCATAGTATATGGAGTTTATTAAAATTCAATGTTTCATGGTTTTTCCTATACTTTTATGTTTTCGTCATAAATTTATTGAAAAAAAAAATCAATGATATATCATAAATAAAATAAATTTAAGAAATACAACCAATATAGCTTAACTGCTATACAAATGTGTAAAAATGCAAAGTATGTCTGTCGTATTAGAGTATTCCAAAAACTAATAAGATAAATTGTCTTTCGGACATCCATTTTTTCGTAATATACGGGTATATATTTTGTGCACTATGTGTATACATTTTATTATGATGATTATATATGTTAGAAGATACTTATGTATTAAATAGTGCAAAAATGTACCCGCAAATGTCTTTTGGTCCTAATAAAACGATATATATATAATTTTTTTTTGTTTATTAAATAAAACTTAATTAAGACTATTGACAATTTTAAAAATTGATTATTTGAAATCCGCTTCAAATCTGCTGAAACAAAATTGTGTAATCATTAATATGTACTTATAATTACAATTTTATGTTGTTAATTATAATCATAATATAAAATGTTATAAACATTGCACCATAGAGTGACTGAAATTCAAATTTAAATCTCCTTAGATCAATATTCAGTCCTTACAGGAAATATTTATTAATTGATGTAATTCTTTAACTATATATAATTATAAATGCCTAATTTATTAATCTATATGATAAACTATTGAATTTCAATTATGGTAATTTCGTTTTTAATTTTTTTATTTTTATTGTTTATTTGTATCGTTAGCTGTAGCTTGTTCTTTAATAATTTAAATTTAAAAAAATCAAATAACAAAGTATTATTTTTCTTTAATTTTTATTCATTTATTATTAAAATTATCTTTCTACAATTAATTTTTTTGTTTTTGATAATACTTCATACTTAATGACCCAATGATTTAAACTTCAAATGCAAGAATTTATTTTTATTAATTTATTCACTGTGTCACTATCATGAAATTCATTTAAAAATACTCCCTCATTATTACTATTTCAACACTTTAAAGTTTATTTAACATATATGATAATGATACTATCAAAATCGTGAAACAATATTGTAATAATGTTAAATTTGATTCTTGACCCATTCAATTCGCTTCTTACACCCTACACAATAAAAATATAATGTGACTATTTGGTGGTGTGTGTGACTATACTAGTGATGATGACTACATGATATATGGTATGCGAGCACAATCTCTAATTATCTTTAATTAGGCATATTCCGAAAATTATTTGGATTTAAAAATAACCGAACATTTTTTTCTAAGTCGTGAATCGGTATACATTAAATTAATTTTAAATGTGATGACTTAAAATGTTGAATGTACAAATTAAATTTTACGAATGAAGAACAAAAAAACTATACGATTGCTATTATATTTTTATATTTAATTAAATTTAGAACATTCATTATTATCAGATCAAAAGTTAATTGGTCGATTTTATGTATATTCATATAAGTGCTGTTTCTTGGTTGAGTTAATTAGTCGTCATTTTTTATACAAATAATTATATAAATGAATTAAAAATTATGTAAAATTCTATGACATACATTTACCATCTTAAATTATGTATTATCACAATTTTATAAAGTCTTTTTTTTTCAAAAATTACCAAGTTGTGAAAAATTATTATATTTTATATTTTTCTGAAGTAACAAAAAGTTGTAAATTAATAACAAAGTTTGTATTCGTTTTGTATAACTGGTAGATTATCATAATTCAAAAAATATATAAGTAAAAAATAGCTTATTAATTTTTATGAAGTATTTTAGCAATTTTTAATTCATATTTAGTCATAATTTCAATCATTTTTTCTTTCAATAATTGCTTCAGCAATAAAAATATGCTTTTTGTTGATTATATTCAACACAAAGCATTGATGTTTATTCTACTAATCATACATCGAATTATAAAATCTGTGGTCTAAATATTAAAAATTTACATGTTTTTAATAAAACAAAGTACAGTAACATAGTTTGACCTTAAACCCATAAAAAATATTTAGTTTCTGTAAGTGGGTTTTAGTTACAATTTCAATTTCACTATTTTGTCATTAAAGTTTCTGTAAATGTTTTAACTAGATTTAAATTGAGCTACAGTTTATTTATTTATATTTATGTAACATGTAATTTTTAGGTAGCTATTTGTGAACATAAAATAAAGAAATTGTCGAGCCTGGCAAAATATTCTTTTATATAATATATAAAAACATATTATGTATTCTAGTTTTAAAGATTAGTTTTTATGTATAAGGGTCTGATTTTTCTTCGAACAAAATATTTTATTAATAATAAATAATTAATAATAATAATTATTACTTAATAAAAACAACTTATACTCTTTGTCGGAAAACAAAAACAATAAATGATTTATATAGAGATGAGATATTATGTATATCATTTATCAAAAAGTCAAAATAAATCATTTTAAGGCATGCATATTTTAAGAGATTGATAGCATAGCAAATATAGTATATATGTTTATATGTTCATACATTTTTAAATCTACTTGCGATATACAATGTTTTTAACTTTTTTCTCTTATACAATTTTCTTTATGCATACTGTAAATATATGGATATATGTATGTATGTGTTGTGTGTGTATAATGTATGAAGACACGAATGGTTTTTGTTTTATTTGTTTCAGAAACACAAAAAGCAAACAGTTTACTTCAATATCATAAATATTTACTTTAAGTCACACATTTTTGTCGTGACTTTCTGCTTTGCATAGTTTCTTAATTTGCCCCTTGGTTGTAGGTTTTACATATGTATCATGTGTAGATATATTTCTATATTTAGGTCGTCGCAGAAATTATACATAAATTCCAAAAATTCTAGAAAGAAAAAATTTGATGTAAAAAAGTATTTTTCTTATTGAAAATTATATGACAAACCATTTCTGAATATTAATAACATGAAAGAAGATAGTATACCTTTATTACTTAAAAATTATAATATTCTTTGATAAGATGAAAAATTATTTACAATTTATAAACTCCAAAATTGCAAAATTGCAAAATTGTATAATATAAAGTTTAATATATTTCTAATCTAAATAGAATATCTCTTATATATAATTGAATGTTTATATAGATAGAAGGAATAACATGTTAATTTGATTATTTCTTCAAAAAAAGTTATTGAAAATGAGAAAATATCGAAGTTCATGTGAAAATTGTATATTATTAAAGAAAATATCTAGTAGAAGTATTCTAGCTCCACATTCAGACAAACTAGGATTTCAATTTTTTTTAGGTTTCAGTTTTAGTTTTATACAAATACTTTTTTTTTATATTACATGAATAAAATCCTCAGGTCTACTTTTTGAAAACCAATATTAGATTTTAATTTTTTTAATGGAATTTTTTGTATAAATAGATATCTTTTTTTAATTATAGGCGAAAAACCATACAAGTGCTCCTGGGAGGGTTGTGAATGGCGTTTCGCACGAAGTGATGAATTAACACGTCACTATCGGAAACACACAGGTGCAAAACCATTTAAATGTCGTCACTGCGATAGATGCTTTTCTCGTTCCGATCACCTGGCTTTACATATGAAGCGTCATGTTTAAATTAAGAAATAATTTCAAATAGTGGCCATATTCTGAAAGAAATATATAGAGATAATTTTACGCCAATAAGCAAATTAAAGTTATTATTTAGTGATAAGGCATTTTTTTTATTTTTGTTTATATAATGAATGGTTGTAATGACATTAATGAATATCATTTAAATAATTTTATTAAATTTAACAGAACAAGAAAAAATATGTTGATGAAATGTGTGGTAAAATTTAATAATGTGTGTGCGTAAATTTACTATATAAAAAATGGAAACTGAAAAAATAAATTGGAAAAAACTCATTTTAGTACAATTCGAAAACAATATAATACCATGTCACAGAAGAAAATTTAAAAATACAAAAAAATAATAATTACTCTGAAAATTTTTTTTTTTTTGGGGGCCAGTTTAGTTTTAGATTTTTGCGAATTTTATTTAAGTATTTAAAAATGGGATGTTCAAATTAAGATTTATTAAAATATTAGATTTTGTTTTAACTTTTTGTTAAAATTTTTTTTTTCTTGCTAAGTTTTACTAGCAACATAATATATTATTTTTTATAGTAAATTTTTGTATATCTTTCATTTATAAACTAAATAATTCTTGTCCAAAAGCATAATAATATTTTTTTTAATTGTACAAAAATATTAGTACATACATTATTCAAAGGTGAATGAAAAACCAATTAAAAGATAAAGTTAATTTATTGAATGTTTTTTTTAAAGATCAAACACAAATTTTCAAATATTATATCAATAGTTGATCATTATTTATTTAATGCTTTAACATAACACTTATTTCAAATCTAAAAAGGTTACCGTCTTTGGTCTTTATTAAAACAGTTATATGTAAATTTTTAAAGGGGCTTTCTATTGATATAAAGAACCGAATATATTTATTTTTATTCAGTTCGTACTGAACCTTAATTTTGAGCAATTGTGAAATTTAATAACTGAATGCAAAAACAAAAATTCTTCAGGTGTTTATATCTGTAACCATATTTTAATTTGTTTAGAATATTTAATTTGTTTTAAAAATTATATTTAATCAGATTTCTGAAGAATACTTTTAAATTTTTTTGATCAGTATTAACTGAAAAACTGAATAATAAATCAATGTGGAATGGAACGCTACTTTAGTTACCATTTGGATAGCCAAATTACCGATTTTTTTTCTTAATTTTTTATTTTTCTTAATTTTTTATAACGAGTATAAAATGTAATGTTTACATTTTTATTAAGACTTGGGCTGAATTCGAAACTTTCACTGCACCAAAATCATTGTAAAAGTCTTTTAAAATTTAAATAAACACACTATGTAGGGAACGTGCCGTATATAGCCTAGAAGTCAAATTGCTTTGAGAGATAGAGACATCACAAGAATTTTTAACGACATTTCATTTGAGCGATTTATTTTTATTTTTTTATTTTAATAGTGCGATTATTTGGACTTCAAACAAATTGGCTGTTATGAAAATTGGACATTTTTTGTATTATTTCTAAAATAGTAAATAGTATAAGGAAGATTATGGTATTTAGTGAATGTATTCTGTGGGTTTACGTTAAACGTTAACTCCATGACATGGAAACCTACAAAATAAACAAAAAATTTGTATCCCAAATAAATCAAAAGTTTAATTTTAAAATTAAATTAATAATAAATGAATATATAAAGAGAAAAAATTAACATTTTTTAAAAATTAGATAAAAAAAATTTGTTATAAAAATTTAATTAATGGATTATAAAAAGTCGCTGTCGTTTGTGTGATGCAATTCTGTGATCCGCATATATTTTTGGTGGCCATTGAAGCCAAATTTATAAAAAAATTATATGTAATTAAAAGTAAAATATTTAAAATATAAGTTTAAAAAGAATAAAGGTAAAGATTCAAAATAATTGAGAGATGGATGTCCTATCGCATGAAAAGATAGAAAAAATATAAATTAACAAAAAAATATGAACAAAAACTATTTAAGAAGAAAAAAAATTTAATTAAATAATAATTGTAATTAAATGAAAATATTTAGTATAGAAATTCATACCATTTTTAGGATACTTATTTAAAGAAATTATAGATAGTATAAATAGAATTTCACTATAAGACAAACAAGGAGAAGAAATTAAAAATCTAATTAAAAAAAATCATTAGTTTTTCCAGTTTTTTATACTTTTCTTAATTACTTAATTTCAAAAGAAAAATAATACAAGAATTAGCTAATAAAAATGTGAAACTCCGAATAATTATAAAAAGGACGTAAAAAATCATTCAAATATAGTAAAAACGGTCAAAAGTATGTATGAGAAATGTGTCAAAAGTATTAATTGAAGACTGGTAAAAATAATAATGGGCTTATTAAATTGCCCATTAAAAATAATAACTAAATTTTACACGAATAAAAAACCGTTTTTAAATGAAATTACTTATAAATAATTAATAAAAGAGTGAAAGAAAATTAGAATTAAAAATAATACTAAAAATACCTAAATGAAACTAAATTATAAATAAAACTAACAAAGACAAAAAAACAAACATAATAATACAGGCGAACTTCGCATTAGGAAAACTTGATTATTTTGATAAAATTTTTTATTTTTTTAAATAAACAATAATTAAAAACTAAAATGAAACGAGTAATAAATTATAAATAAAAAAATGATTAAATAAATAAAATTAAAAAATAAATTTACTGAAAAAAAATATTTTTAAATGATACAATTAAATTGAAAATAACAATAGAAATTTTTGTGGATCGTAGATTTTTTGTCAAAAAAAAATAGTTTATACAACCAAATAAAGTGAGAAAGTTTTTTTATTAATTTTGATAAATAAAAAAAAATACAAAAAAAAAAAAATTAAAAATTGAAAGCCATGAGATGTTCAATATTGAGAAATTATGAAGTCATTCCCTCATTTTCAAAATTTAGCCCCACTCCATTTTTTTTACTGTTCCATTATTTACTGTTTTACATTATTTTAACATTTACAACAATATTTTGTTTGGCAAATATTAATATGACCAAATTTTATTCAATTCAATGAAAATTTCATGGAAATTATGATTGATCCAAAGAAAATTTTAGTATTAAATAATTTTCTATTATGTTGCTTGTTTATTTTTATAATTCTGTTACTTATCATAAGCAAGATAAAATTGGAGTCCAAAATTAGTTATCTTCCTAAAAAAAACAAGACAACCTCTGAGATAACAATTTTGTTTCACCATAATATTTATCACAATTTCCACGAATTAATATTTATTGACTGATGGTCAAGTGTGATATGCTACATATTTTACTTTTTGTTGTTTTTTATTTATTTAGATTTTGATTAATTAAATTTATTTTATTGGTTCTAGTTATTATTTTTTCAATATTAGTTTAAATACAAATTGTACAAACAAAAAAGGAAAAATTAAAAGGTTAATTAATTAACAAAATAATAGGAATTTTGTAGTTGAATACGTAATGATTCAAAGAAAACACTAAAAAAATTCGTTCTTCCGTGATTCAGTTTTAATTAAGTGAAAAAATATTAAAGTAATTATAAACAAGAGCAAAATATCAACAACAAAAACTTAAAAATAGAATGACCTTAAACTCGATTTTATCAATTAAAGATATTACTGTTTGTAAAAATTTTAACAACTCCAAAAATAATTCAAAACAAATAAAAAGATTTAAAAACTTTACATAATAAATAATACCAAAAAAAATCAATAACATATAAATGTAAAATTACTTTTAATTATGTTAAACCTTAAGGATAATTAACAAACAAAATTAGTAAAAAGAAAATGATAAAAAGTTAAATTTAAGGAATAAAAAATAATCTAAAAAACTATAAAAGAAATACAATAAAATATTGAAACGAATTTTATACATGCTGAGTTTATGGATGTGGTTTAAAGATTAAAAAATTTTCATAAAAAAATACTAATTAATAAGTAAAGAAAAAATTATTAAATAAAATTTAAAATTACAAAAAAAAATTTATATTAATCAATTGATTGAATGAATATTAAGTGTTTGTGAATTCTTTTTTAAATAAAAATTATTATTATTATTCTAAGAAGAAATAAGAATAAAAAAATAAAAATCAAAATATAAAGTGTTGAATGAATGACCTAATGCGTAAATGTATGTTTATCTGAGTCTAGCTAAATTTTTGTTCGCTGTATATGTTTTCTTCATATTTTATTTATTAGTATTTTTTTTTATTGGGGTCAACTTTTTCTTAAATTTTAATATTGCGGACGCGTGATTATAGTTTTTCCTAACTTAAGCATAAATTATTGGAAAAATTAAATATGTGAAACAACTGGAATGTTAAATGTAGGTAATTGAAATATATCTAATAAAAATATAATGGTGATTACCTTAATTTTCCTTAAGAATTTTCGAAAAAATGGCACCAAAACAAAAAAAAAAATGGTTGAAATTTCTTTATAAATATCATATTGGATGTAAATATTAAGTGATGTTTGTTCATCAAATTAAATAAAAACATGATAATGAAATTAATAAAGAGAGGGAAAACTATTAAAAAAATTAAAATAACACAAAACATATAAATTAGAATCGAAATCAGATATACAAAAAAAAAAATAAAGTTGAGACAAACAAAACCTAAGATAATTAAGAGAAGATTAAAAAAAATTTAAAAGTTTTAAAGAAAGAAAACCAAATCAAAAATAATTAAATTAATTTTCCCTTTAAGTCTAAAAATTATTATATTTAAAAAAAATTAAAAAAAAAAGATAATCTCGCCGGGATGGGTTTTTTTATTTAAAACTTTTTTCTTTTGTTTATTATTAGCAATTTAAATTATTATTAATTTATATAACAAAAAATTTAATAAAATAATTTATTAATTAGTTTATATTAATCAAATGCAATTTTAATTAACATTATATTAAATTGATATAACATAAAAAAATCATTAAAATTGTATAAATTTTCTTTTATAGTTGTAATTAAATTAAATTAAAATAATTAAATTTAAAAGAAAAAAAAAACGTAATACGCTAATTTTAGGAATATTTTCTAGTTTTAAATAAATAAAAATTAAAAAAAGGAAATGAGATAAAAATGACCGTTGGATTTTTTTTTGAATTTCCTTTAAATAAATTTTTGTAAGATCGAATGTTAATGCATTTTTTCTTGAATTTTTACGAAGCACAAAACTTTTTTAATTTTAAAATATTCGAGAACAATAAAAATTGTTATTAAATCAAAAATTTATTATAAATTTTGTAATTAACGCTATTTTATTATCATTATGAATTATTTTTAAAAATAATATATTTACAAAATACATAAAAACTGAAAAATATTTTGGAGAGCTAGGCTTTTGTTGTGCGTGCATATTTTATTTTTTGTTTCCTTAATTATATTTTAATTTTAAAGAAATAAGTATCAAAGAATGATCAAATTAATTAATATTAATTATAGGTAAAACAAATTTATTGTATTTTTAATTTAAAGTTTTTTTAATTATACATTTATTAAATTATAAATAAATAATTTTATTGATTAAAATTCGAACATGGCGGCGAGGTGTTATCGTAAGAATTGAATAGCTTATATTCTGCTCTGTGCAAAAATAAACGTGCGTTCCTGTTAAAAAAAATAATAATTTGTGTTTTATTTCTAACTACATTAAAAAAAGTCCTGATATTGATTCCTTGATCCTTCCTATTTTTCATACAAAGAATGGGTAAACATATTTAGAAATGAGATAAAGTATGTTGGACCTGAAGATTGCTGAAAAGACGACTGTGGCCATTAAATTAATTTAGTTTGTTTATTTCTTTAAAAATCTAAAACAGTTGTATTACTCAAATTATTACAATAGGATATATGTATATATCATTATATAATATTATCTTTGGCTTCGGTTGGAATAACAATATTGTGATTTTTTTTCAGATATGTAATAAAGGTAATGTTTTATTTATTTTACCTATTATGATTATGTATTTTAATTAGGTACTTTTTTCATATATATTTAATAATTGAAAAAATTAAATGATGATATAAATAAAATTTAATTTTGAATCTAAATGGATTTATGCTTACATGAGGATATAATTTGAGCTAATCAACTTAGAGTAAACAATAATTGAAACACATAAATAAACCAGAGGCAATTTCCGTCATTCATAATAACAAAACAAATTAAAAGTAGAAATATTCTCTGGTGAATTCGTCAGTTATATTTATTTATTTCTGCTTGTTTATTTATTTTTATTTTTCTTCATTTAATATATATATATTTTGTTTTTGATTTGAGATTAGGGTAAGACTTTATCAAATAGAACTTTGTATAAAAATTGTTCGGTGACTGTACTGCATAATTATCATTGCTTTTCAAAAATTAAAATTTGATTTTTGAAAAACGATCCAATTTTCAAAATCGATTAGAAAAACATGAAGTAAGTATAAATAAGGCAAAGTAATTAGTAAAAATAGTTTTAAAAATTTCAATTAAATTTTATTATGACCAACTGCATCAAAATCTAAAACACATTTATAATAACTGAACTCATCAAAATTATTAATTTTTCCATTAAAAATAATAAACCATCTGAGTGAATAAAAAGTTAATGTTTCAAATAAATATGTTCAGGATTAATTTACAATTTCCAAAAATATAGGGAATGTATTCTTATTGATTGATTTGTTTTGGTTCATAATTTTTCTTTTTTTTTTTAAGTAGATAGTTATTGAACTGTCGACGGTACATATTATTATTTACAATTATATATTGGTACCGGCTGAGGCGATGATGCTGTTTTTATTTATAATAAAAAAACGAAATTGTGGTTGGTTTAAGGAATTTTTTTTTTGTTTTAGTAGGAATAGAAAAATATAAAAAAAAATTTTTTTTGATAAAATTCGAATTTCCATAGATAATGATTCATTATAAAATACCCCCATAATTGAAATTTTATTACTTTTTGTTAGAACACCGAATATCTCTGATAAAAAATTTATTGATAACTGCAGAGGAAGGATAAGATTATAGGATTTTCGTATATTTCTGCAGAAATATTAATTAATTTTATTCCACATCTATTAAACTCTATATTATAAATACTTGCACAAACGAATCACCAAAAGTGAAAAGGTTTTTCATCCTATTCTGAGCGAACAATTTCAGTAATTCATGTCAGGAATTCAAGTTTTACGGTATATAAATATCGGCTGATGTTCAAGGAATTTTTTAAATGGTATTCATGCTACAGTTTAGATATTTATATCTTTATTTCAATAAACGAGGTATTAATAATATGCGTATTTAATATGATATGTATATGAGTAATACTTTTTTACTCAATAATATTACTTGGTTAAAAACATATATGTTTATAACTATTCAAAATTAATAAACATTCATTATTTTTGTTAGTTTGTCTTGTCCAAATATAAAAAAACATGCATATAAACGAATACAATCAATAAAAAAGAATTTTTTCATGCAAAAATTTTCGACAATATAATGAATCGACTGTCTCGGTATTTAAATTCATTATGATTGCCCACAAAAGAGTAAATTTCATCCATCAATCTTATTTCCAAGTTTCTTTTTAATATAAAAGGTAAAAGTGTTATTTCAAGGTTAAAAACATTTCATTTTCTTAGATATTATGAATTCGACTATGGATTTATATATATATATATATTACTTCTTACTACATTCTCTATCTTTCGTTGAATACATGGATATCACCAGTATTATTAAGTACTAATTATTATGTACTCATTTTGCATAAATAAATTTTAAAGAAAAAATATTATATTACTTTGCTACATCAACATGAGTATGTATAATGTAAGTTTATTCATTTTTAATTATGTAAAATCTTTGTTTACCATTTAGCGAAACGTTAACACTTTTATAAATGGCAAATTCAATATATTAAAAATGCATTTTTTTTAACCTGTAGAGTAAAGTCGAGTGATATAGAGTAATATTATAAACTTTTAATAACTTCGATACACTTGAGATTTAATTTCTTATGGATTCTTATTTAAAATTTGAGAAATTTATAAATTATTATTGAAAAAATATGAAGGTATGTATTTTATATTTGTTCGAATTTTTAACTTTGGATCACAAAATTTAATAATTGTATTGTGTTTCAATTTTTTTTTTATTAACCTAGTGTACACATCAACGACTAAGGTTATTAGTAACTTATTAGGAAACATGCAGAAACATTTAGATTTCCTAAGAAGAATCGTTCGGTTAAAAGCTTATTCTGCACACCGGCCGGAGGGTCATAGATGTTTTTTTTCATTGCGAATGCAAAATGCCATCCCGCCTCGGTCGAGATTCGAACTCGGTACCTCCCACTCCAAACGCAATCACGTTGCTATACTGCCCTTTGGTCGGTAAAAATTTAATAATGTTATAAATCTAACAAACAACAAAAAAAAATTATGTGGAAGGTAAATCATATTTTTAGTCATCTATATAAATCATCCATATCTACAAAAAAAAGGTATTTCCTGTACTAGAAATACAAGCACCCGGAAAATCTAAATTAGTCTCAGTCTAACATGTAAATTTAATCTAAAAATAAAACAATATCAAATTTATTCACAAGATAAGATAACACAAAAAATACAAGCAGAGAAGAAAAATTTGAATTTTTAATAATTTAAAATAACAACAAAAAATAAACAAAACAGTATAACAATAACAAAAAACATAGGAAAAAGGATCTCAACCTTTTTTATGTTGAATATTAAAGAAACAGAATAACAAATCTATTATTTATTTAGAATTAATCCATGTTATACATTTTTATATTTTATGCATTTTATGTATGTTTTATGTAGTGTACATAATTTCACCTTTACTTTTACAATTTCTCCAACCCTTATTATACTTTCCATTTTTACAGACCGAAAAAATGAAATGAAACTCTTTGTTGGTTTTATTAGGTTATTTCACACGTAAAATTTTTTTTTCCAGAAATTGCATGAGTCATGATCTATAGTTGGATGTAGGGTATATAGTATATATAACTAAGTTATAGGGACAACACAAGAATTCACAGAGTTCACGTTTTTTATATTTTTCTGGAATTACAAAATTTAGGAAGGTCGTATTAAGGTTGAGTTCATTGCCGTTTGGGTAGAATTAGTTTCCTTATTTTATAGAATTCAAATATTGATATATATATTGTGTAAATAACATTTATTTATTTCCATTACTAGGCTTAGTCGATTACGACGAAGCAAAATCTTCTATAAAAGGAAATTTCTTTAAACTTTTATATAAACCTTACCTACATTATTGAACAATTTATAATATAAGATAGTAAAAATTGCAAAACATAAAAAAATAAATAAAACAGACTCAGTGTTTCGTACTAAATGACATAAAGAAGACACTCTGGAATTTTTCAACAATAACATTTACTCTATATATGAATAAAAATGCATACATTTTCTTCATGTGCTCTTTCTATTTCATAATCTTTAAATTATTAACATATTTATTAGAAATATGATAATAATTTTTTGGAATTATGTTTTGCAATTTTTTAGTATTTTATCATATTAAATGACAATACTATCGCATAACATTCGACGAAGCATTGCCTATTATATCTATATAAAAAACTTTTCATTTCATCATTATACGATATAATGCATTTAACACACTCGCACATCCAAAACATTTCCACATCCAAAACATTTCCACATCCAAAACATTTCCACACATATATATTTTTTTATATATGTATTAAAGAAGAGAGCTTTTATCTTATACACAACACTATATGGTGTAACAACAAATAACAAATGTTTTCTATTTTTTCTTTTTAGTTTTTTAAAATGCGTTAGGATATATTTTTTGGAAAAATTCCAGAGCGTGTCTTCTTTATGTCATTTAGTACGAAACACTGAGTCTGTTTTATTTATTTTTTATTTTATATGACTGTTTCTACTTATAATTTTCGGTTATACTCTATTTTCCATTCTGAGGTATTCGTCGTGTTAAACTTAAAATGCGTTATTTGATTTGTATATAGTAGTATAAAAGATCTGTCTTCACACTCGCAGTAAAAAAATTATAATATTTAGTTTTTTATGCTTACTGTGGAAATGAATGGAAAACACATCATTTCAAAATTTAACCAAATGTTAAACCAAATGTTTATCTATAGTAAATTATATTATGTACAGTTCATATTATATCATTAGTGTGTTATTAGTTATTTGAAATCGTATTAGTTAAATCGAATCTTATCTCTGAATAACATTGCAATTTATAAAAATAATTATTAAGAATGTTATCCTTATCAATTGAAAGAAATACTTGTTTAATGTTTTAATAATCAAAAAGAGTGCTACCCAACTCTAAATTACTCTAAATTCCGTTTATGAAATATTATGTAAATTATACGTATAAGCCGAGGAGTTTTAAATCTGATTTACCAAGTTACCTTATATATGATATGACTATTTTGATTTTTTGTATTCTTTATAAAGATTTCATAATTATACTTGAAAAATAAATATTTAAAATTTTGTGATTTTTTTCTCTCAGGAAATCTCATAATTTACTCACAAATGTTTACGTATACTGATGTAGATTACAAATAGAGACATATCTTCCCACTTTCCTACTAGAGCACGGTTGCCACAATCCTCAACATAAATAAACTGGCGATGGCGAAATGTCAAAACGGATTAACCTTAAATCAAAATGACTATCGTATTTATTCATATAATATATATATATATATATATAACTATATATGTATTCATCAGATGTGTTGATTTAGGGTTTTATTAAGCTAAAGGTTTGGTTATAAACTTCATGGCGAAACTTTTTTTAAAGATTGATAATAAGATTTTTAGCCACAATGTAAGGATTTGATATTAATGTTTTCAAAATTATAAATTAGGTAGGTACATATAAAATTGCTTCAGTATACAATTTCAATTGAATATGTATTTTAATTTGTTGTGGTATAATTAATTATATGTATTGGCATATTTTTTCTATTGCATGTGAAGAATAATAATCTGGGTATGTTTTACAGTTTACAGTTTAATTAGAATTGATTGTTGGGTTGATTTGATTGATTATTGTATTGGCTTATGGGTTACTCTAGATTTGACATGAATTTTGTTAAGTCAACTTGGTAGTTTGAAATTCAAACTTAATTGAAGTATATATGTTTTATTTTTATTTTAGAAAAGTCATGATGTGTATTTCATATTAGGGCTATTAATAAAATATTGTTTTTCCTTTCTCATAAGAAGTAAAAAATCAGATTAATTATAAACAATGTAAAAAATTTAAAGATTAGTTTAAGATTAAAATTTGTAAATCAAAAGTGATTAATAAATTTAATAATTAAAATCTAAATTCAAAGTTTTTTTAACTCAAACTTCCTGAGAAACTTTATTCGAATATAAACCACAAATCCGTGATTTTCCTCTAGCAAAGGAAAACAAATTATATATTGATATGAATCATTATTTTATCTACAATAATTTTCGGGTATATTCAAATTCCTTGATTCATAAATTTAATTATTTAAGATCGGTGCTTTCAGCATTGCATATATACTTCTATAGAAACAACAAAAAAATTAAGGTAAAGCCGCCATTGCGAATTTAAATATAGTGTTGATTGAAAAATCAATAAATGTGGTAAACGAAGAATAATACAGTTTTTACTGTATAAATTCGATAATCTACACATATACACGAAACATCGTATGTGTATTTTTGATACTTTGGTGGATCTAGTTTATTCAATGACACAGCTAATGAAATTTATTAAAAATTTAACATATAAAATCTATCTAATAGTTTTAAACTACATATATAAATATACTCTTTTCTTATTATTTCTATTTTGTTTAATCCATGATTTTATTCTATTTTTAATTTCTATTTATTTTTGAAAACTAATTTTTTCTGTTTAATTTTCTCTGCTCAACCCTTAGCCTTTTAGTGCTTTAGTCTTTTGTTTTGAAATTAGGTTACTTGTGTAATACTTTTTGAAGATATAAAAAAATCCATGCTTTTGGAATGTATAAAATGGCGATCAAATTTAATGGCCTTTGAAAAACGAAAAAAAGTTTCAAACCATTCCGATTGATGATGAATAATTAATTTGTAATCTTTTCATCCTTCTATAAATATTTTCTTACCATTTAATATTGCATAGAGGTACAATACGGTATTTCCTCACACATTAACATTATATACCTAAAACGGATTGGTTATATACTTTTCATAAATAATATATATGTACCTATGCATATAAACAAAAATAACGATAAGAACAACACCAAAAATAATTATTAATGAAATAATAAATTAAAATAAAAAAAGTAATCGGTGGATTACTGTGGATTACTGTGGTATACACAGCTATTATACGAAAGCTTTCAGTGTTGTTTCCTATTAAGAAAATGACACTTTAAATAAAAGCTCTAAGATATAATAAAACACGACCTATACTTATGAAAGAAATAATAATAATCACTAATGCACACGCGCATACGTAGGTTTATGCATATACTATTTGCAACACGCATAAATTATTGTTGCCATATTTACGCATGTAAATAATGGGAATCAGACGCATAAAATTATGTATATAAAAATATATACTATAGTAGTAAAACATAAATGGCCTAAAAATTGTATTGCGTATAAGTGGATTGACTTTGACCGATTATATAATATATATATTATATATTGTTGCACACATCCACACAACTAAACGCATCATTGAAATTATAACAACAAGGTTGCTATAGAAACGAAAACGCGATGGTTGGGTGACATAGAGAGTGTTAGAGAAAAATGTATGTATAAGCATGTTCCATGCTTTCACCACTGGGATTGGGATAAAAAAAAAATTTTGTTGAGAAAGAGAAAACAGAAAGTCGATATGCATACAATCATATATATATATATTTATATATGAAAAACATCATATATATATATATAAATATTTATATAATGTAATTTATAATATATAATAATAACAAAGGGTTTTATATTAAATAACATTATTGACTATGCATAAACGAACTGAACCACTACTTCTCCTTTAAAATAATTCCACAATATTTTATTTTATTTTTTTTCTAATTTTTATATGTACTGAAAATAGATTAAAACTTTAATTTTATAATTTGATTCTTTTTTATAAAAAAAACGCTTTATTGCATTGTTTTCTTTGATGCTAAAACAATTTAATAACTTTGTTGCAAATTGCGTTTTATTTATTAGTTTTAAAATGATCCTCTCAGTTATTATTTCTATAAAATTTTTACTTTTTAGGTAGAGACGGAATTTTTTTTTAAATCCTTTTACTCAATTTTGAAGTTAATTAAATATTTAAAAAATTATTTGCTTGTTTTAAATATTAAATTTATTTCACAGATCTCCAAAAATAAAAACATAACCAAACACACAAATTAATTTACCAAAAATATGCATATAAATGAAAAATGTTATTTCCTATTAATATTATGAGAAAATTGGGTTTTATTAAATTTTTTTATTTGGTGTAATCTATAATAAAGCACTCAAAAAACAGAAAAAATACTGTATTGAGAATTAAAAATAAATACGCAAAAAGAAAAATTTCTATTATTAAATTTATTTAAATTAATACATTTGTTAAATTAAGTGTTGAAAAAAAGTTAAACATTTACCATTTTTTATTTCCCTTTTTAAATTTTTTTTATGTATAATCATTTAAATAAATGGATATATGCAAACCAATAGTAAATAAGTTTGTAAAATTCTAGCAACTTGACTGGCTTTAATTAATTTAGAACGAGAAACAGCATTTCTACTAAAATTGTTATGGTGAATTTTAATTTTTTGCTCTATTAATTAAAAATTTTTATTTAATTGTTTTAAATTAAATAATTTATAATTCATTAATTAAGTATAAAATTTATGTTAGTTGTAAAAAAAATATTACATAAGGTAAAATAAATTAATTCACATTTATTCACTAATTAATGAAATTAGTTTTTATTTTCTTCATAAAATTCTAAGATTTCTCTCTTTAAGTAATTTTAATTTTTCCACACAATCTGTAATTAATTCATTCAAATTGTGTTTGATAATTTTCTGTTTGAATTGTAGAAAAGATTCATAGAAATATTCATTTATACAATCATTATGAAATGTCGTAAGAGATGTAGAGTAAGCTGACAAAATCCTGTCCAAAACTTCATCATCCTTATATTGCCAATGTAAATTTTTTATACCAATCACCGATTTTATCTTAAGAATATCTTTGTATTTATTTTTGCTTTTTACAATATGTATGCAAAGAATATTTAAATCGGTATCAGCGATGTATATAGATTCAAATTTTCTGTTATTTGGATCAATAGAGAAAACGATCCCAAATGTGTCAAATTCATTATGCAAAGGTTTAAATACTATTGGATCGATTTCTGATAAAAATATAACTTTTCTGAGAAATTTTTTATCAATATTAGATTGAGCAGGATCTCGACTAAATTTTGATAATTTTCCATTAGAAATTTTATTTTTTGACATAAAAAAAGCATTTGTTATATTAATGACAGTATTCTCTTGCAATAAATTTTTTAAACTTGAGTTGGCCTTGACTATGAGCTTAAAAGTATTTCGTGGTACGGATGCATCAATAACTCTTAAATGTAATATATTCGTTTTTCTTATGTATTTATTTTGGTTACTTTCCTTAATTCTTACATCATCATAATTATCATTACTATCATCAAAATTATCATTATTAGATAATTGTAAATTTTTATTTTCTTCTTTTGTATTTGGGTTTTGAACTGAAAATTTATTAATGAAATGCAATAATTAAAACTTATTCATATATCATTTTAAGAATTTTACCTGAATATTTGTTTACCATAGGATAAACACGTAGAATGTAAAGTCTAAGATGACAAATTCTTCCACCTTCCGGTAATATAGAGTGTAAGTTTATTGATAAATATTTCAATTGAAATCCTAACTTGGTGTCGAATTTTACACGTCTTGTAGAATTTGCACAAAGACTGAGACCAATTTCATTTTTTTCCTTAAAATATTAATTTATTTTATTGAATTTATTATGTTATTATTTACAACTTTCAAATTTATAAAAGTTTAAATTTAGTATTAAAAACTCTGAAAAACAAGAATATGAAAATTAAAAATTTTAAAAATATTTAACATGGAAATTTTATTCTTTATTTTTGTATTAATTTAAACATTAAAGAAAAAAACTCACTCCAACTAAAATTAATTTAGTTCCGATTTTAATTTTACCAGCTACTACAGCTTCTTCTAACGGTAAATCCAATCTACTCCAAATAGTAAGCCATCCATCTGATAATTCTAATTGAAAACGGTTAATCGAATTATCTAGAGTCTTTATTTGAGACACAAAAAGTACCACACTTGGTGTTATAGGTAACTTTGAACTGTTATCATCCAGAATAGTCTTAAGTGCTGAACGACGTTTCAGTAGTATTTCACAATCGTAACGGTATTTTAATTGTAATAGAACATTTCCAGGTGTTAAAACTTTCCCCGCAAACAAATCGGGAAAACTACGTTCCATTGAAGAAAACTTCACGATAATCCACTTAAAATTGTTTTTTATCCAATCAATTGAAACAGACTGTTTATATTTTGATAATGTATTAACGAAAGCAGATGAAATCTCGGTGATTCCAGATTGAAAATTTTCATTATATTCCAAGGTTATTGCGTCATTTTCAATGAGCACAATTGCATTTCTGCATCTTTGGACTGTTGATTCAGAGATATTCCTAATACAAAGTATTAAAAAAATAATAAACATGCCAAATATCGCTATATCTTAATAGAAATAAAAGTATGAAAAGTATCAAAGGTAATAATTGTTTTTATTATTGCTTAAAAATAATTTTATATTAATTATGTTTTAAAAAAAAAAAAATAACAAAAAAATTTACTTACTCAAAAAATCGTCTCATATCAAACTGAAACTCAACAGCATTCATTATTGTACAATTTATAATACTTGGTTCAACGTTATAACTTATTAATTCATCAAATGTATATAATTTTGGATATTTGCTTCCAACGAACTCGAATAAATTTTTCCTACCATCTTTCAATTTGTTTTTGAACAAAATTCCTACTTGTTCGATAATCGAACCCTGTTCTTTATCTACATAATTGTTATACTTTTGGTTTGAATTGGTTTCACAATTAAACAAATTTTTTCTATTAAGCGTCTTGACAGTATTAATATCTTTCATTTCTGAATCGAAAATAGTAAACGATGTATTATGATTAATTTCTTTATTATTTTTTTTAGTGATTTTTAGATTTTGACTTAAATTCATAATATTATCCATTATCACACTGTCGTCTTCAAACAAATCAGTATCATCTGAGTTATTATTATCATTACAATTTTCCTTCTGCTTTTCAACGTTACATTTATTGTCGAATTTCTTGTTAATATTTAAATTGTTTTTATTAATTGATAAAATATTATTTTCATGCTCAATTTTGCACTTT
Source organism: Pedicia rivosa (assembly GCA_963082725.1). Lineage (NCBI taxonomy): Eukaryota > Metazoa > Arthropoda > Insecta > Diptera > Pediciidae > Pedicia > Pedicia rivosa. The sequence continues at coordinate 446,016 of OY720155.1, forward strand.
TTTCCAGCCTTTATAAAATTGTCGATACTGCCACAATCTTCTCTTATCATATCCCCATATGCACGTTTAAATTTGTTCACATTCTTTTGGGATACGGGTATTTGTTGATCATTTGCTGTACCAAATAATATATTCAGATCTGATTCCTTATTAGCTGATGGCAGGAAATTATTCTCATTGAGAATGTTAAGAGTATCGTGCATATCTTTTATTTCTAAATCGGAAATGGTAAAGGAGGTATTATCAATAATTCCTCTATTAATTTTCTTAGTGATTTTTAGATCTTTAACACGTGTTTCTTGCAGGAGATTATTGTTAAAGGAAGCATTTAAATTTATAATATTATCCATTATCACATTGTCGTCTTCAAACAAATCAGTATCATCCGAGTTATTATTATCACGATAACTTATTGGCTCATCATTACAATTTTCCTTCTGTTTTTCAACGTTACATTTATTGTTGAATTTCTTGTTAATATTTAAATTGTTTTTATTAATTGATAAAATATTATTTTCATGTTCATGCAGGAAATTATTCTCATTGAGCATGTTAAGAATATCCTGAATATCTTTCATTTCTAAATCGGAAATAGTAAATGAGGTATTATCAATTATTCCTTTATTAATTTTTAGATCTTCAACACGTTTTTCTTGCAGGAGATTATTGTTAAAGGAAGCATTTAAATTAATAATATTATCCATTATCACATTGTCGTCTTCAAATAAATCAGTATCATCTGAATTATTATTATCACGATGACTTATTTGCTCATCATTACAATTTTCCTTCTGCTTTTCAACGTTACATTTATTGTCGAATTTCTTGTTAATATTTAAATTGTTTTTATTAATTGATAAAATATTATTTTCATGTTCAATTTTGCACTTTTTTCCAGCCTTTATAAAATTGTCGATACTGCCACATTCTTCTGTTATGATATCCCCATATGCACGTTTAAATTTGTCCACATTCTTTTGGGATGCGAATATTTGTTGACCTTTTGCAGTTCTAAATACGATATTTAAATCTGGTTTCATATTAGTATTTAAAAAAGTGTTTATACTGCCGCGATTATCTGTTATGATATCCAACTCTGAACGTTTATATTTGTCTCCATTATTTTGGGAGGCTGGTATTTCTTGGGCATTACAATTTTCCTTCTGCTTTTCAACGTTACATTTATTGTCGAATTTCTTGTTAATATTTAAATTGTTTTTATTAATTGATAAAATATTATTTTCATGTTCAATTTTGCACTTTTTTCCAGCCTTTATAAAATTGTCGATACTGCCACATTCTTCTGTTATGATATCCCCATATGCACGTTTAAATTTGTCCACATTCTTTTGGGATGCGGGTATTTGTTGACCTTTTGCAGTTCTAAATACGATATTTAAATCTGGTTTCATATTGGTATTTAAAAAAGTGTTTATACTGCCGCGATCCTCTGTTATGATATCCAACTCTGAACGTTTATATTTGTCTCCATTATTTTGGGAGGCTGGTATTTCTTGAGCATTACAATTTTCCTTCTGCTTTTCAACGTTACATTTATTGTCGAATTTCTTGTTAATATTTAAATTGTTTTTATTAATTGATAAAATATTATTTTCATGCTCAATTTTGCAATTTTTTCCAGCCTTTATAAAATTATTGATACTGCCACAATCTTCTTTTATCATATCCACATATGCACATTTAAATGTGTCCACATTTTTTTGGGATGCTGGTATTTCTTGACCTTTTGCAGTTCTAAATACGATATTTAAATCTGGTTTCATATTAGTATTTGAAAAAGTGTTTATACTGCCGCGATCGTCTGTTATGATATCCACCTCTGGACGTTTATATTTGTCTACATTATTTTGGGAGGCTGGTATTTCTTGAGCATTACTTGTCCTATTAAAAATAATATTCAGATCTGATTTTTTATTTGTTAATGGCAGGGAATCACTTTCATATTTTTCAAGGGCTTTCAAAATATCATTTATATCATTCATTTCTAAATCTGAGATAGTAACATTATTACCAATGCGTTTGTTACTATTAGGATGGCTTTGATTTTCCCCCCAACTTAATTTTGGATTATATGTTTTGAATATTTCCTCATTTTCATTTGAGGTATAATTTCTTTCCTAAAAAAAATTTTACTCAGTTATTGGAAACAATAATTTAAAATTGGCAACGCATTCACATTACCTTTGCAATATATCCCGACGATTGTTGTTCATGTATCTTTGCATCATTATCACCCATATATAAGAAAAAAGGAAATCGATCCTTTTTCTTTAATACCATATCATCATTCATTGTTTATTTTATCGTAAAGAAGTCGTGCTAAATTAAGTAAGTAATATTAAATAATTAAAACAAAATACGTATAACAAAAAACATTAATTTTTATTAATTAAAAATAATTCAATTATAAAAATATAAAATATCTACTTGTTTAGGTACTACTTTTTGCCAAATTTAACATAACAAAAATTATTTTTCATTTTTAATTAAATAGTGTTTTCATATAAACTAAATGCAGACAGTATGGTTAATTAATCTTAAGAAAGTTTTTTTTTGTTATTTGTAAAAAATATGATGAATTATTAAAAAAAATTTCCTTCTCAAATACAAAAAAAAAACACAATATACTTTTATTCAAAACTTACTTCTTGCAAATGGGAATAATAATAAAACAACTTCTTCTTCTTTTTCTCTTTCAGTCATATTTAACATGGGTCTGTCAAACTATGGTTTTGTTTCTTGAGCTTTTAAGTGCGTATAACTTCACTTATATAACAAAGCCTTGAAAAACACTGAACTAGAACAAGAACGTGAAGTTAATAATTTATTGACTTACGTGAAGTTGATAGTTTCACGAGAATTGCCTAAAACCGCATCTAACTAAAAAAACATTTTAGTACTAGAAGTGATCTAGGCAGTTTGATGTTGCTTCGTTCAAAACTGATCCAGCTTCATATTTCGTACTTTTTTTTTTTTTGTACGTTCGTACTTTTTCATATAATTTGTACTTTCTCAATTTTTTTCTATGAAATAAATACATACGATTATTTTTATTTTTTTTTCTTTTTTATCACCGACATTTTTTTACTTAAAGTTTAACCAATTTTATCTAACTAAAAGGCTGATTAGCTGATTAGTACTACTGTAATGTTTCACAACAAAAACATAACTTGTGAATATTTGATAATTTATATATATGAAATGCCAAATAAAAAATGTAGAGAAAAATATTAAATATTAAAGTAAAATATTTGAAAAAAATTAAAGAATTAAGAAAACATCTGATAAAACCCCAGATATAATAATAATAAAATATGTTAGAAGCGGTCGTAGTGAACGATAATAATAATATACCATACGCAGTACGCAATCGACTCGGGAATACCCCTTATATGTACTATATTCATACTATATCCATAATATTCTGTGCCAATAAAACAACATTTATCCAGCGTGGCGTATTAGCAGGGGTATATCGCGCACTAAATAGTCTTTTAATTTGTGAAAACAAAAATTAAAAAGACTATTTTAGGACTCTATACTATATAAAACTGCTAAAAAAATACAGCCAATATAGAGTGCATCTGCTCGAATGTGTAAGTGTAACCTAATAAAAAAATATTTTCTTTGCATCTCGTGAAAACAAAATTCTTTTGATAATTGTACTCACGATTAATTAATTGGAATTTTTTATATTCCTTATCAAATGTATTAATTTTATTATTCACAAAGTTGTTATCGTTTTCTGAGAATCTGAAACTCCTCCGATTATCAGTTAAGAATTAAATTTATTTGCAATATTTATGATAAATGATAAAAAATGACAATTGGATAAAATAATAAAGAATTTCATATTTTATGTTACTATATGTACGTCGTACCTAGGTACTTGTTATTATTGTAAATTTTATTGTTCGTAGAAAATTATCCTGGTGTTTAATATGAAGTGTAAGAAAATTACACTGAAGTGTATTTGACTTGTGGTGTTAAAATACAGTGTGGTGTTAAAATATAGTGCCTTGAGTATAGCCAAATACAGCAAGATTATTATTATATAATTATGGTGTATTTTAACTTATTGTAGGGAAAGAAAAATATCGATATCTATTAATTTCATTCATTTTCTGACATAGGTACTATTTTTTATACATCCAAATCTCAAAAAAAAAACCATGGAAGTTTAATATAAATTTTTACCCGAATGTTTTTAGTTTAATCAAAATGTGATGGGAATGAACAAATACAAAAGGTGTTTGGTTTTAAATTCAATAGAAAGAGATCGCTAGAATAGTAAAAGTTGTCTCATTCTTACTTTTAAACCGGTGTAAGTAAACATTTTTTTAAGAGCCAGGTGCATTTCAAATTAATTCGTTGCAATATTTTTCTTATTGATTGTATAACCCTCTGCTCATTTCCTGTTGAATTACAAATAACCAACCGGAACTAACTTATACAAAAACACATAAATGTATTATAAATTAATGTTAGTTGTATATATGTTTTTTAACTTTTTTTTTTTTTAAATAGTATAGAACAATATATTAAAATATATTGTTATACGTATATATTTTTAATTTCATTCATTATTTATTCGGCAGACACAGGAAATATGAAGTTCAATTCATGCAAAGAGAAAAAAAATGAAATTTTTAGAATATAATAAATGACCGTTTTATTTTAATATTTATGCATAATTAATTTCTTTGTTGAATTCAAAATAGTTAATATAAACTAAATTACATAAACACTTCAAGATATACTTGAAAAAGGATTATGAAAAATTTAAACACTCATACTTGTTACGTATTAAATTATAAGCATAATATATTGGTTTAATATTAATGGCTATTTGTCTTTTCTTTTATATTAAGATATCTTTAATCTAAATATTAAAATTATGTTTTTCATTTCCGCAGTCTAAATTGTGTTTATATGTGTATTTCATTTAATCGTCTTGACGACTGAGACTGACCCTTTACTTTATTTCATTTAAATTTAATATAAATACGTATACATGTTCTGAATTAATAATTGACCAATGAACATTTAATTCTAAACATACAATTATGTCCTTAAGTTTAAGTAAAATTAATTTCATGTATTAGACAGTCTTATCTCAATGCCTGATACAAATAATATTTGTATCATGGTCTCATTGCTTTAAATCTAAATGTTATGTTATAGTATTTATAATTTACATCCAAATTGAAGATTTTATACCAAACAAATGCATTTGATTTTTGTTTAGCTCTATATTATGATTTGTTAAACAGAAAATCCTCTTTTCTTCAAAAAACTCGAATTGTTTTAAAATTAATTTGTTATCTTTACGATTTGTTATGGAAAAGGATGGAATTTTTATTTCCACAAACTCAGATGATAGAACTATTAACTTTTTAATTAAAACAAAAATATAGTTAAAAAATAACCATTTCTTGCTATTAAAGATTTGCAAGACGACGTTTCGGAGGATCTTTCTCTCCCTAATCATGTTCTTTGAAAAAATATATATAACAGAAATTAGTAAATAAGCAAAATAATAATTTTTTTTGTTAACTCACAATTGTAAAATGTAAATAAATTAATAATTAAGTCAAAATGATGAAACAATTAATATCAAATAAAGGACTAAGTTTGATAATTGTTTCAAACTTTTTTGAAAACGAAGTTAGTTGAACTATTTATCGTTATAATTTTGTAATTTAATCTATAATATCGTATGAAACGATTTTTTAAAATTTTTATCGATAAATTCCAATTTTAATTACACACTCAATCGCCCGTTAAATTGTGGTTGATATTTTTCCCCATTATTTTTGGAGAATAAGTTAAAAGTTGCACAATTTTTATACCTTAAGTTTTAAATAAACTGGCGCATATTACATATACATCATATTGAGAAACATGCTATGGTAGACGCAATATTATATGTATTTTATTCATATAAAATAAACGAACTGAAAAAACATTTGGAAAATTACAAAATATGTTTTTTTTTAGTATCAATAATTATATAATTGATCTTCTCGGGAACACCACTAATATATCTATATTAGTGTCAATAACAATAAATGCAAGATTTTTCGAGCGAGGCAAAAAGAAAAGTATGTTAAAAAATGCAATTGGGTGAAAAATAATTTCGATTAAAATATGTTACTTAATTTAAAAATCACAGTCTAGGAAATTTTCATCATTCTTTTATCAAACATAAGTGTAAATATGATATTACCGAGATTAAAAAGTTAACAAATAAGAAGAATTTATCGACAGATATATTTTACAAGTTCTATGATCAAATTTCCTTTAAATTTTATTCTTAAGAAGAACAGTTGGCCACGCGCCGTTTGTCAGATGTTTTGATATTCGTGATTCTTCTTTTATTCTTTTTTTACGTTATTCATCTTCATATTTATGATTCCCTTCATTTACCTACCTGTATTTGTGGTACACTTTTTCTTCATTCTTCTTCTGCTTTTTTTGGGAGTAATAAAATATATATATAGGTCTATAGACGAAATAAAGCATTGTTTTTAAAAATTTTTTTTGTTCACATCAAAAAATATGCAAATTACATAATATACATATGTACGAATACACATTCATTGTGATTGCTATTTTTTGTACTGAGTAGAAGGTGTTTTTTATTAATTAATCAAATCTTATATCATCTAATCAAGTATAATAACGTGCGTAGGCATAATATTCTCGCACATCTATAGTTATTCTTATCATATATTGAAAAAATACCTTTTTATATGAATGTTTTTACTGATTTGAACTGATTTACAATACATAAAAATGATACAAGTATATATCTTATTAACACCAAATCGAAACTACTGGACAAAAAAAAGAAAAAGTTGGTGTATTTTAATATTAATTTTTTCTCTTCAAATTCTTCTTAGAAAACTGATAAAATTGAAAATTATTAAACAGATTGATTGTATTTTCACATGTTAAGATTACAAATTTTTTTATATAATCGAGTTTAAAAAAAATGTGAGGACATAAAAAATAAATCAAGAAATTAGAGTTCATGTATACAGAAAACAACATTAAATGAAGAAACCTACTAAGTTAGTTAGGAAACATCTGCCAGCAGCAGGTGAGATTTGGAAGATCATGCTCAAAAGATTTTTATGACACAAAAATATATGTATAAGTGTGGTATATATATAATACAAGAAACACAACGAAAAAAAATATAAAGCGAAAAAACTTTTTTATTATATAAATATTTAAAAATATAGGTACTAAAATAAATATTATTAGCCTATTTTTAAAATCCAATTTCACTTAAAATTTTCTTTCCTATAATTTATAAAATTTCCATTACTAGAAAGTTTAACTATTAAATGTATATCGTATTCTATCTTCATCTGCAAAAATTTCTATATTTAAAAATTAATTAGTATCTAAAAATATAAATGTTAAGACTAATTTAATGTACAGTCACGTGCAACAGGACATTATGTATTACAGTGTATTTATATTTAAAACGACAGATGCACATTACATAAGCAACCATACAGCCTTTATATATGTATAACAACTTATAAAGTAATAGGTTGCTAAAAAAGATATCAAGGAAAGATTAACAATAAAAAAAACAAAATTGGTTCCCTTGAATTTTAACAAGTAAGTAATTAATTGGGGAACAATGAAATATCAAATAAATATATCTACATTATTTATGTAGATCATCTTATTAAAAACAATTAAAAAATTTAAATCAACAATCATTTCCTTGAAATTAAAATTTGCAAAAAATTAAATAAATAATGTTAAAAAATAATATAATAAGAAACTTGCACCGTGCAAAATAGTTACACCTGCGCAGAAAATAAATTCTGCTGATGTTATATATTATCTTGTCAAATAAAACTCCAGTTTTCCTTTTCTATTTCATGTTTTGTGTATTGTATTAACATTTATGTTGTTCAAAGAGCACATGCGTTCTTTTAACACAATATATTTTATGCCAACACATACACAAAATTTCCCCTCTAGCCCATCATCATCATCATCATCATCATTATCTTCATCATCATGATCATCATCAATACATCCTTCCATGCATTCATTCAACCAACCAACAAACCAACCAAACAACAAAAGCAATAACGAGAATAACAACAACAATTTTTTTTTGAATAAACCGACTGAAAATTCTTAAATTGAAAATCATATCATATAAAAGCTTTTACGAAATTCTACTTAGAATTAGTGTAGAATTGGTATTCATTGTGTGTGGATCGGTTATTTTTGCATTATGGTTTATTCGTATTCTGGAATTAATAAAAATATTCGTATATGCATTTGAAATTAAGGCAATTTTGTTTTTATATACACATGTACAAAAAAATTATACATTACTTTGGCTTGAATTTTGAATAATGTGTATAAAAAAATTTGCATAATTAGAAGAAATGTGTTTGTGGAAAAGTGAAAAATAACGAAAATAATTTATTTTAGTTCTTTGTTAACCTTTATTTACAATTTATTGTTACTTCTCGTAACAAGACTCGAATATTTTTAAATTATTATTATTATTATTATTATTATTATTATTATTATTATTATTATTATTATTATTATTATTATTATAAAAAATCAATATTAAAATGTATAAGTTTTTGTGTTTAAATTATATTACAATAATACTTACAATTATTTTTAATTTAATAACATTAATAAATTCCTCACCTCAAATATCAAGTGAAAATAAGTACCAGGTTAATGAAGTGTTACAAGATAAAGAAATACATAGTATTGATAGTAAAAATAATAATAAGAATCTAAATGATAATGATGATAATTTATCAATGCCATTAATTGATCATGTGAATTTATTATCTAAACAAATGAATGCACTTATGTTACGTCGGCGTGAAGATTATAAATTATTAGAAAATAGTTTAAAAAAATTTGTGCGAAAAAATTCAATACAAAATTCGGATATAAATATACAATCTGAATTGCTGCAATTAAGGTATATTATGCTCTTAAGATTACTATATTTGTTTGTTCTGATGTTTATATTTTTCTTACTTTCTTGATGATGTGTTTTAAATAACAGCGTACCCATAAACCAATTTAAATACGTATATCTATATAAATATATCCCCATTTTCAGAATATATTCTATTTTATATTGATCGCCGTTTTGTATTCATTATATATTTTGCATCTGTTTAGCTATATAGATAATGTTTTTCCTTTAAAAATAATACAAAATTGTAAATTTAGTTTTATATACGAGAATATACCTGTATGCTGTAGGTTGTAGAATTTATATAAGTATCATGTAAATCAGGAATTTTTTGAGCTATAATGAATTAAATGAAAAAATACCATATATATATATATAACAATAATATAAATCTAATAACCAAAAATATTATCGATCCAACATCACTGATAACATTCGTATATTTACATATGCGCAAATAAAGTATTGTAAAGTATGTCTTTCACTGAAATATATTGAACATAGTGTAAAAGAATTTTTCAAATGATTAAAGCATGAAGAAAATATTATTTTTCATAAAACATTCCCTGTTTTACTACATATATAGATAGATATGTAGTTATAATTTTTGTAAAGCCATAGAACAAGGAACGATATATGTATGTAAAAAGGATCGAATCATTAACTGCTATATTAGAAATTTATTATAATATCATCAACAAAATTGACAAATTATTGAAATAATAAATAATAATTAAAATAACAATAATATAGCGTATATTATTTACTTAGGTTTAATAATTTCGTTAGTTTTAATAAATTTTCTCAAAGGAAAATTCAGATTTGGATTTAAAAAAATATTTATAGGCTAATATCAAGGTGATAACTCATCATAATTCTAATATAAGTTTAAAAACATTTATTCCGCTTTAGTAAATATAATGGAATGTATTTTAGTTTTATACTTTTTGGTAAATCAGATTTATGGATCAATATCTCCGCAGGGGTTGTAGTTCGAGTTCAAACAAAATTCTAGGAAGCCCAACTTGAAATATAAATATATATATATATATATATATATATATATATATATATATATATATATATATATATCATTGAAAATCGAGTCACTGTTCCTTACCCCCCGATTTATTAAAAAAATATTCTTTTATAAATATAAATCCATAGACAAAAATCTTAAGATTGAATCTTTTTTATGGCTTGATTCTTCAAATGCATACATATATACATACGTAAATATGTAAAAGGATAGGTTTATAGATATATGTAAATATATCTATTTTATATTATATATACCATCGATGAGGATCTAAGAATCGAAAAAGTAATATTATATAGTATGCTGTTTTACATATTAAAAAAAAATAATTACAATTCGATATGGAAATTGCTCTTTTTTCTCAATAAAATTTAAAGTTTAAAGATTTTAAAAGGATAACATTATTTTACTCAACCTATAACTTCTCAAACTGTATCTTTTTTGCATTTAATCCTTCGATAATGAGTTTGTTTAATAATTAATAGAATTTTCAATCATCCTTAAATAGAAATGTTCTTTAATGAAATTTGTCACCCCAAAAAATAAAAACAAACCAGTCATGGAAAAAAAGTAGAAGAATAACACCAACAAGAAACAACGGGCAACAATAAACTGGAAACAAAATAATATAATTGAAATGAGCGAAAAAAAAAAATAAGAAATATAAAAACGAATAATTGTTTTGACAGAATATACGTATAACGACTACCAGTCTCTCTCCAGGCCAATCGTGATAACATTCTAATTAAGACATAAACTTTGTCATGACAATTTCTATACTTATAAACTTTTAATGCCCTAGAATATAGATATAGATATATATGTAATAAATGCATAATACGTATTATCAGATTTTCGTTTAATATACAAATCATTAAATTTTTTTTGTTGATTATACAGTCTATACCCTGAAATAATTCTTATTTTTAATATGATAGATCAAATGGTATTTCACATATATTATACAATAAATTCTTGCGGTTGTATTATATATAATATTAATATTTATTTACAAATGCGTATGTGTTATATCTTTAAGAAACATAAGGAGACAAAAAAGCTATAATTAATATTTTTGCGAGTTTCTTTTAGAATATTATAAACCATTTTTGTATAATAATTGTTGAAAATTTAGCTATATGACGGGGTTTAAATATACATTCAAATATATATACAAAATATAGATATATAAACCTAATTAAATTAGGGTTAAAAAACAAATATATAACACCGTTTTTAAGCATTTTCTTATATACATAATATGGTTAATAAAGGTAAGATATATAGTGGGCATATTGTTTAACTGTAGAATGTATAGAGTATATATACACAAATATTAATTAATTATCTATACCTACTATGAGAGACATTAGTTTTATTAATGATAATTAATGTCGCCCAAAATATCATCAATTTTTAACAATTTTTATCACGTAAAATGTGCAGAGTTAATGTTATCGTGTTATTTCTTTCATTTTTGTTTGAAACAAAAAGGTGGTTATATATAATACCGTTTTCATTCTTTTATTTTATTATAAAATTAAACTATATAGTAATCATAATCTCCGAGATTGCATTAATCGATAATGAAAATTACATTTAATAATTAGAAAATATAATTATAATTAATATCTATAAGAAAAAAATATATCAAACTAAAATTTTATTTAAGTACACATTTAAGTTTACATAAATATTTATAAGAATTAATATTGAAACTACTTTATAATAATAAAAAGAACAACTTAAAAATTAAGGTAAAACATATTCCTGAAAATCAAATAAAAAGTGTAAAGTTTTTAACCAAAAAAAAAATGTATAAAAAAATCAAAGAAAACCGATAATTTTGTCTATTCATTTCATGAACGAAGAAAAAAAACTAAAGAAAGAAAATTGCTGCTTTGCTTTAATTAAAACCAACCATCTCAATAATAATCTCACTCCATAGGACAATTCTGTCTCAAGCAAAATGAAAGTAATAAAATAATTAGAAGTTGAACTCCCCTTTCTATTCGCTCACTTCATTCGCTTCGTACTTGTTCTTGTATAATATACCCAACCAACCCAACTAAAAACCTCCCCACCCTGTCAGGGTCTTTCCAGTTAATTTTTTTGTTTTTTCTTATATAAACTTGTACCAAATTCTATACTAGACTTTTTTGTATGTTTCCCTTTAGCCGATCGATAACTTCCGTTAGCATGCGAGGGTTGGTGAAGTAGAAGGATGGGGTAAAAAAGAGGATGGTTGATTCACATATACTATATACGCATAATAGGGGGAAAGGAAGATTTTAAGACTATGTATACTATAGTTTATTTTTTGGTTCATCTTTTTGTTATATATGGAAGCCTTCATTTTTTTTTACCCCATTACACTTTCGTTCGTGGGTGAAAAATAAAGTTAAAATAAATATTCCACCGTAGCCTATTTTATCATGTTACATTAACTTCAGCCCTAAACCCATCAAACTCATCACAGCATCAACACAATAATTTTCATTTACCATTCCAAAAAGACTTACATACTTTTTATTAATATATGTATACATATATTATTAGGTATATTTTCTTTTATTTCGCTCTTTTCTGTATATAGACTTTTTTATTGTATGACCTGATCACATCCTTAATAAAACAAAACAGTATGTACATATTACTAAAAACAATTTATTTATATTTTGTTATGTATAGACAAGAAGTAAAAACATTGCGTGAAGGATCATCAACAAATAAAGAACATTTAACTGTTCAGTGGTTATCACAAACAATAACTGAATTAAGATCAGAATTAACAGAATTACAAGAATCATCAAATAATATATCAAGAGAATTACAACAAAAAAATCAAATATTTGAGGATATTATTGGACTACGCACTGATTTTCAAACAATTAGATTAGAAGTGGAATCATTAAGATCACGACAAGAAAGAACAGAAATTCTTGTACAGGACTTACGTGATGAAACATTGCAAAATGAAGATAATATTAATAACATTAAGCTTATTACTCAGGTATGTTTGTAAACTGGTTTCTTTTTAAATACTTATTAGTATTATTTTGTTTTTATTAAAGAGTATTATGAAAGTTTAGTCCAGTGTCGCATATTTAACGTTGTTCAAATAAAAAAAGCGCAGTTATTTTATTTAATTAATTACTATAATACTCAAAAGAAAATTTCCTTCATACATTTTCTTTCATACCGGCGATATGCATGTATAACTTTCCAACGCGATTCTCACGCATTAGTGTTATAAGCCACTAACAACAAAAACAAGCATCCAATACCGTCTTATTGAACATTGAATTGAATAGATTATTTTTATTTTGTTGCTGTTTTCTTGAATACTTTTCTATCGAATTCATATTCATTTTCAATTTTAAACTTGAAAATATGTAAGAAACATCAATAAAGACAATGGCAAATATTTTTATTTTTAAACTTACATTACCTTTTAATGAATATATATTTTGTCATCCTGTTTAAACTTATATTGTAAACAACTGGTGACATTCGCGTAAACACGCACACGAATTAATAAAACCCCCACCCAAAATTAAACAAAAATGCTTCCCCATACTCGCAATCTCACACAAAAGATTGTTTATACATATAAAAACGATCTCTAATTATGTTCTTCCTAATGTCCTGAATATCTTATTTTAAAATTTACGTTCTACTGTTTGGTTTCATTTTCATTTTATGAAAATATATTATCCAGAGTTTTCTTTTCTTCGTTAAATTTTAAATTTGTAAAAAATGAAAAATATAAATTGTGAGTATGTATAATGATATCTATAAATAAAAAAATTCACAGTTTGAGATATTATAGAAAACCGATAACATTTTTTACTCTCTTTAACATTTATTTTTCTTGATAATATATATTTTTATATTATAGTAATAATTCTTTTCTATATTACGAATACAAAAAGAAAAACAAAGTAGCAGTATTGAAAATTTTTCTGATCCCATTTTAGTTTCAATTTAATTATTTTTTTTCACATTCATCACAATAAAATGTTCATTATTAAATAACATATGAAATTATATTATCCATTTCAATTTAGAAATGCAACTTAAAACTTAAAATAGTTAAATATTTTGAAGAAATAATCCCCGAAAAAAGTAATCAGTAGCATTGAGCAATATATTATAAACATCCTATTAATATATTGTTTCCTCTTCATCAACCTCAAGTAACCATTTATTAAAAAATATCCTCCCAGTATTCTACTTTGTCTGATGTACAATTACAATTTACAATTTATATTAAAAAATAGCCTTCAACTTTCTAATAGAATTGAAATATAATAAAAAAATGTTAGGTAAAAATATTAATATGAATCACTAACGGAACCCAAATAAAAATTACAAAAAAGCAGATGTCCGTTTAAAAATTACTATTTCTCTTCTGGTTAATTTTCAGAGTTAGATATAACAAAGAATAATAAAAAATACATCGACCACCGTGTTATTTTTATTTGAAATTTACTAAAAAAACAGGTAACATTAAATTCAGAGATAGAAAACTAAGTTCCACTGTGCTAAAGCATCATTTCAAACATAAATAAAGCGCTTAATAAGACATTCAACACAAAAAGCGAGGGTTTTTTCTCTCTGACTCTAAATTTAAACAAAACTTAGACTCCTTCTTGTCTTACATCTGCAAGTTTTCCATGTTATAAATTTTAATTTTTTTTGTTTCTTATGCACGAGTTTTTATCTTCAATGTTTATGTGTGTATCAGGTTTAATAAATTGGTTTGGCTTTTATATAAAAAGCGAAGGAACCGCAATTTTTTCCAAAATAATAAGAAAAACCGCGTGACTGAATATAGGTATATTATATATATACTCTGTTTTTGTATCATATTTGCTGTTTCTGCTGTTGTTCTTCTGTTTTTCAAGCAACAGTGTTTTAATTTTCTTATTCTATACAAAAAAAGTTAAAAAAAACGATAATTAAATTTTCTACCTTGACATTTTTTGTTCTCTTTTTGTATATTAAGTAAAGGTTCATATTATAATTAAATTTCATTTATATAAAAAGAGAGAAAAATTCCCTTGATTAATTTATAAAATATGGCTCAAGGCATAATATAATATATATACATATAGGTAAAATAGATAATATAATCTATAAACTCTCCATTAAACTCATAGAATAACTATAAAAAAATAAATGTAAAAATTAGTAAATGTATAATACAAATTGAGCATGTACTTACAATTTCGGGAAATTTTATTATTATCCATTTATATAATATATATATAGTATAATTTCGGATCATTGAATTTAATGCCTAATGAATGACTAATTATTTGATTGCACAAGCAGAAGTTTAATCGGTTTTATTGAAAAAAAAATTTTTTTGTTCAAATAAAAATCATCCTTACTAATGCTTTCATTAAAAGTTTAAAAAATACTATATTAATTAAATTGTTATTCTTTTATTTTTTTTACTTCCATATATATAATAGCAAAAATTTTAAATTTCATCAAATACTGATTTAAAGTTTATTAAAAAACAAACAGAAAAGTTTCTGTTTGAAAATTCGGCGTGAAAAAAAAATAGTTTGAACTCTATTGTACATAGATAAGAAAATAATAAATTATTTACAAATATATTGTAAATTGCTAATAAATAATTCTAAATTGTATGAACCTGATAATCCATTTTAAAATATAAAAATGTTTAAATTACTGGAAAGTGTTGTATAAAATTAAGTTCCGTAAAGCTTTTTTTATGTCATTATAAGTATTAAAAAACTCTAAAAAACCCTCATAATATAAAATATTTCTCCAAATATTCAAATGTTTATGTATATGTAAGTTGTTTAATTGAGCTTGTTATTACAGCAAAAACCATAAATCAATTAACATTTTTTAGGTAATATTAATGGCAATCATATTTTTCTTTATATTAACTTGCCATAAATCTCTCACCATTCAGAAAAACAATTTATGGTATGAATTTGTTTTTTTTTTAATTTTCCAAAGATAAAAAAGTTTTTAAATTAAAAGAAAATTTTACTTCCGGACGTTTCCAAATCTTTAATGGCTCAAACTATCGTGTTTATGTGTAAATATTTAAAAGAAGACGACTTAACATGACATTGACGGGAGAAAATTTTAATCTAATTTGCGGTTTAAATATTGATCTTATTCTTTAATGCCATATTCTAGAAAACGAATATTAAAACAAAGTAATTTTAAAAAAAAGTGTAAATTGCATATACACATATATATGTATATATAATACTATGTCTTTTATTTGGAATGAATGATTTGATTTTTTTATAATAATTTTTATATGTATTTTAATTTCTCACCCTAAATAAATACTCAAATACAATTTAAATATATAAATACTGCATTTTCAAGTAAATTTAGTCGTAATTCTAGAGATTTATAATTGTTAATTGAAAAAATGACATCCATTAATATTAATTAATATGTTTAAACTACGTTATCTTATTTACAAATTTTGGAGGTTGCACTGCTGTATACATATTTATATCTTTCTTCACTTATAATACCATACTATTATATATAGATAATAAATTATGGTGTTGCTATAATAGATGCAAAGCATAATTTCTTGATAAAAATCGTGTAATCAATATATTTGCTTTATTATTAGTATTTTGTTACATATACATATCAATAATTTAATAAAATTTTTACTCAGCATTCATATTTCATTGATCTTCAAATTAAAAATAATTAGGTTTGTATTTCTTTACCAAAAAAAAGTAATTTTTCTTTATAGATAGCTATTAGGTACATATAGCAATATACGAAATATATTCTCTTCTTATATTAATTTTAACTTATAAATATTTATTATTAGAAATTATATACATTGAATTAGTAACATAATATTTTCGAAAGCTTTGCCAACTAATTTTTAGATTCAATATCTATTCAATTATAATATTGACGGTAAAATTCAAATTGTTAACAGACTTTTATGAGCAACATAATTTCAAAGAAACAGTATAGGTATGATGCATATGTTTTATTACATATTTATATTAAACATCAATATTTAGTTATATATTATAAACACAATTCGTTTTACTGTTTACAGAGACTATCATTATTGCTTAGAATTATTAGTTTAAGTTAAAAAGTGGTCTTATGAATCACAAGTGAAAATATAAAATGATTAATAAACTTTAAATCCTTATGCTGAATTTTGGAATGAAATTTATATTGTAAGTTATTATTATTATTGATTGGTATTATTATGTGTTTAATCTCGAGGGATTAACTCGTCTCGAAGGACCATGTTTAATCTTGTGATTAAATATTAGTAGAAAAAAAGACAGTTGTAAGTTGTCTAATTTAATTTTTTTTTAATTTTAGTTCCTACAGTGTCGTAAATAAACCTGTGTATCAGTCAGGTCATTGGTAGTTTAATTAAATGACTTCACTACTGACAATTGTTAATGAAATTTTTACTTCTTATATACTAATTATTTGCTAACTACACCCAAAGAAATCCATAGGTAAAATTGGCTACAATAATTTTGTTAATTATTTTATACGAAAATTTTGTGAAAAATACAAAGGTTTTGTCAGTTTTTACGAATATTTACGAATATTGTCCTTATTTTTGAACTAAAACAACATTCTTTTTGTAAATTAAACAAAAAAATACTGTATAAGTAGATTTTGTTAAATTTTGTAAATTCAAACAAAATTAATGTAAAAAAATTCTTTAACGCAAAGCTTCTTTGTTTAGATTACAAATAATTTGTAAAGTTTAGTTAATTATTTTTGTTAAATTTTGTAAAAGAAACAAAATGAACGTAATTTTTACAAAAACATTCTGTATCAAAACTATTTACAAAGCTTGTTTGTTTACATTACAAATATTTTGTCAGTTTTTATTAGATTTTTTTATGAGTTTAAAAATATTAAAAAATAACCGTCAATGGAAAATAAAATTTCAGTTAATAATAAATTATGTTTTTTTTATCAAAAAAATTAAATTTTTTAATTTAATTCCTCAGCAACATCATGTAACAAATAAAGGACATTAACTTAAAAATGTATGAGGATTAAATTTTTTTATGCCTTCTTTAGTATAGAATATCTAACAATTAATGATTCCCAATTACTTGAAATTACACGGAAAAAAATTGAAAAATTAATATTTTTTTTTGAAGAAAAAAATATCTTAATCAGTATCTTAATAAAATTATTTTCTATAGATGTCACATGTTGGCTTTTCTAATTTATCTGTTCGTTTAAGTTGCGGCATTAAGTTACGGTTTTGTGGAATAAGAAAACAATTCTTAACATTGAACATTTCTGAAATTCTTATCCACGCAGGAGTATCTATAGATTTGAGTTTTAATTTAGTAAAAATTGGTTCCTGTTTACCTAGCTCTAAAAAATGCATGTTTAGCTGGTTCTGAAATCATATATTTTATTTACTCGAATCATAAGATTTGACCGTTAAAAACTTTCAATATTTTTTCATGAAAAATCATGTGCATTTATTTCACGAACGTTTTATTTTTCTTTAACAAAATTTTGTTTTATTTCACAAAATATTGTATTATTTCACAAAATATTGTATAAATTTTACAAAACTTTGTATTATTTCACAAAATATTGTATTTTTTTTACAAAACTTTGTATTATTTCACAAAATATTGTATTTTTTTACAAAATATTGTATTATTTCACAAAATATTGTATTATTTCACAAAACTTTGTATTATTTCACAAAATATTGTATTATTTCACAAAATATTGTATTATTTCACAAAACTTTGTTTTATTTCACAAAATATTGTATTATTTCACAAAATATTGTATAAATTTTACAAAACTTTGTATTATTTCACAAAATACTGTATTATTTCACAAAACTTTGTATTATTTCACAAAACTTTGTATTATTTCACAAAATATTGTATAAATTTTACAAAATTTTGTATTTCTTTCACAAAATCTTGTATTATATCACAAAATGTTGTATTAATTTTACAAAATTTTGTATTTATTTCACAAAATCTTGTAAAGGTTCTATAAGAAAATTTCGCATTTTTTTAAAGCGGCAATCAGTTCAATTGAAATGTTCGAGGTAACAAGTGCTATGAAAAATAAAAGCGGAAAAATAATAAAAAAGAAAAATATTAAAAAATTTATTAAAGGTTTGAGCCTCGATAAGGTTACTCGTGTGTTTGTTATAAAAAAGTGTTTGGGTGAATATAAATTTAAGTTCGATTAAAATTTTTATGTAATAACATGTAATATTCTTTAATTAGATTTTAATATTAGCGTAAAGCAGTTAAAAACGTGTGATTTAGGTGTTCTTTGTAAATCCATAGTGCCAGATAAGGATCTGGCATATAGAGTACGTTTGGAATTTGCGCTGCACAACTACTGCCATAAAAAATTAGTAAGTATTTATGAATTTAGTGATGCTTGTTCATAATTATATTTCAAATATCAAAGTAATAAAACCAAATTTTTTTAGAGCACTCCAAACTCTGTAAATTGTCTATATTGTTTATCGGAACTCGATAGAGATACAAAGTCTGTAAGTTCTTCATTTGTGGAGGCTCTTGATAAGTATTGCAAAATATACGACGAATTTTAAGTAAAAAATGATATCAAAGCGTGCTTCTACTAATTCCAAAACTGAAACGTTTACATCATTAAATACGACTATAGATAAACCAGAACTCATCAGTCTCGAAGGAAAATAATATTATTAAATTAAATGTTTAATTGTAATTAATTAATTTCTTAACTTATATAGATTTGGAAAAAGATTGTGCATGGTTAAAAAATCACAGCGAGCCTTGGTCGGAGGTCATAAGTAAATGGGAAACGACAATGATATACAGACGTGATAATATTTTAAAAAATGAGGATGCCAATACGGTTGGAATTTTGCTTAAATGGCCTATTTATAATCATAGTCTTGGACATTCATTGGTAATAAAAAAACAAGAATACTTACATATTAATTATTATAATTATAATAATTTATCGTATTTTTACAATTCTAGATTGACATCGACTACAAATTAATTGGCATCGCTGACTGTGACATCCTTATCAATTGGGCTCATTTCCAGAGTAAGGTACAATTAGTATTTAATCGTATTAAGGATCCTGTTCATCGTACGATGTTACAAAAATGTCAAAGTGATCCCATGAATGGTAAATATGATTTTATGCGTTTCAATTTAGGCATAAATATTTGTTTAATTTACTTTTCTTTGTTATAGATTATACAAATTACTTGATAATACAATTGTTGCACGTTTTTCTTCCCCCAACAATCTCAGCAAAAAAGACCAAAAAATACACAGCAAAGGATTCACAAGAATCTTTTGTGATGTTAGTGAGTGACTCTTCGGAAATTTCATCAAAAATTGCTGCATTAAAAGAAGAATGCTTCAAAAATAATTTAACGTCTCAGCCAATTATTATAGTAGTTGGAGATTTAGACTCCCATACAATTTCTGAGTTTTATGTTAATTTTGATAAAATAACTTATAAGTTATTTACTTTATTGAAAGCAATAGACACTTGCTTTAAATTATACCAAGTTTTTAATTTAAAATACCCTACGCAATCAGAAATTGTATGGGAGTTTATTCAAAAATATTTTTACCAATTAAAAACAAAATTTGATAAAAATACTTCAAAAATTTCAAGCTTAATTTCTGATTTGAAATGAATAAAAATGGAACTTATATTATTTGAATTTATCTTACTTATATATAAACTAAGAACATTATATAATAAAATAAGAAAGTTTTTTTAATTTTTTTTTTGTCAAATGAATTAACTAGTATGTATATTTAGTTTAAGTTTTTATTTCAATAATGAAATATAATAATTCAATAAATGAAATTAAAATTAAAATATTGATTTTTATATTATACAAATATTCCTTAAAAAAGTGACAAAAATATCGTAAAATAAGTTAACAAAAATATCGTAAGGTAAGTACAATAATTTTGTATATTTCTAATTAAATACGATTATTTTGTAATTTTTTACAATTATGTTTTTTTTTTTACAATAATATTGTAAAAATAAAACAAAATATTGTAGTTTAGTCCGTACCCAACTACACATTATTTGTATTTTTTTCACAGTATTTTGTAATTTTATTACATAATATTGTATAAATACTACAACTATTTTGTTTATTTAATCATAAGATCTACGAAATAATTTTGTAGTTTTTTACCCTACTATTCGTATATTAAACAACAGTTTTGTTAATTTTTATTTTACAAAATTTTTTTACAAAATCTCACAAAACCTAACAAAATCTCAATTTGGATGAAATCCACGAATATTTTGTGAGATTTTACCCACAAAAACTCACAAATCTACCTATGGATTTCTTTGGGTGTAGGCAAATTGAATTATTGAAAAATATAAAATCGTTACTAACAATGACGTTATTTGAATAACACAAAAGGTGAATGAAATGAAATTTAAAATAATTTTTATATTATATTAAATTAATAAATTAAGAAATGAA
Source organism: Pedicia rivosa (assembly GCA_963082725.1). Taxonomy (NCBI): domain Eukaryota; kingdom Metazoa; phylum Arthropoda; class Insecta; order Diptera; family Pediciidae; genus Pedicia; species Pedicia rivosa. The sequence continues at coordinate 467,604 of OY720155.1, forward strand.
TTTATATTAACTGCTTAATTAACAAATATAATATTAAAATAACTTTGAACCAATTTTAAATATTATATTAAATAAATATTATTTATATTAAATTGAATATTTCATAATGCGTTAATGAATTACTTTTTAATATTATGCCGGGTTTACAATGCGGCGTTTAAATCCTAAAAATCTGTTCGGTACTGAACATTATGGTAATAATGGTAAAACCAGTAATTATAATATGCACTTATTTAAGTTGCATTAATTATTAATGTGGCAATTCCTGAATTTTATATGCAATTGCTGTTTATATTGATTCAATTATCTTTTCATTAATTATTACATTTATATTTACATTTTTGCGATAAAACAAAATAAAAATATATTCATGCATATTTTAAAAAATTTCCATTCTTTTTTACATTTTAATTCTAGACTTAGTTAAGTAAACAGCAAGCCTTTGTATTATTATAAGTGGTGGTGGATGAGATGATGTTTGAGTTTACTTTTTATTCAATATATAGGTATATTATATAGAGTTTGCGCCATCCTCAACTATGGTCAAACTTTTGTATTGTTGAAAACATAATTACAAACGAGAAAACTACTTGACCATAATAGCTCAACGTTTATTTATTGATTGAAATCTTTTTTCTCTTTATATGTTTTTTTTTATTATATTATTATATGCTTATGCTGAATTTTTCATGTTCACTCATATAAAATATAAAAGTAAGTAATTTATTTTGAAAAAATTGATTAGTTTATTAAGAAAGGTCATTTAAAAAAACTGAGTTATTCTATTTAACATTTTAAATTGTTGTGTTTGTTTGAATTTGTTTATATAACTATTAATTAAATTAAAAATCGATTTTTAAACGAAAAATCAAAAAAATTAAATATCTTGTACATATGACTATTTTTTTTTTAATAAAAGCACCTGTTGTTACAATTATTGAAATTATTATTTAAGCTAAAACGAGCAATAATTTTATAATTTCAATTTATACGAATGTCATACGGATTTTTGCTTTAAATTATATTAAAATAATAATCATTAATATTATTATATTATTATATTAATATGTATTAATTTACAATATTAATAATAGTTTTTTCTTGTATTATTAATATTACACAGCTCATTATTCTATTTTCGTTTATATACTAGTAAATAAACAAGAATTACTATATTATTAAATTTTTATATGGTTTGTAGAAAATGTAATAATGAAGATGATTGATTTTGTGTTCTTGAAAAACTCTTAAATTGGCTCTTGATAAAAAAAGATATGGGCAGAAAACCCCGTATAATAATAAGAAGAGAGGTATCCAGGTAGATATATATATAATCTTATAATAAGAAAATTACTAGCTCGTGTCATAATAATAAATGGTTATTAGAATCATTATTCAAAATGTATATGCGTGACATCTCAACCATGAAATATGACAGTTGCACTAGTCGGTCGTGATATTATTTTTATATCCTTATTTATAAAATTTAATATATATATATTATATTATCATGAATGTTGGTATATGAAAATTATTCTTTACATACATATCATTTACATTTATATAATATTATTTACAATAAAACACAAGAAACCATAGTTTAAAAATATTTAGCCATTGCCTTAAATATAATTTAATACCATAATTTAAGACCATAAAAATATTTTAATGCAAAAAATTTTATAAAGAAAGCTTTAATTCAATCAAATATTTTTTGAAACGGAGCCTATTCATAAATAATTGAAATGTAAATAATTAAAATCAATAAAGTTTGTTTTAAATATATTTTAAACCAAATAAATTGGTCATGAAAAATGTTGTTCTTTTCATTTTTTGACACCATTTTAATGGTACAATTCTTTTGTTTTTCTTTCTTTTTGATATACCTAATATGTTTAATTATAATAGCAACAATATGTATACATATATTTTTTAATACAATCAATCAATCCATCAATCTGTCCATATGCTCAATCTACTAGTCTAGATATACAAGGTTTTGTGACAATATTGTGTAAATATTACTAGAATATTAAATGACATTTTACTGTCTCACTCTAATTCTAATTTCTATTTAAAATAGGTATATATGTATGTATAACAGTTCAATCTTAATCAAACTACGGGTAATTACCCTTGTCACACGTATTAATTATGCCGTCACTATATATAGAGGGTATGGGAACATAGACATAAGAAATGGAATATGATGGAAGCTGAATAGTTATATAATAATAAATATGATGTGCTTTAATTTAAAATATAAAAATAATATACTAATATAAAGCACTTCTCGTAAATTTATATATTATATAAATTTGGATATTTTGATTTTATATTTGCATTTTGTAAATTTTGTACCGAAAATGAATTTAAAAAAAAAAAGAAATATATTAACAAATAATTGATAACAGCGGTTCGGTTATTAATATATTCAATATTGAATATGAAGAATAATATTGTAATTAAAATTGAATAAACTATATGTTTACATCAGTAAATAGTATATATATATATATATATATATATATATATATATATATATATCCATGAAATTGAATTATGTTAATAAATAGCTCTTATTTATAGTTGAACTTGTAACATTGTTTAAAACATTTATGTTATTTTTAAGCATAAATATAATTTTCGCAGTAATCAACCAAATGTATTGTAAATATCAATAAAATTTAATAATTTCATATTTAAAAAAAAATGTTTGCTGTATGTATGAGGAACAAAGGGCAAGATTCGTATGCTCTCAGTTAATTTCAGAACTAGATCCTAGTTATACATTATCAAAATTTGAGAAAATTTTGGTAATATTTTAAGCTTGGCTGATCAAGTTGCGGTGATCAATAACATAATTTTAATTTTTTATTATTAGTATAGTATAGTATAATATATTCTTTAAATCTAGATTGAGAAGTAAAATAGATTTATCTTTTTCTAAATTTCAAAATAAAACATGATTTTGATATATTCACGTTTCTCTGTTTAAAAAAATTTAAATTGTGATATGGAAAAAGGGAAATATAATAATAAAGAAATGTAGGAAAAGAGAATTTTTAATTTAATGACTCAAAAGAATATAGATTAATTATGAATAATGAATTATTTTTATATGCTCCATTTGACAAAGGGAATTTTGATTATTAAACGCAAAAGCTTACTTTTTGGGATACATTATAAAGTAGATACCATCAAACTCTCCCGTCAGATATGCCTTAAAAAAATAAATAAATATAGAACAATATACAATTTTACTAAATAATTGTGGCTGTAACTTGTAGATATATTATTTAAAAAATAATATATAATATATATATTATAAAAATTAAGATTTATTACATCTATATATAAAATCCAGAACGAACTTTCCTTGCAACCACGTTGTTCGTATAGTTTGTATAAGGTAGTGATATCCCACGATTTCATTAAAAATTTTCCAGCAGTTATTAATTTCCACAAATCGATAAAGTTCAGAACAAAAATGTTGTTTTTGTGTTCATACTTCTTATAAAATTGAGCACATAAAAGGTGTACAAATGGTAGAAAATGTCGCATATTATATATACACAATACACATTTAAAGAATGCTATCTCAACCCGAAAAATGAAATATTTTTCTAACTTATCATTTTATATTTTCTATTATATATAATATGTGTATAAGAAAATATTTTTCATCTCTTATAAAGTTATTTGTTAGTGTATTTGTATGTATATAAACTCTTATAATTCCGTCCCTGAATTTGAGTTTTGAATAAATAATTGTGCGTCGAGAGATAACTCAAGTTCTAATCGCTAAATGGGTATACAGAGTGGGTAGTGGTGGTAAATAGGGTGACTTGTATTTGAATAGTTTGAGATGTATAAATAACTGTACATGTTGATATATCTGTAATAAATCATTTAAAATGTAACGAGAAAACGACATAATTCTTATTCAATGTTAAGTTTAAAAATAGTATAGCTGATTGGGCGAATTTAAACAATAAGATAAACAAAAAATACTATAATGAATAAATAAAGACAATTTTTTTTAAAAGCATATAATTCTTTTGAATATTTTTTATTTATGCTCTTAAATATTTGATTTTAATATATAGAAAATAATTTTTTTTTCGATTATACCATAAAACTATAGAGAAATCAGATTATGATTATATATAATAGCAAATATAATAATCTCAGTCAGAAACTTTAAATAAATTAGATTAATTGAACAATGTTAATTATCTGTCTTCAAACCATCTTGTTGTAAGACAACTTTAATTTTGAATTCAGATGAGGAGCAACTATTAGTAAAAATAATTAGTAAAGAGAAAAATGTAAATTATTGAACTGAAATAGAATTCTCACAAAAAACATTTACATTAAACTCAGTTCTAATAATATTATAAGCCTGTGACGAAATATAAAGTCAATAAAGCATTATAATTTTAAATTTTAATTATTCAACACCATTTATTATTTAATAAAAAAAAGTTAACCTATATTTTTCAGTTTAAAATTTTGAGTCAAATGTGTAGACATTAAAAATCTCTCACATATTTCAACATTAAAAAAAATAAACAAAATTAACTAAGCTTAGTAAAACAAACAAAGCAAATTTTTTCAACACATTTTTTTGTTTTATTTTTATTACCCGTTTTTTATTATCATACAGCTAATTAATTTTATTCATGCGCACAGAGCCTAGAGACAATATAATACTATATAAATTTTTTAGCCATCATCTTCTCATACCGCTATAAAAAAATATTTTCTAAAGTTTATACAATTTGAGACAGGATATGTATTTAAACTACATTCACTTTGACTTTTAAATAATGTTAATTTACTGTAACGTCCATTTGTTAGTGACAACAATGATTTTATATAGCTTTTTACTTATATGCAAATCAAGTCTCTAGAGTGTTCCTTGTTCTATATTTTATTTTATGCAGATACATTTATTTTCATATTCACATAAATTAAATTATTTAAAATAAGTTCTTTAAAATGAAAACATATATAATAAATAAAGCATTTTTAAAAGGTATATTAGTTAATTAAACAAATAAGTTTAAAAATTTATAAAAAACTTGAATTAATTTGTATTTTCGGAACGTATGAGATTTTTCGTTTATACTTCCTTGTTTATATATTATATTTCATTAAAATTATTTAAAAAATAATCAATAATTTTTTTTTTTTATTTTTGGTATGTCAACCAGAAGTTGCCTTCCAATTAGTGACTACTAGTATAATAATGATAAATTTAAAAACTAAACTAAGTACATATATATAATACAGAATTTTAAACTAACTATATAAGAAAAAGACTAAAAAAAGAAAATATAGTCAACTTACAAAATAAAAATGCAAACTAGACTAATAGTAAAAATAAAATTTAAATTATAAAAGAAACAAATTAAAATTAAAAGAAATAAGAATATACATATAAGAATACTACTAAGCAACAATAAGCGAATATAAATGTATAAGCTATTTAGACTATATTAAGATAGCTATTTAGTTTAACTGTACAACACTTTTATTGTTTATAAAAAATTTTATGAACGAGTTTAAATAATTTATTCTGTGTTACTACATTTCAGTTTTTCGATAGCACTATGAATATATTTGGTATTACGTATATATATATATATTGTATGTTTATTTTAATGTGATATTATTCATTATAAAATAAAATAAATAAATTTAATTAATTTTTTGTTTTAAATGATTAAAATTTAAACAATATAATAATATTCATATTAATAATACTTTACATTTGTATCAGTATGAGTAAGAATACTTAACGTGTTCATAATTTCTTTGAGAATTTTATCTCTTAAGGTCCATAGATTAAAGAATTACAATATTAATCTAATTTTTTTAAACTATCTTCAATTTATTAATCATACCAAAAACATGATCGTTAATTAATATTGGTAAACCAATAATGTAACAATATTCAAATTTGATAATTTATTAAGAAAATACAAACTCAATTATAAAAATATGTAATTAATTTAGACTGAAGAATTAATTCGGCGATTTAAAAATGATTTAAATATAATAAATGTTTCAAATGAATAATCTGTTCACACACAAATTTAAAACCTTTGTGGTATTATATATTATAGGTACAAATGCAAATACAAGTTTAAATTTAAAGCAGCCACCGATTTTATTTTTATATACTAGGAAATCGATTTGATCGCAAATGGATTTTTTTGAATATCTAATTTAGTTTTATTATTTCTTTTTCTTACAGAAATCAACCCTTCCTAAATCATGTGATAAGGTTCTTGAAGATGCTGACCATAAAATGCGTCATCATCGTTTAATTCGTCAGCAAATGCATGATTTGGAAACATCACAACGAGGTGTGAAAAAGCAATTAAATGAGATTCAAAATCATCGTATTGGGGACCGTTTACATAATCTGGAAACAGAACAACGCCGCCTGGCTGGTAGTAGTTTTAATTTAAGTCGTCAAGTGATTAGTCTAGAAAAATTGCACAGTTCGATGCTTGAATTATTAGAAGATGTTGAAGGAATACAGAATAAAATTGATAAAGCAATACCAGATATTAAACATGAAATATCAAAACTAGAATTTAATTCAGCACAATTATTATCTGAACATAACTTGATGCGTGAAGAAGGTCATAATTCCGTGAAAAGTATACAAGCAATGTCGGTTAGTGTCAGTGCATTACAAGATTACCGTGATATTACTAAAGAAACACAACAACAATTGAACAAAATACAGAATGATGTTGACAAAATGAAATTAGTATCGAATGTTCATAGAGATATTCTCCACAGTGGTATTGACAAGGTAAGGATTTTTGATTTTTTTTTCGTTTGAAATGTTTGAAATATAAGCTCAAAATTAATTCTTGATTCGGCATGAATTTCTAAGATCAAAAGTTAAGTTAATATAAATTAATTATATATTTCCTTATATCAAAATATAAAGCGATAGAGTTAGGCTTCGGAATTGAAATAAAAAACTTAAAATTAAGAATTAGATTATTGATAGATATACATATAATAAATTATATTGCAGTTTTCATAATACAAACAAACCTATATATAAAAAGTGATGGATGCTGAAGTTATAAAACTGCTTGTTTGGGCTTTTTGGGATTTCTGATTCATTTTTTGGTATATTTTATATGTAAATTTCTTTCATTCAGATAATATAGTCTATACTATATAGCATAATCCAAACAAATAGGACTGATATAGTGGATTACTTCAATTCCTATCCTCTCTCTATTTATACTATAACTTCTTAACTATAAAAAAAAATTAATCAATATTCATTAAATTTTATTATCTTTGGTCATAATTCAAATATTAATTTTATAGGAATAACAAAAATAATACAGAAAAGAATAAAAAAATTAAATAAATTGTTAATTCTAACTGAGTATGAAAAAATATATAGGAATTTTGTTAAAAAGAATGCAAAACAATTCTCACTTTTAATAAATACTAATTGGAATAATAAATAGAGCATATCTTTTTATTATAAAACAAAATTATAAATATAAGTATATCATATAATGTTATATTGCCATTCATGATGAAAAGTTATATTATTTTCGCATTCTTTCAAAATTTTTAAAAACGTAAAACTTTTATGAATTTTAAATTTATGAAATAAATAAAATAAAAGCTCTTTGATAAAAGTCAACGTAATATTATTTGAAACAGTAATGAAAATCAGTGAAAGTCCTGTCTTCAGCTGAAAATCAATAAACAAAATAATATTGGTATTTTAAATTTTGTAATCCGATTTCATAATAAATTTTCTTTATAAAAGTAAAAATAGAAAAATAAAATAATCAAGTTTTAAAGGAGAATGAGATGAAAAAATATCACAAAGCATTGCAAATTATTTAGAAAAAAAAAAACTCTTTTGAACCATTTTACATAATATACAAAATAAGATTCAAACAGCAATAGCAATATTCTGAATATTGTAGGAAAGATTTTAAATTTTTATAGGTATGTCTAATTAAAGTCATATCTTTGTGTGTGTTATTCCTAACTTGTTTTAATTGTTATTATTGTTGAATAATCGTATTTATATTGCACTATAAAAATTATTTTCATCAGAATTCAAAAATTAAATTTATATGAAGTACAAATATATTTGCTATGCATACATAATAATATTTAAATTCAACCTAGTTGAATGGAATACATGAAGTCAAATTACAAATATAGTTGAAATGATTTAAATCTATTCTTTATTTTATTTTAACATATTCAAACACACACCAAAACAAGGAAGTATTATTTCAATTCTCAATGTAAAGACCATCATGGCAAATATTGAAATTAAAGATTACCAGGATTGAAAATTCCATTCAAATAGCATCGCATCAAATATTGAATAATTTATGTTTACAGAAAATATTAAATAAGTTCACCTATTTATTAATTCTCAAATCAATTTAATTAGTATTGTCACTATTAGATACTATACATAATGATCCTCAGTCTTGTTTTTTAAATAATATTTTGTTTACAATTTTTTTTAGAAAAAAAATATGAGAAATCATAAGAGCTTTCTCATATTATAATGACAACCATCAATATTATCAACACAATTTCTATAAATATGTAGATATTAAGAGCAATTTTTATATAAAAGACAAAAAATAAAAATATAACTATAGACATTCATTGAAATCATGCATATATGCGGTTAATTGTAATTATTTAGCGCGTTTTTTTAAATGATAGCAACAATTAATAATAATAATAATAATAATAATTCTGTTTCAAATTTTATATTATTTTTAGTATTAAGATATAGGTATATTTTTCTGGTGAACAGAGAAAAGTCAATAATTTTTTCAATCTAGCCATATTACTATTTATTTGAATGAGATAAAAAGAACAAAAGTATTTTTTTCTTACTAATGAAAATTATTATTTGCATCTGTATTCAATATTGTTATAGTTCATAATTGCCAATAGATTTTGAATTTAAAATATATAGTATTTAAAATTATTATTGCACATCCATCTTCCATAATAGTTTAATTAATTTAAATTTGAAATTTTTTCCTTTAAAAATAAGTTATATTAAAAAATAACCATAACGTAAATTTTACCCTATACATTGTACTAGTATTGTATCACGACTCAAACATTACTCAAATAGAAACATTCATATTCACTTGCCAATAATATACACTGTGCACTGATAGATTGTATAATATACAAACACAGAAAAAGCGGATTATTTTTGTTAATTTTAATTTGAAGAAAACAGAAGAAGAATATAATTGCATGAATTCGGTAAACGGATATACTACGCGTATATCATTTATATATTGGCATTCACATATCGTAGATTGTGAAATTGGTACAACACCCAAGAGGGTACCAAACTTTTGTTTACGATTATATATTAAATGTTTTATATTGATTGTGCTTCTATGTATGTGCGTCATATCCTTTTTTGGCCTTTTCGATATATATTGACTTTTTTTATTCATCAGATAAACTCGATAATAGTAAAGACTATAAAAAAAATACATACGATTCTTGACCATTGTCTAAACGAAACAATAATAATTGACTTAAAAATATTGAAATCGTAGGAAATCTTGCAAGTGGCTATCATTAATTTGCGGTGCGATTAAGATGGACGAAATTGAAATTTAATTATTTCTCCACTGAAATTCGTCCTTTTTTTGTTACTATGAATATAAATGTATGTTTTTATTACATATGCCAAAAAGTAATTTAATTTAAGCATGATGTAAATTATACACAAATTAATAATAACAATTTTAGGAAAAATATAGGTAAGTAAGACTGCTACAATTATTATTTGGTATTTCTGTCTGGGGATTCACCCTTTTCGAGAATTTTTTGCAATTTTTACAAACCTCGTTTCCCATGAATTTAGTCTTAATAATAATTATTATATTAATGAATTTTTTTAAATTATTCAAATTAAACGATTTAGAAAATAAAAATTATTAAGCTTTTGATCCAATATATAAACAAGTTTTTTTGTAAGTATATTTTCTATTTTGCATAAAAAATATTTTGCATTAAATCAACTGGATTGAAATTAATTTCAAATTTATTGTTTGATTTTATATAAACACTAATTATTTTTTTATATATAACAACTGACAGTTTACTTATATTATTTTTGAATATACATATAGCATTTTTTTCAATGTTATAATATACCAAAAATCTAATGCTCAATAATATTTATATTATTCTTAAATTTATAAACTTTTATTTTTACTGAAACCAACAGCTATCATTAAAAAAAAATCGAAATTATATGTGTTATTCGTTCTATTTATTATCCTCAAATTTTCAACATATTAAAAAACGGCAAAGTAAAAAAAGTAGGGCAAATATCCTTCGTCACGCACATTAAATTTACATGAAATATGTATTTTATTGAGTTTATACCCAATTTTTTTTCCTTCTTTTATTTTTCTTTTTTCCTATATTTTTTTCGTTTTTGCTCCTCGACACCAATATTTTATTGAGTTTTTATAGCTTGTTATGAGGTTTGATACATTTTTTTGTGATGCGGTGGTTATCTTTCTTTCTATAGTATACAGAAAGTATATATACCTTCTTTGACTAACCTAAGTCCCCCATATAGATAAAATATAACCAATATTATAAATGTCTTCTTTAAAAGTAAAATAAAAAAATCAATCCTCCACCCTCTCAGCATATAAATACAAAACGTACACAAAAATACACATACTTATACAATCTCATAGGTGCGATTAGCATACAAAAATATTCATATTCTTTTTAAAATGTGACAATAATATATATGTAAAACAAAAATGTTTGAATATAAATCAGGACAAGGACAAATTTGTCACCACTCCACTTCAACCCCACAAAAACAGCAAAACAATAAAAATACATAGCAAAAGCGCTTTGTTTAAATCAAATGAAGGATTAGGATAAAGTTAGGTGTAATTAATCGATAGGCATACAATACAAGAACAGAAATACACATACATATTATAATCTAACAAATAAAGAAGTAGCTTTACGATAGTTCTAGGTTTGTTTTTTTTATACAAATTTAACTCATATTCATCCATTAACAATTTAAGGGTTAAACTCTAATTTATTATACCTTATTATTCTCATTCGTAAATGTCATGTGTGTTGGTTTATGTGAGTTTGTTTGACACTTTCATTAATATTCAATTACGACTTTACCATAACTTTATAGTAGTTTTAATAATTTTATTGCACGTTATATGAGTATACACCTTATTGCTTTTAAATTCCTAAATGATTTTTATAAGGTATATTATATTTTTTCTATAATAAATTTTGTCTTATGTAAATTTATTCTTAATAAAATAATACTTAGATAAGACAATTTAAAAAATTGTCCCCACAAATAAAATTATATATATATATAATTGTTCTTTATTTTTCAGATTGAATATGATTCAAAACTAAACTCATCAATGTCGTTTGAAATTGGTGCTTCAAAAGAATTACAATACGCCAATAAATTGGTTAAACAATTAGAGTCAGTTGAATTACAATACGAATCAATTATCAATAAATTACCCAAGGATTGCTTTCAAGTATATACTGATACTACAACCTTATCAAATTCATCTAATAATGATGATGGTCTTTATTTAATAGATGTTGGTCAACATCATCCAATAATGACACGTTGTGATGGTGAATGGACAACAATACAAAGACGTCATGATGGATCGATAGATTTTAATCGTTCTTGGGAACAGTATGCTATCGGTTTTGGTGGCCCTTCAAGCGAATTTTGGATTGGCAATGATAATTTATATCATTTAACAAATAATAATTGCACCAAATTGAAGATAATTATGGAAGATATTTATGATAACATTTGGCATGCTGAATATAATGATTTTAGAATTTTATCACGTGATAATGGTTACCGTTTATTAATATCTGGGTACACAGGTAATGCATCAGATGCTTTAGATTACCAAAATCATATGGAATTTTCTGCAATTGATATTGATCGTGACATATCAAATACCAATTGTGCAGCAAATTATGAAGGTGGTTGGTGGTTTTCGCATTGTCAACATGCTAACCTAAATGGTAGATATAATCTTGGGTTAACATGGTTCGATTCATCTAGAAATGAATGGATTGCTGTTAAATCCAGTCATATGATGATTTCACAACGCACGAATTGTCCTATAAATAATAATATATATAAAACAGAATCACCTCCATTAATTAATTAAATTACTATGCGTGTGGTACTTTCAAAATAAAGTTACACAAAGAAAATAATGTTTAATTTTAAGTTATCACTGCTGTATTAGTTGTGTTGGTAAGAAATATTTTTTATAATAAAGAAGAGAAAAAAATAAAATTTCTTTTGACTGTAAAATTGGAAATTTTAGCTCAATTCATTTAGTTATAATAAAAAATTTCGTTACATTGTTACTCTAATAATACATTTAATTAAACAGTAAATTTAGTATCTACCAATTGGTATTGGTTCTTAGAAACGAATACGAAAAATCAAAAATGGATTACTTATATATACAAGTAATTATATAAACCTTTTTAAAATATGCGTATGTATAATGTAAAACACAAACATTTTTAAATATGTAAATTAATTAAATTTTTACCTAATAACCTATTTATTTAGTAAAATTCATATTCTTACTGATTTTATTTGATATATTTTGATTTAAAATAAATCGACATACATTAATAAGGATTAATTAACTAAAGAATTATTCATTAATTAATTTTTAAATCGAGAAATTGTGAAACCACTTGAAAACAAAAGGTGAAAGGAAAAACTGTTATTAATTAATAACACTATTATAGATCGGGAAAAATATAAACTTTCTATCGATTTTTATTTCAATATTACTACAAATAGAGCCTTAACTATTTCATACCAAAAGTTTGGTAAATTCTTTTGTTGCCAATTCCAATAAAAAATTTCATAAAGAAAATATATGTACCTATATTTATACTTTAATTTTCTTCTAATTTTAGCACTTTTTAATTAATTGTTTTTCGAATAAAAAATACACATTTTTACTTATTATACAGTTTTGGGAATAGATATATTCGGACTAATTTAAATAATTTTTTTGTAAATTTTTAATCTTGAATTATTTGAATAAGAAATAATAATTATTAAATGCTGTATTCTACAGTAGTCATTATAAATATATTTGTTGTATTATAAATTTACAATATTTATTCAGAAGAATGTTTGTTTGTTTTCCATGTTTCAAAATCAAAACAACAGAAAATTAGTAAATTACATTAAAGTGTGAAACGCGATTTGATATTATATATTATTATTATTAATATTTGATAGTTATTTTATGATTACAAAACTAAATACCCCAACCCTGGCTAAGTAGAAAAAATTATTAATTTATTAATTCGCATAAAAGTTTCATAAATAAGTGAGAAAAGAAAAAGTTTTAAGTAAACTACTAATGCAAACATTATTTATTAAATAAAAAACATAACTATATAATTTTTGTAAATATAAATTTTATTTTAATAAGTTTATTGAAAACTTAAAAATAACTTGTAAATAAATAATTTTAAATTTATATCTTCTAAAATCTTTGTTTGTCATACGAAATTTTTTTAAAAAAAAATTCTGAGAATTTAATAATTCTTTAAAATTATGAATAGGCTTTTTTCCTAACCATTTTGCTACAACTTACCTTAATCGCAATAAATAATTTTTATTATACGGCTCCATTAAATAATTTAAAAAATTTTATTGATAAATAACTTAAATATTATTATTTTGCTATAAATTTTATAATAAAATTTGTAATTTTGGAGATAATAAAACAAATTATATAGAATTTTATATTGTTTATTTTTTTATTAATTTGATTTTATAAAATTTAAATCAAATAATTAATTAATTATAAACTTATAACAGAATTTTTAATGCTTTTGTATTAAGCTTTGCCTTGGACCGATTACATTTAAAACATTTTTTATTTATTTTCTTTTTAAAAACTACATATGTAAATTAATTTGTTTATTTCTTTCATAATTTATCAATTAAAAAAAAGTAATTAAGTTTAATATAATTTCTAATAAGAGAATAAAAATAAATTACTAACTAAATTGTTATTGATGTTTGTTTTTTGCCCCTTTTGAAAATAGGACCAAAATGGGATGAGTGTAAGTAAAGCAAGAGGTGCATATATCGTAATCAGTCTTACTTGACTTTGAACGCTGTAATTCATACTAAGAAGATTTATTTATATGCCTGATCTTTATATAAACTTCATGAACAACATTAAGGTCCCATTTTAAAGGATTTGCTTTTAGGTACAATTTATTTTCAATTATGAATGTATCACTTTCAAAGGGTTTTTTGTTTTTTATCTCCTTTTTTTTACTTATATTTTTATATAATTTTTAATTAATTAATTTCAGGTGTTCGTATTACAATATCACAGACTATCTTAGTTGTTGCGTTCGGAATTCTTGATTTTTTTTTAATACTAATAACATTTTTTGTTTGTTTGCTTGTTGTAAGAAATACTGTTTTTTTTTAATTGAACATTATAAAACCACATAATGGTAGTCTCATTCGGATTTTGGTATATCCAAAATAACATTGAATGAAAATAATAAACAAAAATTATGTTTCTTAAAATTTTAAAATATACTGTTTTCGAACAGATGTTTTGTAAAAAAAAAGTATTTTAAGCATTTCCATTTGTTTTTAATGGTATCCATGTTCCATTACCGTTTTTCAATTTATAGTATTCACAGATTCTTTGTTTTTGTTTTTGTTTTATAACAATTTTTCACAGAATATACATTATTTTACTATTATTATATTATTAGATCTTTAAATATTTCTTAGATATTATTGCGATTTTGTATTTTTTGTTAATATATTTTCTTAAACTAACTCAAATTTTTCCATTGTTTTTGTTTGTATAAAAATTCTATGAAGTTCTTTTTACTTGTAGCAAAATAATTTGTTTGTTTTTATTTATTTATTGTTATTATGTTTTATTTCATTAGTATTTCTAATATTTGGATTGAAAAACAATTCTATTTATTCGTTTTTATTTTAATTTCTTGATGGAAAATTCTTATTTGGTTGATTTCATCGTTCGTTTAAATTTTTGTTGTTACAAAGTATTTATTATTGTAATAATACTTGACTTTGGCTCGGATTATATAACGTTTTATTTTTGTATATATTAACAGCATTGAGCCTTTATATTTCGTTCTTTTTTTTTTAATATGATTATTCGGGAAATACATTTTTTCTGAGATGTAAAAAATTAAAATAATTCTGGGAAGAAAATCAATAAAAAATTTGAATCAAAATAATGATTTTCTCCCTATCCCAAAAAGTTGTATGTAAAAACACAGCTGTTTTTTTTTGCTTGAACCTTATGCATTAGTAAAGGAATTTTATCTAAAATTATTATTAGATTAATATTTAATATATATTTTTGTTTTATTTTTTGATTGAGTCTTAATTGGATATAGTCGTTAGTATGTGTTTATTTTGCTTTTTTTTTAAATTTATTAGAGAGAATCTCCCTTGTCTCTTTGAATCACAGAAATATATTCATTATTATTCTTTATAATGATTAAGATATTATTTATAATAAATGTATTTGGATCGAAAGTTATATTTTTTAATAAATGTTGTAATATACTTCAATGGAATCATAAATATAATTGTCATATATGGATTTGTAAATTGATTAACTGAATCGTCAATTTTATTTTTTTCCATTGATATATTTCATATTTTACAACAAGTTGTTTTTGTTACATCAGAAAACTGAATCAATCTAGAATTCAGTTGGACTCCATTATGAAAGATAATCTTCTTAATTAAAATCTTATTCTTTTTTGATATTGTTTCTTTTATAATATTCTTTCTTATAAAATTGTTGTCTAATCTTTCTTTTCATAACTATAAATTGTTTACTTAAAATAAAGCTTAAAATTTGTAGGTTTAAAATATCTTTTTCCATTTTTAATATTAATAAGTTAAATTAATTTATTAATGGCAATGCTTTCTAATTTTTATTAAATAGAATATTTGCAACCTTGATTTATATTTGCAGCATGCATTTGTATATGTTTTTACATCATATCTGGTCTAATCAGATCAAGAATAAATTCTTTTCGAATATTTTCATGAATATCCCACCGACTGATCGCTGGATGTATATTTTCAATTGATTTTGGTGACCAATTTTGCCCTAATTCAGAGCTGATTTCCTATAAATAAAAATAATGCAAATGAAAGGTTTAAACGCAGGCGCAGAAAAGTACCTTAATAATGGATGGACTAATTGAAACAGGATCATAATCAAGCACTGATACTTCTAATTTCTTAAGACTGGCTCCTCTTAAACGTGAAATTCCAACAAGATTATAAGGTTCCATTCCATAGCCATGTAAAATTATTTCAGACAGCTGGTTGCATTTCCAAGCCATCATGACCAATGGATCCAAATTATCCACAAAATACATTTCTAATTCATTACGATCCAGCAGCGCTTCTGATTTCTAAATAAACACGATAATATATTATCCTGTTTTATATCTCTTGCTATTGATTCATATTTATAATTTTACTAGCAAGATCATTTTATAAATTTAATTAAATACATAAATGATTATTTCAAGAGTTAGTTTTATAAATAATATTTTTAGAAACAGAAAACAACTCACAAAATCAATCCAAATTAAGCTTTTTAATGTAGATCCAAAAAATCTGGATAAATAATCAAGAGCCAAAGGGTTCATCTAAAATTTTTAATAAACATATAAAATCATCAAAATTTTCAAACTGTAATTAATTTACTAAATGACAGAAAAGAACTTTCAAGTGTGATAAAGGCATACTGGGTTTAAATATTGAACTATGGAGCTCATACACTGCTTCATATGCATAAATCTATAGTAAAAGTAGAAAAAATTAATAAAAGATTTAACTCAAATAAAAGGAGCGCTAACCAATGTCAAATAAAGTTCGGCGGTTGGATTTTTTTCATTGAAAGATGCCCATGCTGTTTCTGATATGATTGTGTGATATGCATTTAAACCATGCACGTGGATGATTAATTTTTTCAGTGGTAAAAGTTCAAATGTTTTTAAATATTCATCGCACATTATGTCAAAATCAATTGAGAGAATCTGTAAATAAAGATATAATTTTAAAGATATAAGAAATATACTTAAATTATTACTTACTTGAAGTGAAGTACATTTTTCAAACACAGATAAATCTAATGAACTGATGGCATACATATTAGGATCTTGTTTGACAGTGGCAAAACCAAGTAAAATAAGTTCTTGGGGTACTGCTGCACTCTATATAAAACATAATTATTTTCGATAATCAATTCTTCGTAAAACTTAAATAAAATCAAATTACATTTAGAAAATCAGAAGCATAACGATTGAGTAATTCACACCCGCCCAAATCCAATTTTCTTAAATTTGGTTGTCTACGTTTAAGCAATGTTATGATAGATTCCACAAAAAGTCTAATATAAGAATATATTTTTAAGAATAGAAAAATATCAATAATTAATTATAAATTAAATGGTTCTTACTGATAAATATAATCATATTCATCATCTCTGAAATAGCGATTTTGCTCAATCGCAAACTTTGGCCTCAAAAATAAATTCATTAAACATGAATTTGTGTTTAACCTTTATAAGAATAAATAAATATAAAAATGACATTATTTGTATAAAGACGTTAACTTTCTCAAAAACTGACCTGCTCAATATTTCTGTTGCTATACCAGCATCATAAAGATTTAAATATTCAAAGGATATTGTGACTTCTTTTACTAATTTAGCCAAGGCATTTAGAAAAAAAATATTCTTTTTATCATTTTGGGGATTTATATCAAAGTGAATTTTATTTAAAAATCTGTAAGAAATACAAATTTTATTGACATATTCATATAAAAGGAAAACCATAATTATTTATATAATATGTAGGTGATGATGTTATTAGAAATAAGTGAAAAATAAATTCTCTTTTAATTTTTGATTAAGTAATTGAACTTTCACTGAATTTAATTAATTGATTTGCATTACAACAAAAAACAATAGAAAAAAAAAAATATTTCTATAATTATTGCGTCGTAATTATGAACGAGAATGCAGATGAAAAAAACTTGCCTTGGTTGAAATAAAATCCAACGCCAATGCCAGCAAATAGTGGAAGCCTGAATTCTGTCATTAAAATCCAGGTAATCAAATATTTTAGATAACGTAAGGGTGGGTAAATTACTCCATGAACTCATTTTTTGTATTATGATATAAAACAATATAATTTAAACCTATTGGCAAGTAAGTGAATAGTGACATGTAATATATTAATAAGTTGGAAAGACATAAAAGATAAATAGTAATAACTAATAACTAAAATAAATAGAGAAATTCGCTTACCAGATATGCTTTATAATGCCACAAAATGAAACAATAGGTGAAGTTGAAGATCAAATTTCATATATAACTCTATTATGTTTATTTTAATCACCAAAGCCTAAACTAAAACAAAAAACAACACAATGACAATTATTATTTTATTTGCAAACACAGTACATAAAAAACATTGAACTGAAATTAGGGATTAAAATATTGTCACGAATTTTAATTATCACTGGTGGCAAAATTTATAACTGATATCTAAATGATTATTAATAATTTTACTTTTATATAATATTTGAAGTTTTATTTTCTAAAATTAACGTCTTTATAAATTTAAAATACCGCATAACACACAAATATACTTCTTCGTATTATTAACTATAAAAAAATTTCCATCTCCACATCACAGCAAATATAAATACTTCACCTATCTGTCAAAGTCGTAAATTCTTGTTAATGTTTTGACTTAGACTTTGCTTTTGAATAAAAATGAAGACAATATTATACCGCAAAGTTTTACCTCATTTAGCAAGAAAAAATTATTCTACAAATAATGAAATTAAGAAAAGAATTTGTATAGTTGGATCTGGGCCAGCTGGGTTTTATGCAGCTCAATATATCGTGAAACATTTATTAAATTCTTATGTTGATATTGTAGAAAAGTTGCCAGTTCCATTTGGACTTGTTCGGTAAGTTCTTGTTTGTTCATTTAAGTGTACAGTTGAGATTTAAGACCATCAATATTTGATAAGATATGGAGTCGCACCCGATCACCCCGAAGTTAAGAATGTTACAAATACTTTTACAAAAACTGCACAGCATCCAAGAGTTCGATTTTTAGGAAATCTTTCTCTGGGAGAAAGTTTTACACTAAAAGAGTTGAGAGAAAAATATCATGCTGTTCTTTTGGTGCGCTAATAGTATATTAGTTATTAGTTTAGTAAATAATTTATTACACTTTATTAGACATATGGAGCAAGCATAGATCGTTACCTAAATATTCCAAACGAGACAAATATAATTTCAGCACGAGAATTTGTTGCATGGTATAATGGACTTCCTGGTGCAGAAAATTTGAATCCAAATTTAGATGGAAAAACTGTTACTATAATAGGTCAAGGAAATGTTGGAATGGACGTAGCTAGGATTCTTCTGTCAAATATTGACTTGTTAAAAAAAACAGATATCACGTCTCACGCACTGGAAACACTTTCTCATAGTAATATTAATGAGGTTAATTTAGTTGGTCGTCGAGGTCCTTTAAATGCAGCTTTTACAATAAAAGAATTACGAGAAATGTTAAAATTACCAAATTGTGCAACTGTGTGGAGAATGTCTGATTTTGAAGGTAATTTCAGTTAAATTATTGTTGTAAAATTTTACAGGATTGGTAAAAATATACTTTGATAAATAATAATTTCAGGTGTCTCCAGTGAAATGGAAAACCTTCTACGACCTAGAAAACGTATTACAGAACTAATGCTGAAAAGTATCTCTACTCAAATGAACCCTGAAAAAGCACAGAAAATATTTCGCCCTATTTTCTTTCGTTCTCCACAACATATCCATGAGTTTGGAAAGTCGATAAATTTATCTGTAACGAAAGTATTAAATAATCAGGCAATTGACACAGACGAAATAGAACTTTTATATAATGATTTAATCCTTAGAAGTATTGGATATAAATCGGTTAATGTTGATAAGGGTTTGTGTTTTGATAATCAAAACGGATTAATTAAAAATGTTTTAGGTAAGAACGATCATCTAATTTATATTACAACTTATATCATGACAAACATACATAATTCCAAAGAATCTGCAATGTGGCCAATAATAATAATAGCTTCTTATTTAGGACGAGTTATAAAAAAAACTTTAACCGGAAATGACCATGAAATTGACAATAATGAAGATAAATTTGAAAATGGATTATATACAGCTGGATGGTTGGCAACAGGACCAAATGGCGTTATTATAACAACAATGAATAATGCATTTAGTATAGCAGAAACCATTTGCAAAGACTTTGATTTGCTTAAAGTATTAAAATCCAAGCCAGGTTTAAATATTAGGAATAAACGTGTTGTAACATGGGACAGATGGGAACGTATAGATGCTGCTGAGAAAGAAGCTGGTGCAAAGCACGATAAACCAAGAGAGAAAATTTTAAATATTAATGAAATGTTAAAGGTTGCTGGATTATAATTTTGTTTTATTGCTTTTCCAATCATTATGTTATTAAAACATTTAATCCGTTGAAATGTTTTTCTTGTTATAAAATTATTAAAATTGAAATGCTTACAAATATTTTTAAATTCTTAAATTCAAATAACACAAAATTTCAAAGGGTATTTTTATTCTGTATAATTTAAAATAAATACATATCATATAATATATATTTTTATAACACATTTATTCAAAACTCTTAGAATGACAATCAACAAAAAAAAATCATTTTTCTAACAATATTTTATATTTTTCATATCTTTAAAAAAAAACAAATATTTAAAAATAATAAAAAACCTCTTTGAGAGGGCCATTTTATTTTTTAATTTCCTTCTTTATAATTGGTTTTAAACATAACTGATACAAAAAAAAAATCATTTATATCAATAATATACTATATGGTAATTTTTTAGTTTTCTTTTAAATATATTCTTTTTATCATTAGATTTTAAATATTTTCTTTCTCCTCTTCTTTTTAAATAATTTAAATTAAAGGAAATTTGCATTGTAAATAATGCAAATACATAGTTAATAAATATAATATTATTTATTATAAATTATATTTATTTATATATATGCATATATATTAACCTTTTTTTTATTAAGTATGGCAAAGTGTCACAGTATATTAATTATGGTTGCGCATTTTACTATATATAATTTATATAATAAATACCTCATATTTCATTTTGATAAAACAAGAATTTTATTGTTGTAAATATTGTTTATTTTTTATATATACGTTGCACCGTTGTATATATTTTTTACCTTTGAGTTTTATTACCCTTATAGTTTGGATTGTGTTGTGGCCTAGGTGCAAGGCGGGGTGCTGAAAAGTAAAAATCTATTTAAATACTTTAATAATTTTTATATTTCTAAATATATTAATACAACTTACCAGGTAACATTACATTCATTGTTGGATACATTCCAGTTATTTGTGTTAATTGAGGACGAACTTCATTTGGGGGTGAACGCCTATTATTTGGTAGAGATATGGATGGCTGTGAAATTAAAAAATTTAAATGTGAGAAAGAATTTTTCAGTGTATATAAATTTTTTTTAAAGTTTTACATGAGTATAATATGTTGATCCACCAAATTTAACATACATTCCCGCCGCTGGATTATATGTACTAATTAATTGTTGATGACAAGGATCAATTGTAGTTTGTGAATGATGGTGAATTGGTGGTATGTGTGCACCACGTGTTATATACATTGGCGGCTGATCATTCGATGCTATACTATTGGGTGAATTATTACTTTCTGTTGAATTTGTGCTCGGAGTATTGCGATTACTATTATTTCGTCTCAAGTCCAGATTCGCTGGTTTTGGCCGAGGACCACGAGGTTTTTCAATGCCAATACAGTTATTTGTATTATACGCTGAGGTTACTATTTGAGTTTGTTGTGGTTTTATAGCATCTGTTATGTTATTACGTTTTTGTTGTCCAATATTATTATTGTTGTTATTATTATTATTATTATTATTGTTGTTATTATTATTATTGTTATTATTATTATTACGATTCATTGGATTATGGGTGTTAATCGTGTTACATAATGATGTATTTTCATAAGTTTTCCGTGTTATATTATGACTTTGTTGAGAAAAAAAATTATTCTGACGATTAACAGTTGTACTTATGTGTGTATTATGATTAGTTCGTCGATTATTTGAGTATCCATTAGTTTTTCTTTCATATGAGTTACTTCCGCTACCACCACCATTCATGTAATTATCACCATTTTGATAAACTTGTCCTAATTGTGGTGTAAAACCATTTGGAATAATAGGTGGTGTAGCAAATAATGGTGGATTTTTTTGGTGTGGAAGTGGAAGAGGTAAGGATAATGGAGTGCTAGGGGTTGATTGCGGTGATGCTGTATTCTGATTATTGCTAGTATTTAAGTGGTTGTAAGATGCATGACTTGCACTAGTCAATAGGGATGAATGTTCAGTATGCATTTGTTGTGGTATCACGGCATTAATAACCGAATTTTGTGGATGTGGTAAATGCGGTATAACACCTGCAGTAGCTGATGTTGCATATGGAAGCATACTTGGATACATATGTGGTGGTATGGTGTACATAGCAGTTGTACCAACGGATGGATCGGTTATTGGAATTTGTACACCTGAACCATATGGTGTTACTGTGGTTGAATTTGAATGATTTTGATGGGGTGGTGTACTGCGTTTACACAGAGTAGTACTATTTTGTGTTACTGTTGCTGATGATGACACAAGCATTGGTGTACTAGCTGGCGTCGTCGCAGGTGTTATTTGATGTTGAGGTACATAATATGTCATAGGTTGACCCCAATATCCTTGGTATGCTGTTGCACCTGAAATTTTATAAGATTTATAAAAAGATAATACGGAAATTATTTAAAAACAGCGACTAAATAATTACCATTGTATGTGTAAGGATAACTCATTGGATAAGTGATCGGATATTGTTGCATTTGACCAGTAGTAGCTTGTGTAGAAAATTGATCTTGTGTGTATAAAACTTGACTTTGATACAATGGTGTACCAATTGTTGGCGGAGGATATGCCAATGGTAAAACTGCCGCAGTTGCAGTGGCTGTTTGTGGGTATAGTGAAGCTGTTGGCGTTTGTGTAGTAAGTAAACTGCTTGTATCACGTTGCTGTCCACTAGCTGACTGATCATATATTGGAAGAAAATATGGCACTTCAGATTCCTAAAGAAAATAAAAGATCAAAACATTTATTCATAATATTACAATATAGGATAAAATGCTATTTTTTTTTATTAATTATACAAATTTTTTGATTCAATAACAATATTTATTCAATTTCTGAACTATCATTTGCTTGTATAAACTTTAAAATTTGTTCAAGTTTGTATATTCTTCTACGAAATATATTTTTATTCAAAATTGAAAACAAAATGTAAAATTACCATCTGTGAAGGATAGGCGTACATCATTGGCTGTGACATAGCATAAACACTTCCATCAGCCTTAAAAATTTTTTTTAATAAAATGAAGTTGTTGATGTAGTGTTTATATATACTTACCCCTTGTTGATAAGTTGGGAATGGTCCAGACGGTCCACCTTGAAAAACATTAGAACCATTTTCTAATGATGGATAACTGGTTGCATAACTCATAACTGGTATTGATGATTGATTTTGTGGTATTGGTTTTATATATTCCTCCTTTTTATTTCCTTGAATTAATGCTGTGTGATTCACAACCATATTATTATTATGATTTGGATTATGCGCCGTATTAATATTATTGTTGTTACTACTACTATTACTATTAGTATTATTATTACTATTAGAATTATTATTAGTATTAGTATTATTATTATTATTATTATTAGTATAAGTATTATTATTAGTATTATTATTATTATTATTATTTGTATTATTTGTAGTATTATTATTATTATTATTATTATTATTATTAATATTATTATTATTAATATTAATATTATTATTATGATTATTAGTAATATTATTATGATTATTATTGTTAATATTATTATTTTGACTATTTTGTGTGGTAACAGTATTAATTTGGATTTCATTTGGAACATTTGTACCATTGCTAGTTGAAATCTGTGAAAAAAAAAATTAATGTTTGAGTTAAGTTAATCAATAAAAATAGTGATAATTGATAGTTAATTAGTTTTTCAGAAAATATTTCAATTGTTTAAAACTATATTAAATAGTTACCTCCTTTAATAGTGTTGGTAGGAATTCAACAGGACTTGGTAAATTTGGACTAGTTGCCTGATTTTTTTGTAATTTATGATTATTATTTTCGGGTTTAAGTGAATCATTTGATGTTGTTTGTAATTGCATTGTAGTTTTAGTATTATCTTCAAGGGTTGGACTTAACAAATCTACAATATAACCAAATTATTTAATATTACTTTTCAGAAAAAAACTTGAATTATTACATTCTTCTTCTAATTCTTTGGTTAGTATCTGAGGAGATTCTTTATCATCAATAATCACAATATTCATGGATTCAACGGATTCAGTTATAACATCATTTTGTATTACATTGATTTCATTTTTATTATTCAGATCAAATTCAGTACAAGGATCAATGTTATTTTTGATTGATTTTTGTTTTTCAAATTTTTTACGTTGTATTGTTGGTGGCTTTGTAGCCATATTATTTGTTGGCGGTAAATTAGACGGATCAAAATGGTAGATTGTTCTGAAAATTAAATAAAGATATTTTAAATACGTATTAAAATTTTCTTTCAAATTTTCCTTTATAAAAAACTAAAAATTAAAAGAAACTAATTTATATGAGGGAAAAAATAATACATTTGTTTTCATGGTTACTAATAACAATTGATGTACCAATAATGTGCAAATTGTAACCTTAAAAATTAATTTAAAATTCTTATTAAAATAAAACAAAGCAAAACATCTTGCAAGGACAACAAAATAAAATGTTAAAATTTAACTAAAATAAATCAAAAGAAATTGTTTTTGTTGTAAAAGAATAAAACCACATGAATTCAAAATGTATCAAATAAAAGTTTAATTACCCATCCTGATTAACAATTGGCTGCAAGGTCTGTGGGTCAATAAGCACACTGCCACGTGGTACACTGGCCATATCGGTGACAGCCCAGACGACACCACAAGAGGAGGCCGGTGATTGAACTACGGATGGTTCTGGTGTATGATCACCACCACTTCCATAACCATTTGGTGATGGTGTTACAGAATCAGACCGAATTGATTGCGTCTTGTATCTTTTTGTCGTTTGTGTTGTTTTTGGAAATACATTTAATATTATATATTAATTTATAACATAGAAACAAACAAAATTTCAAATTTAACAAAAAATACTAACCCGCTACTTGATGGTGATAATCGCCAAGGTGTGTTAGTGCTTCCAGTTGAATCTTGCTTAGTAAACAATCTTGGTCCAGCGCTTTTTGTTGATGTGACGGAGTCACCCCTTATTAACGGAGGACCAGATGACGATTGTGATTGCCCACCATAACCACCAAAACTGTGTGACTTTGATACACATGGACGTCCATCTAAATGTCTTGATTCAACTGATTGTACTTTAAGTAGACGATTATGATGGACCTTTAAACGAGAAGAGTTTTCTGAGCTATCCGTACTAGACCAAGGCCAATGATGTTCTTCAACAGAACCGTCAGCCTGAATTTAAAATTTTTATATTTGATATTTTCACAAATAACGTGAAATGGTTTATTAATATTTTTTATTGTTATGTTTTGGAATAAAAACCTTCACCTCTCTTCCCCTAAATATTCTTCGTCTAACCTTTTCGTATTCCTCTTCACGTTCTTCAAAACTTTTTGCTTTACGATCTAAAACACCTCTGTTTGGTCCTAGAAATTGTCTGCATTCATCAAAACTGTGCGCATCACGTTTTAATATTGATTTTCTTGGCTCTTCTGTAAATGTATCCTTAATTAATGACTTGAAATGTACCTAAAAAAAACCCTTTTAAAAATCAAAACATTGAAACAAAAAAAAAACTGTAATTACATCTGGTACTCTAGTCGCTTTTGTAACTGCAGCAATAACACTTTGTTGGCTAGCATCGACATTATGTTCCATCCCAAAATAAGCTGCAACTCGATGTATTAACATTCTGTTATACGAAGACATTGGTGGAAATTTAACGTGATTTCGTCTGAAAAAACAAACAAGCGAATAAAAATTAAAGTTCAATCAAAAAATTTTAATATCAAAACGTTATTTCATAACTTTAAAATTTTTTTCAAACTTAATGATAGATATGAAAATGAGAAAATCTTGTATTTGTTAAATATTTACATATTTGTAATTTCAGTGTTTCTGTTTGTCTAAGAATCCTATAAACAAAAAAAATTACAATATTTTTTGTCTGTGATGTAGACATATCGTTAAACATAATTATATACTTTTTCTTCACGTTTATTTGTGGTAAATAAAAATTAAAACACATTGATTTTTGTGTTATACCGAAGATTTGATTAAAGAAAAAATAATTAAACTAAACAAAAATATCTTTAATAATTTAATTATGAATAAGAGTAGTGAGTAAAATTTTAATAATAACTATTATTATATATATTATATATATATATTTCCACTGATTATTTATTGTATTTTATTTCAATTTTTTATTAACCTAGTACATTAACGACTAAGGTTAGTCGTTAATAAGAAGACTTACTATTTTTGAGGTGAGTTTTTAACCATATGCATTTTAATTCGATTAGGCGCATTGCCAGCTCTTAGGAGAGCCGAATGGAAAATTGCTATCAAGCAATGCACAAACTAAATAAAATGATATAATTTAAAAATTCACATGAAATGCGTAACTTTTATACGCATGCTTACAAATACATCAACAATTTCAAATTTAAATTTATCCGTTGGCTATTTATTAGTTTGTAAAAGATTGGTGAAAATAGTTAAGATAAAAATTTAACCAAGTGGAAAACAATATAGAAGAAAATTTAGCGCAAATAAATTGCGAAAAGGAGTAAAATGCGGAAGCCTCAATAATGGTATGGAGAATATTAGAAGTGGAATTTTTAATTACATATTTACTTTAGCTCGTACACGCAGCTTACGAAGGCGCTATGGTTTATTACTTTCTCAGCTCTTAGTAGTGATGATTTAAATAATGTTGTTATTAGATATGTTTTTTTTGGGCATTGAGGATTTTTTTTAATATACAAAAACCCTAAAAGATATTATAAATTAAAATAAAATACGCTTTGAAATAGTGAAGTTAAAACGTTGAATAGGGATATATAATAATAATAATATAAAATTCTATGTCTAAATATTTTATTTTTATTAATTCAATAATGAACATAAAATAATAAGGAAAATCCTGTGAAATAGTTATCAGATGAAAAAATAAACTTACGTTCTATCCAATGCTAAACTAAGTAAATCTTTTTCAATCTTGATCAGCATATTACGGTCTTTAGGATTTTTGTTGAGAGTTTCTTTAAAAAATTGTAATAAATCCACTCCACTTTGATCAGTAAATTGTTCTGTGGAACTGTCTATAAATAACAAAATGAGAAAAATAATTAATATGAGCAAATAAGTAAACTTTTTCCTATTTTGAAACACAAAGAAAAAAAAACAACAAAACATTGATATTACTATTAATAAGATTATTTAATAAATAAAATTAATATAATCTAATTATTATATATTGACTTCCCGACTCGAAATTTAGGTCAACCGTCAAAATAATTAAAATTTATATTAGTCAAAGAAATAAAATCACCGTTTTTAATTAAGCAATTAAAAAATTTGTTTTTGAAAAAAAAGTAAAAAAAAACAACAGCAATATTATTATTATTATGCCCTTTTCTACAGATTTTTATAAGGTAGAATTAAATCAAACATCTTTTCAAGGATAAAGCTTTAAACCTTAATCTAGGCTTTAAACATTTTAAAAAATCATGTCCTTGCCTCTAGATATAAAGCCAGATGAATTATTACCGCCTTCAACACTTGATGATGATCCCATTGTTTTTAGTCTTGGTTTATTACTTTTAGCTCCACCACCACTACGATGTTTTTTTAAACGATCAAAACTACGTAATAGCCCATCTGTAGGGCTTTCACAATGTAATGTATCATCATTTTGATAACTATTATTGCTATGACTATTGTGATTGTGATTTGTACTATAATTATTATTATTCTCACGTGGATAACGATTTTCTTTTTCATAGGTGCTTGGTGGAGAATTATTATTTGTAGCTGTTGTTGATGTTTGTGATGATATCAATAGTGAACTAGAATCTGTCACTTGTATATTGTTATTATTAATATTATTAATATTAATATTATTATTGTGTTGGCTTAGAATTGCCATTGAATCTGTACCAGAACTATTATTATTGAACATGATTTTATTTTGTTCATTATTGGTAATTGATGTTTTTTCTGAATCGCGACTAACATTATTACAATTATTGTTTATATTATTATTATTATTAAAATTATTATTATTCGAACGAGGTGACTTTGACTTCGGCGGTGTCAATTTAGGAAAATCTAAATCCAACTGACTTTGATTGCCTCCACCATCAGTTGAAAATATTTGTGGTGGTGATAATTGCTGTAGTTGTTGATTATTATGATGTTGTGGTACACTTATTGACGGTGTTTCCAATAATGGTGACGAAGATGTAGATGATTGTACATGAAGCCTCGAATCAATAACTGTTTCGGGTGATGACGATAAACCTGACGGAGATGTTGGTGTCAATAAATTTGAACGTGGTGTTGGTGTCCGTGGTGGTGATGTCGCCTCACGCATAGCATGACTTCGTGTTAAGTGTTTGCCCTTTTGTCCTCCCTGTAAATAAACAAACGAAACAAATATTTACAAGAATTTAATCTTATTTCAAAAACTTTAATCATTTAGATTGCTTTGATTGGTGTTTAGAGAAAAAATTAATAACGGTCTAAAATTTTTACATGACAATAGTTGAAAATTGAAGGACTTTTATTTTAAATATTTTACCAAGTTTTTCGAAAACATTTTTTCCACGTCCAGAAGATGATTTCAGGCAAATTTATATTAATAATTTTTTTCCATAGACGTGCAAAAATTGCTGCGTTTTTTTAATTAGCTTTTGACTTCATGGTTAAAAGTTTACGTTTTAAAAAACTAAAATCGTATCAATTTTTTTAGTTTGGTTTCCAAGTTTTAAAAACAAACATATTTTTTAATGGTTTACAAAAAACTGATCTGGTATGGATTTTTTGCAACTAACATTTAATCTAGTACTTCTGTTAAAATTACATAAATACTTTTTTTGCCTTCCTTTCGTTCATATTGTTGGATGAATAATCCGTAATTATATTTAGACTATAAAGGAGATAATTGTGTAACACAAAATGGGATAAAAGAGCTTAAATGATATTAATATGTACATAAACTATTTGTATTTGTATGTACACATGTACCTAAATTGGGTCCCGCATAGCCTAATTTCCCATCTGCGTGGAGTTTAACAAGAAAAAAAAACACGTGGAGAATAAAAAAAACACCACTGTTACGTTCTGGAAGTCAAAGACGCCATTAATTAATTTCGGAAAGTTTAAAGCAATTTTATTTTTTATGTGAGTCGGATTCCTTTTATATAGTCATCTAATCAATAAATTGTCAAAACATGAAACGAAAAATTAAGGTAATTTACAAACTTAGAACACGCTATTTTTTCGTATAAACATATATCAGAATACCATTGCTGATTGATGTATTTTATATGTAGATAGGAAAAATGCCTTGACTAAATACAGAAAAGCTCAAGGTCATTAAAAGTCATATATAGAAACCAAAAATAACTTAATGGAAATTGGTCAGCTGTATTGCTAAAATAAAAATTCGATATTTGAAATACTGTCGGTATATTATAAATATTTTTTTAACTTTCAGCCAGAGATAAATTTTAAAAGATCATATCAAAAAAAAAAGTAAAAAACAACTTAAAACAATTACATAAATTTTCGAGCAAATACCTTATTTTGCCAAAAAAAAAAATACATTGCATTTATTGAAAGACTTTTTAATTTTAAAATGTAAATCAATATTTTTCAATCATTTTTTTGGATCTTAACACATTTTTTGGACAGCAGTCCTTTTTAAATACTGGAATCTATATTTTCAACAAATTAAAAACTCCTTTAAAATTTTGCAAAAATAAAAATTAGTGATTTTTTGATATTTTAGTAATTTCTTGTAGAATGAAAAAAAGTAGCTTAACAAGTATCTCAAAATTGGAAAATTAGTAGATTTGGGTCATACATCAATTTTAAGTTATAATTTCTAAAGTTGAAAAACTATACAATATTCTGAACACGAATAAGAAATTTAATTAATTTTTAATGTTATTTGTTTTTTGCGGACACTGAGCACACACAAAATAATTTTAGGATTTTTCTTAGTCATGCTTAATCCTTTAAAAAAAATAATCATATTTCGGTCAATTAAAAAATTATTTGTAAGGCAACCAAATACACCAAATATGTAATACGGACATTCTTGTGTTTTTTTTCTGTTTTGATATTATCAATTGTATAAAAACCTTACAAAATAAAATATACTTATGTATTTAAGTATTTAATTCTATTATGATTAAATTTTTTTAAATATAGTAATGTCAAATCAAAGATTGGAAAAATTTAACATTGCATAAAAATTAAAAATATTAGCCTCCACAATATGATTTTAGTTTAACTTTATTCTATTATTAATTTAATTGTGAATTAGGGAAAAATTGAACTCTCTAAAAAAACGTCTAAATTCACGCTGCACCAAGTAATAATGTATGTAATAACCAATTTTTAGTTAGGTTACGTGAGGACGGAAATTAAAACTTAATTCAACTATATGGCTATCGCCATACTGAAATTTATGAATGCATTTATTATTAAATATTATCTATGACTAAGGCTTATTGATGTTATGTTAATAAATTTGAAATTTTACTGTAATGTAACACTAACACTATACAGAATTGATGCCGATTAGATATTTTGAAAAAATAAATGGAAAATATTCTAAAAGTATATGAGTAAGAATAAAAATGAACAAACTGACACATTTCAAAATATTTATATTTTTATAAATTGCACGCATATGTTTATATATAAAATTTTAACAACAAACGCGAATACTTATAACTAAATAATGAATGTGAAGGTTACCTTTGATATGATTAACATTGGTTAATATGTAAATTTAATAATCATAGAACATTTTCTAATTTTATTTCAATCAATTGAAAGTTAACGAAAATATTTCGATATTGACTCTAAAATTCATATTTTTTAAGACATTAAAAATAGCAAAAATAGCAAAAAAAATTAACAAAATGGAAAAAACTCATCATAAGGGCAGAAATGATGGATCGTAGTATATAAATAATTATTTAGCTAGCGTACAGCTAAATAAAATATTATTTAGGTTTGATAAATGAGTATTTAAAGTATAACGAAAATTTTTAATTCGTTGAAAGGACGTGTGTTAAAAATTGGTGAAATTTAAACAAATTTTGAAAATAATTCAAAATAAACGAAATAAAAAAAAAACAACGAAATTTTTTTGATATTATTAGTTATGCTTTACGTTCATGTTCACTTTATTAAATTAAATTTATGATATTAAAAATAAACTTACCCGATGTCTATTTCCAAAGCTATTTTGTCGTGGTAGAGGTTCTTCAAGGAAACCCTTTTGTGGTGATGATGAAACAAGGGAGGCACTAGTAGCAACTGCAATCTGAATTGGTGCAGAGCTCATCTTTTGTCTTGTGTATAAGATTTTCTGTAGAGCAAAAAGAAAATAAAATTTATAGTTAGTTTTTTTTACTTAGAAAGCACTTCTAAATAATTTTATTCTATAAAAGAGAAACGTTTGGAAGGCGTTATATGGATGTGATATCGAATATAAATATAATAAGGCAAGGTTTGCTAAAAATTGTCTGTAATCTAGTAACGAATGAAATTTTTAAGATATTCGAATGAAAATAGTTTTAAAGTATATTTGTTGCAAAGTCACTAACTTATATTTAGTTCTGTCAGTGTTATATCTAAATCTTTTTGATTTTTTACAATGTTGGATAATATAATATAAAAGAAAAAAAATAAAATCTTTATTGAAACAAAAATAATAGAAGCACCAACCTATCTTATTCAAGAAATAACAATTTTTACTTCAACTTGTGTGTGAACTGTTTTTATTATAGTTTCATTTAATTATTTAATGATTAAAAAAAATTGTCTACTTTAGCAAAATTAAATAGAAATATCAAAGAATTTTTATCCTAAACAACAATTTTTTAAAAGTAAATAGAAAATTGGCAGTGCACTAAAAATAACATCATTGTTTTTTTCGTTTAATGTTTTATAAGTTTATTAAAAATATATTTTTTTGTTCTTTAATTTATTAATTATTTAAATTTTTGTTTTAGAATAGATCACAAACTCAATTGTATAAGAATCACTAATCACATACCACTATCACATATTAGATATTATTATTTATTTGATTTAACTTAATTATTAATACATATTATTCTAACTTTCATTTTATTTTATTTTAGTTCATGCTTTTTATAGATTTTATTTTTATTTATACATTTTAATTTTTTTTCTTCAATTTAAGCAATTTTAAAATTGATTATTTATAACAGTTTCTCACTTTTTTAGTAAGCTTATGTGCTTTCATTTTATAAGTTTTTTATGCACAAAATCGATACAATTTTCAGATTTTCTTATCCACTATAAAACGAACATAATTTAAAAAAACATAGAACCTTTTTTTGATACATTTTTTAACTGCTATATTTTATAGAAAATGCAATTTGATTAAACAAAAATTTTAATTTTAATATAATCACTGACTAACTATAAATAATAATTAAGTAAACTTTTACAAATACATAAAAAAGGCAACATCAATGTGTCAAAAAATATTCAAAAGTTTTTTTAAATTAAAGATAAAAGAAACGTGACATATGGATTTATCTATAAATGAATATTGTATTATTAGTACTTTAATTTTAATTAGAATGTATTTATTAGTCTATTTTTTGCTAACAATATATTATAGGTATATTTTTTACTTATTAGCTTTTTTTTGCATAAAGCTTAGACATTATTGATTCAAATAATTATTAACAAAGTGTAGTTAAAAAAGTAACTTTTTTAAATTCCTAAAGACGTATAAATCGTATTGACTGATTTCTTTAATTTCTTATAAAAACACTACGAAACAAAATTTTTTCCAAATTTGTTTAATTAAATTTTTACGAACAATTTTTTCTCTTTATCCTTTGTAATTTGATTTCAAATTTCAAATTCATTCAAAATTTATGTTGTTTTCGGCAATAATACCTACGTTTGTTATGAAATCAAATACCTCAAAAACGATTTAACTTTCTATTATAGGGGAATTCCTCAGCCACATTCATTTAATCTTTTTTATTCAACTTTATTATAACCATTTTCAATCAATTCCAAACTGTTAAACAAAATATAAATGAAATATATATCTGAAAATCCCTGTAATTTAAACGAAATTTTTTAATTATTTATTATTACTCCGTTTTCTTTCTGAGAAATATCTTAATTAATCATAAAATTAAATAAAAATAAAAACAAAGATGTTAATGTTTATGAGGAAAAAGTGTTTTTATTTTAATTTTTATAAAAAAAACTATTGGAAGAACTTCCGAAAGAAAAATTACGTTTAAAAATATGTTTTGCCTTTACGAAGGTTACGTACGAACTAGACGTACGAAGTGGAAGCGCATACGTACGAGATATTTTATAACACGGCTATGAAGAAAAACCTGTGCACTAGAAAAGGGCAACACGATGATAAGCATATTATAATTGTGATTTTCGATTTTCACAATGCTAAAAAGAGAAAACATTATAACAGCTGGATTATATCAATTGTATGAAAAGAGTCAACTAGCAATAAAAAAGCAAAATGTGACCCAGGCGAGCCGTGGAAAATAATAATGAGATAAGAGAATTTTACTTTTTACTTCTCTATCATTGTTATTGAATAGTGAAGACCCCTGTAATTTTGAGTAAAAAAAATTAGATACCAGATTCTTGTTTCATAGTTAGCATTTCTGTAAATCAATAATACCTATAGCCAATGATAATTACTATTCTTTACATATACATAATGTAAGAAAATAATGCTGATATCAAAAACTAATTATAATAAACAAATCCATTCAATTTTGCTCTTGATAACCCGAGAAGTAAGGAAATTTCAAAATAGCAGTTGCATTTGATCAAATAAAGGAATCATTTTCGGATAAAATGGAGCAATATAATAATTAACTTTTCATCTACAAAAAATATGTTATTTGCGCATGCTTCCATTTTCATGCCACCACTATGAATTATATTGAGGAAATATAGGGTGACACTGAAGCTTTCAATTGGATATATGGCTTTCCTTTTTTATTTTGCTCCAAATTTAAATGGGAGCTAACTCATGCATATACACAATTCAAGTACATTTAAATATATTTATATACTATTACAAAGTACACCATGTGTGCTGAACATTATTTTAAGGGTTGTCCAAGTATATAAATAATATTTCGATGGTGAATATTGAGTGTTTAAAAATCCTTTCATCTATATGTTAACTATAAGCATATCAAGAATTATTTTTATTGATTATAATGAACTTGTATAGTAAAAATTGAATATTATTTTCAATAAAATCAATAAATTTGCTCGAATAAATTAGTAATAATAAAAAAATAGATATCATTATAAGGACCTTGAATTTGGAACGCCCTTTTAAATCTTTTTTATGTATATGTTATCAGAAATAATTTTTATAATTCAACATTGTTATGTACCTTAAGTTTTGATAAAAGTCACCCCGATTTTATGTACATATATAAATTAAGAAATGTGTTGGTGTCTATTATTGTAGCAAATGCAGCCCAACACTAACTAGAAAATATGGATTTTTTTTTAAAAGGTCTATGAGTAGTACAATTTTAATGTAGAAATGTGGGCCACGGAGTTACAATCAATAATTGCAATAACGACGAAAAACGACAATCCACACACATACAAAAATGTATAAGCACGAAAAGGATATTTTCTATACAGAATTGTTTTTGTATTCCTGTTTCATTATTGTTAAAATACTATACAAAAACATATTTATGAAGATTAAAACCTAAATAAAATAAAAAGTATACAATTAACAGTACAAAAAGAAAACTCATAAATGTACAAGAAAAATATAATTGATTATTGTGTAATACAATACAAAAATAGATTATTTAACTGTGTAAAATGGCGTCATCAACGGCATATCTGCTCACTGGGACAACCAAAATGGCGATAGTGAGAAGCTGTTCCTGTTTAATCCATACATTTTAAATGCATATATAGAGCCAAGAATATATATTTAAGAACAATATATTTCGTATCTACACACCAAATTTGAAATGAAAGAGACGACTGCATCAAATCTAAATCTCTTGTTAGTTTAGATTATAGAACATAGAATATTTCTTCATATTTTTCATATATTTGTTTTTATTGTGAAAATTACAGAGTAAAGCTTTTTTGCTAAATTAATTCTGCTTTTTTTTAATTATATAATAAAATTAATGAAGGATAATTTAATTCAATGTAATTGCCTATCGATGTAGTTCTAAAGCTTATTTTTCCAAGAAGAGAAAATTCGATTATTTCGGTAAAAAAAACAAAACAAATATGATACTAAATGTAAAGAATTTAGGAATAACCCATCTTTGTCATGAATATCTATATATATTAGGAAATATTACCAAAATATTATATTATTTATCGTTTCATTTTATAAAGAATTCAAAAAAACGATAATATTTGAAAATTGGATATTTTGAATATTTGCTTGAATCTCTAAAATCACATAAATAATTCTAATCACTATAAAATTTTTTTTTACAATTTTACCATTTTTTAATAAATGTTTGTTAGACACTTTTAGAAAAAACTTTGAGCAAAAAATAAAAATATAACATAAAATCTGTAATTAATTAAATCATAATAAACACAACGACAATATATTTTTACTTGACTCCGCCATCCATTTTTATTTGATATGGATTATACTAACATTTTTAATATTAACCGATATTCTTTTCGTGACGCCACTGATTGCCGATCGATTATTACTTTATACAAGGATACCCAAAAATTAAAAATAAAATGGTGGTTTTCAAATAATTTCAAAACAAAGAAGATTCAGAAATTTAAGAAAATTGTTCTAGCTAAAATAATCGCCATAAATTCACTATTGGAAAAAACATCAGTAGGTCAAATAACAATTAGACTAAAATAATTAAACAAGTTATCTGTATTTTCAGAATATATACTTTATTATTTTACTTAGGATCTCCGATTAACTCATATGAAATCATTTTTTGCTTTCATTGTTTTGAATCGATTTTAAGTACTGCGGCATTTACTGATATGTGTTGAAATTATTAGTTATTTTTCCGTATTTAAATTAGAAGTGAATTTAATTATTTTTATCACTTTTAAAACAAATATATATGAATTCACAGAAAAAACTTTTCTTTAAAATTTGATTATTAAGTTGGTTATGTTATATCTTAATAACCTTGAATAAAATATTTGCACGCGATCATCAAGAAATAGAATTTCCGTTTGCAATGGAAAGGTTAAGAAAGAGAATATTGTATATAGTACTTACAGTGCTTGATTTGAAATTTTTTAAGTTTTAATAATATTAATAATTTCCTAAATACAAATAAAAATAACAATTTTTTAAAAATATCGGTATATTGTGTATTATGATATTCTTAGAAAAGAAATTGATAACTATTTATTATTATTATTTATATTTGTTTCAAAATGCATTAACAATAATTGGTAATTAATGGTTCATCTATAGAGATTCTATACAAAATATACCTACATTGATAGTGTTTTTCATATTTGTGTGTGACCTAATTTTTACTTATTGATTTCCTTAAAAAAAATATTCTGCAAAAATTCTTGGCGCAGAACGAAATTTTTTACTCCTAAATTTATGTCATCTTAAGGAAAATTATAAAATACAAAATTATGTTAAAATTATTTTGTGAAACCACTCATTAAATATAAGTTAAAAAAAACAGTTTAAGTTGAAAATATTAACTAGTAAAATTATGGTATTAATACACATTGATGAATAAACTAACAATCTGATAGTATTAAATATTTATTATTGATGATGTGAATAAAAGATATTATTCAATATTTTGAATTAAAAATTAATACGCCGATATTAATACTAATATAAAGTCATAACAGAATTGGATGTAAGAAGAAAATTCTATATGAATATGGGATAATTAAAAATATTAATTTAGAATTTGCAAAGGCCTTTATTCGATTATAACTTTTATCAGCATGCCAATATGATTATTACCTATAATTTTTTAATTTTTTTGACTTTAAAAGAGATAAGAGGTATTCTATTACTATACATGTAATATTACGTTTCACACTAACTATAAATGATACTATTTTCAATATAGACAAAAAAAATTAAAAATCAATCAAAAAATTAACTTTTCTATAAAATTAGGGTACAACGAAATCATGTTATAACATATACATATATGATATATCAATTTTGAAATATATTCAAACAGTTACCGTACTTTACCCCTCTCACTGTTGTAATTTTTATGAATATTTCGCTATAAGGATAATTATGGTTATGAATAAATACATTAAACTTATGTCTTATACAGTATAATAAAATATTTGCACTGATAGAATCCGACACAATTCTAAAGATATTTGTTTTAATACGAAAAAAGTACTCATATACATATAAATTGCGAAATTGACAATTAAATAATATAATATGTAAAATGCAAAAGATAAAATGCTACAATATTTGAGAAATGCAGGCATTTCATAAATGAAAAAAAAAATCGGTTTTGCTCTATTCCTCATTCAAATAACATTAGGTTATTCCACCCATAAATTCAAATTATATTTTTTAAATATGATACAATTTTTGTTATGACAAACATAAACAATTATTTATGATCACATCATATCGCACATTTTTTTAAAATTAAAAATTTAAACCATTTGATTATGTTTTTTACAACCGAACTATATTTTGCACTGAACAGAACATTTTTATTTTTTCCTATTTTATTTTTAAACAAAGTCCAGAAATAATCGTATTTCAGAAAATAAAATATCGTTTCCCATACGACGAAATATACAAAAATACTTTTAAGCATTACGAAAATTATAGAGAGTTAGACCCAGTTCTCTTTCTCTTAAAATTTTTTTTTTGTTATTTGGCATCGTTTGAATAGAATAACGTCAATGAAGGCCGACGCGATTATTTACAACCAATACACAAACACACACAAGTTACAGATTTTAGTATATTTTCTTTCTCTTAAATATCAATAAAATTATGATAAAATAATTTTTATTTTCTACGATACGAATTTAAAATATAATGACGTCATTTTTAGTAATATATATATTTTTAGTAATTTTTAGACTAAGAAAGAAATTCACCAACCAAAGAAGAGTGGGTTAACGTTTTTCAACTATTAGTGCTTGCACTATAATCGATATATTTAAAAAGTAACAAGAATGTAATATATTATTTAATTATATTGTATTTTATTTAAAAAACATTTTATCATCAAATTTTTTTAGTTTTAGAATACAGTTTAACTAAACGCTTTCAAATTTATATATTATTAGCTTTTGAATGGCCTATTTCTTTACAGAATTGTTAGACTTGCTTAAATATAATGCATTTCTCTGTTTTTTTACGTTATGCATGTTTCTTTGAAAAAAAATCGATATTATGCAAATACATATATGTAATGTATGAAATATTTTTTTATTAACAGAATAGTAACAAATCAATGTGTATAATTGTTGAAACTTGTACAATGTTGATAAATTAAGAACAAACGGAAAATACTATCTAACTAACGCGTATTTTTATATGTTTTCTTTTTGTTATCTATATTTAAGAAATGTATTAATATCTAGAAGGGTAGAAATACTAAAACTTAAAGCGTACTTTGATTTCAACTAAAATCTAATGGAAACAAGTGGTTTGAAAACATAGTTAAATAACTAATATTCCGCCATTCTCGGCAATTGTCAAGGTCATTATGAAAATTATTAACATATAATAAATAACTGTAAGAATTAATTACCAAATGTTCTTAGATAGTTCAGAATAAGAAAGTTTATTATTGGTAGAAAACCAAAAAAATCAAAACTTTATTCGAAATAGTATACAAAGAAATATATTATTGAATAGATTATAAAAGGCACTATTTTATAATATTGAAAATAAATTTACTCACCTTAGCAAAAAAAAATAAGGATGTGTATTTTTATAATATCCAAATCATTTCAATATAATAACTAAAATTATTATGTGTGTAGGAAAAACCGATTTATAGTTTTTGTGTTTTTCTAAATATAAACAAAGAAGGAAGACGGATTAGTTAATTTTTTATTGTTATTTATCCTTACAATAATAATTTTTTTTTCTACAGGACATGCGCAAAAATTTATTCTTTTCACATCATCATTTCTTTTCACCATCATTAAATTAAATTTAATAATTTACTTTTTTATGTTAAAAGAAATATTTTTGAATGTTCAATAAACAAAATAGGTATTTTAGAACCTTATTTAAATAAACAATACAGGGCTTTAAATTGAATAAAAATGGTCAAACAGAAAACCAATTAGACTTACACTACCCAAATTTTATACTCATACTATAAATATGTTAAATAAATTCAATTATATTACCTTTTATAAAACACTATTAAATTGATGTTACGCTTCAATCTGTCAGTTTCAGTAAATTTTTTATTATAATAAAAAAAATTGCTTTGACTTGACATAAGAAAAAATAACGCTACAAGAATGTGTTGTGAAAAACGCTGCAAAACACGGCGACAAATTTGTCTATCATTCAATTTTATGATTTTTGTTCTATGGCTATTTTAACAATTGGCGAATATTTGAATTTTAAAACCA
The DNA here is from genome assembly GCA_963082725.1 of Pedicia rivosa. Lineage (NCBI taxonomy): Eukaryota > Metazoa > Arthropoda > Insecta > Diptera > Pediciidae > Pedicia > Pedicia rivosa. The sequence goes on from OY720155.1 coordinate 507,927, forward strand.
AAAAAATATTTTATTGTTTATTCCACTTTATTAAATAAAATGTAATGCAGTAATTTTTATTGTGATATAACATTGAGATTCTTATTAATAGAAGTATTATCTTTACAAAATTATTTTAGTAATACAGCCATGAAAATTTCCTAAATCATACTGACAATGCAGAAGCAGATAGTTTGAGTACCTGAGAGATTAATTCTTCATCTACAAGATCAGCCCCGAGTAGAATAAAAGCCGCTTTGGCTTATCAACAATTTCGTAGCCCAACTTCTGATACATTTGAAGATTTGAGGTGGGTAATTGATAATAACATTCTTGAAGAAACAAATTCAGATCAATCAAACACCACAAGTCAAAGTTTCACGGTTTCATTTGTAAGCGCAAGTGTTTCTGGCAGAGCAGAATCAGAGAGTTTGAGTTCAAATCAATTGAATCAAGTGACATCAACTCCAGTTATTCGTTCAAGATCTGGTGAACGAATATCAAACCGAGTTATTGGTTCAAGATCTGGAAGTTTAAGTTTAGCCTTGCGTAGAGTTAAAGCCGCTTTGATTTATCAACAAGTTAGTACACCAACATCAAACGAGTATCTTCAAATTCTGATTCTATTGTAGAGCACACTTCGAATTCAACGAATACATGGAACTTCCATCTTTAGAAGAGTACATGGCGGGTAAAACAAAATTTGTCTTATAAATTAATTTTTTTTTATTATGATAAAATTAATGTTATAATTTCACCATAATCGTTTTTGCCAATTCAAGATTTTCGGGAAAGCTATAATAAAAAGACAGTTAAGAAATTTATCATATATAGATTATTTTCCAAAAACATACTTGCTGCTGACCAATTTCTATGAGATGTCGGAGCAACATCAGCTAATATTAAAAGGTTCTGGTGTTGGTACCAGTTCTATGCTATGAAGAAAATAATTAATAAATCTAGCATAATACAAATGTAAAACTGCGTGTTCTTTTCCTCCAATGTAAATGTCAACTAGCATTAGTTTTTTGCTTAAATCTGTGTCAAAGATACTATTTTTACTATGAGAATTTATTATGCGAAAATACCATGAACTGTCAATAAAAGTGTCCATTGTATCTGATTCACGTTGAACGTTTACATTTCACTTCCACATTTTGGACAATTTGTTTTCGAATGTGATTTAATGTGTTCTGGTGATAATAAAATCGGTAAATCTGTCTCATTTCCTGGAATTGCTTCACAATTATTACAATGTATCACAGGAATGTTGTTGCCTTGAAATTAGCCAATCTTTCAACCACTAATATTAAGATGTTCTGCAGTTTTAAGTACATCTTCAGACATTTCCTCGGCATTTTTGTATTATTTTATTACAAACATTTATAAAATGTAGAAAATAAGGAGCAAAAATACATTGATTTGTATTAAAATGTTAGTAAATTACTCGCAATGTTCATAATGACAACAAAATCGCAAATGAACTCAAATTCAGTTGTATTGTTTTTGGAAACAAATATATAGCTAATTATAAAAATAAATTTGAGCTAAAATTACAAACTTGGACTACGTTCAGTAACATAACGTTTCGATATTGATTTTAATTGTTTCACCGCTTTTATCTACATTAATATTTTCATTTGTTTTTCATATTTTATTATTAGATTTATATATTTTTCTAAAAAATATTATTGGTATTATGTATATTATCTCCTCATCCTATTTTGACATTTAGATAGGTAGATAATGCAGTTTAAATATTTTTTACGGTTTGAAAAAATATAGTTAACTATACTATTATAGAAAATTCTATAAAGTTTGTAAGGTATGTTTAGGCTATATATGTATTTATAACGGTAAATATTAATTGTTATTATCTATAATATTAATACATAAAAAACTAAATATTTAATATTTCTATTGTAGATTAATGTGAAAGTTTTACCTCATCAAAAGCAACAAATAAATTACTGCAAGTTTTGGACAAAGAGACACAGATTTTCCTTAAAAAGAAAATTATATAAATTGGATAAGAATAAGGATAATTTATATGATGCATCTTTTTATGGTTATGCCAAATTTTTCAATGGCGAAATTATTTGTACTGACTTTTTTGTCATTCATATTTAGTTATTTAGACATTGATAATCTTCAGAAAGACTAAATTATCATCATGATAGTATATGAACTTTAGTGTGATTTGGAACAAATACTGAATTCATTCATCGAAATAATTATGTTTCTTAAATATTTTATGATAATACTATTTAATTAAAATCAATGTTTTGATTTTCCCCATAATTAAATTATGAGTTATTTACTAAAATCACATCAATTTGATGTATTTCGTAATCGATAAAAACTTAACCTTTTTATTTCCAATTTTTAAATAAAAAGAAAAAATTCATAACAAATAGTTTTGTCTATTTATTTATTAAAAATAGTATCATAAATAGTTGAATTTATTAGAAAATAATGGTTTTAGCAAAAAGTCTCTCAACATTAATTTAAACTCTGTTGGAATCTTTGTTAAACATTGGATTACATTAATTTGAATTTCTCTTCATAAAATAATTTTCTTTGTTAAGAAAATTTTCATTCAATATTATAGAAATTTAGATGTTAAATCATCGCGACTAAAAATATTATTCTATAATATGAGATTATTGAAATAATTTTTTTTCTTTTATATAAAAATTAAATCCATTTGTAATTAACAGTGTTTTTGACAAATTCTCGGAGAATATTTATTAATTATTAACTTTGATTTTAAAACCAGTTTAAAAAAAATACATTTTTAGCTGTTATTAAAATAAGAATAAAATGTAAACAACTCACAATTATTCAGAAAAAATTCATTTAACGTTATCGAGAGTTATATAGTTTTTAAAAAAAATGTCTTGAATCCGAGGATAATTTCCACGGGATTGCTATTATTAATAATCATTTATTATAATATATAATGGCGGTGGTATTAACTCTTGATGATATTGTGATTACGTTAACCAATTTATAGTAGGCAAAAATATACTTAAAGAATGAATTAGTTTTTTTTTCTTTAACTCAATAAGTAACTTATTAATAAAAAAACATAAACAAAAATAAAACAAAAAATATTAAGCAAAAGATTAAAAAAACTTTATTAATTTATTCAAATGTGCATGCTTCAAGGTTAAATGAAGTCATACAGTCTCACCCACATTCTATATTCAAGTCAAGTGATGTTAAACACACACACATACTCTTTTATAATGCTGAATTTATAAAAGTCGAAATATACCAACAGAAAGAAGAAAAAAACAACAACAAAATTTGGACACAAGAAAGACTAAACAAGTTTTGTTTTTATATTTTTTGTAAATATTTTCGCGATTGGTGGTGAAAGACGACATATGCATACATACATATTTACCTATTAATTTATTTTACCTTTATTCCTTTTTAAATATTATTGGTTTGATCTTGTATAAAACGGAAATGTTTTAAAATTCCTTTTTCCAAAAAAATAAAAAATCTTAGTCTCCTCAATGGATTAGATGTATTTTTTTGTGAAAGAGTTGAAAACAAATTCAAAGTCGCAGATGAAACTATATTTTTTTTTCAAATATTAATATAAGTATGACATCATTCTTAAATAATTTCAAATTTTTATACTTCTTGAAATCTCGGCAAAGAAAAAAATACAATTTCAAGAAATTTCTGAACAAGAAAAAAATGAAAAGTTTATCATACCTTGTATAATATTTATAATAATTATATTTTCATCTGTGCAATTTACAATAAAAAGCAATAATATAAACAGAATTATATTTAAATTTGAAATTTATCTATCACCTTATCAAATTTAGTTCTCAAAGAACACAATTCCTTTTTCTTTAATTTTTAATCTGTACGAAGAAGATGTTTCTTTTTCAATATATTTTCCTTGAACATTTTTTTAGTTTTACATTTTTGTGCCCCATAAATAAATGAAACATTATACACATATACCTATTCATAGATATAAAATAGGAGTATATACAAAATGTCATTTTAAGCATGGCTAACAAACCAATGCGTACATCAGAAAATTAATTTAAAAATACAAAAGAAGGAATAATATAATTGAAATTAGGAATTTTTGAGACTGCAGAAAAAGGTAATTTTTTCTTGAACTACAATAAATTCGTCTGCATAAAGAAATTTCCCTTTTTAAACTAAATAACCTCCTTATCTTTGAAAGTATATTATTATTATTAATTTAAAAAACGAAGATTATCGATAAAGTGATAATATCTTATAAAAAAAATTGTTAAAAATTTCGAAAAATAAGAGATTGAAAATAACGAATTTTATATTCAATATTTTTTTTCGATACTTATATCCAAATTTATTTATATATTTTAAATATGACAGTAGGTATATATGGATTGTATATATATATGTATAATATGTGACCGTATGTATCCAAAAAACTTTTTTGTCAAGGCCGCAAATTATCAATAAGACCAGAATCAAACTGCAAGAATCTACTATTCGATTCAAGTTTTTATAGAATGCAGTCGTTTTTTCGTGTTCAGATATTATTTAAAGTTCAAGTTTATTCATAAAAAAACAAAATAAACACTTTAAAAAAGTGCATATAAAAATAATATATGTGTTTGTGTGATTTTTGAATGCATATGTGTATGAGTTCTTAATAATTTTAATTTACATTTTAAAAATAAAAAGTGGCGGATGGTTATACAAATGTTTCGAAAATCTTATGCTAAAAAACCTTTGAAAAAATCCAAGGATAATTGTGCTATTGTTAAAACGTGTGCATGAGATAAATTTTCATCAAATAATATAAATTTATGAACACAAATTTTAAGTATTTCTGATTAGTATGCATAATGTGTGATTTTTTATTGTTTTTTTTTCAAAATTTTTATTTTATTATAAAAAATAAATTTAATACGTAACGCAAAAATTTAAAAAATTTTTAAGTGGATTTTATTCTGTTATTTACAACACAGTGATAATATTGATACACGAAAAATTTAGCCTCTCCTAGGCTTTGTCTTTTTTATTTATTATTTAGACATAGCCTGAAAGAGGTTAGGTGAAGCCTTGTATTCTTCTACTATTCTAAAATATTAAATTATCGTCGTGGTAACAGATATAAAATAAATTTATATTGCCAATTTTAAATTACATAAGAGAATATTTTGTATACATTGGATATATAGTTACATTCTAGTGGATAGTTAAATGGTCGATTCAAGTTTTTTTGTTAATTGATTGATCTTCCAATTTGTGTGGAAGTGTTTTTAATCTTTCACGACAAGAAACCAATCTATCGTTGAAAGAGACTTTCATATAATATACTGTTACTGATGTCATCTTAAATTAATTAACTAGTATGAATAAATTATGGAAATTGGTTTAAATAAATATTTTAATGAAACCAGTTTGTTAATCAATATATTTTTCGTTATTGAAATTTGTTTTTTGTTACTACTACTTTCATCTTTAGTAATAATGCCTTCTATGTTTTACTTCTTATAGGTGAACTTTCAGTTTTAATTTTTTCGCAATCTTTTTTCTTAGTTTTATTTTTTATTTTTATTCATATTGTATTGAGAAATTCTCTTTGTAAAACAAATTAATTAACTAAAAACTGATATTTATTAATTTTTTTTAAAATTTTTAAACTTTGGCGTAAATTTCCAAAACATAACTAAATATAAAGCATGATTTTATTTGGCAGTAATAATAAATTAAAGATATAAAAAAACCTTGCTCTGTATGAAAAATAAATTCTTGTAATATCATTTTTGTTCGATATTTTCATTATTTTTTCTATTTATTTCTTAAATTTTTTAAATAAACGATATCAAATTGTCTTATATTATAATAATAGTCTTATATTCAAATATATAGTTACGAAACATTTTATTTTAGTTGTTGTATTCCAATAAGTTTTTTTGGTTGAACTTCCCTAATATGTTTAAACTAATAATAATTAATTTAAACATGCTAACTGGATGGTTTAATGTATGAAAGACGTTTGATTGCAAGTCGTTTAATCTCGATCGTTTAATATTTTGGCATTTGTTTAATTTGATCATTTGATCTTTTGGTTGTTTGAAAATTCCAAATTTTTTTGAAATATTCATTTCAATACAAAGGAAATTCAAATAACAAATAGATTTATTATAAATTCTTTGAAGGCTATTGATTTATTGTAAAATGAAATGGCGAAAAATATATTATAAAACATAAGGGGTATCTTAAAGTCATGAAGAGAATACGCGGCGTTTAACTGAAATTCATATATGTATTGAAATTCAAATGACTACATAGTTAGTTTATTCAAAATGTGGCAATAAACATGTTTTCATATATATGTAAGTATTTTTATATATGGTTATGATTTTGTTAAAGCTTTCTTACAGCATTTTTCATGAAAATTTGAAATGTATATATGTTTGAATACAAGCATGTTATTAAATATTATGTTATATAAGTTATTTTTATGTATGAGCTAATGACCTTGATGTTTTTACATATAATAAAATATACACATATATAATAAGAATGTCATGAATTAGTAGTCCTTGCAATAAATTAATTTTTTTAATCATATTCCTCATTTTCGATTAGTTTTCAAACCAAAATTACACCACATAACTTGAAAGTTTGTTATATAATAATATATGAAATTTTACTCTGAAATATTGAGCATCATAACTAAAACTTTATAATTCAAATTAGTGTAACAAAGGAAAAAATAAAAATTAATTCCTGTAAATTTATTTTTGTCGTGTTGTTTTCCCCTAAGGATTTTAATTTAAAAATTAGATTATAGTTTTTATATCATATTTAATAAGAGAAATAATCTTAACAAACAAAATACATTCACATAGTAGAACAATATAGTGCTACTGTACAGTATGTAGGTACTGTTTTTTACTTGCTATAATAATTATATAATACAAAAGAAAAAAAGTGTATAAAAAATATTTTGACGATATTATGTCGAGGGGTCTTACAATTGTACATATGTCGTGTACAGAATGGAATTCAAGTTTATTATATAATGCCGAGGATATAATCACTAGCAAGGGGGTAGAACATATATCTACAATTTCTATTTTTTTCAAATATTATGCACTTATCATTAAAATGCATTTGAATAATTTCCTTTTTCTTTCTTTTTCTCTTTTTTGTGTCTTTTATTTTTTCATTTTCGTTCCAAATTAATAATTTTAATATTATAGTTGTAGTAACTTGTAATAGTAAAAATAAGAATTTCTAAAATAAAATTTTTAGTTTTTCTAAAATTTTTTGAGAAATGTACATAATATGAATCTATGATTATTTACAACAATATACACAATCAATTATCCATAAGATCATATGATATAGGTACTCGATAATTATTAAAATGAGAATTTATTTTTTGCATAATATTTGAGTTTCAGATGTTCTTCAATAGAATTTTTAATAAATTATTTAGTTTAAAAATATGTTTCGAAATAATGGAAATTGAATTGCTGTTTATGGATAGTTTTAATTTATGAAATTCTGTCATTCAAAATTGAATTAGGAATTTCTTTCTACAAGAGCATTTGTTTCTAAGGATTTATCATAAAAAAATTAATAATGAATAGATTGTTATATGTAAAATATCCATACAGTTATAATTTCTAATATTTTTTGATTTTGGTATGTATACAATAAAGAAATGTTCGGCTATAATATTAATATATGTAATTGCAGTTTAGTTCTGCAAATAAAAAAAAAACTGGACACCTTTTAGCATATTTATAATATAGAAGCTGCTTGCTGCTTCCGTTACCTATGAAAATGACTCTTGTAACTTGTGTATATTAAGTAGTATTTGAAATCTCTATTGTAAGTTGTTCAATATTTTTCATTAAGCTCGAGTTATTTAAATATTCTTATTTAGTTTCATGGTATAAATTCAATCTATACAATATTAATTTCTTTACGTACTCTCTATTGTAAATTTTCCCAATTTCTAAAATTTACACTGTTTGCTCGGAAGTTTTTGTTATGTATAGATAATTCTGTATTTCAAGAAATCTATTTTATATATATTGTGGATATTTAAGTGTTTTATTGAACAATCAAGAATACATATTCTTGTTATTGTTAAATCACAATATTTTAAATTTAAAGAATATGTTTCTAACATATTTATTGGTATTCCACAATACAATAATAGATTTTGGTTTAAATTCCACATTTTTAAAAATTAATAATGAAACCTCTACTAAAGAAAAATATAAATTTATTAAAGAATTTGCTCAGGCTTTAAATTCAATCACAAATTATGTTGTGAGACTTAAAATATCTGATTAAGTTGATAATGATATTTACATGATTAAATGATAAAAATACAAAGTGTCGCAAGAACAAATAATGTATAACTATTAAATTTAATTTGATATTTTGTTTCTTTGACGGTTTTTAAAACACTTTTTAATCAATTTCCTATGCAAATATAGATTATGAAGAAAGTTCATAGTTTATATCATTTTTTATACCATAGAAAAGGAACGAAAGAATTTTTCTACTGTATACACCAAATTTCACGATAACTTGTAAGATATCTACTGAAGAGCTTCCGTTCGAAAATGTAATAATCGAAAATAAAAGGACTTTAAATATTATATTAATAAAAACGAAAAATTGAGTTGATTTTTGTGTTGTTCCCCATTTTTAATTCAATTGGAATTATATCCACTCTACAACGCTCACTTGGCAACTGATGAGAAAACTTTTGATATATTATTTAAATCTAAATTTTGTTCAGTATATTTACTCTTCTTGTTTTAAAAATTAATAGAATGAGTTTTATACAAATTTTTTGTACCTTATCTACTTTAAAACATTTGATATAAAATAGAAGAATGAATGTTAAGGGTTGCGCAGAAAAAATGTAATAGAGTTATAGTTATATAGTTATATAGTTATATAGTTATATGCATACTATGTATTTGTATATGTTCGGACATTTGTTATTGTCAATTTACAGAGTCTCAAATTATTTTTTTTAAATATAACTTTTATTTAAAACGCAAATTCAATATTTCTTAATTGAGATTAAAGTTTAATGATAATAAAGTTGACAACGCAGAAAAATAAATTCGGCATTCATTTAAAATTTAAGTCAATGTAAATTGAAATATTACATTACCAAAATTACAAAATCACAATCAAAAACGCAAGCACACTTACTTTATGTTTCTGTGATTTTTAATCAGAATAATGTGAAGATGTAATTATATCATGTATACTAAGAAAATCGGAAAAAAAAAATAAGATAAGATAAGATAATATATAAATATGATCAATGTTAAAATATATATTCCAATAAATTTAATATTATTCAGATACTCATTTCCCATACAACCACAAAAATTCTTGTAAGACAAATAAAAGAAAGTTTTTCAAATTTAAATTTGTCAACAAAGTTTTTGGTAAAATAATCTCGGCAAACTTTCTTCATGTCAGAGGAAATTTGAGTCTTTAATAATATTTAAGAACACAATTTTCTTGATTGAAACAGATATTTTAAAATAAATGAGTAATTGAAAAAAAGAAATTAATATATGAATATCATAAAGAAATATTAAATTTAAGGTGATAAAAAACAAATAAGAAATTATTTTTATAAGATTTAGACAATTTAGATTTACATTGTTGACTTTTTATTTGACTTAGATTACTAATATAATCTAAGATTATCTATTATATAATAATATAATTAATGATTGTTAAATTATTAAGATTTTTGTTAAATTTGAAATAAATATATATTACATATATTTATATGACATTGATTATATTAGGCTATAAATTATGTTTTAACATTATAAAACAATTCAAACATAAAAATTTTAAATATTTAAAGCATTATTTATTTAAAGGCTTGTTTTTGTATTCTTTTTGGTTACAATATATTCTTACTTGATCAGGTTTTAATAAAATTTACAAATAGCTTAATAATATAAAAAAAAAAATTATTCTATCATATAAGACATCCAAAATTATTATTCTCCTTTATTTATATCATTGAACGTGAAATTCATATAATCTTTTTTTTTTTAATTCAATTGATTGTACATATATGGACTTTTGTTTATCGCTATTTTGTAAGCTGTTATATAAGTGTTTAAGGGACTGTTATAAGTGTATTTCTTTTCACACTTCATTTTGTTTCAATCAATGGAGTAATACATTTTTTTATAGATTTTATTCTGCGTATAATTTTGAACGCATTTCTGGATTTTTTTTCTTTTATAGTTGACACATTTACAAACCTATTTACCTACTTTAAATTAAACAAACATTCTCAAATTTTATTTGTACGAAATTTAATGTTTGATAATTATTTGGCTTTTTTAAAAAAATGTCGATTAAAGATTATATATTTAGATTTTGCCTAATATTGGCAGACAATCTGCAATTTACATCTTTTGGGTACAGATATTAGTTATTAACAATTTAAAATACACAAAAAATAATCTATAGATGATTTTTTTACTTTACATTTACATTTATATTTATATTTTATGTTCTAAAAACATGGAAGTAAGAGATCGTCAGTTGTCACTAATCTCAATATTTTATTTATTTATATATATTTAACAAGGTAAATTAAAACGTTAATATTCTTGAACAAGGAGCATTTTAAAATTTATTTTCATTAATGATTTCACGAATATAAATAAAACATATGTTATTATATTATATAGTGGATTCGGTAGCATTTAAGTATAGAGGTTGTAGTTTCATTCTATCACGTTTTATGTTAGTTCATGTTGATCATAGGCCGTATATTATGAGATTCTATTTGTATTATTTAGTTCTTATAATATTAGGATTGAAAAATTTATCTTGTAAATTGAACTATTGAAATTTACATACTTTTGTAAAATATCCAAAGTAGCAATTTTCATTACTTTATTTTATAAATTTTAAGATATGTACTTTTTGGAAGAAAAACCCCGTTGTTTAGCCTTATCCACTATTTATGTATATATATGGAATTAGGCCCCAAGGCTTTTTATAATTATGAATTGAAGTTGTTTGGTTTATCAGTAAAAACTGATTATAAATTTTCCCATTCTTATATATAGGAAATAATAACTGAAGTTTATTCTCCTTTTTTCGTCATTAGAATTATTCTACATCAACAATCGGTAAAAGGAAGCACGCGTTAGTTAAATTTGAGTGCAAACAACACTTTTTATAGTGATTGTAGATCAAATTTTTCAAGTCTACATGATTAAGCAGAAGTTTTTCATATTTTGCTTGTATTTATTTATATACAAGAATATAAAATGAAAAGGTTAGTTGCGGTTTTAATTTTTGTAAATATGAATTATGTTAAAATTTATTCTGTGGATCTTGGAATATTAATAAGAAACGATGACTTGTGATTTTGTGGAATGTTAAAATTCAACAAAAAATAAAACAGAAAAACTTATTTTATTGAATCATTAAAAAAAACAAGGAAAAGATAAACTATAGATTCTAATCATTAAATTCCATATCAATTCTCTTTTAATTCATTTTCTATTTAAATATGAAAACTAACATTTTTTTTTTAATAATTTGGTGTACAAGTGAATTGGCAATATGTATACTTTTCAATAGTGAATTTATTTAAACCAAAACAAATTGATGTATATATAACTACTTTTAAAACGATTTATTAAATCACGGAAATTGTATAGATATATTTGTTGTAAATAGCAAATTGAATTCATTATTTTCTAGAAACCGTCAAATATTTCCATCAGATTTATTTTAAAACTTGGTTCATGTTTGAAAAGCAAACATTTGTTTTATTCAGCACAATAGAAAAATTTTATTCTAATATTTCTCTTTGTGCATAAAAAAATGCAAAATTTGAAAGAAAATCGAATATTTAATTTCAATTGTAATACATATATAATTTTTTTAATAAAATTCAGTATTAATAAATTAAATTATTACTCTTTTTTTTTTTTACTCTTTGTACTTGCTTTATGCAAGCCTCCTTAACTTTTTAACGTCCCCTTTTTTCCGCTTTCGCCAAACTGAGCGACGAGACCTACTATTTTTAAGGTGGGATCTGAACCACCTAGCATCTGCACATGCATTTTTATGCCTGATTCGGCACATTGCCAGCTCTTAGGAAACATGCAGATTTCCTAAGAAGAATCGTTTGGTTTAAAACCGAATCCCGCACACCAACCAGAGGGTCATAGATGTTATTAAGCATTGCCCACTGCATATGTGTGCTTAGTACATAATTAGCCGAATGAAAAATTCCATCCCGGTATTAAATTGGTCGGTATTAAATTATTATAAGTTATAACAAATTTGAAGATTTCTAGAAAATATATATATATATATATTACTTATATATTACTTATTTACTTATTTATTTATATCACATTATTCTTCGCTCCAATTTGTACTACTGATTCTAATATTATATATAAGATTCTTATATGTATAATCGAATTATAGCAATACAAAACCAAACAGTATTATGTGAACAAATGGAAAATAAGTAATGCTCAATAAAATAAAGAAAAGTTTAAGAAAAGTAAACATTCCACGAATACGATATTTAAAAAAAGGTGTACGTGTATTTGATTAAAATAAAAGATTATACACGAAAAAAAATTGTCTCTAATAAAAGTAAGTAAAAAATGTGAAAAGAATTTGTTTCGAATGATCAAGCGTGATGATATCGACATAATATATTTTTATCCAATAATATATATCTATCTATATATACAGAACAAAAATTCATTAAATGTCTAACAAATTCAAATAGATATGTACCCTTACCAATATTTTCAATCTTCTGTCAAAATTTATTTAATAATTCACTGGGTTTCCAACCCGATTTTAATTCAATACATTACTGGCATAGGAGCCAAGTTTGGAAGTCTACTCAGCTCAAAATAATACTCTCTGATTCCATTGTTGAAAATCTTTCTGTCTTCAACCCACTCAATGAATTAAATTAGTAATTAAAAAAAAACTATAAGATGTATAAGAATCATGAAATTTATTGTTCTTATAATTTTGCATTTGCATTGCTTATGCATTGAAAACTTAACTGTATATTATGATTTATTCGATTTATGATAAAGCTGATAAGATTCATAAGATCACTTAAAAAATATTGTATTAGAAATAATTCAACATTTTAAATAATATCCTTTTATTATTTATTTTGATGGAGAGAAAAATAAAAGGCATTTTTCCTTAGGCCTTGAATGAAAAAACAGTTTTCTACACAATTTCCATTAAATGAATGAAAGTTTGTTGGGTCGTGTGATGTATATATATTTTAGAAACATCGTATTAAATTTTATTGAAGGGATTAAAGATAGAACATGTATAATATAAGTTAAAATTGGCATTCGTAATTTATGTATGTAAATACATGCATATATATATATATATATATATATATATATATATATAATAAATTTATGTATGTAATATGTAATATTAAAGAGAAGTACCAATTACAATAGTTCAATACTTACGGTTTACTTCTTAAACAAGTAATTTAGTGAATAATTTCAATGATTAAGTGAAATAATTTAAAATATTATTTGTGTTTCATAACTTTTTATTTTAAAAATTTAATTCTTCAAGGATATAATTGGCATTGATGGACTGAACCTTTCAGAGGGAAAAAGAGAAAGAGAATACACTGCACATAATTTAAATAAGTAAAATTATATTTTATTACGCTAAAATTCCAGAGGTAAAAATTGTATGTACTGTTAAAATACTATACAATTAAAAAAAATTAGAAATCAATACTGGATGTATGTATGAATGTACATTCACATATTCTTGCATATCCGCACCTGCAATGATTGGGTGGCCATTAATTTCTCATGAGTGACCTACATGCGTAATTCAAAATCTGGGATAGATTTTGTATAAATGCAAAATTTTCTAGTTTATGTTATCTATAATTTTTTAAACCATACTGCTGCAAAATTTCAATATTTAGTAATATGTATTTAATTTTTTTTATATTACAACAATTTTACAATAACAAAAACATTAAATATTGTGAAGTAAAACAATCAAAGAAACTTTTAAATTGTTGTATATTATTTTGATTTTTTATAAAATAATATTAGTGTTACTGCATTCATAGCTATAAATTTTGCATTAAATTAAAATATTACAAATTAAACAAATTAAAATATTATAAATTAATAAAAAGTATAAGAATTGTCAAAGATTATAATAAGACTTAATTATTTACAAATAACATTTATTATGGCAACAAAATTCGATATGTATTCAAACAATATTTGTCATCATGTTGTATATAATTGGAACAGATGCGTATATGGAACAACAAGAAATTAAAAAGTTTTACATTTCGTCCATCCGTGGTTATGTTAAAACTAAACCAAGACTTCTCCGGTGGTTAACCTTAGCATTTAATGCAGCAACTATTTTAAGGTATATTATGTAACTTTTGAATCCAATAACAATAGAATACATAATATGTTTATGTTTTATTATGTATTATGAATTATTATTGTATATAATATTATTTGTTTAGTCAAAAACTTGTACATAATACTTGTGTTATAATTCCAGACTGGTATTACAAATATTTTGTCTTTTTCGCAGTCATAAAGTCAAGAATAGGGAATGAGATTTACTAAACATCCATTGACTGTATATAGTACAAGAATAAATTTTGTTTTTATAAGGGCGACATTTTTTTTGCTTTCCATGAGAATATAGTTTGAATAAATAATTCAAACAAATACTTTTACTGTCATCTTATGTAGAATATAAAATCTGTTACTACTTTAATGTTTCTATACAAAATATTTGCATATATAAAATATTTTTTCTGTCACATAAATTGTTACGTTTTTGTATTTTAAATTTCTTGTATATAGAAAGGCAAAGTGGAAATATTAGTGGAAAAAAGGTTGAATAGAAAATACATGATGTTAATATACACAACAGATACGATTCCATAAAAAATATAAACGCTTAGATTAGAGAGTAATTATCAGATTTTTGTTATTAGTTATTGGCTAAAACTTTTTTTGGAAAGTTGTTTACTGTATTATCTATATTGTGCTATATATGACAACTGAATTCTTTAAAATAGGAAATACAATTCTTTGTTCTATGTAGAATCTCTATCATTATAAAAACATTACAAGGTTTTCATTCTATACCAGTTTTTATTTTCATCGAAGCTTTTAACTATATTTTATTAAAAAAATCACGTATTTTTTCTTCTCGCTTTTTATAATTTTATTGAAATTGTATGAAGTCTTAGTGAAAAAATAAGAAAATAATAAACACGAAGAATTTTGAATATAAACATAACAAATCAGGAAGTATTGATTACTATTATTAAAGTTCTCTCAAAACTGACACTAACCAAACATAAAAGAAAATTTTGCCTCAGCAACACTTTCTGTAAATTAATTTAATTTTATACTTTTTTTATTGCTTAGTTCAAATTAATTTTTAAAGTAATGGCAATTTATTTTTATCATTGAAAAGCCTTAAAAATATGTTTTGCTTATTTTGTAATCTATTCTTATTTTTATGAAAAATTCTACTAATTTCTAACACTTTTGCTAAAGAATGTTATCAAAATGTTGTTTGTTATGATCAATATTTAAGAGTAAATGTAAAAGTGTGAAATGTTATTAATTTTAAAGATCTGTTATGATAGTTAAACAAAATTAATCTATTATTTAGGTTGGCAAATATACTGTGCGTAAATACTTTCATTGATAATAATACTCGGTTAGAAAGTATATTGTTGGTGGTACATATTTCATATGTGTTAATTAATAAACTCACATTTATAACATATACATATTTAAAACATTTACAATACATACTATCTGGAAGAAAATTCTTAAATAAAATATTTTTATAGAATAATGTAGGAAAAATTATATTTTCATATAACAATATTGGTCAATAAACAGATGGTCAATAAGTGCGTAGTTTGTCTTCCACTATTATTAGCTGACAAACAGATACGAACAAGTAGAATTCTTGTCTTACTGCTGATAAATATTAATACATAAGTCTGGGAAATTATTATCTATACTAAATATATTTTCCTTAATACCTCACTGTCTTTCTTTACTCCGAAGTATATCTTCTATTTTTGTTCTGCGAACACATCTTGAATAAGTTTTAAGTAAGAAAGACCTAAAATAAATTATTTGTTTAATAATTAAATAGTAAAGTTCAGAATTAGATACAAATCTCATAATGTCAAATGGTAAATATACTAATGTATAATTTTTATGCCTGTAAGTTTTGGTATTTGATATTGTAAAAATTATTATAAAACTTTTATTGTAATTCTAATTAAATATCCAGTATAGTTGCAATTTATGTATTGTGACGTTGGTAAACTGTTCGTTTAAATTATTTGTATTTTTAGAATAAGAATTTTGTGGCTTGTTGAAGTTCAACGAAAAAAAATATTAATTCTTATATGCATATGTATTTCAGATACAGGAAAACCAGTAGTTTCAAATAATGAACGTAAAGTATGGCATCCTGTTATGTATCAACAGCAGAACAATTGTATGGAGGAACAGAAATATGGAGCTGCGGTTAGTGTTTATATTACCAATTTTTTTGTAAAATAATTAAAATATATTTATAGGACATGCCTCATAAGAGACTTATAAATAATATAAAAAGGTTCATGAAAGAGTCTGAAAATAACCCTGAAATGAGAAAAAAATATGTTGAAGATATGTTGATGGCCTTACCAACCGCGTCTAAAGTAGTTTTTTAATTTTTAATATGTTACTGAAATAACCGTGGCTCTGTCACATCTTAATATTTATCTAACTGTATATAAGTAAGGTATAATAAATTTTTTATACAGTTTCTTGTATGTGATTATTGTGTTTTTATATTAATTTTTGTAGTAAAGGGAAAAATCAATCCCAATAATTCCTTAATACTTAGAAAATCAAATTTCATTTAGGCTTCGTCCGAAAGTGTCCCTACACATTATACTTCTCACTTATGGAGGACTCCATAGTTTACTAAACTTTTTGAAATTATATGTCAAATTACCGAGTGAGCTAAACAGTACACTAGATCACTAAACAAAATGAACGGGGAAAAACAACACAAATTATAAAAATTTTTTTGTTCAATATTTTCTATTGAGTTTATACAACGCAAATAATTCCAATCTATAACGCAGTACCTCTATAATAACAATACTCAAATTTAAATTCAAGATGGTGTTTTCAGATATGTTTATAAAATATAATATCTAAGTATAATCTATTTTACAACTAAACCTAAAAAAAAATTGCTTATATAAATGATTTTAATATTCTTCCATTTTTATTATAATATAGTATATGCATGGTTATATAAGTGTTTTAGATGCTGATGGAAGAGAAAGTAACATATCCTCAATATATTTCTGCCTGACTTCGGGATGTTTCTCAGTTTCTTTCATGAATCTTCTAAAATTATTAATTATCCTCTTATGTGGCTTGTCCTAAAAATATGAATAAGTATTGATTAACATACGTTTCAATTAATATAATAAATACCAAAATATCATAATGTTCATAAGCTGAGCCTGTTGGTGTTGGCCACATAACTGGATGCCACACTTTTTTCTCGTTTGAAGATACCTTTTTCACTGAATCTGGAATTATATATTACGCATTTTGTTAATTGGCTAATTGCCCATTTTTTTAATTGTATTTTTCAATATAATTTATTGTTTGTATAATTAAAAACAAAACAAAAATCGTATTATGCATATCAGAAAACAATTTTCTGAACAAATTCAGATAAAAAAATTTTTATTTATGAAAAAACGAAAAAAGAAACTTGAAATGTTTTGATTTTTCATTTTCTTGACAATTTGCCAAATGCTGACGTAGCTTATATGTCTTCACACAAAGAATTGTATATTGCTTTTGTATTTAAAAAAACAAAATTAATTTATTTAAGTAAAATTAAAACAATAAAAAATTCAAAATTTTTCACTAATCAAAAAAAAAACTAATTTACCATCAGGCATTATATGATACTTTAATTATATGTATACTGCACAAGAAATAAAAAAATATAATTGAATTATATTATTTGTTGTTTAATAAAACTAAAATAGACATGTTCTTACATAAGACATGTCGTTTGAAAAATTATTTCGAGAACAAATAAAAACTTCGTATGGTGTAGTATGTAAAGAAATATATTCGTATTAATAAGTAATTAATGTTACTCTGATGAGTAACTTGCATTTGATTAATTATATTCAGTTGCATTATTCTTAAAAATAAATATTTTTTACAAACCAAATAATAATAAAATAATACGATTATGATTTAATTAATATACTAACAAACAAGCATGATGTAGCTTTTTATCAAAATGTTAAAATTAAAAAAAATGATCACAAATTTTGTAAAATGAATTTCTCAGCCGATCCTTTTTTTTAAGTCACATAACCCATAAAGCATTTTATGTTTTATGACAAAATAAACCGAATATAAAATAAAAATATGAACTAACTACAAAACGAAGAAAAATCTAATAAATTTCTTTTTTGTTTGAAGAAAAAAGAATTTGTAATTATTAATCACAAATAATTACTTTTATTAGATATTCTTGTGAAATAAACAAAATAGAATATGAAAGTTCTTTGTTTGGAAGTTTTTGTTGGTGTAGTTTTGCTATAAGGAAATTACAACAATTGATTATTGACCAATCATATCTTTTTTGTTAATTCTTTATAATCAGTCTGTAATGTAGTTTCGTAGAATATAATGAGATAGTATTTTTTTTGTTATGAAATAAAAATGTACTGCTTCTAAATATATTTTAATTATATTATACACATACATGTCATATAAAGTGACAACGATTAATCTCATTATCTACTTACTATGAACAAAGATCAAAAGATAAGCTCTCTTGTTCTGTGAAAAGACAAATTATATAATGTTTTATATATAATTAAAAATAATCCATCATAAAACTACAAGATTAGTTCCAAAGGAATGACAGCATTTCATATAAGAATTTCCTTTTTTTGTATTTCAAAAAAAACAGTTACCCTTTAATATTTTTGGCTAAAAAAAAATATCTAAATATATATTAGCGTAACAATATAATAATAATATAAAATATTAATAATAATATTATTGTAATATAAAATATTAAATATTATACGTATAAATTTTCCAGTAAACTGATTTCAATTAAAATAAATGAATTTCCTTTTTACTATACGTATATGTTTTTGTTTTTCCATTAATCTTTTTCATAACAATATATTCAATTTACAGTGACCAAATTTTTCAATGCTTTAATAATATTATTTTTTCTTAATATTTATAAGATTTTTTTATTCAATCGTATAAAACACAATAAGTTTATGTTTCGTATTGAAGTAAGAATATCAAAATTTCTTAAATCTTTTTTTAATTGTCTACTGTTTTATTTTTATTTTTATTAAATTTTTAAAACAAATCAAATCAATTATTTACCATTAAAAGATGATTATAATGTTCCCCTTTTTAAAGCAATATTTTTTTCAAATAAAAAACAATGGTTAATAAAAATTTACAAAAAGTTTTATAATTATAAAATAATTAATGTAAAAATACGTATATTTATATATATAATTCATTCTAATTTGTGTTTAAGATTTATAAATAACATCTTTTTTTTAATTTAAAGTTGAAATAACACATTTCAAGATCATATATATTTTATGTATTAAAGCAGGAAAAAGGATAATGACGACACTCCCGAGTGAATTGACGATTTGTAGACCGACTGTTTAATTTAATTATTATCTTACTTTTTGCTGTGAAAAAATACGTTCAACCTTAATAAATTTAACAATTTTACCATGCATATATATTTATGTATATGGAGAGGTTTATATATTTACATTGTGTATATATACAAAAATTAGTGCTTTAATCGTTTTTACCTTCCAAAGATGTTCCATACACTAAAGATCACATCCAAACATTAACACCAAACAATTCTGGGATAACCACAAATGGTTTTTCTTGCTTTCTCCAAATTAAACTCAATGTTTATATTTAATGTCATATAGTACAAAAAAGAGCTCTACGCGATGAATCTTCAAAAATAGTCAACTGAAACAACGGAATTTCCCAAAATGATTAAAACCTTCACTTCACATAAATCTTTCAATACATCAAAGTAAAATAAAATACTAAGGGGAAAAATAAAAAATACTTTCCATTAAAAAAATTCTTTCCATTATATCTTTCATTTTTAGAATCAATGAAGCATTGTGGATTTTTGTTGTGTATCCGAAAAAAATTTTATTTTCCTCTAAAAAAAATTAATAAATTAATTTTCATAAAATATATGACATAAAAAATTTTAATGTTTCAAATTATAAAAGCTAAAGTTATAGATAAGTTCGATTATATTTTTTGCAGGAAAATATAATTTAAAAAATAAATAGATAATTAGAAATGTAAGACTTTTATAGAAAATTATGGTTAAATTTTACAATTCAATGTTCGCGTTTAGTATCTAATTTAAATAAGAAAAAAATACTTGGCATCTTGACGACATAGAAATAAAAAGTTAAACTGCCATCTTGAGATTCATAAAAAAACATAAAAAGAAATTCCAATTTCAATGAGAAAAAACTTTGTAGCAAAATGCTCTCCATGGAATACGTCTTTTTTATATAATAATAAAATTTTAAATATTGTCTCTTAGTATTAAATTGAAAGTATCCACTAAAATCATAGAACAAATTCCTTAAATTCTATTAGAAATAATTTTGTAGATATTAGCGTTAAATCATTAATTAAGTTTAAGATTAACAAATACTTTAGTTGCTTTAGTAGAACTTTCAACATTTTAACTATACTAATACTATACAGAAAATATGAAGAATAAATGTGATACGTGATCAATAAAGTTTTTGTTTTCACATTTGTGGCACTCATGAGAATTATTCCAAAAAATAATCTAATAAGGGACTTTTTCTTTTCTCCATAATCAAGGTCTAAGTGTACTACAGAGATTTATAAAAAGGTTCTTACTAAAATGATGCGGCAGCATTGAATGACACACACGCACATGGATTTGAGCTTAAAATTCTTCTGCTGTTATATACCAAGTCTATAAAGAATAATACTATTTAATTTAGTTTTTTAGTTCAATAAACTATAAGATATAAAAGATTTTCTTTCGAAACACTTTCATTAACTGAGAAAATTTAAGGTTATGAATTAAAATATATTTATAGTACGTATATATTTATATGTAAATTAAACAATCTAATCAAATAGAATTTTTTTAAAGTCCTTACTTAAAAGTTCCGACGAAAACATGTAATAGTATATGTATATATATTTGTTTAATAAACTCAGTTTCATTCACAATTTTTTTTTAAATCAAAATCATGCATAACATAATTATTAATCTTTTCTCATCTGCGGTAAGTCAGACAGACGAACAATTTCTCATACCAATCAAACTTTAAAAATTAATTAAATTGGAAACTCATTTCCATCTCAAAATTTAAATTATATTCAGTTTTACATAAATAATCTAGTATATATGCAAATCACTCATTTCAGAAGAGTCGTTTAAGTTAAAATAGAATTTATACAGATTCTGTCAGTATTATGTTAACATTATTTTCGGCTTCTATTAAATTTTTTTAGTTCTTTCAAAAACAAAAATGATATAATTTCATTCATGATAATAACATTCAAATAACTAACTTATATGTTTAATTTTTAATATGTTCGTTATAAAGTAAATAAATAAATAATAATACTTAAAAATTCAATTAAAAATAAACAAAGAAAATAATTATTTATTAATATTATTATAAATTAGTTTGATAGTACAAAAAAATAAGTTTTATGCTAAAAAAAAGTTTAAATAAAAACAATACGAAAATAATATAACAGAAAATTATATCTATAGTAAAGAAATTGTTTATGTTTATTGTCTAAATCTAACAACTGACTTCATCTCACATTATATATTAATTATATAAAGTATATAATTATACCTGCATAACTTAATTTAATAGAATAGTAACAGAACCAAATAATCAATGTAGGTACCTATTTCCTTAAATAATTGAAACAAAATTTAGTGTGAAAAGATATTTCTTCAAGATTCTTTTTACAAATAAGAGAACAAAGACAAATAATGCTAAATTTCATTGTTGTAGAAATATGTTTTAATCAATCTTTCGTATTATTTGTGACCTCATCTTATTGAATTAAAAGATTAATTACTTTTATACTCAAACAAATTTATATATTTCTTTTGAATATCGAGAGATGATAAAATAAAACTTAAAAGCCCCTTTTGTTTTTAATTATTTTGTTTATCCTTACCCATTTTGACCCTCATTGGTAAGTTATGTGGTTTTTGGGTAAATATTAGAGAACTTAAAGGTGATTTAACATTTTTGTTTTTGTTATTTTACATTAATTACAAGGTTTTGAAACACCAAAGAAGAAAATTTCGTCTGGTTAGCCAAATTAATATAACAATATCTAATATATGCATTATAGTAATAAAGATCAAGAAATTTTCAATACAATATTGTGGTATCGGTTTATACAATTGATATTTTCCTCTTAAATCAATATATGTGCTCACATATTAAACATCATATATGTTATTATAAATATTCATAATAACTCTATCTATATATGTAATATAAGTGTATTTGTAAGACTTTCCGATGCAAATTTCTACAAAAAATTTGAGGCACACTCGTATTATAATATACAATTTATTATTATTTTATACGAAACAAATTTTTAACATTTATAAATATGAGGTAAAGTGTAACAGAAAATAAGATTTTTTTTTATTATTATTCAACATAATTTTAAAATTCGGAACATTTGTCTCTCCGACAGACATATTTAGAGTCCCACAAGTACACATTATCCCTTTTTTTTCTTCCTTATTATTTTATATAAAATTTAAGCTGCAGAAAGAAAAAGGTACTTTTTTTTTGTTTTGTGTTATTTATTCAATGAAGGTATTAACCTTTTGCTTGTTCCAAAAAAAAGATAATATTTTATTATGTGGAATTGAAAGAATATAACAATGGTCATAACTTTTATTGAATAAAGGTGAACTCAATATATTTACTTTTCTCAATCATCTATTTAATCTTCAATCAACAAATTACGACATTGTATGTTTATGAACTTTAATATTTATTATTTCTTTTTCCTTTTGATTTATTGTTATTTTGAAAATAAAACTTATACATTTTATACCATACTAAGAAATTGCAAATTATAAACATAATTTTTCTTTGCTTAATTTTTCAAAAATAGTTTTTTTTTTAATTTTAAAACTCCACTTCAAGGATTTTATGATTGTTAACAAATGAAAAGAAACTATAATAGGTATCAAATTTCAAATCACAATAAAGTGAATATATGTCTCGATATCTTGCAAGATTTATGATTCAAATTATGTTGTACCCAGATTACATCGGTTATTTTCTCTCTTCAGTAGAGTTTTTTTTTATTGTTATTTTATAAAAAAATCATTTTTATCGATTTAAATCGATTGTTTTTGAAAATTATGTTGTGTAATTAACACAATCTTTCGGTATTTGAATTATAAATATTCTAACCTTTAAATGTTTCAGAATCTTCATTTTAAACAAAAAAAATCATGTAACCAAATAGTTTGACTAATAACCGCATTTGAGAGTAAATTGATTTATCATCATAACCATTGCAGGATTTAAATTTCGTCTTATAAAAAAATAATAAAAAAAGAACTTACTGTTAAAGAAAACTTTTTTTATTTTAAAATTCTAAAACTTTTTGTTGTTTTGTTATGAGCTTTTTTTTATTACCGTTGCTGACTACAGTAATACCTTTTTTCCTCGTAGTTGAGAAAATATAATTTCTGTTGTTGTTGCTCTGTTACGTCCTAACACAATTTTTATGTCCACAATTTATATTTTGTTGACCTTTTATTTTATATTTAGGGTTAATAAAGCAATTAAAAGTTAAAATGCAAAAAATTGTCCTATATAGTTTTATATGTTGTGTAAATGACATAAACTCAATTTACATGTCAAAATCAGAAATCATTTTTTTGGGTATTATTATCTATTCCTTTTATTGTATATTATTGTTTTTTTTTCTAATCTTAAATAAAAAAAAATTCTTTTCAAAAAATTCATTATATTATTTGTCTTCTTTGATATATTTTATAGGGAAAAAAAACAATCATGCCAGGCACGAACATAATAATCATTCAATTTATTTTCCATGCTATTAAAACATAAAATTAAGTAGAAAACTTTTTAGAAAGGCGGTGATGGCAAGTTCATTTAATTTTATATTAGAAAAAGTAGGAATTCTCAATAATATAAATAAATAATTATAAATAATTTTTTTATTTATAATGAGTCGTAACTCATTAGAAATTGAAAAATTAGACAACTCCAACATTAACAATTTGAATTTAATTTTTTGTAGTGTAGCTATATATTAGATTAAATACGAATATTTCTTTCTTTTCTAATTTGAACCATTTGTATTATTTATGAATTGAATTTGTATTGTTTAATTTTAATATATAATCAGCATTAAACATAAATATAAAATATTGTCTAAAAATTGTTTCTTGTTTTATTCTTAAAGAGTAAGAATATAAAATATTTTACTTCTAACAAACGCTTTATAAATAAATTAATTGCGTAATAATAAAATCTTTTAGATTTATTTTGACATTATTAATAAATTTTTTACATTTTATATAATGAAAATCAAAAACCATACATATCTAAGTGGAATTCATAATGAGAATAGTAAATCAAAATTTATTTATTATTATGTTTTTCAACAATAATTTTGGATCGTATATACTTTGTAGCCTACTTTGTAATACCTAAATTTCAAAAAAGAAATCACAATTTTTCTATAAAATTTTACGGTTCTTCTAGATAAATATATTATTCTTTCTGAAATCAATCAAATATATATATATTTGTGATTTAAAATCTCAATGAATTTTAATTATCAAATTGATGAATTTTTGAAACAATTAGTAAGTGATGCTGACCGGCAAATTTTCTGTTTTTGATATTTGTATATATTTATAAAATTATAAAAAAGTATATATATTTATATATCATGTCGATATGAGCACCTATAATCAATGACTGAAAGAAATCAGTATGACCCTCGTCATTTTATTTTGAAAGACTATAAACACTTGATGTGGATAATGTCTACTGGAAACACTGTATAATGTACATCCCGTTTTTCACAATTATGACGGGTCAAGCGTTTCTATCTGTAATCCAGAATATCAAATGACATAATATCGATGAAAAAGGTTACAATGTCATATTATTTGTTTGATGTAGCTCCGAAGTAAGTTTGGAATTGATCGAGTCCGGGATTAGATCTTGATGTAGTATAAAAAATAATCATACTATAAATAGTATTTACTTTGTGTCACTTTTTTAAATAATCCCTTATGGTAAAAACATTATATATTAAATCAATGAAAAAAATGCACAAATATTCAAATGAATCTTAGAAAACTAAAAAAAAGATATTTCTTTATATATATGTAATACAATTTATTCCCGATTTTTATCTTTTCTATTATACAGATATAATAGATCGACCTACCCTACCTATCTTATATTATGTCCTTTCTTTTATTTTTCTTTCCAATCGTTTTTAGAAAAAATAGACAGGGAAAATTGGTTGCATTATTTATATTGAAAACACAGGATTTTAATGAAATGTAATAGTTTACGTCTGTTTTAGTACAATTAGTTCTGCGCATTTCTGTTTTACACATATTCAAATTTTTATAATAAAATTCATGCTGCTTTTTCAGAACTTAGGGAATGGTATCGATTTATTTTTAACTGTGGGTCTGAGTTTAATTTTCGGATGTTTTCGTTAGTTGGTAGGTGAACGTTGTTGAGTCGATACCGGTGAACAATCCTAAATAATTAATTACTGAAACAACGGAATGGATCCTGAAAATATTTTGTATTTTTTTTTTTTGATTATAACTGCTCATCTACTAGAAATTTTTAATTTGTGTAATGTTTTTAATGTTCCATTTTTGTTAACTGATCAGAATTAAATAGATAGAACATGAAGAAATGAATATGTATGAAATTATGTATGTATTTATCAATAAATTTGACTGTATTGTTATACTCATATTCAAGGAATATTTTTGCATACCTTTTTTATTATAATTTGAATACTGAATTGCAAACAAAAAAGTATTTTAATAATCTCATTCTTCTTTCTTCTTTTCATTTAATATTTCTTCTTTATTTTTATTTATGTCTATTTCCACATGAAAAACTTTAATTTTGAATTAATTTTAAATATAGATATAATAAGAACTCCTAATTGTTGGTTAAAATTAAAAAAAAATGTTGGAAAACAAAAATAGTTAAGAAAAAGTTATAGTTTCAATATAAAATATAACCAGTAAATAATAATGAGATAAAACCCATTAAGAAATACTTTTATATAGTTTTTACTATATTTTAGCTCTATTAAATTAAATTATATTTATTGAATAAATTACTGTTTAAAATAAAATTTTGTAAATAAAATGTAAAATTTTAAATATAGTTTTACTAAGTAAAAAAAACGTTCAAACCCCTATTTTGTTTTACGTTTATATCATTAAACCAGAATGCTTTCTAAAATTCCAATATTACATATGTTTGCTTTTAGAGAAAAAAATGTCAAGTATTTTGCATTTGTTAAAATATAACACATACACCATTTATCATAGTCCAAAATATATTATGTTTCATAATTATTATCAGCGTCATAGAATATCGATTTTTTATTTTAAGAGTTTGAACAAAGAAGCATAATTTTCAATTTTAGGCAAAAACATTTTCTGTATTAAAATTATTTTGCTATTTCTTGTTTGTATTCATATAAGAATTAAAGGTTTAGTGAAAATAATAGCAGAGAATAGGGAAAAATTCATAAATCAGGGATAAATAATTTTATTCAAAATATACATATTTGTGAGAGCAATGCTAACTCAAACAGCAGACAGTGCATCACCAAAGCAAAGTAATTAATCCCAACATTATATATATATACCTATATATGTGTATATGTATTGTGCTTTATAGGAATAAATAAATTGAGAAAATCAAAAACACAAAAGCACAAAGAGAGAGTAAAGAAAAGTAAAAGAGGAAATGAAATTGTATACAAATGCATTTTAATGGTGGTTTAATATTGATCTTTTCTACAACACAACAGCAAAAAAAAATACTCTTTTGATTTTTTTATTTTCATTGTATGAGTTTTTTTACTTAACATTTATTTGTGTCTTCGTTTTTTGCATAACTATGTAAATTTGTTCATAAAAAAGCCTGTAATTTTAGTTTACGCACAAATAACGCACCTATAATAAAACCATATAAAATCAATATAAAAAAAATATGAGATATGTTAGAAAAATGCATATTTTACAACATATTATTTCTTCAACAAATCTACAATATTTACTAATATATAAAAATAGAACTTTCGTATTTATTGAATTTCCCCGGTGATACAAAAATTATAGAAATAAGAAACATAATTAAAACATAAAAAACTAAAATTGAAATTCATTTTTATTTGCTATTCAAATCATAAAAAAGGATTTCTTGTTTTTTTAAAGTCAGATAAATTGTCACCATTGTTAAAATATTAGAGTTCTAAATTAATGATGTCAAGTGAAGATGTTTTTTGCTCACTCAAGAGACAAAAAAATTTGTTTTTTATAAATGATGAATTAAATTAAATCCAATTTTAAAAAAATATTGTAGATACATATATTTAAATCTCTTGAGTTTATTTTTATTTTAATTTTTAATTTTTTTTTTTTTTTGTTTTGTCTTTCGTTTTGTTAAACTTTAGATCTGCGTAATTCTTCAGTACAAATTATTTGCTAAGCAATTTTTTTAAAACCAAGTATATATATTTGCTATGTTACTGGCAATACAATTTATTTTATTTACATATCAACTTTCACATTCATATAAAGTTTCACTTTAAAAAAATTTACAAGTAATTTGTGCATCAGATTGATTTTTTTGATTTTTAAGTTAGAATTTAATTCAATAACTACCATCTTTAAATTTTTTCTACATTTATAAATTAAAAGAAATAAAAGTTTTTGATTAAAGTGATTCTATTTTACATTTTTGCGATTCTTACGACTTATTCTTATTATTTTTATAATTAAAACATTGTGTAACGTTAACACAAGAAGAGAATTCACCAAGTATATTAAATAAATCATATGATATGTTGCTTTGGAATCTCTAGATATTGTTATTGTATAATTCGTATACCTATTTTGAATGTATGAGTAAAAAATAAATCAAATAAAACTAGACAGACCTCACGTTTGGATTCATTTTCATTAATATTTAATCACAGTAGGTATATATGCATATTATATATACGTGGTAGGTTTACTCATTTTTATTAAAAAAGACGATTAAAAAATATATGTAAATATACTATCCTATTATATAATTACTTAATTAAATTAATTATAATTAATTAATTAAACTTTGATAAACTAATTATTTCAATAGTTTATAGAAGATTTATACTATCAAGTGTAGTACACGTAATTACAATTTAGATCACTAAAGAAAAAAATTCCTAATAATTCCAGCAAACCAAAATATAATCGTGTTTAACTCATTTAAATTCGAACATACTAATATGAACAGACGCATATATAACTGTATTTTATATAATTGGTTTTATTTAAAATTTACATATTTATTACTAGCTGTCATTAAATCTCTAGAATTACAATTTGAATCAGGGAAAATTTAATAATTGCCACAATTAGGAATGATTGTTTTTGTTAAAGTATAAAATTCAGTTTTAATTAATTGGCACCAGGTGCTTTTGTTAAACAGTAAACTGTAATTAACCAAAATTATATCCTTTTCAAATATCCGTTTTAACTTTTATTCTTAATATTGCTTCTTTCAACTATTGATTTTTCCATAGATTTATTATGTAGGGTGTATATTAATAATTTGCTTAGGTGTAAGAACAAAATATTATTTAAATGTTTTTCAAATAAGCAAATGTATTTTAAATTAAAATAAACCTAAAAGTTATAACATTAATTGTTTTGATTTATTGATAATTGTATTGTTATCTGTATGTATTATTTTGAGTGGTAATTTTTGATTAAAACACACTTAGTATTGCAAATTTATTTGATAAGTTAATAATGCTGCTTATTTTTTGAATTACACTTACTAATTTTTAAGTTTCTTTTTTGGGTGCCGCATTGTTCTTTGTCATTTGTCTTAATAGATTTTCTTGGGCAAGTCATTTTATTAAAAAACAGAAAAAATTAAATTGAACAATCATCTTGACTGAAAAACATTTTACACTCCAAGGGAACAATTCAATTCGTATACTTATCCTATAAAACACTATATGTTATTGTAAACTATATGTGTACATATAAAAAATATATTTTTTTCTGTTCACCCTTACTTGTAAGAAATGAACAATTTTCTTTTAATATTTAAAAAAAAAAACAAAAATTGTTTTCCATTACAAAAGAAAATTACAGATTTAACAACTGGAGCACGGAATCTCATGAAAAATTTTCGTTTACCTTTTCTCTGTTCATTTTCTTCCTTTCGTTCCTTTATTTTCTCTTTTTTATCCCATTAATTTTCATTTTGTTTTCTGCATGCAATACCTTGTTATATTCATTTCATTTCATTTCTCAATTGGAATTCTATGACCAGAAAATCATATCTTGATGGATATTTAATTCAGTTTTCCTATGGGTTTGATATTTCATATTTTGTATTCTGAGTATATATACGATTGAAAAGTTTTAATATTGTATAAACTACACTGAGACGAAAAAATATACAATTTTTAAAATAAAAATTGTTAATTTGGATTTCAGATTTGAATAATAAACAATAAGAATTACAAAATACTAATTGTCATAAAGAGTTATAAAGAGCTACTTATAATAAAAACTATACAAATGTACACCTATTTTTATTTTACTTACAAAAACATATGAGAATCAACAATAATGAAACAGTAATGTTTTCAACGGATAAAAGATATAGATAACTACATATACAAATTAAAATAGAATTAAGTGGGCTATGAAAATATGTTACAAACAGCAAGTGTCTTATAAATTATTCACACAATTTCTGTTTTATATACATGAATTAAAATAAATTAAAAACAGGGAATAAATTTGAGATCCTAACCTTAGCAAATTTTTATAGAAAATCAAGAAAAATATTATTTAAATTTAAATTGAGAAACTATTTACTTATATATAGTAGAATGAGTCAGATTCTATTTGCTAAAAATTAGTTAAGTAAATTATGAATGTGGGTACTTAATACATTAAGATAAAGTAAATGAAAGAATGTAAATATGTTTATAATACTTGTGTAAGATCTTTATATAATTTAACAAATTAAAATAAAATTTGACGATTAGAATTTAAAAAGCCTATTAAATTGTTCTTAATTTTTGTAATGCGCTAATGTAAATTATTAATGTATATTAGATGTAGAATTTTTTTTGATTAAATTAATTATACATAAATTTATTCGAAATGATCTTGATGAATGTGTAGTTCTTAAAATATTTAGATTTTCAATGCTTCAAGAATTCTCAAAGTTATAATAAATCATAAATATATTATTAAGTCACGCAGTATTGGTTTGAAATATATTGATAAGTTTTGGCTTAACAGAAAAATAATACTATTATTGCATATCTATTATATTTTGGAAGAGAATTTACTAATCATATTAATAATTTAATTAAATTCTTTAAATTTCACACTAATTGAAAAATAATGAGGATTAATTTAAATTTAATCCCATTGAATTATTTATTAGGGACACAAATTAATGATAGTCAAGTTATTAATTCTATTATTACATTTTTTAATATATATTTTTTGCAGTAAAAACATAAAATCGATGCAGCCATTATCCTTTTTGTGTTATCCGAAAAAACAGGACTGGATATTTTTTAACTCTGTATAGATTGTCAGTATATATTCAGTATGCATTCAAAAAGATATAGAGCAATCATATTCCCTGTCAGGATACATATACAGACGAGACACAACATACTGACCGGATTCAACATTTCATATTCATTGATTAATGGCCCACCTTTTACATTATTATAAAAAAGACACATTGAAAAAAAACGAAAAAACATTTTTCATATGTTCACATGATGAGGACGAGCTGTAATATTAAAAAACGATTTTAAACAAAAACTATTTTTTTAATTATTTTCACTAAATTTATTTATTCAATTCAAAAAGGGTTAATTTACAAAGGCTATTAAAAAAACAAAACGAAAGTCTATATTTTTTCATAACAACGTTTGAAATTAACTGAGTTCAAATATATATATATATATATATATATATATATATATATATATATATATATAGAATATATAATATATAATACTATATGTGAATTCACATGAAGTATTATATATGGAAACATAATAAAAGAACTAGTATTAATGAAATAACTATAATACTTACGATAAACTATAGAAATTCTTATGCAAATTAATCAGTCATGAAAAAAATCTAATTATATTTTTTCATACGCTTTCTATTAATTTTTGTTTTAAATTTTAAGATATTAACACATACATCAAGACTTTCGAAAAATCTGGTATGACAGATCATCAATCATGTGTTGAAAAGCATAAACAATGATCAAAAACTTTAGTGTTTTACTCGCCCCACTGGAAAACAAAATATTGAACGGATTTGTCAGCGATAAGAAATTATTTAAAGAGGCTTGTTTTTTGTTATTGAAATACGTAAATCAATATTGGAAGTTTACATGTTTATTTCATAACACAAATAATGAATTATTTCAGAACTAAATGTCACGTTTATTAAAATATTAATTGAAGTAATAAAATAATTTTTGTAAGTAATCATAGCCCTAAAAACCTAACAAATCACAGTTTTTTTTATAAATATCTTGCAGGTATTATTACAAGAAGAAAATCAACAACAATATGCGTGAGTGACATTCAAAGGATAAAAACAAAAGTTAACGAAATGTATATTCAAATCACGTAGTATATTTTGTTTTAAGAGTACAACAATAAATAAGTATCTTTTCGTTAGCATGACTGGTTCCACATTAATTTTAGAATTGAATCCAACTAACTAATACATAGAAACCGAATGTGTCCATGAAAAACAGTTTTTTTGTATACGTTTATTCATCTTTAAAGACAAATTAAATGTAATTAATTTTAAATTAGATCATTCTTTATAACACTACAATCTCGTTAAAATTTAATAAAAAATCAATTTCTTGTTATGACGAAAAATTAAAATACGTACATAATACTTATACGACATACAACAAAAACTTAATAAGAAATTAATAATATATATATATATATATATATGTATATATATATATATATATATATATATATATATATATATACATATTTATATATAAATATTTTTTCTATACATCTTAATTGACTGTAAATTGTCTTTTAACCATAAACGGAAGCAGAATTAAGGAGATTTGAGTATCGTATGTGTGTATATGATTCTTAGAATTAGTATATTGTCGTATATTTTTACCCATTTTTATCGAAGATAAGCAAGTAGAATAGCGATGATAGAAGGATGTATATTAAGTACTTGACTACAAGACTATTGATTGTGAATTGAAAATAAAGATACAATAGGGATTGAGATTTCTTAACCGAACATATACATTTATATACCTACTGGATATATATATTATTTTGGTCGATATACTGTATTCACAGTTTTTATTATAGTTCATCCTAAAATCAACAGAAAAATACTTTCAAATGTAAATGAAACAATTCATATTAAGTCTGAATATTAAATGAATATTATATATTTAGATATATTTTTAAAAATATAAACATTTTAAAGTGCCATCTCTTTTTTAAAATGCTACAGAATACGGAAGAAATCTTTGACCTGTTGAAATGTATAATAAATTCAATCACAAATTATTATCACGTTCAGACGTTAATGATATCAGGCAATATAATGCACGAGTTCACACGTTTTTCTATTAAGATGTTGTGTCAACACAAAATAAAACCTAATTCAAGATTTTTAAATATGCTTAAGAATAAAAAGCATTTTTTTAATGGTAATGTTTATATAGTTGGATTAATCTTTTGTAAACATACACTCATAATCATAATCATCATAATATACTTCTATTATGTAATATAAATATTTTTTTACTTAATTAAATTATATATTATGGCGTAAAAAAAATAACAGTTTTATTGAAAGACATGTATTTTCAAAATTATTATTATGAATTTTAAACATTGTAGGTTTGTTTTGTGAAACCGAATAGTATATAGTATAGTATAATAAAAATACTCTGTACATTGTAAAATCAATTTTACACTAACCATATCACAAAAAGTCGTTAAGGGTATAAAGAAATTTATTTATAATTGAAAAGTTTCAATAAATAATAAATTGATTTAAGATGAATTTAATTTAATTGCAAAAAAAAATCATAATAATACTTTCTTGTGATTGAATTATTTTAAACAACATTTTAAATTCAAAGAAATTAGCTAAAATTGTTTTTGGTTGAAATTATTATGTTTTATATATATACAATTATAAAAATAAGAATTGATAAAGTTAAATCAAAATAAATATCAAACAATTACTTTATTAAAGAAAAAATTCTACATTAAAGTGAATAAATTCTTGCAAAATATTTAATGCTTCGTAAAATTGCGGTTTAGTATAACGCCTTTTATTTGCGATGATTATTATTTATGGCCGTCGGGTTGGGGTTAAGCATAACAATTTAGAACTTTCTATTTAGTTCTTTTTATATATATATATATATATTCCAAATATATTTTCTTTATATATATAATATATCCAAAAACCTCATATCATTGTCTATTCTTGATTTACACGCGCCTGTGGGTATAGAAAATCAGAATCTTTTTAACATAATTCTCTTTTATTCGTAAATGCAAAAAAAATATACAAATCCGTTTTCAATTTATTTTTTTTCTAGAGATAAACACAAACAAAATGGAAATATAATATGGAAAGCTTCTGTAAAAGGGCGATGACACAATCAAAAAATGTTAAATCTTCAAATGTTAGCAATATTTATATATAATCACATTGAATTAACACGAATTAAGCCTATGCCAAATTAATCTTCAATATCTAGAATTGTTAGTATTAAGACTCATTTAAGGAAAAATTAAAAATGAGTATTCAATTTGATATGACAAAAAGATCTTATACCTAATCAGCAATCCACATTCCCATTGTTAATTTTGTGGTTTTATAAGAGTTCTAAATCTAATAAAAGAAACTCAAAGTCAGTTTACTTAAGCTATAGCAATTCAAAGTCAACGTAGTTGTTCGCCTACAACCGCCGAGATCCTGTCAAGCACAGAACTCAGTGATTCATATTTCGCCCCGCTAGCCTGAGAATCGCTCCTCGAACATATAATACGTTGAAATATTTCTGAAATTGTGGTTATGGAGGGATGGTTGATTTGGATGAGACAAGAGTGGGAGTGAGTTGGATTATGGACCTATTCGGCGACAGAGTAAAATAATGTTATATATGAGTTTATAAATTGTTAATGATTTCAAATGAAAATTTTTATGTAAACGCGCATTTAAACAATTTGTGTTACTAGATTTGTGAAAGGGTTAAATTTAATATAGAACAATGGTGGAAATACGATCATCAATAATATAATTCCAGGTTCAAGCGTCCACGTGATAGAAAAAATAGATTGCAATTGCATTAAAATAGTAGAATCCGAATTTTAAATGACAAATATTAATTTAGATCTTAAGTTTTGAAATTATATTTATTTATGTATTCATTAATCTTGCATTTTTTAATTTAATATTTTTTTTTTATAAAATGTGATTTGATAATCGTAATATTTATTTATTATTAACATGAACATTATTTCCAACCACAAATAAGCAAAACTAACGCAAACTAATTCTAGCTTAAACATATTTTTCGTTTTTGAAATAAAACTTTTAAACTCAGATTTTGTATGTATATAGATAAATAATATAAGATAAATTCAGAAGCTGGTTTCTATGGTGAAAATGTGGTTATGGTTATGTATGAACAGATGTTATTAAATCTATTTATAATTGGTTCTGAATTTTAATAACAAACAGCTTTTCTATTATAATATTTACTAAAACACAATAATTGAGAATATTATTCAGGTGTTGATTGTTTTAAAAATTACGGCGATTCAAATTAAATAGTTTGATCATAGAATAATACTAACTAATTTTGATAGAATAATTTTTAAGAATAAATTTAATAAAAATTTTGGCTATATTAACTTATCTTGCATTAGGGTTATTTAAAATTTGCGATCTACTATTATAATGGAATCCAAAAGCAATATTTCCAAAGATTTCACAAAAAAATATAAGAGCAAAAAATTAAAAGAAAGAGAATAAAAAAAAGATTTTTTCGGTATTTGAAGACCGCATTGAAATATATTTTAAATTAGTGAAATAAATTTTTTTTTGTTGTTTAAGTTATTTCATTATTTTTTAGTATACCTGTTAGTATTCAATATAATTTATGCAATATAATTATGTTTTTAGAGAATATATGTTAATTTTTTATAATATACTGATTTGGAAAAAAATATTTATTTATGTAATTTCTGGATAAGAAAAATAAATCAGATATAAATAAAAAAATACGGTATGATGTATAAAAAACCAGACAAGAATATTATTGAATTTACTTTTAATATCCTGACGAGTAAAAAATGAAATTTAAGTTGAAAACTTTGCTTTAATATAGGGATGATATGGTGGAAAGTAAATTAAATCTTCAAGTGAATTTTTGTAATTATATTTGTTTCTTTTATAAACTCAACATAATTTATAAATGTAAATATTATATGTTGCAAAATAAATTAATGATTCTTAAATCTTAAATTAAACTTAATTTTGGAAAATCCGAAATTGTTTCAAAATTTTAAATTTAATGTTACTAATAAATTAAAAATTCATGACATATTTCAGAAGAATTCATAGTTTTACAATATTTGCTGGCAAAAATTTAAATATAATGAATATAAGAATATATTAATGTACAAAAATGCAAAACAATAACTAACAAACTCAAAAAAATTAGATGGTCAAAGACCACACTTTTAACCCAACAACAAAAATAAGGAGAACTAAACACCAAAAGAACTATAAAAACTTTCAAAAATCAATAAGTATGAGGTTAATGATATTTTATACAAATTTTTGAAACTTCGTTCAAAGTTAGTAAAAAAATTTGAAGGACCAACATTTATTAGTTGCAATTGAAAAAGTGTTGTAAATTTTAATTATGGTGTGATAATATTAGACCAGCGCATTTTTTTCTTCATCGACATTTTGGTAAGCATCTTTGCTAACAACTCTTGAATATGCGCGGAAAATTGAATATGGAGAAATATATTATGGAAAAATGTTTTATCTTTAATGCTTGATCATAATGAAAAGTTTTTTGTTTTATAATTAATTTTTTTTATTATAATTTTTTTACATTTGTATTTTGAGTGACATCAAAATTTTCAGAGAAAATATTATGCACAATGAAATATTTAATCAATCAATAAAATAACAAATTATACATAAATCCATAATTTTTCTATTACGATGAAACCCTTCCTTTTGAATAAAAAATACCGAACTGAGTCGAGAATATTTATTTTCGTGTATATTCTAGTACATTCCTACAGCGCAGTTCTTAAATTTTCCACTCTCATGGATATTTTATAATGCAAAACCTTTGACAATACGATATTTTGTATAACATTCGTTTCTCGTTCCAGGTTTTTTACACAATCGCGAGAGTCTCTCTATGGAATTTACAGAAGTTCTACCCATCCTGATTCTATTTGACTTTCAGAATTATTGAGTTTCGTTTTGGGATAAAAAAAAATTCTCTTCAGTTGCTGAGTGAACGTCGTTGAATAAATATCGCAGTAAAAATGCAAGGGTGGTGAAAATTGGATTGGCGTTTTAATTGAAAAAGCGCCAAACATATTTAGTTTTATAATAAACGGAAGTGGTTAGTTCTTTAAAATTGTGTGTAGTTTATATACATAAATGGTTAAGCCAAGAACTTAAAGGATTGTGTGTTAAAATAATATTAATTGGAAATATGGAAATACAGTACACCTTTATTTTATTTTATTGTTGGATTATTACCGGTGAGTTAAGGGAGCAAAATATAGCATAAGTAATAAAATTTATCGGAATTTCGCAATTCTATATATATATATATATATTTATGTATTCGAATCAACTTGCATTGCTTCGCACAATATTTTTTCTGAAAATATAAGTATAATATAATAATAATAATATAATATATAATATAATATATTTTAATAACTCAATTACTCAAACTTACAAGACGAGAAATAAAAAATAGTTTTTTTGTTATATTTTTCGCCCATCCAATAAATCCTTCTTTAACTAAATGTATTAATATTAAAATATTAAATTTGAGTTAACATTATAAAACTTTCAAAAATACAAAAAACTATACCACATCATAGAGTTCGTTAACATAAATAGTGGTATTATTTGTACCATTGTATTTATTAGCATATTTTATTGAAAACTGCAGATTCCAATTTTCTTTAATTTCATTATCAGAACTTGTTGCGCTTCTTATATTATTAACAATCAAAAAGTAAGATGTATCTTATGACTACATTCTTAGATTAGTAACTTATTCATTTCAAATTAATATTTACTATATATATATTGTATAAACAACAGATACCGTAGTCATATAAATAATTCTTGAAATTTCTTATAATAATAATGTTAAAAGAAAATCAAATTATATTTTTTCACTATGCCATAAAGCATAAACACTATAAAACATCATAATAAAGCTTATTTTAAAAATTTTAAAAAAATTTTAATTTCGTATATTGTGCGATAATTAATGTTAAAATTTAAATTATGAAAGAGTGTAGATAATCGATTTAAATATTTGTTCTTAAAGTTTTTAAATTACAAAGCAGAAAATTTTTGCTAGACTGAAAAGCTTTCTTTAATAACGTTTCTATCATCGAATTTTTGATATTAAAATACTAAATCAAAAATGATTAAAATATAATATGTGTAACTCAAATTAAATCAACAACGAAGTTTAAAACAGTACTCATTTTATATATAAATATATCTTGATTTACGCACTTTAATTAATTGTGATACGAATAATTTATTTATACGTTTTGAAAAAAAATTATTTTTTAATAATTTATTTTTTAAAGCATTGAAGATATTATGAATTTTTTTATTAATATTATCTTTGTTTCTGGACAATTGCTTTCTTTCTCTATTTATTTAAATATATTTAATCATTGCCTTATTTAGAATTTCTAATTGGATGATATCATTTATAAGAGTGAATACTAATTTGTATGTTGAACTAAATAAGAGAAATACTTAATGCATATTATAGAAGAGTCTGTTTAAACATTCATTTTTAACCCACAAAAGCCCTTCAAGTCTCTCATTGTCATAGCAAAAAATAGATTATTGTGAACTTACCATCATGCAAAGAAGTTAGAAGAAATCAATAGAAACAAGCCAAATTATTGAAATAATAATAAAGTAATAACATTCACACGGCATATTAGATTTCACTGATCCGGTCAACGAACATTCAGTCTAAAATAGAACATAAAAATAGAGCCCTAAAAACTTTCAATTGAAGAACAAAAATATACATAAGATTTTCAATTTAATATGATTTAATTTAGTGCAGAGGAAAAATTTTAAGTGAAAAGAAAAAGGAGTTTGTTGTTATAAGACCTTTATAACTTCTATAAAATGCAAATATTTTCAAGATTCCATTTAAAATTTTAGAAATAATAAACCAAAATATAAAAAAAATTTACCAATAGAAAACTTATTATTTTGAAAAGAACGTTGATTGGAAAATATACTGATACTTTTGACTTTAATATACATAAAAAAAATATTTGAGAAAATACCATCGTTTGGCAACAAATATTTTGCGACATTTTGTTTCATTTTGTCATGCGCAAATAAAGTTTAATAAATTAAAACACACACGCATATGGTTATTCTAAATCTTCCAACACAAATCTCGTGGGAAATTATGGTGCTGTTGCAAAAAAATACTTCTATATTAGTTAGATATAAAAGATAACACTTACAGATATGACTTTGAAACACACATCTGACAAACCAAAATATTAATTTATTCAGTGAAACTTATAAACTTCTTATAAAAAATATTATTTAAAAATCTATATATTAATCAATATCTTGGTTTTTACAGGTTTTTAAAGTTATTATTTTTACTTTTGATTATATCTTATGAATTTTGAAATTATTGTTATTAAAATTTTATTAAAGTAACAAAATTAAATGGAAAGCTTTACAATAACTTTAATCAAGAAATCAACTTTTTGGTTCATCGCATTTTTTTAAAAATCAGAAAAGACTAATTCGGGGACAAAATCCTTTTCTAAAAAGAGCGCAATCAAAGAACGATAATAAATGAATAAAAAACGATAGAAGTGAAAAATATATACGACTTTATCGCAAGAAAAATTTAGGGATAATCATCGGTTAGAAATCTTAAAAGAGATTTTCTGAATACAGGAGGATTGTACGCAATTGATTGGAATGAGTTTGGTTTGGGGAATATTTCGGTCGATTTGTTCGTTTGTGCTGACAATAAAAGGATATTCAAGTGAATAAAAATTCAAAAATACGTATTTTATTGATAATTCCCTTGATTCTATTTACTTGCTATCCCGATAATGTTTCATTAGGGTTACTTTGAACATCTTTTAATATATTTTTAATAGTTAAACGATTGCTCAATTTGCATATACATAGACACCTGCTACATAAATTTTAGTCACACATACAAAAAATTGCTATATGGAACGTATATAATTATATATATTATTATTGTATAATAATTTAGCATATATAGTTTAGGAATTATTATATAATACAATGTATGCCATATTAAAATATCTATTTCCTAAATAAAATAGGAATTTTATTTCACAGACATTTATTTTAAACAAATCAACATCAACATCCGTATGTTTAATCATAAAAAGTTTTATTCGTCTACTTAATTCACTGAGTTCCTTATAAATATTATCTCTACACATTCACTTTACTCGTAAAGTGAGTCTATAAATATATTTTTGTATATAACAATATGTATTTAGAAATTAATTAAAGAATGCAGTAAATTATTATTATTTTGTTTGTTAATAATTAAATATTTAAAAATATTTTCTTTATCCGGTGATTTGATTATAACTTTTCTATAACTTGTAAGTTATTATATATAAATATATGTACGAGTATATTTTATCATAATATACACCATTTCGAATAAATTTACATTCAATTTGTAGGAATTTTGTCCTCTGTGTGTTTATGTCTGAATAATGTATATCATAGACGCCGCTATTCTATTCAGAACAGAAAGGATTCTAAAAAATGTCCATAACAACGCGCTGGTATTTCTGTTGTTTGTATTTTGTCATCACGAACAAAGATTAGTAAAAAAAAGTTTATCATACTGATTTATTTACTGTGGTTGAAATATAATGTGGAATGTAGGGTTTGTACTGTACAATGATGCGAAATTTTTATAATATCAAACACAACTTCAAACATGAAATATTTTACGTATTAAATTAAAATTTCTATTACTTTTTGGCTCTTATGTAATTCAACACAGAAACAGAAGCCTTATACAAATAATATAAAATACAAATCAATTTCGTCTATTCTATACATTCGATACGGCACCTTCCGCTTCAAGTTTATCAAGATAAGCAATATTGTGTTACATTTCAAATCGAAGTTCGATTTTTGTTTGCTTAGGAAGCGCACCCATTGAGAGATGTAATAGAAAAGAAATAGAATTAAGTTTTTTATCCTTTTCATATTCGAAGATTTATACCAAAACAAATATTATCTCAATTCGATAGGATCTTCCATTTTCTTTCAAGTAAATTTAGATGAACTTGTTTTATAAATTTCTACGATAAAATGTTTCAAAAACATCAATCAAAAGGTAAACAAATTTACAAACACATAAATTTAGTATTTATTTACACCAGTTTGATTTCAATTAAAAAGTTTGACCATTGAAACCTTATTTAAATTTTGGCTTGTCAAAAAACTTTTATTTTCTATGGTAAACTTGTATGTTTGAAGTTATTTTAATGTAAAACTATTTAAATTATAATAATAAGAATTAAAAAAAAAATAATAATAATCATGAGCACTAAGAATAATACATTTGAGAACAAGAAAAACAATTTTTCTTGTTTAAATTTTTACAA
Organism: Pedicia rivosa; assembly: GCA_963082725.1. NCBI lineage: Eukaryota > Metazoa > Arthropoda > Insecta > Diptera > Pediciidae > Pedicia > Pedicia rivosa. Next base: position 549,494 of record OY720155.1, read on the forward strand.
ATTTACAAATATTTTTTTTAAAGTTTATTGAATACAGATAGAGTCGGTGACTACTCCCTCCCTTAAATCCTCTTCAGGAAATGCTCTGTTCAATCTTATATTATATTGGCAGTCGATTTTTTACTCTTAATGTATATTCGACAGGTATTACATATTAGAATTTTCTTATTGCATACGGTCTACGGTATTAACAGGTTGCCGAAAAATATATAAAAATAAAAACATTAATATGTACATTTAAAAGTAAAATAACATAGCATCTTAACTTTTATTATTTGTTTTTCATATATTACATTAATTTTTCTTTGTATATTCTTGATGTCATTTATGTATAGATAATGCATATATTAGCTGTTTTATTATATATTACGCTAAGTTTAAAAAAAAAATAATAAAATAATTAAAACTAATTTTTATAAATTGCTACTATTTTTTTCTCTCCTTCTGATTTTTTAATTTATTACTAAAAATTTTTTTTATTAATTTTAGCCGTGAAGGGAGTAATCTTAGCTTTCACATAACTAGGTATATACTTGTACATTGGCGGAATGAAAACTTTTAAAGTTTTGATTTAATTTTGTTTGAAACTTGAAGAAATAACGAAAACAAATAAAACCACCAAAATATAGTAATATCTATTCTTTATAACCAATAATAACATACATATTTTAACATCTTAAACGACGGGCACTTGTTGCGTTTTCCCCTATTTTTTCTTTTATCTTATTTCGATTTCTATTAGAAATTTACGAGTCACGTGTATGTTTTATATACTAGAAAAGATCTATGTTTATTTGTCGTTTGAATTTAATCTGACATTTTCTGATTTCTATTATATGTATACTTCGAATCACTATTGTTATATATTAAAGATTATATATTAAAGATTTTTAAAAATGATTAAATATTAAAATATTATATATTTTTGAAATTGCATGTCCAATTTTTAAATATGTTAATACATAAATTAATTACATATTTACAGGTAATTATAATTTTAAGTACTGAATTTTTCGAACATTATAAATAAAAATATTAGTAACACAAAATACTTTAGAATATTTGAATATCCATGTAGTAACAAAAATATTGTTTTATTATAAACAAACAAAACAGGAAAATAATTTGGAAAGAAATATAAAATTGAAGATATTCAAGAAAATCAAAACTTCTAAAGGAAAATTATATATTTATATAATTAAAACTATTATTATAATAATTTTATGCATATAAATTTTGAAAATAATAATTTATAACAAAATTAAAATGTCAGAATTGTATTAATTGTATTAAAAAACTTCCAAAATAATAACTATATATACATACTTTAAAGTTATAGGTCTATACCAATTAAAAATTAAAAGTATTAAATCGTAATTAAAAATTTTTTCAAACTATTATATTATGCACACATATGGGCAAATTAGATAATACTGAAAACTCTCTTTTCATTATCAATTCATAATGGATGAAAGTTATGTTTTTGAAATCCAGAAATGAATATAAAAAATATAAATAAAAAAACATTCTAACTACATTATATTAATTTTTTTCTATATGGTTGAATAAAAATGCATTTTAATGACGGTGCTTGGTATTGATTTTTTCCTTAAATACAAATAATCTGTTACTTTTAACCATGCGTAACAAGACGAATAAGAAACAAAAAAAATGTAGAAATTAAAATGAAAAGGTAAATCCTCTTGAATGAAATACATTTGGTTGATCATAAATTTGCATATATATATATAAATATCTATATGTGGTAATTATTTTAGTATTAAAAAGGCTCTAAAATACGATAATTTTACTATAAAAAAATTAATTATATTTCTACGATTGTTAGTTTCATTGGTTTTTTCGGAATTATGTACATTTTTAATATTTCTACAAAAATGATATGTGTCTCTAAAACATATCTTCTATCTTACATTATGATAATCATCAATCAACATTTGTTAACATATCATATCATCATTGCCACAGTAAACACATATGAACAACCAAGTTTTTCCGATTAATACTATTTTAGGAAAACATACTCAAAATGTAGACACCACAAATTTCCTATCATTTTGGTATACAATGGAAATTGAATCTGTATATTCTACTATAACACAACACGGTAGACCCCAAGAAAAAAAATTATTATTTAGGCAAAAAATCTTATTAAAAAAAAGAAACACGTAATTTTTCATTTTTCATTTTTAAAAATCTCCTCATTCAGATTGGGTTTTTCTAATTTTAGAAGTTTTTAGAAGTTTAATGAGAAGTAGGAGTTTATTTTAATGAATCGTGTATTTTGTCATAGATATTGTTATCTGCTGGGTAAAACGTTGTTTAGCACATTAATGCTTTAGTAAGTGTAATAATGGGAAAAACAGATTTTAAATTACTGTTATTGTTTTTTGGTAAGCATAAAAACTTGCTTTTAAAAATAGTATTCCTATCGTCCAAAATCTGTTACATCTAATATACAAATTTAGGATTTATTTGTTTGCCACTCAAAAAATATTCTTTAAAATATGAGACGCTTAATATTGTATATTTGCAATAACATATTATCAGCTAACTGTTCTATTATGACGATATTACTTTATAAATGAATGTAAAATATAAAAATAGTAGTTTAATACAAAAAGTTTTTAACAGATATGTCGTATATGGTAAATTTAAATGTGTGTTTATCTGAATTAAGAATGATATCAAAGTTCTTTTATAAATTTTACGACCCAATGCAATTTTTTATTATGTAAGTATTTTATAAAAATATCAGAATTGAATGGTGTTTTAACAAACATTATCTTGTGTAAATGCAAACAACGAATGCTATATAGTTTTGATATATTTTATATTATTTATTAAATGTTAGATGATACAATAATACAGGAATATGATACGGGCAAAATGGAATTTTGAAATGAATATTGTGTTAATGAAAAGATATAAGATATGATAAATTTAAAAAAAAGTTTTGAAACTATTTTAAATATATTTATTTATCTCCTTTATTTTGCACGTATACATTACTACAAAAATTATAATATATGCTATTTTTCAATTCCAGATTTAGCAGAATCATTTGACGCACATTTACGAGGGCCATCATTTGTAATGGAACCACCCCCAAAATTAGAATTTTCGAATTCATCTGGGGGTTGGTTAGATTGTTCAGCATCTGGGAGTCCTCAACCAACAATTGATTGGCTATCAGTTGATGGTACATCAATCGGTGATGTTGGAGGCACAAGAAGAGTTATGCGAAATGGAACATTAGTGCTTCTTCCATTTCCGGCAGCTGCCTACCGACAAGATATACACAACACGATATACCGTTGTGTCGCCTCAAATAGTGTCGGACGTGTTATTTCACGGGATGTTCAAGTAAGAGCTGGTAAGTGAATTATTTATTCGTAAAATAAAACTAAAGCTTTTATTGTAGATAGATAATATTCAAGAGTAATTTTTTATCAAAAAAATTTTACAACATTTTATTTTTGTCCTTTTGATTTCTTGTTCTTTTTCTCACTCTTAAAAATTCTATAATTAATTACGATTTTCAATCATTTAATTATTTCTATGTATTTTAATTCTTGCCTTACTCATGTTCCTTACGTGTGCCACCTACTTTTTTTATATTAACATTTTACTTTTTTTATATTAAACAATATTATGTATTGTAAAATTATAAAATTTAAGTAGAGTGTCTGCCAATTTAAGCAATTATTAAACTCACACAATCTCGAAATTTATCTTTTATCCTTCACAAATTTAAAAAATTAACTTGCAAGAAGATTTCAAAGAAATTATTTTGTTTTGCCTTTGAATTAATATTAATTTATATAAGGAAATATATTAAATTAAAATTAAAATATAAAATATATTTCTTTAAATCGCAAATTTTCTGCTTAAGTTTTAATTTAAATTTGCGGGAATATTCTATGCTGCTTTTGAATTATTTTTTTAACTTTGTTCGAATACATAAAGAAATATGCAAATATATAACCAAATGACTTTTCCATAATATTTATTTTATTTAAAATATAGATTATATTCTTTTTATACACAACGTGCGTATACCTAATGTTTCAATTTAGAATAATTTTGCTTTATAACTATTATCTAGTTTTATTTTATTTAATATTTTATTTTGTATTTTATGTTTGATTATTTTATGAATTTTATTTTAATTTCGGATATCCAAAAAATTGATGTTTTTGGTTTCAGCATATCTATACATAATGTTATATTTAATAAAATTTGAAATTTCCAATAATGACAAGTTTTTTAATTAAAGTTTTATAACTATATTCGCAATAAAATTTAAGAAAAAATCTTTTTTTTTCTTAAATTACTTACATTAGTTATGTATTACATATACGAATAAAAATAAAGTAATAATAAGATTAAAAAAATAAACGTTAAACGTTAACTTTAGTTGAGAGAAGGCACTATTAGTTATTCTAGTCAGTTAAAGAAAACCGATTATTTGAGAACATGTTTTGAAATCAGAAAAAGGAGATTCTCTTTAATTTAGTACACAATATGATATAAAATAAACTCATGATCATGAACAATAAGACAGACTTGTTAGTTTAGATTTTATTGTTTTTTAAGTATCTACACAGTAAAAAGTTAACCTTTTATCACAAGCGGGCTAAATCTTGTTAAGCTAAATATATCCTTATTCGATTAAAAGAAATTCTTATTTATTCATAGTGTGAATACAAAGCAAGATATATATGTATGTATATTTTTTCAATTATGAATTATAAAATACATTACTAACTTTCATTTACTTTTATTTTACTAAATTAGTTTGTAATTACTCTTAACTCATATACGTATCTACAATTAGTAAAAACAAATTTCATTTGGCAATTATTTTTATAAATATATTATTAATTGCTTCAGTTTTCTTATTAATGGTTTTTCTTAAATTAGGAATTAAATTGCGAAAAATATCTTGTCAATTTTAGTTGTCGCACAAGCTTACAAAGTTGAGATTGAGGTCCTGGCAGCTTCAAGAGGATGTACTGCAATTTTGCGATGTGTAGTTCCAAGCTTTGTTAAGGAATTAGTACGAGTTGTATCTTGGGTTCAAGAGCCAGCATTTTATATTTATCCATCACTTCAAGGCGGTAATTTATAAAACGGGCACACAAACATTTTATTAATAAAAACAATATTTGTTTTTCTTAGATGGAAAATTTCATCTTTTACCAACTGGTGAACTTTTAATACACAATTTGGAATATAATGACAGATTTCCAACATACAGATGTAGAACAATGCACCGCTTAAGTCGACAAGTAGTAGTAAGCTCAATTGCCAAAGTTAGGATTAATGGTAAGAGTTTTAATGTATTTAAGTTAATTTTTCATTGAATAAAATATAATATAATAATAACTTTAATAAATTTATTTGACATTACGTTATGTCATTACAAAAAACGGGAAGAAAAACATGAACGTACTTATTTGTAAGCTTTATTTTTAATCTCTTTAACTGTGAACATTTTCTGTTTCACAATAAAAATTATCAATTAGTTTAGTTAAAATTTTCACCAACCAATTAAATATAATTGTTCTTCCAACCATTACATTTCAGTAAAAATTTACACTCTTACCTACTTATCTATAAGAAAACATTGGATAATACATAATTACAATAAAATCAACCAAAAGGTATTTGCATAATTTTCAATTTTTATAGCAATATCTCGACTTAAAGTCACGTGCTATTCACACAAAACACAAAAAGCCTTAGAGAATTATTTCGTTTCATTTTATATAAAAGTTGTATTTAACTCAAGGGATCTAATATAATTGTATTAAATAAAAGATGGTTTAGGTATTTATAATATACTGATTTAATGTAACGTAATGAAATATTTTTTCTGAAGAAACAACGGTCAAATTAAAAAAAAACCATTTACCTTTTGGAAATAAAAGACAAGTAATTTCGCTGAAACTTTGTGCAATTTTAAAATTAGTTTTTCTGAAAAAAGTCAGATTTTTTTATGTTAAGTTCGGGCAATATCCTGAACAAGAAATATAATACAAGTCTTTATATTTGTATTAAATATTTATTTTTCATCAAAAGATCATCGAGGTATCGTATCACCTAGTATGGTTGAACACACATCTATAGTATCAGTCGCCCAAGATGAAGGAGCAGTTTTATTATGTATCGCTCAGGGATGTCCATCACCCGAGTACAGGTATCAAAAACTATAGTTGAATTTACACACCTACAATTCTAGATTGAATTCAAATATATAAAAGTTAATTATAAGTTTCGAAAGTCAATATAGTTCTGCGCCATGCTGAGACAATCGTCACATTTACACAATTAATTAAAAACTTCGTCTATGTATTACATATCCCGCTGGTTCCTTAAATATACAAATAAACTTGATAATCCAATAGTATATCTGTATTTACAACTTATTTTTCTTTTACAACAGCACCATTCTTTCCTCTTTGGCAAAAATTCAAGCAATTATCATAGTTTAATATACCTTAATTGTTCACGTAAAATAATACACCGAAAGGATTATCCCTAGATAGTATACCCTTGTATTTGCTTACAATATATGTATACATATATGTAAATCTATATTTTCATCAAAACCCTTTCTCTTTGTAAAAATTCTGTTTTACCAACAGATGAAACGATTTGTTTTGTTTTACCAACAGATGAAACAATTTGTTTTTTCATTTTCTTTTGCATTATTTAGCATTCTTTTCTATAATTTGTATATTTACAATTTTTCATTGCTCATCATATGCCTATAAATATGTATATATATATATATATATTTACTACATCATTCAAAAAATGTTGTTTATACATTTATCTATCCAAGACTTGTTGGTTAATACGATTTTTTTATTTATATCCGCAATGCGCCAAACGTCGTTCTGGTTGAAAATTATAAAGAAAAAAATGTTTGTATTACATTTTCTCATTATCACATATGTTAGTTTACCAATCTAATAACATTTTATAATTGGTGTGATTCTATATAGAGTAAGATTATTTTTATAATAAACTTATTATTGTTTTAAATATGTATATGGTACCTAAGAGGATTAACAACCTAATCCACCAAATTTTCCCTATAATATGATGTTTATAATTTAGCTAATATTGTACCAAAAATATTATATATGTATTATAAATATTATATATGCATGCGAAACAGTTTTATATGACATACATGGTACATTGATCACTGCTTAAAAACTCGGCATTGACTGATTTGGCCAAATTTCTTTTGTAAAATTACTAGATACAAATTTTTTAATTTGTTGTTAAAAAAAATTGTACCAGACACTGGAATAACATTTCCATTTATTTTAGAAATAAAAAAAAAATCTGAATCATTACCATAAATAATTATCAACTATGAAACTTAAAATGATTTCTTAGGTGGTACACACATAATGGTCCAGAACCATTATCTGTATTGTCTGGACCTCGAGTGCGGTTGTTAGGAATAGTTCTGGCTATTGAAGCTGTAACTGCTGAAGATGCTGGTATTTATAAATGCTCTGCATCAAACACGGGTAAGTAGATTAAATTTATATTTAAATTCAAATTGATGTATATAAGCAGTTAAATTTTATCGTAATTAAATATTTTTACAATGCATATCATATTTCTAGGGGGAGATGCAAGTGCTGAACTGCGACTGTCTGTTGCTACTCCACTTCAAGTTGAAATATCACCAAATGTCCTCAGTGTGCATATGGGGGGTAAAACAAACTAATATTATATATATATATATATATATATATATATATATATTTATATATCATTTATATTATTACAGGAGCAGCTGAATATCATTGTATTGTCACAAGCAACGGTGCCATAATTGGACCACAGCATATTACTTGGTATAAGGTATTTACTCAAAAAGTACACTACCTGATTATATCTCAAATTAATTGACGGTTTATATTAGGATGGGCGTCAATTACCTAGTTCAGGACGTGTTGGAGATAGATTACTGATAACAAATGTTGGCCGGGAAGACAAAGGAATGTATCAGTGTGTTGTGAGGAGACAGGAAGGAGACACTTTTCAAGCATCAGCTGAATTACAATTAGGAGGTTCGTTTAACCTTTAATATTATCAGTCTTGAATCTTATCTAAATATAGGTTATATTTTTTAATTTTTTTTAAATTTTAATGTGCGCAATCATATTAGAATTAATTTTTTAACTAATTTTCAAAATTGTAATTAAAACTCATAGAAATTTTACAAGACTTTATTATAAAAATATGTAAGATATTTTCAATAAAGAAGAAATCATTATAGTCGATTTCAATATTATATAATCTCTATTACACCATAAATAACATTTATTTAATGTTTCCAAATTCTGTTTATTAGTATTATTATATAATAATTAGTTATTAAAATTCCCTTATAAAAATAACAATGAATTTTTTATTTTGCAAATTAGATGCACCACCCAACCTTCTCTATAGTTTTATTGAGCAAACTCTTCAGCCTGGACCAGCAGTTTCATTAAAGTGTTCGGCAGGTGGTAATCCAACACCCCAAATAGGATGGACATTAGATGGGTTTCCAGTACCAACAAACGGACGGTATAACTAACCTTTATAAATCAGTGTATATACAAAAAGTCGATTGCATACAAAAAGAACTATTAAGAACTAACTTCACACATGCATTGCATCAATGGTTTTATATTCATAGTGCATAACTTTATGTCATAAATATACCGTGACATATATACTTCAAAGCAAATTTAAAATAGAATTCTGTCGTTCTAATTAAGTTATTACGCCAACATAAACGCAAAGGCGGTCTAGAGTGTTTATTAAGTTTTATATTTAGGGATACATAACTCACACATTTATGTATTTTTGATTTAGAATTGTCTAATAAAATTATTGAACAAATTTTGTTATGAAATAAAATTTATATCAAACAATTATATTTATTATTTTTAAAAAAATATCGTATATTTTTCAAAAAATATACTACCCGCTTGACAAATATTATCCCCTATTTTAACGTTTGGAGTAGGCAAAAAAGAAAAAATTTCTTTATAATTTGCAAATATTATATATAGTAGATATGTAATATGAATTATATATAAGTATATAAAATAAATGACATAAAAATGTGTCATTAATGAGATATAATACAGAAGTGAAGAACGGCAAGAACTTTGTCTTACTATAATAATAATAGGAAATTAAGTTATATATACATATATGCATAGTGGACATAATGATTGTAGTTGTTGGCAATAGATATATAAGCATATGTATATATTGTATAGAATATACAACTAAACATTAATAAAAAATTTTTTTTTTCAGATTTATGATTGGGCAATATGTTAGTATCCACGGTGATGTTATAAGTCATGTAAATATAAGTCATGTAATGGTCGAAGATGGTGGTGAATATAGTTGCATTGCTCAAAATAGGGCAGGAAAAGTTATACACTCTGCTAGATTGAATATTTACGGTATATCCCTTCAATTTCTTGTTCAATTAGTCAATCCAAAAAAAAAACTAATTATTTTTTTAAAGGACCTCCTTATATCCGACTTATACCAAAAGTGACAGCAGTTGCTGGTGAAACATTGTTTTTAAAATGTCCTGTTGCTGGCTATCCTATTGAAGAAATACATTGGGAACGAGGGGGACGTGAACTTCCTGATGACATCAGACAAAAAGTGCAAACTGATGGATCGCTTGTCATTACCCCTGTACAAAAATTAGATGACACAGGAATTTACACTTGTTGGGCTAGAAATAAACAAGGACATAGTGCGAGAAGAAGTGGAGAAGTAATGGTCATAGGTGTGTAAGGCATAATTTCTTACATATACCACACATTAAATTTATATTTATATATATATATAACACATATATAAACAGCATTTACAAATTTAAACACATTGCAAGTAAACGAAAATAATATACATACAAATATTTTATATTTTTATTTTGCAAACTTTATATAGTAAATATTGAATACATACAACATTTAATCTTTTGTCATAAAAAAGATTTTTTTTTCAGAAATACTTATCCAAAACTTAATCTAAACCTTTATTGAAATCATATTAATAAATAAATAATATATATAAATTAAGTTACTTTCAAAAATGAAAATTTGTGGTAGAATATAAGAATATTTTAATATCGAAAATCATTTCGTATATCGCCCTCTTGAAATAACTTGAATTATATTTAGTTAATTTTTATATTTCAGCATCTAATTTGGATTTAATATTTTTATATCGAAATAACCAAAAACAAAAAAAATAATAATTATGTTACAGTTCCCCCTAAGCTAAGTCCCTTCCATGCAGCTGTGCTGTCATTAAATGTTGGAGATAGAGCATCTCTTACTTGCTCAGTGATAAAAGGTGATATTCCATTAACCATTAGCTGGTTGAAGGATGGAAGGCAAATTGATCCATCTCAAAGAATGTCTGTGGCACAAGTAGATAAATATAATAGCATTCTAGTAATCGATCATTTGTCCTCGGATCATACTGGAAACTATACATGTGCTGTAAGGAACCTAGCCGCTGAAGTGGATAATACCCAAGCTTTATTGGTTAACGGTAACCGTTACGGGGATTAGTTTTTTTAATTTTAGTTTAAAAAAACAAGAACAAAAGAATTTGTTGTCGTTTCTTTCTCTCATGTTTGTCTCTTCTTTCTATCTGGTATTCCAGTTCCTCCTATTATTGAGCCTTTTTCCTTCCAAGACGGACTGGCAGAGGGTATGCGAACACGTACTGTATGCGGAGTATCACGCGGTGATCCCCCGTTAACACTACGTTGGCTCAAGGATGGAGAGCCATTACCTATTTTATTAGGGGCCAACATTACCTCTCTTGATTTATACTCATCCCTTCTAAGTATTCCCTCCTTATCTGCATCACACTCCGGTGACTACAGTTGTGTCGCTACAAATCCGGCAGCTGAAGTTAAATTTACAGCAACACTACAAGTCAAAGGTAATGTGTAACTATTTTTTTTTAATCCTAAAAACATACTTAAAAACCATTCGCGAGTTGCGTATACACATGTGTCTTCCCCTCCCAGTTGCTTTGGCACGCAGTGGGTTTGCGGCCGACCACCAGGTAACCGTTGCACCTTTTTTATTTATTTTTTTTTATTTCTTCTATTATCTCTATTTTTATTTTTTTTCTGATTGTGTTTTTTTCTCTGGCTCAGTTATTTTACATTTTGCATTATATCTGATTCATTTATTTTTACCTATCTATCCTTGAAACTATTTATCTTTCTAACCTATTTTAAAACTATTAGTATATTTATATAACTAATTTTATTGTAGTAGATCGCATGGTGTAGTTGTAAAAATTATTATAAAATTAGTTTATGTTTTTGAAATTTAAGTGTTTGACAATAATATTAATAAAACTTTTAGATCAATGTGCTAATACCGGAGTAGTATCCTTTATTTATCATCATCCTTATCGAGCGCCTTATTTAATTTTGTTTATATACTAAATCCAGAAATTAAATAAAATATTTATTAATTTTTGCTATAAATAATATAAAAAGAAAGTGTGCAGTTCGCTCTAATCCAGCCGATTGATCATGAAATTTTTTATCTATTATCGTTGATTAATATAGTCACCCCGGTCCTGCCTATACTACCTTCATCATGTAAACGGCTTTTCGCAGTCCCCCGCCAGTATATCTTAGACCCCTGCCTATTTAACCCCTAAAAAAAATCGTTATTTTCTATTTAAAACTAAAGAAAAACACTTCTGTTTGGCCTAACGTAGACCCACAGCGTGGTGTGCAAATAAATTTCAGCTTTAAGCTTTTGTTGAGAATATCAATTAAATGGTAAATTATAAAGAGTCACATTACAAGCTTTTAGTATTGTATAAAATATTTAAAAAAAATTAAACCTATTGTCGCTTATTATATAAAAATTATTAACTTGAGGAGAATAAGAGAAAAAGCTTCCGCACCCTGCTAAAACCTATGCTTGGCCAAATAAAAGATATAAAACTTATTATTTAATTAAAAAATTTGAAAAATAAAAAAAATTTAAACTAACAATTTATTTTTCCCTTTACCTCACCAATATTTTTAGTTCCACCACGATGGATTGTTGAGCCAGCAGACGTAAGTGTTGAAAGAAATCGTCATGTTATGATAGATTGTCAGGCTCAAGGTGTACCAGTTCCCACAATTCAGTGGAAAAAAGCAACTGGTAATGTTTCATTGCAAAAAAATCTGAAATCTTACTAGATTATTTCCTATTTATTTTGCGTTGTTTTCTCACTATTTTCTTCTGTATTTATTCTTAGGAAGTAAATCCGGTGATTACGAAGAAGTGCGGGAACGTCCATATACTAAATTATTATTGAATGGTACATTATTATTACAACATGTTAAAGAAGATAGAGAAGGTTTTTATTTGTGTCAAGCACATAATGGAATTGGAACTGGAATAGGAAAAGTGATTCAACTTAAAGTTAATTGTATTTGATTTTTCATTCATTTAAATTTTATTTAAAATGTATGTGCCAGAAATAATTATATTTATAGCGTCTCCATATTTTTCTACACCATCAAGAATGGTGACTGTCAAAAAAGGAAATACAGCTATTCTGCAATGTGAGGTGAATGGAGATAAACCAATCAACGTGATTTGGCTTCGGGCGGGTAAACACGAATTAAATCCATCTACAAATTACAGGTAATTATAAGTGTGAAATAGTGATTTTAATTATTATTTATATTTTTTAATAAAAAGGGTATTAGTGAAGCAAGATGCAACACCAGAAGGTATTTTAGCTGAGGTGCAAATAGCTAATGTCGATAGTAATGACAGTGGAACGTACTTCTGTCAAGCAAGTAACCTTTATGGAAGGGAGCAACAAGTTGTTCAACTCCAAGTTCAAGAGCCTCCTCAACCACCATCAGCACTTGAAACGTCTATTGTCTCCAGCCGCTCTATAAATTTAAAATGGCAACCAAGAGGCAACGATGCAGCGGAAGTCACAAAGTATATAGTTGAGTATCATGAAATTGATCGTAAGTCTTTTGTAAGAATAAAACCTTCATATTGGTAAAAGATATTGTATTTTCGTCAGGTCAGTGGCAAGTTATGGAGGTAGGAGGACCAATTCAGTACACAGCAACAATAGAAAATCTTAAACCAGCTACCCGATATGCGTTTAGAATAATAGCAGACGGCCCGGCAGGCCGAAGTTCGCCGAGTCAAGAATTACTTATAAAAACAGAACCACAAAGACCAGCTGGATCACCGTTAAACCTCATAGCACGATCAATATCGTCAACCGAAATATTAATCACATGGATGGCCCCTTTAGCGGAGCTAAGACATGGTGAAATACAAGGATATAATATTGGTATATTTCTTAGTATGTATGTATGTAGGAGGATGTTTAAGAAAAACAATATTTTTAAAGGATATAAATCATCTGCCTCAACTTCTGGAAACTATAACTTTACTTCGGTATCCGGTGACGGTGAGGATGGATCCGGTGAATTTGTACTGACTGGACTATCAAAGTATACAAGATATACGATCGTCGCACAAGCCTTTAATCAAATCGGAGTTGGACCTTTATCGGAGGCATCCTCAGCAACAACGATGGAGGATGGTAATAGATTTATATAAGGTAGTTTATCTTGCATTTCTTATTTAATTTTTGCAATAGTTCCTAGCAAGCCTCCTGAGGATATAAGATGCGCTGCATTAAATTCTCAGTCATTGCAAGTTTCATGGCAACCACCAAATGCACATCACACTAATGGGCTGCTTCAAGGATATAAACTTTTATACGAGTCCTTAATGGAAGACTTTTTAAATACGAATGACGAGATGGAAACAAGAAAAACCACAGCTCTAACTATAGTTCTATCGGGAATGCGGAAGTATACAAACTACAGTGTTCAAGTGTTGGCTTATACAAGAATGGGTGATGGTGTAATATCTAATCCCAGTTACTGTCAAACGGAAGAAGACGGTATAAATTATAGTTCTTACAGAAAAAATTAAAATATATTATTTTACAACCATTTTCTTACTAGCTCCCGAAGCACCAGCAGATATTAAAGTGGTTGTCAGCTCGCCACAGTCATTGTTTGTTTATTGGTTACCCCCAATCGAGCCAAATGGTGTTATTACAAGATTTAATTTGTACACTCGTGTAGTTAATGGACGAGAAGAACTAAATCATGAAAAAAGAAATTTACCCTCACAACAATTTAATTTTGAAGCCAAGGGGCTTCAAGCTCACATGGAATACCAATTCTGGGTGACAGCTGCGACAAGAGTTGGAGAAGGAAAGAGTTCCAGAGTTGTATCGCAAATAACCTCAACAAGAGTTCCTGCACGAATTGTATCATTTGGTGGTCCAGTATTTCGTTCTTGGAGATCTTCTGTGACCGTTTCATGCATGGCAGTTGGTCTACCTCGCAGAGAGTGGTTTAAAGGCGATATTCCATTAAGACCTGGCAATTCTCATAATGCACAATTTCTGGATAGTGGTGAACTGATTATTTCGAATCTTCAAATGGCTGACACTGGAAATTATAGTTGTCAAGTGGACAATGGTATTGGAACTGATAGAATCATTCATTCACTAATAGTTCAAGTGCCTCCTGTTGCTCCAGTTTTATATGTGACAAGTGCTACATCTAGTAGTATTCTTATGCATTGGAAAACCGGATCTCATGGAAATGCACCAATTATTGAGTATACTCTTCACTACAGGCGTGCCCATGGAAACTTGGAAGAAATGAGCCTCTCACGGCATGCATCGAGTCATGAATTAAAAGTATAAATAATTTGTTTTATTTTTTTTAATTATTAATAAACTGATTTTATTCAAGGGTCTACTTTGTGGTAGTCCATATAACATTTATCTCACGTCGCACAATAAAATCGGATCATCTCCAGCGAGCACAACTATTCTTGTGCGTACACAAGGTCAAGCTCCGGGTATTCCACAAGGGGGTGCTTTAATTACTCCAAATTCAACTTCTGTTGTTTTAAGGTTACATGCATGGCCAGATAATGGCTGTCCAATATTATATTTCGTTTTGCAATATCGATCAATGTCTGATGATAATGAGAACCAATGGACTTTAGGTACTTCTAAGCTTTAAACGTTATATTAATTAAATTATATTTTAGCTGGAACTACTACAGGAAATAACTTTTTTTCAGTATCCAATGCTCTAAAGCCTCAACGAAAATTTACAGTAACTGGACTTACACCTTCCACCCTATATCAACTTAAAATGGAAGCACACAATGTAGCGGGTGCATCAAATGCAGATTTCACATATGTTACATTAACAAAAGATGGAGGTAATTTTTACTTTCAGTTCTTAATATTTATATACGTAATGGATTTATCTCTTTTCCCAGAAACCCCTCCACCTGAACTCATTCACAGAGGACCACTCAATGAGTCAACATTTTACGACTATCTCAAATTTCAAATTCCACTCTTTGTGGCCGTCTCAGGAATATTGTGCGGGATTGTAATTGTTGTATTTTGTTACAAACATCGTAAGTACTCTCATATTTTTTAAATTTTTAAGCAAACCTCTGCTTCCAATATACTCATAATTAATTGATTTTTATATATTGCGAGAAATATCGAATAAACGGAAGTGGGATTAATGTGTCAAACCAAAAATTTATTTTAGGAAAAAACCGAAAGGAACGAAATGAATCTATTGAAAATCAACAGAACGCTGAAGCTCAAAGAGAAAGATATTACGCAACTATTCATAAAGTTGCACTACAAGGAGGTTCCGATAAAATTCCAGGTGAAACTTTTGAGATATTATGTAAAATAAAATACTTCAATATGAACATAATATGAATCTACAGAAACTTCTGAGGACATATCACCGTATGCCACATTTCAGTTATCAGAAGCAAGTACATTGGCGCAACCTCATCATTCTGGAGCAGCCAACACTCTACTACATTCTTTCATGTATCACGAAAGAGCAATGACTGAAGGATGTGCTTCACCACCTCCTCCCGCGGTACTTAGACAACTGCATAACAAGTCCCCATATTACAATATTGTGCGTTTTCAAATTGGCAAAATATTTATTTCAAAATTGTGAAAAAGCAAATTAATATTTATTTAAGAAAAAAAACGACTGAATATAAAATGTCTATCATTTGTGAAATAAATAAATTGAATATTTGATTTTAGGGTTCCAAAGGTAGAAGGCGCCATTCAAGGAAAAATGAAATTGAAAGTGAAGAATCCGACTCAGATCAAGACCAACTAACTTCTAGTAGAACAGAATCGTCAAATCAGTTAGATGCTAAATTAAAACATAGTAAATAATTTGATGAACAATGATATTAAATAATTTTTTTAAATCCAATATAAATAGAATTAATTGTAGGTCTTATATATCATGGAACACAATCAAGCACATCGTCAGATTTATCACCGATGTCGGAACAAAAATCATTGCCACGTCACAACAGATCCAGGTATCATCAACATCCTTACACAACAAACACAACACCAAGACACAAGCCTGCACAATCACAAACGCAATTAGCAACATCCCCTCGTAGTAATAAAACCCGCATGCCGTCCCAATTTCGTCCTATACACAATAGAACACCATCAAGACTTTCACCGACATGTTGAGGTTAAGTCGTTCATTAAATAATTAAAATTTATAAGAATAATTAAAACAAAAATACTAAAACATAAAATCAAACAAAAAAAAACAAAAACAAAAAAACAATTACTTCGTACAGGGGAACAATGAGATCATTACTGCCACTACAATTAACTGACAGCACACCAGACGGAAATTTTCATCAGGCCCCAATTGAAGTTACACCCGATCGGCCTGAACTTTCTGAAGCAGAATGTGACATCGATACATTGAAAAAAATAAAATTAGGTATGAGATCAACATTATGGTCAAGACCAACAACGGGTAGTAATGGAGTTCAACAAGAGTCATCTGGTCATCCTTCAGATTATTCTATTGCGGTATAGAAATAATGCTAGAAAAAAAAACAAGAAACAAATCTATTTTTGAAAACAATTTTTATTTTTGTCAAAATCAAAAAAACGAAAAAAAAATTAAAATTAATGATTAAATATAAAATTAAAAAAAAAAAAAAACAAATTAGAGAATCAAAATTTTAAGGAAATACAAAAACAATTGTAAGTAAATTTTATAATCAAATCAAATTTGAATTTTTTATTAAATTTTTGTAGAGTTTATTTAATATTTTTCTTTATGCGAATTTTATTTAGGTATTCTTATTAATTAATTGTTCTATTAAAAATATAGATCAATCTTTATAAAAAATAAAATATTTTTCATTAATCATTAAAAGTTTATATTTCTTTAAACAAAGTGACAAACAAATAAATAAATTTTAAAAGCTTAGTGCCAAATTTTGTAAAACTATTTGTTACAATTTTTTTTTAAATATTTCTCTTAACCAAAAAAAATTTTTTAACATATTAGAAGAAAGAAAACTTGTTAGTGTCCTGATGTTTTTTGTATAATTATTTAATTATATTATATAAAATTTATACATTAAAGACTGAAATTTTTTATTATTCATTATAAATTTAAATTTAAATTATAATTAAAATTAAAATTATAATTATATATAAAGAATTTATATAAATATACACATCACAGACACAACATTACATAATTCAATTTTTTTGAGGAAGAAATTAAAATCTCACTCAATGATAACGTTAAAATTTATCAAAATCAAATACAAAACAATAATCAAAATGAGAAAAAAATAAAGTTCACATACTATTATTAAAACGACTAATTTTTAAGCAATTTTAAATTCACATCGAACCGTACGAATTTATATTAATTAACAAAATTAAAATTACAAATAAAATTACATATTTTTCTCCGAAATATTGGAGTTCAAAATATTTATCATTAAAAATAATTAAATTTCATTATCAATATTTAATGATGGTATTTTATCTGAATCTCAAAACAGAGTTGTGTCAAACTACATATTAAGTCCGCCATAAATAAAAAATTAACTACTTAATAATCAAAAACTCAATGTTAATCTAAAGAAACTGAAATCCAAATAGAAATTATAAATACAATAAAAATAATACCTACATATATAAAGAAAATACATATATTCACCCATAAACCCATAAAATTAAGTTATTTATATTCCTCCTATTCCTAGTTATTATGTTATATGCGAGATTCTAATAAAAATAATGAATACAAACTTTTCAACCATTTATCTAATAAGATTTTCGCAAATTTAACATCTTAAGTTTTATTCAACTTACACAAAATATTCTAGGTCATGCAGTACAGTTGTCAAATTTAATACAATAGTTGAAAATATTCTGAGAAATAAATATGATTAAGAACATAGTATGGTGTTAATTTTAATTTTTAATTATTATTACCATGTGCCGATGTATCAAATTAAATTTAAGTAGTTATATTAAATTATATCAGTTGCAATAATTAACTTCTCCAAAATATAACAAATAGTTTTCCTTTCATTGAACAAGTTGCAACTATATGAACAATTTATCGAATTTGGATAATTTCTATTATTGATTAGTGTATTTTTATTTTTTTATTATTAAATGTAATAATTAATATTTGGTGAATTATAGTAAAACGCCTTTCGATGAATCGGAGCGCAATTTTCTGTATGTATCTATTAAAAATTATGTTTTATGTCGTAAAATATATTTAACTCAACTACAAATATACATAATATAACTACATAATATAATAAATTAATACAACAATAATAAGTTAATTAATGACTATTCTTGCGTTATTCTAGGAAAAATGTTATAAATTAATAATTAATTTTATTATACCATATATTTTTATTTTTTTTTTTTTGCATTTATTGTGAATAAAAGTCGCTATTTCATCAGGAATTTAAATCAGTGAAGGGGAAATTTTATTTTAGAATGATATACCAATAATAAAATATTAACAACAACAAATACATATTACCATTTCAATAAATAATTTAATTAAAATTTAAAACTGGAAATATATGAGATAACAATAATATAATAATAATAAAATATAGTAATAATATAATAAAAATAATATGATTGTATGAAAGTGTTGTATTTAAAATTAGTTTATATATTTAAAAAGCCAAAATAAATATTAAAATAAAAAATAAATAATGTAGATATTTGAGAAATATAGTGTTGTTATTTCTAAAACTTAAATGCACAAACAGTTCAATGCATTAATCATTTAAAAATATATGTATAGGCAAAAAACAAAAATAAGCTTTTCAGTCACCATACTTATGGCGACTTTTCGAGAAGAAATCATATGTAACAACGTCTTCGGTTATTCGGTCTTTTTACGAGATATATTTCACCACATATGAATATTTTATTTTCTTTTTGTGTTTTGATTATTAGACTTGATTTTGAAAATTTATACAAATTCTGTTATAAGATATTATACTGCCGGCGAATAGATGGCGTTACTTTGTAAATAACTTATTAGTTATTTCCGTTATGTTGCTTTATATTTCTCATAAGAAACTATTGTTATAATTATAAGTGATGAAACAAACAATATTTAAATTGGTATAACACAACAGTCTCACGCGTCTAATTATTATATTTCAGACCGTTATAGTTTTATATCAATTTAAAATCTTTATCACTTAAAACAATAGTTACGTCGTCATACAACCTTAGTAAAAAATTAATTCCAATATTGAATTTTCCATACTGAAGATATTATTACACTTATTAAAAATAAAAAATATATAAAGATTATATTTTCATACTTACATTTTGCATGAAGTAAGAAAAAATTGCATAATAGTGAATTTTTTACTTCATCAAAATAATTCATCAGCCAAATTCTTATTATTTAAGGTGACCAGACATACTCCTTTCGGGAGTACAGTACTCATTTCAGCAACTGTGTACTCCTCATTTTTGTTGTACTCCTTTCAAAAAATGTGTACTCCTTTGATATAAATTATATTATGTTCTCTTTATATTTTAAATTCCGAACTAAGTTTATTTGAAAATTAAATTAGACACATAAAATGTCCCCAAAAAATTAAAAATATACTATCCCTATTTTCAAATTTCGAACAATACCCACTACGGCAATAAAAAAAAAATTAAAAAAATAGTATAGGACTTGTTGAAGTGGTTCACATTTTACGTGGACCAATGGACCAATGGACCGATCGATAAAAATTTAAACATATGAATAATGAATTTTGACGAGGTTAATGAACTATAGACAAGGTTATATTGATTATGGTTTATCTTGGCCAACACAAGAATGTTTCAGGTACGGATTACAAGATTATCCTTGTTGTCCTTCTACGTAAGATAATTGTATACAATTTTTTAATATTTTGTGAAATCGGCAAATTTCAGACAATTAATATTTAGTAAAATATGGCAAGAGGTCGTATGTTTTAATGATGAAATTACTAAATTTAATAAATTCTTTTTTTAATATAGGCAAACAACAGAAGATATTTATAATGGATACGTTCTATCGAAATTGTGTAACAAATAAATCTACATTTTGGTATTTCATTCAATCCGTATGTTTGCTTATAAATTTTTTAGATTTTAGATAAATTGAAATTAATTAATGCCCGATGTTTATTTTACAAGAAAAAGAAAATTTTTAAAAAAACATGCATAAATTAAAATCACGTTCAAGGTTTGTGCATCTAATTGAATGGATGAAAACACAAATTCTATTAATCCAAACAAAACAGAAATGCTTTTTGTTCTCAACCAAAATAATCTTCACCAAAATCTTGTTGTCTTATGAAAGAAAATCAAGAGCGATATACGTGAGCAATGAACCAACAATCTTTTAGGGATGAAAATCCAAAATAATATTTTGTATTTTATTAGAATTCTAAAATTTATTAAATAAAAAAAAAATGCATTAAATAAATTCCTCATTCAATTTAATTATAATATAATGTTTCTTTTTTGTTTGTTTTTTTTTTGATAATACACAATGACAGCAATTCATTTAGTATAAAAGTTACAAAATGCCAATAAACCAAGATAATTTTTCAATAACCTTTTTTCTGTTTGTTTTTCTTAATTTATATTTTTTTCATTGAATTTAAAAAAAAAACTAACAATAATTTAATTAATTATTTTCTGTAAGTTTATATTATTTATTAATTCTTATCTTGCGGGACATTCCGCTTTACAAAACAAAAAAAATCTTGTGTTATTTTCATATATAAATATTATATATACACACATTTATGTTAATAATGATAAAGAAGCATCATTATTTGGAAACAAAAAAAAAACAAATTGTGGTCAATACCGAAAAATAATATAAATAGAATCAAATTTTAATGTAACAAAAAGAATTTAATATTAAACTAAATACTACACGAAATAAGCAAATATTTATCAAACAAAAATTATATACGATAATATTTCAAATTAAACAGATTAATTGTTGTCAATAGATAATATTAAACTTATAGATCTTATATAGATAATAGATAACCTGTATATTATCTAGTAAATATTATCTTCTGCCAAAACTACTTATACATAGTTGTATTCTTATTATTGAAATAGGTAGATGTATAAATTTTAATTTTAAACTTTACAAAATCGAGAATCAACAAAAACATTATGTATGACCAACATTATTAGTATTTAATATTTATTTTTTGTTTTGAAACTTTACAAGATACAACACTAATTTTTTTTAATAATTTTTTTTTTGTTTTCTTTAAAATATTATTTCATTTTTTTTTAAATATTCTAGTAAAACCCATAAAATCATTCTAATTATATTTGTTTGAAGTACAAGATACCATCAAAAAAAAGTAAGAAGTCATATAATTAATATAATAATTTATATTAATTATATTTTTCATTTCAAATCTTTATATAGGCACATGCATATACATACATACACACACACATGCATATATATATATTTTATGTTTTTTTATATTATATATATTTTTATTATTACTATTTTTCTCTTTAATTAATGCTTGTTTTTTTTCTTTTCCATGCGGTTTTTTTCTTAAATATTGTTTATCGAGAAACACACATACTGTGTTTCAGGTGTATCTCATTGTCCTTGATCATCAACAAGAAACATTATTTGCTGGGTACTTTCAGTTGATGAACGACAAACACTTTGATGAGATTGCCAATCCTTTCGTTGGCAGAATGTTGAACAATATGGTGTTTTACGACACAATGAACATTCAGCCATTGCATCACGATTGCAATTCGTACACTGAAAATAAAATAAAATATATATAAAACATTTATTCTTTGGTAAATAAAATTAATAGTAATCATACATTATTAAGATACATAAAAAACAAATTAACTATTATGAAAGTTCAACGTAAAACAACAAATATTAAATAAATTTAAAATAAAGTACATATAATATTTGAAAGAAAAAAATTTAAAAAACAGAAATGAAACTAAAAAATAAAAATAGTGTATACTTTTCTGACACTAGCATATTCTTCCGATTGGATTTGATTAACTCCATTATCATCAACTTCAGTATTTGATTTAGCTGCAAGTAATGCAGCATCTCGTTCACGCTGTATTCTTTCAATTTGACGTGCATGCAATTCTTTCGCTTCATTTATACAACGACGAAATTCATTTGTTGCCTTAACCATTTGTGCACAAAGTGTTTTTAATCTGTCCAAAGGTATATTGGCTTCAGCTATTACTAAGAAAAAGATTACATAAGTACAATCACAATTCTTAAAAGATAAATTAATGAATTTTAAGGTGGTACACAAGACATTATCATTATTTCATAGTTTTCGAAAAATTATTGTTGTAAATAATTAATGATGATGAATTGTATACTCACCGTCCTACCTACAAAACTCACATTGGGAAGACTGATCTAAGTAATCAGCTGTTCCAACAATTCCATCAGTTATGCTCTGCCATGCTTCCTCTTTGGTCACAATCACATGATCAGTTTCACTTTCTTCTTCACTTTGGATAATTCGTTTTTTCTTTTCATTAGTAGATTCAATTTGGTTACGTCTTCGTCGTTTGTATGGTGTAAATAATCGTACAGGTCCAGATGCAGCTGAAAATATTTCATGTAATTATATTTCATAATATTGAAAAATATTTAATGTAAATTATATGCTATTATTTTTAAAAATTAATACAGGAAAGATACTTTAGTTAGATATTATTGTTACAAAATAAAAATTTACATCGGAATGTATTATTTTCTGTTTTAATCAAAATCTATCTATTTATAGAAGAATGATCGATAAAAAAAAGAATTAATAAAAAGAAAAATAATATGGTTGCATTCCAATGTAAAATTCGAATTAATAAATTTAAGAATAGTACTTTACTTGCATCGTCATCACAGCAAGCGGCGCAAGTGCAACTAGTTGCATGTGGAGTAAGAACACCTTCATCAATAAGTGCCTGTAAACTACGGCCACCAAATCTTATTGAACGTTTCCAATCTTTACTTGAACCTCTTCCACACAAATTCTCAAATTCGCTTGGTGTGAACCATTGGTCCTTATGTTTAATACAACGTCCACGTCCACCTGAACCTAAACGACTTTTAAAGAGTTCGGCGGTTGTGGTTTTACACCGTATTGGAAGTACTTCCATGTTCATTGTGTCTGACCATGTAGGATTATTTAATTGCATTGGTTCTGTCATTGTTGTATTCTCTTGTTTTGTTGAAACACTATCAGGAGCTTGTTGTTGTATTACAATATGTGTTAATTTTTGATCATCACCAACTACAGCACTACCGGATATAAATCCATTATTATCAACACAAAGCATTGGTTTAAAATGGGGTAGTTGGTCTTGTGTTATCACATTGAATGCTGTACCTATCAGAGACCCGACAGGAAGTGTGACTGGAACGGATACAACAGTATTACCACCAGCCTCAGTAGTAACAAGACGAGCGGTTGTTGTTCCCTGTAAACAAAAATAAAAAGTGTAAAGGTCAGTTCTTAGTATAATTAATTATTTATTTGGGATGAGGGAGATAGTAATATTGTATAAAAATAGACACAAACTCAAACATAACAAACATGTGTAATCACAGCAAGAGGGGAGCTGTAGGACGCGCCAGATACACTGTTAATGTAGACGCATGGAACTATCAATCAGGTGTACAATCCAAACAAAATGTCAGGTTAGGTCACTTTACTATTCAATTATTTTTTTATGTTAATTAATTAAATTACCTGATCGCCATTTTCGTGTTCAACTTCTACTTCGTTTGTTGCAAGCTCTTCGGGTTCGGAAATTTCCGGTAAATTGAGATCCGAGTTTTCTTCCATGGGAATCCGATGACGAACCCGATGACGAAACTTTTGTTTTGTTTCGTAAATGGGTGAGAGCTGTGAAAATCACTTCAGTTAATTAATATTTAAATAAAGCCCGGTTCACCAGATTCGGCAATTGACACATTAAAATTGGTATAACACGCATTTAAAGTGACAGAAAAAATGCTAACTAAGTTGCAATCTATCATCTGTAGATGGCCTTCCTGTTCGCATGCGCACTTTCAACGCGGTAAATTTAATTTTAAATATTATATAGCATTTTTTTAAATATTTAATTGTAATTTCAAAATAATATCTTGAAAAATATTCAATTAAAATTTTTAAAAATAAATAAATATTTCAATATTATATAATGGTTGTATTTTTAAATGCAGACATAAAATACTTGGAATTGTTTTTTAATTTGTATAAATGCCACACACACACATTCTTAAATATATTTACTGCTGAATAAATTTTAAATACAGCAATCCGCATTTTTTAATTTTTTTTTTAAATATTTTTTAAGATTTTCCTATAGTATTCAAATCTACTACAATGATAAAATAAAAGAAATATTAAACTTTTTACACCAAGGTTTATTTTCAATTTTTTTTACAAATATATATTATAATTTTTTATTATAGATTCACATTATTGAAATTATATAATTGTATTTAAAATTGATTCATCCATTCACAAATTTATTAGCAGGAATGACAGAAGAAAATAATTAGAATCTATTAAGAATATGTAGAACCCAATTTCGAAGTACCAAATTAAAAGCAAAAAATATGTTTATCATAAGAAATACACAAAATAAAATCTTTATAAATTAGCTGTGCGCTTAAGTTTTAATCCTTCGGTAAGTTGTTTACCGAAATCAGCACTGACTTCTGAAAAATTCTTAACAACACGCTCTTGTAAAAATTGTGAAGCATTACAAAGATGCCCAACAATGTTATTAACCAATCGTTTTCTTTCTTCTGGTCCGAGAACTTTATGCCAAAAATCAGTACATTGTGCGAAATTATCTTCAGTAGTACCACTATCGAATCTGCAAACATCGCCGGTTACTTTTACAGGAGGATTGAGCTTATTAGCCCGTGGACATTCTTCAGGTCCACTGAATGAATTGGGGAAATAATTAGGCGCTCCAGCTTGATTGTCGGTGAAAGTCATTGGCCCATCTCGTTGATAGTTTTTAGCAGCCACACGGTATGGACAATTAACTGGAAGTTGCAAATAATTGGGCCCAAGACGATGACGATGTGTATCTGAATAAGAGAATAATCGACCTTGTAACATTTTATCAGGAGATGGTTCAATCCCAGGCACTAAATGTGCTGGGCTAAATGCAATCTGTTCAACTTCTGCAAAATAATTGTTGGGATTTCTATCCAAAACAAATTTTCCCGCCCTAATTAAAGGATAATCCGATTGTGGCCAAACTTTAGTCAAATCGAAAGGATTAAATTTGAAATTTTCAGCCTGCTTAAATGTCATTACTTGAATGTGCATTGTCCAGCTTGGAAAGTTTCCTTTAGCAATAGAATTATATAAATCTCTAATACTATAATCTGGGTCAGAACCCGCTAAATCATCAGCACGTTGAGAATCTAAATTCTTGATTCCCTGATCTGTTTTAAAATGGAATTTAACATAAACAGCTTCTCCATCAGAATTAACAGTTTTAAATGTATGAGACCCATAGCCATTCATGTGTCTGTAACCATCGGGAGTGCCTCGATCACTAAATAAGAACATTACTTGGTGAGTTGTCTCTGGACGAAGCGAAATAAAGTCCCAAAACATGTCTGGATCTTTAAGATGAGTAGCTGGATTTCGTTTTTGAGTATGTATAAAACTAGGAAAAAGAATTGGATCGCGAATAAAAAAAATTGGAGTATTATTACCAACTAAATCCCAAATACCATCATCAGTATAATATTTCATTGCAAATCCTCTTGGGTCTCTTGCGGTGTCAGCTGACCCACTTTCTCCACCGACTGTTGAAAATCGTATAGCCATTGGGGTTCGTTTACCAACTTTTTCAAAAATTTTAGCAGCACAATATTTAGTGATATCATGTGTCACTTCAAAGTAACCAAAAGCACCAGCACCTTTAGCATGAACAACTCGTTCTGGAATCCGTTCACGGTCAAAATGAGACATTTCATCCAGAAAATTTACATCTTGTAATAGAACTGGCCCTCGTTCTCCTACAGTCATTGTAGCTGTTTTTGTTCCAACCGGTGCCCCACTAGCCGTGGTTATCACACCTGCACCATCCTGAAATCATTAAAAAAAAATTTAATTGACAAAATTTTTGAATTATGAAAAAAAAAATTTTTTTTTTAATTGAATAATTTTTTAAAAGTCAATCAATTATTAAATTATTCTCCACTATAAAAACAAAACAATGTTTTCTTAATCAGTTAATCCAAAATTGATTCATTGTTATAATCTAGAAAAATGACAGTATTATTATAATTTATATTATCCCCAGTTATTAATAATAACATTCTATATTTATTGATTTTATTGAAATCAAATAACATTAATTTTTTATTTAAATTTATTAAATGATTAATAATATTGTTAAATGTAAATTAGCAAGCACATTATAAATCGAATTTTCCTTTATAGAGAATATCTTGTTACATTCTCATAAGTTATAATTTTATTAAATCATTCTTTATTAATTACTAAAAAAAATTCAGAAACCAGTTTATTATAAATTATTTCTCCATTTGTACTTCTATAGAGGTTGTACATTAATATTATGAATAAAAATACTCCAATAGAACCAAAAAATTAACTCTGAGACAAACAGCAGTCGTCTTTCTATCAAGTAATAAAAACTTAGTTTATGAAAATAATAATACAACTTTCTCTGAAGAAAAAGAAACGAAAGATTTTTGTTGTTTTTTTTTTAATGTAATTTAATTTTTTGTTGTTCTCAATGGTTGAATGAACTTATAGTGTTCTGTAATAATGGAAATATTTGCTGAAAGAATGTAAAATGGAATCTAAAAATCATTTCAAATTTATGAATTAGAAAAATTAAACACTATATAACTATTTTGTTTTTTTTCCTGAAAAATTTATATACATATTTAAATAAATATTGTTGATTCAAAAGCTGTTTAAAAAACAAAAATATAATAATAAAACAGCAAATATATTATTAATTAAAACAACGCGTGACTCTGAATTTTGAACTTTGATTTTTTATTAAATGTATATTTATTTTCCTATCAGATTTTACTTTAGGTTAAATTTTTATTTCTGCATGTATGCATATATGTATTTTGTGGCCTACGTGCCTCTATGAATTTAAAAAAATACTTTTTTTTGGTATTTTTGGAATTAAAGAACCAAATAAAAATAATAACAAATTTATGATAAAACGATAAGTGTTGGAATAAGAAATAATTTTTTTTAAAAAAGAACAAGACAAAAAGTTGAATAAAAAACGGAAAACCGGTTTGTTTCCGAAAAATTAAACATGTTTTTTTTTTGTTCAACGGAGGCTTGTCTCTAGAAGAAAAAAGTAGAGAATATAATTCAACAAATTTTGACTTTGATTTAATTTCTCAAAGAATTCCAATTTGATTTGGTAATATCAATTGTGCTAATGATCAGCATTCTAATTTAATTTTAACTATTTTAATTAGAATATAATTTGGTGTTTGACTGTGTGTAATTTTTTCAGATTAAAAGAAAAAATTGAAATACAAAAATCATTATTATTACCTATTTAGAATACATTTTTTTTTACTTTTTGAAAATAATAAATAATTTTAAGTATAAAATCAAAAGAATATGTTTTATTGCTAGGTGCTGATAAAAATGTTATCATGAGTTTTTTGGTGTACGAGAAATGAATATTAAAATAATATTTTTTTTATATTAATTTTATTAACGTGTCACTCTCTTCCGTGACCTTAATATCTTTTAAAATTGTTCGTCAATGCAAGGCAATCTCTTGAAAGTAACATAATAAACTACCTATATCAAATGGCAACTTAAGCAAAAGTTAAATATTTATTAATTATTATCTTTTTTTATGTTCAACTCAACAGAAAATATTTGAGCGCTTTTATGCGAAAATTGAATTAAATAAGCGTTTAGAGATTAATTCAAAATAATTGGATTATTTTCCCTAAATCAATAAATTTTATCAAAATACCAATGTACATGAAATTATAAACTCTCAATAAAAACACTAGTCGAACCAATCAATTATTAAAATATTGATAAAAAAAATTCATTATCAACAATAACGTGACTATGCGGAATTTTATGTTGTTTGTGGCGTATTATTTGTTGTTTCTCTCTATTATATAATAACTACTAATCTAGTCGTTTTAATTAAAAAATTACTTAAATAAATTTTTTTCGAGAAGTTAAAAAATCTAAAGCACAACTTAAAATTGAAATTAATACATTAAATAACCAATTAATGAAAAACTTACCTTCAAAGTTTTTTTGAAGTTATTAAGTTGATTTTCTGCTGGGTTGCGACTTGCCATTGTATTTTTTGTTTTAGTATTTGAAACAACGAGAAAAATGTGTTTAAAATGAAATAAATGATTAAAATCAAACGCAATAGATAATAGAAAAAAAAATTTGTAGAGCTATGGAAAACAACCACGCTACTTCACGACGTTTACTTTTGTTTTGATATTTTGACTTTAGTTTTTTAATGTTTTTTTCTCGTTTCGCTTTCCTTTTTCTTATTTTTATTCGATGTTGCCACTTTTAAATACGACCAATATGTAAAAGTGTTAGGTTTGGTCATTGTAGCGCTGCTTAAATTGTATAAGATTTAAAAATCAAATTATAAGAATTTATTTAATTATTTCGTTATTAAAAATAATTAATGAATTTTCGAATATGCTTATATAGAAGCAGAAAAAAAAATTGAGGGGATCAATAATAGACAAATCAATTGATAATTTAAAATAATTTTAAGTAGGTACATATACATGCTTTTGTTCATTTTTGATAAAGTATTAGATTTGAAAATATCGTTTAATTAGATTAAATATGTACATATATTGTTACGATATTGCAAATTTGTATTTTATTAGGTCAATGAGTTTGTAATTCCGGAAATAATTAAATAGATCAATTCCATATAACAATTTAGCATTGTTATAAATAATTTAAAAACAGGATTTTATTTTACGTATATTTAATTAATATACTTCCACCAAATACATATCGTGATTAATGTAATCAGTATTATACACTTTTAAGTAGTTTTACATGTGCAACATGTCCTTTTTAATTTAATTTATATAAATATTTATAATTTATTCAAATTTTCCAGTTAATAATAATTATTAACTATCATCATTTTGATTATAATATTTTACCATTGTTGTTTTTTATCATAAATTTTAAACAAATATTATAAGATTAAATATAATAATCATATATTATTTTTTATTTCTTCTTTATTATCTTGTTTTTTATTTTTCATATTATTAGTGTTTATGTTTTGTATTTCTTTTTTAAATTTTATACACTACTATTATCTAACATTACAATGCTCTAATAACAATAATCAATAGTTTAACATTAAGTCCTTAAATGGACAAAAATTAGATGAAAAATATTTGAGTTTTAAAAATGCAAAAATAATAGGAAATCACAAAAATATTTTAAACATGGAAGTGGAGTTTATTAAAAACAAAAAATACTTGCATAAAACCAACAAGAGATAGTCATTTAAAAAATAAAACAAAATAAGTATATCAAAAAAATTTCAGCAAGAGAATTCGATTTTTTAATAATTCTTTGAGTGATCGGTTATATATCGTTTAAAAAATAAGAAAAGAATTTCAAAAATCTTTTTAAGCAAGAGAATTCGATTTTTTAATAATTCTTTCAGTTATATAAATTTGTTAGCTTAATAAATTGAAACGTTCTTATTGAATGATTGTCGTTTTTTGTTTTATTTTTTGTTTTTGTGGAAAGAAATAAAAAAAACAAAAAATCTCTTGTTGTTTTCTTGCAATAATTTTGTAATAAGAAGATTATAATGCGATTATTAAGTATTTAAATATGTTTATATATATATATATATATATATATATATATATATATATATATATATATATATATATATGTTGTTTTCTATATTTTCTGTACAATAATAATTTAATTTATATAAAAGACGGCACAATATTTTGTATATAAATGAATATTTTTTAAAAGAAAAACTAAGGCGACCACATTTTCAAATAGAAAAATCCAAGGAAAACAAAGAAAATAATATAGATAATTTGTATGTATACATGATATATAACGGGAAGCTAAATAATTTTTAAAATGCTTATTAATGATCACCTTTATAATTAAATATATTTCTTGGATTGTGATTTTTTTGTGTTTTTATAGAATCAGAATATAAACGTTTTTTAAACTTCAATTTAATTTTTTTTATAATAAAAATGACTTTAAGAAATATAATTTTTCACGATTATAATTTTTTTTTTTTTAAATAATGTATATAAAACAGCCAGAGAAACTCTAAAAATGTTAACTCATTACTTTTTATTTAATTATTTATTTTCTTTTTTTAAAATATTTCTTTTTATTATTATTTCTATATATTTTTTGTTTCCATATTTTTAAATATATATAAATATACATTAATTCATCCTCCATGAAACTGGAGAAATTATATGTTAACTCTAAATTTCACATCACAAGTTGAAAAAGTGTAGAGTCTTCTTTAGTTAGGGTTTTACTTTCTTTAATACTTTTGATTATTATTTATTCAAATTTTGTCACTTTTGTTTGTTTGTTTAAATGAATAGATTTAAAAGTTTTCAAGTTATGTTATAATGAACGAAGATTAATTTTTAATAGAAAGCAATTATTAAAAATATTGGTTTTGTTTCTTTATTGATATTGTTATCTGCCACACTTATTTTAAACAATTGATTAATACAAATGGTGAAGAAAAGTCTCAATTATAGTTTAAATTTACTGTTATTATATTTTTCATGGTTTTTTCCGGGAGCAATCTATTTTTTAACAAAAATTTATCTTGTAATATTTTAAGTATTTAGATAAAATAAAGTTTAGTTTAATACCTTGGATCAAAAGATTTTAAATAATTGAAATTATTAATAGTTTCAACTACTTACAATTCAAAAATTAACCCTCTCTTTGAAATGTAATGTAATTAAACATTTGAAAAGAAAAGGTGAAATAATAATATATGAACTTCACTACATTTTAATACATATTAAGACTGTTATAAAATGCATATTAAATAAATTAAAATATTTGATTTTAATTTTTTTACAATATAAATAACTAAAAAATAGCAATGCTTAATGTTTGAATTTAAGGTTGATAATTATTGTTACAAAAAAAATTGAATAAATTTAATTTTTTTTAGTTAAGTAACATAAGTATGTCAAATAAATTGTATATTTTAACCATCAATATATTAAAAAAGTTGATTTATTTAATATCTTTACAAACAATTTCAAAAGTTAAGAAAAACGCAATATAATGGCTATTTTTTATCATAAAAATTAAAATTAACAAAAAAAAGCTATATTTTACAAGGAAAAATTATATCAAAGGATAAAATATTGAATTTTTTTTAAACACGCTTTTAGATTTTTAATTTTTTTTATATAAATAAATAAAATATAAAATTGCAGATTGCAAAAACAAAAATTAAATTCTTCTTTAGCTTATTCTATATGTTCTTCCTTTCTTAGTACACATCACCAAATTAAAAAACATTTAATAGTAATAATAAAAGAAAAAAACATAATTGTTTTTATATAACTTTATGTTATTAAATTTTTTCTTCTTAATTATGAAATATTACAAAGTTATTATATATTTGTTTATTTCTTTGTTGTTCTTTTTTTACCTTTTTTTGTTTTTTTTACCACGATTAAATTTAATAAAATATGATTTCTTATTAACGGTTTTTTTTAAATATTTCTTTTATTTTATATTTTGCACTAAATTTGCAAAAAGTATCAAGGCGGTTTAATTTTAATTGTTATTACTTTTTATTTTGTTTTAATGTTCTCTAAAGATCTATAATAATAATAACAATAATAAAATAATAATATTAATAATAAAATAATATTAATATAATAATATCAATAATATTAATAATAAGATAAAACTCTTCAATAAATTAATGTTATTAAATAGTTTAACAAAATCATTGTTTTGTAAATGACAAATATATTCTTTCCTTAAATAATTCAGAAAAAAGAATCTCATTATCATTAAACTACAAAACTAATACTTAAATTAAACTATTTTCTGTAAATCTTAGTTTGCGATAAACTTATACTGCGTCAATGATTGGTTCAGTAAACATCAGTACATATACATTGGGACATTGAAAATAACAATTTCGTTTGAGCATAACAATAATAATAATAATCAGATGTTAGATCAATTATTTCGATAATCGAAACTCAATTATTAGGATACAATGAGCAGACACCTTTTACATTTGGTAGAATATATCCAGTATATTTTGTTATTAAACTGTTAACATTAAAAATTAAAATGAATTTACAATATTTTATATAACATATAATATATATATATATTATTATTATTAATATATATATATTATATTATTATTATTATTATTATTATTAATATATATATATATATTCATGTATGCATATCAAGATATATAGCAATGACGTCACACAACATTTATAAATTCACAGAATTTACGTCATTTTGTTTCTATTTATTGAACAGTGTTTACAAGAGACAGCCATATTTGGAAATTTTTTTACAATTTATTAATTCTAAAACTTTTCCAATTATTTAAATCCAATAAAATTTAAGTATTTTCTAATTATTTTCAATTACATTTTTAATAATAGTATCTTTTAAATAATAAGATTAAAAAAAATAATTCAAAATAAACAGAAAAAGAATTAATTTAACTGTTAAATCTACAATTTGAAAGATCAACAGGATTTTTTCGACTTTCATTTGTTATTAAATATTTTTAAACAAAAAATAATTCTCTTTGCTTTCTTTCTTCTTTTAATTAAATTCTAGCAATATTATTAGTTTTTGTTTTACTTTTTTTTAAATATTAAATTATTTTAGCTTTTTGATTTCTTTAAAAATCTATTCATAAATATATTTCATAGTAATAATAATAATGTTAACTTCTTTTTTTTTTTAACTTTTTTACTAGTTTTTTTTAAATATAAACCCAATGGGTCTCACTTCACCCATAAATAAAAGCCCCTCTCAATAAAATTGTTTCATCTTCGTATTAATATATAATATTTTATAAACAGATATTATTAATTTTTATCATTTCATTCAAAGATAAGAGGGGGCATTCACATTTATGATTTAACAGCCCAATTTTTTGTCATCTCTATTATTGTTTTATGTATATTATAATATACACATCATCACTAATTTAAACATAAACAAGATTCTAAAGATCAATAAAATACAAAAAATAGAACAGAAAAAATGGTCTCAAATTAAATTAAATCAATTTGAATTTTTTTATAATAAAATTATACATAATAATATAAATTGTTTAATAATTTTTAATAAAATTAAACATCGTCGCATTAGAAAATAAAACATGAACAAACGAAACACAAAAAAAAAAATCTTTCCTAAAATAAATAAATTCTCTCTTTTAATAACCCAACGAAAAATAAATCAAAAAACAGTTTAAAAAATTCAACATCAATTATTTGATGGAATCTGTTCAGGCTGTGACCACATTTTCTCTTCGTGTTCTTCTAATTCAGACTCTAAACGCAATTCTAATGCACGAATATCATTAGCAATACCTACCTCTTCATATGTATCCTCTATTATATCTGTTTTTTGATCTTTTGTATCCCAAAATCGATTTGTCTGCAAATCATTGTTATTCCATAATGATGGATTTGATTTCGGCTGAAAATGTTAATAAAATGTGTTAATATTTTCTAGCAGTAATGGTAATTACATCCTGCACCTACAATTTACTTTTATAATTTTATTGTTTTACTTTTGTTTATAAATAACCATACAAAATTTTAAAAATATCTAATAAATAGTAACTAAAAAATAACAGGAGAATATGTTGGTAATGATAAAACAAGTTGTTTACTCATGTCGCTTCAAAATCGGAGTCTTTAAGAGAACATTATCAAATTATTATAGTAATAAGTTGATTTCTGAGATGGTTCTGAGTAGACAAATTCTTTCAGTACGAGACATATTTTCTCCTTATATTTTTAGTTGACATTTATAGAAAAAAAACACAGTTCGACCATGTTAGGAATGTTTTAACGATCAATTTGCTACTAATAAATTTACCTTAACATCCTTTTTATTTTGAATTTCTTCTTCAATCATTTCTAATTCCCGAACTAATTCATATTTATCAGAATCACCAATACTAGCTGTTGTTTGCTGATTATGTTTGTGGGGATGATGATGATGATTTTGTGGAGGATATTTTAGTTCTGCTAATTTACGTTCAACACAAATTAATTCAGCTTCTAATTTTCCATTAATATCACGTTGTTGCATTGTATTTTTAGGATTGTATTGATTAAAATTTTCAGGAATTTCAGGAACATATTTCAATAAATAATCATCATTATTATTTGTAAATTGTGTTGTCGTTTGATGTTGTGTTAGTTTGGAAGGAATATTACCATCCAAATTTTGAACTCTATTAAGGTGAGGAGTTGAAAATATTTGTTGTTGATGAGCGGCGAATTGATGTGGCTGAGAACTATAATGCCATGGTGGCGCCCCTCCACTTAAATCACTAAATGTTATATTTTGTGACATTGAATATTTATTAGACATTCGTGAAATTGGTCCAAATTTACTAGATGAAAAATTGGATTCAAATGGTACATAATCATCATCAGTTAATATTGAATCAGAACGTACAAATGACGCATCACGTATCATAGATGATGTTGAAGCAGATCCGGTAACCGATGTCGTGGATGAAGGTTCAATTTGAAAGCCTTGCCCTATTTGAAGATCTTGCCCACCATGCACATTCCAATAATTTATGTTTCTTGTTTCATCTTTAGTATTATAGTTATTATTATTATTATTATTATTATTATTATTATTATTATTATTACTATTATTATTATTATTATTACTATTAATGTTGCTATAATTAGTATTACCATTAATATACACCCCTGGGTTTTTATTATTTGTCACTTGATATTTTTCCATTTCTTTTAAAATTTCTTGTCGTCTCTGTTCCAAGGTATGTAAATTCTTTAGTGAAAAACAAGTTCCAGTTGGTGATCGATTATTAATGTTCATATTATTGATGGTGTTATTAGTATTAGAATTATTATTATTATTATTGTGCAGTTGATTGGACGAATTGACTTTTATGTTTTGATTATGAATTTGTTGCTGTTGTTCCCAATACGCATTTTGTCGGATCATCTGTCTTGGATCAATTTTTCCAGAATTGTAATCAGTATATTGCATTTGTGAATTATTTGCTGATGACAAAATCATACTATGTTGTAGAGGGGAATACATATCAGGATTATAATTATTATTACCGCCATAAATAGAACTTTGATTCTGTTGATAGTTGGAAGAATATGGTTGATGTTGTGTTTGCGGTGAAAAATTTTGTGGAGGAATATGAGGTGATCTATTATAAGCACTACCACCACCACCTCGGCTACCACTTGTTGGTAATGGAGTTGGTGTTACTGGTGGATGGGGTGGTTGATATTTTAAATTATTATAAGGATCAAAATTTATTCGTGATGGTGGTTGAGGTGAATGATTCATATTTGGTGATGGAATTATATTTTGAACTGATGATTGGATTCCCAATTTATCCACAAATTGTTGTTGTAATAGTTGAGGTGGTATTTGGGGTTTTGTTGAAAAACGCATTGGTGAAGTTTCTTCCGATGGAAGATAAGAATGCCCTGAACTATTATTTAAAGAGTCACCTAAATAATCAATTGGTTCTTTCATACTAGAATTTTGTGATCTTACATTTAGTTTACAATTTTTTGCTCGATATCTGAAATATATATAAAAAAGAATAACGTATTAGTCCAGGCAGATTTTGTGAAATTTTAAATCAATAACTATATTAAAATAAATTATGATCAATATAAACTCACTTTTCTAATTCTTCCTCTGAATGTGCAAATGTACAATTAGTGCCTCTTGGACAAGTACCTCGAATATTCAAATCCCGACACATACTTATTTTATATTTTGCATTATGACTTGAATGTCCAGGTTCCTGCAATTTTCTATTACCATGATGTTGCACAAATTCAACTAGACCAACCACAACATGACGAACAGCTTCAAGGGAAGTTGCAACTTCTCTCCATGTTGGAACATTATTTTCAATATTTGGGTCAATCCCAGCTAAATGTTTTAAATGTATTCGTAAACCTGAAAGTTTTGCTGGATCATTTGTTCGTTGCAGAGCAATTACTAATTCTTGAACGGATTGAGCAAATGACTGAGGTGTTTGTAGTTTATCTATAATACTTTGCATATGAGATTTATGTGCTGTATCACCATATAATAGTGCTGACCATTGATCAGGAGCTATACGAAGACCAGCTTCTGTAGCGATTTGCACTATTTGTGCGTCATGTTCTCTACGCAATGCTTCATATGTACGAAATTCTTCTTTTAATTGCATTAATGATGAATCACCTTCACGTTTTGACACCTTAAAACAACTTGCACGGTACAGTAACTGAACTACATGACCAATGCTTGTTTTTGATGCTTGCGGAAAATGTGGTTCAAGTCGTTGTACGACGAACATGACTAACACTTTACGTGAAAGTGGTGAACCATCTTCTAATGCCAATAGAACGAGTTTAAGAACTTCTTCTTGCATAGCGGGTCCTAAAAATTGACATCCACGTGCACGTACAGCAGCCCATAAATTTGCACTTAATTGCTGAGGATTTTGATGTTGTAAAATAAGTTCGGTAACTGAACGTTCACCTAACGATCGGGTAGCTCGTAATGCACGAGATCTACCTTCGTCCTCTATTAATTGACAATTAACAAGTGTTACAAGTTTTCGTTGCATTGGGCGTGACAATAAATTTCCAACATTCCCATTTGAGAATGGTTTTAAATTTAAAGCTAATTCTTCGATACATTTTTTGGCAAGATTATAACATTGTAAATCATCTGCGTTAAGATTTTGTACACTTAAAGATATTACTTCTGTTTCACTTATTAGTGATGATGGTGTTGAGTTATTGACTAATTGTAAAAGGGCATAATTTATAGGTAAATTGTCTAATTCTGTAGTTATTGAAGTCTAGAATGAAAAGAAAAATTTATTAGATTTAGAGCAAATTTTTATTAGTCATTTCATATTTAAAAATATATATATATCTATACTAAATCAAGAATTTTCATACAAAAAATATCACTAAGAAAACACAGCTACGGAAAAACGACTATCACATTGATTTGGGAATATGCTGAAGGTCATTTGTGAGACTTTATTTAATGAACTTGATTTGATTTGAGAAAAAAAAATTAAATATTTGTTCGGGAAGAATCATTCGTATAATTATTCTAAAAATAAAGACACGGAGGAAAATAGTTTTTTTTAAATTTTTGATTACAATGTTTTTAAAAAATATATATTTTTTCAATTATGCAGAAAAAATTTTTTGTTCAATTTTTATACTTTATACAATAAAACAATATATATATGTTACTAACTTGGTCGAATGGACATTGTCTTCTGTGCAATGTTGCTAGACATGTTCTACAAATAGTATGTCCACAACCTAAACTAATTGGAGGACGTAAATTTGCTGCAAACTCATGGCAGCAAACTGGACACGACAGAAATTCTGTCCATTGGGGCGCCTGTATCGGCATTCTAAGGAAAAAATTAAAATGGTTTGGGTTATTGTCCTAAAGTAAATGTGTTTTTTGTGTTTTGTTCTACTATAAATTTGTAAACGAAGAGAAAGTTAAAATTCCAAAATTGAAAAATTCAAGCAACTATGTAATATGTATTTTTTTAAAGATAATATTTTCTTATAAAAATACAATATTGTTATAAACAAACGCTTTTTTTTTAATTAAATAAATTTTTTTATTAAGATTTTTTTACGTAAAACTATGTAATTCTTTAAAAAAATTTGTAATGTCACATCATTTTAATATAAATAATTATAATAAGTTTAATAAAATATAGGTACACATAATTTATTTTAATTGTTCAATTTAGTTCTTATAGAATATTTTCTTTCTTTCTTTCCACTTTTGATGACATTTTAATATGACAAAAAAAATTGACATTTTGCCAACACTACAAATTTCATTTTACTTTTTTTAGATGACGTAAATTAAAAATGGTATTTTAAAACAATAAGATTGTTTATTTCATATTAATTTTTTTTAAAGTGATTGTATTTAAAAATGGTTTTTAATACCATATTCAATTGAGATTAAAAATTCACTTAAAATACCTTTATTAATTTTGTACATAACATAATAAAAAACTGAATTAATTCATTTCATTTTTGATGAAAACTACTACACTGATAGAAAGAAACAATGGCTAGTAAAAAATTGTAGTATGAAAAAAAAAATGAAGTTAAGTTTTTGTAGCATTTTTTTCAAATAAAAGATGGCGACTTCAGTAAAAAATATTTCAAAAAATTTGTCGTTACATGAAATTTCATAATGGAAAAATATATTAATACAATACTGATTTCATATTAAACAATCCAATACTGATTTTATAAAAAACAATACAATACTGATTTTATATAAAACATTACAATACTCATTATATATAAAACCGTCACAATTTTAAAAATTAAAATAAAATAATTTGTTTCAAAACCTCATTTTATATTATAATTTTTTATTTCATTTCTCAATAAAAATAAATGTGAAAAATTTCCAATAATATATTTCTTTAATTTTAATTAGTAATTATTTTAATTAGTATATATACTAATTAATATAATTTATACACTTTTATTGAAATAATAATAATTTTATCCATTCACCAAAGCTATTTTAAGTTCTCACATGAGTGCATCTTATTTACAATACAATACAATACCTAAATTATACAATATGTATATTTAATATTTCAATTATTTTACATTAACTTTCAACAGCTTTAAAAAAAATCTATATGTAAAAAAACCAACAATAATATAATCAAAAATCCAAAATGAAAATGAAATTAAATTTCCTATAAATTAGTCATAAAAATATATGTATTGTCAATCGAAAATATTTTTTTTTGATTTGTTTCAATTCTTTATATTACAAAATTAGGAAGCTCATCAAAAAATTTTTTTTTTTGCAATAATAAAGAAACCATTATTAATTTGTGTTTATCATAACAAATTTTTACAAATAATTCTATCTACTTTTACACCGTTTATTTAGCCGGTGAATTAGGAGTAGGACTCGCACCATAAGATGATCCTTTGCTTATTTTAGACATTCCGATAGACTTTTGCATAAGAATGTAAACTAAAAAAAAAAATAAACTAAATTATTCTGTAATAAGAGACTTGAATTAAAATACTTACAGCCTAAGAAAATTCCAATTCCAATCGAAAAATAAACTAATTCACCACTCAGTAACAATTGTGCTAAATAATATAACATTGGTGTTAGAATTACCACAGCCCATCCCAATGTATTTAGTAAGGAAGATATTCTGGGTTTCATCAATTGACCTTCAATTGGTTTTAATCCGCTTCCCTCAAAGAAATTACCATATTTATAAAAACTATCCTGAATTTTATCTTTCTCAACAAAAAGTTGATGTAACCATTCTGCAGCTTCTTCTTCATTATCTGGAAGGGTGTTAATTGGTATTCTACGTGCCAACAAATGAGCTGTTCCTGCTTTTCCCATTAGTAAATTAGATAATGTGGGTGCAATCTTTAAAATAAGATAATTTGATTATTATATTTAAACAAATGTTATTTATTAAACTATACCTCAGGATCATTGTAAGCAACTTGTATATCATAAAGAGCTGGACATTTCTCTTTTAAGTGTGGTAAACTTGTAGTAAAACCTTTTGTTCGTGGAGTTAAATGATGTTTTAGTATAGGTAAACCACGTTCTTGTGCAAATTTAACAGACGCTTCATGTTTTGTTGGCGTAAAACGTGTTCCCTCTGCGTTCAGTAATAACTGATAAACATTGAAATAATTTATTTAAAATAAAAAAACTATTTTAACTATCACAACTTTAATAGCATAAATATTGAATATTTACCCACATAGAACTCGGATAATCAACAAGTTCTTTTAATTGTCGTGCGATGATTCTTTTATCCTTTTCATAAGACCGTTCCAAAAATACAAATTCCGCAAATTTCCACGACCATCCAATAACGGGTATATATTGTATTGCTTTTTTGGCGTACGCTTTACAATTTCCTAATACATTAACTTTTTCACAGAACATCCAACCCATTAGCCAATCAATTTCATAACTATGATTCATAATAAGCAACACATGTTCTTTACTAATATATTTTTTCTGTATTTCAGGATCAACATAAACCATTAATTTTAGTCCACCCCACCAGTCAGCTATGAAAACCAATTCTAAAATAAATATATAGATAAAACTAACACACTAAATTTATAATTATGTTTAACCTAATTAAGACTAGAAAATATTAATGTATTAAAATTACCATAATCAGGATCAAATTGTATTGAACAAAATTAAGTTATAAAACCTATAATTTTTATAAATACTTACGGCAATATAATGAATAACATAGATAATACAATAATTTTCTATATAATGTCTTATCAAAAGGTTTTATACATAAAAATATAATGCATTGTGCTATATTTATAATAAGTCCAGATGTAAAATAGGATATAGCAAAACACACGTGTACAAATGTTGATTTTTTTAATTGTACTAAGATATCCATTGTGCCTTTATTTCTGTGCTGATGTCTTCAATTTAATCTGTAATTATAAGTAAAAAAAAAGTTTATTGTGCTTTCCAATAAATATTTATAATTCATTTGCGTCTAAATAATGTGTTGAATATACAATAGGTCAAGTCAATTTTATTAATAGAACTACATTGATTAAAACATAGTCAGTCAAAAATTAATTAAAACAGAAAAATATATATTTTTTCAATAAAAGATTATTGTTAAAAAGATTATTATTAAAATTTAAAATTATTATTTTTTTAAGTAATTTACAAAAACACAATTAATTTTTTTTATTTAATTTAATAATATCTTACTTTACGTTTTGTTTTTTTTTCAATAATATAAAATTTAGTTATGTTCTTACGCAATGGACAGAAACGACTGATATAATTAATTGCTAGTTTAATTTAAAGTCCAATTTTTTTTTTGAAGAACAAAAAATAAAGATAAGAACGATAACTGATAAAATAATATGTAATCATTTTTGTTATATAGCTATTTTTCATTTAATTTCCATTAAATAAGGATATCTTTAATAACCTTCTATTTTATTTATTTTTTAAATTTTATTATAAAATAAAAATTCCATTTGTCTTTGAAATTGTTTTAAATTTTAGGAGAAAAATTTTAGAAAAAAGTTTTTATTTCTAGTAAAAATACTCAATAAAATAATTATTTTAAAAACATATTTCATGACTATTTTGTTAAGGAAAATTTAGAATACATAAAGAAATTTTCGTAAA
Organism: Pedicia rivosa; assembly: GCA_963082725.1. Classification (NCBI taxonomy): domain Eukaryota; kingdom Metazoa; phylum Arthropoda; class Insecta; order Diptera; family Pediciidae; genus Pedicia; species Pedicia rivosa. The sequence goes on from OY720155.1 coordinate 591,661, forward strand.
CTAAAATAGACTCTTACAAGTGGAGAAAATTACGTTAAGGTTTTGAAAAGAAACAATCAGCTGTTAAATGAAATCACCACACACACAAATTTTCTTTCATTTTTTTAGATAATTTTTATTTTTTGTAAGAAAAATGTATTTGCTATTGTAGGAATTTTTTGGGAGTGGTTAGTTAAATGACGTGACTAAGATAAATTAAAATTAATATAACAACAAAAATATTCAAGAGTTTATTCGCGTATTAAGGTACTATTATTCAAAACTGAAATTATAATTACGTATGAATGTTCCCGTGATATTAAATTTCATATGATGACATATTTATAAATTCCATAAAATAGGCTATAAGTAAATATTATTCACAAAATATACTTAAATAATATAATATTTTCCTTCATACATTAAAAGGTCATTGAAATCATATTAATGATAGATTTTCAATTTATCCACTTGTGGATTATGTTAAAAAAAACGTAATCATGGACTATAGTTTAGTAACTATTTTTTTTACCGTTTGTAAAAACTAATATTAAAAAATTGTATGTGAAATTTTATATTTATATTTGATAAACTAAGCGAGAAAGATTTGAATTCAACGAAAAATTTATTTAGAGTGGAGTTTAATGAAATAAAATATATTAAATTATTTAACAAAGGCTTAATCTTGTTCAATTGAAATTCAATATTTCATTAAGTTGTTACTAAAGATAGGTAAAAAGTTTTTCGGAGTTATCAATTATTTATATCTATAATTGTATCATTTATAAATAATAATAAAAAATATATTGAATTTTCTGTTATCCATATGACCTTTGATTTCCACACAAAACAAAAAACACAAAATATATTAATTACATATATACTGCTTTAAATGTATTATTACTATTTTATGAGCAATATTTTTTAATTACTTAAGTCACAAGATGTTGTGAATTAGAATTTTAATATAAAATTAACGCCAAATAATCACATCAATATTATGAAATTTATTAAAATAAAAATTGAAATAAGAACCGACTTAAAATAAAAAATTTAAGGGGCTTATTGTTTTTTTAAATTTTTTTTACTAAAAATTTGTTTAACATTTTATATACAATGTACTCATATGGATCTACTGATAATAAGCAAATTTTAAACCTTTGGACTTTTATGAAAGTATTAATTTTAAAACATTCCTGCTTTATTAGATTTAAAAATATGTTTTGATCATTAAAATTCGTAGTTATTAATAATTGTATAAAAATTAAATTATAAATTAGATCTTTAATTTTCAAAAGCCAATTTCAAAAATGAAACGCAACGCAAACAATTTCAAGTTCATTTCAACAAATAAAGAAAAAAAAGTAAACAAATAAATAAACGACTACCTCTATTATTTTTTTTCAACTTTAAAATCATTATTTTAACTTGCTATTTTAGATTACGTCACTTAACATTAAAATAAAACTTTTAATTCTTTATTTCATTCTTTGAAGACAAAATTTACAAAAAAAAGAAAAAAATGACAGTAAATTTTTTAACATAGCCTCACTTTTAGGTTTTCGTTTAATAATAATAATTAAATAATTAAAATAATAAAACTTAAAAAAAAACTAAAATAATTCGAAAGGTTTGCAATAAGTTAATAGAAATTAATAAAATAAATTATAAAATAAAACTCACAGAAATGCAATTTTATTTATTTCAACTAAGCAAATTGTAAATTCTATAAATACAAAATGATGAATGACGTTTGACTTTGAGATATAATATAGAATACGAATGAAAGAGACAAGAAAAAATTATGTATGTACGAATAACAAAACTATGCAACACCGTCAGAGAAATAGAGATGGTATCATTTTTATAAACAGTTTCAGTCTAACATAACTTAACCCTTATACTCCTACTGTCATACATATGTGAAAACAAACTTTAAAAATAAATATTGTTCATATAAATTATTATTAAAAAAAATTTCCTAAATTTAAATTAAAAATACTTAAAATGTTCGTTACCATGAAAAAAACTTATTACTAATGCTCGTTTGCTTTTTTTTTGTTATTTTTTCACGTTCTAGAAAGTAATGAACAAATGATATTCAATATATTAAAGTACAATATATAAGTAAAAACGTTAGAAAAATTTTAAAAATTCATATTAGTTTATTCTGGTTTATGTGGGTTAAAATAATTATATTCACATTGTAAGTGAAAAGTGCGCGTTTTTTATCGGGTGTTTCATTAAAATGATATACCTGAATGACAATATTTTGATGTTATGAAAACAATTAAATATAGATATTAACAGAAGCTAATTTTGATGTCGATATTCACATCAATTTTAAAGTTGATAATAAATTATTTTTCCATGCTTCTTCTTTGTAGATCCATATATTGTGCTCTCTTTATTTATTAAGAGTGACTTAAAATTGTTATAAAACTAAAATCTTTAAATAAATTTTAAAAATAAAAAACAATTCTGTTGTCTTATTGGAACTGTAAATAATTGGAATTCGAAATATAAAAGTTGAAATTTGTAAACTTTTGATTATTTTATTTCCTACATACCATACTTTATATTCATGCCTTCACAAGAACCTTTATAACCAATTTTCACAAAAAAAAAGAAAAGAACCCATCATAATTAAAACCAAAGAAAAATATTGTCGTGGAGTAATTAAAAAATGGGGGGAAAATTGTTTTCTAAAGTATCTAAATTTAATTTAAAAAAAAACAACTGTGAATAATGTTTTTCTCAGTCGAGATTAAAATATTTAATTAATATTTTTGTGTTGTTATTTTTCTGCTTTCAATAAGCTGAATTTAAAATAATATGAAATCAGTTTTTTTACAAACTAAAAAATCTTATACAGTGAGCATCTGTTGCCAAAAGCAATAAATGACAAATAATACTTTTCTACATTGATTACTTTCACCATTTTTGAACATTCATTGGTCAATTTATAGAGTTGATTATTTTTAAAATTAAAATCATTTTTGTTTAGCTTAATTTCTTTATAAAATTAAATCCATAATTATATTTTTTTATCTTTTCTTTCATTATATAATTTATATTTTTTTTATTAAAAATCTTTAAATAAAAAAAGGTAAATTAAAATTAATACATAATTATAAAATCAAAAAATAAGAATTAAAAATTACATTCTCTTAAAATTTATGTTCTTCTTTTTTATTTTATTTTATTTTTCTCAAACTAAATTTCTTCTTTTTAATATTATTAAACTTATATGTTATTAATTTATTATTATAATTCATTTTATTGAATTATTATTTATTATGAAGTCATGTTCCAGGAAGCACCTGATGTTTCCGTATCAATATTGCTATCACTATCTAATAATGTTGTTACTGGGGGTGGTGGACGTTTAGGTCCCCAAATTCTAATAGTATTATCGTCAGATACAGATGCTAATAATGATGGATATACAGGATTCCAGTGAACACAATTGACGCTTCTTGTATGACCAGTTAATATAGTCAATGGTTCTTCTCGCTTAATATGCCATATATAAACTTTACCATCTTCACTACCGCTTGATACAAAACTTTCATTAATACCACCAAAACATGAATATATTGTAAAATTTCCTTGAATAACACCTTGAAAACGTCTAATCAAACATTTATCTTGTAAATCCCATAAATGTAATCCTTGTGTTTGAATATTTAGTAATGCAAGACGATCAGTTGAATTAATTGAAAATGTCATTATTGGATGTTGTTCTTGTACTAAATTATTATCATTACGTGCAGAATCAAAGTTATATGCTCTTATACGATGATGTGTATCAGCTGCTAAAATTGTTTTATTATCAGATCTAAAAGCTAAACCATTTACTCTTATTCCTTCTAAACTATTATGAATAACACCATCAATGTCACATAAATAAAATTGTCCACGTAAACCACCAGTTACAAAACGTTTACCATCTGGACTAAAAGCTGCACATGACAAACTATCTTCAGATGCATGTGATACTTTATTATGTAATTTACCATCATCAACATTCCATATCCATACTTCTGGGCAATCTTCAGAGCCACCAACAACTAAATATTTTGAATCTGGACTCCACGTTATAAATGATACACCATATGCATGCCCTTCAAGTGTTTTCCTATAACGTACAGATAATTCTTGTGGATCAACATCCCATATTATAACGGTGGTATCTTTGGAGCCAGTAGCAAGTTTAAGACCATCTGGTGAAAACCGACAATACCATACTTCATCACAATGATCATTTAATACTTGTAATGATTGCATAGGGCTATCTTGAAAACATGTATGATCAACTAACAGTGATACCGATTCCATATCAGTTTTCCATGATATATCATGGCATGCGCAACGCTCTGTTTGCATTTCAATTGCTTGTGTTAATAATGTTTTTAATCGTTGTGGAGCTAGCATTACCGATGGTGGTAAAAAGGTTTGTAAACGATCCATTAAATGTGTACGTGATTTAATACCTTCACCCTCCCAATTTGCTCTTTTATATAATTCTTGATTATTAGCGCACATCATATATGATGATAATTGATGAACACGCGGTGTATTATGTTGTAAAGGTGTTAATTCATTACGTAATACATGTAATGCATCTAATGGCTTACCAGCTTCCAAAAATTCTAGATACTTTTGTTCTAATAATAAAAATTTCATCTCAACAATACTTGATTGTTTATCTTCAACTAAGGGTTGTAATTCTTGCAAATTATGATCTGCTTTAGCCCATTCACCAGCAATTACATGTTGACGAAATTTTGTTGCTGATGGATGCTCTAAACTACAACCAGATTCTTGCATTAATAATGCAGCTGTACGTTCAAGACCAATAATTTTTAAATGTTGTCCAATTAAACGCACAATATCTTGATTTATTTTATCTAAAATAATTCTTGGACTTGGTAAAATATAATTAATGCTATTACTATTATTACCATTTTCAGAATTGTTACCATTTTGTTGTTCAGTTATATGACCATTAGAATCATACGTTTGATTTTGTTGCAATGGTGGTGTTGTGGTTGTTGCTGTTACTGTTGATGTAGTTGTTGGTGTTACAACAGAAGAAGACGATGATGATGATGATGGTGATGCACCATTTATATTGTTATTTGTTTGTTGTTGCATTTTCAGATTATTTATATCTTTTGTTTCTGTTGTTATTGTTGTTGTAATTCCAGTCCCAGCTGTGTTGTTTATACCTAAATTTTCTAACACAATGGCCGAATTTTTTCTTGTTCTTTTTCGTTTGGGTTCTTCGTCCTCCTCAGAGGCAAAATTCGTATCGTAATCAATTTTGAGTTATATATTAAACTGACTAATAAAAATCTTCTAATTTTAATTAGATAATAACACTTATATTTTTACAATTTATTTAATATAACAAAGAATATAAAATGCAGACGACAACCAAAACGTATGTCAAATTTAACTTCACGCGAGCAAAAATCTGACAGCAAAAAAAATCAAAAACGACACAAGAAATTTATGTAAAAACGCTACAAACCAGATTTTAATTTTTTTCTTATTTTTCGAACGCACCCATAATGTCAGAAAAGTGTCTTCACTAAATTTCAGAACTACTATAACGTAAAGAAAAGTATATAAATAAATAACAATGAATCTCTATAATAATTAGGTACCCTCCATTTCGGATGATGATGATGACGTTCATGATGTTCATACTACGGAAAAACAAGTAGTAGAACAACAGTCATTTGGGTAGGTGCTAAAATAATAAAGCCGTACATCTTTTGTTGAAAAATCACAAATGTCAGTATTGTGGAAGGGCATTTTCAAGGCAGGTTAATATGTCAGTTATAATTTGTCCGCGGCAAACCACTGCTACTAGAATTTTTGTAATTTGCCCATCATACAGTAAACAATTTGCACACATTACACTTAAAGGCACATGCAAAAATGAACAAAAGTTATTACATGATGTGCCGTTCTATTCTCAATACTGAACAAGAAATAATAACATTTTGTTTAGACTTTTCTTTTGTTCTAATTTAAAAAAGTCTACTAAGACTTTTTTTATCGTTACATTTTGTTTTAATATAATCTTTTTTGTTAATTATATTAATATAACTTAAGTTAATCTTATCAATCGAACACAAAAATCACTTTTTAAAAAATATTTTTGGTTTAATTTTTCAAAACAATGTTATTCAAAAAGTTCTTGGTATACATATATATATATATATAATATATATATATATAATATATATATATATAATATATATATATATATAATATATATATATTCTATAATAAAAAGATTCAAATATCTTTTATAAATCTCAATTTATTTTTCTTAGTTAATTAATTAATTTATTAGGTAACATAAATATTAGTTTAGTCATTAAAAATTGCACTAATTCTAGAAAATAATTACACTGGACAGAATATTGTTTACTCTTTAAACAACGAAGACTTTAGTTTCTTGTTTTTTTAAAAATTTTTATATAAATTTAAATTACTTTTTTCAATAAGGAAATGGAAAATAATATAACAATAATATTTTAAAGAATTATCACATAGAAGTCTTTCGCACTAATAAGTATTCAGAGAATTGTTGTCCTTCTAAATTCGCTCCACCTGAAACCAATATGAAATGTCAACCTAAAATAAACACAAACAAATGAATTCGATCCACCTGTGCTTGCTTCTAAACAAAAACCTGAATTCAGTAGACGAGTCAACACTTGAACAGAATTTAGTTTGCAATAACCGTTCAATGGGAATCTAATTACTTGACGTCCGTCCATTTGATTCCATGCAACACCTGATCGAGCATCTAAAATAGCCTGATTTGTTTCCGGGAAAATTTCATCTAATAAACTACGTTCACTTGACAACATTATTCTTTCACCAAGATCAGGTGAAACGTGAAGTGCTACTACTTCGTAGGATTCTGAGAGGGACTGACGTTGCTTTGTTTTAATTTTTATAGTGGGTGGCGGGGTTGGGAAATTTGTGCAATTTCGTAAACGATCTTTCTTCATTAATTCCAATTGTTTTATCATTGCTAAAAGAGAAATTGAAAATATTATTAATTACTTCAAAATCAAATTTACAACATTAATTATTTTTTATAGTTTTTTTTACTCACGTGTTATATCAAAATATCTTGCTTCTTCCAATAACAAATCCAAATCCGGAAATTCGTCAGCAATTAATAGTTTGGAATTTCTCATAAAATTAAGAATATGCCTGAACATGCCTGAAAACAGAAGTTTTATATAATATTTTCCTTCAACCATTTGATAAATCTGTCTGGATTTCCATAGTTTTTGTAATATTAATAATTTCTCTTTTTTAAACTATAATATAATGCCGGTGTTTAAACATATTTCAACAAGAAACCAAAATAAAAGATAAGAGAAAACATACCGCCATCTCTATCAATAAAATAATGTTGTTTTAAGGAATCAAGGACGATTGGAATATTTCCATTAAAAAGTTTGGCCAATCTTGAGTCTGGATATCTGAAAATAGATGTTGAAACACAGCATAAATTTAATTATTAAAAAAATAAAATAAAGAAGTTTTTAACCATCAAAATAAAAAATTGAGTTTGAAATATACATAGTCATAGTTTTATAGATAATGAATATAAAGAATGTTTATATATTATTATAATAATAATTTTTTAATTATAGGTACCTAAAGTGTAATTTGATTGGTCTTACTTACTTTGTTAACGTTTCCAATGAGCTTGTATAAATCGATCTAAGAAATTAAATATACAAAGCTTATTAAACAAATTAATCAGATCAAAATTGTTATAGTTAAATGTTAACCAAGAAATTTCATTTATTGAATTTATTACATTTAGAAAAAATCATACTCCATATAAAAACTAGAGAATGGGCTAATAAGAATATTTTCAAATAATTTGTTGTTCGATAACTATTAATTTGGTTTAATTTCGGTACTGTAAATTTTATTGGAAAAGTAAAATAATAATATCATATGAATGTGCAAACTTTATAACAAATATTATTATTCCCGAAAATTTATTCGTAAATAAAAAGATAGACTTAAGTCTAACGTTAAGTCATCAAGAAAAAAGGCAATGACATTATTAGAATCGCATAAATTATAAATATTCATAATAATAGTAAAAATTTTTTTGAATGATTGCAACTACTTCCAGTGACATCTTTTACTCATAACTTAATAATTAAAAAAACATTAGTACCCAATGAATTATTATATTTAAATTAATTATTATTACCCTCCCACATCAATATGTACAGGTGCAGTAAATCGAGATGCAGCTGCAACGCACGGAATAGAGATAGTCTTATGATTTGAATGCATATAACCTAACAAAAAAGATCCATATAACAATAATATTAATTAATAAATAAAATTATTGTTTCATTTTACTTAATGGCGTTGGTGTTGTTGGAGAAGATGAATTAGAGATAGTCGGTGATGCAGTTGGTGAAGTACTGAGCTTTATTTGAGCGTTTGGAAAAAGTCGTGTTGCAGAGGATAAATCTTTTGGTTCCATTTTATTTGTTTCTCTTTCACGTTCCTTATCTTTCTCACGATCAATATCACATTTCCGTCTATAAAAATAAATTTGGTTTAAAAATTATAAGTTTTGAAAGTTTTTTTGAAGATCTTAAATAATGCATAATCATTAAGAGACAATAAAAACAACATATATTATATCATATATATGTTCTGCCAATAAATAACTTATTTTAAAATATATAAACATAAAAGTTTATTATCTGACTGAATTTCAAAGCAAGTGTTATATTTTCAGTAATTTCCCCTCTTTAATAACAAAAACGGATGGACTGAATTCACCTTTAGTTTTGAGTTTTTATTTTCAACTATGCACATATAAGTAATATTCCTATCTCTATATATTATAATGAACCGTGAAACAACAGTAACATGTTTATTTTCTCAACAAAAAGAAATATATTTTTGTGAAATAAATCCCCTTAGGATGAAAAAAAAGCCCGAGGCTTTTTCTCTTTTTTTTACAAATTTTCTCTTCTACATATTTAATTTATAATTATTTTTTTCTTACTTGACATGGATTTAGATTTTGTTGCAATGAACCAAGAACAACAACAAAATAAAGAATAATAAATATGAAAAATACAAAAAAAAATCCGTTTTCCTTTAGGCCAAATATATTTGATATTTTATTGGGAAATTGAAGTATAAATTTTTTTTTTGTTTCAACAATTTATATATAGGTAGATTTCTAATTCAAATTAAGTTTTAAATTTTTCTTAGAAAAATGATGCAAGTTACATAAATATTATTAACAGCTTCCTCATCACATTATCTAAATATTAATAAATATTACATATGTGTTCACAAAAGTCAATTTTGATTTCATTTAATAAAAGTCATATATAATATGGGTTTATCTTCTTTTTTTTTGAAAAGAATACAAATTAAAAACTTCATTGTAAACTGCATTCTATTTATCAAATTTATAAATTTGTCGATTATTAAGGTAGAAATACTCATTCTATCTTTATTAATTAATTACATCACAAGATAAAATTGAATCTGAAAAAGCTAAAAGCTTAAAAGCTAAATTGAAATAAAAAATAAAACAAACAACATACATAAAACATTATAAAAATACCATTTATTAAAACTATATATTAATTCATGATCATTGAGTTAATTTATTAATTGTTACAATGATTACAATACATGATTACAATAAATCATTAAACACATTTTATTGAACAATTTACTAAGGTTTAATAATGAGATAATTAATACATAGAAATGGAAATAAATATGTGTATATCCAATCCCATATTTCTCAAGCTGTATTCCACATTCACTTACAGCCGAAAAATATAAACAATCAACCATTCCTTGTGTCTGTTTAATTTGAACAATGGTCACTTTGTTTAACAAAATAACGTACATAAGTTTGCGATATAGGAGAAAGATCAAAACTCAGATACAAAGCACACATACTTATATGTTTATATTGAATGAATGAGGGATTGTGGGGGCCATATATCTCGTAATATTCTAGGTAAAAGATGAATATACTCATTTAATAAAAAAATTGGATAGTATTGTATTTAATTATTAGTCAAAATCATTAAATGAAGAAACTGTAATATTTAGATATACTCTAAATTTTTTATAGCATAAAAAGAAACGAAAAGTTCTTTTATATATCAATTTAAAGAGAAATAGCATTTTTAACAGTGTATATTCAATTGAAAAAGCAGAGACAGAATAAAAAGGATAAAAAAAAAACAAAAGGAGAGTTTATGGGTTTTGAAACAATCATTTCAAACAAAGAGTGGCCATACTATTTATTTTAGTCCCTTTAATTTACAAAACTTTTGTACCAATGAAAATAATAGAATTGAGATTCTCAGAAATCAACAATACTATACGTATGTATATAAAAATATATATTTATATATGAAAATCTACACATTTGCAATGTACATATCCTAAAGCTACATAAATATACAAAAATGTGAAAAAGCTTTTAAATTCTCTCCCTATAAAAAGCTAATGGAAGAAAAAGAAATGCAAGAAAAGTGATAAAAAGAACCAATCAACTAATTAGCCGAATCCATCATTATGCTCTTATAATCAATTATTAAAGAAATAGTATGTTTTGATTAAAATTATTGATGAATTGTTTCTATTTTTTTATTTTATTTACCTAGTTTGTTTAAAAAAGATTGTGATTAACGTTTTTTACCTCTCTCTCTCACTCTGTAGTATTATCGACTAAAATTCAAAATTTTATATACATTCAAACATTCAAGAATTCTAAAATATAATTATGTGAAAACGAACTTCGCTTTTCCGCAGTCAAAATTAGCGTTAAACATTTAATTTTGTATAACCAACGGGTGTATAAAATTTATACATCTACATTTTTATGTACACAAACAAAAACACATACACATAGTTACTCAGAAAACTTGGGGGTTAGATTTAGATTTGTATATATCCCTGGTAAGCAAGCGAAAAGCAATATTAAAAATTTCAAAATATCGAGCAACGAGAAAAAAATTATTTTCTTGTTGACATTTTTAGCTCGTATGCCTATACTATTTATATAATTTCATCCTTTTACCTGTCGAGTATTTTGTTTTTTTTTGATAGTTCGAACTTATCTCAGAGTAATGTAGATTTAACAGAAACCTAAATTAATTTTTCTTGCCTATGTTTCTAGTTTTATTTTTATTTAAAAAAGAATTATGATAGAACAGAAATTTTAAAATTTGGTTGAAAAAAAAAATTTGATTCAAAATTAAAATTTTTTTTATCAATCATATATTTATATGAAATAATATTTATGCACTAAAGCGAAAAATATAATTTTATTTGAATAATTACTTATGTTTTTTATGAATATAACCTGATAGCACAGATTGTGACAGACACATCTCCAACCTTAATAATAATAGTGCATATAATTTTTTTTTATTAAAATTATATCAGAAATTGAAACGAGATCGTCAAATTAAAATTCAACACCAGTAAATCGGCCCCTTTGCTTATAATATATAAGCAAAATATTCATATATACATAATTTTATAAGCATATTTCTACACACGACAGAATTGTCATTAAATCTATTATCAATTGATTTTTTTTTGTCGGCCTTGAATCCTTACACAAATCTTTTTACCAATATATATATCATCATCATCGTCATGAATAAAATAATCCGCACATCAAGTATTGTCTTTTATATTATTATAATTATATATAAATAAGTTGTTTTTGTTATATATGTCTGATGGGTTTTATACAATATTTTACATCATTTACAAGCAAAAGTAAGCAACAAACAACACAGTCTTGAAGGGGATTAAAGTCGAGATTTTTCTTTAAAAAAAAAGGAGAAAAGTCTTACAGCATGGTAAAGCCTTAAGCCAAATAATCTTCCAGACATTTTAAAGATGGGACAAAAACGCGGCATAAGAGGAGGTTACGACCCCAACCATAATGCCTCAAGTGAATTTCTCTATAAAAATAAGAAGAAACTTAGATACTCGTGACCCATCATACATACATATTTATATATACATATAAACCTTGAAGATGAATTTTATAATACGAAACGATCATCATATATATGGATGTGTATATTTAAAAGGGGGGATAAATAGCGTGAGAATTTTAACCAAAACGATTTACTTGTTTTTTATAGTCGTAATAAGAATAACGCACAATTACATTTTTTTTAAAAATACATATTTAATATACCTACAGAAAAATTCTATATTTCATGTGAACAATTTTTACCTCTTTTTTTTGGAAAGCTTTCAGTTGTACTTTGTACAAAAAATCATTGCTGACAATTAGAAAAAAAATTCGAAATAATCGGTATTAAAACCACACATGATAATTATAATAATAAATAAAAGCCCATAAGGCTTTTGATGGTTAAAATATTACATTGTTTCGTTCCCATTAAAATTATTAAAATATTTCCTTTGATTCAATTTTTTCTATAATTTAAATTAATTAATTATTTTTCATTGTTTGAATTTATTTAAAATAATTATAAGTTAGAATGAAAAAAATATTGTCACAGATATCCGTGAGTAAAAAGGGTCAGTACAGTTTGGTTGTAAGCTTGTTGGATAATATTATTTATTAAAAAAAATAAATTTTATTATATTTAGTCTTGTTTTTCTTGATTATTTCGATATCATCAAAATATTATAAAATCTTTATAAAAAATTATTTAGTAAAATTACAATTATTTAATTCTATTTATATCTATGAACACATGCTAAAAATTTTTAATCGAAATAAAATATTTTCTTTCTTTTCTATTTCTGCTATAATTCTTTACATACAGTAAGGATAAAGAATGCAATAACTAAGCTCTACAAACATGAAAGAATTTATTTCTGTCTATCATAAGATATATTGTGATAATATATTTATATCATGTTTCACTAAAATTAGAATGATGTTTCAATAGAATATATTTATAAACAGTTGATTGTTTTGGGGGCTGTCATAATTTATATCAGACTAACAAAAACTTAGTGCTTAAAGGCAAATAGTATATCCTTTTTCTTTGAAAAAAAGTTTAAAAAAATGTTATCCTCTTATAATTTTCTTATATAATAGTATAACCTTTAGGAGATAAGTACATAAAAAAAAATTAAAAATCAACATCTATATCATCTAGTTATATATGTATATATAAATATAAAATATAAATTCAAAACGATATATATATAATATATATATATAGAATTAATTTCGTCCTTTTTCCTTTTTTGTTATTTTTATTTCTTTTGAATTTAAGGTGTTTTGCATAATAAGGCAATTGGATATATTTTACACGCGAATAATTTGTATAATTAATTTCTAACATCTGGCACTAGTTATTCGCGTTAATAACGTTGGTCAGAAGTTATGTAAATACTTGACTTTTTAAAAAGATATTATATTCTAATAAGAATTTTTAAAGCTAAATCAAATTTTTATTCAAAAGCACTTAGTACAACCAATATTTTTTTAATTTACAACAGACTTTATCTGAAAAATGGTAAAAAGAAAACAGAAATCAGACACAATCCATCAAATTGCGAAAGAGTTCTACTTTCAGTTCGGATTGTTTAACAAAAACAAAAAAACTAAATCTTATGTGGAAAATATAAAAAACAAGATTTGTTTGAGAGGCATGGAAGCATTTATAGGATAAGAAAAAAATCGGAACTGCATTTCTTATTATAAATTTGGACATTTTTGATGCTTAAATGGTTTTCTATTGACATAAAATAGGAGAAACTTCCCAAAACTATAGACATCATTATTTTTTATTTCTTCAATATTGCAAGATTACTTATAATAAATTCGCAATATTATAAATATTTGAATATTTTCAAAATCAGTATAATGCTATGAAAAAAAATTAGAAAAAATGCAAAAATTCAGATTGACGATATGAATGCTAAATATAATTTAGCATTCACAATACTAAATTCTGGGAATATTTTATATCAAAGTTTAAGAAATTACAAAATTTTTAAAGCTGGAAAGATATTAGTTTCTTAGACCTATTACATAATTATGTACACGTCTTACAATGAACAACAAAAAGTTTTAACTATACATAATCGACATATATAAATTTTATAATAAAGTTCCAAGGCATTTTTCATATATAAATTTTATTGCGTTAATTACTATTCTATATAAAGATACTATTACACTGCTATATACTCACTGTGTGTATGCATATAATATAATGTCGATTTATATATTTTTATTTAACATCTAGACACTTAATCTAATATCCCAGAGGCTCGTAGGATAATTATTTAAATTTATTTATATCGCGCGCAATAACATTTTTCATAACCGTAGGCCAAACCTAGCAACGACTTGAACCGAAGCCACCATACACAATCAGTATTTTTTATATACCTACATATATTGCGTATATTATAATATTTTGAAAGCGAATTAAACTCGATTGCAGGATGAAAACTCAACCAGGAAAAAAATATTTATGAAGCGAGTTTTTTAAAATATCAGATGGGAATGGGATTGACTATTTTAGCTTGTGGTGTTTCCAATATACGAAAAAGATATAATAAATCATTTTTTTAAATATTTTCAGGGTGATGTTCGTTTATACATTTGGTTATAACAAGCGAATTTATCATAATAAATAAATTATATTTAAATAAGATCTACTAAAATTTATTAACTAGCAAATTATAACTTTCATTTTTGACATATTTTTAATTAAAAGCAAATCTAAACACTAAATAAAAACTAAAAAAAAAATTTATATTTTCTCATCCATCCCTGAATAATTATAAAAACGTCAAACGATGCCAAACTTGATAGCACATTTGCCCGCAGTGTTTATGCCTAAAGAAATTAGGACAAGTTTTGGCATCTCTTTTTATTCAAACGTTTTACGTTTTCTCATGTTGCTATGGAACCAAGATTATCCCTCAGGGGATTTTTGTATACATATTTATTATACGAATTTATTTTTCTTATAGGGACAGGTTAGTAAAGAACAACAAAAAAAAAGTGAAGAAGTTTATTTCAGTGTTCACAACATCTGTCGTTTCGGTATTTTGTATTTTTATATGGTAATTATGGCATTTAATGATATAATGTATACACACGAAATTGCCTTTCAGGATATAAAAAGTATACACAATATACATACATATATATATTATATGTACATGATATATTTGTGATCTAGGTATAATATTTATGATCGCATCTATCTATGAAAAGATTCAATCTAATCCGTAAAAATCCGTTTTGAATAAACAGAGTCGATACATACATAGAGGGAATACAACTTTTTTTCTGTTTTCTCCTTCTTCTTCTTCTTCTTCTTTTTATATTCTCGCTAATTTCTTTTTGATACACTTTACAGATTTATACAAAAAAAAAATACCTTCGGGCATTTTGTTGCTTTGTTTTCCCAACTCAAATTTCTCTCTTAGTATTTATTATGTATATAGTATGTATACATATATATACTTGGTTATATAAATTGGTTATATTGAATTGCGATGAAGCGCTTTTCTCTTTTGTTCTCCCTAATTTGGGTTAATACCAAAAATCTCGAATAACTCTTTTCTTTGCCTATTTTATATAATATATTTATGTATATACTATAGATCTAGAAATATATATACGTAAATATATATGTATATATATATCGATATCTCTTATCATTATACTCTCATCAGTGACGTAACTAAGCATCAGTGTAACCCTTTCCTAAATTAAAAGTGATATAAAAATATATATGCTTACATTTGAGGATTCTCTTGTTCTTATATGTTTTCGTAAAAGTATACATAATAGTTTTTCAGTATTAATTGCATATATAATATGTGTAGTTTTTCGTTTCTTCTATATTTTTTATTAATCTTACCAGAAGATTTTGTATATTTTTGTATATAGGATTCTATGTGTTATTATATATTATTCATGATGAAGATGATAAATAAAAATTGTGATATTATTAATTTTTATGATATGTTACTTTTATTTAAAGTAATGAAATTTTATTGATTCAATTTAAAATCATTGAGCTTGTTTTAAGAAAGTTCTCTATAAAATTTAAATTTTAAAGTTTAAAAGCTATACAATATATGTAGCTACACGTACAGTGTACCTATAAGCAAATATTTAATCATTCGTATTTAAAATACATAATTTGAAACGAGAGTTTAAATTATTACCTACTTTATTAATGTATACATAAAAATAAAAAAATTAATATAAATAATATTAACTGAACAAAAATATAAATTTTTTTTATGTGGATAACGATTATCAGAATATTATTTATCATTATTATCTTTTTATAAAATTGTATTAATTTAAATTTAAAAATTTTTAATTTGCATAATAAATATAATTATTATTATTATTATGTTGTGTCAGGATTTTTGTGTTTTTATAATACAATATTATAACATTAATGGTTTGTATGTAGATATGTATAATGTATACATATACAAACATAAAAAAATTGATATTGTTGAATTAAATATTCAAATGAGATTAGAGATTAAACCCATTATATATAAAGGGATAATATACGCAAACAAATTATTTATTAAGTATAATATATAATCTGTAGCTATATATATGAATTACGTTTTGTGATATATTTAAAAATATTATTATTATTTTTATATTCAAATTTTTATTTAATTTATAGAATTTTTGATTATACCATTTAATTCTTTAAATTAAAATTTTCTTAAAAGTTTATACTAAGAACGTATATTTCATTTATGATAAACAGTTAATATAAAGACTTATTTGTATATATATAGCATGTCACATTAGTAATAATAAGAATAAAAAAATATAAACGATAAAAAAAAATTCGTATTGTATCTGTTTTCTGTTATCATAATATATTAATGTTAATTCAAATGTAAACATCAATTTGAATTATTATTTTCTAAAAAACAATTTTATCTGTTATTGACTAATAATTTAATTGATTCAAACTTGGAACAATATTTATAAAATTATGCACATAAATATTCACCCCAAAATACAAATTTAAATGCTAACTTGCTCAGGCCAGCACACATATTAGTACAAAGAAAAGATTAAATTATTATAAATTCTATGACACACATTTTAAATAAATTGTATTATAAACAGTGATAATTAACTAATAGTATAACCAATTTTCACATCAAAGATCAAAGTCAGGTATCATCAAATTACCAATTCTCCCTTACCAATATCAATACCAGAGATTACGAGACGATGCTTTAGATGTATTTTTATTTTTATATTAATTACTTGCAAATTTGCAATGAAATTAATATTATACAAAGATGAAGCAATTTAAATTGAAATTTTCAACATGAATTAGCTTTATAATTAAATTGTATTTTATCTTTGTATTTCTAACTGAATAGGTATAATGCATTTATAAAGGCATATTTTAAGTTTAACAAAATAATAATTTTTTTTGCCTTGATCTCTTAAATTTATATTTTATTTAATTTTTTCTCGTCCTTCTCTTATTTATATTCGTTTACATACTACATATTTGCCAATGACAGAAATATAAATGAAGAATTGTAAACAAGACAAGAAGCAACAAGTATAACTCAACAAAAGTTGTAATAAGAATTTAATAGTTCTATAAAAATAATCATTTTAAATCTGGTAGCACTTTAAAAACAAACTAATTTGTTATTTTTCTTTTCTCATCTTTTTATAAATTATGTTAAACATAAAATATACTCAAATTTTAACCTTATATGTATATTCTTCTATAATCTTTAATTTATATCTAAATTGTGAATTATTTTTTTGTACCATCTTTTGTAATTAAGGTATGAGTATGTCTTAATTACATTTTAATTGGAATGAGAACATTATATAATCTATCTTTGAATACCTTTAATTTTATAGTTTATAACTTTTATCTGGATTTTTTTTTTTATTTTATTTTTACTTTTTGCTGCTATTAAAACTATAATATTCTACTTAATATGGATTTCATTAATGATTTCATATTTGATGGAATATACTTTTTTTAAAAATATTACTGAAACTATATTGAAAAAGCTCACCTTTTTGAGCACGTGGACTCTGTACTTGGATATCCACGTTGATTTGTAATACGTAAAATGTCGAGTGGGAAAATTTTGATTGATTTTTTTATTTCAAATTTGTAATTTAAAATAAAGAAGAAAAAAAGAAATAATACAAAAAAATTAACTTTCACACATAAACATAAACTCCTTATTTCTTCTTTTCCTCTGCACTTTTTTATTACTACAACAGAGATTCTTTTATTTTTCTCACTTTTCTTTGAGATAAATATAAAAATTATTTTTCCATTTTTTCATAAATAATATTTTTTCACACTAATTAAAACTTTATTGTTAAAAATAAGGACGACAAAAAGAAGTTAACTATTTAAAATAAATTTGTCCTTCTTCCATCACTGACTGAAGTCAAAACGACACTGAACAGTTGAATGAATCTAAAACAACTGAAAACCAAGTTAGTATATCAATACACATATACAGAGAAAAACAGAATAATAATATGGAGAACTTTTAACCAACTTCGCTATCCAAGAGCGCATAAAATTCTACAAGTCAAACATTATCCAACTCTCATGGTTTTCTTTTTTTATATATAAAATGTAATATACATATCGGTATTATTTGCACACGCGAAAAATTCTGCAAAAAGAGAGTGTTATTATTTGGATTTTTTTTTATTGTTGCATTTCTCGTTTGCGAATTGAACTCTTCTCCATTTCAAATTATGTTGGTTTATTGATGCTGATGATGATGTTGATGATGATGATCGTCAATATGACGATGATTTTCGTCTTTTTTAATTTTTTATGCCTTGTACATTGTTGACAATTTCAATTGTTACAATACGTACTCAATTTTTTCTTTAATCGAATTTAATTTATTAATTATGTAACATGTATAAAAGTAGATTTTTTGGTTGTTTTTTTTATAGAAATCTGTTTTTTTCCGTTGAGTATTTATTTGAATTAAGAAACAAACGATTTAAAGATTTATATTGTATTCTGTTCTTTGGTCTTTTACATAACGAAAAAGCTTTTTTATTTTAAAATGTGAAAAATATAATTTGGTTTTTATGTAAATAAAACTTTATTGATTTGCAATATTAAGTTGAAGGTCATATAAAATTAATCGAATCTATAATATGGTAAAAAAATTTATAAATAAAATTTTTAATTAACATTCGTTAATACATGTTTTAATGTAGTTCTAAATAAGTTTCTTGTTTGATGAAATTATTTTGTTATTTAATTATAGAATTGTAATAAGACTCTGTTGATCAGAATCGCGTACATAATTCTACTTTGTCTTATTATATATATTATTGCAACTATCTACAATAAAAAAAATTCCTGTTCAATAAAAATATGTTTTTAAATATATCAAAATTTAATGGGCAACTAAAAAAATTGTTTACTTAAATTTTTTTAAGGTCAAACTGGGGTCTTATTATTATTATTTATATATAATCAATACATCACTAAATAAATATCTATATATATATATATATATATATTATTTCTCTTATAATTGCTTGAAGCATTATTCATGTTTTTAAGTACATATATACATTATATGCGCTCTCGTATACTATAAATATAATTATAAATATAAATGTGAACGAATATTATCTGTAAATATACGCGTTTTGTGAAATTTTATATTTGTAATGGTTATAAACTCAAATAACAGCTAGAGGTTAAAATGAGATATGCCAACTTTGTGGTACGTACCCTTAAGGTATTATTAACCTAACTTTAGGTTCTATGAAAGCTGTATTTCTCTCTCACTCTCTCTTTTTATATTTATTTATTTCTCTATTTTATTTTCTATGTATAGAAAATTTGGTTTTTTTAAATGAATAAATGTGCGCAAAGCACAAAAGGAAAATTTTTGCCAAAAGGTTTGCTTTAGGACTTTAGTAACTCAGTATAAATTATATATATATATATTGCAAAAGAAAACCTTAAATTAAATATGAGATTGCCAAAATTATTCTTCTCCATATTTTTATTTTTTCTCTTTACTTTTCGTCATTTAAATTACAAAAAAAAAAATAATGAAAAAAAAAGGATTTATGTAAAAAAAATTGTATTTTTTTAATAAAAAAATCTACATTATTCTTTTTTTCAACGAGCTCAAAAAGCAGTAGTAAAACAATAATTCATATAACACAGCAAATATTTACCAAAATCCATTAATTTTCTATGAAATATATTTACAATGTAAACAGAAGAGCAAAGAAGCAAAAAAGGAAAGGAAAAAAAAAATGAAAAAACGAAGAAAAAAATTTCCCATTTTATATTATCTGAATAAAGCTAAAATACCAGAGGCTAGTCTGCTCCATACAGAATTTTATACGATATGGCCCTAAAGGTATAGTCAGATGAATATACAGAAGTGAGTTTCCTCAGAGCTTGGTTTGAATCGGAAAGAAAATATACATATACAATACACATACTCTATTTTATATTGTAGTGAAACCAGAACTTCGTATATTATTTATATATATATATACATATCCATATAATATATAGATATATAGCTGGAAGGACGGACGTTCATCAGAAAAACGCGAAATATTTCCTACATTTTATTTTCCTTCAGGCATATTTTAAAGTTAAAGTATTTTACTGATGTACGAAAAGAGAGGGTGGTGGTTTGTATATATATTTTTATATATCTTAAGTTATTCAAATATTTACCTGTGAAAAAGTATTCGTTTTCAGTTATAGAAGGATGATGATGACGCCATTGTTTCTGTATTATATTTATATATATAAATATATAATGAAACGATGGATTTTATTAATTAAAAACTTTCGTATATTCTTATGTATATATGTATATATATATATATAATATTATATAGAATTGCCTTTAATATATATAAAATATTATAAAACTTGACTGACAATTAATAAAATATTTGATTTTTGTTGGTTGAAATTTTTCAGTATAAGACAAAAGGTGCTTTAGCTTAAGGGTTTCGTTTGTTTGTTTACAAAAGTATATACCTACACATAAATATAATAAATGAATATATATATATATATATATATATATATATATATATACCATGTACAGGGCAAAGAAGCGACATCAAAAAACAAAAAATTTCAATTATTGATAAGAAATATTTTTTTAAAGATCTGTGCAATTGATTGTAAATACAAAATAATTTAAATATTAATATTTGTTGAATATTTGTTGAAATGTATAAAATTTTGATTATTACAGAAACAAAAACATACTATAATTATGAAGATAAAATGTTTAAATCTTGAATTTAACAATAAATGAAACTAAATATTCAATTCCTATTCACAAACTGAATTTCTTTGCTATCGTTATGAAAAATATACAATGTATATAATGTTCATTATTGAATAATTTTTTTTTTACTTTTCTATTTTTCTCATATACACTTTTTCAATAATCATAATATTTACCTTTTCTTTCCTTCTTATTTTAGCTGGAACTCTCTTTTTGTGCGTGTATGTATCAAATTTTTGTATTCCTTCTTCTGGGTATTATGTGTCGTTAAAAATCATCAAGTTCAATATTATAATAAACTCTGGATTGGTGTACCCTTAGGTTAGGGGAACCTTAGTTTTTGTATATATATAAATATACATAAAATATAATAATAATTTCCATAAAAATCGCCTTCGGCTTCTTACTTAAATTTTCACATAAATATACACGTTATAAAACTTGAAAATGTAATAAAATTACTTTTGTTCGACTTTTTTTAAATGCCTTTATTTTTATACACACATTTTTTTACTTGTTTTTAGATTGTTTTATTTTTATTACATAAACACAAATAAAAAACAAGAAAAAGTGTGCAACAAGAAAAGTCCTTTTAAAAGTCATTATCTGAATATGAATACATATATAATGTAACTATACTCAGGCTAAAATTGATTTGTTTTTATATTTCAGTTAGATGAAATTATATTTATATTTCCTCTGATATATTTCATCAATTTATATCTATTTCACACAATAATTAATATAGTAAACCGAATTACTATTGTATGCAAACATTACAAAATTATGATTTACTTAATATGATGATGATTTTATTAAGTTTTTGATTAAAATCCAGGGCAGTTATTCACTGTTAATAATCTGCGTTATAACAAGTTATGTTATTTTTTTATATTCTTCATAAAATTACCATATTTTTAATATTCCACTGAGATTTTGATGATGTGGATTATTTTTATATTATATGTGGTTACTATATATATGTGGTTACTATATACCTACAAAAATATAATATAGTTTTTCTTTTCAAATTTTCATAAAATGTCCTGAGGTACAGCAAAAATATTCACCAGAGTACACTATATCAAAAATCAAAAAGCAAAGGAGATAAAACAAAAATAAAAATTATATACAAAAAATAAAAGCAACAAAAATTACAAAATAAATAAAATTTGAAAATTTAAATAATATTTTATGTATTATTTTAAAGTTTTTTGTTAATTTTGAATTGTATTTATAGGTATATAAGTTATAAGATTATATTTTATGTATAAAGACAGATATTTTTATTGGTTAGTGTTTTTTAGTGTGACAATAAAAAATCATCTATATTTTTGGTAATTGTTATATTTGAACACATAATTTTCATGTTTAAGTATACCAGTGCAAAACAATATTTCAGAGTCAAAAACAGTATTAATAAAAGAATCGCGATATGGTAACGCTTCAAGGCTTTATAAGTATTATCCGCAAAAATTTCAGATTAATTTTGAATTTTATCTGTTTCTTTTTATTGGTCTCCGGGCAATAGTTAGTGTATTTATACATACATTCATTCAAATATACGTAAGTTCGAATTGCCAACAGCATAAAAGAGATTGCTAAAGGGTTTCATTTAATATTCCAAACTTGAAATCCATCGTTCGTTTTTTTAAAAAAAGTTTTTTTTAAAATATTTTTTAATATCCTCAAGCAACTATAATGTTCAAGAAAATTTTATATATAAAAAAAATAGGTTCATGTATTTTCGTTTATATTCTTATATTTTAGACATAATTGAATTTAGGGGCTTTACACTTAAATGCGTCATTATTAATTTTCAATATTTTTATTTATATTTAGGTACATACATCTAAATTATTTTATTAAAATGTGTTATATTTAGCAAAGTTTTGAAAATAATTCTTATAATAATTTTTTTCTGTAACGACTTTTACTGACGACGCCTTTAGCTACATATGGATATATTTGTCAACTTATAGAAAATATAATATGAAATTGAATTTTATTTCGTTCTAATTTCCACATCTTAATCGTTTTCAATACTTATTATGGCATAATTTTTTATTTGCTTATACATAAATACATACATATATAAATACCAGAAAATATGATTGAATGCAACTATTTACAAAACCAAATTTTCATAAATAAAATTTCACATAAAACTCATTGAAATTTATTTTTTTGTAGAAATTATAGATGTAATTTACAGTCAATTGCAGCCTTTTATAAATCACGACATTTAAAATGAGGAAAAAAATACCTACTAAAAAAAATTTCTGATAATTTCAAAGCACTAAAATAAATTTTTAAATTCAACAGAATTTCTTCAACAAATATATAATTTATGAATTGTTGTATACTTACGGATTAATTTTAATATATATAACTTTTTTTAAATATAATGAAAATTAAGTCTTCATAAAAATTAATTTATTAATTAAATATGACCATTAAAATATTTTATTTAAGATATAAATAAATATATGCTTAATGGTAATGAAATTTAGTCATGTGCAGATTTTATCAGTTTGTATATACATAAACGTACATACATGTATTTTATTGGATTTTAAGTTGTAAATTTAAATTTAGAATTAATTTAGAATATAAAAAAAATCCCAAATTTTCGTTAGCCTTGAACAAAATAATGCAAAAAGCGATTATTTATATTTTACCCAAAATATTGACATAACATTGAACTTGACATTCAAGTTCTAAGAAAATATTCTTTACAAATGTTTTTATATTTGAATGTTTTTTATTATCTTTCATTTGTTTGTATCCGCGTAACACAAATTAAAATTTCAATTTTAAAATTATCATTCGTTTGTTTTTTTTATTCGTTTCTTTAATGTTTGGTATTTTTTTCAATTTAATTTAATATATTTTTTTATTTTTTTTTTGACACAATTAGGAATGCGCATAATATTTAATTAATAATTAAACTAATAAATTTAAAAAATTGTCATTTAATAAAATATAATTTAAGAATTAAGTCACAAGTGTAATACAATATTTAAAGGCTAAAAAATTTATCGTTTATATTACAAATATTTAATCTATAGAGTTCAACATATGTATTTGAGTCACATGAGCAATTATTTTAATTAAATGTTGACATTTGGAAATAAATCGAGTTAAATTGTTTTTTGTTTTGTAAATTAAATAAATTTCAAAACAAAAATAATGATTCAAGATTAATTCACCACATTTTTCAACAAGTAGACATAAAGTAAATACGGAATTAGTTGAAGTTCATAAAACCCGTAACTGTAAAGATCCTCGTTATAAAAAACTACAGAATAACGCAAAAAAAATTTACACTTTTAAATTACGCAAATGAAAATTTAATCAAAATTTAGTAACTAATCAATTCTAATTGTATTATTAAATTATAATTGTTATATTAACCTTAAATGTTTGCTTATATTTTGCTATTAATTCGTGATTCCCCTGTTTTCAAATCTTACATTTTTAATTGAGACCACTTGGTCAAATGTCAATTAAATTCACGTGCGTAAAAATAATTTATATAATGTTTTTTTTTTTCAATATTATTATTATTATTATAAAAAATAATATAATTACATAGTTAATATAGTTACATATTTTTGTCAGCATACACACTCTCAAAATTTATTTCTTTGGTTAAATTTGTATAATAAATTAAAATGCAAAATGGATATTTTTGTGTCTTAATAATTAAATGTAATTTATATAAAAAAACAGAACAAAGAAATTAAAGAAAATAAAATAAAATACATTAAAACAGATTATATTTGCAGCAATTTCTATTCAGCTCCCGACATCGACGAATCAGCTCAGACCAGAACACAGCACACATCCCCATTAATACAATCAGTTGCTGGTTTTTGTAAATTTTCATTACAGTGTGACATACATTCTCCTAAGTGTTCACTACATGGAGCACTTCTTACTGGCACTTAATTAAAAATAAGAGAGAAAACAAACTAATTAATTGTTTTGTTGTTGAACATAAAATATTACAAGAAAGATTACGCAAAATTTTTTGCTTATAAATAATAATGCCTCTTTGACCTAAGACAAAGACGACTTTTTTATTTATCAATTTTCTTAAAACTAAATAATTTCATGTTCATGTATTAATAATAATATAATTAATACTAAGCATTGCAATAATGTTATTACAAATTTCTTTTAAAATTTCCTTTTGATTTTTTTAGTCATTTTATTGTTACACAATTATTTTATTGTTGCTATATTAAATTATTGTTTACAAAATTAACGTATTTTTATAAAAATATGTATACTTACATTCATAGCAGCATTCAACCCCGAGATGTTGATTTATTGGGCATAAGCCACTTCGACTTGTTAAATAAGTACAATCTGATTTATTAACGCAAATTCCACCTGTCAGTGCGCATGACCTTTCATTATCATAGATTTTTATTCCGCCATAGTATTTTACTAAAAAAATACAAAAATAAAAGTTTTAAATAATGTATCATCTTTCTTAGGCTTCTATGTATTATTATATAGAATGGATTTGAGAGGATTACAATTATTATTTAGTATATATTATCTATACAACTATTGTTAATTACGGAACTTATTTAACAAACCATACATCATTTTTGCTATTATTATAACAATACTTATTCTTTTATGTTAATTATTTCAATATGTATTTTTTAATTAAAATATTGGTATTGCTTTCTGGTCCTATATTGTAAGTTCATACTTAAAATTTACTTAATTGACTGAAGAAATATGTGAATTAAAAAGCATCTGCACAATGACATTAATATTTAACCAAATTGTTGTAAAATGATCAAATCGCATTTTTCGATTTATTTTTTAAACAGAGAAAAAATACTATTATTATGTACATGCGTCTTTTACTGGTTGCAATATTTTTTATGTTTGTTTTTAAAACACGTCATTTTAATTTGCGCAGTTATTAAAAGTGATTAATATGACAAGAAATGGAAAGAATTATTTTAAGAGAGGAACAAAAAAATATACAATAATATGTAAACAATAATGCAGATTACAGATTATTTGGGTTAGTAGATTTGTTTTCTTTTTATGAAATAATATTGGTTGAGTGGAGGCGCCTATTTTTTTCTTTTTAATATGATTTTTTTCTAACGACTCTAAATTTATTTAACCTTGATTTTTATATATAAATGTTTTTAATAATGATAAGAAACAGTTCAATCAATTTTATAAATTTTTTTAAATTTTTACTTTCTATATAAATTAAAAAAGCACAGTTTAACTATATAGTATGCGATTAAATAGCAATATAAAATAACACAGATTAAAGGTTAAAAAGTTAAAAAAAAAATTTAACATAAATAGCGATGAGTAATTTTTATAAAAGATTCTGGTGTCTGGTCAAATAGATAATTTATTGAATTTTGGTTGAGTTTCTTTTTTTATTAAAAGAATATCATTATTGTGGTAAATAATATTTTTTATTAATTTAGTTCAAGGACATTTTTTGAATTATGTAATCTGTATAAAATATATTTTGCTTTAGTAGTATGATCGCAATATTTATTATTGCGATGGCTATTAACAATAATAAAAATTATTCTAGTAAAAAAACTTTCATTTTCAATTTTCATATTGTTATATTGCATCATTTAAAATGTATATCCATATTTAAATGCGTCATCTGTATTTAAATTCATTTCTACTTTTAACAATAATAATAGTGTTTATAAAATACGTTAAAGTTTTTCAGTAAAGCATTTGATGGAAATTTCTTATATATTTTATAATTTAAGAGGATTTTTTCTTTCAAAAATATACAATGCTAAAAAGGTGCGTTTTTATACTTGAAAATAAATTCTTTTGTTGAAATGAAATATTTAATGTTGTGTACCATGAGATACATATATAGAGTCTTCAGGTACAAATTTTTGGTATGTTATTATGAAGCGCATTTGGGAGTTACAATAAAATTATATAAATTTTAAAATTAATGGAGAGGATTATTTTTCAAAGTTCAATAAAATTATGATTTTTTCGTTTAAACTTTAAAACAAAAATAATTTTTCCTTTATAATACAAAGCATTGTTGTTATATAATAATAACTAATTGATATGTTTTACTTGTTTCATTGTCATCAATTTCATCTGCGATCACAAATACAAAAATTAACAAACTAACTATCACCGATACACTTAAGTTGGCTTTCATTTTTATTTGAATTATTTTAATCTTTATGCTGGCCCCTGTTTATTTTTTATTTTTTAATCATACAATAATAGCCAAAAAATTTCTCAACAAAAAAACTTCACTTTTTATGATTTTTTAGTTAAAAAGTACTTATTTTATTCAATTGCTGATGCACACTAGTTCAATATTTCGCAACGACTGAGTAAATGAAGTCAATCAATTGCTTTTATACAAAAAAAAAGTGGACAGACAGACATAAACTGATGATCTTTTTTTTTATTATTATTATTTTTTATATTCTAGTGGTGGCAAATGAGTGAAGTATTTTTATTCTTGTTTTTACTGATTGATGACGATACGATCTTTTTTTGTTTTTCGTGCTTTAATTTAAAAAATTAGAAATTTATATTATGCTTGTTGTTTCATCACGAGTAAAATTTAAGCAGAAAAAAAAAGAATTGATAAAAAGAATTGCGTACTAATTAATTAATCTAAAAAATATTTATTTATTTTTTATTACAATTTTTTTTTGGACAATATGCGATGATGTCTTTTTTTATAAATTATCAACAATAAATATTTTTTAAAAGAACATATATTATTCGGCTCAACATTTTCAAAAATTAATAAAAAAATAAATTAATTCGATGAACTTCCTTTCGGATAAAATAAAAATATACAATAAAAGAATTTTAATATTGTTTGGTAAAACGAGTTTTATTTTTTTTATTATGTCTGAAAATGCACAATGAAAAAAGATAAGTCTACACAAAAACAAAGAAAACAATATATTTAATATTTCTTGAACAATTATATTTTCATGTTTAACAAAATTTCACATCATTACATTAAAAATTTGATTTTAACGCCTATCAGCCTTTTGTCCACGTTTACCAGCGAACAAATGTTTGGGCTTTTTGTCTCCAATAAAACGATCAGCTTCACCTTTAAGACACATCCTTTTCACTTTATTTGCTATGTTCTTATTTGCCATTATCTTAAGTTTCTTTTTCATCTATAATTAATGTGTTTAATTAATAAGAAACCATTTATATATAAGTATAAATTTAAAACTTACAATAACATCTTTTACACCTTGATGATCACGGGGAAGTGCACGTTTAAGCTGTTGCCCTGTTGAACGAACAATAGCAGTATATTCTCTATTCTTCGCACCGAAGGGATGTGGAGCAGCAACTGGTACCAAACTACGTCGTGTATCAATAACATTCTTCGTAAAGTTAGCTGTTTTCGTATCTGACATATCAACACCAAGATTTTCCATTGTTGTTTTAAGTTTTTTGACATTACGATCTTTAACTCGAGGTAGTTTAGTTCTGGGAATAACTGATTTATTTTTTTTACTATCAAGTCTACGATTGTCGCGGAGCATAAATCTTTTCAATCGTATTTGGCTAGCAATTGCTCGTATTTCTTTCATTGTGTCGTCTAAAGTCATATTAGGAATAGCATAAAAGCCAGCTTCCTCACGAAGACCCTCTTCGCGTTCAAGTTCTTCAAGTTTCTATTTAAAAACAATATTAAGGATTTGATTTTTAGTTCATTATTTACGTATAAGAATGAAAATGAATTTAAATATAAAAACAAACACGAAAAACTTACATCAAAAATATCGGGATCAATATAATCTGCAATATTATGTCCTTCCAGAAATTCAGGTATAGCATCATATCTTTCTTCTTCTGATATTGTAACATAATTCTTTTTATAATCCAAAATATAATCATCACCCATCTCCTGTTCAATTTCAGCTTCCAATTTACGACGTTCCTTTTTATCTGCATTTGCAGATTTCTTTTCCAAAACACTTTCAGGTATACAAGGTGGACGTACCTTGTTATCACGTTCTTTAGGAAGAGCAACATGTAGTCGATTCAATATTCCATCAACTTTTTTTGTTCTCATTTTTTGATCAACACGATAACATAATAATCTCTCACATGCTTCATTTTTAACCTCAGAAACACCTTCTTCATTAATTGTTGACATTTTTAATACAGGAATAGCTTTATCTTCTTCAATTTTAGCAATTATAGCACGTCGATCTGGATCTAAATCTTCAACACTACATATATCAATTTTATTTAGTACAACCATAAGTGGCTTATTAGTGAAGAGTGGTTTGATGCTATCAAATAATTGAACCTGGAAAATGGAAAAGAAATTTAATAAAAGAATTAGTTTATAAATTGTAAACAAATTTTTTTACTTGCTCATCTAAAGTATGACCGCACTGTTCTGATATATCCATAATATAAAGGACACAAGCTCTTAAATGTGCTAGTGCAGTTATAGCCTGCATTTCAATAACATTTCTTTCTTCCAAAGGATGATCTAAAATTCCAGGTGTATCAATCACTTGCCATCTAAGGTATTTATAATCAGTGTGTCCAA
Source organism: Pedicia rivosa (assembly GCA_963082725.1). Lineage (NCBI taxonomy): Eukaryota > Metazoa > Arthropoda > Insecta > Diptera > Pediciidae > Pedicia > Pedicia rivosa. The sequence continues at coordinate 621,626 of OY720155.1, forward strand.
CATAAAGACTCTTCGTTGTAAATGCATACGGTTGAACTTCAACATCTGCTCTTGTAATTTTGTTTATAAAACTAGATTTACCAACGTTTGGAAAACCACATATAATAATTGTTCTAGTATATGGGTCTATGGATGGTAAACGCGATAAATGTTGACGAACTTGCTCCAAATATGTTAAATTGGCTCCTTGACGTTTTAAAATTGTTGCCATACGTCCAAGAGCAGCTTTTTTCAGTTGTTTGCATCGATAAAGAGAATCTCCATATTTAAGAAGTCGAACATAATCTTTAGAAACACTGGAAACCAAAAATTTGTTTGCATTAATTTCACAATTGAATGAAATAGTAATTTATCGTACTTATCAACGAGATGTCTAGCAGTGTTTAATTGACCTAACGCCAATTTGTAATGATCTTTATCGTATAATACGTTCATTAAATCAGCATAAAATGGATGCACATCGTCCAGTTTTGGAAAATCTTGAATTATTTGTGTTAAACGGTCGTGAAACGATTGTTGGGAAAACTTGACTTTTCTCGTGTAGAAAGCACGAATTCTTGATATTTTGTATCCTTTGTGAACTACTGTTGGTGTCTTACGTTGAGTTTTTGATAACATAATATCAATAAAGTCCTAAAAAAAAGTTTGGTTAGGAATTATAGTATATAAACAACTATTGATCTTTTTTACCTTGGCTGGCGGAACCACCATAATCTTTTTGAAGTTATATAAACTCATTTTAAAGTTTAATTTTTATTAATTAACTTTAAAATTGAAAATTGAAAAATTCTTGCTTAATAACACGTTGTTGGTGTCAATGAGCAAGATATGAAGAAAGATTATTTTTGGTTTTGGTTTTAAGTTGGTAACAGACTTTTCTAAGTATTTTTTCAGATGTAGGTTGGCAGTTTGGCACAAAAGACTAAAAAGACACTGAACTGAAAACAAGACCTTGAACTGACATTGAGTCTTTTCGTTGCAAACTCGCCAGGATTTATACAGTAAATTTGAAATATGTAGAATATAAATATAAACGTCGTTTAGGCGCCCCGCGAATAGTTTTTTTTCTAAATTTAAATTGTGATTAATGTTCAAAAATAATGAAAAAACTTTTATTTATTTTTTAAGCATTTTTTATTTAAATACTTAATTGGACGGATGATTTACAGAATAATACAAAAAAAAATATACCAACATAAATCTTCCAATTTTATTAAGTTTTAAAAAAGTACAGGCACTAAACTATAATTTTTTTTTAATTTATTATAATTTTACAAAATTCTAGAGATTCATTAATCAAAATTTTCATATAAATGAAAATGAATCTGTGAAACAATGTCGATAATAATTTAAAAAAAACTTATTAATGGAAGACACATTTGTTGTTTATTATGAAAATATTCTTAAAATTCTTGTTTGTTTTTAATTAGAAAGAAAAAACCCAGTTGCAATTTCAAAATATTTTTGTGTTTTATATATGTATAGAAAATGAAAGCGTATGATTGCTGCTGGAAAGCCCACCACCCGAATTTTTAGTATGATAATGAGTTTATACAGAGAGCATTTTACTGCGGAAACCAAAAAGGACTCGTAATTAAAAAGGAATCCTTTTTTATTTTCAACTCTCTGTGATATTAAAAGGCAAATACATATATTTAATTGCCTGATAATATCGAGTTTGTTTTTATTAATCTAAACTTAAAAATATGGTTAGTGTTTTATTTAAAACACTAGACTTCGTTGTTTTCTAATTATTTTTTTTTTATTTTTTTTTAATTTTTATTTTATTGTTATTCGTTGTAAATATTATTTTATATTTTTATTAATTATTTCTGTTATGACAGAATATTATAAAAGCTAGCGCTAATATCACGTCTGATAAAGTTATTTCTTTTGCTAGTTTACGGTTGCAATTATAGCGCCACTTTTTCAAAACTATTACAATAAGAAAATGGAGTATATTTATGAAGTTGCACCATTATTAATTATGAATTTTTTTTTTTGATTTCAGAATTATTTTTTTATTACAAACTTTTTTATTTTTTTTGGTCATTAAATGGCGACTATTATTAGCACTTTAAATATTAAATATTTAATTAGATTTTTTTTTTTGGAAAATGATTTTTAATAATTTTAATTTTTTTTAAATGTTCTTTTCGAATCACTAGTTTTGAACACTTATTTATTATAATATATTTATATATATATATATATATATATACATATATATATATATATAATAATTAGCTGCTATGCGAGAAGGCAGTGTTAGTATATGGTCCACTGTAAATGGAACTTCCTGAATTTGACACAGTCTTTCCACGTCGTCTTGTCATTATTATTAAGACAGCAGCAACAACTGCTAACATTAATATAAGACCAGCTACTGCTATCGCTATGGCGAAATTACGTTGAGATACACAAATTGCGTCATCGGGTGTCTAAAAATAATAAGTTTTTTTTAAACAAAAAACACTTGTGATATTCTTTGTGGTTGCATGTGATAAAACCTTTTCCTTGAAGACAGCTCCCTCGTCACCTTCAATGATCTCAGCATTTTCATTTACATAAAGACCAGAATATACTTCAATAGTAGCTGGATGACCTTCATCAGTGGTCTCATCTGCAGACACATCACGCTTTGACCGATTTTTTTTACATGTTGGTGCCTGAAGGAATTTATAAAAAGTTATTTTTCAAAATATTGATTTCCCTATATATTTTATTATCTTTAATTACTTTATGACACTGAGGATCCAGTAGTGCACATAATTGTACATTGCATTGATAATATACAGATGCAGTATATGGAAATTTATGTGCAGGAAATGATACAGTCGCTTTTGTCCGATCATTTGTGTAATTAAATTGACCCATTATTTCACCATCAAGGGGACACCTGTAATAATCAATTTCTTTTTTGTTATTGCCTGTTTATACTAAAATAATATGTTTGATAAAACTTAAGCGAAAATTAATGGTGTTAACTCTTTGTTTGATCTTGGATTGTTTAATTAACACAAAAAAATATATTGTCAATATTTAATTGATTTTCTCATGGAAAGATTTCAAACAGAATTCTTGTTAAATAACATACTGAAGTAATATTTGTTTAAAAATAATAGAATATAATGCTCACCCATCTTTGTTAACTAATTTTTGTTCACCCCAACCAAGTCCATCTCTAACAACACAATCAGTTACATGAAGTCCGTAAATATCCTGTTTATCAATGTTAACAACTAACGAAAGAGGATCACCAATCTTTACATTTTCGGCTATAATTTCACCAGAATATATTTTCATATGACATCCTGGCATAGGAATCTCATTTTCTGTCGATGTTGAATCACTATTACAATATAAGAAATTATAATATTATAATATAATTGTTTCCTGAATACAACAATATAAACAATATCCGCATAAATACTTTGTAGTATGTACCTTTTGTATAGTCCTCTACCATGATGACGTCGATCATTTCCATTCTCCTCATCAGCAATAAATGCTTGTGGAGAATATTCATGTTTAGTATTTAAAATATTTGTTGGCATTTTAGCAGCAGCTTCACGACTTTTATATCTGCATCTAACATGATATCCTCTTCCTAAATCGGTTACAAGTTTCAAATGTGGCTGAAGTACAAGTGTATTGAAAAATTCAATACCGCCGTCATCCTATCATAAAAAAAAACGTTTTTTTATTCAAATGAAATTTTGTGTTTTATAAAAATTATAATAATATTATTGGATGTTGCCGCTTCTCCTTTAAACAGTAAATTAAATATGAAGAATAATACAAATAAGAATAACAAATAAGTATACAACTTTTCCATAATTGGATGTAATCAAGGTAGAAAAGAACCCACGTTAATTTTGTAAAATTTTTTTAATGGATGTCAATCTTCTCTTTTTAGAAATCAAAAATATAATAAAACATTATTCTTTTTTTGAAAATATTTTAATGAATTAACATTTATACAGAAGAAAAATGCGTCGACGATCGTGCAAAATAAAGAACACAAATAAATAAAAATTTCTTTTGAATAATTTTGTATCCATGGGCCAACAATGTGGGTGAAGGGGCTATTATAATCCTGAGAGAGTAGGTACATACTTTAAAGAGTGTGTAAAAGAGTTCAATAACTTCAAGTTCAATGTAAAATTGATGTTATACGCTTTTAAAAATATGCAGAGATGGACTATACCATTTATATCAATAAATATTTATGGCCAAGGATATGAAATATAAAACATTACAAATACATAACATAACAAATAAGACATATTTCTACTCATTTTTTAATTTTGTTTTACAATTAATTATTAAGTTGTATTAAGTAAATTTTCAAATTTTGTTGATTAAGTTGAAAAATAAATAAAACGTGATGATTAAACGTTAAGTTATACCTGAACATTCTGAGAATGTAGAAACATATAATTTTTTTTACATTTTTTAAATTTGCCTTTAAATGTGTAATATTGTTATTTCTTCTTTAAATATTTATCAGTATGGAATCAGTATGTAAGGACAGTATATGATGCATGCTACTAAATTATTCTCATTTTTATACATTTATACACCGATATTCACGATGTAATCTATATTATCGGCTTAAATTAAATAAATCTTGAGATGCTCTGTTATTCTATAAATTATATTATAATACATAACTACATACCTTAAAATATGAAAGATTTAATTTGTTTAATTAATCATAAAAAGATTAATGAAATTATATTGTCTGTCCCGAAAAATAAATAGAAGTAAAAATATGTCTGGGCAGGTTAAAAAAAAAATATATATATATGGATGTATTATATATATTCTATATGGATGTGGAAATATTTACGCATATATAGTAGCGATTTAAAAGTATTATATTTTGGGCAATTAACTAAAGTTAATTAAAAATTTAAATGTATATAATAATAATTCAATAATAATATGTAAGATTTCTCATGAGACAGTTTTATACATACAGATTAAAATCTTCGGCGTGTAAAGTTGTACTTTAAAGTTAACATCATAACTTATTATATTATATATATGCACTAAATACTTATAGGAAATTTTATTCCAATATGTAAGAAAATAACAAATCAAATTAAAAACGAAAATTAATATTTTCATCACGCAATTGTAAAATGTATGCACAAAAAGACACTCAAATATTCAATCGTCCAGTTTAAGATATACGGATACGAATTTTTGTTAACATCCTGTATTACAGGCTCTGAATATATAATTATAAAAAATGTATAAAAGCATCTCCATGACAAATAAAATAAAATCAAAGTCGTGAATAAGTTATTCCAAGTTAACACAAACGGAAACCACTTAATTTTTGCATCTTTTTTAACTGCAATAATTTATCTTAATTAAATTGACAAATAGAAATATCAAATAGAAAAAATATATTATTCATTGGCTTAGGAAAAAAAAAATTATATAATTTTTACAATTATAGAATCTTATTTTTCATCAAATAATATTTTTATTTTTTTATAAAAAATATTTGTTTACATTTTCAAATTTATAAAATTATTATAAAAACTATTTCAGTATAAAATATAATTTAAGTGAAGTTAATTCCACTAATGAAATATTTTTCTTTATAATTTAAAAATCAAAAAACAGATTATCGATAAAAAAAATGACGTCATTGACAAGAGTGGGAAGTTGGGTAAATAATATTTCTTTCATCTGCAGTTATACTTTTCTACCATCACATCATCAAGAAAACATTATTAAAATCATCGCCATTTCTCGTCTTTATTATTATAGCATAGTGTGAGTATATCATTGTAATTGCACTCATTTATGTTTGAATTGTTGTGTTTCTTAAGTTAGTCAAGACGACCTTAGTGTTGTTGGCTGAATAAAACTTGAAGTCTGAATATTTATAGGATTTACAAGAATTCTGATACTTTTAATCTTACATAGTGTTTTTTTTAGATTATCATGATGAATTCATTCCTCTTGAAATTCTGTGTGTATTTAAATTATTAAAAAATTGTTTAGTTAAGTTTTTCTTGTTATTTATAATATTTTAATAAAAAACCAATGTCGTCATCTTTTACCACAAATAGATATTTAATTAATTTTTATTGTATACCACAATACGACTTTGCTTGAGTATTGTTTCTTACATTATAAAAAGAATATATATTAATTCGGAAATTTGTTTTTAAGATTTTAAAAGTTTTATTAAAAGTGCTTTATCACATATAATTATATTAGATAGGTATATACATAATATTTAAATAAAATAGCAGCATGAATTTCGGATGATTGTTTGATTTATGCCATTAGTAGCTTAGTATGTGTATGCAAGTGTATATTTACGTCACCGCTGCGTAATATTTTTTAAATTTATTTAATTTTGGTATTTTAAACCGAAAAAACTAAAAAAAATTTCACTTTTCATATGGGAATGTCAAATTACCGTCTCAAAAGTAAGAACACACAGCATACACACACAAAAACAAGTTAAACAAGAGATACATAAGAATGGTATATAATAATAAGGTGGTTGGTTAACTTCTTACTTTTTTACTTTAAAAAAGAATAAAGAAAATTTTGCTCCATGGATCATAATAATGAACAAAAAAATGAATATCAGCAGAATGTCCAGTTTTCAATTCTTATTCATCACCCTGTTATGCATATAATATATGTATATAGATATACATTGTATATGCATATCTAAGTGTGTGTGTGTGTATATATTTTATTTTGTTTCATCTCGTCGCCATTTATATTTTCTCAGAAGTTGAATTTTTTTTATAGTATTTCTTCTGTTCGTCTTCGTTTCGGTGCATGCTGCGCAAATTTCTCTTTTTTTTTAAATTTTCTTTTCAAAAACAAAAAAAAAATTAACATAAAAGTCAACCTGGCGCACTGAACTCTAAGGCTAATTCGTAAGAAGTGTAGTATGGTTTGTAATATCACCACTAAACTAAAATTCTGTTCTTCAACATTAAGGTACCGAATATTTTCGTTTATATTTTATTTCTTAATTTTAAGATGGCTTTAATGAGAAAAGAAGAAAAACGCGTTTAATTTAATGATCCTCAATTAATTTTGTTTCGGTTTTGTAAAATCAAATAAAGAAAAAAACAGAAAACGTGGAAAGAGTTTGACTTCCATTACAATACATATAATATTTCAATGAAATATTGTAGCTATATTTATCAAATTTATACACTATTTAACTATCAGTTTCAGTCTTGCATGAATAACTTTTTCTTGAATCTGAAAAATTCTATTAATTTGAATATTTTTATTAATAAATTGAGAGAAAATCTATAAAATTTCTGGTTATCAAAACGAACAGTACAATTTTCGATTTATAATATTATTTGATCATATTAAATAATATTTTAAAAACAATAATTATAATTTCGTTATAAATTTACATACACATACTATAAGATATGATATCAAGATTTTATAAATTTACGAAAAACCACACAGTTTCTATACATACGACCTTGTCCGTATCTTAAATTATATTTTCAACCCACAATAGTAAAAACGACTATAATCGATTCGATTACATAAATAATGAAAATCATTTAAATATACATCGCAGAAGAAGAACATATAAGAGAAGATTTTCAATAAACAATCAAAAAACACAAAATGCAACTACAAAATAATATAAAAGCAGTAGGTTTGAAAGTATAAAAATTGAAAAATAACAACTTAAATGCGCCCACTGAGTTTTATTGTTAATTTTGTGAATATTTTAAGCCTCCTACTTTTTGTTTTTTTTTTTTATAGCAATTTTGTATCAAAATTTCGTTTTATGGTTTTTCTATATAAAAAATTAAATAAAAAACCAAAATAAACAATATTTCAATATTGAGATATTATATGAGGAAACTTATTGAAATGTTGCAAAATATAAATATGAATAAAATTACCGTCTCTTGTGGCATTGTATTACAACTTCGAAGTGGTAATTTGTATTTAAGTGTTCCCTGATGGTTCCTAAAAAAGAAAAAAAAAGTTTTTATTATTTATAAAATTAAACGAAATTGCAAGAATATTAATACATCCTTTGGTTGACAAAGAATTTATTAATTCTAGCCTTAGCTTAAAAATAGTCAATAATTGATCTACATATCCATGACCAAATCAAACATTTATTTTCATAATGAAGTAATTTTATGTTTTCTTTAACAAGTTTGTTTTTTTTTCCAGGATAATTGGATGTATAATGCCAAGTGGATCCGGTTTTAATATGTTTAAGAAATATTTCATTATTTAAGAACTAATATATTGAGTTTGAAATCTTATTTTTAAATCAGTAAAATACCTTTTCAACTTTTGAAATAAAAAAAAAATTAAATTCAATAACATTCGGAATTTTAATAATATACTCAAAATTCAATGTTGCTTGATAAATATTAAAAAATTAATATTTCAATTTCAGTTCAACTGTATATTTTTCTTATTCGATCCAACTATATGGTAATGACACCATGACTATAAATGAAACAAAGAGTGCAAATATGACTCATTAGTCCAAATATCACTTACCTGTATTCATTTAAACACGTAGAATTTTTCGATAATCCCTTTGGATAGATCATTCCACTAAATGATCCTTCGAAATTTATCGGTGCATCTTTAATTGTGATCAACATTAACCCGGATAAACATTGTATTCGAACAGTTGGCTCTTTTGATATCGTAGATGATAGTCCTATTTTATAACAAAAAGAAAGAATGTGAGAATATGTTACAATATCAATAATAACTTTTTACAATTTAAAGTAAATTTAATTCTATCCGATTTGAAATTAAGCTTCATGAAGAAAATGGATCATTCAATTTTAAACTGATATTATTTAGATACAAAGGTATAAATTTTCAAGTAAATTCACTTTATTTTTGTTCATCCGTGATTATTTATTCATTCTACACAATTTATATTTTTATGTATATATATTAGACATGCATATTTCTGTAGATAATTTCAAAGTGCAATGACCTTGGTCTTGCTATTTAAAGTACTTTTTAAAAGTAAAAAAAATGATCAACATAAAAAATAATAAGTTTTTTGTATTGATCGCGATATATTATACATACATATTTATTTGAATAAAAAAAAATACTAAAATATTATTTTTATAAATATGTTTTTTGGGATAATTATTATAGTTAGAGAGCACCATACAAGAAATGCATTGATCAATTTTTAAAATATATTGATACTTACTTATTATTGATTTTATACGCACACAGTTTTCTTTATTTTAACGAAAAGCAAAAAAAACACAATTTGTGAAAAGTTTTAAGTTTTAAAATTGTAAAACTTATAAGAATAAATCGAAAGAGGTTTATTTTCTTATGTAGAAATTTCTTTAAATTTTTTATTTGTTTTTTAAAACTTGTAAGTTAGATTATTTACAAAATGAATATAATTTATTTATGTAAGAAAAAATATTTCTTATATATTTTATACCTTTCCAATTATAGATACTTATTATACATTTTTTGGTGCGGTGTTACTATATATTTGCATACAATATGGCATTTTTTATTCATTCTTTTATATTTTTTTTGCTCAATTTTACAATAAATGTATAAATAATTGTTTTAAAAAAAAAAGAGAAAAGAAAATTAGTAGAAGAAGAAGTAAAGATTTTTGCCTTGTGTGTAATTAATTTGTATTTATTTTGTATAAAGACTTTCGTAAAATATCTATATACAAAAATCGCCATCTGAAGACAAAAGTATATTTCCATCTTACGTGTATGGTGTATGTATATGTACTTTTAAATGATATATTGTAGATATATTTATATATACTTACGGTTTGTGGGTGGAAGCTGAGCACATTGTGTGAAAGTGGCAATTGTCTGAAAAAAAAAAAAATAAAAATAAAAAATGTTGTAAAAAAATTATAAATTACACTATCGTCTTCTTATTGTCTTTATTATAACTAAATGCACATTTATGGTGAGTAACATTATATAATTATTATTCACATACACAAAAAGTATTAATTTCAAAGGCATAGTGTATATGCAAGAACTGACTCTCAGGTGTACTAAACATAATAAATACAATCATTCACACTTCCATTAATAGATTTTAAATATATAAGATCAATCTTGTTAAAACGCATACTTAAAGTCAAAGATTATAATTGCTTTAATATTTAATATATTATTACTAAAAGTAAATAATGCTTAAATACCAACCCGAGTCAAATTTAATCATTTCTTAAATTGTACTCATATTGGTGTATATTGTATAAGATTCAAAATATAAGTCAAACATTCTAAAATTTTGTGTTATATGAAAATAAAAAAAAAAAAAACAAAATTGAAAATACGACATTCAGAAAAATATCTACAATTTTAATTAAACTTTGAATGTTGTCTTGGTGTCCTTGTTGAAATAATATAATATGTTAAGTTCTATATAAATTCAATAGTGTGTAGTATAAATATATGTATTGTAATTGGCTGAAACTTGTAATATTATTCATAAACGTATACGTAATGTTTTTAAAAATTTTGCACAAAGTAATTTACCAACTTGTCATACATGTTTTTTTTTTATTATATTTAAAATGTTATATCCAAATGAAACGACGAGTTACTAAAGTTTTTTGACTTCTGTAATCAGTCTTGAAAGTGTCTAGTAAAAAATAAATCCTTGTTTTAATTATTTTTCTCTACTGTAGTTATACATTAAATATATATAAATATTATGAAAACGATATAATATAAATATGGAAAATATAAATAAATCTATATTATTTGTATATCAATAGACTTCACATGATATTTTATTTACGCAGCAGTTGAAAAGTGCAACAAAATTTTTAATATGCATCTTAAATTTTTTTACAAGAATTACAAGAAAATAATTTTACGATGTTTTCAAAATTTATTATAAAGAATTTGCTTATCTTGATCAAATAGTTACTTTTATTCCGTTTAGAAAAAGAAAAATTATTGAAAACTGTCCGTGTTGATTATAAAATAAAACATAAAAATTTCATATGATTTAGTTAGCATAACAATAAAAAGAAATTAAAAGTCACTCTTTAATTTTCGTTTTTTTCACTCCTTTAATATATTTTTTAATAAGTTTATAATGCTAATTTGGACCATTTCATCGTATTTTTTTAATAAAAACAAAAACAAAGTTCTTGTAACATTCTAATATGAAATTGGGAGAAAAGACGAATAAGTTGGTGTGAATAGAAACAAAAAAAAAATCTTCAAAGCCCAATAAACCCGTGGTTATTAAATTAACGTTACTTTTTTTTGGTATAAGTAAAATAACAGCGAGAAGAATTAAGGAAAAAAAATTCTTATGAGTTTATGAAAAGATAATCAACAAATAAAAACACTTTGCTAACTTGTTACAACATATACATACATAAATATATATTTCTGTTTTTTTGGCCAAAGTGACGTTAAACTCTATGACAACCTGACCATACCATAAAAAATTTAAATATATTTTTTATATTTAAACTTCTCTAACGGGTTTTTTCTTTTTGTTGAAGTTTTAAAATGCTAATGCAAAATTAATATATAAACTTTTTTATAATTTAATTTCTTGGTTTTTTCTGCATCAAAATTTTAAGATTGAAGTTCTTCGGTTACTTCTTCTTCTTCATTTTATTTATTTACGTATTTTTTTATTTCGTGAGGAAGTTTTTGTTTTAATAGAAAAGGAAACTAATATATAAAAAGCTGCTGAGCCGTTCATTCGTGGTATACGTTCCCGGATTTATATAATGACTTTGAAGTTTAACTTTATTTAAACAGAGGCGTATCTAGATATTTTTAAATGTATTTAATGATTTTCTGTCTACTACTTTAAGTTGGAGTACTACGTGAAATACAGTGAACACAATTTTTCAACTTTTACAACTTTTATATACTTTGAGTGATATAATAAAAAAAAAAGACAATTTTTAGTTGTTTGCGCCACTGTGGCACCATTAATTAATATTTACATGAAAATAATAAGACATATATTAAAATAAGTTTGACCTTTAAATCATTTAGCAAATTTTATATAATATTGAAATAACCTTCAATTAATATAAAGTTAGTTCAATGATATTAAATTTTTTAAACTTTAAAAACAATTTATGATCTTGGAACGCTACTGGTTTTCTGTGAAACATTTTATATCATTTTCATAACTTCAATGCCATTATAATGCACGCACAAGATTCACCATTAAAAAAAATTGTTTTATGAATCAATTCAAAGTAAATTAAGTTATGGCCAAACCCATACATATCTTTTTTACCAATTTTTTGTTCCATTACCGAAAAACACATATTATTACGAAAGATGAAAATGGTATAATATAAACACATTCGAAATGATGTTTTTCTACTTATATACACATTTACTTTTTTAATGATATGAGAAAATCTCATAGTCTAATTTCTGGTATGTAATGTAATGCCAAGACCAAAATCTAACATTTGGTTTTGTTCAATTAAATTTATTTACTGCTCTCTCGAACATAATTTTTACAAAAAGATCAAAAATTAGCCAGTAATTGATTTAAATATTGTGCACCAGATTCATATCGCATATAATAAAGGAATTATTAATTTAATTTTAATAATTTGCATAATTGCATAATAATTGAATTAATTATTTACCTCACTCATTTAAATCAATTAAATTTAATAAGTAAAAGTAGAAATCTACGGGTGACCAAATGAATGGTATATGTCATCATATATACGAATAAACAATTATAAATAAATATTACAGCTATTTAAACACTTTAATATAATTACTACCATAATCTGTCTATTTTTGCGCATAATAATTTTAAGTGCAACAATTTTAAGAAAAAAAAATATCTTGAAATGCCAAAATGGAAAAAAAAACTAATATAATTATTCGGTCACGATGGACTTTATATATGAGATAAAAAAAAAGAAAATAAAAGAAAAAAACGTGTATATATGTTTGTAGCGTAGATCCGAGCACAATATTCAATACGATTTCTTTTTTTTCTTCATTTTAAATAATTTTGGTTTGATTAATAAGATTGAATTAATAATAAATAAAAAATTATAAAAATCACTTTCGATTTTTTTTTGTATGTATTTGATATTATGGAAAAAAATTTAGTGCTACGATATAAAACAGTTAAAATTTTTTTTATAATAATAAATAAAATTGTAATCAAAATTTAATGAATCGAACATATAATTAAGGGGTTACCAGAATTTCGGGTAATCTTTTTTTTTCGTTTTTCAACAAGATTGTTTTGTGATAGTATAAAAAATATGAATAAAAATAATATTTTAATTAGTATATGAAATTAAATCACTTTACGGTATTTAATCGATATAATTATTTTTACATATAAGTATAGATAAATTATGCATTTTACATTGTGATATTTTTTTGTTCTTATAAGCATGTCTATGAATTTTTGATTATATAATTATTTTTATATTTATAAAATGGTTGACAAAAGAAATATGGAGAATTGTTGAAAATTTTAAATTAAAAAAGTTGTTATACTTACGAATACTTGCAGAATAAAATAAATTAATTTCTTTAGTTCCATTTTATTCTGAAATGAAAGAAAAAAGTTTTTAGCATTTAATTAATTACATATATTTTTTTAAACTATGTAATTCTAAAAAATCTTTGCAAAATGTATATAATTATTGGATAGTTAATATACTAATACAAATTAAAATTCCTTTATATAGATATTTCTAACATTTATTAGTATTTTAATAGAAATCGAAAGCAAACAATTCCTATTTTCTGTTGTTGTTGTTATTTTTGTTGTTGCTGTCTATTCACATTAGAAAAAAAATGAATGAAATCAAAAGTTAATTTCCCTTTATATATATATAAACAAGATGAGATGATGATGATGATGCAGAGAAATAAAAAAAGATTGATTTCCTATATTTAATATAATATGTTTTTTAATATGGTAATTATAGTTATAATCTTCCATTATATTAACTTATTAAATTTATTATTAAGGTTGAGTTTCACGAACATTTTAACAGGATCTTGTATATTATATATATATTGCTTTCATTATTACAATATTCTAAAATCCTCCATAAGTATTAATATAGATACATTTTGTATTTTTAACACTTTTCATTCTCAGTCTTAATACATTTTAAGAATAAAAAATGATTACGATCGTGTTTTCGGTCAATTACCCGTATTGAATTATTTCTTAATGTTTAAAAAGATAAAAAAAATCAATTCATTTAAAATAACAAAAGAATTCGTTTGAAAAAGAAAAAAAAATTCTACACACCACTAGACCTGAAAAAACATAAGTAAAAGAAGTAAAAGAAAAGAAGAAAGGGAATCAAATATAACATATTCTAGTCACTACTATCATCATCCGAATGATAATATAACGATGATACACACACCGGATAGTAGGCCTTTAACAATTCATGTCGTGAGTTTAGTCTTCAGTCCAAATACAAGTATATTACTTAGTTTTAGTGTTTATGAGTGTGTGTAGGTGTATATATCTTTATAAATTTTTTAAACATAATAGAATTTTTATACATATGAAATAACTAAGATGTATTTTTCTGATTGAAACATTTTTTTTATTTAAATTTTAACAAAACGTATTTTTGTTTCATTTTAAATTAAGGTTTTTATCACTTTATCTAACACTGTATTCGTTTTTACTTTATAGATATATCACATTAATAATATTCTTTTCTCCTTTCTTAATTTCGATTGGATGTGTTCCAAGTATTTTTATACAATTTAGAATTGCATTTAATTTGTAATTTAATTGTAATTGAATGATGAGACTGAACGATGTTTATTTAATTTTTGTTTTAAATTACAAACCTAAACGTAATTTTAACATATAGAAATAAAGTAAAGATATTTTTTGTCATCAAGCAACTATGATTGCCATTAAAATTGCGCAATAAAAATGAATTAATAATAAATGATTTTCAAATATTTCAAAATCTTAAAGATCTTAATCGTAATAAATCAAAAACGTTTACCGAATAATATTTGTATATTTTTTTGCACATTATTTTTTAAATGCCTATAATATAAATAAGTATATGTGATTGTTTTCTGACTGTAATTAGATAAATCTACGTTGTCTTATTTCAAGATTTTACGCATGTACGTATATATATATAAAACATGTTATAACGCCCGATACCTTTTATAGAGAAAACCATTATGAGTCAATTTATAGAATATATAGAATATGCCGAATTTGACTTTTATGAAAAATAGATCCGCTTTAAGATTTATTAGAAAAAAAAGTTTATAATTAAAAATTGATTTTAGATTTTAAAAAAAAATTTTTTGGGTCCATCATTTTAACTATACAATACAGCAATGATGATATTGTATATTTCTATTTGTTTGTTGTTTAATTCAACATTCGTGTTATTTCTTTATAAATAAAGAATGAAAGAAAACATAACAGAAACAACACAACAACAACACCCGATACAAACTACATATTCCCATAGAGTGATGGATTCGTAAATTGCCCTCGACATTGTTGAACATCCAAAACTGTACTTAGTTAATTTTTCTTCTCTTATAACATTTGTTATAAGTTATGTTGATTAATTTTTTTTTCTAATGTTATTAATCTGGATAAATAAAAATAATTATAATAATAAAAATAATAAGAATAATAATTAATAATTAAAATTACATTTTCAATTTTCTTATGAACGATTATTACATACCTAATACAATCTTTATTTATATATTTTTATTCTTAACTTTAGTATAGAAAAAATTAGTAAAATAATTTATCCCTACCATCAAATTTCTAATATTAATTTTTTATTAATTTTTGGGAATCCAACAGAACAATAACATTTCTCTAAATAATTTTTTTCTTTTACAGTGAATTAAAATTTAGTGCGAATAATAAATGGAATATTACCAAAAAACTTAATTAAAAACCATTTTGTTTTATATAACTAATAATTTCCAAATAATATCTATTTTTATATTCAAATCTAATTTCAATTGATATATAAATTACTCGTCTCTTATTCTTTATATTACTCTCACATATATTACTTCTCATAGTAAAAAGCTAAAAACTTTTTTTTAATAACGACATAAATCTTTTAATGTATATAGGAATTAATATAAAAAAAATAATTTTTTTTTTAATTTATATGCTAATCTGATAATCTGGATTTTTGGTTAGCCACATAATAAAATAAAAAAAAATGTCAGTAAAAAATTTCAAGGCTTTCTTATCCACCTACACATTCAGAATAAAACATTCGCACTCAACACTGTTTTTAAGAAGGAAAAAGTCATAGCCGTTGTTATTTATTATTCTGATTTCAGTCTTAAGAAGAATAAATATATAAGAAAAAATATCAGACACCGTTATATTGTATGCGCTATAAGTTTAATTGTTATGTATACTTTACATACATGCATGATATTCTATATTAAATATAGTAAGAATGAGAATTATCTATTATTTTCTTTAAAAATTTTTTGTTGTAACGTTGTAAGATATAAAAAAAGATATATATAGATAGAACAAACTTTTAATCTCTATAATGTATGCATAAATATTTATTCTTATATAGCAGTTTACATGGAATGTCAATATAGATGCAATATGTATGTGTTTATTTATATACAAGAATAAATATTTATTATAAACAAACATTATCTTTGAAACATACTACAAAAAAAAACGACATTATAAGAAAAGATGAAAAGAATTTATAAAACTATTTGTAATGTTACTGATAATAGAAGAAATTGTATTAAAAAAAATTCTTCCGGAGGTTCAACTTTAAACAGTATTAAATTATATGTTATATATATATAGTATGAGGTTTTGAATATTAAAATTGAATTAATCGCAAAATGGTAATAAGATACATATATGGCTACCATAATACTTTATACACGTAACACCCACATTATTATAAAACAATTCAAAAAAAAAATTAAAAATAAATTCATTTCACGTTCACTTAACCAACAACAGAGTAATCACATCTATGAAGGTATATATTTATACAATTTTATTACATAATATTGTAATATAAGGATTTACTCAATATTTATAAAACAATTTTTATGTCAACTTTTCATTATGTCTTTTACCCAAAATTTAAGTAATTGAAATTTTTTTTAAATATGTTTTTGAAATTCGAAATATACGAATAGTTTTCTGTGTTTTTATTTTCTGACTTCGATAAATTTGCAGCCTAAATGAGTTCGAACAAATAAATTATAAGATAATCTCATTGATGTTAAAAATGAATCTAAAAAACAAGAAACAGATGTTTCAAAACATCAAAATTTTAAATATAAAAAAAGAAGAATTAATCTGATACAAAAGAGTCACACATATAAGAGACGAACCCATGCCAAGGACAATTTTTTTAATCAAAATATGAACTTTGTAATATGAAAAAATGTACTTATTCGATGCATTAATAAATTGCATATTAATGCGATTGACGTATTATTAATTCAATGTAACACTACCACGTATTATAATTAAATAATCTCGTGCATGTTTAATCATATTTTATTTGTGTTTATCTACAAACAAGGTTATCATTTATGATATATTGTATACACGTTTGTATAAGGTATACACAAATTAATAATGTAAATTGTACAGAATTATTGTGAAAAAAGCGTATAATCAAGATGAAAACAATACCAATATAGCAGATAACTTTAAAGTGTAACACATTTTTGTGAGTGAAAATTTCTTCACAAAAATGAAGACACTTTTATAAATAACATTTTTTTTCCAACAGCAACGTTTTTTTTCTAAATTCTTGTAGTATTTATTATATATATTATTATATTTTCTATTTCACACAGTTAAAGATGGTACCTACTTAACAAAAAGTCAATATTTGTGAGTGCGGAGAGTGAATGGTTGGACCTGTCTATATTTTTATGCAATTTTAACTTTTTCTTATATCTGTATAGTTTATGAATAAGAATATTATATGTGGTGATATAAATACATTTGCAAGTAAGTTTTTTTGTATACCTATATATATTTTTTTAACTTGTAGTTAGATTGAATCATATTTCATATTACTTTTACTTTCGAAAAATTCATATTTAGATTTTTGTTTGTTTTTTTTTTCATTTTTTGTATATTTAGTCTGGTTTGTTTCTTTTTTTGACTGACAATTGAAATGCGAAATATTTAAAATTTGTTTTTTTTTTATTTGCTTATATATTTCTCCATCCATATGTATAAGACATATAAAAAAAACTGGCATTAATAATGTATTATAGAATTTGGACCATTACGTTGCCCAATATCTTTTTTATCGAACGAACTGTACTCTCACACTGTATTTATAAAATTAATGCGATAAATTTAACTGAAACAAAAAAAAAACAAAATAAATTACATTGAAATGAGTTCAAATTTATAATAAATGAGGACAGGGTGATTTAGAATCATTGCCATCTTCATCTGATTACTGCACAAATTTGTCATTATACAAAAAAAAGAAAGAAATAAATAATCGTTTAATAAGGAATCTTGTTTTTATTACTTAATCTAAACGCGCTTTGTAAAAGTTTTTAAAAATTACGTTAAGTTCATAATATCTCCATTTTATTTTTGATGGAATAATGATGATTATTAATTATTAATAATGACAAGAATAACAATATGAATTGATTCCAATGTCAAATCCAACGCAAAATTAACGCATCCAAGGTTATTTTAAGCCCAATTGACCCACATATATTTTTTTATTTAATTTTTTATACAGAAAAAAAGTCAACATAAAAACAATTAAAAAATTATTCATAAACAATGAAAACGATGTATCGTGAATATCCTCTAATATCTATATATATTAATTATATAATTAATAATTAATAATTATTTTGAGTTTTATTTTTGATTTTGTATAGTTAAAATTTGCATTCAATGTAAAATATTGTTGCACTTTAAACTTTTATATATTAATAACAAAGAAAATGGTGAATTTTAATATAATTTATAAAATAACCAATTGTGAACAAGCATTAAATAAATATTTTTATAAATTCACAATTGAATAAAAAATTTAATAAAAAAAAAAGAATTAAAAACTAATATTGTTTACTTATGGGTTTGTCACGTCACGGGATTATAGAACAAACTAGCTTTTCATAAACAAACCAGAAATAGACCTTTAAAAAATTGTAATTTTATACGGAAATTGTCAGTTTTTTTTTGTTTTTTTGTTGGAAGATATTTTTTTTATTAATTATTATTACTATAATGAATTTCCGTCAAGGAAACTCCAAGTCAATTGAAAATATTACGTCATCGTAAAAGACACATCATATGACTATTACTTCCTTTCTATATAATAAGAATTTATTATTATTTTTTAATGAAGATTATATTTATAATAAAATTTAAAATTTTATTTTATTTTTATATTATTTATAAGCCGAAGGTTGTGTTGAATTATATAAAATTCATTTCAAGGTTTTAATATTTTTTGTTCGTTGAATTAAATTGTTGTAATATATAAAATTTAGGAAAAGAAAACAAAAATCTTTTGAGAAGTTTTTTTTTTCTATAAAAAATATTTATATAACATAAAAAAATTTAAATAAACTTACCTAATTTAAAATTTTTAATCCTAGACTATGTGTAAAATATCACAGATGCGGTTTGCAGCAAAATTATTTAGTCAATTTAATTAAATGATTTTTTACTGATGTTTTTCTAAATAATCATAGGATGATGTGTGGGTAATCCAAAAAACACAATTGAAATAAAGTATTTTAAAAAGAAATTTATAATCACTACAAACAATGAAATTCACAAGGAACCAAATTATTTCTATTTATTATTTATTTTATTGCGAACAATCACTTTAACTTCCCAATTTCAATTGCATTGAATAATAATATTAATATATAATTTTTTTTTTCTTTATTCACATAAGAAACCTAAAAGCAACAAACTTCTACTTCACTACACCCAACGACATTATTTTATATTCCTAAATTTATTTCGTATATTTTTAATTATAATCTAATCAATTTATTAAAATCATATTTCACAATTTTTCTTTAAAAAACCTGACTTCTCTTTAGATGTTATTTCTTTACTTCTTTATATATTTTTCCTAAAATATATTTTTTTTTCTTCTTCTTTTTTCGTGCGACGCTACGCAAGTCATTCCTGCGCAACTGATTTTAACCAACTGTTTGTTGCAATATAGAAAACTATGACTTTAGTGGCTTTAACATCATCAAGCAAAAGCACAGACGCAAATACCTTGAGTGTGCGCAACGTCTACGGACAGACAATGAAAAGAAATGGGAGTCTTTAAAAACATATATTTAAGAATGGTAAAAATGCTATAAGAATAGCGTAAATTTGATCATTAATTTTTCTTATTTATTGGTTTAAAAAAGTTGTAATTTAATTAATAACATTGTGATCCCCACATCGAAATGCATATAAATAACTAAGTAAGTTCTTTAATATGAATTTCTTGTTTTTCGATGATCCCTCATCATAAGTTAGCGTTTGCCTACGCGATCTTATAAGGTATTGAAAATGTATATAAGCAAAAATCAAGATGGCGGATTTCAAAAGAAAATAAAAGTAACCAAACGAGTTGTCATATACAGGAAATTTATACGAAATGATTTCAAAAAATATTTCTTATTTAATTAAATTAATAAACAAAAAAACTATTTGGATTATTTAGAGGACAATTAAAACAGACTATTGACATAATGTTTGAACAGATGAATATACATATCTATAGTACAATGTAAATATTATTCGTATTTTTAAGCAATGAGAAAATGTTTCTATAGATCAGTTATTTTACTGTTGATTAATAGTTTAAAATAGAAATGATATCACACTATACAGGGGTGGGATATCTCTATAAAAAATTTTTGTTTGCAAAAATTTTTTATATAAACAATTAAGAAATCGTTAATTCAAAATCTATATTTCGTCATTCAATAAAATTGATTTAATTAACGAGATCAATGAGTGATCTGGTGAAAATGATAAAAATTAAAACGAAGACAATATAATAAGTGAAAATTACAACCAATCAACAGACAAAAACTGTTATTTTTCAATAGAATAGATGCTATGATGTCTTATATATGATAAATTTTTGGTATAATTGCTTCGCGAAATTCATGTATAAGTAATTGGTTTGCTTGTTTTTCTCTTGAATAGAATTCCGTTATCGCGACCAGAACCAAAAAATATGATTGAAATGTTGTTTTGATTTCAAAAGAAACAAACCACTTTTTTTTTTCAATATGTATATAAAACACAATCAAAAAATATATATGGTCTGGTTGACCTATGGACTATACGTGCGATTTATAACTTTGATAAATAATGGTGGGGAGACATTTAATGCTGATATTTTCTGTTTTTTAGCTCTTAAGAAAAATGAAAATTTGTATATCACATATAGATATATATACATACAAATATATATCAAATGAGAACAATTTAAAGTTTTTGTATTTATAAATCGTAATAGCAGATACAATTAATATTATGTAATATGGGACCCAAGACAATGGCTCTCACACGAATTTGTGATTATTGGACAGTATGTATATATACGCGATACATATATACAAAAATATTGGTAAAGCTGCATATAATATTTATGGTATATAAAGACTCACTTTTAATAATTTGTCACGGATTGGATGTTTATAAATATAATGTGTGTCGATTTGTGAATTTGTTAGTGTATAACAAATAAAACAAGTCAACTGCTAATCGAAAAATAATAAGCAATCATAGACGTCATATACCAACTTTTTTCGGAGGTCAGAATATAAATATACTCCTAATAACATTTCAGAATCAAATTCCCAATAGTTAAAGTTTTATGTAAGAGCCAATTCTATCTAAAAAAAGTTAAATTATTTATTATTTTTATTTATTGGAAGTGAAAAGTAAAAAATTTTCAAAGTTATATTCTGTTAAAAAAATTAAAAAATTACTAATTAATTGATAGGTATTCTATATTACAAATTTATTTCTTACATAGTTCATTAGACTTTATCCAAAAAAAAAAAATAGAAATAGAAAACATTAGTTACCATAAAAAAACAAAATTTAAATAAAGAAGACAATAACAAAAAACTGAATTACGTGCTATATAAAATCATAAAAACCACCTTTTTTGTTTCGATTTTTCTTACGGGAACGGGAATTGTTTAAAATAATGTTTTATGAATAAATCGCTATAATAAAAAAATGTTTAAAATTCGTGTAAATCGTTACGCTGTGTTGCAAGTCTGTCAAACGAAACTGCTGGTAGCTTATAGCTGTGTCTTTTTCAGAGAGGTCAAGACTCAAGACTTGTGGGAAGAGTAAACAAAATTATATGCCAAAAAGAATATAATAACTAAAAGAAACACGCAACAAAAAACAACAATCATTAATCAAATTAATTCTCCTTAGTATGGATCGAAATTTACTAAAAGCATCATATCGTAATTGATAAAAGGAAGAAATACCATAATAAAGAACAAAATACAACAAAATCTAACATAATAAATTTACTCTTCAAACAAACAATTTTATAATTTTAAGATTTTGCAAGAAGAATATTTATCAAAAAAATTTATTGATTAATTTTGTCTAAAAGTTAGAATTATTAAAACATTCTTATATAAAATATAAATCGATAATAATTAAAAATCATTAATAGAAAAAACTTTGATGAAGTTCAATGAAGTCAATAATATTTACTGCAAGTCATAACTTTTTCTTTATTTCAGGAGGGTCTGCTTAACAATGTTTGTTTGTATTCTACTTTAAGGGTTTTTTGTATTTTTATTGAAGGCTTGCGGCATTCCATTCCATTATACAAAGTAACAAATGTTAGAACACCTGCACTTACTTACTTGCTTCTGTCGAAAAAAAGGTATATACAAAAAAAACATAAATAAACCGCACACAAAGAGAACAGAAGAGACACAATCCATATATACTTTTCTAATTTATTTTAGAATTCCCTTAAATTATAAAAGGGTATCTATTTAAATAGAGGCGTTAAAATATTTAATAATACTATCAGTTAATTTAATATTCATCATTAAAAAAAAAACTGTTGGTTATTAAAAGGAGCTCATTCATCTTAAAATAAAATCTTTCAAAATATAATTATTTTAATTGACCATAAAAATAATATTGATATTTTAGTAATTTATCTAAAATCAAACGCAACTTTAAATCCATGACGATGTATTGTAATGTAAAATATTTTTGTTGAATATAAAAATCAAATAAAATAAGTAGTTATTTAGTAAACAAGAACGTGCAATTGATAAAAAATATCAATTTATTAAATTTGTATTTATGTTTAAAGAATTTTGTGTAAAGAACAGAGACATGTGTCTGGAACTTGAAGATGTTCTTGGAGCTCAATTTTACTGATTTTATTGTATAACCTGTAAGGAGTACTAATGGTATTAATTTAAATTTATTCAAACCAACATTATTGAATACAATTGAAGTCCAAAGACTTTTTCATCAGAAATATCTTTTTATGAGTGTGATTATTCATATCATCAGACAGGCAACAATAAATATAATAAAAAATAAATATAGGTATATATAAATCCGTTATAAAATATTCAAAGTAGGCAGAATTTTTGCGGGGTTATGATTATTTTTAATTCCATTATACATTTACAATTTACATTACAAACTATTTATGTTGTCATTCTATAATTTAATGAGTGTGCGGACATGAAACTCTTAAAATATTATTAAATTTAAGTTCATCTGATGAACAAACCTATTTATTTAAAATATTAGAAGAATATATTTTTTTGTATTTAATTCTGGTCAACCCTATACATATTTTTTATTAAGGTAACTTATTAAGATACCTATAAAAAATCGAATATTATAGAAAAAGCGTGTATTTCAAAAAAAAAAAATAACAACGAAATTTTTTCAATAACTATCTACAAAATAAAATCACACAATTGATTATAAATTTTTATTCTATTCTTTATTTATCATGAGATGTAATTTTCAGTAATTTATAAATAAATGATGATGTCACCTGTTTTGATCTTTGATTTATTCTTTTGACTATGATGACCTCTCTGTCATAGTCTTAATACATACCATAAAGTTTTTTTATATACATCCGGTATGTTTTTCGCATATTAAAAATTAATGAGAATTTTTATGTTATTCCCGTATATAATACTGAGGAATAGATATCTAAAAACGGAACGTGGTTATCAATTCAAACCTTCAATTAAATAGGTGGTATATTAAGAATACAAAGAATAATATAAGAAGATGTACATATATATACATATATAGTTTTCCTGTATTGTGTGAAAACAATTGATTGAGTCACAGTCGTATGTGCAGTTTTTAAGATAATAATAAATGTATAGTATAACAGAATAAAGGAAACAATAGGATTTATTCAATATTATTTAAATTTAGAAACTTTCTTAATATATTATTTAATAATGATCATATTATTTGCATTGTTTACGATTTACGTTATCCAAGTTGAGTTGATTAATTATATATAACTGACAAATAGTAATAGAAAATATTTTGTTTAAAATCTTTATCTTATTAATTATAAACATTTCTAAAGTCAACGCAAAAATTTCGTCTGAATAATAAATCTGTAATAATAACTTATGCCAGACAGACGATTCTTGTGAATTTATTTTTAGTATTTTTTTTATGTTTTATTCTTGCCTTTAGAATTAATTTTATATTTTATATGGATTTAATTTTATACTGTTTCTGACCATTGTCTGGAGATCAGATGCAAGAGAGACGAAAATATAAGAAGAACACATAATAAACCCTTTGGAAAAAAACTTTTAGTTATTTTCTTTTTGTTTGAATTTTGGCTAAAAATTCCATCGAATCCAGACATGTATTTAGATAGAGTTTTTAAATTCAGACTCGACTAAGTTTTGCGTTTCATTAAAATTATATTTTTATAATGTACTTTTATTATACTACTTTCCAATAAAAACAAAAAAATTTATAATTAGTTATAGTATAGTAAAGTATGGTAAGAAGATTCCATATATATCTGAAATCAATTAATAATTGTGAGTTTTCTAAAAAAAACTCTTTCAAAATGCCAATTGTAAATCTAAACATTGATTTTAAATTGTGTACAGAGTGTAGATATATATGTATTGTTGTAAAAAAATTATATTATCAAGCATCTATATGCAATCCGAAAAATTTATCAGCAAGTAAAAATGTTTCAAATACTTTTACGATGATGATGGCCTTGAAGAGGTTATATTTCTTGTTGATCCTCATAAAACAGAAAAAAAAATCAAACTAAAATTGCAGAAAAAATTAGTTCTTTTAGCATTTAAAGAAGCCGCTTATAAAAAGTGGAAAGTCTTGATTAATAAATTGCAGTGGGCAGAATATAAAAATCGATATTAAAATGTCAATTATAAAAGAAAACATAAATTGATCATCGTATACTCCTAATATTTTAATGTTTTTTGTATTTTCTGAAAATACTATATAAAATTTGTGTCATATTTACATAAATTTTTGGTATTTTAGTGTTTCTTTTTTTTGTAAAAATTAGCATTACACTTTACATGTTAAATATAATAATCGCAAGGAATTAATGCATTTCATGAGAAAAAATTGTTAGGTGCTGTTAATGATGAACATATATGAAATGCATTAAATATAATCTATATAAAGGTTTTCTTTGTATTAGTTAATTTCATTTCATTCATTATTAATTATTATTAATTATTAATGAAACAATAATTCTTAAAAGCGACGTAATAATCTATTAATAAATAGTCTCGGCCTTCACTGCTTTTAAAGATGAAATTTACAATGAAAGCGAAGTAAAATGTAAATTAGAAACTTTATGCCCATTTCTAAATAATTTATATTTATGTATCTGAATATTGATTATATAGGTTATAACAATTCTTTGTTGATAATATTTGTGAATGACACTTTAGATCCGGGTAATATTGTAAAAATATAATTATTACTCATTATTATTACTAATTATTTTATTTTTCTATTTGACATTTTCCACATATTCATTTTTTACGAGTTATATAAAAGTTGTTTAATTGGAGAATGCATTTTGACATTTTTATAGTTTTTTTTTTGTCGATAAATGTGTTCTTACAGCATCATTTGTTCTTTGAAACCAAATGTAATTATTAAATATAAATTTTCATCTATAAATCATCCTTTTTTCAATTTTTAAACAAGTTTTGTTATAAAAAAACGGTAAAAAAATTTAATATTCATTAATAATATAAATATATATAAATCGAATAAAGACGATTTTGTAATTATTTATTTTTCAATTCAAGTTCATGGTTTAATTTAATCAGTTCTTGTTCCCTCAAAACAAGAAAAATACACTCATTTTATTGATGAAAAAATGTAGGTATTTCATTTTCTTTAAACTTAAATTTATTCAACAAAATTTCCAATCACGGAAAGCCTTTTTATTGTTTAATTTATATAAACAAGCGCCGAATTTTGTCATGGTATATAATACCATAAAAATTCCGTTTCTCTTATAGTCGTCATGGTATTTTAGTTAGTATATATATAGTTGTATTGGATGGACCAGCATTAAAAGCGATATTGAATGCGATAATTGATTTCAAAATCAATAATGACGAGAACGGAACGGCGGATTCCTAAAATAGATATATTGGATCCGATTTTTCGCTAAGAATTGATATTCCCAATCTCATAAGCTAAGGCGACCATCCGTCATCTTTTGTAGAGGACAGTCATCTATTTTAACTCACTGTCATCTTTAAAATTTGTGTCCTCTTTATATCATCTTTTTTAAAATCTGTCATCTTTTGTCATCTATTTTAAAAAATTACTCAATATTTTGTTTTGCTATATAGGGCTTTAGCTTTTGAAAAATAAATGGCAATACTAATTTTATTTTCGAACTGAATATTTATTTTTAATTTTTATTATTTTTAACTAATTTTAGGTATTACCTAATTTTAATTTACATTTAAATGTAAAAAAAAATTAAGATATGTATGTAAACTTTTATATACAATGAACTGAAATAAATTTTTTATTTTGTTATATAAATGTCATCTTTTTTCATTTCCAATATCTGGTCGCCTTACATAAGCACAATAACCATCTGGTTGACACTTTTTATTTTCATTCCAAGTTTTCTCCAAAAATCGTTACATTATTGCCATTTTCTTCAGTTTACAATTCCATAAGAATGTTGTATTAAGTAGAAATTTTGTATTATTTGCTTGAATGTGAATAATCTTCATATTA
The DNA here is from genome assembly GCA_963082725.1 of Pedicia rivosa. NCBI lineage: Eukaryota > Metazoa > Arthropoda > Insecta > Diptera > Pediciidae > Pedicia > Pedicia rivosa. The sequence continues at coordinate 648,989 of OY720155.1, forward strand.
AAATTAACCATCAATCAAAAAAAAGATCAACGTTCTTGAATAACTTTTATATGTATTAGTTTTTATTTTTTTATAGAAAGTATAAATATATGTACTTACAACAGGGCATTTGACTTAATCCAAATTTGATATCGTATACTTTATTGTTAGTGTTCCAGTATTTTTTGAAACACAAATACATTAATCATTATAAAATATCATACATGATCCATAAGAATCAGATCTTGCCGATATAGTTTGATGTTCTGTGTTTATGAATGTGGGCAAAATTACCGCCAATCGTAAAAATTCGAATCAAGCTTCCTTATAATATCATATAAAAATTAGAAAAAAAACTGTAAAACCAAATGAGATTTTTAGGTGAAAGATCCAACTTACACAATGCATTTAGATATTCATATTAGCATTATTTATTTTCCAAATATCACCTATTTGGTCAAGACAATAACATCTGTAAATAAAAAATTGGAAAAGATTATTTCTTTTATAATAATAAACCACGCAGGAAGGGACATTAAGTATCAGCTAACGGAGGCATACAATTTTTTTTATAAATGATTGCGAGGTATTTTGTTTTTATAAATCTCAAAATGTTTAAGTATAAAAATCAACATAATTTTAAAATTAATTAACCCTTGTTAGCAGAATCAATATTTTCATAAAATTTTACAATTTGATCTATTCTTTATTTTCAGCCTCCCTTTATTCGAAAAATGTACGCACAACTATATTTAAAACAGTGACACCATACCAATACATACATACGAATATATAAAAAAAGGTCTTCAAAAATGTAAATTGTTCAAAAGCAAAATAAAATTATTTGCGAACTTAAAATATTTAAATAAAATTCAGAACAGTCGAGAGAAACAAATTTATTTTTTTCAACCAAAGTTTTTTTTATTTACATACTGTACTACGAATATTTATTCTAATACCGACATTTCAGCAACTAGTTGGACATTACATTTTACTTATAAATTTAAGTAGAATATTATTTTCTATATAAAAAGTTTTTTGCTTTTTTTTTGAATGTACAAAAAAAAAATTAAAATCAAAAATTAAAGTAAAATTTTGTCTACTTTTTATTTGACTAATTATAGGTGACAACAAACCATTAAGCACAAAAAATTTATAAATAATTCAATTTTAAACAAAATGTTGCCCCACCTACACACATTGAATGGTTTTATCCACTTTAAAATATCAAGAGGAAGATTGAAAATATTGAAGAGGAAGAGTAAGAAAAATAAAATATAAAGACGAAAATGTAGAAAAAAAAGTTTGAACTTCAAATTGGAAAATCGTTTTAAAAAACTTGAAAATTTGCTTGAAATAAAAGAAGATTAAATTGGATTTGGATTCTTTTCTCTTTTTTTGTTTGTTTATGCAAGTAATGGTTACAGTTTCCCCTTAAAATAAATTGTTTTTTAAGCATTTTATTTTGTATGCACTCAGATAGAAAAGCTTGTTTCTGTTTTTTATAAAAGAAATAATGGGGAGTTAAGAAAACTCTTTAAATAATTCGACTTTAATTATTAAAGTTGAATTAAGTTAATTTACAATTAAGTAAATATTTTACTTGGAATGAATTTACCTTTACAAATATAAGATAACTTGAAAAAGCTTGGCAATACCAAAAATACAATATAATTTAAATCACCATTAAAGAATATATTTATATTCTTATATTTATTATAATTCTATAGAAGGAAAAATTAAAATATTCCTTTTATTTAGCAGGGGCAGTCAACTAATAATAAATAAATTAAAAGGATATGACTTCTGAAACCAAAATAATAGTGTTGGGAATAAATATATAATTATTTTGATAATACATTGATGCATTTGATTTATTTTCATAATTCATTAAACATAAGATACAAAATAATACTCTTAGAAATACAATTTTCCAAAAAATAGAAGAACACTTTTAAAAGGTAGATAATAATCAAATTAATTACGGATAAATTGAAATCCTTAATCAAATAAAAATCAATTCTCCAAACTCATTTTATGTCTTATATATTTTGATTTTTTTTGTTGTTTCTCCAATCTAAAGAGAAAATTTATTTTTTTTTAGTGAGAGAGAAAATATATTTTATTAAAATTATGAGGTTTTCACTCAAAAGGGATGTAAAAGGAGGAATTGTCTTTTAGGTATAAAAGGTGATAGCTTTTGGAAGAAGGTATCAGTTCTCTTTAAGTGTTTCTATCAGCTAAATCATCATTTTATTACTGAAGTTGAAAACCAGAAAATAAAGTTTGTGTTAAATTTTGTTTGTTTTTAAAAATGTTAAAAATTATAGAAAATAATAATTAATTACTTCCAATATATTTTTTAGAATTAATAAAAAAATGATTTCATCTCGTGGATTTACTCTTGTTCTTCTGTCCGTATTCTTTGTATTGGCTTTATCCAGTGCAGCTGTACAAGCTTACAGAAAGCCACCTTTTAATGGAAGTATCTTTGGTAAACGTAACTCAAATTCCAACGCAATTGGTAAATAATATCCTTATTTAATAAGTTAAATTAAACAATTTGAAATATCTATTCTAAACTATTCTTTCACATAGACTATGATGCAAATTCAAAAGCTGTATCAGCGATGTGTGATTTGTGCATGGAAGCGTGCCAATCTTGGTTTCCACAAGAAAAATAGTTTTTTTTAACAGAATAAAATTATATTATCTTTTTTTGTAATTGTCTGGACATGGATTTGAAATTATATAAATAATAAAATATTGTAATGATCATAAAAAAATACAAAAAAATTATAATTATAATATTAAATGGTATTTTAATAAAAATTTTTATTGAACTAATAGTCTAAAAAATTTGTTTTTATATTTTTTATTAATTATAAACTTGGGAAGTGTTTTCAATTTATATAAATTAATTAATTTGAAAGAAAAACAATAAATTTGAATGAATAAAAAATTATTATTAAATTCCAGTTTCACGTACATTGTTTTTACTTTACACATTATTTCTCTTATCATTTTTTATCATCATCAGTATACTTATGATAATCTTTGCTTAAACATTAAGTTTGACTTTAAATTAAATAAAAAGCTAATAAAAAAATATCATAATTAGTTAATTACAAAAATATTTTGACTCAAAAAAACATTAATTAATAATAAATTATAAATAAATTGATTAATTTAATTTTTTATATATTTTGTGATTGTTTAAATCTAGATTAATAAAATCAAAAAGATAAATCAATATTCATAGAAAAATTGATTATAATAAAATAATAACTAAGGGAGAGCTGAATAATTGGACTAAGAAATAATAGTTTAAAAACAAAAACTTATATTTTTATATGTTTAGGCACTTTTCCTTTATTTCTTATTTCATTGCTGTAATCTCTTAGATATTTCATATAATCCTGCATTAATGTTGTATATGCCTAAAATTTGAAAAGTAGAGAAGTAGTTTCATTAAAAAATGAGAATTTGTATAAAATTTCAATATATAAACAAAAATTTGAGAAAAAATTAATAGTCAAGTGCAAATTGTTGAAGTCTCTCTAGTATATTTGATTGTCAATCAAAACTTGAAATTACTATTCTTACCGTTTCGAGAATATATTTTGGAAAATATCCTTTGAGATCTAAACAAAGAAGCCATTCAAATATACAAAAATCTGGTTGTCCATTTATTTTTCTCATTACAAAACAAGAAACTAGATTTTCACCACTATAAATAAAATAAAATATCAATTATTCAAGAGATTTATATATTTTTATTTGTATTAAATAAATAAGAAAAACAGTTTGTAAGACTGATTAAATTAATATTTGATATTTTCCAAAGAGAAATAATAATCAGAATAAGCTCTTCCAAAATGTTTAATATCCTTATATTTTAAAAGTAATAAGATAACAATTACCGTATATATTTTTTATTAGAAATAATTCCCGGATAGTTTATACTCATTGCAGCACTTATAAATAAATCATTACAATTAGAATTAGTGTTTTGTGCAACATTCACTTGATCTTGTGCGTCAGAAAATATAATATCATCATCATCACTTAAATAACGATCTGGATCATTAAAATCTTTTGCACCTAAACTTTTACTTAATGTAATAACACTCGACTCTTTACCAATACCATCATTTAATGTTGCTTCACTCACTGATTTTTTAATTTTATTATTTTTAATAAATGAATTATCATTTTTTATAATACATTCATCATCATCATCTAGATCAACATCAACATCTATTTCTACATCTCTATCATCATCCTCAGTTGAATCCTCTGATTGTTCTTTGACTGGTGTTAAAATACCACCAGGCGAATAAATAAGTGTTGTTTTATTTAAAATAAAATCTTCAACTGGAATACCATCTTTATAGTACTGCCAACAGCGTAAATTTACAAAATCACGACTTTTAATAATTCCACCACCTGCATTTACTGTTGCTTGATATGTTATATCTGTGTAAGGATCAATTTTCTAGAATAATGAAAATATTAATAACAATTTGACGGTTTTTTTTTATTTTTAAAACTTACTTGTAATATCTTTGATTCCAACAAAGTTGGATTCCATTTTGGAATATCTTCAATTTTATAAAATAAATCTTCTAAAAGCAATTCAGCAGGACAATGTACTTTACCAGTTAATCGATAAATTTTACCAATTTTATCTCTTTGTGTACTTTGAATAGTATCATTTTTTTTTGTTACTTTTTCAATTTTCCAATCTTTTGATTCCAACAAATCGTACGCTTTTTTTACACATTCAATTCCCATTCTTTTGTATTCGTCATTCTATAAAGATATTAAGAAAAAATTATAAAAAAAGTAAATTATAATTAGCATTGTTTGTAAAGAATTTAATCCAAGATCTGATTTTGTCTGACATCAAACTATGTGAAAATTTTCAACAAAATATGTGTAAAACAAATAGAAGTTTAAATTTTAATATCGAATAAACAAAAAGAAAAAAAAATCAAAATAAATTCAACTTAAACGAAAAAGTTTATTTTACTTCCTGAAAACAATTATAAATATAAAAACATACGGATTATCAATTTACATATTCAATAATCATTATTATTTGCTAAAAGAAAACTAGCTGTAATCCGACTTCAATAATTCATATTATCAAATTTAAAAGATACATCCGATATGTTCCAAAAATTGCAAATTTTCAGATAAGTGCACAAAGAGATTTCATTTTCATGTTAAAAGTACACATACCTGTTCATCTTCGTCATCACTATTATGAAAGGAATCAATTGGGGAATAAAAATTGCCAATACTTTCAGCTTGACCAGCATGGACTGATGTTAAGAAGGGAGCCAAAAGTGGTGAACGATCAGTTACATTAGTATTAGTTCCTAAAAATAAGAATAATTTTAGAAAGATTCAATAAAAGAAACCTATTAATTAATTAGTTTTGCTGAAGTTATAATTATATTTAAATAGTTTTTCCTAATATTAATTTATTACCAAAGTTTGATTGCCGCTCTTGTGGTATTACACGACAATCCAAAAACCACGCTTCACCCCATGATAAAACAAATGATGTAATTACAAGAAGAACTTCAAATACTGGTTGTTGTGTGTGGGACCAATCGTAATAAAATACTTTACTGATAAGAAATGCACAGGACCCAGAAGTACAAAGCTAAAAAAATTTATAAAATATATTATTGGTGAATAATTTATGCTATTTCTTATTATAATTTACAGCAATTATAATCCAATGTTGCTGCTTAAAGATACCATAAAAAAGTATTAAAATAAGAAATCTGAATAATGCAGCCACCACAATGTCAAAAAGGGACGTGTAAATTGTGTAATGAAGTACTTGTGTTCGTAATGCATTATAAATATTATCACCAGTTATCTACAAAGAACAAAGAAATTAAAAATACATAAAAAAGTATTTATTGATAAAAATATTAATATACTATAAGAACATATTTTGTATCTCTTTCTTCTCAGAAAATTTACTATTTCTTTTTTGAGATTTTTAGTTTTCTTTATTAAAATTAAAACTACAATTCTATTTCCGAAAAAGAGAATATATATAGTTTAAATATTTGATTTCATGACAAATACTATTTGAAGGTTAAAATATTTTTTTTTCATTTAAAAGATAACGAAAATTTACTGAAAAATAATTACCATCACACATATGATCCATAAAAGTGATATAAAAACCAAATCGAATGTGACGAACAAAGAAAAGAATCGATGATAATTAATAGTATCGGACGATCTTGCTGTATAAAAAATAAAGCAAAAATTTAAGTTTATATTTTTGAAGGCTGTGTCATCTTTGTAGAGATATTTACATGAATCGTAACCTAAAAATTGTCTATAATTTGAATTGTGGTTATAAAAATTTGCTGCATAAGCCCTAAACTCACTAAAATCACGATCCGTCATTTTATTATACAGAAAGGATTTCCATAGATCTGTATAGAAAAAAGAAATGAATAACTAAGATACAAAGATATAATCAAAAATGTTATATACCTGCAATATTTGATATTCTAATTAACCAAGATCAAGGAATTTCGTTGTGATGGTAAACAACAAGTTCTTTTTTTGTTTTGATTGGGAATATATAAAACAAAACTGAATGAATTAAAAATAAAGGATAATTTAAACTAATGCAATTCTTGCAATGAATCCGAAGGCAAAAAAAATTAATAAAAAAGCACAATACAGTATTATTTGGATTCCGTTAAACATTTGGCCAATTTTCATTTTGTTTTATGCTTCTTAAATTGTATTATTATTATTATTATAAACCATATATATGCATATATATGTGTATATATTTATGTTTATATATTATGTTAAACTTTGTTTGTTAATAAATTTCTCTCGGAGAATCTTTTCTGAAAAAATATAAGATTAAACATAGATATTGTTTCTTGTTTTTTATTAATGATAATAAGATAAAAATATATCATGTGTCATATCAGTTAATATTTGTTAAACATTAATCGAAAAAAACAAGGGGTGAATAAGAAAGGGAAAAAATATAAATCAAGAATGAAAAAAAAGTACAATGTTATTAAAAAAAATGTTAAAATCTCATCAAAATATTTTTAAAATTCCATGTAAAAAGCTACAAGCAAGTTATTTTGAAAAAAGAAAATAATAAATACGGAGATTAACTTTTGAAAATCACCCAATTATAATAACAATCCTGAAGCATGTTTATTATTAGAATATAAATGCGATTTAGTGATAAAAAAAATCGTACAATGCAAAACATAACTTACTCATTCAAGGAATCTTTATTATTCTGAAATACTAAATAATAAATTATAAGATTTTTTTTGTTACATTTCCCTAAACTCACTTCAATATTTATTTAAAAAGTCTTTCTTAATAACAATTTGACTTTATAAAAATGGTTAAAAATTATTTTTCACTTTTAATTAAATGTAATGTTTATCACATAAGAAAATAGATTATTGTTAATATTTTCTTATGTCTTTGTCTCTTTCTTCGCGAATATATGAATGCTTTCACTGAACTGAAACGTAAAAAAAAAGAATTTTGTGTTGAACTGAAAAACAATAATATCACACACTGAACAAAATTAAAAAAGAGACACACTGAACGAAAAAATGAGACATTGAACTGTAATTTTTTTTGGGTGTTTTGCTGAATTGGAATTGAACTGAAAGACAAATGTGGGTTTTGCTGAAATAAAATCATATAACTTCGTTATATAGTGAAGCTACCCACTATTATTTCATATGTCTTTTTACTGATTACTTTCTTGAAAATTCATTTTATATTCTAATTTTTTTAAATAATTATATTTAAAAACAAAAGCACTTAAAGTTTAATTTAATACTTTAGTTAATTAACACCAAAACAAAAAATACAACAATTGAATCAATTGAATCAATAAAAAACATTGCCAACATTGTCATCTTTGTCACAAAAACATAAAGAATTGTATTATTTTTGTTGTTTTATTTATATAAATTACAGACTAATATAAAATATTTTCCTAATATTAAATGACAACATTTTCTTTCTTTTGTATTCCATTTATTTATGTTTAGTTATGTGTATAGATTAAAAGATTAATTCTGTATTATTTTTTGTATCTTTTAAAATGAAATCAAATAATAAAGAGAGTTAAAATTGTATTTATTTTTTTCTATATAACGTATAACTTCCACACGTTATGTTTTTAAAATGGCCGCAAGCTATCGCAAGATTTTTATCGGTAAATTCTATTTTTTTATTGTTTCAGTGGTTTTTATTTTCTTTTTTGTAACAATATTAATAAAACATTGAACGTGGTGCGTATATATTATATATATACTGTCATTTATTTATAAACTAGAATAATAAATATAAATGGTTTAAATATGTCGTCTCTTTTTAATTAAATTAAGTCCACCAGTGTAATAGTTAACAATTTAAATTTCGTGCATCTTCAATATAATAAGTAAATTCAATCTGGTTTTATAATGTATTGTATAACAAAACAATTATAGGTTTTTATTAATAAAATTAAAAATGAATTTAGGATTAATCGAACAATTCAATTTGCACATAATTTTAGAATTAAATTCATGTATATACATGTATAAGTACATACATACTACATATATATGTATATGCATATCAAATTAATGCATTCGTTCAGCTTACGTTTTGGATCAGCCCTTTTATGTTTATTCATATATAAAAATAAGAGAACATTCTTGTTTTAAATTTATGATCATCTTGTCTCCAAGAAATCAGTCAAGCCTTGCGGTATCTTATTTTAATAAAAGAAAAAAAAAAAATAAAAAAAATGCAAATCAATCAGAATTTCTCACATTGTATTCTTTTTTAAATACTCATTCAAGTTTTTTTTCTCTTGTTATTTCAATTTGCCCGGGTCTGTTATTTTATATATTTATAAGATTGTTAGCATACATTATGTATACATAAAATGGATTGTTGGGAGTAATTAAAATAGTGAGTTAAAAATGAAACAATAAAGAGTATAAAGAAATATAAATATCTTGAATTCTTGCTTCTATGCTTTGTTTTATGTAATATATAATAAATTTATAAATTTGTTTGTGAGACATTAATATTTTGTCAGAATTGCCTGATGTCCTAAAACAAATTGGTGCACATAGAAATAGTTATTGGTTATTCAAATAATCTGAAGCAATTATTCTGGTGTTAAATAAACTATGCATCTGTATTTTTATGAAATTGTTCTCTTTACAATTCGCTTATATGACTCAAGTAGTATATAGAAACAAGAAGAACTTTTAAAAGCAATTAAAATAGAAAAGAAAGAGAGGAGAAAAACAAACAAACGGGATATTAAAACGAATTATTCGGTTTTGTTTAATTACAGGGATAAACAATAAAATCAAAATATATGAAAAACCTGAAAAGATTTTTTAAATTTTTTTTTACACGTATAATTGTAGTGGAGGCGCCAGGTATTATTATTATTATTATTATACTTATTGAAATTCCCATCCGACGGTTGACAAAAGCCAATGTTTTTATTACGATAATGCATAAAACCGACGGAAATTAGGAATCTTTGTTGTGACGGTTTATAATTGTAGGGAAAAAATAACAGAAATAAATTCATCATATTTTATACAACTCATACAGTCGCCCGTTATTAATTGAATTATCATCAGATTTGAGTAACATCATTCTGTATTTTTTCCTTCAATATTTTTGAACAAGTTTTAAAAACGTTTTATAATACCGAAATAATTATATATAAGCTATTACATGTATTTCATCGTAGATCAAACCTTAAATTTTCTAAATAGAGTTTTGTCCATATGTCTATCAAAAATATCGTCTAAGATGTAACCAATTTTCCAAATAAATGGATGCGAATATATTTTCTAAACGTTTTCAAATTAAAACATTCACATGTTATAGTATTTTTTTGCGTTGATAATTCTTATAGCATAAACATTGCCCAAAATATATTAAAACATATAAAGGATTATTTTTGTATTTATTGTATGAAAAATATAGAAGAACAGAATAGTGATGTTTTATTTTTCGATTTATTGTCTTTGGTCCACAGAACAGGGAAATTAGTATTCAGTTAGATGTTTTTGTTAGTGGGCATGTTTTTAATATTTTGTGTTTTTCTATAAAATTATACACATTCTGTCCATTTCTTTAATACAAACACACGCAGATTAAATTTCCACACACATCACTTTTTGTTTATATAAATTTGCTTGAGTTCTTTTGCCTCTTGCTGATATTTATATTATATTATTATATTCTTGATAATGAGTCGTATGTGATATAATATTAACAGCAAAAATGAAACAACAATTTTCTTCGAAGAAGTCTTTAAGATGTTTTATGTTTTTCTTCTCATGCTTCTTGTTATTGTTGTTGTATATAGAATATATTTTTACTGTGATCCAAAATTGGTCTCTTCTTTTTTTTTATAATTTCGTATAATTTATACCAATTTTTATATGTTTTTCATATATATATATTTATGTATTAATATACAAGAATTCTGTATAAAAATATCAAAAACAAAATAAAAAAGTATGTTGTAAAAGAAGTTTTTTGGTTCACAATATTCGCGTTTTCTTTATTCAGTTAGTTGTTGTAGGTACATTCATTTGTTTTGTTTAAAAAGAAACATAATTTGTTTTTACGTGAAATATAAACAAAAAAAAAGTAAAAGGAAATAATTATATTGCGGGTGATTTTCTTATTTTTAGTGTTTTTGTATATTTTACAGGTGTTTCGAATTTAATTGTAAAAATTTTGTGATTGGACCATATTTTTTCATAATGTGATAACCAATAATTTAAGGTGAATTAAAATACTATAGGAAAATCATGAAGTTAACATAAAATAAAAAAATATAAATAAACTGAATTCTAAATTTAAAAAAAAAATATTATAGGAAAACTTTTAGTGTTATACCTAATTAAATCAATCTAGAAATCCTCCTCTTCGTTCGCTAAATATATTAATTTAATTAATTCCATATCATTCTAAACAAATAACTATTTTATACAATGTTTATTTTTGATTTTTTATAAAAATTTAAAAGAGAACAAAAATTGAAATCTTTTATACTGCTACAGAAATAAGAAACTATATTGTTTTATAAAATGTTTCAATATGATAAAATATGATAAATTTAAAAAAAAATAATAATTTAAAAGCAAAAGTGTAACATATATAAAAGTGTTTTTCATTATCAATTTCATTTTATATTATTTACTTTCATTGAATGTGAAATCACTGTATAATTGGGGCATCTAAAAATTATCAATAAACGAAATTTATAGGTAATATTAATATTATAATAATAATTATTAATTATAAATTTACATTTTGCGAGAATAAATAATCACATACATATACATGTAAATATATTTTTTTAAATTCACAACATATATTTTGGGTTCAATAAACGGATAAAAAAAATTATTATTATTATTATTAATATTATTATTATTGTTATTATTATTATAACCGTTGCATGTAACAAATCAATGTCAATGTTTATTGTTTAATTAACTTTGCAAAACGAATATTATTAAATTATATAAAAATTAAACAAATTAAACAAATTAAACATGAGAAATATTTTTTTTTATTTCAATTATTACTAAATGAATACTAATATATTATCATTCATATTATAATGCATATTTGTATTACTTCTTTCTTTATTACTACTTATATAAATAAAATACAAATGATAAATCTCAAATTAATGTGTAATTATATTTGTCATAATTATAACATAAAAACTTGTTAATGATAAGAGAAATGTATATAATCTTTATTTTTTATATAAAAATTGAGATTATTGTTCCTATTCAAATAATTTGTCTGAGGTATGATTCTTAGAGTATTTTGCCAGATCAGGGTTTAACTTTTTTTTCATCACTTGATTTTTATAGTTACTTATTAATAAATTCTGACGAATTTGTGGATTCATATATAGGCTCTATGATTTATAGATTGCAAGATTTTGAAAGAATATATACACAATAAAAAATTCCGAATTTTTTTTCATACGTTTAGGTATTTATTATAAATAAAACATAAAAAAAACATAAATCGTTCTTATCGTGTGACGTGCTAATAAACGTGCGTGTGTTTGGGTATGATTCTTTATATCTAAAGAAATTAACCTTTTTTTATATATAAATATATTTCTCTATAAATCTGCCTGTCTATAATATCCATTCGTCAGTTTGCAGATGCTAGAATTAGCCCTCAAGACACCAATTAGAGTCTGCCCTAAAGCAACTACTGAATTTTTGTAGAAAAATTTTTTTTGATTTTTTTTAGGTTTTTTTTTTGTTTTTATAAAACGTTTGAGGGTTTTTAAACATTTCATGACGGACCTTAAAAATTAAAATGAAAAATTGTCAGAACATATATGACTATAAATGTTAAAGCGTATGAAAACTATTCTTTTTCACATAAGTTATAATATGTTCCCAATTAAGTCACATATTGACTTTTGGATCACCAAACCTTTTAAGGAAATCAAGTTAATTTGATGTCTTTTAAAAATCCATATATACCTTTTTTTCCTGTGTGAACTAACAAACAAAAAAAAATCCAGTGAAAAAATCTATAAGATTTAAGATGATGAAGAAGAAAATGAAGATTTTGTTTGGATATATTCTTACCCACAAGCCTAATGTCTTTAGGCAATTGTGGTGCCATCTCTATCATTAACAAAAATATAATCTAACCAAAAGAAAAAATGAAAAAAAATCTTTTTGTCCCTGTTCCTCAAGCATCCATTTTATATCGTTGCCTATTTCCGTTGCGCGTCATTCACGGAAAAATACAAACAAACAAATAAACAAACCAACAAACAGAAAGACAGACAAAGAACATTGTCTGTTTTTTTCTGGTCGCGGCAAAAAACGTTTGTTTATAAAAATCCGAAAAAACTTAGAAAACTGGCGCTGAATAATTACAACTTATGTATGGCTTGAATATGTCTTAAATGTATGTCTGGAGTTTTTTTTTTAATTTTATTTTATTTTATTCTTATTCTGACTGGAAAATATTTATGTGTAGAGTTTAAAGTTTTGGTTATAAAACAAAAAAATTAAATCCAGTGATAATAACAATTATTACGATCAAAAAATAAGAAAAAAAAGTAAAATATTACAAGATGAGGAAATTAACCTTGAGATGGTATGTGAGATATATGACGATAATCATCCTCGCGTTTTTCAACTTCTGCTTTTTTATAAAGAAATTTTATCTTATGATTTTTTTTTTAATTTTCGAATCCGGGATTGAGTAAAATTTGCTAAAAGTATGTCAAATCATTCATTTTGCATGTAACTTAAAAATTTTTAAGAAAAATATCACTTGATTCTTTTGTAATTTTTCTTTTGTAATTTTTTCGCAAAAACTGCTTTGGCATCCCAGTATATAACTTCATTAAACTTAGATTAAAAAAAATTAATTTTTCAAATAATATTGGCTTGATTTCATTTCTTGCTTCAGAATCGATGATAAGATTTTAAATTAGGTCACTTTTTCCATTTTAGTTAAAGACCACAGAAAAAGTTCACATTGATTTTCCGCCGCACCTGTAAACGATATTCTTCTTCTTTTATATAAAATATACACCTATATAGTTTACTTTACGCCATTCAACTCAACATTAAAATTATAAAGCAATTAAAACGTAAAAATTAATTGTTTGTAGAGGGCATAGAATGTCTTTATCAAACTTAAAGGTGCTGGGCAAAAAAAATGTGGTGAGGAGAAAGAAACGTGTCACAAAATAATCAAACTCTGAAGAATGGATATTGTATAAGAAACACGATTGAAATCTAGAAGATATGAATGCTTCCCGTATGCATTAGAATAAAAAACAAAAGAAAACTTTGCATGGTTTCAACTTATTATCTTGTCACAATCTTTTGAGTTTCAGTATCCTGTATCGTCCCTTTGTCTTTTCATTGTATATATATTTTTCTTTTTCTCTTAAAACAAAAAAAACCTTTTTATATCGAATAGTCCACATCTCAGTTGATGATGATTTCTAACATGTTTAATTTTTCTTTTTTCATTCTTAAAAATATTATTTTCTATCTATGAATGAGAGAGACACGAATTAAGATAATCAACTATAATTATAGACTTTCAAACTAAATTTTTTTTTTAAGGTTTAATATTTTTTATATTTTTTTTGGGCAATAATTTTTAAAAGTGTTCGTTTTTTCTTTGTAGATTTTTGAAACTCAAAAAATATATATATTTTGGATTTAATCGAGATACATTTCCGTTTTGAGATGTTTTATCTCAAATATTTAGGTATTCCAAACTAATCGAACTCAGATATCAAGTTTAAGTATGCAGTTAATCGATTGAAATTGAAATTAGGCGATTTTTTGCCCAAATACAATCATATATTCAAATTAATTATAAAATATAACAATAGAATTCATAATGAAAATCATTTTCAACATTAAAATTAGACTATCATATAAGCAAAGCGCTTTTTCCTAAAATAACTGAATTGAACATAACATATAAGACAACAAAGAATATCAAAAATAAGAAACTGAACATTTATTATTCTAATTAAAGGTACAAAACGCGTAAATAGCCGACGGTAAATTGCTTTGGGTTGACCAGTTTTATATTATCTTTTACAATATTTTTTTTAAGTTTTCTTATGGTCTCGTTTTGCACTGTAATAACACTACATGTATATTTTGAGCGTAACTCCAGAAGTGCATCATTCAGCGATGTTATTTGAGTAAATTAGATTATTTTATTATTTTATTAATTTATTGTTCTCTCTTATTCTTCATTTATTTTGTTAAACCATACTAGCACTTTTGTTATTCTTTAATTCTAAGTTTCTGATCTTTTCTGTTTCTTTCATATATGTATATTTATAAATATAAAAATACTCAAGAGAACCATCTTTCTTTGTTATCGAATAAAAAACAAACATCACATGTAAAAACTATAAATATAAACGTTTTTTTATAGTTTCCGCAAGAAAGCTTCGATCGTGAGAACTAAATCAAAATAAATATAAATTTTGGCAAAAATCTTTTATTAGGCTTTGAATCTCAAAATTATTCTAATTTTTTTTATAAATATAACTTTAATAATTAACATGCGTTTTAAAAATAATACCAGCTACACAAATTAATTCCTCATTTTTCTTTAAAGTTCGTATACATTCTAATATTTATGTTTGTTATCATTCAATTTAATCAAGATAAAGACACTATAAAGACAATTTATAAAATAATAAGACGTTAATTTTATTTTGTGGCATAGATAGTAATCTAAAATAGGATGTTGATTTTTATATTTTAAAATGTTAACCAAATCTGAGCTTCATTAGAGTAGATAAAGTTTCTTTCACAAACAAAGAATCATCCTCATATTTTATATATGTCATTAGAATTATATAGTTCCGTGTCAAAGTGGACACATCAAAAATATTATTCAAAAATATATGACTTGCACTTTTGAAAACAAAAATTGTTGATGTTTTAATGTTTGTTTATTTTTATTATTATTATTATTATTATTATTATTATTATTATTATTATTATTATTATTATTATTATTATTATTATTATTATTGTTATTAAACAATAATAGAAAATTTTAATTTTTTTTCTTTCTTTTTTTATATAAAATAATAATAATATTTCATTTATTGAAATATGTTTTTTTTTTGTTATGTACAATATATGTACCTATATTATTTCTGTTATAATATACAGCTTTTATGTATAACGCAAAATTACATTTTGAAATATTTCACAAAACGAACTCAAACACGCAATGTGGTTTTTTATTTATTATTATTAGTTATATATAAAAAATATTTTTCTTTTATTTCTTTTATTTTTTTCCTCCTTTTTTTCTTTTTTTTTATATTTTGTATAACTTGAAACTCTTTTGGTCTTTTGGTCTGCATGTGGGACGGTTTGGTTGATTTGCTTGGTTCGTTTTTTCATTTATTAAATGTAAATAAAAAAAAAAGTATAAAAAAGAAAGAAAAAAAAAATGAAAATAAATAAAAATTAAAGAAAAATAAAAAAATATTAACCTAACTTTATGTATGAACAGAAAGCACTCATGCAATACACACACACACGAGAATTTTTTACCATAACTTTTTTTATTGTTTTTGTATATAGGTGAAATGAAACTTGTAAAATATATACGATTGGTTTGTTCCCTTTTGATGGGTTCCATTTTATTTATTTATTTTTTAGGGTATGCATATTTTTGATGAGCTGCGTGTAATATTTGTTATTTTAAATTTCCACACATCATTCAAAATTATTATTTACTTGTATATATTAGAAAAATATGAAGTAAAGCTTTGTTTAAATTAAATATAGAAGAAGAGACAATTCTTTATAAGATAAAAAAAATTTCAATAATTTGAAAATTTTATAATAAAATAAAATTTTCATTTTCTTTCCAGTTTACAAGACACTGTTTGTATAATTTTTGGTTTTGAATGCATAAACGACAATTATCTTATAATTTCTAAATAATAAAATCATTAATTATTTGATGAAACCGTATATACTACTGGGTAAATAACTAAATGTTACTGTTCAGATTTCCCTTTTTTTATCAAAATGAAATCTAACCTTGTTATCTATATTAAAATATAAAATTAATTTCCTTGCCCATTAAACGAAGATTTTTATAAAATTGTGTTCACTTTAGTAGTATGAATTTACGTGAAATTTTAAACTTATATTAAAATAGAAGCTGCTTAAAATAGTTTCTTTTTGGTTTATCATCATTGTCTCAAACACAGATGTATGAATTCTTCTATGGTGCAGAGCATATGCCTTAACTTACCATAAGTGTTTATATTTAGCATAATGCAGACTAATATAAATATTCTAACATTGCTAGCCTATAGTGATATTTAGTTTTACATAAAAAAACTTGTTCGAAAATACAGTATATTTATATATGAATATTAAAACAACAAAAGTTTTGTATACTATTTATTCATTTTACTAAAGAAAATATGTATAACAAAAAAAATGTATAGAAATATATTAAATTTTTTTCTTTTTGTTTTTTTTTTTTTTTTATTATTTTTACAAAACTTATTAATTTCACAAGTTTATAGTAAAAAAAAATCAACACGATTTACTTCTGATAACAAGCTAAATAATAAAATGCAAATTAGAATATTTCTATGCAAATGCGTAAAAAAAAGAAAAGAAAATGAGAGACGAGAAACCTTGAGTAAAATAAAAAAAAAATAATAAGATATTTTTCATTGAAATTTTATATATAAAGAAAAAAAAATGTATATAATCCAGACTAAATCTTTGTTATATAGCCATGGAAAAAATGAAGAAAATTCTCTTAAACATATAAAATGAGAGAAAAAAAACAAAATCTAGTAGAGTCACAATGTGTACTCATATTTATAATATAATGTGTACTCATTAATTTATAATATAAATATAGATCAATATTTATAACTACAGACAACTTTATTAATATATTTAACATATTTTTACTATTTGAAATATTGTAATTGTGGAAATAAGTAAGACATTATTATATTACTGACTTTATAAGTGGAATGAATTTTATCTCAATTAAATTTGTATTAGAAATTTTTTTTTATAAGGAAAATTTAAAATATTTAAAAAAAATTTAGTATAAAGGAATTAATAATTATTGAACGGAACGATTCTTCTTAGGAAATATGCATGTTTCCTAAGACCAAGCAATGTGCCGAATCGAATTAAAATGCATGTGGTACAAAACCCACCTCAAAAATAGTAGGTCTCCTAGTTACTAATAACCTTAGTCGTTGATGGTTAATAAAAAATTGAAATACAATACAATACAATACAATAATTATTGGTACTCATATTTATAGATTATGTCTGAATTTTTATTGTGATTATAATATGTGTAGTTTGAAATTGTCCCATTTTTACTTTATATTGTTTATGTTTCTGTATAAAAATTTATTTCATATATACAAATATATAATAAAAAGATCAAAAATATGTGCATTTACATATATTTCTAAAAACTACATTAAGTTAGTATAGCGGAAAATATTCTATGATTTTGTCCTAATCAGAAATTTTTTTATTAATTTAATGCTAATAAACAGTATTTTTATTTTGTTTATTCGTCATCCGCGTTTTTATTACTTTTTTATACGATATTTAATTCTAATAAAAATTAAATTATTTATTAGACGGATATGACATTTATATCATTGTTTTTTTTTATTATTCTACATTTATCTACAAAGTAGCAATGTGTTAAATTGTATTTTAATTTATTGTTTTGTATTTAGTTACAAATTAAAAAATTGTGAATAATTTGGTGAATGTTGTTCTTTATGTATATCAAAATAAAAGCAATATTATTAATGAAATTATTTGATATTTATTTCATATTTACGAAGATGAAATTTATTCTATCTCTTAAAAAATTTTAAATCGAAAACTCAACTTACATATGTGTATGTTTATTTGAAACAAGAAATAAGTACGTCTAAGCAATTATTAAAGATCCAATTAAAAAAAATTATTAATAGAAAATTGAACAGTCCAAATTATGTAAAAATCTTGTACCAGTTTATAGTTATAAATTTTCATTTTTTATGTTATTTATGTAATAAAAACTGCATTTGTTGAAATAAAAATTGTTAATAATAATTTAAGTATTATTCGATTTGTTTATAATACAAAAATCCCGTGTTTTTTAAGAGACATAACAAACATCATAAACATTTTATTCGATATAAAACTCATTCATTCTACAGTCAATAATTAGCCGGCAAAAATCGTATCCTAAGATTAAAAACTTCTTAAAAAAAAAGAATGAAAGAAAAATAAAATACGCGCAACCACAATATAAAACAAAAAACGGACCATCATCCGATCGCGTATAAAAAATAAATCTCTATATAAAATTTTATTTTATGAATGAAATCAAAACTGAAATAATAAATTTTCTGTGTTTTGGTTTTTTTGTATTGTCTATATAATTAATCCAATAGTTTATATATCATTCCAATTAAAACAAGAAAAAAAAATAGGCGAACAGTGCGCGGTACTACCACATGGTTAAATAGTATGTATACACAACCATGCAGACAGATAGACATACACCATTAATTAAAATTGAAGAAACAATAAAAAAATAGAGAAACAAAAACTTTTGTGTTGAATAAATTCAAAGTATAATTTTTGTTTTCATTCATAAATGTGTTTCGTTGCCTTTTCTTTTTTCATTTTCATTTCAATTTTTTATATTTCTTTTATTTTATTTTTTTTATAACAAAATATTATTTTTAAGTTTTTTTTTATATATACCTGGTATAATTAGAGAGCGCTGGTTTAATTTCAAAAACTACATCAAAATTTATACAAAAAAAACATAGGTTTAAGATCAAACACGATTATTTCTTCTTTCATTTCTATTTTTTTTTTTAGTCATTTCAGGTAAAAAGATGTATAAGAATAATTTTTACAAAAAAAATTGATACTTTCAATACAGCTATAGAAACAATATTTTCTTAGCCTCTTTCAAATAGTGTGATAACAGCAATTTTCTTTCTATGTATTTTTAAAGGGAAAATTATGTAAGAGAATCCATGTCATACTTGTCTATTTTATTACAATTGAGGTTAAAAAACAACGATCTCATTTGGTCGTTATTATTTTATTTCTAAGGATTTAACTTTTTTTTTGCTAAACTTTAAATACATAATTATATTAAAAATTGCGGTCAAAATATGTTACATGAACTACCATTTAAAGGATCAAAAATAATTATTTTGACAGCTGTAAAAGGGGATGATTTCAAACAACTTTCATTATAACATCCTAAATTACAAACAATTTTAACGTTTTCTTTTTATTTTTGGTTAAATAAGAATTTTCTAGACAGAGAAAAGTATTTTTTTTATTATAAAAACATTTTTCAAATTCTTATAATATCGGTATATATAATATCAAGTACGTTAATAAAAGTCATAAGTTATTCACACGTCTACCGGTGAATAATAAATTATTTTTTTCTTATATATGAACGTATCTTGATGTAAAATCACGTATCCAAAAATTTAAATATCCACAACGGAATTGCATGTTTTTTGGGCTTTATGAGAAATGGCAATTTTCTTTGAGAATATATTTACATTTTTTATTAACTTTTTGTAAAATTTTTGCATTTAGAAAATAATCTAAGAACACAAACACCAAATTAGAAAAAATGTCTCCTCCCCTAAAAAATAGAATAAGATTTTTTTTTTCAATTAAAAAACTCAAAATGACACCAATGATGATCAATTTTAAAGTGCGCATATTTCAACAATTTTTCTAACTGAAAAAAAAATATGAATAAAAAATAAACTATTCCGATATTCTTCTGCCAAAAATGAAACACCCCATTTTTATTTGGAAATCTTTATATTTCTTTACTGTATAGTAAAATGGCGTGATCAAAGAATATATCCAAATGTATGAGTTATACATTTATGTTAAAGTGGGGATTCATATATAAAATAAAATACAAAAGTACTCAGGAAAATATAAAGATGATTGTACAAGATAAGGAAGGAAAAGGTTTGGCGGATCTAATGAATCAGATTTTTGGACATTTTGTTTGCTGAATTGTTAAAAATAAATAATTTTTGATTATTTTTCATTTCAATATTCTGTATATTTTGATTTAAAATCAGTTCTGAGATCTCAGACAATACCAATTTTCTTATAAGTTATGCAAAATAAATATAATTCATTTTTTAAATTATTATCATTAATATTTATATAAGGAAATGGAATATGTAGTAATTTATTTTCTAAAGGCATTTGTTTCACATTTTATAATTGTTAGAAACACTCTCTTTCTAAATAACACTTCAAGTTAACATTTTAAGAAAGAAATTTCAAACAGAAATGTCATCGTTTTGGATAAAACGAAAAATATTGTGATAATTTGAAGGAGATTAATGAAGAAATAATATAAAAATCTATAAGAAAATGTGTCTTATTCTATCAGTTTGGTTTATTGAATTAAACTTCGGATTCTGATCTTTAACACTAATTTAAATTTAAAGTTTACATTTTTTCCTAGCCCACGCATAATTTTCACATTTTCTTGTTCTAAAATTTATAATTAATAAATAAACAAAATAAAACAATATTAAATATATATATTTAAAATATTCATAATTTAATATTATTAATAGGTTTTATCAAAACCAATTTTAAAAACTGTCATATTTTGATTTATTAACATCAATCTATAAGGTATAAATATTAATATTGGTTTTTAATCTTAAAAACACGCGAAAGATAATAAAAAACTTTACTAATTTACAACTAGTTTGATCACTTTTTTTTTATGTAGTCATATATAAACCATCCATATATAAGAAAATGGATCAATATCAATCAATCAAATGAAAGTGTATATATAATATAAGGATCGCGAGTTTATAAGAAAAAAATATGAAATTAAATGAAAGGAGAGATGAGAAATCAATGATTTATTACAGATGAGAATTTAATCGAAAAAATATATACTTATATACAATTTTTACCTTTTATATACTAAGTCTAATCAATATTCAAATTTAAGTCACATTTACAATATGCAGAAATGAATGTCTATGCATAAATGAATTAGTGTGAGAGATGGTATTTTGTATTATAATAAATTCTGGAATGTCCATTAATAATATTTTTAACTTTCCGAAAAAAATGTTTTAAGAATTAAATAAAAATTATCGTTTATGTAAATGGGGCTTTAAATTTGATTTTGATTAAATTTAATATTGGAAATTTTAGACTCGTTTTTAAATTTACTTTTTTTTTTATTAAATATGTGCTAAGTATATAATAAGTTTTCTTCTTATAGTATGTGTAGGTATATCTTTTCGATCTTGGTATATTTAGTGTGGATAATAAGATAATAATATGATATTTTCTTATATAATATATAAATATATAAAATAGGATCGATTACTATAACAACAAGGAAATTATTATGATTTACCAATAAAAAATTACAGTCTTTTGTTCAATTAGATAATCATTTAATCGTGCAAATTGATTTAAAAAGATCCTAATTTAGTACAATAGATTACTTGTGCGTGCGGTGTTTTTTTTATATATGATTATGATGAAGACATTTTAAAGATTCGCTCGCGACAAATAAAAATGAATTTGACTAGAGTTATATACTACTCTAGTATAAATAAGTGCATGTATTCGTATCGGCACTAAATATTATATATAATTGTATTGTACAACCAATTTGTATAATAGTTAAATTTATTATTTACTTTATTTGGAAAAATTTAAAGGTCCATAAATCACTTACATATTCTATTTGAACATCCATTCTCAATGCCCATACTTTAAATACTAAATTGCAGATATATAAAACCTACCATTTGTTTTTTGTTAAATAAACATAAATCATATTTTTAACAAATACATCTAGTAGTTTTTCATATTTGACATGATGTTATATATAAAATTAGATATATTTATATATACTGTAGTACATACTCTCTTAAATACATATATGGTCTACCAGCACTCTATTGTTGAGATTTGATTTGTTCAAGGGCGTACTTAAATTATATAAGAATGGGGGTTGTAAATTTCGATGGTATTTAAATTTAAATAAACTAGAAAATATTAATTTATCATATACGGAATCTGCTATACGGGATTTATTAAATTTCTCATTTTTTTAAGTTGACAGCATTTTTTTTTCTTTCACTACAACTTTGGAAATTTTTCAAAAAAATTTCTCCTAAATTCGTCTCAACATCTATAGAGATTCCTTTTATAATTTTGTTTTAAACGTAAATAAATCCCTCACAAAAATGGATTTAAGATAAATGTATAAGATTTTGGCACATTCATCTTAATTTTATATACCATATTATTACATATGTCTCGTCGAATTTAGCCCAAAATTTCGATTTAAAAAGAAAAGGAGAAAAACAATAAAACACAAATTTACTTGTAATTACAAAACGATTATCTATATATTTATATATATATTTATTTCTGTGTGTATCCACATGAACTCATATAATAATATAAATAAAAGTAAAATAGAAAATGAAGGTTAAGGTTGAGGGTGGAAATGTCTGTCTACGTTTGTTAAACAATTTGTTACCATGGATGGAAGAATCAACAAATTACCACACAAAATATAATAATATTATTACGAAAAACGTTCTGCTGAAATGTTTAACTAATTTTTTAATTAGAAGCCGATCTTCATTTATATTAATAAAGCTTATATTTTATTTATATTTATCACGCAGTTCGTGGACAACATTTTAATTTTATAATAATGAAATATTTTCTTTATTATTTATAAATTTATAAGGATTGTCTTGAATATTATTTTTATGAAAAATGTATACACATTCATAATTATAAATTTATAATAATATTGTATAATTGACACATAAAGAAAAATGAAGAAGTTGGATTTATTTTCATTCAAATAAATGTTAGGATTTGAATTTGAAATAATCTTCATAAAATGTCCTTTAAACTTAATCAGATTTTATGTTCAGATAAATATGTACAATAATTTTTCTATTTTAAATAATTATGTTTTTTATAGAAGGACTTTAATGATCAGAAGTTTCCTTCAGTAATATAATTTGGGAATTGAAAACTTATTCATATGATTAAAAAAAAAGTATTACGATTGATTTTCATTTTCTTACCTTTCATTTAATAGCAATCAGAAAATTTTAGCAATCAAAAATTTTTCACTGAGCAATTAAATGCAGTCCATTTACAGACATAAAAAATATTTATGATTATTGTTTATTATCTTGAAATTGATAAAAAAAATACTGTATATAATTATTGCTTATAAAAATAACTAATCAGTCAGATATATTTAATCTATTTATTACACAAATTTTTCTATAAAATTTATTGTCTTGAAATTTTTTCTTCCATTTTGAATTTCCTGATTTTTATTATGCGTTAGCCACAAAAATACAATTTTCAAAAAAATAAATATATTTTTGAAAAATAACGTAAAACATTTTATACAAATAAAATATATTGACCAAAAATGGTATTTTACGATTATACGAGGTTTTTCAAAAGTATACCGATACATATAGTGCATTTTACGTATGTCATGGAATTCTTGCTCGTGATTGTATACACTTGAATAATCGCGTGTAGTATTTTTTTATAATGCGGTTAAATATCTCTCCTCTGTTTGGTATAAATAAAAAAAAAAAATATATATATATATATATATATATATATATACAGACGTATATTTTCCTAGAAATCCTTTTTTTTCCTCATCGTATATATTCCTAATATATAAATATATTTGATATCTATACTGAGAACCAACCCAGAACAAAACTTTTTTATATAAATGAAGGTATAGATAAATAAGACTTTTGT
Organism: Pedicia rivosa; assembly: GCA_963082725.1. Lineage (NCBI taxonomy): Eukaryota > Metazoa > Arthropoda > Insecta > Diptera > Pediciidae > Pedicia > Pedicia rivosa. The sequence goes on from OY720155.1 coordinate 673,471, forward strand.
GTTGTTTTTTTATTATTTTCTGTTCATAAAATGTATATAAAAAAAAGCTTTCTTCAGTTAAATAAAAAACAAAAATACTAAAAAAATATGTATATGTCTGTTGCATTGATATAATTTATAAGTTTTTTATAAGAGAAAAAAAAACTATAACAATAAGAAAATATAATAACTCAAGAATAAAAAAGTTGGGTGTGTTCTAAATTTTGGATCGTTCATAATTATTATAATTTTTACAAATACAAAAAAAAAAAAAAACATGAAAATAACAAGATATATAATTTTCTTTGGAACTCAGATTTTATACTCATATTTACTGTATAAACTGTACAATCTATTTAGATCCATAAGCACTTCTTAGTTTTTAAAATAATATTGCCAAAATTGAATTTTATTATTCTTAAAAATTTGTTACTTAAATATTTTAATTGAAAATATAAATTTTGGGTTTAAACTCTAAAGAAATCTTTTTTGGAACATACAACAGTCAGTACTCTAAAAAAAAAAAAGAAAAATCAAAAACAAACTGACATTTCTAATATTGTCGGAATCTTACAAATTCAAATTAAGAAAAAAAAATAAAAAAAGTCTTAAAAAATCTTTTTGTGTCATGTTTTTTTTAACCTTTTTTTACTTGTAAAATAATTATGATGACATGATTACTTATTATGTGTCGTGATGAAAACGACCTTGTCAAATTTTTTTTTATAAATATTATTTTAAGTTTTTTTGGACAAAAAAAATGTGAATAAAGAAATACTGAAAAACAAAGTAAAATACAACAAAAAAAAATTAATACACAAATTCAAATAATCACGAAAACTTGTTTTTTTTTTATAAAAAATTATTAAAAAAAATGTTAATTTCCTCTCGTTTGGGTGACTCATGAACTTTAATAAAAAAGATTAATATTATCATTGAATGAAAGGGATAATGTTCTTAAGAAAAAATATATTTTAACTTTATAATCAAAGTATGAAAATATAAATAAAACTGTTAAGATTGTATATTTTAATGTATTTTCAAAGTGACATTATTTCAAGTTCATTCCTGTTACAAATTATATAATTGCTTAAGGCACAACAATAATCTTATCTGTTTATTCCCGTCATTTTCTTTTCCTTTTTATTGTATTTGATTCCAGTTTAAGATTGAATAGAATATTTTTTAGATAATAATAACATCGATCATACATAGCTATCACCATCTTTTTATTATATTATATAGAAAGATTAAGGAATGTCAACTGCGTATGTCAACGAACGGCTTTAATTAATTTATTAGTAACGTATAATAATATGTAACTTTTTTGTTCTTTTACTGTTGTAATTGTTTTTTTTTTGTTACACATAATTTTACTAAAAAAATAAATAAATGTAATAGTATAGTCTTTTATTATGATTATTCATAATTAATATAATTACAATGATGAAATTTGTATTATATATTTTCAAAATATATAGAATGTTATTTTAAAATGTTGTTATTATTTAAACAGAACTCCATATATTACACAATATATATTAAATATTAGCCCTCCACCATCATACCCTATACTATGCGTTTATGAGATCAGCACACCGCAGTCTCTCATCCACTCATGGTTACTTTCAACATTTTTTTTTGTTTCTGTAGTTTGTTTCTTGTTTTTAGTTCTTTTTTTTTTATAAAATCACCTTTACACTCTTGAGGCGTGGGAGCGTCCGCCATTTTAGATTTTGTATTTTTTTTTGTGTTTCTGCTAGACATTGTTTTGTTTCAAGTCCATAAACAGAATACAAAACAACTTAAGAAACAACAAACGTTAAATAAAAACAACAAAATACTGACATGTAACGTTCTTTCTTTATATATATTAAAGATTGTAGGAAGGGGAAATATATATACGAGCATAAAATAAGAAACTTTTTTTTTGGTGGAGCATTACACCAATACAAAACCAGTACAATCATAACAGGATTTCTGTTTCCAACCTGGTTTAATCTGTGCTTTCTCGTTGTATCATTTCTTTTAGAATTTTTATTATAATTTTTTAATAAATTCTTGTGCTTTTTTTTATTAAAAAATTGGAAATTTTTTCCGGTGGAAACGATTTTTATAATAAATAAATAAAAAAAGTACTAGGCGTCTCCACATAAATATTTTTTTAATTTAAATAAATAATAAAATAAAAATCTCGGTAATTATTACAATAATAAATAAAGAATACAATATTTATCATTGTGCACACGTTTATTTATTACTTAAAAATGTATCGATGAATGTATGTGTGTGTATGTGCTTATATTTTAACAGCAAATCACGATCTTTGCCATTGCAATAAAAAAAAAAAATAAAAAAAAATGTAATATACAAAATAATAAGAAAATGAGCAACAAAAAAAAACATAAGAAGATACAAAAAGAAAACAAAATAAAACAAAAAATATATTTTAAATCACTTCGTTCGGCTCACCAACTCTGTAATTTTGTATTTTGTGCATTTTTTAAGTTCATGTTGTTATTGTTCTTGTTCTTTTTTAGTTGTCAGTCTTATATATATATATATATATATATATATATATATATATATATATACACTTTAGTGTGATTATTAATATTATTTTTTGTTGCAAAGATGAAGAAAATTTATATTATATATATTTTTATATGATTTCAATTTATTATATTTATTGGTTAAATAAAACGACAACTTTAAAATATATATACATTGTATTGGTATTTTCTCCCAAAAGCTTAAAAAAATTAAATTATATAAATTTACAGTTTATCGTTTTAAATAATGTTTTATGTAGAATATTGTGTATTTTTTATTTTAGAAAAATCTTATTTTCTCACCCACAATGATCCTTCATCTTTTCCACTTTCATATATATAATTTATATACAAAAATTCTATTTATTATTCTAAAAGAAACATTAAATGAAATATATAATATAAACATGAAAATGAATAATGTTAATTTCATTTATTTTTCCGTTTTATATATTTTTCTTAACTGAAATTGACTTTAGAGAACAAAATATATTGAGCTTTGACAATATGATTATAGTAGTTTTACTCCATCGAGGGCTACATTTTTCACGAAAATAATACAATAAATATAAGAATAAAAAAAAATACAAGAAAAATGAAAAACTGAAACACACAAATCAAATAATCGTATACACAGTCAATTGATATTTATACAAAGTACAATAAAATACAATCAGTGGTGGTGTGCTGGAAGAGAATTAAGCGAACTCATTGTTGAATTGAGTATTTCTCACCAAATAACAATAACAAATTATGATTAAATTGGATACTCAAGAAAAAATAGATTGATTAAATCCGATTATTATTATTAACAAGTAAATTAAAAAATCAAATTTTAATAACTTATTCCATAAAGATTTTATGATAAATTTTAAGCAATTTAATAATTTCATTTTAGTTTGATTTTTTATTTTATTAAAATATAATTTTTATTTTTTTTTTTTAATAATTTAATAATTTAATTTAATTTATAGTGAACTATTTTTAAATGTTCGTTCACCACTGGTATACTTTTATAGAATTATATTTATATTTTTTTTTCTTTTCTTTATGAATAATTTATGGATTTTTGTTATATTTTCTATATATTTTTGGTGTGAAAATCAATTCATCATAATTTCATTTCTGATCCCTATATATGCTAAGCGAATTTTATGAAGAATTTTGGACATAAGAATATTGTACATTCTTTATTAAAAAAAAACCAATTTTAATTACATAATAAGATTTTTCCCATCCTTCATTCCCTAAATAAATTAAATAACAAAAATAAACGTACTAGTAAAATACCTAACATAAAACCGCAATTATTGAAGAATCGGTTTTTATTCTTGTGTTTACCTAAAATTATTACCCATTATTGTTTATTGGCGTGAGAAATATATAATACGTTAGGAAGAAAAAGAAGAAGAAAAAATTACACAAACCGATTAGGAAAAAAAAAATAAATTAATATTATTTTTTATAACTGATTTTACGTTTAATATTAAACGAGCTGTAAAACGAAAACCTCTTCTGGTTAACTTTTTTTTTTTTAAATTCCTATCTTCTATCTAATAGTTAATTATATGAAAACTTCCCAAGTGATTTAATTTATAAAAAGTGAAAAACACTTTTTTTTAAGAAAATATAAATTTATTTTGAATTTTAAAGTATTTTTTTTATTTCAGTGAATACACCGAACTGCAATATCGACCAACATAACTATTAAACAATAGATGTCGCCACCTATATCAAAGCATGAATAATACAAATGATTTTTTAATTAAAGTTAATTAGTTTATTTATTATTATTATTGGCATTTAGGTAATTTTAATTTACAACATTAAACGTTTAAACACAATAAAATATGTTTGATTTCATCAAGTAATTAGTTAGTAAGATAATTTGACGCTTTGATTTTGGATTAATATTTATTATATGAAATTTTTAGGTGATTTTGGAAATATTAAATTAAATGTTTATTTTCTTTCATTTTTAATAAAGTAAAATTTAAAATCTGCTTTTAATTTTCATTAATTAAGCAAACCCTTTCTTTAATAAGAATTCACCTTTTTGCAGTAATTCCTTTTTTTTTTAACTTTTGATTAATGCAATTTTAATTATAAAAGTTATTTATGGCAGTTTAATAATCGGCGCATTTTATATATGGCATATAAAAGAAAAAAGTCGCGGTTTTTATTCCCTCTAATTTTTTTTGTCTTACTCAGTTCATAAGTTAAGATTTTTTTAAACATTTGATATCACATTCACTATTCATTCACATGAAAGTAAAGATTCATCTGATGATATAAAAATATATATAAAATTAAATTTCCTTTTTGACCGTATGATTAATGATGTAAATAATGGAAAACAATGTAAAAACAAGAACATTATATATATATATGCCGCAAAAGTTACAAAAAAAAATATTTAAAGATAAAGTGTATTATGTGAATAGAAGAGTCTATTATTGGAAAGATTTAACACTATAATTACAAAACAAATTTTGTTGTTATGCATTATTATTGTTTGCAGTTGCAAAATATCGGTTTTATAGATTTTTATATTATAATTTTAATTTTTGATGTTTATTGACTTAAATAAATATATTTAATTAATGGTTGATGAAAGATCCACACCCTTTTCTATAATTTTTAGTCTTCTGTAAATATTTTTTATTAATATGAACTCTGGAAAGTTTACGTAAAGTTTATGAAAGGATTAAATACAAATTACCCCACTTAAGGGTAAGAAAAAATCATAAAACTTAAAGTTTCACAAAAATGTATTTAAAGTGTTTTACAATTTTTATTATACATTAATATAATGGTGCAATGATTTACAAACCAATTTGAGTTTTGGTTGTATTTATAATGATGCGTCGGCTTACACAATTATCAATTGAAAACTTTTAATTCATTTAATTTCAAAACATGCAACTCAATGGTTATTAAATAGAAGAACTTTGGTATAGATATATATTGATTATTAGTGGTGCGTTACTTAATACGCATAGGATTCTTTTACACAAAGTTTAATAATTGACTAGTTGTAAATGAATAATATAATGAAAAACTTCAGTATATTTAATAAAGGTAATTTACGTTTAACTCTCATGTAGAAAATAATTTTGGTATTTTATATTATTGGAATAAAGTAAATTGTTTGCCAAAAAAAGCTTGAAAAATATTTGTACAGTTTTTGAAAAATATTTACCTAATTTAACTGAATTTAATCCATTTATAATAATGAAATATTTAGAATTTTTTTTAAATCTGTGATGATCAAATAATGTAGCGTATACAAATCGAGTGCAACATATAGTTTTAACTTCTGTAAAATATGTAAATAATTTTGAATCGTCTTCATACACATATTAGAAAAAACTTCAACCTTAAAATTTTCTCAAGCCTCAACTCAAGGTGAAAGATACAATAAGAAAAAAGTTAACACTCAAATCACAAATATAATAGAATTGTCTCATAAAATTACTGGTATTGTGTTCCTTCTTAATGCACATCTACAACAATTTTCGTTAATATTTTTATTTATATCGTATTTGTCATATATTTGGCACATATTACATTTAGATACGCCAAAAACAAAAAGTTTTTTTTTTGTAAAAATTTTTCGGTATAATTTATAAACTGAAAACAAAACTAAATTAAGGAAAAATTATTTAAATGGTAAAAAGAAAGAAAAGAAACAATGATTGGAGAACAAAAAATACGTATGCTTTCGTCACATAAAAAGCAATCAAATGGCGTCAAAGTATCATTTATATAAAACATATTTATTATTTTTAGATTTATTTCTTGTTTGAACATACAAAAAAGATATAATAATAAGAAACACTCTATCACTTTAAAAAGATTTATTATACGAACGATCAAATGAATATCATCGCCCTATACAAATATCAGCTGGTTAAAATAATCTCATCGACGTGCATCTTTTCTACTATATATTGATGAAATCATGAGAAAAGGAAAATGAAAAAAAGTATAATAACAAAAAAAAATTATAGTCAAGAAGAATTTATCGCGCCGCATTAATAAAGTTATTCGCGAATCGATGCCCAGTTTTATATATATATATATATAATGAACATTTTTGTTTTCTTTATAAAATAAATAGTAACCAATATTACGCTAAAATATCTTAAAAAATGCTAACAAGGAGAAGAATAATATTCTTTTTCTATGATATATATTTTGTTATTACGTATTTAGTTATTGGTATATGGTATATGTATATATATATATATATATATATATATATATATGTGTATTTTTGAACAGGGCTGAATTAAAAAAAATATTTTATTTTTTAAATTATTAATTTAAAACGAAAATAATAAAATTTTCTACAAGAATATTAAATTTCATTTTTAAACGCTACTTAAGAATGTAAATTGATTGAAAGTTTCAATATTGTTTTACAATTAATTTAAGCCCACTGAATATGTTTATATTCTGTTTGGTACCCAAGATTTTTTTTCTTCCACTGTATTCACTAATATATATATATATATATCTATACATTTAGATTAACATACATAAAAATGGCCAAATTAAGAACTTAACTTTTCAAACTAAACTGACTTTTTGCATAAAACTTCGGAATATAAATGAAATATTTAAGGATTTTTTTTAGTTTTTTTTGTCAAACCCTGTTATTTATCAATGTTCTTGTATGAGCGCGCGGATAAAGATCAAAAGAAACGTTTTTCAATCGTGGAATGCCGTCATTGCACTGAATGGTTTCCACCATCAGTTAAAATATCAAAAAAAGTTCTTTTCTATTTGAGCGACATATTTTTCTTTAATTTTAACAAGATCTTCTCAACACATTGAAAAACAACAACAAATGATATATAAATTTATATTATTATATTATTTGTTAACATGCTATAACTTAACTATATACACCTTAAACTCAATCATTGTATAAGTAGCAATAACTTTTTAAAAACAATAATAGATTAACACAATCTTATCTATTTTTACCAATAACCTTTCTTCAGAAAATTATTAACATAAGGGTTACATAATATTTGCCTTTTTCTATAAATGACTTTTTGCATTCTTTTTAGGTTTAACTTGCGATTGAATACTTTATCTTTTGTTACATATGTAATCTTAAATTGACTTAAAAAATGTATAACATGACTATGTGAGCCACTTCACTTGGATATTTCTTTACCCCATACAAATATTTTTTAGCCACTTTTACATTCTGTTTTTTTTTTTTTACTTTTCCTCTTTATTCATTTTGGTAATCGCATGTTTTCAATATTAGTTAACAATTTTGAATTGATCGTGTCCACAAAACCACCACCCTATATACAAATCTGTTTCCCAATCCATTATATTCTACTACCAATACGAATACACTTATATTACGAATCTGAATATATAAAAAAAATACCCCTCTATGTGCAAAATAAATGTAGATGTCACCCCACATTCATTTTTGACCTCCAGATTAAAGATTTTCCACTTCGGTGACCACCAATAGAGTGTAATTGCCATAGAAAGTTATTGTGTTTCTTATAAAATGAATATGTATGGTTTGTGTATAAAATATCCACGTTCATATGTGTATGTGTATATTCTATACAATTTCCACCCTCAACTAAACTCCTTTCCGTTATATTCTTATACTTAAATTCAGTTTATATATATATATATATATATATATATATATATATATATATATATATATATATATATATATATATAGGTAGGTAGGTAGTTATATAATATGTTTTATGTACAATTTATATACATAATAATATATACGTAGGTATAAAATAAAATAGAAGCAAAAAAAAAAACGTTGGATAAAAATAAAAGAAAAAAAAATTCTCTTTCGCTTCGAATAAATTTTGTCGTTTATTCAGGACTTTTTTCATGAACAATAAAAAAGAAGTAGTAAGAAAATATAAAATGTTTTTCCTTATCTTAACGTTGAAATTTCGTTGTTTGTACATATATATAAGTCTGCTTTTCCCTTTCTCTCTTTTCTTTTATATATAAATAAAAGAATATAAAATTTGAATATAAATATAAAATTTTCGAAATAGAGACTTTTTGGATGTTTAATTTATATAAAATTGTAATGAGTTTTATTACACAATAAAGTCAAAAATTTCAAAAGTAAAAAAATGAAATCTCATAAAAGACCTGGTCTTAATTTTGTACATTTTTTTAAAAATACTATTTCCCCTAGAAAAGATGGAGAAAAAATGTGTTTAATGATTAATGATTCGTAGTGCAAATATGAAATTAGAAATTAAGTAATTTCTAATATTGCTTGTCACTTCATATTTTGGTTTTATAACATTTTTATAGTGAAAATAATGCCATCTATGAATTTAATCATCGTATCGACAACAAACATAAAAACACAAAAAATTGTAATCATAATTTAAAAATAAAACATTGTTAATTAATTCAAAATTTAGATTACTGCATAAGATTATTAAGATTCAAAAATAATTTGTTGGATGATGAATGGTAGTGTTTATAGAGACAACCAAAAAACCCAATTCACAACTTATCTTATAATTTACTATTCTATATAGGAATCCAAACAACACAAAAATTTCCAATTTTTTTATATATTTTAACATTGCATGTGATTTTTTTTATCTCATTTTAATTTCCCAGAAATAATTTCTATTCTTCAATATTATGTAAATTTCAATAGTCAGTATTTCAAGAAATTAAAGTTAATTTTATTACTATTAATTTACTTTTATAAACAAATACCCAATCAAACAATAAAATAGTTACATAAAATACTGAGAAAATTATAATAACCTTCAAATTGATAAGATACAATAAAAACTCAGTAAATTAACCACACAAAATGCCAAATAAAATTTAGACAATATAAAAAAAATTATAAATAATATACATTAAAAAAATTAAACACTTTTAACTCATTTAGAAACAATTTAAAGGTTTTTAATTTATTTATCATAAAAAAAAACTAATAAAATACTAATAAAATATGTTGAATTTTCTATATAGCGAAAATATTTATCATATTTATATTTTTACAATGCTTTCATATATCAAATAAAAAAGAAAAACGTCGTCAATCGTGTGCGTAGTCCTGCTGTGCGTTTTTCATCAATGGCAAGCTAAAAAACTTTTTCTTAGCAGCATGAATTATACAAATACACATATGATTAAGACCTTTTGATATTACCCGACATTATTTATATTTTATACGCGAATGAAAAAGAATTATATAAACACAAGAAGAATATAAAAAAGGAATCAAAATTGTTACACAAAGAATATTAGATCCTACTGCGTTTGGCCATCATTGTAGCAAAAACAAAAAAAAAAAAATAAAAATATAAAATAAAATGAGGAAAAGAAGAAGTTTAAATACAAAAAGGCACGTGACCTCTTTACATAAATATGTTACACTCTAATGATCTTAAATTGAGATTAATGAGAGTCGCCTTTTATGTTTTCTATATAATGGCACAAGGTTATACCTTAAATATTACCAGAAAAATTTCAATATGGAATTAGAGGAAATATATATATATTGCGAGATACTGACAAAAGAAAACATAATCGTGTTTTTATTTATTCCTGATTTTTTATCATTATAATGTTATATAAACCTCAAGTTTCTATTTCTATTATGGCTCATTCAAAATAATTTAATTTATTTTAGAAGCCGATGCAATAATATCATCGAATAATGATTAAAATTTTGCAAATGACCATTTACATTTATAAATAAAATACAAGATCTAAAATACAAGATCTATTTGCAAATTTATATATATGTAACTATTTCATTTTGACTTTAAAATTATACATATTGTTTACCTGCTATGTATTTATCTTATCAAAAATAGTATGTTTTGATTAACTTAACCAATTGAATTTTCTAAAAAAAAAATCCTTTAATTTGTGTTTTTCCCTTCCTGCTGAGAGACACGTGTTGACATCACAATAATATTGTGTTCAATATAAACCTTTTTTATACTTTTATTCAAAATGACACAATCCAAATTTGATTAGTATCCCTTGTGATTTATGATTATACACCGCATGCAACACAAAGTTGGGGGGCTGATCATCATATTGAGCTCCTTTTATAATACAACAATTACTAATCTGTCATCTGATTAGTTTAACAAAATAAACTTAAATTAACGATAAAATAGAAAAGAAATTCCAAATATTTCACATATATTCTATAATTTTTCAGTAATTGTTATAGTTTTCGGTTGATAAAATTTGAATAGAACAAAGTGAAGTAAGCGTCGCTTGCTTGATTTTCGTTCTTTGAAATTTTTTTTTTATTTTTACATCTTTCGATTTTTTTCCTCTTTTAAATCAACAATTCAAATTCAATTGTTTTACATTTTTTATATTATTCTCAACCATAAATGCGACGTTTTTGTATAATATGAATTCGAGATAAAGGAAAAAAATTCTTTGGAAAAAAACAAAAAAATAATTTAATAATAAATAAAAAATAAATTTCTTTCTCAGTGTTTTTGTATGTAACGTCAAAATAATTGTAACGCTTCAGTAAAAAAATGTGTCGTATAATTAGATTAATCTGAAAGCAGTGTTTTAAATTTAAATTCATCTAGAATAAGCAGAAGACGTGTAATAATTTATTTATATACATATGTTTTGCATATAAAATTTACATTTTAATAGACCACGACTTAACGATATAATAAAATTATTCATCTTAAAAATTTCACGATTTTCTATTGCAAAATTATTTTATATTTTACCTTGATACTTTAAAGTTAAAAGATTTGTAAAAAATTTCAGGAAAATCTGACTTTAATCAAAAATTTAATAATAAAGGTTTGTGTACACATATTCTTATTATTTTTACCATGCAATTCGTAAAATGACACAATATATATATATATATATTGTTGTTTTCAATTTAACAAAAGAATATTATTTTTTGTGGTTATATGACGACCAAAATATACGATACACCCATCCGCTGCACGAACTAAAAAATGTCAAATGAATTTAATGATGAGCCCATGTTAAACAATAGAATCATAAATTATTATTTAATTTTAAAATTTAAGAAAGAAATCTCAATTTATATGGATGACCACCATATAGAAAGGGTCAATAAATTATCTATCCGATGACAAATAAAATATTTCTTAGTTGATTTATATTAAAATATTTTGACATGAAAAATATATTTTCTTAAATTCCAAAAGTGGTCTTATATACTTTTTTACTTAAAAAAAATAATTCAAATTATAATACTCAAATTCAATCGACCTTCTCACCTATACATAATGAAAAGTCATAACAGCTAACAGTTTAATTGAAATGATTCCCATTAGCGCTCACAATATTGTGTAAAAGCATTATTAAAATTTTATATTATATAATAGACGAGCTTTTAAAAAAAGAAAAAAAAACTTTAATAAAAATACCCTTGATAATTAATCATTTTTTGTGTGTCGCAAAAGAAATTTATATATTAAGGGTGTAGAGATTTTTTTTTTATTATATTACGTATACATTATTCGTTCATTATTTTCCATTTTTTTATGTTTTTGGAATTTTCAAATATTTTTTACTGAGCTTGAGTCATATGTTTAAGCATATATTTATTTATAAATATAATAAATGTTTGATTCAAAGAATTTATGATATGAAATTTAAAAAATTACAATCAAAGTTTATAAAATCTACTTAAAAATCAAATAAAAAATATATTTGTGCATTATTGCATTGTGAAAGATAAAAGAAAGATTTACCACAACTAATAAATTTATAAGAATTTTATTCTTAATTATTTTATTATCAATTGATTAAAATTAATAAAAAGATTAGTTGTATAGATTTGGAATATTTAAAGTCTCAGCTAAAAATACAAAATATAAGAAAATAATGAAACAAAAAACATAAAAACCAAAATTTGATTAGTTATTATAATCGTAAAAGGTAATTTCTTTGTTTTTTATGATTTTTATGTTTGATATTAAGTGTATAGAGATCCTATAATGTAGAGTGCGTTGAATTTTATACATATAAATATATGTAGGTATATTATACCCAACAAAACCGCAGCCAGATCACTCAGATAATTATCCAAAAATAAAAACAATGTTGAAATAAAAAGAAAACAAAAAAAAAACACATATACAAAAACAAAATAAAAACAACAAAAAATGCGAACATGAAGAAAAAAAAACAAAACATAATGGAACATGTAATTATAATGATACCCGACAAGAGACCCGGCGATAATAATAATAAAAACAAAAAAAAAGTAAAATACCTTTTTATAATACATAATTTTTTAATATTATTATTATTATTATTATTTATAATATTTTATAATAATTGTTATATATTATAATAAAAAATAGATTATATATACACATATGTACTTATATATTTATGTAAAAGTGTCTGTATGTGTATAATTTGTATTATTATTATATATATATCTTGTTTGTTTTTGTTGTTTTTAAATTGTCATGCAATTTAGTTTAGTATAAGAGAGAGTGATATATTTTTGGTATTCGACTATAATCCAGAATTATATATAGATATATATATATATATATATCTACAACCTATTCGTGAACCCAAAAAAAAACTCCATTGCCATCTGACATTCAGAACTAAACAGAAGTAAAAAAAAAAAATTTTTGTTTGCGTTTCGACGTTTTAAATTTTGTTGTTGTTGATGTCGATTCTCCTTTTTAGTTTGTTGTTGTTTTTTGATTGGGTTCGACATATTGTGAAATTGCGTGCAAGAATATTTTTGTTTATATATTTATTATGTTAGGACTATAACGTACATATACATACTATCGTGAATTGAACACAAAAAATAAAATATATACAAAAAGAAAGAAATGCTTGGTATAGTTGATTTTATTGTGGAAATGAGATGTGTGATTGTTGATTGTAGGCTTTGTGTGATCGTAGTTTTTATTCCTATTGTGCATAGAATTTTGTTAATTATGTTGTTTTGTATACCTAATAAATAATTGTTATTATGACCATTGATATCTATAAAAATACTGTGCAGGACAAGAACTAATAATAATATCATTAGAATTGTCTTTGAATTTAGTTTCTTCAAGGTTTATGATTAAAATCAGTAATATAAACGACCAAATGAATTTGAACAAAAATAGCATTATATACATTACAGTGCGTATACGGACTTATATGATAGACGTTGGTGTCAGAAGTCGGCCATGTTCTTATTCCCTTACATTAGTTAACTTCTCGCCCTTTTACATGAAAACATGAACATAACCATAATATACAGTATAAACTAAATATATATACATACCATCAACAACAACAACTCATGAGTGAAAATTTATAAAAAAATTATACAAAAAAAATGTAATAGGAACGCAACTCTAAGGCGAGTCTTGGAGTTTCATATTTTGTTCTTCTTGTTTTTCATGTATATAATAATTCTCACACACAATCGAATATTTTTTACACAATATTTTCCATCTATACATCGTACAAAATCTACCTACCTCCAGGTCTTTCTTGGCATAAAAAAAATACGTGTAGTCATATATATGAAAATATATATGAAATCCTAAGTGTATTATTAAAAATGGCTGCCCATATACGGCAACTATACCATGAGGTGAAAATATAAAATAAAAAAAAAATTTATTCACTATATATAACAATATATAAGTATATACATATGTGAAGGTATATAGAATACATTATGAAAATTGTATGTCAATTGTATTGTCAATTTATACACATATGCGTAAATACTTATATAAATATATCTATATATATGCATGGAATGTGTCTATAAATATGATAGTGTAGGTGTGTGTGTGAGTTTGGGAAAATTTCTATATATATGACTGTGTACAATGACAAATGATACATATATTTACATACACTTATTGTCGGTATGTTTTCATATAAAAATAAAACACGAGGTGAAAAAAAAAATATTATGAAAATCATAAGCTTTTACCCCGCATTAGAAAATATAATTTTTTTTACCGTATATTTTTTCATGTCTTTTTATATATTCCCTTCTTTTCACTCTTATATACTATATATAAATAAATCGGGGCACCATTTTCCTACCTTGTTTCTTAAAAAAAAAATTTTAAGAAAAAATAAAAGGAAAAACATTTTTTCTATGCTCATATGCATAGGTTTATATATTTTTACGCATAGTATTCCAATAGTAAATATTATACTTTACATGTACATATATATATATATATATATATATTATATATATATATATATATATATATATATATATATATGTACACTATATATGTGCATTACAATTAAGTGGTTTTGTAAGTAGTTTTGGTTTTAGGATACACAAAAGCGAGCACAAAAGGATCAAAAATTTTATATACAAATATTATATGACATATACAATTATATACCAAATCGACAGTTTTGATGGTTTTCCTCTATAGGTTGAGGGTTTTCGTTTTCGCCTTTTCTTTTTTTTTTTTAGAAAGTTAGCGATTATGTACATATATGTATTCTAAATAGTATGAGTTAAATTTATACCTCATTACGATTATTACTATTTTATTTTTATTATTATTATTATTACGATTATTGTTTATTTTATGTGACATAAAATTTGTGTTACAATCAATTATCTATATCTATGTTCCTTCCACCAATAGTTCAATACAATATTAAACTAAATGTACAAAGTTTTCTTTTATTTCTTTCCTTTATAAATGATTGTCCATCATACAATGAGAATCTAAATTGAGAAATAAATATGTGTTAGAAGACTACTAGGCGTCTCCACCACATATATTTCTGTTTTTGTTTGTTACTATTGCTGTTGTTTGAAGGTAATTTTTGTTTTTTCTTTTATGAAAAACTTTTTGTTTTTTTTTTAATTTTTGTTTTTTTTTTGTTGCGCGGTTGGGCTTTTATACTAATTGGAAAATATGTTTTTTATGGTGTTTTTTGTTTAGTTTAGTTTAGTAAAGATATGAAATTGTAGGTAGAAGGAGGTAAAAGTATTCGAAGAAAAAATGATTTTTACACATTCGTTATATATTAGAAGTTTGGTGAACTTATTTGTATTTTTGTTGTTATTATTATTATGATGGCGTTCTATTCATCAATAACCATTTTCTCTTTATATATACGCTTCTGATTATCATATAATTTATTTGGGTGACCATCAATTTATTTTCGTTAATACACAATAGATTTTGTTTTGGATAATTGAATTTTCTGTCTAAATACATGAGAATTTTTAATATTAAAAGAAAATATAGAAATTAATTTTGATAGATAGGAACAAATACATTTCTTGTCAGAAATATGTCTTAATTTTTATATTTATTATTATAAGGAAAAAAAAGATTTCCTATAAGATTAGATAATCAATAATATTGTCTTAAATCAAACCAAAAATGCTGCGAAAATTTCAAAGAGATTTGTGATCCTATTGAATACAACGAAATCCACACTAATATTTTCCTAAATTCAACTGCTGGTCCAATTTTAATGAAAATTTGTGATCAGTACCACATGAAACTATGTATATGAAAAACGTATTTGCAAAGGAAGTTCTTTTTGGATTATATGTATAAACAAAGCAGATTTGAAACTTGATTCACGATTATATTATGTTAATTTAGAACTCTTAAAATAAATTTAATATACTTTGTTTTTAATTAAATACTAAGAAATTAAATATTTAATAAATAATCATAACAATCGCAGTACAATAGAAACTGAAATCAAAATGTTAATAATATTATTGTCAATATAAAATTGGTCGAACATTGTTGAGGTATAATAATTAAATTTTCTAATGGCTTTATTTATACACCAATTTTTGCGGTTGTTCTAATTCCGGTGATTGATTAAACGTTTATTGCTTTTTATGCGTCTGTTTGGCATTAGTAAAATGCCAGGTAATTTCATATATATTTATATATATATATGGGAGTTGTTGCGTCTGTATATAAGTACAGTGTTTGACATCACAAATTATACCAATCGATTGACTCAAATATAGGTTCATTATTTAGAAAAATAAAACAAGAAATTGAAATATTTTTTTATAATATTGGGTGTCTTATTTCTAATGATAGCAGAAAAGATTCTTGAATCATTACAGAATTATATCAATATTTATTCTGGTTTAAATAAAAATTGATTTATAATTGCTATTGAAGAAATTTTGTATCACTTTAAATTGAAATGAGCAATTTTTAATACAATTGCCTTATTATTAATAATTACAATCAAACCACGATTGTTCAATTTATATAATCAAAATTAATTAAATAAAATATTATTAAAACTCCAAAACAACGATTTAGTTTGTAAATAAAGTCAATAAGTCAATAGTTTTTTTAATGGCATACTTTTTAATTTAACCCAGGTTTTAATGCTTTAGTTTTCATTAAGCCATTTGAATTTTGTTGAGTTTATTTAAAGAATAAAAAGGACTAATTGAGATTATTAATGAAAAGTGGTATATTATGGAAATTAATGAAAATCGAAGATAGCATAGAAAATTATAAAGTAACACTAAACTATTTTTAAATATATACATGTGTATGCACATTTGTATAAGAAAATATGTGAGTTATAGAAAACTATTTTTGAATAATCTTTTGGGATCATAGGTGAATGCAATTGTATAGCAACAAAATATTTAATTAAATTCATTTTAAAAATCGATTTACAATATAAAAAAAACTACAAAAATATTTAAATATAAAAGAAGATCCAAATCTATATATCTTCATAAATAAATGTATGGAAGTATATAAATGTGTACAAATAAAAAAAAACTATTATCGATCGAATCTGAACTCAATCCCGATTACCTTTTGCTGTTAAATTTTTGAAGCCATACAATAACAACAGCAATCTTTAATATAAAATTCCAACCACCACCATATTTGTTTCCCCATTTTATATATAATCTTATCAAAATATAAAATCAAATGGATTGCGGCTAAATTGGACCAATCTCCTTGTTTCATTTTGATATTTTTTATATATATATATATACCCATCTCAAAAAGTAAAATTTATTGTTTGATCAGAACAACAACAAAATACCAAAAAAAAATCGATTAATAAATCTTTATTTGACAGATTTTACTTATATGAATAAAAAGACTAAAGTCGCCATTTTTGATTTCAAAAAGATTTTCTTGTGAACAAAATTTTGCGTCTGTGCGAAAGAAATAAGTTTTTTCCATTTTTATTTTATTGCGCATTTTGATTTTTTTAAATTATAATTATATATAAGGTACCATATGTATTAACAATTTATAAGGTGTGTGTATATTTATATGATAGTATAATTATTTATTATTGAAAAATATATTTTTGCGAAAGATTTTCGTCGTTGTTTCATTTAAATTCAAAGGGTAACAAATAATAATAAAATACTGGAAAAAATATAGAATTTTATCACAATCTTTTAGTCTATGAAATCGAAATTTGAAATTATTGTTTTCTTATATAGATGTTGTATTACCCTGTGAGTTTATATAAACTAACATGTAATGAATTTACTAAACATTATATCAAACGTGGTCTGCGTTTGCTTAGCAAAAAAAAAAATGAATGTGTTTAATTATTATGTAAAAGTTTGAATTAATACCATAGAATGTTTTTCTATTAAAATTAATGACACTTTTGTGTTTTGGGAACATTGTATATGTTATATGTATATTATAAATCTTTAAACTTAAAATTTTTAAATAATTCGGATTATGCCCATATTGGGTCTAAAAGATTAATATTAATCCGGTACATTTTTCTTTGATGTTTAGGTTTGTGGAAATTTATACAGGTGTTTGTGTAAAATCTGAAAAATTTGTAACTAAAAATACAAAAACATTAAATTATAGATTGATTTGCATTAAAATTAATTAAATTAATGAAAGTCCTGAAATAATTTAACAGAATTGAAACTTGTTTTAATTGAAAATACAAACAACATTCTACTCAATAAAACAGAACAAATAATTTTATATAGATCACACTATTATATTAAAAATTAAAACAAAAATTGATTTTATTACATACTTTTTAACTTTTGTTTTTCAACTTTAAATATATGTAAAATAACTATAAAAAACTATTGTTATAATGTTTTTTTTAAAGATCATATCAATATATCAATCAAACAAATCAATTTTAAATTCGGATAAAAGTTAAATTAAACTCTATTTTAAAACATACTTGGCGTCTACATTCATATGTAATATAATATAACTCATATCATTTGAAATTATTATGGATAGAATTTATCTATAAATGAATTATTGACGTGTAAACATATATGATAAATAACAATATTAAACATTAAAAAAATAAATAAATTATAATAATAAATAGTAAATTATAAAAACGCATCTTCTTATATAGATCTTTCTTGTATTAAGGAATGAAAATATTGAATGGATATCAGAAATCAAGTTCAATTCATTTTTTGAACACATTTAGTTAAAGCAATGTGTTTTTTTCAAAATTAAAACAATTTTAATATATAATTAAGGCACGGATGATTGAATAGTAAAATATTTGAATTATATCCAATTTGAATGCAGTGACAATACATATAATAAATTTTGAATATATAAATCGAATAAAAAAATACACGCAATTAAATTGTCAATGCTATATTAGATCCTATCCTTTATACAGTGGAAGTGATTGATTCAACAGAAGCATTCTATATATCAGTATTATATTACAGCAATGATGTTTAACTGAAAAGTGTTCTTTATTAAATTCAATTGATCCTCTTCGATTATCTTCATATAAAGGGGGTCGTCACATGCATTCTCCAATATTAATATTCATATATACGTATTATTAATAATAATCGCAATTTATTCGATCGTGATCTTAATGTTAACATTTTTTATTTTGTGTATATAATTTTTAATCGAAGTTCCAACATATATAATTTGGAGAAGCCAGAAATCAACGATTTTTGTGTTGCACAAAATTATCATAATTTTAAACATAATAAAAAAAAGAGAAGATATAGTTTAATATTATTTTTGGTCGTATAAAAAATACAATCCCTGTGATACGTGCAAATTAATTCATGGCTAGGCATTATATATTTTCTTCAAAAAAAAACAAAACTTTTTTGATGCGGTCAATTTAAAACGAAATTTGATAATTTAATTAATATCCAATAAATAATTCTCAGAATATAATATCTATTGATTTTAACATTTTAATGTAATCATTTTATTTTTTATTATTTTATTTATATTTGGAAATTCTATGTTCTTGAATAGAGTAAGTAAAGTTTTAATGTAAATCCAAAAAATTAAAATGATTTATAGTTTCCACACAATTTTACTATTTATTATAACTTATTAATTATTCGTAATATTTGAGTACTATTTAGAAAGAAATTTGTAATAAATATGTAAATACATATTTCAACTTATATATATACCAAAGTTTATTGTATCTTTAAAATCAAAAATTATCTTAAATTTGATATTTATGTCTCCACTCGACGAAACTAATTCATGACTAATATTATCGTGTTCAATGCCATAATAATAAATGTTCAAAAATCAAATTCAATTAAAAAAAAAAAAGTAAAACTATTTACCTTATAATTTCTTACGATATAATTCTTAGTTCATTGCATTTTTATTTTATTGTAAACAGAGAAACATTTATGAGAAAAAGTTAAACAAAAAATCAGGGAATCTTTTTTATATTTTATAACTTCGATTTATATAATATATTACATACCTATATATTTTTATATAAAATAAGAAGAAGTAATTAATATTATAATGAAGATAAGAAATACATATTTTTATTTCTTGTTCTTTTCTGATTGTATGTTTATATATATATAATATATAATATATAATATAATATATACATGAAACGAGAACTAACAGCTCACGGGCGCTTGCTTGCAAGTGAACTTTTATATATAGTATATTCATATACTTATTATATACATATATATATATATATATATATATATATATATATATATATATATATATATATTCATCCATACATATAAATTTTCTCCCTATAATTTGCCACGCCCGCTAAAGTCGCCATTTTGAATATTAAACCAGAGACTCTTTTTTTAAAAAAAAAAGAAAAAAGTATTTTTTATGTTGCTCAAAGTCGAAGTTGAGTTAACGAAAATAATGTAGGTATATATAGTAAGCGATATATATATATATATATATATACACTTGACTTGAATCTTGACTTTGGTTCGTATTTTTAATATTGTACCTATATACACATTGTATATACGGTTATATCTAGGTACTGTATATATCTTAACACTTTAAAGGTAGACTGATTCAAATAATGGTAAAAATTTAAGAGATCATTTTATTTTTTGACAAATTAACACTAAATTATATTTATATATTCCTTTTTAATTGAGATTACTTGGAAATTGAGAATTCTCAACAAACATTAACTATTATTTAGTTATGGTTGAGATTTAAAAAAAAAATGTTCGTTTAACCGGGTCCAATTTAGTTTCTTCATTAATTATATAGCTATAATTTAATGTTAATTATGTTTATCTTATTTTGGAAAGAAAAATAATTTCATTTAACAGGAAAGGATAACATCAATGTATTTTTTAATAATTATATCGGAATAACGAAATTTCATAAGTCACTTTATAGTTTATAATAACGAGATACCATTTGTTTTAATTATTGATAATTTAAAATTAACAAAAGAAATTAATGGGATATACTTCACTTTCAATGGTTAATTGATTATTGATTTACGAATTAGGCATTTATAGTATAATAAGATTTTAGGTAATAACAAAAAACTCATCAAATAAAAAAAAATGGGAATAAATTCTATTGGACGTCTGGCGACATTCCATCAATTGATATCCATTAAACATATGTTTATACATGCTCAACGTCCGGTCTTCTTATTATTTCTATAATTATATAAAATATATCAAAGACGGTTCGATCATTAAAAAAAAAACTTGACGTCACTGCTTTATTATGCCCTCTCTTTTTTACTTCTATTTTTTTTTTAAATTATGATCAGAAACAAAAACCCATATAAAAATAATTATTGAGTGCAAAACTTTTTTATATACGTTTCGTTCTTTATCTTTTCTTTAACTGCATTAAAAAAATACCGTCACCTTTATCCTTGTTTTTCTATATTTCACATATTTTCGTATACTAAATAAATTTTATTTTTTTTTCTTTATACTGCATCCGACCCGATTATATCCAAATTGTGTGTGTGTACTTTTTATATTTTTCTTGTGGACCATCCGGAATATTACAAAAAAAAATTTGTTTTTATACACATATATAACAAACCGTGTCATTAGAGGTCATTAGAAGTCCCTTTTTTATTTTTCGCCTCCTAATGTTGTGTTTATCAAAAAACTTTGATGATGCCCGCATTTTTTGAATTCCCTTTTTCCATCTTCCTATTTAATTTCATACTTTTAGATTTTTCCTTAATTTTTTATTTTATTTTTCACTCGTTAATAATATTATGGATAGAAATGACAAAACAAAAATAAATAAAATAAAACAACAAATAGGAAGGAAATGACATCTATAATAATCAATAAATTATGATGTCATCATTCTAACAGATGCTATATATTTTTTCGCGACTGACTTTTTGATCCTGCAAGTTAGTTCTTTGTTTTTTATATTGTTAAACACTTGCTTGGTTTAAATATATTTTTTAAATGTATATAGAACCCCTCCATACCCTTAAAGAAATTATTTACAATAAGAGACTCAAAAACCTTTTGATTCATACATAAAGTGACCTACTCGAATTTTATATTTATGCCACCTGTCAATGAACTTTAGTATACATACTTGAAAAAAAAAACTTTTTGCAATGTTTCATTATTTTGTATTTTATACAATTCCAATTCTTAATTGAATGTTATTAATATGGATATAGCCTTAATTTAATACAAAAATACGTAAATTAAACAATATACAGTATAGGTTTGATTCTTTTGTACATATAATTACATGTATATTTGTAAGTATTTTTTAAATATATAATTTATATTCTACAGCATGTCCTTAAATCAATTTTTTGTTTTTTTTTTGGGAAAAATATTTTCATAATTTTTCAGTATACTTTATCACAACAGCATTAATAAATAGATTTTATAAATATTAATATTACCTAACATTACCAGAACCAGAACTACTTTAAAATATTAATGATTAATTTATAATGTCACCACAAGAACAAATTAATAAAACAAAATATCAAATCGGATGCATAAAACATCTTAAGCCAAAATCATTTAAACTTACATTAATAATTTGTAGTATATCTACAACAGAAAATTTATACAGACTTTTAGTATACAAAAATAAATAAAAAAAGAACATATGACTCGGCGATAAGTAAGTTAAATATTTTTAAAAGGAAGAATAAATTAAGTCCAATTTGAGTCAATCACAGCATTCATATTTTGAATAGAGAGAGAGAAAAATATATATAATACGAGTACAATATGTAGATTTAGTTTAGTTCTCTATCCTATATATACTTTATGCGTGCGTTGTTTTTTTTTTTTTTCATTTTCTTTTAATTTTTATTATTGTTGTTTTATATATTTGTCATATGGTTATGAATTTCTTCGAGTGGGATTCCAAAAAATTAAATCTTGTTCAAATGAATTAAATTAAATTAGGAAATTGTAATCAAAGAAAAGAATCAATTCGTCGTTTTATAAATATAAATACATATACATATTCCAATATTCAATTGGTTTTGTGAGTTTGCAGTTTCCAACTAGAATCTCATAGCCATAATAAAAATATTTCTATGTGACACAATTTTTTTGTTCAGTATAATTTGCAGTAAATTATCAATTTAAAATATTAAATATAGCGTCAATTGTTTTTCACACACATCTTTCGACTGCATATTAAAATATTTCTTTTCAACATCAATTGAGATTCCAATTGTCTAAAAAAAACTTCTTTGTTTCATGTAAGATTTCTAATAACAATTCAGGCTAAACATAAAAAAAGGGCACATATTTAAGGTGGTAGATTTCCAATTGAAATTTCTTCTCTTGCAGATATGTGATTAAATCCAACAAACATATTTGTTCTTCAAAGGCTGAATAGGAAAGTTTTAAAATGATACTAAAAATATTTTTTGACAAAAAAAAAACAGACCAATAACTAATCGAATTAGTTTCCAAAATAAAATCAGAAAATCTGTAATTTTTAGACAAAGTAATTTTTTCAATACAACAATTGTTATGACATTAAACAATTATTTTAACAAATTTAAACCTATTGGATTAAATTCTGAACAGGGATTTTAAAAAACTAACACAATGACACCTTAATGTTCATCATCAACATTCTCAACATCCATCATAAACACATAATAACAAAAGAAACGATCACATACATAAAAAAAAGAAGATCTTTCAATACTCATCAATTCTTATAATATTATTTTTTTAATAATAATAATAAAAAATTCATTTTTTTACTGTTAACACTTCATTAGTCAAAATTCGTATCTTATTCAAAGACAGTAGCCGCAAAATAGGATGATACAAAAGTTGATCATCATGTTATTATTAAAAATAAATCTTTTTTAAAGCAAAGCAAAGTTTAAATTTACGACTAGATTTAACATAATATTCTGCACATGATTTGGTTATAAAGTTTTAATTGTAATTTATATTGTATGATTTGTAACCAATTATTACCACAATATTTCAAATTGAATGAATACACAAAATGCAATATATACAAAAAAAAAACAAAAACACCCTCTAACTTTTCGCTTCTGTTTTATCGTGTGATTTTAACTCTGTTATTCTATATGTAATTTTATACAATACCACGCACAGCATCATCTATTCAGATATATATAATATATATGTGGTTTGATCTTTTATGATTAATTATCTAAAAAATACGTCAAAAATTGGACACACCCGGGTAATTTGTTTTTTTTTTTATGTATATGTACAACTGTTTTTCTTATTTATATCTAATCGAATACATAAAAATGTATATTAAAATTACTTTTATTCATCTCACAATGTACAAAAATATTTAAAGTTCATTTATTAGTAAACATACCATTCAGAATTTAGTTTTGTAGTTTGTTAGATCTTATATAGCAACAGCGCTTGGAAAAAACCATTGAATTTTAATTTTAATGAAACAATAAAAAATATATTATAAAAAAAAAAATACAGTCTCGAAAAGCATTTTTTTTTTGAGTTGTTGTATTAAATTAAAATATATATACATTTATTGAAAGTTACGCATTTTTTTAACTAATACAAATTATAGATTTCATTTTAAAAACACAGCTTCTGGATAATTTCAATCTATTCATCAGTTACGTTTTCACTAAATTAAAATACAACAACAACATTAATACATACCTATAATTATATGAATTTAATAAAAAAACTAAAGTCTGTCTATAGAATAATGAATGATTGGTTTATTTTTTATAAATAATTTTTTGTTATTGAAAATATTAAAGATTAATCAATAATTCAGTCTTCTACTAATATTTATTATGCAAATACTACAAATATATAAAAGCATAATGAAAATTCCAATATATTTTATCTTAGGGTATAAGATTTTAAATGCAAAAAATCTAAAAAGAAGAAAAGAAAATATTGAAAATTAAGTATTTCCCACAAGCATCAAATATTATTTATTTCTTCAAGTGAACATCGTATTTATTTATTTACAAAAACTTCTATTACTATAAAAACTGTTTTATTATTCCCATAAATATAATAGCTCTAGGATTATCCATTTAGTTGAAAATCTTGTATAATTCACTTTTGTCACAATTGAAGTTTTAGTGTGTTAAAAAAAATTGTACATATTCAAAAAGTATTATCCTCTCATTCTATAACTTTTAAGAGCACTCACGCAGAGGTACACCTATATTAGCTTATACATAAATATATAAAGAAAATGCATCAAACTCACATCAGGGGTCAATCCATATCTATTGTTAATAGAACCAGATTAGTCTCAATAATCGAAAATTTGTTTTGTCAGTTTAAACCCTGATGAAGGCATTAAATATAAAAAAAAAAGACTAAAGAGGGTCATATAAAAAACTTTGTAACCAATAACGATAAATTTTATGAAATTCATTTTAAACGATTCGTATATTTATCGGTAGTAAACATATATACGATTAAATATCAACTCTGTTAAATCTTTAAAACAAATTGTCATCTTATCTGATTGACTTTTTATCTTGTCTTGTTTAACAACAATTTAGGTAACAACCCAAAAAATATAGTAATATGTTTACAACGATGGTACACAAAGATTACAAATATAACATCAGATCGTAATTGAAAGAGAGATGACCTTTTCTCAATCATCAACAGAGTTCATTTACAATCTGTGATTATTTAATTATAAGAATCAAATATCTAATATTAGAGCAACCATAAATCATCTTACAATTATATACAAAATCATTCAAAAGATACGAATGTTCGATACACCCTGTATAACATTTGGACAACAAAATCGGCCGCTTTAAGGTAGCATTCCTTAAAAAAGCAAAAAGAACCGATAAATTTCTCAAATCTCTAGAAACAAGAATTTTTATAAAAAAAAATATTGTCAACGAGTAAAAAAAAAATGAAGAAAAATGTTTAGATAATAGGTAAAAAAGGCAAGCAACTTCGCGAATCTTTGCTCAAAGTATGAACCTAAAAAAGGAAAGAAAAAATATATATAAAAAACTTTCTTTTGTCTACTTTATATTTTATATTCATTGAATACAACAGGAAATGTGACCTTTTAGTTGCGTTGAGGGCGTATATTGGGTTCATTTATAAAAATATTTTACGTCATTATGTTAACCCTCTTTTGCGTATATATACATATATGTCGCTCCACCCAAATCATTTTTGGCATCTGATAAAAGTTTAACGGTAATTTATTGTACATATATATATATTTTATATGATTTCTATATTCAGATTGGAACTAAATAAAGAAAACTATTTCGCTGGTTCCAAACGTTTACCCTAGACTAGAAATATTTTCCAACACCTTTTCTGAATAATATTTAATTTATATAAAAATATAATAAAACTACTAAAAATATAAAGTGAAGTTTGAGCTGACCCCGAAAATGTTAGGGTTAAGTAAAATTTTTGGATTAGAAGCCAAAATATAGGCAATTATAAATTAGCTTTATATAAAAAAAAATCAAGTGTGGTTTTGGATAATTAATGTTACGTAATTTTAATAATTTTGCTACATTCACGATTATTTATGTGGATCTAATAAAACTTCAAAATGATTTTTGATTAAAATTATTTTTTTTATATAGCATTAGTCACGACTCACCTCAATCTACGAATGAATGGCTTTCATTTCGATACGCTGTGTCACCATTTTTGCTTATTACGTATAACGTAGCATATGACTTTGACAAGTCAATATTTTTTACATTATATTCACATGATGTTGGCTCAGTAATTAATCTCATTTTGTTTGTTCATGAAGGTCCAAAAATAATCATTGTTTGCTACAGTATATTGAAAATTTTTAAGCATTATATTAAAATTTAATAAAGTACATAAAATTTGCCTTATTCAAGAAATTTTCAATGCAATAATTTATAGCAAAAACCCTTCATAATAGCAATTATTTTATTGTTCCTGAAATTTTATATAAATAGTTAAAAAATCTGTAAAAAAAATTAGTCGTGATATACTACCCCGTTTTAAACGTTCATCACGTTCATCTTTGCACATGGCACATTTTCTTCTTCTTGAAAAACAAAAAAAAAATAGAAAGAAAGAAAAAATACAAATTCAATTGTGTTAAGTATTTTATTGTTTGAAATGCAAGTAAGTACTTTTTTATATTCTATTATTTTTTATTATAATACATTTTCGTATATAAATGAAGCAAAAGAAGAGGTGTGGCAGCATTTTTTTTTATTATTATTTTTTTTTATGTTTTGAGATTTCCGGGAGTTCTTAAGTTACATCTCAACTATACATATAGAACTAACTATACGATTGAATAGTGAATGTTTTTTATATAATTTGTATTTTTTTTTACAAACAGAAAATAATAATAAAATTGAAAAGGTGCTTTTCCTCTTATAGGTTTCGTTGTTTTCACAATTCACAATTAATTTTATTTTTATGTTTACATGAATATCTCTGAAAACTAGGATGTATGTACTAAATAAATACTAAATCAATTTTTAATATAGAATAAAATTGATTCATTGCTGACAAAAATATGGTAAGTTTCGTTCGTTCCAATTCCGTGAAGACATATATGTCTATGTATATATGTATATTTATATGTTGTATTAGGTCTAATGTTAATCCCCAATATAACTTTAAAAATCAAATAACTCTACACATAAGCAATCCATAGTACTATATATATAAAATAATATAATAAATAAATAAAAATTATTGGTTTCAGATTTCATGCGCGCGTGCCGACATCATCATAATGCTGATTGCAGATTTATATATTTAAAAAAAGAAAGAAAATATGTTTGACAATCGTCACAGATACAAATAACTATAATTAACCTTTTCATATAAATAGAATATAAGCTCAATAAGCATACTTTTATAAAAATAATGTGTCTTTTGTTATTTATATGCAGTTTTAAATTAATTTAAATTTTGAATCGTATAGAAATTTTCTTTTATTGTATGTTTTGTATATTTAGTCGTTTTTTCTCACTTTCATAAAGAATGAATTTAGGTTCATAATATCCAAAAAAACAACTACAACAATGCGAACCGATTATTTGATTTAATTAGTATTGTGTTAATTATAAGAGTTAAGTTATATAATGATTCTAGTGTTTTAATATATCAGTTTAAAGGGGTTGAATAAAAAAAAATTGAATTTTTTATCATTCATTATAAAAAAAATATTAATTAAACAAATAACTTTTACAGTTTACGAAAAATACAAGATACAAATTTTGATTTTATTTGTTTTTGTAAATATTGAAGGAAATATTTTTTCTTTGAGTGTGTGACATAATTAAACTTATTACTTAACTCTAGATATCTCTATAATCATTGATGATTTTTATTGTTGTATTTTATTGAATATGAAATATATACCTTGGATAATCAATTATGTTGTAGAGATACAAACTCAATACATATATACAGAGATATAAAGATTTTTAGTTTGTCTTAAAAAACATTCGCTTCAAATTTTATCCACAAAATATTGTCTCATCATAATTAAATTATACACTGAAAACAAACCGGAAGTCAATCGCATTAATTGACATCAATCGCGTTGTATAACGCTACATCATATATACACACTTATATATATAGATATATACATAGAATCGCACCGATATCTTCTGACTTCTGAGAAAAAAAAACAATTTTGTCAACAAAAAAAAAACATTTCAAATAATTAGCGAAAGAAAAAAAAACTAAATTTTGTTTAATCTTCACACAAAGGTCAAATACGGCCTTGAGGTCAAACAAATTGTTGGCATAATCAAATAAAATGTTTTAATAAAGACCCCCTCGCACAATATATTTCAGTCAGCGTAAGTCATAAATTGTATATAGAGGGTGACACACATATACACTCTCATATTTGCACTCATCTATAATGAAAGAATTGCATATTTTATAAAAAAAATAAGAATTTAGTACGAAATATTTCATATAAATAAATATGTGACAATGTGGTTACCCTGTATTTAGTGAAGTAAAAATTATTTTAAAGAAACCTAAATGTAAGAACATAGCATCAAGAAGTTTAAATGGAAGTAATTGATGCATCGTATTTATTTTAATCTATTTAATTTAAGTTTTTCGTTTTTTTTTCGTTCTCTTCTTTCTTAACATCTTTTTGTGGTTTTTAATAAACGAACTATTTTTTTTTTGTATATCTGTATATATAGAATAAAATATGTTTTATGAAATTATATTGTGGTGGTAAACGAGGACAGTTTCAGGAAAAACAACGTGCCATTGTTATTGTTGTATGCATAATTAGTCCGTATATGAACGATAATCATACTATTTAGTCTTGATAATAAACTTGTTATAAAAAATTTTAACATTTGGATATGTATGCACATTAATGTACAATCAAATTCGTTTAATTTAGATTTATACTTAAAACCTCGTCATCCAAATCAAAGAAAAATTTTAATTAAAAATTATAGAACTGAGATGTAACGATATTTGTTTATCATGACTCTTTTTTTAGCCATTTCTGATTTTTCATTATTGTTTGAAAAATTAGTTTAAATATTGTAACACTATTTAAGAGGATGCTTAAGTGAAATTATTTTAATCTGAGGAGAAAAAAAATCAAACTTTTAAATTATGCAATAAAAATTAAAATTTAAATTTATAAAAAAGAATGCATAGAGGAAAGTTTTAAGTGGATTTTTTCGAAAAGAAATCATAGAAAAATTGAACGGAAATGTGTAGAAATATTTACGACAATAAAAAATGGGTCACTTTATTATTTAAAAGATCGAGTTTATTTCATTTCTTTATTGAACATCAGAGGACGTTAAAATATTATTAGATTCTATTAGATATTTACCAACCAGGATTTGAACTCACGACTTTATATTCACTATGAAATAATTATTCTAGATTAATACTTAAATTAATTAGTTAATACTCATCATCCAAGTATAATATTTTAATGAATTGATCGAACTTATATCTTCTAATAATTTGCACATGCAGAGAATGAAGCAAAATTTGAGTTTTATTATATAGGCCTATTGTTAAAGCAATTAAAAAAATTTAAATGTTATTTTTAAAAATTTTCAAAATTGAAATGAAAATTAAATTATTTAGAAATTGGTCGCAACCGTTTCCTATTTTATAAGACAGATGTATAATAAAAGAAACACAAGTACTGACACAAATTAAGATCACTATGTTTTTTTTACAACAGAATATCATAAATTATTATATTTTATTTTCGCGAGTGAAAAGTCTTGCTTTATTGTTCTACGTCTAAAGAAAGGAAATGTTGTTTTTTTTTCGCATTTACACCAATATCTACAACTTTGAAATATTTAGTTTTATTTAGATAATTGAATAAATTTTAAGGAAAATATAATATTTATATTCATTTATATCACATTTTATACTCATCAGGAAGTAATGGGAAATTTTTTTCTGGTCTGTATAAGCGCTCCTCTTTCATCACAATAAACTCCTAAAGAGACAAATTGTTCTTTTATCGATATATTTGTTTAGATGCGGATGGTTGAGATAATATATCAAAAGGCCGCTTTTATATAAAATTCAATTATATTTAAACACAAAAAAAAGAACAAGGACTCCCTACTGTGATTTTCCTGCCTTTTAAAGAATTATGTTTTTGCCTGAGTTCTCTTTCTCACAAATCTCATGCTGACAGTAAAGACTGACATTTTTTTTTTTTGATACATTATGTATTACGTTAGGTGATGTAACCAAAGTCCATCGTCATCAAAATATTAAAAACTTTGTATTTTTTTTTTAAAAAAAAGGTGCAAATGAAACTTTTTTTTATACAATAATGCGTTTTTAATGACAATAAATTTAGCAATGAATGCCTATAAGTTTACTCAAGGTCTTATTTTTTTAAAGGTTTTTTCTTTTTTTTTGTGATTCTTTATTAATGCAAGATTATGAGATGAGAATACAAATCTCACTTTTAAAAGGTGTGCAATATATATGCGATGGTCAAATTTAACACAGAATCAGGGAATTTAAAAATTTAAAACTCATTTCAGTCGATTTTGTAATAATATTTTTAATAACTTTTTCACTTTTTTATACATACATTTTTTTTTAATTTTTCTTATTTTTTTTTTTTTTATTTTTTGTTTTTTTTTTTGTTTTTCTTTTCATTATATAAACAATAGCTTAAATCTATAAAATGTCTTTTGAACAAAAATTTCTTTAAAATAGTGTGTCTCAAAACTTCTCTTTTTCTTCTTTATTATCTTCCTCTTATCCTGTTCTTCATAGTTTGTTTTTTTTTTTTTTATTTATTTTTAGTTTGTTTTTTTTTTTTAAACTTTAATTCACACCCGCACAACATATAACATAAGGTCACAGTAAATGAGATGCGCGCATTTAGTCGCGCAGCTTTATAATTTTTTTCTTAATTTTTCATTCATTTTTTTTTCATTATTATAATTTGTATTTATTTATTTTTATAAATGCATACAAAATGCACACACGCGCGCAGTCTCTTTTAATTTAAATGAAAAATAAAAGAAAAACAGACGAATACGCATGCGCGCCTTTAATAAAACAAGAGAAATTAATATTAAGAAAAAAAAAACAATTGTGGGTCTTAAAATGTGATGATCTTTTGAAAATTAGTAACCAAAAAAAAATCAAAATCTTCGGGTACAAAATTTTTCTCCCATCTCATATTTTTTTGTAAGATCATCTTTTTGTTTTGTTTTCAATATTATCATTAGCATATTAACCAATTTTCTTTTTTTCTTCTTATGTTTTTAAGCATATTTATATGAATTCATAATGTACAATTATATAGTTTTGTTTTGTTTGTTTTCTTGTTTTGTTTTTTATAATTTTTGTTTTTTTTTATATTTTTCTTTTTTTTTATATAATTTTTATAAACTAACTAACTAATTAGAATTCTATAATTAATCATTTTTTAGTTTCGGTTTTTTTTTTCATCATCATCATCATCAACATCATTTTCACTGTACATTTATTTTTTTTTTTGTTTTTTTTTTTATTTTAATCTTTAATTAAATTTTTTTCACAATAAAAAAAAACAAATTTTTTTTTTCCTTAATTATTAATTATATAAAAAAATTTATACAACAAATGTAAAAAATACAACCTTAAAAAACAACTAATTTAGTAAAATTATAAAATTAATGCGATGATTTATTTTGAGAAGGATTTTTTTACTTATAGAAATCGCAGAAAGAATATCGCATTTTTAAAAATATTTTACTAATTATACGTCCTTTGATTTATTAAATTACTTCTTTTTATCGTCTCCATTTATAAAACTCAAAAAAATAAATTAAAAAGAATTAAAATCATAATCACTTTTACTGTACACAATTCACCAGGAACTATATAGTTTTTATAGAAATTAAATAGCAATAAAAATTAGGATTTTCTTCCTTCCCTGGATTCCCATTATTATTTTGTTTTTATTTATTTAATTTTTTTTATTTTCTTGTGACATTTAACTATAATTATTTTATTTAAATTAATTAAGAAAGAATGAAAATCAAAATGGAAAATTATTAATTTGAATTTATTACAACAAAATATTGGTTGTCGCAAAATTTTGAATGTTTAAATTTTGAATGGAATAAAAAATTCTCAATATTTAATCTTTTTTTGTTCCTTATGTAAAAAGAAAATCTCGTAGTATATTTTCACTTACATGTGAATTAAAAAAAAAAAATTGTTAAAAATTATAAATACGTTTTGGAGGATTTTTTTTTGTATTCAAATATTTATACATTCAAAATTTTGCATGTTTACCAAACCAATTTCCCATCAACCCATTTTTTCAATCAAGTTTTTCTTTAACTTTTTATTTTTTTAATATTTATATTGCACAGAACAGTGAACAATGTTATACCCATCATCAATCAAATTATACAAAGAACCATTTAATAGAACAAAACAGAAACAGAACCAAAAAAAAAATAGTTGTTAAATAAAAACAAAAAAAATTTAAACTTTTCTATTAATTTTCCCTTATTTAAATTATAAATTTTATTTATTTTTCTTGTCGGGAGTTTCTGGGTACAAATGAAAAACAAAAATCATAAAGGAAAATTATAATTTAATTATACAAAAAAAAAAATTTGAGATCCACAACTTTAACTTTAATTAAATTTAAACAAAACAAAATGAATTAAATCAAAATTCTTATAAGAAATTTGATATTTTTTTATTAAAGTTTTGTTGTTGTTGTTTTTTTAAACTTATTCACTGATTTTTTTATTATTATCATTTTTTTTTATACGTTTGTTTTGCACACTGGATTAGTTTGTCTATGTATACGTACGTAGCAAAAAGAAATATTTTTTTTTAATTTTTATTATCATTTATTATTAACTAAATTACTAAAATTAAACTTCACAGTGTTGTTAAACTGCTGGCCAAACTCTGTAAACAAAAAAAAATAGAAAAAGGTTTTTATTTAATCAATCATATTGAATTGTAATTTTAACTGTCACAAAAATTCGCACATGGCACATGAAAGGAAAAAAAACTCACGTTAGTAACGATGGATTTGTTTCGGGCTGGTACCAGTATTGTGGCATATAGCCACCCATTTGTGGATGTGTTGGTTGCGGAGGTGCATGAGTTGATTGTGGTGTCATTTGCGGTGGTTTATGGTCACCCCAATGTGGTGGTTTTTGTTCCCACGGTGCTTGTGTGGGCGGGCTCAAACCTATAAATAAACAAAGACAACATTTTACTATAAAAAATAAAGGAAAATCAATTTTTTAAGAATTTTCTTAAAACTTCAAAATAAAATTTTAACATTTTTATTAAAATTTTCCTTAGATTATAAAATTAAAAATTAAATTATTCCAATAAATATTAAATTGTTATTTTATTCAATGTAAATCTTATATAAAGACATTTCTTAGATTTTTAAATAAAAATCATTTAATCGTGAAATGTATAATTTATTGTAGTAGTTCACAATACACATACCTGGTGAAAGTTCTGAAACCGGTGTACTTGAAGGTGTTGGACTATGTCCAGGAGGTAGGAAATGTGAAGGTGATCCACTACTTGAGCCACCTCCTGCACCTGAGTAAAAAAAAATGATTTAGTTAAATTATATTGTGTAAAGTGACGACAATGTAAAATCAAATTATAATTTTAAATTAAAAAAAAAATTGAAAACAGAAGTTAATTAATAATAACTGTAATAAGTTGCAAATAGTCCGTTCATATTTATTGTATAATATATTTATAGATAATTACCTGAATGCATATTTTGATGTTGCGGACTATGGCCACCTTGATTTGGCGCTGACAATGGAAGTCCTCCTGGTACTGGCCCCTGTGCTGCTTTCATCATTTTCTTATACTTTGATCGACGATTTTGGAACCAAATTTTTACCTGAAATGAAAAAATAAAAATTGTATTTAGAAATTTATTAAAAAAACAATACAAACAAAACATAAGATACCCGCTGTAAACAAAAAAAAACTATTCAATTGAAACTTTTATTAATTGTTACAAGGTTATAGTGATTTTAATGATAGATATATTTGTACTGTTATTATAAAAAAAAACAGTTTAAGTGTTGTTATTATAAGTAACACTGTTAAGAATATAAATCTTCAAAAAAAAAGTAGAAATTCATTTATTGTTTTTTTGATGTGTTAAGAAAAGTAAAAACCATAATTATTATTATAGTCTAGTTTTAGATCAAAAGAAACAATTGTGATAAAAATTCTAAATATATAAATTATAAGAATCATGTAATGTATAAAGTGAAAATAAATATTTCCGTTTCATCTTGATTTTCATCAACACTTTTTAGTAGGTATTAATAAATTTATTCGTTTGTAAATACTTGCGAATTTGATTAAAATTAAAGTTTACACATAACTTATTTAATTTCTCTAGAAAAATTATAAGCATTTACTCGCGTTGTTGCATTTTGTGATTTAGTAATAATTGTTGTCTATTACTGTCAAAGTTATCATATAAATCAACATAATAAATTTTTTTAAGGTGTATAGTGTAAGACTTTTCTTCATGTTTATTTATTTCTTTCTTTTTCTGAAACATTGAAATGCTGCATTGTTTGAATGATTTTTCTTTTTACTTATTTTCCTTATAATCAAAAGATTATGTAATATTTTCAGTAATATAAATATTCATATTTTGATAATATTGGGAATTTTTCTATTCAGTAGAACGATAGCTTATTCGCGCGCGTATTGTGTTTTTCTGCTTCTTTTTTTTTACGTATAATTTATATTTTTATATATAATTATTTGTCAGTAGTATAGTGGATAAGATTTTTTTTATATATGTATGTTGTATATTTATACAGAAAGATCTTGTTTCGTTTGATTTATTTATTGTTTATAAATGATATCGTAAAAAAAATGCATAAAAGATAAATATATACGATGGAAAAGAAATATATTAGAAGGAAAAGACATAAAATATATGATAAGTAGAAAAAGAAACGCGAAATAAAAATAAATATAATAAAAAAAAACTTGATTTATTGCATTCTTCTTTGTTTGACAATAATTTTTTAAATTAATATATTCATTATTTTTTATTGATTCTAAATCAGATGTTATACAAATTCTGAAATGCTGTTGATGCTTAACTTTATTAATTTATCAATTATAATAGCAATATTTGATTTAAAATATTGAAATTTACATCATAAGAATTTAGGGATATATTATTGGTACATATATAGAATTTTCTAAGCAAACTTAATTTAGTTATATAATTTGTAAATGATCCTTGACCTACATAAAAAGTTTGAATTTTATTTGTATACATTTATATAGAATAGAGTAAGTTACATCTTTTCATCATGACTTTTATCACACACAAAATATAGAAAAATTCAAAACACATAATTATTATTATAACGTGAGACAAAAAACTACAACAATAATTTAGAAAATTAAACAAAAAGTCATGCATGCAAAGTTTCACACACAGAGTCTGCGCATTGAAGATGACAAAATTAGAAAAAAATAACAAAAAAAAGTTCAACTTGCTGGGCTTGACTATAAGGTAATCCAATTAAAGTTTTGTTGTAATCAATGTCAAACTCATCTACCGTCAAAGAATTTTTTTTTGTTTTTCAAAAAAATGGAAAACAAAAAAAAACAAACAAACAAACAAACGAAAAATGTAATTTTATTAAAATTATTATAAAAATTGAAGTTGGACGCTGGTTTTTTTTTAATTTTTTTTTCTCGTTGCCAGAATTCTATTGTTTTTATGTCATTTGTTGGGTGTTGTGTGCGAGAAGTTTAATGTTCTTCGTGTTCTTTTTCGACAAAATTTTTATATTATTCTAATGACAATCACGCGACACTTAATTAAATGACGTCAGTTATCCATACATATTATATATCTACATATATATCTATAAATGTATATATGTGAGTTTCAATCAAATTTGATTTAATAAAACTGTTTTCATTGTCGTTTTCATTATAAGTTTTTTTTTTGCCAAATTTTTATTTTATATATGTATGTATATATATATATATATATATATTGTATATTGTATATATATATTGTACGTATATATGTTTTTTGGCCAAAAGGAAGTTAAAGTATCTGAATCTAAATAATAATAAAAAAATTCCCATCATCTTGCACTTTAAAAATATTTTAAATTGAAAAAGATTTACTTCAATTCAATTCCTCCTATTCCTTTAAGAAACAAAGAATAAAAAAAAACGACATAAAAACATTTTTTGAGAATTTATTTAAAATGAAAATCCCATAAATAAAATAAACGCGTTTCCATTGTTTACGTTAATTTTTTATATAATACTCATGTCATTTCACATCCTATATTATAACAATATACTATATATATTTTATACCTACACAAAATATTATGTACAGATGTTGTCCCTATTAAACATCCTGAGTTCTGAGTCGATGACTATGTCTCTAACTTGACACTGTGTCCACTGTCCATGGGTCTGTATAGTTTCATAATATCTTTTTTTTTAAATAAAAGTAGAAGACGAAGGTTTGTATTACTAGACCTACATACTCATCAAATTGTTCACATACAAACTCTAACGCATGGGAAAAAAAATTGTGTCACATTTATATGAAACCGACATTTTTATTATATTTTAATTTTAATCTTTTTTATTATTATTTTTATTATTATTATTATTATTATTATTATTATTATTATTATTATTATTATTATTATTATTATTATTATATTTCTTTCTTTTGGACTATAGAATATTGTTACGCAAGAGTTATCATGCGCAAAATGTGCACTGTTCTTTAATATACCGCGCAATGTTTCAATGTATTTCAATATTCTATTCTAAGTTACGTCTTTAGAAAAATGAATATGTTTTTATTTTTCATTTTTTTTGCATCAAAATAATCGTTGAAATGTCAAAAAAAACTTATACGTAAAAAACGCATTTTTGTTTTCCATATCCGCTCAAACGCATAGTAAAGTCAATTTTGTGTTTTCTTTCTTCTGTATGGGTTTGGCATCATTATTCTTTCTTCATAAATTTTTTTTTAGATATTCTCCCATAGCTCTAACTGCAGACACAAAAAATTTTTGAAATTTTTTAAGTCTGCATAACAATAAATTTTTGTTTAGTTTTATTTTATTTTTGATCAGTAAAGAAAATTCCTTTATTGAAAAAAAATGTTTTATTGCTTGGTTTTTACTTGAATTAGTTATTAAAGTTAACATTATGCCAGATGGTTGCTGCAGCTATATGTTTATTGAAAGTCTGTCAATTTGATTGATTTTATTTAATTTAATTTATATTTTTTAACATAAAGAAGGTCGAAACTCGAGGGGATTAAACGAAAAATGCCCTGTTACACTTTTTTGTTTCCTTTCAGAATCTAAAATTAAAATCTCTTAATACACTTATTGATCAAACCCGATATTCTAATTTTTTTTTTCTTTTCATCTTATCGTATTGCATTTCACTAACCAAACAAACAACCGTTTCGTTGTTCACCTACATTTTACACAAATATTTTGCAAGTTTTTTTCCATATTTAATTTATAAAAAATCATTTTTTTAATAGAATTCATTTCCTTTAAAACAAGTATTTTTAAAAGTCAATTAAATTCAGCTCAGTTTCTGTTCAGTGTGACTTGTATGATTGAAGATTTATCATGCGATATGACATATATAGAAATATGTATGTATAGATATACATATGTATAACAAAACAAGACGCCAATCCAGCACTAATACATAAAAATTATATATAAGATATTAACTTCTTCCGTTCAAATTAAGAGTTCTGCTTGCATTTTAATAGACTTTGTTCATCGGTTGCTTACAGTTTTAATTTTGTCTAATGTTCATTTTTGTGTTATACAATGGCCTTTATTTTCATTGCTATAGTATTAAATTATTTTGATGTTTAGGTCTTAACATCATGCAATTCAATTGACGTTTTCTATATCGTAATATTTTTTTCTGAATTAAACAACGTGTTGATATGTTTAATTAATATTAATTAAATTTATTTTACGCTCTTTCTGATCATTCTGTAATATGATTTTTAAATGTTCGGCACACTAACTTAAAAGTTTTTCTTTTCTTTTATTTTCTTTAAAGTTATACGTTTAAGTTTGAAGTTGTCTTGTAAAAGTGAAAGAAGATAACAACATTAACAATAATACAACAACAAATAACATAAAAAAAATATTATTATGATGATCGATAAATTATTATGATTTTATTATACTGAAAGCCGTGTAATGAATTTTTGATTGACTTTTTTTTTCTTGTTATTTTATTGTTATGTTTTATGTTTCATTTTATTTTTATGAAATATTAAACTTTTATTGGAAAAAAAATGAAAAGAACAAGAATAAGAAAAAAAAAACAATACAAAAAACAACCAAAAAAAGTTGAAACATAATTTATTGAATTCCATCATGCCCGATGTCATATTTTTTTCCCCCTTTCTTCATTACATTAATTTATAAATATAAAATACGCGAAAAAATACAAAGGTGGACCGACTGAATGGACTTCTAAACTACTATACTATTGAGTTTGAGTTGAGTGTTGACATCAAGTGTACCTCCGTACTGTTAAGATGGACGTCATCAAAAACGAAATCTTTTATGAATGTCCTCAGAAATGATTTTTATTTTTGGTGTTTTGTTTTTCTTTTTCTTTTTCTGCGTTTTATTTTTATTTTGTTAAGATGATTCTTCTTAATTATGATTAAATGCCGCCTCTAATAAATGTGCTATGCGCTACATATAACGGATAACTCGTGATGATACGCATATGCAGGGCTAGATTAATTTTTTAACCATGAAGTCGTTTTTCTTTGTACATCTTCTTTTTATAGAAAAATTCTATGCTCAACGTTCCATTCAAATAATATTTGTTACGTTATGTAATATACGAACCGTGAATTATTATTTTTATATCATTATTTCCTATATTTATTTTATTTTTATAAATGTAAGTTAAGCATTAATAAAATTGACAAAAAAAGTAAGAAGAACAAAAGGGAAACTTCAATCGTTTGTTGTTTGTTTCTTAAATTTTTTTTCTTTTTTTTTTTTATTGACGTTCGTTCTTCCGTCATATATTTTTTTAACTAAATTGTCTTATAGACATTTGGTCTTCTTTTGTATAAACAAAAAAAAATATCCCAACCGCCATAGGAAAACATGAATATTGTAAAAGCAACAATAATATTTATATAAATATCTAGAAATCTATCTTTTTCACAAAAATATTCTTATTTTTTCAATATTTTCCAATTTTCTTTTACAAAAAAAAAAAAAATTGTATAAATATAAATTAATTTTAATTTATTTAATATTTTATATAATTCTTCAAAGTCCTTGATAAAGAAAAACCTCTGCGAGAAGTAATTGTTTATGATTGTCTGATGTTTTTTTTTATACATATTTTTTATTATTATTTTCCGTGCTATTGTGTGAGATGTTACGCAACTGGTTTTTTTTTCTTATTTTTTTTTTATAAATATTCTTTTATATTAACCTACTACTATTTTAGTACAAATACAAATAAAGTATACTAATAGGTATTTGTTTTATATATTTTATAAATCATATAAATTATACTTATACTATTGCAAATATTGTGAAAAAGCTTTTTTTTTAAATAATAAACAAAAACAAAATATATATTGACGATTCACAGTTAACAAAGTTCAAATGTGAAATTCTCTGCAAAAAATGTTGAGTTAATCAATCACACTCTATAACTAAAGAAATATCGACATTTGTCCATTGCAAACAGAAACAAAATTTAAAAAACTTTTTTTTTAAAGATTACGATATCAAATAAATATTTCTGACAGAGCAGAAATATACAAATTATTTAGTCATCATATATTGTTGTAGTTATTGTGATGTAAAAAATCTATAATTTGTAGAAATATTTATATTCCAATAAATATATAAAAAATAATAATTGAAACAATTTATAAACTTATTATAATCAAAATCAAAAAGTGTGTGAAAAATCTTTTTACTAAATTTTATTTCGAGAAATAAATTCTGTCGTCTTATCGTTTAATAAAGTTTTGAGTTCTTAATCAGAATAAAAATTACATACCATATAGGTATTACTCATGGTAACTTTGTATTTAAATCGTTAGATTTAGATCATATATAATAAATAATAAAACACC
Organism: Pedicia rivosa; assembly: GCA_963082725.1. Lineage (NCBI taxonomy): Eukaryota > Metazoa > Arthropoda > Insecta > Diptera > Pediciidae > Pedicia > Pedicia rivosa. The sequence continues at coordinate 714,494 of OY720155.1, forward strand.
GCAATAATATTACACTATATACATAAATGGGCATCCCTTCCTCTCATATCAATTTTTATATAAAAAATTCCAATAAGTTGTAATATTTTTGCTATAAGTAATCGAAATATATATATACCAACCTACCTACACAGACAATATCGAGACTTATAGAAAGATAAATAGAGATACACACACGTATATGTATTAATTTTATTAATCATACATGTCACGTTTCGTGTTGAAATAGACATTATCATTATAAAATCATTCATATAAAATAAATATGTATAAACATAAAAATGAAAAATGATAAATCATAATTTCATCTTATTTTTTATTGTGGATTTGTTAAAAGATATTATATTAAGGCTGCTTACGAAAAATTCACTAAACTTTTTATTTGTCTACTTACCTTATCAAGCATAAGGGCGTAAAAAATTTATATACTCTAAAATTTATGCACCAAATTTAATATTATTATTTTGATGAAAGTTTGGTATATAGCATAAAGTGAAAATGTTTCTTTTATGAAGCTGAATTGTTTTTAAATCATTAAACCATTTTATGTATAATAAAATCAATATAGTATGTGCAGAGCAGCAACAAAATATAACATCTGTTATATACATAAGTAAAATAATATAAGTTATGAATGAAATTTATATACATGTAGATATATGTATTACGGAATGATGTCAAAAAAAAATTTCCTATAAAAATAAAGAATAAATTGAAAATGTGAAGATGGTGATTTAGGTAAAAGGTAAAAGAATACCTATATATGTATTCATCTATAGATGATATTTTGATTAAAAAGTAAATTTATGTGTATATACGCGTGATACACAAAACAATGCAGTTAAAGCTCATCGACACTAAACCAATGTGCGGATTTTATTTAAAAAAAAAAATTGAAAATTTTTTAAGTATTTATTATAGAAATGAAAGAATATACAAAATAAAGGAATCAAAACAGCCATAGAGAGAAAGGAATCACACAAAAATTCCAATAGGACATAGTTCGGCGCAAGATAAAACAAAAATGCACTTTGTTATTATAACAATTGAAATCGCATAACATATAAGACAAAAAAGAGAAAAAGAAAAAAAAGAAGAAGACGAAGGAGGAAAAAATCATCGCGTTGTCGGTTTAAGATCAAACGAATACAGGATTTCATTGCGATTTTCACGCTAAAATCATACATTTTTATGTGTTTTATGTTATAGAATAAATATATGTATTATTCTTATTAAACAATTGAAAAACGGAGTAGTTTTTCCCATAATCAAATGTCATTGTATTTTATTTGGACTTTAACTTTAAAGTATTCACTATGGTGTGTGTGAAAGTGTAGATTTATATGAAAAGTAGAAAAAAGATACGTATATAAAAAGGCCATCAACGCGCAATATTTTGATCTGTCTATAATTCTTTGTAGTTGATTTACTACAAGTACGTGATTCATCAGTTAGGTGACACTTCAAGGAAAAAAATATTTTTTATATATTGCAATCTATTTTTGGTTTATATGGATTTTTATTTAGCCAAACATCAACTGGAATGAATATATTCTTATCAGAAAATCCCTTAAAATGGTAAAACAAACACTTTCTTGTTTTTATATATAATTCCTATATTTTTAGATTTACATGGAAGCCTGAAGGAAAAAAAACACTAATTAATTGATATCTAAATATAAAGGAATTAGTATACATAATATTTAAATTAAGAATTAATTTAAATAAAATTAATGAAGGTCTAAAGAAGATTTAATTTATTTTTATTTTACGTCTGGCTATGTATTGATGAATTCGAAGGTTATAGTTGGACATGATAGAGACAGTTCCTGATTACCAATTATTTTTAATAATTATTTTAGGTAAATGAATTTTAATTCAAATATATCTCATGTGTCAATCAAATTGCCATATAATCATCATCAATAGTACAAATATACACCAACACTTATATATACATCCACCTGTTTTAAATTGTTAATATTTTATTATAATCATCCTTGAATTCCATGTGCATAATCTTCATATTGACTTCTTACAGTACAGTAGCTTAAATTTGGTGAATAAATATTTTAAGATAAAAAATTTAAGTTATCATTAAACTTGATAAAAAAAAACAATATAAAAAAATTTATATTTTAAATTAATTAAAAAATTAAAAATAACAAAATATTTTGTTGTCGTTGTTTACTTTTCTTTATAGTATCGCCTCAACTGGAAATGCATAAAATAAACACACACAAAGCACAAATAAGTTAAACGAAAACAATGCAGTTATGTTATAACATAAAAATACTTTAACCAATTCCTATATATGTTAATTTGCAATAAGATTTATTGTATGTGAACGAACTCGACCAACAACAAAAAAAAATTAACAAGTTGTTGAACAAATGAATAGCGAATAACAAACCAACTTCAGTCAAATTATTTCCATAATATTATAATTATTCTATCGATTTGTGTATTTATATAAGAAAAGTTTTAATAATAAACTGTATACGAGACAATAATATAATATATGAGTGTTTTCAAAGTTATTTGATTTTAAATATTCTTTTCACAATTTATAGTCTTTTATTTCATATTTTGCATTTTGGCTTCTTTTAAAATATTTTATTAGGAACTGTACGATTACAGTTCATAATAATAAAGTTCGACCTTAAATTATGTTTTTTTTTATAATTTCATTTCTAATATAAAAATCGACCATGTCTAATTGTAATTGTCTTTTCTGTTTATTAACATACAATTTTGTAAATATAAAAATATAAGAAAAAAAATTAATTAGAAATCGTGTGAATTGTAAATTTTATTTTATATTCAGTTTAAACTAAAAAATAAAAGAAAAAAACAAATCATCACACAATGTAATAGAAAAATTAATTTTTTTTATATAATTATACCCAAAAAAAAAAATAGTGAACAGAATTTCAAATAATTTATTAAATTATGAAGAAAAAAAAAGAATTTATCCAAATAATTTAGACAAATTAGAGCGCGATTTTGGTCACGTTTTTTTTCTATTCTTCAATGTGCATCATCAGAAAAAAAAACCGAAAAAAAAAAATGGGATTTCTAAAAATTATTATAAAAATGTTGGAACCAGCAAAAACATGTGACATGTGTGACGTCTTCTTCCTTTGACAAAAAAAAAGTACAAATGAAAATCAAAAACCAAAGCAACCAAAAAATTTGCGACTGAGTGATTTTTGTTGTTGTTTATATTTTAAACAAAAGAAACCGCGTTGAACGTTTTATTTTCATGAAAAAAAAACATTAAAAAAAAAATGAAATCCATCAAATGGAAAAGTCCACATCTCGGAAAAATTGTATATTTATTTTGTATTGTCCCTGTCCCTGTCCCTGTCTTCTGAATGCCTGTGTGTGTATATGTGTACTCATGTAAATAATAATCTAAAAACTTTTTTTTTTCGTTGGACAATTATTTCGGTTTAAAAAAATTTTTGTGTAATTTATTTTAATTCGGAGAGCATCTAACTGTGACAACATTTTTTTTTTGTTTAAGATAAAACACGCTTTTTTATTGAGATAAAAAAAATAATCAGAATGAATCTTTTTTTTTTTTTCATTTTTTGACATTTTTCTTTTTTTCTTTTTATTCATTTATAAAATGAAATTATTAATAATTGCGCTAGACTGAATTCTCTCTCATTATCATAGAACATATAGTAAAAATTTTTTAATATAGTTTAAGTTTTGACATGAGATTGAAAGATGCGCGAGATCTGAAATTTATCAGTCTGGATAGTTTTGTCATTAAAATTAAAATCGACCATTAAAAAATATTATTACAAATTTTAATATTTGGAGGTTTTTAGAAAAAAAAATAGATGTATCAATAATTGTTTATGAAATTATAATTTTTTTTAATGAAACACACTTTTTATTAGAAATATTTTAAAGATATATTTCATACTAATAACTAAATCTAAAACAATATTATGAAGAAGATTAAAAAAAATCATCCACATAAGCATATGTTTGATTCCCGCGCAATCTATAAATAACAATTCTTTTTTAATGTTTGTTAAAATTTTAAATTACCTTTAATTGTTTATTATGGGAATGAATAACAAAGTATGAGGTGCGTTTAATCACAAAATGAAGAAAGTAATGGTGAAGAATAGAATTTAAAAATGTATTTATATATTCATAGATACTAGATTTAATAAACGAAAAAATTGATGGATGTTTTAAAAATGAGAATATATCCTCCCTTCTTCGTATTATTTAAAGAAAATTATGAATTGTTTTTTTTTTCCTTTCTTTAGTTTAAAGACGAATTTTACCGCCTTTGACCTAATTACCGTTTTAATATAATTATTCAATAATATAGAAAATATATATACACGAGTCGGGTGTGTGTGAAGAAAAAGAGTTAACGAAATTTTTCTTTTATTTTTCATTTTTTCTTTTAAGAAAATCTATAAATTTATAAAATCATGTTTACACGCAAGACATTACCCATTTTCCCATATTTTTTTTTTTAATATTTATATTTTTGTATATACCAATGATGTGATATTACGAATTACGTATGTACAATTTGAAATGGCTGTCAAATGGATGAGGTACGAGATAATAATATACTAGATAATATAACAAATGGAAAATTATACATAATACTAACTGAGAGTTATCGAATTCAAATATGACACAATTAAATTTATTAATAATTCATTTACTTTTATACCGTTTGCCCGTTAGAACGATCATTAACATTAAGAGCCAGTAAATGTTTTTTTTTTGATATACATAAATAAAATGAGACAGTCATGGAACATGAAAGTATAAGCGTGCACTTGTTCCTACATTATATATTATAGGAATATTTATATGAAATGAAATATAATCTAACTAAATCTTAATTTTATATGACGACATTTTATAAATTTAGGGATGTTTCAATGATAGAAATAAATGATATATGAACAAATGGCTTCGTTTTGTTAATATGATCACCTTTTAACAGTCAGTTAATATAATACAAGTTATTATAATATTAGAACATTTGAGAAACCGAAATCAGAACTTGGTACATCGAAAATGATGAATAGGAGAAACAATTGTATAAATAAGAAATCTTATTCACAAAAAATATAAACAAATTTAACATGAAGAAGAAAACCTGTTTAGGCAAAAAAAAACAAAACAAACTCTAGTAAGTGGCAGTAATATTGTTTACTACACTACAATAATAATAATTATAATTGTTGTTATTACTATAATCAAATAAAACAGTTGCCAATTCGAGCACTGCCGAGGGCGTGGAGGTTTCTCTTTCGGTCGAGAGAATTTTTGTGTTTCTTTTTGTTTTTTTTTTTATTTCTTGAAAAAGTTATAAAAAAAAATTATGTATATAAATTTTTTTTTTTTTTGTTATACGATGAAGGTTTGAGGTTATGCAAGAAAATTTTACACTGTCAAGTGTGTTGTAGTTGTATATAACAATATTATTTTGAGTTTTTCACATCACTCAAAAAAAAATAATATAATAAACATGTACTTCGTGTATTATTATAATGAAAAATTATTAGAAAATGAATCACACATATTTAAATTATTCTTAAATGAACTACTATTTTAATGAAAGGTTGATATATGTAGGTATACCTATTGTTATATACATACTTGTCAATTATATATAATTTAATAATTAATAATTAGTACCTACTTAATACACAATTTATAAATATGTGGTAAAATTGAAGCATAAAAGCTGTCAAAATTATGAATTCCAAACCCAGCGTAAAAATTAAGATGTTTCTATGTAAATATATTTTAAAGTAAATAAATATCTATTTATATTTAAAATTAATTCGACAAATTTTCATAACATAATTTTATCTGGGACAATATAAAATATTATACTTAGAGACGTTCATAAAAAAAAATATGCAAATATAGGCAACTAATAATATTATACTACAAATGATAAAGCATATAGAGTGTGTGTAGGTTGTAGGTCGATATAAGAAAAAAATTTAATATTCAACAGTAAAAAAAATATCAAATATTAAATGAGAACAAAACCTTGCAAAAATGACATTCATTTTTTTTCTTTTTACCGAGTTGCATTTTATTGTTGTTTATATTGTTAGCATATTTCAACAGTGTATGCCCGTTTGTATGAAAAATTGCATTATATTACAAATACAGTGAAAAATTCAACTTTAGTAAATACATATGTATATTGTTAAAATATGGCAATGTATTTTAAATGAAAAAAAAAAGTGCATGCTTGTTTTGTGTCTTGTTGTAAAAAAAAAATGCTCACAATCTTTTAATGATAAGAAGGTAGGTTTAAACGCACTTTTTGTTTTTTTATTAATATTATTTATAATATGTTTTTAATGTTTTGTTGGTGTTCTTTGTGGTTTTAGGGGATATATTTTTTTAGTTATTTTGCAGTCAAAAATCTAAGAATTTCGGCTAGGTTACATCCCTCTTTTTTGGTATGTTTTATTTTTCTTAATAAAATTTTAAAGAAACTTGATTTAGTTTAGATTGGAAAAAATGACGCATATTTTTGTTTTTCATCATTTATCTTTAAAGGAAAAAATTACTATAAACAACTGATATTTTTATATAAAAAGAAGAAAAAAATTTCATGTAATAAAATAGTAAAAAAAAAAATATTCCACGAAACAATGCAAAAACTTGTGACCTTCATCAATTCGCGTTGAAATCAACATTTTTACAACACAGTTTTTTCATGAATAATTGCATTTTATTTATATTATTTTATTCATCACACAATTTTTTTTTAACGTACAAAATGATTGAATTATTTTATTTAGTTTTTTTATCTCATCTCTTTTTATAGGCGCCTGTTTTTAAAGGTTTATTTTTTAAACCTTTTCTTTTCATCGTTTTATGTTTTTATTTTTGTTCTTTCAGTTTTTTTTTAACATCTTTTCTTGTTATTTTTTTTCTCTGCTTTTCGTGGACTCTGTTGCAAAAAACTCTTTGAGTAGGTATATATATATATTAAATTGTACACGCGGCAAAATATATACATATATGCATTGAACTGCACACCATCAACACAAAAAGAGAAAAAAATACAGCATATTTATAAAAACAAAATACCTAAAAAAATTATCTGCATTTGGATTTGTATAATGTAGATGTATTAAGGCATGTATATTCATAAAATATTTTGCTTATTTTATGTTCGAAGCACTATAAAAAAATTAGTTAATTTCAACATAAAAAACTGTCTGAATAGTTAAATTTCAATTAAATGTGCTTTTATAGTTTTTAAAAAATGTCAATAAACTAAAAAAAAAAATAATTATATCAAGAATTTGATGAATTTATATTAACTAATCATTTACCATCATTTAAAATCTTGAATTTTGCTTTTCAGTATTTAATTAGTAAATCAAATCAAAAACAATAAATATTTAGATTAAATGTCAATAAATATGAATCAATATTAAACATTTATATATATATATATATATATATATATATATATATATATATATATTCAGTGAAATGACAATGACATTCGTTTAGTTAAATTAATAAACAAGTCGCGTACCAATAATCATAAAATTTATAATCATATGTACCTATATAGTGAAGAGACAGCATATAAAAAACACGATACTACCAATTTTGGATTTGGTCGAAGACATTTATAAACACGAGTGATCTTCCCATTTTTTCACATTTTGCAGTATCTAAAATAATATCAACATAAACTTAATATACAACTACATTATATATAACCTCGTCAAATAGATTCATCCAACTATAAGCCGACAAAATTTACATTTGTCTATGGATTTTTTTTTGTTTAAATATGTACGTAATCATAGTTTTATATTTCACCATCTTGTTATATTCATGAGTGATCGATGAAATATAAAAACACACGTTTTTGTACTTATTTATTTGTATATATTGCCCATTTCAGTTTTTTTTGTATAACATTGCGCGCGTATTTTGCCTTATGATGGATAGCTTAGTTTAATGTTCAATATTTCTAATCTAATAAATATATTAAAATAAATAAAAAAAAACATAAAAACCCATGACACATTAAATTAAAGCATATTATACAACAAGTGCAAGCCGCAATTTTAGTGAAAATTTGAAATTCATGGGAATCATATGAATTATATCTGAAACAAATTCTCGTGTTGTGTTACTGTCAATATCATATTTTGTATAGCAGTGCGAGGTTTCATATTAATATTCAAATTTAAAAGAAAAATTAATATATATTCTTCTACCGATAATTTTAATTTTGTTCAATTTTGTTTTCTTCCCATAAGCTGTAAAGTTGAATACATAATCATATATGTATGAGTGCTTTTTCAAGAGACTTTTGATCAGTTATATAACTTTATAACGAATAGATTGAATCAGAACAAAACAAAAAAAAAATATCAACGAAGGTAGTCTTTGTAATAAATTATATATCAATTCATATATGTCTGGCATTCTTCAAAATTTCGAATGAACCTATGTTATAATAAAAAATCTGGCATATTGTCTATAAGTGTATGCGTACGCGTATATATATAAAAACCATAAATAATTTTAATATAGTAGATACAAAAGAACTAATGACCATGACAAATGAAGTTACCACAGCTACTGTTCAACATTATAAAACTATGATAAAACAACCAGCAGGAATCTCAAAAAAAATTATTTTTCGGCTAAGTTCTATTATATATCTATCCTCACTCATATAAATTCCCATACATCTTTATATATACATACAAACAGATTCACCTCGCTTATATTAATATAAAACAGACTTGACTTAAGTCTTCAAGTGACTTTAAAAAAAAATTCAGAACAAAACAAAAAAACAAAATCATCGACGCAACAATAAACAACTGCGTGGCCCTACCTTGGTTTGTTAGTTATCCTATAGGAAACCGCATAGTCAAAAAATTATATTTGATGAAAAAACAATAGACAAAAAAATATAATGGGTGAGTATGTGTCGAATGTGCACGAAGAAAAAGAAGAAGACAGGAACAAAAATATTTTAAGAAAAAAATACACCGAATATAACACAAAAACATTTCTGACTGGTGATGACAAATGACGTCACGGTTTAATAGAAATTTGATTTGATTTTGATTTTTCTTTTGACTCGATATGGGATAGTTTTATAAATATTAAAATAAAGTTCGAACGAAAAAATAAAAAAAATAGAAAAAGAATAAAAGAATTTACCATAAGAACAAAAAAAAGTGTGAAAGACAAAGACGAAGAAATATAAAGATGCGATTATTTGAAAGAGCCTCCTATGGTTATGTTTTTTTTATTTTATTATTGATGATTATTATAATAAGATTTTTGACATCCGGAAAAGGATTGTCTGCGCACGCAGGTGAGACTTAAACGTTGATATGTGAAGTGGTGCAAAACATCCCACATATGTATATGGCCCAACAATTTATAGAAGAAAAATCTTTTTTTTTCTCAGTTTTATTAGATAATGTAAAAAGTTCATTTCATAATCATAGTCAAAACAATACAAATTAAGCAAAACAAACAAATATAAAGTAAAATGACATTCATAATATATGTTTTATATACCCCCGACCCTAAAATTTTGTTTGAATGGAAGCTAATTATTATCAATTTAACCCTACACCAATTAGTGATAATAACAAGGCAAAAAGGGGAACATACATCCATACATAGATAATATAAATTTGATGAGTAAAATTGCAATATAATATGAATATCAAATATATAATATTATATAGATAACGAAAGACTTATTTTGGTCCATATTATCTCTTTACCCTTTCAAACCCTTTTACTATACAAAGAGTTATTTTATTATATAAAACTAAAAATGTAATACAACTCGCCTCTGTATCATATTTCCAACATATATCGTCTAGTTAAACATACATTTCCCAATTATAAATTATCCGGAATTTTTTCAGTTTTGAAATTTGATTTTATTTTATTATTTTTCTTTTTATATTATGAAATGTTAAAAATTTCATTTAAATTTTTTTTTTAAATTAATAAGAATTTGATTTATATGAAATTCAATTTATATCTATTTAAATTCAATTAAATCAAAGACAAACTATAATACGAGAAAATATCGTTTACCTAACTCAAACATAAAATAAAAATCGAAAGGGTATAATCGGGTAATATTTTTATATTATTAAACACATCAAAAATATTGAAAAAGGGTAAAACATTTATGTTATAATATAAATAATTGCTATTATAAAATTCACATAAATTGAAAACAAACAATTAATTAAATATATGTGATAATTGCATCATTTAGCTACTAAGTAAATCAATAAGTCTACCATAATAATTAACCTAAAAGAGTGCGCATTCACACATATGTTTCGACCTTATGTATAAAATATATGTAATTAGTTTTATGGTGTTTTCTACTTCCACCAAAAAAATGTTTCTTTCATAAATGTAATATTTGTCGAAAAAATATATTTTCCTAATGAAAATTTGACCATTTTTGAAAATCCTCCTATTCTGAGTTATGTATTGTGAAATAATTGCATTTTTGAAGAGCTGTACTGTACAAAATATATGTATAGGTGTAAATTAAACACAAAAATTATTAATGAATATTAGAAAATCTATGGTCTTTAAATCTAAATTACTATTAATTTTGTAAATGGAGGGTAATTTTTCGGAAATAAAATAACAATAATTTATCGATGTTTGATTCCAACAATCAATGTTTATCTATACGGAAATTTATAAGAATACATATATACCAAATAAATTTATATACGATTAGTAATTTTGTTGCAGTCAGTTTGAATTAATTTTTGATTATTCGAAACTATATATATAATTGTTGTGCATTGTATTTAATTCTGATAAGAACAAATGAGTTTATAGATTTTTATTAATAGAATAAATGATGAATAGATTATTCTAAATAGGTGATGAATGAACTATGAAGAAATTCATTTTGTCAAAATAAAACTTATACCTTTTTTTTAAATATTTCAGTTATTCTTAAACATTTATTTAATATTATATTTTTACTCAATTTAAAGTGTCATCTCATAATTTGACACATTTCCTTAAATAACTGACTTTCACATCATTTCACCCAGTAGAACAAAACAAATTTAATTAGATCAATATCTATTATTGTTTACTTTGGGTTAAAAAGATGAAAATTTATTATATTTAAATGACATTTATTGCCCGCTATTTATATTGAATACTAATAATTGAATTAGTTCAATCCACGCCTACAGTCACTAAATTAAAACAGAGACAGTTTTCTTTTTCTGATAATAAACTGAACGCGGAATAGGTATAAATTTACTAATACAAAATTTATATATATACACTGTAATATTCATTATGTGGTAGTGTTACTCTTTAGCGGTCCTATGGAATATTTTTTATATATATACTTTTAATCGAGTAATATTTTTTATTTTATGTTTAGTTCTGTCATTCATTTATAGTTCCACTTAAATTTTTTTAGAACATACAAAATGTTTGTGTTTAAAGGGGTTACCTACTAAGAATTGATTAATTATATGTGTGAATATTTGTAGGTAATATATTATATGTATAAGCAACGTCAAGTAATGGAAAATAAAAAAACAAATAAATAATTCTAGTAGAAAATTTATGACATAGAACGACGGTCAACCTTTAGTTCTTCATAAAATTAAAAAAAAAAATTGTGTAAAAAAAATGTGTTAACAAAATTTAAATGATAATTTATTTATATACTGTCAGTCAGATCACATTACGCAATTAATTATTTGTTTGCTAATATAAAATATTAATGAAAATTATTATTGTTAACCGTCCGTATCAAGCATAAATAATTTCTTCGCTCGCGCCGTTTTGCGGATGTTGATTTTGGGAACTATTTGTGCAGGTTAATATGTTTTCTAAATTCATATCACAATCCCACTCATATTATTTTTAAGGGTTATACACCCAATAACCTTTAACATTATGAATCGTTGGAAGAATGAATCGTGAAACGTTTAAAAAACTTACAAAACAAATGTCAGTTTTAATAATACAATAAGTTTTAGTTTGGCATCAAAAGTGTCATGTTAAATTTAAAAAAAAAATGTAACAAAAACTTCTAAATAGTTTTCATTTTTGTGCAATTTTTATTATGTATTATTATAGTATTTTACACACAAAGTTAACATGCTAATCAACAAGCTTCCTTAGAAATAAGGATGTTGACAATTTTGATATCTTTAAGATTTCATATAATATAAATGAGTACATAATTTTTTTAACTTATTTCTGGCGCTACAGAACTATTAACCCCGACCCTGATTTTACAATTTTTATTTTTTCTCTCATATTCATCAAGATCCCCTGTTCATAAATGCATGCAAACATTTATAAACATATACAAACAATCAAAAATTACCACACAAATAACTTATATATTGGTTGGTAGTCTGATAGTGAAGGAGTTATTTTATAAATTATTATATAAATATAAAATTGGGTAAATTATGTTCAATAATATACTAATTTTGCAATAAACATAATTAGAAAATTATATATTTTGACATGATCACGTGTAATAAAAAAAAGGTAATTGGATTAGTCATATTTATGGTATAAATATGAACATGCGGGGAATTCACATTATAAGTTTTATGCATTTCTATTTAATGTTGTTTTTGTGTTAAATTATCATGTACGCGCATTTTGATATTCAAGGCAATTATATGTTTTTGTATCATTTAAGTTAACACTCGTTTTGACCCACAACACACAAATTTCCATAAATATAGTGTTTGTTAAAAAATTTATAGAATATAATAGAAAATTCACCTGTGTTTGTGTTAAACCCAAACTGGCTGCTAATTCTGCTCGTTCTGGTAAAGCTAAATATTGTGTCCTTTGAAATCTTCTATTTAATTGTTGCAATTGAAGTGAACTGTAAATAGTACGAGGTTTTCGCATTTTCTTCCCTTTACCATTTACTCGTAACCCAGAATCTTCACATTTATCTGAAAATAATAAAATATGGATGTTTCTATTTATTCTATTTATATTTTAGTTTCGCAAAAATTTTTCATAAATTAGTATAATTAAATCAATACACCTTCTTCAAAATTTTCTTAAATGTAGAAAATTAATAAAAATAAAATGAATAAATGTGATTGAATAAAATGAATAAAAATCTCTTGTATATAAAATATAAATGACCTGATATTAAACTATATAGAAAATAATATACCCTTTTAATTTTTAAATTGAAAATATTATTATATCTAATTAGCAAAACTAATTCCCTCCAATTATTTTTCTGTATTCAATATGTAAAGTGAAATTAACCCTGACTTTATTATGTTAAAGTTGATCTAATTTAACCTCAAATACGTAATAAAATTTCGTCTAATAAATCCAATTCGATTAACAACAAACAATATGTGTTATGTTTACAACATAAAACTCTAAAATATCGCCCTTAACATTTCTTCAATAAAATATTCAGTACCCTTATAATATTTCAATAGTAAATATACCTATATGTATTGTATAAAAACTTTCACGCGTCAAAAAGCAACCATATATATATTATGCTTAATAATATAATTTTTGATAACATATTTATGGATCAATTTGATTATCGATTATTTATCAATAAACTGCGAGAATAATAAAAAAAATTACAATACTATAACAAAAAAAATCATCATCGTTTTGATTAAAATTGACGCGGACATTATTTTTGAAGAAGATTTTCATCAAAGATAATCTTGTTTGTATTATGAAAGGAAAATTATATAATTGAAAAAAAAAACAAAATTATTTGATAGGGTGAAGAAATTGGTGTGTATGCGATAAAGTTAGTCACCCGTCAAGAGGGTTGTCCTCAGTTTTTTATATTGATTAAATTGTTCCTTTTATATTATTGGTAATTGATCTAATAGTTGTTAATATATTATTGTCTGTATAAAGTGTACTTAGTATAGTAAGGGCTAGTTGTTGAATTACAAGCGGATGCCAATATGTCTAAACGATCCGATATCAGATGTAAACCATTGCAAAATGACAGAATATATAAAAGTAAAGGCAAATATAGATTTGAAAAATATATAAGTAATGAAACGTCATAAGATTTATAAAAGTTAAATATAAATTGTTTCAATAAAAACAAGAATAATTAAGATTTTATAACATTCTCAGTTTAATAGAAAAGAAAAACAACTTTTCATTTCAATTGACTTAGAAATTTTTATTTTTTTATGTATGTATATTTGCTAAACATCTTTATATATTAATTGCAAAATTATCATAAAACAAACAAAAAAAATGAACATGTAATTTTATGTACTATTAGATTATATAAACAGCTCAAATAAAATATCTAACAGTATATAATTCTTCATTACAGCCAAATATAATTTATATTATTGAACCATTATGTTCTTTAATATATTCTTAATTATGTATAATATAAGAAACACGAATTAAAAGTGTGACCTCTTATATCATCATTATCATCATACATACCATCCATACAAAAATAAACTCAACCATTTCATCGTGTATATATAAAAATTAAAAATAAATCAAATCCCACGACTAGACCGTTTAAATTTCAATCAAAACACTTTTATAATAAATTATATGAATTATTTACTGCAACTAATTAGTCGCTGGGTTCTAAATTATAATCAATGAGGTGCTAATTTTTTGTCTCTAAAAAATGTTATAATAGATTCATTTATTTATACACATATATAACATGACACTAATATGTGTTCATTTAATTTCTGTAAGTTTTATTTGTATAATAATAATATATTTTAAAAGAAACTCAGATATATATATATTTGTATGTTTATTATTATTATTATTACGACTATTATTATTATTATAATTATATAAATAATTATTAATTATTTATGAATTTTCCAAATAAAATAAATACATAAGTTTACTCTAAATGACATGAAAATACATTGAATGAAAAAAAAACTCACAAATTGTAACGTCAATTACCAATTAATTAATTAATTACAATAAATATATAGTAATTTAATGAAACGAACGATGACCCGACGACAACGACGACAATTTGTCTCGTCTCGTCTCTCGAAACAAAAAAAAATACAAAATAATAATTTATAGTTTTTGACACGAAAAGTAACGATTTTTATGTTGTTAAATGACTATAGCAAAAAATACAAATAGAAACTGTACAAATACTAAATGCACTTTAAATTCCGCGTACTCATATATGAATTTATTATTAAAAATTAATGTAATAGTTATAATAATAATAATCTTATTTCACACTAGTAGATGATTGGATAATGGGTACTTTATTTGAATAGTATATAGTCAGCAAAATGAACTGTACACCAATTATAAAAGCACAATAAGAAATGAATACCACTATTCTAAATAATTGTGGTACCCAGAGATATTCTAATTTTATTTGCATAGTTCACAGTCAGTTAAAAAACACGGATTTTCAAAAAACCTTTACAGAAATTCAATAAATTTATGTTTAGGGTTGTGATTTTCCCCTCATATGATTTAAGTAAGAGGTGTAAGAATTGATCATAAATATAAATTACTTACAAAATTCTGATATTTGCGATATTTAGATTAATAAATAGAAATTGAAATATTTGTGTTACTATGATGAATTCAGACAAACTTTAAATTTATGAGATATGATTAAATTAATTATAACTAAAATATTTAAAAATGATAATAATAACCGGCGGTTAGATATACGAAGAGCATGTTTTAAATGCTTTAAAATTAAATAAATACTTTAATTCAACTATGCCTTAGATTCTTCCTAAGTCTTAATAATAAACTGAATAGAGAAGAACTAAGAAAAGGTACAAGCTTAACAACGTAAAAAATCTGTAAGAATATTCCAATTTCTTTTTTTTCTCTATATTTTCTTCTTGAGCTCTTTATGACTTAAGTATAAACGTTAGCATTTTTATTATTTAATAAAAAATTATAAATATTAAAGAATAAGTTGGTGTTTTTAAGCAAAGAAAGAAAGAAATAGAAGTTAAAATTTTGTTGTTGTTATATTTTTTTTTCTTTTGCATTTTTAATTCGTTTCTTTTCTATGAATATTTATTTTTCTTTTTATATATATTTTATATTTATATTTATATTTCTTACATATACATTTTGTTATAGGTAAACGATTTTGTCTCGGAACATTTGAAATTAAATAGCGTGCAAATATAATAAAATATATAAGAAGAAATTTTTTTCTTTTTCTTTTCTTTACTTTTTTTTTCTTAGCGAAAAGACCGCAATTTTTTGTGTCATTTTAAAAAAAGAAAGGATTCGTTTTTTTTTTCATTTGACGCATAATATATTTTTGTATATGGCAGATGTGAATTTTTTCAAACAGCTGCCCTAAATCTATGAATTTTTTAATAAAATAAATTAAAATTTAATAAAAATTCGTTGAAATTTATTAAAACATAATTTAAATTATTAAAATTGATTGAAAATAATGTTCAAGCATAATTTATGAATGATAAAATTGAACTATTTATTATACGCAGTTTTACAATTCATTTCTTTATATTTCGAATTTAAAAAATATTACTCGATTCGATTCTTGGCAAAAAGTTAAAAATTCTCTATTAATAACTTTAAAAATTAAATAATAAATCTAAGTTACTTACCATCTTTTGGAGGACTCGCACACGGCGGTGGATAACTACCTAAATGATAACCAGAATATGAATTCTGATGCATTGGAGGGAATGGATAACCTAAAGCACTTCTTGGACTAGGAAAACCTGAATCTTGACCACCTTGTGAACCAAAATGTTGGTATCCTCCACGTATTCCACCGTATCTGCGTATTTTTTTTAAATAAAGTAAACAAAAAATAAATAAATAAATGTTAGTTTATATAAATATAATAACGTTAAGTTTTAACTTAACAAAAAGTGGGTATATACAGTCGAATTTTGATGTCATGAACTTATCAATGAAACATCCACAAAAAAATATATATTTTACACGCATCTAACTTACACGCATATGTATAAAATATATACAGAAAAAAATTTTGTTTGAAAGATTTTATTTTTATTCTGAATTAAACAAAAAGAAAATACAAAAAAATCAATAAAATTATACACGAATATTCTGTTTTTATATACATTTTAGTAAAGCGACAAAAAATAGAAAGGACACAAATATTTTTTGAAAATATTTGCAAAAGTATTATTATTGGATTTCATTTTAAAAAAAATACAAAACCAAAAGATCTTTTTCTAATTACATAAATGAGAAATATTAATAAAAACAGACTCGATTTAATTTGAGAGATGGTTAATTATTCTATGAGAAAAAGACAGATTTTAGTGTGTAAGGATGAACGAAGATGTAAATAGTTTTATTATTAATTGTTAATAATAAATAAAATTTAACATACCCATGTTGTTGTAATTCAACAAATGCTGATTTTCCTGGTATTGTTGTTGTTGTACCCCCATCTAAATATTTGGGGGTATGTGGTGCATCTGGTGCATCCATACCAGATTGTGGTGTTCCAGGGGGGCCCTCGTAAGGGCTCCCCAAATCGGTAAAATTAAGCGTGTTTGAGCCTATAGAGGCCACTTTATCGAATATGTTTTTCACCTTTTCAGTTTTAATGTCGCACGTTTTTAAATCAAACGAACGACGATTATCAAAATAATTGCTGTTAGAAAAAATTTTAACTTTTTCACATAAACCAATTTTAAAAATATGATTACACTTTTCTTTTCTTTTTACGCTTCGTATTTCCCTCTTTTCTAATTTTCTATGTATTGATAGTAATACAAGAAAAACACAAAATATAAAAAAAAACTATCTGGCAGTATCCATTCAAAATGTGTTTTGTATTTAGATTTAATTATTTATTAACACTATTCAAATTTAACAATAAACAAAAATTGAATTAAAAAAATTTTCCGTTGATAAAGCAGAGCTTTTGTATGTATTAATGCTCTTCACGACGAGAAGCACAAGAAACTTTAACGTTGCACAAATTCATCTTTTTTTTTATTATTTTTATTTTGGTTAGATATTTCTTAACATAATTTTTTTTGCCTTTAAATTTAATATTTTCTTTATATTTAAAATATTCAAATTAATCTCTTTTGTTTATGTTTTGTTCTGTTTTTGTTATTTAATTTTTTTATTGTATATAATTTCTCAAATAATAATTATTTTGTTTTGAAATAAAATATTGTAAATTTAAGAAAATATTTTAAAGTATAAAGAAATTTAGTTGTTTAAAATTATGACCATATACTTAAGACGCAACTTTAAATTATATAATTCACCCGACGGACGTTTGAAATTTCTTCTTGGTAGTTTCTTTTTTGCTAATTAATTTGAATTTTAAATTAATTTCATTATTTTCTTTTTTTATATCTTTTTTTTTTTATTTATGTATAAAGGAAATCTTTTTTAACTGAATGAAAATTTTATTTAACTTTTTTTACTTTGAAATGTATGAAATGTTTCTGTGTGTGTAGGTGCCTTTATGTGTATTAAAATGTACATATGTTCACTTGATATTAATATCACAATAAAACATATTCATTTATTTATTTACTTTTGTTTGAAATAAAAAAAACCTTATAATTCCTGCTTCCACATTTTAATCCAAAGAAAAACAGAACATTTTTACACTTTTAACTTTTTTTAAAACTTTTATCACCAAAAATTTTTTTTTTAAATATTAATTAAGACATTCAATTATAGGAACTAATCTCCTTCACTGCTTATTATAATTACTATAATTTAGATAATCGATATCCGGTTTAATTTTAAGAAGATGCAAAATTCATTATTTATATTCACGAATAATATATAAACCAAACATATAAACAAAAAAGATCTTTGCTCTAATTTATTTTTCACCCTCAAAAACAACAAAATTACAAAATTATTATTTATACAATATTAATAATAATTGCGTATATTAAGAATTTAATTATAAACCAATTTCAATTCAAGCTTGTTGTTGTTTATTTTCTTCTTTTTTTTAAAAAAAAAGTGTAAACGCACTAAATACACAATTATTGTCACTAATTGTTGCAAAAAAAAAAACAAATAAATAAATACTGACTGTCCAAATTATATATCTCTTATACACAAAGCGATAATAATAATATAATCAAGTTCCCGTCTTTAAGTGGAGTTAAGATTTTTAATGCTATATAATATTCGAGGGGCTATTTTCTTCTTATTATTTTTTTTTTGTTGCAATTGTTATTATTACTAGTTTTTAAAATTTACTTTTTTCTTTCTATATAATAAATGTAATAACGAGCAGGCGAGATACGTTGCGCGACCAACCACGAACAAAGTGCGTGAAAGACTAGTGACTGTGATCACTTGCCTCACTCAAAAAATATTATATGTTGTTTAGTGGGATATAATGAGTATGGTTCTATCAATGGAGACGCCTTAGTTAACTGTTCATTGGCTGGTGATGTATATATATATAAAGGCGGTTACTAAATACAAACATGTTTTTTTTTCAATAGCGTAGATAACAACATTTTATTTTATGGGGGCAAATTTACAGATCACTCATATTTATATGAATTTTAGTTAGAAAACAAAAAAAAACATTGAAACAATTTGACAGCTGTCGATCCCAAAATATACACATCACTGTGTAAATATTTTTAGAAATAAAATAAGGCGTTTACATAGATGGCACTGCCCTTCATGTATTTCAAAAGTTTAATAAAATTTTCAGAAGAAAACAGAAAAACAAGCCAGATAAAGCAATCGTGTTTCACTGCGAGGTCACTTGGAAAATATATACAAAAGTGTTTCATGTTTTTTTCTAAAAAATTTCCAATAAAATAAAAATATTGTTATTTGAACATACTTTTATTTTCTTTTTCTTTTTCTTTTTCTTTTTCTCTTTGTTGTTACAATTTATATATTTCGTCTTTTAGTGTTGTTATTTTATTAGTTCTTTTCCTGAAAAGTAAAAAGAAATTTTAGTTTTTTATTGTTTGTGAAAATTTTTTTTTCGTCGGCGTTCACATCTTGAATTTTATTAGTTCATACTTACAAAAGAAAATTATTTAAAAATTTTGTGCGAAACTAATCGATTTTGAAAGAAAGTAGTGAATATGAGTATATAAAGTGTCATAAAATTTTTGTTTATTTTCTATTATTGTTATTCTTGTTCTTGCATTCATCATAAAAAACACAGACAAATACAATAATGACTTCCGGGAGTTTTTAAAATAATATCCATTGGCCTAAAATTAAGTCTGAATCCCATTCAGTAAAATATTAAACTGATATTGATATACCTACCTGAAGACCTATAGCTCCCTTTTTAAAATTCACTCATAAAAAAATATAAAATTTGAAATAAGAAATTAAAATAAAGTAACAGAACCAAATCCTCTAAATCATATTTATATATTTTTCCTCTTCCATCATCTTCTGCATTTTTTATTTGATCTTAAAGAAAACAAAAAAAAAGTTACCCGCTGAGAGCGCGGCCTTTTTCAATCTTAACTAAAGTGTCGTTCACGATGGTAGTTTTGACTCTATATATTTTCAGGTTAATTAAATAATATAATGTTATTATGATTTTACTGTGATTTTTTATGTGGTTGTGTATGTGTTTTGCTGTTGTTGTTGATAGCCATCAACACAGAAAATTATCCAAATATCCAAAAAAAAAAAAAAACAATCGCATCTTTGAGGGGTCGAGTCGATTTATATATAGTATATGCGGTCCAATTTCCGTTTGTATTTTCCTATATATTATACGGCGATAAAAAGAGTGGATCACCCTCTTTGTGTTGTTTATTCTTAAAAACATAAAAATCTAAATATACTATTTTATATTAGGTTTTGATTTATTATTTAAATAATTTAGAGTTTGTATAGATAATATTTGTGAAACATTTTCATTGATGCAGATGCAGATGCAGATACAAATGTTAAAATTTTAAAAATAGTCCGTCGTTCAAAGATACAATTTTGAGTAGTGAACTTCAGCTGTTAAGTCATTTTTATAAATGGATTTTAAACCAGAATTATATAATTATATAGGATTTTACGTCCTTAATTGAATAAAAAATATGAGTCATATAGAGTGAACAATGTAAATAAACACCCAATGCAAGATTATAAATAAACGAATTTACTTTCAAATTAAATAATGCAACCATAGATATTGTTAATGTTTTAATAAATATAAATATATACTTGCAGCGATGATAAAAAAATTAAAACATTTTGTGAATGCCATTCCGATAGATACATTTTTCTATTTTCAAAGAAATCTTTATGAAACCACAATAACATCAAGCCGACAAAATAGGAATATATAGAAAGAGTGTGCCGAAAATCCACCTCTCTTTTTTAAATTTATATAAATAATCCTATACATAAAAAAAGGATAGGCACACCGAAAATTGCATCACAACTTTTGTTGTACAAATCCTAAGAAATATATTCAAAATACAACAACTATATACCAAAAATCAAAGAACGGTCAAAAAAAAAATTTCCCCAATTACTAACAATGATTAATTGTTATATTCGCGCGCGGCTTAAGACATTTAAACTTAATTTATAAAAGGTTAAGTCAACTATTATAATTGTATTTTTGTTCCGGTGATTATTGAGATAAAAACGTTTTTTATTTAAATCCTCAACATTTACTCTTCGTTGATGGCATAAAAACAAATTCCATATGTAGTTTTAAACCTTCATAAAATGACCAACATTAAAATTTCCAAATATAAAAAGACTATTCGCATAAATGTTCCTTTTTTATCTTTACCATTTTTCTTTCAATAATAGTCCAAAATTGTAATGTATTATTTTTCCAAAAAAATGTTGCAAAACCAATAAATTTGTAGATCAATTTTTTGTTTTGTAAAGAAAAATAACTGAAATATATAAAAGCATTTTCCTTGTCTACAATAGAACACCATTATTAATTATTTATTCATCTGAGTTAAGATTTTCCTATATATTCATATACACATTTTTTTTCTATTTATATACAATGAAAAAATTTATTATCCGTAACAAATTACTATTAAATAATAAAATTTTAATAATTCAAAATCTAAAAACGCACGCATTTTCATACAATATAATATTTTTAATATTGAATGAGTTTTAATCATTTTTATCTGTCTTCTTATATTTCTATAATGTTATATCTATAAAATAATTATGTTAATATAAAAATATGATAAATTATTTTACTTAACATTGTAATGAATTGTTCTATTTATTAAAAATTATGGACGATATTTTTTTTCTTCATCTTTACTAAAAAAAATTCTTCTTCTTCATCATCATCAACATCATCATAGATTTTGCATATCTATATATAAATGTTGTATTTTATTTTTTCTATCAAACAAAATTACTGTAATGAGATACGTGGTGCATGTGCATGCAATGCAAGGTTGTTGCTGATACCGCGTGATTCAAGCATAAACATTATATATATGTATATGTATATAATATAACAGAAATGAGGAAAAGAACATATTTTTAGCTTGTAGATCTTTTTTTTTTTTTGCATATGTAGCAGACTCTTAGAAAAAAAAATTATCATGTAAAAGTGTTAATATTTTTTGCAATTTTCAATTCTGATTAAAATGTTTTTCCTTTCAAATAAAAATTAATTAAAATATTAAGTTAAATAAAATATTTTTCTTCAATTTAATTTTATTTCATGTCCTTCATGTTTTTAAAAAAAAAATTAAACCTAATTCTTATTACATCAATATACAAAACATTACCGCAATTGTTTATTTCATCATAATACAAAATAATTAAAATTTTGTGATTTAATACGTTAATCTCCCGCACCAAACTACATATATTTTTAATTGATATTCTAAAACAGAACAATTTGTTATTTTAGTTAAATACACACACCAATAATATTATAATTGTAGAATTGTATGAAAAAAAAAAGAAAAATATTACAACAAAAAACCGCGCGCAACAAAAACACAAAAAAAAATTTAAAGAAAACAAAAGCTTTACAAGAAGCTGATTTTGCCATTCTTTGTTTCTACCGCACATAAATTTTAAGGCCGTAGGCAATATAACCATCATCTTTTATTCAAATTTCAAAAACCTGACGTTAGTCAATTTCTAAGGCATTCATTCTTTATATACATTTATTTATTTTTTGTATACACATTTAAAGAAAAAAAAGAGAAGTTTTTTTTTCTTATATATTTTTTTTTATATTTATACTTTATTATATTGTAGGTATAGTTGAGGTTGAGTTTGAGTCTTTTTATATAAACTTTTTACTTTTATTTCAATGATTTTTTTTGTCATTAATTTCGTCAAATTTTCTGTATATATATATATATATATATATATATATATATATAAATATATATGTGTTTATATATGTGAGAGTAAATATTACGTTTTTCCGTTGATCGCGTGTTGTCTAGAAGTTTTTGGATAATATTTTTTCTTTTATAAATATATACATACCTTATATCAAAGTACAAAACTAAACTCACAAACTTTAACTCATCGTACATCTAAAACCCTACAAACCTTACCTACAATCTACAATATGTTTTTGTATTTGTTATAGGTGCCACTGCTTTTGTGTATCTCTCACCTGTACCTTTGTATATATGTGCTTGTGTGTGTGTGCATATTTTGTTAATAAAAGTGAAGAAGAGACAGTTGAAAATTGAGGATTATTAATAATGAGACTAGATTAGGGTATATTTTATTACGCTTTTATATTGCTATCAATTGACTATACTGAAACAAATATTGAAGCCAATTAGTAAAAGTTGGCAAAATAAAAAAAATATTTTATGATTCGTTTTTTATATTATTAATTCCAATAAATTGTTAAAATAAACTATATTGTCTGGATTGTATAATGACCTTGACATAGACACTTCATATTGAACTATTCCTCTTTGTTTTTTATCAGAAGCATCCATAAAAAATCAAAACTTATTGAACATTCTTGAAATCATCTGTCACATAAGAACTCGCGCTAACGTTAAAGCTTAACTTGCATAAATTATAAATACCACGTTTCCATATGATATTGGATTGAGTATATTAACCCATTCATTAATTTTTTACCTGGCTTAAGATATAATCATTTTTTGTTTTGTTTTCGTTAAATTAAAACAAATAAACATTTCGAAAAAAAAGGAACAACAACTTTTTATGATGTTTCTTCACTCTACCCCCATTCCCCTTAACTCTTTACACCGCGGTCAACCATCCATATTCTGCGCACCTATATCCTCTTGCGCGTTCATTTGAAATTATTTTGTTTTAAAGAGGCCGCACGCCGACTTTGACTTCTCATTTATAGATGTATACGTATACGGCGATGAGTCCGCGGTCAACTCGATTGTTTTTTTAGCATTAAATTTATTGTTTTACAGCTGAAGTTTTTAGTGCTCTTTTTTAGTTGGTTCCGTTTGAATAGATTTAGAATATATAATTGGAAATCTCATTAGGACACCATATACTCATGAATATCTTTGTCTTACTAAAACATAAAGCTGACCATCGTGACCAAAATGAATAAGCAATGATTCTTCATCATTTTTCTAAAAATGAAAAAAAAACACAAAATCTTTTTCTATATATTAATCCTCGTGGAAAAGTATTTTTATTATTGAGAAGAGTGCCTAAGTTCACTTCAAATAAAGTTAGTTTTTTGTTATGAGTGGCGCCACTTTCCAGGTAGTTACTTTCATTTCAAGTCCACCCACTAGGATATTCACTGTTAAGAATAAAATCTTTAGAGAATAGTAAAATAACAACAAAAAGAAAAGGTTTATATTTGATGAACCCTGAAATCATATTATATCCAAAAAAAATTCTATACCTGTAGGTCCTTTTTCTCGTCTAACTTATCATCAAAAAAGAACGAAAAATATATTGATGAAACAGCAGAACCTCTTTTGTTTTGTTTGAAGGATTTAGGTGTTGACCCTTTTCGTTCATTTCGACGTTTTGTATATATAGAAATATACGTACTATAAGTTATTTTGAATAACACCTTTTAATTTTATAGATTGATTGTTATGTACATATGTAAAATTAATCATGATGATCCAATATAAGACAGGAGAAATTAAAGATATGTTCAATCGCACGTGCGTTTATTAAATTTAAATAATTGGAATTATTTTTTTTTAAATATCTTGTGATTATAATTTAAATCTTGTTATTTCAGATTTTCATATCAAACATACAAAATATACATAACAGTAAAACTTTATAATTATTTAATTTAGAAGATTTATAAAGAAAATAAAATAATAAAAATATTATAATAAAATATTTTAAAATTTTATACAAATATTAGCTGTGTTTTCCAAATTTTGACAGAAGCAAAATAAAAAAAAAGTAAAAATAGTTCAGTGCGCATCAACATTTAATTTTTTTTTTATACATCCGCTAAAAATTTCTCAATGGAAAAACATTATTCGTTTTAGAAATATTTAGTGAACTATAAATACCTTCAATTTTTCCTATTTAGTTATGTTTAAAATAATTTAAAAGTAAATTTATTAAACGCACAAAAAAAAACAGAGAAACAAAAAAAAAATATTATTCATATAAATTTGTCATCGCCACATTCAAAAAATCTTTACAATGACATATCCGACGACATAACATAACAGCAACAAATATAATAAAAAAAAATCGTATATTAAAAAAATTTTATTTTAATAAAAAAAAATATTTAAAAAAAAAACCTTAGATTTTTATCTACGAAACAAACAGGAAATAAAAAATTCATTGTATTTCAATTGTTTAAATAGAAAAACAACCATATGAAAATTCATCACAACACAATAAAATGGCGGTCAATTTTAAAACATTTTTTTCTTATTTTTTTTTTAAAGTGCACAAAAAAACCAATTTTTGTTATATAATACTTTTAAATTAAATGAAAATACAACCTGTAGAAGATTGACATAATCTAATCTTAAGATATTCAGCCATTAGTTTTTACCTTTTCATTTTATAAAATATTTTATTTTATATGAATATCAATTTTTATTTGTGAGTCTGAACTCATAACACACATATAAAATCTAAAAGTTCATTTTTTTATAATAATGAATGAAAAATAAATTTTTAGACACCAGCATAATAAATGTCAAGAGTATTTTTGAGTCATATACTCATCACTCACATACACTATGCTTCATATAAAGTTTTAAGAGTTGTATTTCTATATATAGAATATTATTTAATATGAAGATCTAATTGGAACAATCGCCGATGAGATTTATAAAAAAAATATCAGACTTGATCTAAAGTCGTGAGGTTTTATAATTACTATTTTTTTTTGTGTCTTCAACATTATAGTTTCATTGAAGAATAAATTTATGAACCGATTCCTTATATTATGAATAACATATGTGTGAAGTGTGACCATTATTCTTCAATACGTTATTCTCTTTGTTTTCATTTACATCGAATTAATTGATTTAATATATTTACAAATGATTTTTGTGGCATTATTAATTATGTTAAAATATGTTCTAGCTTTTGTTTCAGGTCACGTGAATTCATTTCAGATTATGACATGTTAATATATAAAAATTTATTTTAGAATTTATTAAGATTTCTGGCATGACTTTATAAAATATTGTTTCTTTTTATATATATACATATATATATAAATATATGATCAAAGAGGTATGTATATAAGAATCGCGATAATATATTTAAATATAAATAGAAAAATCATTCATGTTATTTGCATAAAAGGATATTCAACATGTATATATATATATATATATATATATATATATATATGCAGTTTAAGAAAAGTGAATACACTTTATATCGCATTTAAAATATAAAAAATAAAAATTACGGAAATAAACCTATAATCATCACACATCATGAATTATTGAATACATCATTCAATAATTTCAAAAAAAGAAACACAGAAAAACCGTTAACTTAACTGAAAAGTTCATCTAAAATTATATAGATTTCCAATGCTCAAAATATGTCTAGATACTTTTTGATTACTGACATTTCCTCTTTCTTAAGATATATTTAATTTGATCATGTTTTCTTAAGTCCCAAAGGAATATACAAATATTTATACTAATGTCATTCTTAAAAATATTTATACATGAAAATATTTGTATTCAATCAATATAAATGCAATCATTTTTGAATAATTCGATTGGATGTGACAGCTAATAAAATTATCTTAGGTGGAGGCGCCAATTTTTTATTTTTCTCTTATAGAAAACTTCCAATTAATTTGCTAAAATTTTATTACTAAATACGACCTCACACGATGAATTGAAAATAAACTAAATAAATTTTAAAAAATAAATACAAAAAAGATTAAGAACAAAAAAATATACATAAAAGAGAAAAATTTAACCCAATAAATCATTTATTTATAATATTTTTTATTCTGTTGAATAAATTTATATAGTATAATATAGGGCTTTTATAGATAATAAAAAAAAAAATTTTTTTTACATAAAAGCTAATAGAAAAAAACAAAAACAACATGAAACAAGAACAAGATTTTTTTTTTAAACTGCTTGCTATTGCTAATTTACATAATATTTTTTGTTTCCTTTTATGTTAGTCAATCAATATTATTTCTTTTACTTTATTTCGTATACTTTGTACTTAGCGTCTCTTGCATGCATATATGACATAATCTGACATGGAAACGTCAATCAATCATAAGCAAAACAGGATAAAGTCATCACTTTAATATATTTTCTTTACTTTACAAAAACTGTTGGTCAGAAAATAACAAAACAGCAAGTCACAAGATTCAACCACAATCTTATAAATTAAAAAAAAAACTCAATAAGTCACAACTTTTATATAAAATTTAACTTTTCTTGTTGCAATTAATCACATTATAATTTTACGCGCTAACAGCAAATCAATAAAAATAATTTTATCAAAATTTTATTCAATTTTTTTTTTGTTTTTGTTTCCGGAAATCTTTGAAATTTTGATGACATCATTTCAATTAATGAATCGCCTTTATAATAATCGTATATTTTAGCTTTTTAAATATATGTTTCTGTGAGTATTCTGATTTAATATTTGTGTATCTTAAATATACAAAGAATTAAATATTTGCTATTGCAGAGTTTTTCCCAGACTTACATACCTTGGCACCTCTTCTAAAACTGAAATATTCTTGGAATGACTTAAAAATTTTTATGAATGAAAATAAAGACTTTTAAATAGAATCAATAATTCATTAAACATAAACTTTAATATTTTAAAAATTGTATGTTAATTTAATAAGTAATAATAAGTTTATAATAGTTAATAATTTACGCAAAACACACATTTTTATTAATCTTTATCATTGGGTTTTTTTATTTTAATTTTTGTTTTATTTTAATAATAATAAATAACTAATCTAAACACTAAATAATTTCAAGGGGATTGTAAAGAATAGATTTTTTTAAGGTTTTTTGACATCATTATTGAAATTATAAAAGAATATTTTGCTGTTTGTAAGTAATAAAAGTGATTTGAATTCTTATAAAGTCCATTGAATTTTTATTCATTAAATTCTTAAAATTTTGAAATAAACAAATATATAAAAAAGTTCTTGAATTTTGCTAAATGAATTTATAAATATCCAACAACAACAACAATAAAAAAAAGCCGCAGATAAAAAAAAATCAATGGGAAAAATCAAACACCTATATTTCCAAGTTTCATTCCATTACCCATTCTATTTTTCATCTCTAATCTCACAGTTCCTATAGTGATTTCTGTTCTCTCTCTTCTTTTTTCTTTCGCTCTTTGTAAAAATTTTTTTGTCCGTTACATCCTCGTCTTTATTATTTCTATATTTTCTTCCTAACGCCATCACAAGTACAAAGTCATTGTTACTAATGACACCCGATGTGAAAAAAAGAAAGAAGAAAAAAAAACTCTTAAACCGAAACAAAAAAAAATGAACACATCAAAATATAATATAAAGATGTATTTTTAAGAAAAATAATACAAGAAAAAGAAAAATTTAAGAAACTTCAGAAAAAATAAATTGAGAGACAAAAGATTTTTTTTTTCTTCAATCGAAACTTTTCAATGAAATTTGTGTAGAAGTTTCTTTTTATTAAGTCTGGATGAATTGTTTATTGAGGTTGTCAGAAATAAACTTATATGGAAAGTCAACCTATAAGATAAATTATGAATGAAGAATTAAAAGTTAAGTAAAGAGGTAGTAAATAAAAATCATGTATGGAAACCCAATAAGCCATCGAAAAGAAATAATTTCTATTTATTTATTTTATGACAAAATTCATAATCAAATTTTCTTTCATATAGATTTTTATGTCCCAGAGCAAAAAGATAAACAAGATAAGAAGAAATAATCATCTTATGAGAAAGTTTTTAACCAATCAAATTGAAAATAATAAAAAAAAAATAAATCTATATAAAAGAACTTCAATAATGTGACTAAGCAAATATTATTCAAGTGGCATTACAAGTCAATTCTCTTTTGGTTTTATTATATTGAGGGATTTATATTTGGTTAGAAAAATAAGTAGCTTCAATCTTTAACAGCCGATCTCATGATGGTGTCTTCATAAAAAAAATTGTATATATAGGAAAGGATTAAGGTGCCATGCAGACGCGTATCCGAATTGTGTGATACAATTCGATAAAATATGTCTATGTTTTGGTTGTTTTATGTCTGCACGTTTGTAATAAAGTAATTGTACGAGAATATAGAAAAAGATTATTTTTCTATATTCTCACCAGTTGAATGTACCTTATACATTATTATCTTTAAAAAATTATATTTGGTTCTACTGCATGGGATGGCGACAGGAACATACATACTAATGGCATAAAATTCAAAAGAACCGAAAGTATATCTTGCATATATACGTATGCTAAGTTGAAGAAATTCAAAATAAATAATTGAATGGAAAAATTAAATCAATTATCTTAATTAATAATTAAAAACAATATTTTATGTTTACTTGATTTTAGTGACAAAATCGCATAAACAGAAACAGTTCATCAACTCTATTTTATAATAATTGCACCATACTGATCTTTTGTTCATTATTTTTTATTGAAGAAGATGGTTTAATTTAAAATTAAATGGACGTCCAAATTGGTCCATTACTTTAAATTTAATGTCTAAACTAAATTATATCGAATTAAGTAACAAAAATAAAAATCAAATTAAAATTATTATAATTTGATTGTTGTAATAAGAACAAAAAAAATATCTGTTTTGTTCAATCATGTATTTTTGTTTTACAAATTTAAATTAAAATGTTTTTGTTTTTCAAATTTTATGTTTTGTGTTTTATTTTCTATTTTGAAACACGATTATATAGTTTTTGGTTTCTTCTATATTATGTATTTATGTTTATGACTTTATTTGAAAACTTTAATATAATTTTTTTAATTTTTATATATTTTTTTTTTATTAAAATTTAAGATCTTATGTATATTGAGATATATCATCATATTATATAATAATTGTTTTTTTTTGTATATGAAAATATATCTTTTCTTGTTTGGCTTTATACAGATGATGTGTGTGTTTTTATATACCTAGGATAAAGGTAAATATGTTTTTATATGACAAAAATTATAAAAACTAAAAAAAAAAAAAGACATTAAATCAGTCAACATGCGAAAAGTACATGTTTCTTTATTTTATAAACATTACAAATAAAATTCAGCAGACAAAAAAAAATAAAAAGCATTTTTTGTAAAATGTTACTGCTCAAGGCCAATAGATATATACTCTCAAGTGTAATTTTAACCTTAACACATCATATATTTAGATATGTTTTATATTTTGAGAAGGTGTTATATACATTATATATTTATATGTATCATATTCTTCTTGTCTAGATTTAGTGTAGGTTCTACAACCTTCAGATTTCTTTTGTTTTTTACAAAAACTTCTGGACAAAAAAATTATTTTAATTTTAAGTATAATAATTATACGCGATCACTTGAAAAAAGTAATCACACTAATATATAATTAAAACACAAAACAATCACACAAATCAATTATAAAAATCATAATAAAATAAACAACTTTATATTTTATTTATTTTCTATAATGTATCAGAATTCAAAAACAGAAGTTTTATCAATAAAATATAAACAGAAGCCTAATTATTCAAACCAAAAAAAAAAATAAACATAAAAAAAATCTTGACCGCATATCTTTATTTAATATTTATGTATAAGTATATATATACAGTCTTCGAAAAACTTAAAATTCTTAAAAGTATATATTGTTATTCTATGAAGAATTAAGAATATATAAAAATGTTAAGGCACACTTCTTTACGATGACAAATGATTGCTCGATGACTCGTTTAAAATATTTTCTTGTGATTTTCTGTTGTTAAATTTTTTGGTCCATGATTTGTTACTACTCTTATATTTTGACAAATTGCTAAATAAAATTATACCATATGAATGAAACATGTTATTTGTTCCTATATTATGTATAGGTATGGTTCAGCAACTGAATATTTCTTTCGAATTTCATTCAGTTTTTTTTAATAAGGATAGGACTCTTTTGTATTTGAGGATAAAAAAATATAATTTATTTTTTTAAATAATTTAATGATTTAAATTAATATGTAATGAATTTATATATAAATGTTTTCTTAAATCTTCAATTGCCTTGGCGTTTGTCATATACAAAAGTGTTGTAATTAAATGAATTTAAAATGCAGTAGGTCTTAGAAATTTTTAGAATTCACCAGATGGTAATGAAGGCCTATAATACCTTAAACCACTACTGTTATTATATATATGGAAAGTGTAATATAATAAATTAGTTGGGAATGACTTTACACGATTTAATAAGTGTTGATTTTGAAAACGTTTAAAAATTTGTTACGGTTCATAAAATATATATATATCCATATAGATATTTTTATTTTTTTTTATTAGAAGATGTTAAACAGATTTGTTTTGTGATCCTTTTCTTTTTGAGTTAAGTTTAAAAATATAAACAAACAAACACAAAGATGATATCTTTATTTTGTTATAAACATTTATTTCATAGGTGATAATGAATACAAAAGACAAACGATTCATAATGTCGGAATAACATTAAATTCCTTCATAAATTGATGCTGAAAGTATATTGTATCAAAGTTTAAGAATTTATAAAATTATTAAAGCTGGGAAGATTGTTAGTTTCTTAGACTTGATATACGTAATTCTATATATGTATACTATATAATACGTCGTACAATGAACAATAAAAAGTTGTTAGTATATAAACGACATTATAAATAAGACGAAGAATAAGGAAAAAAATGAAACGTCCATCTTGGATTGGAATAAATTATTTAGTGTTGTCATGTCATGTTTTATTAAATTTATGAATATTTATTATTTACAGACGTACAAGCGTATAATACAACAGAGAGACTTGTAGAAATTAACTTGAAACCACATCTAAATATTCATTATGATAAAAATTTATATGTGTGTATATAAATATGAGTAAATGTGTTGTAGCCTTTAACTTTGAATATCCGTCACGCCCCGTGGCGCCATATAGCAGCTAGCGACGACGCCCGCGGTTAAGTCGAATCGAAACTAGGACTTTATTCTCTTTTACAAAAGTTTTTATGTTGTTTCTTTTTTATATTGTGTCTTCCCGTATGAATATATACATATGTATTCCTACTTGTAGAAAAAAATTATAATTCTGAATATGACGAAAAGCCGAAACGCGCGCGATCTTAAGATTGTTACCGAATTTTAAATTTCATATTTTACTAAATATATTAGAAAAAATTATATATATTTTTTAAAGTGACCTTAAACTTGTTTTGTCAAAGAGAATGTTTATGTATAAATCATCAAATAATTTTTATTTATTTTAACATCACACGATTTTCTGAATATTCACGTCACATCAAGTGTTCATAAATGTCTTAATATTTAAAACATAATAATAAAACACATATATGTATTTGTTTAACTTAATTGGATTAATTAATTTTCTTTTACATAAATATTGAATTTAAGTTTGACAAAAATTTTAGTTTCGAGACACAAACCAGCCAATTAAGAAATTAAAATTCCATTAAATTAAAATAAATGCATGTGTGTATTGTATTTGATTATTAGATTTCACACAACAATTGTATATATTTAATCAAGAAATCCAAATTCTTCTTTCATTTCACCACCCTCATATATAAATATAGGGAAATCCCTTATTAAACTATATATGTACATGTAATTTACTATTGCAGATTTGAATTTCTTAAATATTATAGAATTTTAGTTAAAGAAACAATTCATATTTTAATACATTCATATTATTTTTATTTTTTTTTTGGTAACTTGAAAACAGAAAAATTAAGAAGAACGAAACAAAAATCATATATTTCAAAAAAAAAAAATTATCCCTTTTGGCGCCAGCGCGGCAAAATCTTTTAATCTTTTTTTTTTCATTTTCTTCTTCATAATATCTTTCTTTTATTTTAGTGAGTAAGACAAAGACATTGGTCAGAACACTATGATCGACGAAGACGTAAAATATCTCACGAATATTAAAAACAAAAAAAACGAAAGAAATATTTAAAAAAAAACTAATAAATAGAACAAAAAAAAAATTAACGTCAGATTTTATAATTTCTAAATTTATTTAAAAAAAAATATTATTAAATTTATTCGTTTTGCGGTCATTTTAAACAAATGTTTATAAAATATATATAGATATATATATATGTATGTTTAAATATCATAAGAGTTCAGCATTTGAATTTTGCATGTTTTAATATACATTATATTTTATCCTACCCACAAATCTATTGATTTTTATACTTTAATTAAATATAGCCTAAATGCGAAAATGCCTTTTCATATTTTTTTTTAAATAGTTCTGAAATATTGATTTATACTTCCACATTCTTATAATATTCTATCACACTATATGTATACGTATACATATATTGGAATTCATTGACATTATAATTCCTCAACACAATTATTATTATTATAAATTAACTAATTAATTATGCATATCAATTAATTAAAATTATTATCAATCTTATTCGATACGTCATTGAAATTCATTCATATTTCTTTATATTATCATTTATGTATATATATGTATGTATGTAATATGTATATGCAACCAAAATGACTTAACAAAAAAATGTTATTATTTTGTTTACATTAATTATGTGAAATTTGAAGATTAAAAATTTTGGATTTTTAAAAATTATCTTTAAGTACATATCATTTAACTTTAATTAATTCATTTAGCACATTACTTAGCAATATTCTTAACTACAGAAATAACTGTATTAACTGTGTCATCAAAATATAGAGAACCAGGAAGCGCTCAATCTATAACCTATTACACATTTTAGGGTGAATTTTGTGGTTTATATTATTTTATTTTCATATTTCAAATATTTTTTTTTTACCTTTGTATTTATATTTGAGCTTTGTATAACTTTTTATTAATAACAACTCACCCACAGGCTGTCAATCAAATAGAAAGAAAATGTTTCTGAAAGAAAATTTAAAACGAATTCTTTAAAAAAATATGTATAGAAAGACCGCAACTGATCGTCGGATGGATTTTCGTTGGACATAGGTCTCTCTGTCTTTTTGTGCGTCTTTTGTGCGTATATACATATATCCTATCCGGTAAAACATCAACCACGCAATATTTTAGGATATGTGTATTTTTTATACTTTTCTTCAAATTTCGTATGGCCATCAATTCCAGAGTGGCACAAACCTTAAAAATGGGTGGACATTTTTTATATATTCACCTTTATTTTTTTCCTTTTTCATATAAAATATATCGCATTTTATATCACTCTATGGGTGGTAGATCCGTTTCAAGTATTATCAACAAAACGTCGTTAGAACAAGAATTCATTTATTATTACTATAAATATTTATTAAGTTTAGTAAGGAAAAGAAAAACTAAATAGAAAAAAAACTAAAATCGAAAGTGTCAATATTTTTTCTTTCATTCTTATGAAATGATCGCGCGATCTCGATCTTTATGTGACTCTAAACATTTAAATATACCAGCCATATTTATTATACCCAGCCATATTTAAATTGAATTCCAGTAGCTGGTCAAACGTGATATGTACATATACATATAGAATAATGAAGATGAAGACGAATGTTTACCTTTTTATGTACAACTTTTATATATGACTACGATGAAGATACAAAATTTTAAATATGTAAGAAATTCTATATACATACATACATATTCAAATATTTGTTTAAATTTTAGCTGTGAAATATAAACCGGACAAAGAAATGTTTGGTTACTTTATTTATATGTACTATCTATAAAACATACCAAATAGCCGCGCTTTAAGATCAGAGAAAAGTTTTATCCATTTGGACAATATTGAATCATCGACTGGTTTAATGAAAAGTGTTAATTACACAGATCGTCACGTCAACAAAATTAAAGAATCAAAGTTAGAAAATTCTAAAGTTAGAGAGAATGAATAAGCGCTTGTCGCATATGCATAATATTTAAATTACAAATTAGAAGAATATTTAATTTCATGTAACATCCTGAACCAAGTATAAACTTCCGATTAATTATAGAAAAAATACCGAAATCTGATATTGAACATTTTATAGCCTCAACTTTAACTAAAAAAGAAAATATGAAATGGAGTTTTGAGAAATAGAATTTTTTAAACAAATTTGTTTCAAAATATGTAAAAAGTATAAAAAATTTGTTTGGAAAATAAATAAATAAACAACAAAAGAAATGGGGAAAAAATGAAATTGTCGGATTTTTAACAAAAGATTATAAGGAACAATCAGAATAGTAAAGGATATTCTCGGTCAATTATTAATGACAAAGGAAACATCATTTACTATGTTTTAGAATGGGATGCTTCAACGATCTTTTCACAAAACCTAAATATGACTAGATGTCAATCTTCTAATCTGTTATACTTTTCATTTATTATTATTTTAAAAAGATTTTGTTGTTTTTAATTTTTTTTTATCTTTTTGTTATTTAGCTGCCAGTGCCTCTCTTTTCTTCCTCTTTATAAATTTCAGGGATTACTTTAACAGAATTAGAACTAAATCACCGACATAATTACAATGTGCAGATTATTTGGTTGTAAACATTTTTTTTTTGTTGTTATATTTTTGAAATATTAAAAATAAAGAATAAATAAATTTTCGGTATTGAGGTAGAGACCACAAACAAATACATATAGTTTTTTTTTATGGGAATTAATGAATTATATAAATTTGTATTCTATTATTTAACATAATTAAATTATTTTTATCATTATTTAAATGTTTATATTTTTTGAATTCTTTAGAAAATATTTCAGTATTAATTTATATAAATTTTCTTTAAGTTGTTGTTTTGAAAATATCGTCAAAATGTAAATTATAAAGAATAATTACACAAACACTTTGGAAATATTTAACAAAGCAAAAATGTTATAAGTAAAAAGTGTGACAAAAAGGATTTGTCAATTTTGATTGTTCCACGAAAAAAGGGCAATATATTATGTTAAGGTTATATACTATGAATATAAATGATGAAAAGGCCACACTTTAGATTTTAAATTTGACTTATGATAATAGCGTATGTACAAAAAGAAAATGAAAAAATTTAAATGACTTTAAGATTTTTCATACAAAAGAAAGTGACAACGTTTATTTTTATTTTTTAATTTTTTGTTACCTGAATTTTTATCTTTATGGTGAGCCTTTTTAAATTTTTCAGAAGTTCTATGCAGAATCTATATGCAAAATCTATAGCGAATAATAACTTTGAAAAAAAAAATAATTTATATAAAATTTTATGTTGTTAATATTTTAGTTATTAGTTTATAATAAGTCATTCATTATAGTACATTATACATTTAACTTTGACCTAAAAAAATTTAACCTGTTTAACAATAAATTATGTTTTAACAACTATAGAATATAAATAAAATATAAAAAACTTTATAAATATACACAATGTCATCTTCTGTAGGTTTTTTTTATATATATTATTATTTAGTATTTTTCTTTTATTTTTATTCTTTTCAATTTATATATTCACCGAATAAAAAATCTTTTTGCATGCGCTCATAGAGATTTAATTTAAATTTGTCAATATAAATCAAACGTATAACTCAACTAAAAAAATTAAAACAATCATCGTGATCATTTTCCATTTCGTAAAACAAACAAACAATGTATTTTTCTAACCTATAAGATATTCCAATGCATGTATTGTAGTATACGCAATGTACATTAACATTATTATTAAATTTATATATTTTTAATATTATTTTATATACAGTTAAGTTTTATATAAATCACAGAAATAATTGGAACCTTAAAATCAGAAGAAGAAAAAATTATATAAACGAAAGAAATTTCCCATAAACTTGTTGTGTGTTTATTCAATTATTACAATTAAGAAAACCAAAAAAAATATAAATGTTAACTTTTGGAAAGTCATGATTCTTCCTTCTATGTTCACTACATCATGAATGTGATTTTCGATCAAATAACTTTTTAACTTTTTAAGCATAAATATTTATTAGAATTAATTACGTAAATAGTTATTTTCTATTTTGTGTTTTTATGTTTAATCCCAATTATTTAAATTAAATATGCAATCTTAATTATAATAACAACTTATGTGTTCCTTATATAGAAAACAGAAAAATAGTAATAAGAACAAATATTATTAAATAAGAAATCAATAAAATTTAAAATTTTGGCAAATTTATGTTGAGAAAACAAAAAACTAAAGAGCGATTCAACAAGTTTTTTGATAACTAAAACTCATATAACTATATAAACATTGATAATGTTTATATTATAACATGAAAACTAAATTATATAGTTTAGTTAATTTGTTTAATGATATATAATTATGTCTTAAGTTTTAAATGATATAAAAATGTGGTTTCAATTAATGTTATTAACAAAATCAATTGTGCGGAACGAAACTTAATCATATTTATCTATTAACACTTAATTATGCAGAAAATTAATAATTGAAATTATTGAAGAAACTTATAGAAAAAAAAATTAAATTGATAACAATAATAAGAAAAATACCGCCATCTATTTTTCAAAAGTTTAAACTTAAATATTCACCAAAATATTCACCAAATTTTCAGTTCAGTGTTTAAAAATTTTAAATTTGATTATTTTTTCAGTTTGAAAAAGGCAAAAAAAAACGAACTTAAGTTAAGTAAAGAAAAATAGTTTTCAAAAAACCAACAGTAAAAGTTTTTTCAAAGTCAGAAAAACAAGTTTAACATATTTTTTATTTAAATATAGTATTACATTTTCAATGTAAAAAAAATTTGAATAAAATTCAAAAGTTTTTGCAGTGAAATAATCAGAGAAACGTGTTTAGTGTATTTTTAATATTATTCAATTTTATTGTATAGAAAAAACAGATAAATTATGCAAATTATTAGGTCTATACGTTTATATACATATATTTGTAATACACAGTAGCATTTATATGCAAACAATATTATACAAAACATGGTGTAAATATGTATATAGATAGAAATTTTAATATCTATAATGAATTTATTTTGTTTTATATCGTGGTAAAATTTTTCATAGATTTTATAAGATATTGTATCGTGGTTTTACCAATATGTATGTATATAAAAATAATAATTACGAATGACAAGAAAAACAACAAAATAAGATTCAATATGACATATAGAAATATGGAAATATAGAAATATATATAGATAGTTATATATATACAAAAAATAGAAATGGAAAAAATATAAACGCATATTCAAGAATTTATCAAAAATTAGTTTTCTTTTATGTTATTTTATTAAGTACTTTAATTTTATTGACAAACAAAATATTGCGAAAAAAATAAGTTTCTAACCATACTGGTTTTTTTAGAATATAGATAAAAGATAATTTGGAAAAAAACCATTTAATTTTTAAATTTAACGTTTAATAAATAACTTTAGAAATTTTATATATGTAATAATAAACTAACGTTTATTTTAAAGTTTTACTAAATTTACGTATATATGACAAATGGATAGATAAAGATACCATTTATTATTAGCATATAGACCTTTAATTATAAATATTGGCAAATTAAAATAAGTATTTTACGCATGCAAATATTTTAAATTTTTTATACATTTCACATAATTGCATACAGATACATACACACATATATCTACATTTAAAAAATTATAAAAACGTTAACAAACCACTAATACTTTTAAAATGTCTATAACATTTTTAAATTCAAGCAAAATATTTTCCATATTTTTTTATAAAGTCCTTTGTACTGCAAATCCTCTTTCTTATAAATAATACAATAACAATAAAGAAAATATTGATTGTTTTTCTAATAAATAAATTATTAAAATTGTAGAATTACAACTATAATTACAAAACAACTGCAAAATTATTATTTTTCTGAAGAACTTTATTTTTTAGTCACTTTATAAATTTTTACAATAATTTCATATTTTTTCTCTATACATTTATATATATTGGCAGCCATTTTTAATGTTAAACAAAAAACAAGTCACGCAAGTTTTTAACCAATCATATTTATTAATTTTTTTTATCGCCATGACAACATCCATTCATTTTTGATTGGTTAAATTTTCAAGCCAATTATACACATATGTGGTTTAGGGTTATGGTTGAATATTAAAAAAATTGTATTGTAAATAATTTTTGATTATTTTTATATTACTTAGTTTAGTCACAATATTTAACAAAATTTTGCTAATATTTATATGACCCCTCATTAAACTTATAACTAAGATTATAACATTAAAAACTTAAATTAAATTGAAACTTCAATTATAAGAACTAAAATATTGCGTTTACAATTTCCAATGATTTCCGCATTTATAAAAAGAAATATGTATATATTTGTAATTTTAAATAATTTTACAAACTACAAACCATCTGTGTTTATGTTAAATATTTTATGTATGTAAACAATTACTATATTTAACATATTTCTCACTTTCACTTTTCTTCATAAATTAAAAATATAAATGCAGAGTAACTTTTATTAAAATATAAATCACATGTGTGAAGCGTGCGCTATATTTTAATTGTTCTTCTCCCTATTTTTGTATCTTTTGTGTATCTTTTTAACAACAAAAACTCAAAAATCTGTTTATCGCAAAAAAATCGTATAATACGGTTTGTTTTTTTGTATAAGAAACACTGTAAATGCATATTATTTATATAATGATATATTCCTTTAAAATATATTGAAACACTTCATAACTACATACTGAGAAATATTTATGCAAAATTTTTGAATTTAATTTAATAACAAGTTAACGATCACAGAAGCTGTTTTTAAATAATATAATAAAAATATAGAATTTGGAAACGAATTTATATATGGATTTTATTGTTTAAAATGAAAACAAATTTAACACGTAAAACACAATATTTTTAATATATTATTAAAGTTAATTAAAGAAAAGTTGTTTTTTTTTTTCAACCCATCACCATATTTATATAGAACAAAAAATACATATTATAATATAGTTAAATGTTAAATAGACAACAATTTATTAATATTCACTGAAACTGATATTCTAATTTTTCCTTTTCACCTTTCGATTTATTTGGTGTAGAAATTCTTACAAAATTATTATCAAAACTACGATCAGCACGGTAAAAAAAACTATTATCATCATTTATCTGTCTGTTATCATCATTTTCATTTATTGGTATAAAGGCGATTGTCCGTAAAAGTTCATCAATTTGTTTATCTGTTGCCAATGAATGAACTTTATTAAAAAATTCTGTATCTGTTTCTAACGCAGTATCAAAATCTTTCCACGAAACAAATTTTATATTATTTCCTGCATTCAAATCATCTGTAATTTTATTAATTATATTCTTTGAGTCAATTGGACGAATATTGTTATAAGAAGTCAATGTACTGAAGTCAATTTTACGGGATGGACGTAAAAACTTATACCATGAAGGAATATCTTCTTCATGAAGATTACTGTCAACCTTTAAATTAAAATATAAACAAATAAATTTTTAACTATTTATGTATTTATCGTATTCTGTGCCTTTTGAATCCAACTTACATAATGGTCTCGTCGTCCAATACGCGGAACAGTTTTTATGCCTTTCGTAAAATAATATTCATCCAATTCCTTATTATTGTCAGAGCGCCGTCCAATTCTTGGTACATTTTTTGAAATTTTTAAAAAGAATCCAGGACTCTCATCTGCATTTATTACTGTTATAAATAATATGAAAAATACAAAATATTCTTTTAAGAAATATGACATCTTAAATGATTATCGTATCTCTCGGTCTTATCAATTGTAAATTTAAAATTAAACTGGTAACAAAATTCTGTTTGATTATCTTTTTTATATGTTTTTAAAACAGCAAAAATTTTATTTTTTTTATTCCCGCATAACAATTTGAATTATTTAAATTATTTATTGTTTTATTTTCAACTTTAGAAACATATTTTGTCTACCTCCACTTATTTCAATTAAAATATATTTTGTATAAATTACAGTTTTGTGCTACTTTTAATAATTTTAAAATATAATTTTTATGTGGTTTGAATTTTTAATTCGTATTTACACCCTCATTTTTTAATTTATTTTGATTCGGTGAGATATAGATATATATAGATGCGTAGAAATATGTAACATTTATGCATACACTAAAATAAAGACTATAAATGAATATCGGATAAATAAAAAATAAAGAAAATACAGTTGTGAATTATTTTGTTGATATTTATTCTTTATAAAATATTTAAAAAAAAAATCATAATTCAATTAATTGTATTACCTAAAAATTACAATGCAACAAAAAATATAATAAACGTAACGTTTCCATTTTATTTGAAACTTTAATCATGACGCCACATCTTAAAATATGTCGTCATCAATAAAACAATCAACGAAACACACTGCACACTGAACTGAAAAATTGGTGAATATTTTCTATAAAATTACCAGATTGCTTCTCATTGATTTCGCCCCGTATTTCGCCCCGTCTCAAAAATCAAAAATCAAAAAAAAGCATAATTGTTTTCTGGCAACACTATTAAAATGCATCATATTTCAGTTCAGAGCAAAAAATTTGACAGTCCACAAATGTCAGAAACAAAAACAACAATAAAATAAAATGTGAGAATTGGCAATACTGAATTGAACACATAATTTTAATTAATAAAAATAAATTAAACGTAGATTTGTGTATTTTTCTAATATAAATAGATGTTGTTTAAACCACATTATTGCTATAATTGACAATAAATTCAAGATAGGTATGTATTAAAAATAAATAATATTATGAAAAAAAATTCTTACCGAATTTTTTTTTGAGTAGCTATATTTAAAATGAATACATAGATAATATAATTACGATAACAAAATATCTTTCCGTTTACATTTGACACTTATTTTTCTCAACTTTTTTTCATGATTAATTTTATTTATAATCAAAATTAAAAAGCAGAAACTTTTCCCAAAATAGTTAGTCAAAATTTAGTGTATAACTTTAAAAACCTGTTGTTCATACATTTAATATTAAAATTTATAATCGCGCAAAGTAAAGTCACGGACATAACAATTATGATATGACTGATAATTTTGAATCTAATTTATTTATGCAAAACATTTAGAATTCCATTTCGACTTAACTCTATGCAAATATTATAAT
Organism: Pedicia rivosa; assembly: GCA_963082725.1. Taxonomy (NCBI): domain Eukaryota; kingdom Metazoa; phylum Arthropoda; class Insecta; order Diptera; family Pediciidae; genus Pedicia; species Pedicia rivosa. Next base: position 757,274 of record OY720155.1, read on the forward strand.
AAATGTATAAAAGAAATGTTAACCGAAATATGTAAATTATTAAAAACCCACAAGCAATCAAAATAATAAAAATTTAATTTTCTCCTTTGGCCCTTCATTATTTTTGTTACAAAATACAAGTTTAAATCAACCAAATAATAATTTAAAACAACGTAAACCTATGCCTATAACATAAAATTAATAAAAAAAAGTTTCTTACAATTGTCCCATTTTACCAAAAACAGCTGATTTGGATTATCAGAAAATTTTAAAAATGGAATTTATCGAAATAGTTATTTAATAATGTTAAAATTTATTCTGTAACAATTTTTTACTTAAAATATTGTCTACTAATCTTTTAAAAAACTTAAAAATCGTAAGTAAACATACATAATAGATTCAAAAAAAGCAATTAAATATTCAAAATTGTTTGAATATTTTTATTTATTTAAAAAAAAACAAAAAGTTAGACTAGAAATAAAGAAGAAGAAAAAAGCAAAACAAACTTGTTTTGTCTTTATTCTTCTTCTTATCGATAATATCAATTAAAATAAATGTGACGTAAAATATGTTTATTTCAATTTGTGTATTATGTACTCAATTGTTTAATATTACTTGTTATCTATTAAATATTATTGGGGCCCTGGAAAAATAAAATTTGTGTTATTACATTCTTTTTATATTATATATTTTAATACTGTTGATATTTAAAAGCGCATATATTATAAATATATAACATAGCAACCGTTCTTACAATTTTGAAATCACATCTGTCGTGTTAAATTTGTATTTAAGATTCTTTTATATCTTTTTTTTTGGTTCAGAAAACAAACTTCTAAAGGACTAAACTAGACTTTAGTAGCAAGAACGTAGGGTAACAACAATATACAAGAATGAATTCAAAGATTGCTGATTTTCTTGAGTATTAATTATAAATTTTAACATTAACCAAAAATCTATTTTACTCTAAATTTAAATTATTGTCTTATTATTTTTTTTTGTTGATTTTAAAAAATAATTTAATTTTTTTTGTTTTTTATTTGCTAATAAGTGAGTAAACATCTACATAATTATTCTGTCACGTCACATTTTTTTAGGTATTACACAGGTTTTACAAAAGAGAAGTAAGAAAATAAATACAAATAAATAAATATATTTTGCGTTGTGTTGGGTGTTTTAAAAATACACTTTTAGTTTTTTCTATCATTCAATTGACGTCACTCATTTAATTTTGTTTGAAAAGAAAAACGAGTTTTTTTATTACGAACAAAATGAAAAATTTTTATATAAAACACAAAATACGAAAATTGTTCTCCTGAAATTTTCCGTTTTTTATTTACACATTGATTATGTTCTGATTTTTTTTTCAAATGTTAATTACGGAGGATTTTTTTTAACGAACAAATTACAAGCTTAAAAAACGTGACGCAGCATCATAGCTTTCTATATACCATCAGTTACTATGTTGACTTCCATGTTGGATCAGATCATATTTTTTTTTTCATTTTGATTTGTTTATGTACAAAAAAAAACAAGACAAAATAATTTTTTTTGCCCAGAAAATAATTATTAGCCTTGAAATTTTTTTTTATAACACATAGTTGAATTTATTCTGGAGTCCAGTGTCCATTATTTTTGTACTTTTTTATTCTTGTTTTTAGGTACAAAATAATTTACAGACAAACACTCTCTCGTGACCCCGAGAAAAAGTTATAAAAAGCACGCATATTCGTACTTAGTGCGAGAGACTGATTCTTTCTGATACAATTATATTAAGTAGTTTATATGTTTTTGCACAATCGAATTTTTTTTATGATATTCTGAATAACAAGAAAAAAACAATTTTAAACGGATTAGAAAAAATAAAATAATATAGTTTCAGTAAAAATTTTAAATTTCTGATTTTTTTGTGAAAAATGTTATTATATATATTATTATTGTTAAATTTGAAATTAAACAGAGTTTAATTTGTTGACAACGAATATTACTTATTGTATTTATTATACAAAAATATTTTATAATTCAGAAATCAAATAAAATTATAATTCAATGAGAATTTATTTTGGGTTCCAACGTGTTGTTCGCTAAGCAATTTACATTGGAAACTCTACCAACTCTGTACTCAAAGAAGTAAAAAAAAACCATTTAAAAATCGATATGCAATTCACAATTAATGGGAAGTAATAAAGAGATGTGATACTAAAATTTATTATTTTAAATGTTGTCTATAGTGTACATTTACGTATATTGTTATAATTATTTATTTTCTTATTCATTTTTTTTTGGATTATCATCCGCTATAATTTTGGTAAATTAATGTTGAATTATTTTAAAATATTGACATTATTTAATATCCTCCAATTTTCAATTTTTTTCTCTTTTTACAGATAACAAAAAATAAATTTCCAAACAATTAAAGGTGAAAAATTACTTTTAAGTACCCACAATGAACTCACCAGCCATAAAACGTATGAAATTCGATATGGTTATTCAGACGGACAAGAACAATGATGATGTTAATGACGATGATACTAATATTCATGTTAAATCAATATTATCAGAGGAATTATTAAATAAAATTAATTTAGATTGTTTTTACGTTGGTACAATAATTAATAATAAAACAATTTCAAAAAAAATATCTACATTAAATTCACACTTACCATTAATAAATTTTCAACACTTAAAACGTGTAAAACAAAAAAATATTTTACTATGTTTAGTTAATGAATTAATCATTGCCATAGAAAATAATATTGAATATTATTTATTAATTAAGAATGAAATAGAAATATTACGAGTAAATTTTGTTAGTGATATAAATTTATTGAATATAATTGATGAAGAAAATGATGATAAAAAACGATTGAATTTAATTAAATGTATGTCAATAGAAGAAAAAAAAAATATTAAGTTAAATGCAATTGAAATGTGTATTGTAAAATGTTGGATGTATTATAAAGGAATAACACCGGAGATATCTGATGAATTATGTTTAAATCTTACAAAATGTTTTGTACCAAGATCTACGCCATTACTTCGATGGCAATATAATGAAGCAATACTACAATGGCCTTGTAAATATCATCCAAATAAATATTTAGAAAAATTGTTTTTAAATCAAATATTTAATAAAATAGAAAATAAATTTCATTTACAAATTAATCAAATAAATGATTTTATAATAGGTTTAATGAAAAAACTGTCTGGAATTGTGATTGATCCAAAAACAAATAATATTGTAGCAATTGGTGTTAGTGATACAAATATAAATCCAATAATGCATTGTCCAATGATACTCATTGATAATGTTGCTAAATCACAATGTGGTGGTGTTTGGAATAAACATAACGATTTATTACAAACTGACGAAAATAATGATGAATTAAATTATGATGGCATTGAAACTGAATTAAAACAGAGAATAATTGATAAGTTTCCAGATATTAGATTTGGCGCATCCAAATCTTCAATACAAAAAAAATACGAGACAAAAGAAAATAATGAAAAAGAAGATAGTAAAATTGGTCCATATCTTTGTACCGGTTATGATATTTATTTAAATCAAGAGCCATGTATTATGTGTTCTATGGCATTAATACATAGCAGGGCCAGACGTGTCTTCTATAAAAATACCTCAGAAAATGGTGCACTTGGAACATTAACTAAATTACATGTTGTTAAGGATTTAAATCATCATTTTGAAGTATTTCAAATTTATTAATAATTTTTATTATAATAATATTGTTTTTTAAATAAAAAATCTTTTAATTAATTGCGTTTTTTTATTTTTACAGTTTATTGTAGTGTAATGTAATTTGAATATTTTGCATATTGCGAAAAATATTTTGGTTATAATAATTTAATATGGGTTTCGACAAATTGTTGTTGTCACTTAAAGTAATAAATGTGAAAATCTTAATTACCCAACTTGGTAACAAATAAGAAAAAAGTTTCATTAAATTTAAATTCTTAACTCATTATTAACCTAATTCAAACAATCTAGTTATCCCTAGTAAAACATATTATTTTTGATTTTGAAGCAAAATGATTTGTTTAAAAAAATCAATTTACAATCAAAAATAATAATAAAAATACATAAAAGTTATTATGATAACGCGTTCATTTTAACTAATTTTGTGAACTCGATCGAATATAAAAACAAATTCTATATCTTCTCTGAGTATTTTTTTATTATAATAAACTAACTATGATATAGGGAGTTCTCTAACTCTGAACATCATTTCTTCATTTTGTGTGCCCATAATAATAATAATAATAATAAACAAATGCCAATACTACAATAAATATCAATATTTCGATGTTCTGCTTGTTTTTTTATTTCTACAATGAAACTAAAATGATAAATAATAAAATATATAAATCAATTAATTAAAAAAAAAATAAACCAACAACAAACAAATTTGCAATCAAACTAAGAGTGTTTCTTTTTTTTTTGTTTCTGTTTTAAATGGAAATAATTGTATGTGTTTGCCCTTATCAATTGATCTCGATTAATATGTAGATAAACGCACATACATTCATATCTAAATTTAAAAAAAAAACAAAAAAAAATGATTCGTTTCTTATGTTTTCTTTATTTAAAGAAAAAATTTTCATTCAGAAAAAAAATAATAGGAGTTTTCACGTAACTTAAAAAATTCTTGTTAAACCAAATTTTTATCTTCCTTACATTTCTCCACCTGTTTCCAATAGCTACCAGATACTCTGTAAAACTTAACATAAATAAACCTTTTATTAAATTATAAATTGTTCAATTTTTTTTACAGATTAATCAATGAAAACGGAAAATCATTTTTCGAAGTTTTTTTTTAACAAAATTCATGTGCAGAGCAAAAAATAGAAGAATAGATTAATTCATGTCAATAAAAAAATATAGAATTAATCGAGACAATTAAACAGAAATAACAACAATCTAAAAAATTATAGTTATATTAACATAAATTATTCTCTTGTTCGCAATTTTCATGTTAAACTTAGAAAGAAAAAAATAATTCCTGGTTCATCCAAAACAAAAAACAAATCATCAACAATAGAAACTGGAATTAAAAACCTTGTGAAAATTTATTTTGAGTCTAATATAGGAAAAATTGTGTAGAACAACTTACAAATATTTTAATAAACAAAACAATTTTGTAAAATTATTTTTATTTAATTTTGATTAATCAAAATTGAAATCATATTTTTAATGATTTCCCCAGTTTTTAGGTACATAAAAACAATAAATGAATAAAATAAATATTAAGTACAGTCAGTACAAAAGTGACAAATTAATTTAAATTATTCAGTATAAGTAAAAAAAAAACACACTATAGAAATAAAATACAATTCTCAATAAATAGAAAAATTAAATAAGAAAAAAAAATCTACTAAAATGAACAATAAAAAAAAAAATTTTTATCTTATAAAATTCCAAATAATCGACTAAGATGAGACAACGATTGTAAAGAGAGAAGACAAAAAAAAAAGTAATACTTAGTTGTTGTTGCTGTTGTTGGTGTTAGTATTTGTTTGTTGAAAAATCTAAAAAGATATTAAATTAAACAGTTGATATTGAGATTTTGTTGTGAATAGACGTGAAAACGAAAAAGTTTTTATTTTTGTTTTTATTTGAAAGATTAAATTTCTAAAATAAAATAGAACAAAAAAAAATATAAATCATTTGAGTTATCAAAAAACAAATTAAAAAAGGCTTCTTCATTATTTTTTTTTCTTCTGCTTGGTGTTGTTTTACGATTTTATTTTTCAACAATAAAATAATTATAGTTAAAAGAGAAAAAAACAAATCAGTTTAATTTCCTTAAAATTTATAAATTTATTTCATATTTCTTAATTTTTTTCTTATCAAAAAGATTAAAAAAAAAATAATTGTTTTAAAAAAAAATGTTATCAAAGTTAAAATTTTAATTTTAAATTCAAAAATTGTATATAAATAATTGTGTGTGTGAAATCGTTTTACCAAAATTAAATATTAAGAAATAAAATTTCTTATAATAAAAGTGAACATTGTGTAATTATTTTAAACGAAATACAATAACAAATCATTATTTGTGATCATCGGAATAACAGGGCATATTTGGAGAATAAAGGATTAAAGGATAAAAAAAATACATTAATTGATAATTTATTTCTGTAAATTAATAAAGAAAAACCTTCCTGAATGTATATCCTTTTAAGTTACACTAATTTAACAAAACCATCAGCGGATAATCGTGGCCGCTATTTAAAAATATTTATTAAAATTAAATAAAAAAAAAATTGTAGTCTTCAAAATTATAGAAAGATAAGACCAACAACCAACGAAAATATATTTACAAAAGGATAAAAAGAAGGAAAAAAAAGGAAAACGAAGATTTACAATAAAAATTTTGATTATTTAATTGATGGAAAAGGTAACACGAGAATCAGAATTTATTGTTTTTATGGTAAACAAAATGCTGTTAAAAATTGAAAATACTTTATTAAGAAGTCATAGACAACGTGAAACAACGGGCATTAAAAAGTTATATAATTCATTTTTTGTGTTGTTTTAAAACTTTTTCAAATAAACAAAAACAAAAAAAACCCTTCCCCGAAAAAAGAAAAGAAAAAACTTAAAGAAATAAATTTTAAAAAAAATAGACGGCCAAACCACCCAACAATAATTTATTTAGAAACAAAAAAAAAATATACAACTAAAAATAGTGATTTTTCTTAACTAAACAACAAATCAAAAATTGATGAACAATTTTCTTTTTTTTTTGGTTTTAATAAATTATGTGAAAAATAAAATAAACAAAAATTTCTTAAATCTAAAAAATTTTAATAAGAAAGCATAAAGCAACAACAACAATAAACTGAATTTTGTGATAAAAAATTTCAGGAAAATAGAAAACTTTAACATAAAAATACATAAATTTATTAAAAATACGTTTTTTTTTCTAATTAATAAAAAAAATTTCTTTATAATTTAAAAGAAAAGTGGAACAGCTCAGGGTTGCATATATACCAATTATTTCCTTTTTTTCTTTCTATTATTTTTAACACCATAATTTTCATAATAATCAAATGAATTATGAATTTTTTTTTTTTTTATGTTTGTGATAAAAAGTTGAAGAAAAACAACAACAACAACAACAACAATTAAAAACAGTTTTCTCTTAAATTGTGATTTTTTTTTAATTAATTAATATTTTTTACATTTTGTGTTTTCAAAATAATTAAAAAATAAAACAACAACAACAACAACAAAACATAATTCTTAAAATAAATGCTAACAGGGAAATAACGTTAAGTTCATTTAAATAAATTTAATTTAAAAACTATTTTAGTTTATAAAATATTAAAAAAGAACCTTTAATAAAGTATAAAGGGAAAAGAAAAACAAAACAAAAACAAACAAACCAAAAAAAAAAACAAAGGATTGGAAATACAAAAGGTAGACCTTAAAACGGTCTATTTTTTACGAATGGCAATATCTATAGCGCATACACATTTAGATCTTAACAATTTATCAGATCCTTACCGTTATTTTCAAGGATTTGAGTATCAGGCTCAAGAACAAATGGAAACAATTTCATCAATTGTACCAGAGGTAAGTCCCCCTTAATTATTTTTTTTTGTTCATAAAATTCATAAACTACGACTTGCCTCCCTACTTTAAATTTTTTTTCTAATCTTATCGCATAAAATTTATTTCGAAGAAATAAAAATGAATTATTACAGAAATATAAATAATTTTTATTATGGATAAGATAACTTATGTTATGATAAGATAATAAATTAAATTTTTAAGTTTTATTAAATTTACTGCAGATTTTTATTTTATTAGGTTTACACATATATTCACCGTTTATTTATCATACTTAAATGTAAATGTAAAATTTAAGAACTACTTATAGTCAAAAATTAATACACAATCGAATAGAAAAACAAATCATGCGTGAAATCAGAATAACCAAATTTTCTTTTGATATTCAATTAGCGTCACGGATTCCTTATTTTTATCCTTTTCTGATTATTCATGTTATTACTTTGGTTCAGTTTTTATTTATTTTCGTTTCTAATCAAATATCAAAAAGGTTAAATATTATTTTCTAATTATTTGTGTGGGTTTTCTATTAAACATTTTGTGTTTTTAAATAATCAAATAGTTTTAAACAATTTTTTTTGTTTCATTTTATTTATAGCGACAAAACTACGGAACAGAAACAAATTCAAATAACGAACAAAGTTTTCAAGGATTCGAACAGGTAATTGATTTTGTTGATTCACCACCAGATTCAAAGGAAGCTTGGCCAACTGAATATATTAAAGGTAAACATATTTATGTGACTTAATTTATTTTATTATAACTAAGACTATATATGCTTTTTAAGTTTTAATTAAAATTCATGAAATCAATTTAATGTTTTTATATTCAAATTAATTGTAATAATGAATAATCAAATATATGAATAAAAATAGCGGGTATGCACGGACCAACAATATTAGAAACGCAGCCAATAACTGCTAATAACAGAAAACGTCGAATGGATTGGGAACCATTGGACGAGTCACCAAATTCATCACATGACGCAACTCCAGAACAAAAAATACCAAATTTAAATGGTAAAGAACGAGATCGTCGTCGAGCACAAGGTAAAAAAACAACATTATTTATCATTACATATTTATTATTATATATATATAGAAGAATTGTAAAGTTTATTGAATTTTTCAGTCTGAAAAAAAATAACCGACAATAATCTTTTTTTTATTGTTGATTTTCTTTAATCCCTTAATATAAAAAAAAATATGAATTATTATTTGGTAATTTGGATAATCGAGCAATTCATTTTAAAAATATATAATTAATATTTTTGTCAGAACTAGTACTTCAAATTTTGTGGACATCACAAGCTGTAATAATTGGCATAAAAAAGATTCGTGCTTTTTTTCTGTTAAAAAAAAGAAGCACATTTTTAAAATAATACAAATGAAAAATGGCCGTTTCTTTTTCGATGACACCTATAGGAATTTATTAATCATTATTATTACATTTTTTTTAATCACAAACTTGTTTTAAGCGTTTCATTTACGATAATATGATTGAACTTGTTTACTATATTGAAAAAAATTTGAAATAAAAAACCGAACATACAAAAAACGAACGAACAAAAATTTAATAATATTTATTATCATGATTTTCTGTACTCTTCACTACCAGGTGATCTTAATGTAAATATGAACGAGATAACTTCATGAACCGCTATTTCAGACAATCATCTTAATTTTTCTTTTTCGTCTTATTTTCTGTTTTTTTCTACGTTGTTAAATATTTTTTAAAAAAAATATATTAAACAATAATTATGTTTAAATTTATTTATCCAAATTGAAGAAGCTTTTTAGTTCTTGTAGTTGTTGTTTTTGTTTGGTTGCGCCTACTTTTTTCTTTCTGTGGTCAGTTCTTCCATCATAATTTTTGGTTGTTTTTGTTTCTACAAACGTCACATTAAGCAACAACAAAGAAGGTATATCAAACAGCAACAACAACCAAAGAAACACAGAAAAAAATTTCACGTGATATTTTTTTGTGATGCAGGGAAAAACCAAACATGTTTCTTTTTATATATAAAATTGTTGATTTCGTTTACGTATTCAAATTTCGCTCTACAAAAAACTGATTAAAAAATACAATAATCATATTTTATAATAATGATGATGATGATGGTGATGATGATGATTATAAATATGGTTGTATTTGTTTTATATTTGAATATGAAGACGTTTATATTTCAAAATTATGTGATTAATATTGTTCTTTTCGTATATTTTTGTTTGAAGATTAATTCTTTTTTTTATTAAATGATATACACATTTTTTTATTCTTCTTGAAACAATCAGAATGATCAAATAAAACTGAAAATATTAAGTTCTTAAATTTTCTGTTGTTGAGTTGGAAACAAAAATAAATATTTGCTGAATATTTGGTCATATGACAGAAAAATAATGAGCCGGTTTTTAATAATCCCCAAAGTATTTAAAAGAAAAAAAAGAGAAGTTCTTTTAAAAGAAAAAACTGACCTATGATTACATATACACATTTGATAACAAATTTTTGAAGTTCCATTGACTCAAATTAGTATAAAGTTCCATCATTTTTCTATGATAAAAGTTCAAATAATATGAGTGATTTATTTCGAAAACAATAACTTAATTCTATAAACTTAAAATTCAATTTCGAGAATATGTTAAGTAACAATAAACTGAGAAAATCCATCTTATTTAAATATTTGGAAAGCTTTTGTATTCGTACAAAATTCAGAATATTAATAATTAATTTTCTAAATAAGTAATAATAGAAACAGTCATTATAGATTTATTCCATTTATCTTCTGTATAATTTATTTATCCCTCTCACTCGACATTTTCCTTCAATTCAAAAATTATTAAAAATATTTTATGATGAAATTTCATAAAAATTAACGGAAGCATAAAGAATTTCTTATCTAATAATGAAAATAGCTCGATGCACTTTGACTTTTTAAACGAGACTCAAAATATTTAACTTTTTTTTTCTACAAAAAAAAAATGGAATCCTCGCCGTAAAGACTATATACCTCGTCAAACTGATTGCCTCCTTAAATTAAATTTAACTTAAATTAGGTCACGATCAAGACGTATTTTCTTAGAGCTTTTTCGTTTTTCTTTCGTTATTTAACACTCGTTCGCTACCCAACCACCCAATAAACACCAAACACCCGAAACAAATTCTTTTTTAAAATAAATATGAAAAAAATTACAAAAAAACAATCAACAACAGTAACAACAATATAATTTATAAAATAAACATATAATCAGTAAGACGAAGAAGAAGAATTTTTTTTTTGAGTATATATAAAAAAAATCTGTTATCTATTTTTCTATATATTATGTACAAAAAGGTCATAATTTGAGGTCAGACATATAAAGTGTGATAATTCATTAGATCAGATGTTTATTCTCTCCCTGAAACAGTTTAAAAGTTTTAACATTTTTGCAAGGTTCTTAATAACGATTTTTTATTTAATTTTTTTTTTATTAAAAACCAGAATAAGAATTCATTAAACGTACCTTTCTTGTTTCATCGTATAAAATAAATAAACGTTTGTGTCTTTCTATTACTTTTTTTGTAATAAAATATATTTTATTTTTTTTTTTTTTTGTTTTTCTTATTAAATAAAGAAAGTGTTAATTAATGTGACGTCACTATGATAATTATATGTTTTTTTTTGTTCAAAATATACACATAGTAGTATTTTATTCGCCATTCTGTTTTTATAAGAAGATAATAGATTAAAAAATAAAATAAAAAGAATGATAAAAAAAAATTTGTTTTTATAAAATATAGAAATTATTCGTACTAAGAAAAAAAAACAACGACATCAAAACGATGTTTTGGTTTTGGTTTATAGTGGTGACCCTTTTTTTTTTCTTTTTTTTTTTAAGTTTTTTAGATTTTAGTTTTAAACAGAATATTTTTTTCTTGTGTGTGTAAATTTGAATTTTTTCTGTAAATAACAACAACATAAAATTCTTAACTCATTTTTTTTTGTCATTTTATTTATTTATTTATAACAGTGTCTTAAAAGTAAATATTTGAATAGTGATGATGATATGTTAAGTGTAAAAATCATAATAAATACAAAATTATAAATATTGTTTGGCTTTTTGGGTACACTTAAATGTTTTTTTTTTGTATATAAATTTTAAATCTAGTCTAAATTGCGATTTCAATATTATCGGATTCATAAAAAAAAAAATGTATTTAAGTGAAAACGTATTTTCTCTCAATGATATCTAATATTAATAATAACTAATAAACAAAGAATGCAAAATATTATGAATTTTTTAAATCATCAACAAATGGATACAAATTTTTCTAGGAAACAATGTCGATTCCCGTGTAATAATAATGGTAATTAAAAACTTGTTTAAATGTAAATTACAATGACAATATTAAATTAATTTAATAAAACTATTAGTTATTCAATTCTTTATAATTTATTGTAATTACCAATAATAAATTACGTAGAAATACAAAATATCATATTCTTAAATCTCTGTTTAAGAATTTTTGTTGTACTTTCCAATTTAACTCAATAAAATAAAATTTTACATACAATTGTCTTTTCGTTTTTTTTTCTTCTTTAAATCAATATTGTTGTTAAAACAGGGTAATTTTTTTTTTTTAATAGCAAGAAAGTGCATATGTTTTTCATTGACGTCAATTTTTGTTTTTAATGTTAAAATTGTGTCGACCATTTTTATTTTTTTTTATAAACAAGTTTTCTAGTAAAATTATATAGATTTTTTTATTATAAATTTATAATAATTATGCATTTATAAATCACTTTATTTTATTATAATTGGTCTAATGGAATATTGGAATTTTATCACATGATGTTTTTTGAACAAAATTTAAATAAAACCTATGAAAAAAATGATGTTATTTTATTAAAATTCCGAAACTGCGAAGATTTTTATTATTGAGTACTCTTAATTAATTAATTATTGATTCAAAGAAATTATATAATTTGAACAAAAGAAGATGAAGTAGAAACTTTAACTCTACTACCATCTAATTGAAAATACTGCCAATTTTAATTTAGCTTATTTATTATTTTTGCAAATTTCTTTATATTTGCTAGATTCGATTTCATATTTTTGTTTAAATAATAATTCTATTTACAGTATAATATTCAATTCAACCAATTAATACTTTACTAACTTATGATTTTACCATTTTAAATTTACGAATTTCATTAGTTTTGAATCAAAAATATACAATGAATTATAAGGATACGTGATGAAGCATATTTTATGTAAATTTCAAAAGTATTAATTCATAACTGGAGAATTTATGAAAAATAATGTGAAACTATTAAATTTTTTCTATGAATATGTTGTTGTTGCTGACCCAGTTTTTATCTTTTTTTAAAAATTGTATGATTCTGTTTTCCTTTAAATTAAGGGTCAATGTAACGTTGTAACCTCTAAAAGATTATATTTTATAAATTTTTGTTATTAAGTGATATGTATTTAAGATATTGTTACAGAATATAATTTACAATTGTTTGTTTTATATTTTTCAGGCCGACTTGGATGGGCAGATGATATTGAATTGGATTTAAGTGGTGAACTATCTAATAATGGATACATTAGGTATTTTGTTTTATTTTCTATAACTTATTTATAGTCAACCAAATTTTAAATATCCAAAATAAATTCGTAGAAAAAATATTGTTAAATCTTTTAATATTTACTGCAATCGAAAAATATCAATTTATTAAATTTTGAAAAATATTTATTTAAAAATATAAAAGAAAAATTGAATTAAATTAATAATTTAAACATTTACTTACAAATTAAATTAACATTTAGTTGTGAATTATTAAATGAAATATCATTTTTTGGCCAACTTCTTTTTAACAAATATAAAAACTCAATCATAAATGAAACTAAAATAATGCAACAAATTTGAAAAATTTAGAATTTTTTTAATTATATTTTTTGATAAAGATTACATTTAATTTTTAATCTGTGAAGGAGATTTAGCAAATTACGTGTTATCTTACTAAAAATTATAAAATATGTTTCTTTTATTTGTTTTTTATAGTGAAGCACTTTTAGCATTTAATACACATTTAACTGTGTTTAAACAAGAAATACCATCACCTACTCATGATGCACAAAAAGCATCACGTAGTCCAATACAAGATCAATTACAAAATCGTACAATTATAACAGATAATCGTCAATCGATTGGACAACAACAACAGCTGTCTTCAAGCTCAAATATTACAAATAATAATAATAATGAAAGTAATAATAATCCTATGTCTCAAACACAACAGCAACAACAACAATCAAATGCAGGTGGAATTATTGAACAAAATGGAAATGTATCAAATATTAGTAGTTTACAGCAAATGATTCACCATCAAAACGGATTTGATGGTAAATTTTTAATTTTAAAATTATCCTGAAATTAATTCTAAATTTATTTTAATTATACCTCTTTTAAAATAGCACGTTCAAGTCCACCAACACAATGTGATGCCAGTACATTTCGTAAAGAAACAAATGATGACTGCAGGTAGATTATTATATTTTTACTTATGAATTATATCAAAGGAATTTTACTTAATTTTGCATTATTTTATCTTAAATTCATCCGATCATTTAATCATAAATATAATTTTAATAATATTGTTCTAAAAACCAACCAAAATAATATGATTAAATTTTTTCCACTGAAATTAACGAAAAATAAGAAAATACAGAAAAATATGATAAAATAATTTTACAAAAATAAGTTATATCGTAACCAAAAAAACAGACAAAACAAAATCTAATTAAAAAAAAAATTCTTTTATGCTATGACTGGTTTTTTTGTTTTTCTTGTTTGTGCTTTTATAACTGAAATGAAATGTGATTTAGAATTAACATAATTTTAATTGATTTTAAGGGCCATAATTTTCACATCAAATTAAATATTTTATTATTCATACAATGCTAAAAAATACAGAATTTAGTTGCAACTAATCGCACTAAATGAATTCCCTTCATAATAAAAATAAACAAAAATATTTCATATAAATTTTTTTATCAATTACAATAAAAATTTCACTTTAATTGTTTTGACTTTTTTTTTCTTTTGCGTATATTTATTTTTGTCTCCGTCTTGTCTTTGTATAATTGAAATTTATATCTATAAAAGACATTTTATTTCTTGTTTTAATTAATATTTAAAACATTTAAAAGAAAAATATGAAAAAGAATTATACATATTTCGCACAGAATAATAATCATAATAATTATAACCTTGACATCTGGCGCTATATTCTTCTTGGAATTATAAATTGAAAATTCTAATGACTGGAAATTTTGATTAATTAAATGATTTTAATAAAAAAGTCTTCATGAAGAACAAATATACATTTTTTTGTTATTGTTAAAATTCAGAAAATGGACGACGTCTTTATTTATTTATTATTACAAAAGTCATGCAATCTTGTGATTATCAACTCCAAAATATATATATATATTTTAAAAGCATTCCGAATTATAATAAAAAATATTTTTTCTTTTGTTTTATAAATTTAATTTGTTGAATTAAAAAATTATTTGATTTCCTAAATATCGACGAGTAAATTTAAGCCTAAATATGTATTTAACTGTTAAAAATGATCGTCCAAGGCGTAAAAAATACATGAAATTTGTGAAATTCTTTTGTTTAATTGATTCTTACTAAAAACAAATGAAAATATGGTAATAACGTTTTTTTTTGTCATTCCTTTTTTTTTGTTTTTTGTTACTCTATCTATGACGATATAGGGGCAGGCAGACAACGCGTCAAAAAAAAATCAATTATGATAATATAATTTTGTTTAATTAACATTCATACGTTAATAATTATTTTAAATAAAATAATAAATTAAATTAAATAAATGATAATACATATTAATTTAATAATAAAAGCAAAAAATAAAAAATAGTTTAAAATTAAAAAATGCAAACGACAAAAGTAAACTTTTTATTTAGTTTATTGGTTTTTTGGTTCAACGCGTGTTAAATAAATTTTTCGCCATCTATATTCAGTCCTTGGTAGTTTTATAATTATTTTTTAAATTATAATCCATTTTTTTTTTGTATTAATTAATTTTTTTTATTTTTTCTTTCTTTTTTTTCTTTTAATTCTCTCTTCTAATATAGACATTTCAGTTTTCTTCACAGATTTCAATATGTTTTAGCAGCACCCACATCAATTGCTACTAAAAATAATGAAGAAACATTAACGTATTTAAATCAAGGACAAAGTTATGAAATAAAATTAAAAAAATTGGGTGATCTTTCACCATTTCGTGGTAAAATTTTAAAGGTAATTATAATTATATACATAAAACTATAAAATATTTAATACTTTTTTTATGTTTAGAGTGTGATTAAAATTTGTTTTCATGAACGTCGTCTTCAGTATATGGAAAAAGAACAAATACAGCAGTGGCTTGTATCACGTCCTGGTGAACGAATAATTGAAGTTGATGTACCACTATCATACGGATTATGTCATGTTTCACAATCTACAAATATTAATTTGATTAATACAGCTGAGGTTCATTGGGATCCTATGAAAGAAGTTGGTGTTTATATTAAGGTATATTTGTTTTCGACGCTATAATTAAGCTTCACATTTAAGGAGAGTGTTCAAACATTTTTGGTTTTGTTTTGTGCAGGTTAATTGTATATCGACAGAATTTACGCCAAAAAAGCATGGTGGTGAAAAAGGTGTACCATTTAGAATACAAGTTGAAACGTATTTTGAAAATTCACATACATTTGAGAATATATTAAAACCAATTCATGCAGCTGCTTGCCAAATCAAAGTAAGAATATAGTAACTTGTTAATTAAAATGTTAATTTTGTTTGTTAATTTTAGGTTTTTAAACTAAAAGGGGCGGATCGTAAACATAAACAGGACCGTGAAAAAATACTTAAACGTCCACCGTCTGAACAAGAAAAATATCAACCTAGTTGTGATTGCACAATATTGTCTGATATTCCAAGTGAAACAATTGTTACACAAAATTGTTACAGTCCTGAACAGTAAAGAATTACATTTTTAAATAATTTGTATTTGTATAATAAATTCTCTTTAATATTAAATAGCGTCAGACCAACGGTATCCCCACAATTGTCATCATCACCTGTGCATATGACAAAGTTTGATGCAATGATACCATTTAGTAATGTTTGTGGAAGTGGAAATGGCGCAAATGGTGGAGGAGGAACAGGTAATAATCCTCCACCAGCAACAACTTTAAATAATCAATCGCCAACCAATTCTAATATATGTAAAATAATTGATCAAAGTATGTTGTCACCACATCAAGTGGAAATGGAAGAATTTGTAAGTTTATGAAAAAAAATTTTGAAAATGCCATTTTTGAATTATTTCCCATCCAAAATATTCTAAAAATTCGATTTTATGTTTAGAATATGAATTTCAATAAGTCTTTTTACTCTTTTACAGATTCCAATAATAACAAAAGATTCAACACCAACACAGTTAACACAATGGATGACATATCATCGTTTAACATCATATTTAACTGCATTTTCAAATTTTACTGGTGCTGATTTATTGCGTATGTCTAAAGATGATTTAGTACAAATATGTGGTCTTCCTGATGGTATCAGATTATTTAATATTTTACACGTTAAGTAAGAAAGAAATTATTTTATTATATATTCTTCATATTTTAATTAACAATTATTTCTTAATCATTTTCTAGAGCAATAACACCGCGTTTAACAATTTATGTTAGCCTTGATTCAACTTCATATAATGCCATTTATTTACATTTAAATACAACAAAAGAATTAGTTCAAAAATTATTTCTTATACCAGGACTTTTTGAGAGCAATAATATGAATGGAAATGAAAATAATATGTATTGGGGTAAATTATTTTGATTAAATTAAATTAAAAAATTTTAAATTATAATTATTAAATGGGCAAAAACATTTAATGTTATTGAATTTACAACAACATGGCATCAATTATTTTAATATTTATTAATAGTTTTGGATTTTTCAATTATTTTTAGGTCTTCAATCGAAGTACTCGGAAAGCGGTTCAAATTTGTATGATGCATCAAAATTAATGGTGTACATTTATGGTCCATCTGGTGTACAAGTACTAGTAACTGATGAAGTTCTGGCTAATATCAAAGATGAAAGCCTTTTTTCATTAGAACTACAAAATGGAAAAGTACTTATGAAAGCTGTTTACAAAAATGAAATTAATCAAAATTAATTTTTTCTTTATTTTAATTTTTGTTTTTCTTTTTGTTTTTACTTTTTTCCTTATCAATATTTTTTTACTTGTTTCCTTATCAATATTTTTTGTTTAATATGTTTTTTCGTGTAAAGTTGAAGGAAATATGTTTTTTTAAAGAAGAAAAGAAAAAGAAAAATTCTATTTTGATATTATAAAGAGAAACCATTATTGATATTTTTATATTTAAAAAAGGAAAAATTTAAATATTTCAATGCAATGAAAATTTAAATAACGGAGTAAAAAAACTTATTTTTAAGATTGGTTTTTTTTTGTTTTAAAATAGTTAAATTTGGTTTATATAAATTACAGTTAACAGTTAATTTTTTACATTTAACCAAATCTTAAAAAATAATTTCATGCTAAGAAATTTGTTATTTATTAAAGTAATTGCATTGATTTAATTGAAACCATTTTAATTAAACAAATTAGAATTTAATATATATGCTGTCGATCAATAAAGACAATAAAAAAATGAAATGAAATAGAAGTAAGAAGAAATATCTCACGTGTGAGTCTTAAAAAACAATCAAATCAACAATTTTTTTTTCCATAAAAATAGATGAAAATTTTTTCTGTAATTTTTTGTTTTGTGGAAATTAGTTTTTTTTATATTAATTTAACAACTGACTGAGAAATTTTCGTGTCCTCTTTTAATTAAGAAAATATAATGAAAGAGAGTTGAAATATAAGAAAAGTACAAAAGAAAAAAATATATATGCTGACAATTGAAAAATATTATATGTAATAGAAAATAAAATTATTGATTAAATAGAATAAGTACATAAATGTAATTCAAAATTACTATATTTTCTATATTTTCTAGTTATATTTTTTAAAATATAACAAGAAAAAACCATGAAATATTTCCACTTTAAATGCAAAAAAAATATTTGTAAATTTTAATTAAACAGTTGCTTTTATTTGTTTTGATTTTAGAGTAATATTCGTGATAATAACAAACAGCAACAAAATATAAAGAGAAAAAAAATATTATTACAAATTTAATAACAATAAAATAATTTTAAAAATTTTTATTAAGTTAAACACAAAATATTTTACTGTATGTTTTATTGTAAAATGATATTTAATTTTTTTTTCTGTTACTGTAGTTGTAGTTATCTTTTAGATAAATTTATATAAAAATATATTTAGTTCTTTAACAAAAAATATAATCAGAATTTTTTATTTTTCTATTTAGATTTTAAATAGAATAACCTTTATTCCTCCTATTTTTATGCTAAAATTTCTATAAACATATTTTTTGCCAAGAAATAAAATAGCAAATAAAAGATGTTGAATTATCAGAATATTAAATACTACCACCACTCTCTCCAAACGAAAAAATCATTGAAATTACATTTGAACATAGATAAAAAAAAATTGTAGAAAAATATCTTATTAGAATTAAAAAAATGCTTGTTTTATATTTTGTAAATAATTTCTTTATGATAACATCTTTTATAAAATCTCACATCAATTATATAATTTTTATAACAAAACATATTTTTTTTTAGTCAATATAGAATGATCAAAGTTTGATTTAATTAAAAAAGGTTCATATGTATATATATCATTATATAAAAAACTTTAAAAAATTAAATTTCTTGTTATTTATTTAAAGAAATATAAAATTTAATAAATGGAATGTTGTAGAATTCTACTTCTTCTTTTTTGCATGCTTAGCTTTAACTTTTTCTTCTCTCTTGCGTTGTTTGTCACTTAGTGACTTGAAAAGTTTGTAGCCAAAGAATGCTGAAAAACAAAAAAAAAAACATGAAATAAATTCTACGTGTTTATATTAAAAATAACCTAACCAATAACAGAAATTATAATTAAAAGAGCAACAACAAGAAATATAAGATTAGTTTGAATTTTATTTGCAACGTGCTCTTTAACTTTTTCAACTGTTTCATCAACTACTTTTTTTATTTCTTCAGAAAAACGTAACTTTTCTTCTGGTGTGAAATTTTTAATTTTATCACCAAATAATTTTAATTTCATTTTAATCTTTTCAGCAATTTCACGTCCTTCTTCTGTTGAAACTAATTTCTCATACATTTCATGTATTTTAGACTTAATATCAGGAACAACAGGTAATTCACTTTTATCGTTCATTTTATTGTTTTATTTAGAAGTTTTTAAACGTAATTAAATTAAAATTAAAAAGAACTTAGAAAAATGGATTGACACGTTACAATAATTTGAAAAAAATTAAGTAATCTTATCAATCGATGTAATTTAAAATTGATTATTTTATTATAAATTTAAGATTAAAATTCTTACCAAATACTAGAACAATTATTGTGACCATAATAATAAGAACAAGATACTGATTATATGAATTTTGCATATGTGTTGGTGAAATACCACCCGTTGATCTTTCAATTAAATCATTTTTTATTTTTTCCTTTTCTTCAGGATCCATATCCATTGTTTCCAACATTTTTAATAATTCTTCAAGACTTGGCATCTTAAAATTTTCCATTAACTTTGGATCATTTTGAATTTCTTCATCCATTTTATTTTTTTCACTTTTTCTTATATTTTAAATTGGAAGAAGATAAATACGTTTAACTTGCAAAAGATTTTTATAATAAAAGAATTTTAAAATAATCTTTTGGCCACGTCTCGGATCAAAACTTGTAATAATTTTTTATAATCAACTTATCAGTTAAAAGTGTATATATATATATATATATATAAATATTTTATTATGATATAAGAAAAGTTAAGTAATATAAACGAAACTCTTGACAATTTATTGATAAATATTTTGCTAAATTGTAAGTAGTAGTATTTATTATAGACTTTTGATAATAATTGAAGAGTAAACAATTTTTCTTGTGCAATTAACTAATTTGTTTTTGTTTGTCGTTTAAAATAAAAAAAAATCGTTTTTATTTTTAGCTGACCAACTAAGTAGATTGGGTTACTCTTTTGGGTGAAATTATTGCTTGTTTTGAATTTTTCGTAGAATGTTGAAAATTTAAATGTTATCAAATTCTACAAAATGTAAAAAACCAAAATAGGTAGGTATATTATAGAAAATTATCTTTCGTAGTTCAACACAAACTTTAGGCTAATAGTTCTTCAATGATTTTCTTTACTCGGGTAATTTAATTTTAAAAATTAAATTAAAGCAGAGTTAATGAATAATATTTAAATTTAATTTCTAAGATTAAGTCGAATATCAAAATATTAACTATTATACTATGATATCATAATATCATATTTACTAATTAACTAGCTACGTGTAAAAATTATATATTTTATCTACATAACATATACCTGACAAAATTAATATTATAACTGGTATAATGAATACAACATTAGGAAACCCATGCTGATATCTGATATCGTCGCTTAATTCAACCATCACAATTTTTTATTGAAAACAAATTAAAACATTTATGATCTCAAACAGACGACACGTAAAATAAAAGATGTGTCAATTTAAACAAAGCAACAACAACAAAGATTAATATATTGATCTCTTGCTTTTCGAAGACGTTCAGTTATAGTTATTTCGAAATTTTATCGTTAACGATAACGTTATGTTTTGTAGCATGTAACCAGTTTGTATTTTGTTGTTTTTAATTTTTTGTTTTTGTATTTTTTCATGCTGAATTAATTATGTATCAAATAATTTTAAATGTAAAAAAAAAATATTAAAATAGACACAACGAAGAACAACAATAAGCACAAAATAATCTGATAACGCTACAAAAACAGATCAAATGTTGCGTTTCTATCTGTCACATAATTAAATGTTTCGAACTTCGTGTGTTTGAATTGTGTCAAAAAATTGCAATTTTTTTCTTCATTTCTCATTATAAATTTTCTTTATATTAAATTTTTTCGCCATTTACGGATGAAAATCCATATTATGATATTAATATGAAATATATATTTTAGTTGTAATGTATGTTGTGAATAAATATCAACATTATACTTTTAGTTAAGAGTTAAAATAAGAAAAAAAAACAAATTTGAATTTGACAGATTATTATTTATTTATTTTAACAAAAAATAATTTATATTTTCTGAAGAATGTCAGGAGATTCTGATATGTTATCATTTTTTGAGACAGATTCTGGATCATCAGATAATGAATGTGAATATGATGATTATTATAATACAGGTAATAAATTTTTAAATAATGTGTAAATATGCATATAATAATTAAATTTTAATCGATACTAAGCATCTATATTTGGAATCATCCAATAAGAAAATAAACAGAGAGGTCAAGGGAATTTTTGACATTTAAATTTCTTTTTAATTTTGTTCTTATTAATTATATAAAATTGTATTTTTATGTACATTTATTTTATTGACATTTCCATGAATAATAATTTGTTATTTTTCCTTTTATTTTTATAACAGGCCTTGAAGACTGCGATATAGAACAAATAGATCCAAAAAAATCGGATCCTGAATATTTTATGTATGAGTGTTTAAATGTAGAAGAAATAGAAAAACTATTAAACGAATCTGTGGAAAAATTAAGTACGATATTACAAATAACACCATCATTAGCCAAAGTATTATTACATGAACAAAAATGGAATACAAATGAAATAATTGATAACTTTCGTGATAATCCAAATAATATATTGGTTTGTTTTACTCAAAAATTACTTAATTTTTAATATAAATATTTACTTAAATAATATTTCAGGTCAGTGTAAAGGTAAAAACTTCAACTGTTAAACACAATAATTATAGATCTCATATGTGTTCTGTTTGTGTGACATTAAAAGCAACAGAAAAATTTTATAATTTATCATGTAATCATTCATTTTGTAAAGATTGCTGGTCAACACATTTTGAAATACAAATAAATCAAGGTATATCAACAGCAATTGGTTGTATGGCACCTAAATGTGATGTACGTGTTCCTGAAGACTTTGTATTAACATTATTAAATCGTCCTTTATTGAGAGATAAATATCAACAATTTGCCTTTCAAGATTATGTTAAATCACACCCTGAATTAAGATTTTGTCCAGGACCTAATTGCCAGGTAATTCTTTCAAGTTTTGTTCGCAATTCTATCCTCTGCTTGTAACATTATGTAGTGGGGATTTCGATAAATAGATAGAAAAAAACAATATCTTTTTATTTTTTTTAGACAATCCTTCGTAGTCAGGATATTAAACCAAAAAAAGCATTATGCAAATATTGTAATACATGTTTCTGTTTTAAATGTGGTACAGATTATCATGCTCCAACTGATTGTCAAGTTATTAGAAAATGGTTAACAAAATGTGCTGATGACAGTGAAACAGCAAATTATATAAGTGCACATACAAAAGATTGCCCTAAATGTCATATATGCATTGAAAAAAATGGTGGTTGTAATCATATGCAATGTTATAATTGCAAACATGATTTTTGTTGGATGTGCATTGGTGATTGGAAATCACATGGTTCAGAATATTATGAATGTTCAAGATATAAAGAGAATCCAAATATAGCACATGAATCTGTTCATGCTCAGGTAATGTTAAAGAAAATTTAATGAAACCTCTTCAAACGCTAGGTTTTATCTATCTAAAATTTAAAAAAATTATTATTGTGGATATAATAAAGATTGACTAAAATTAAAGAAAAATATATAACATATTGTTTCTTATTTTTAGGCACGTGAAGCTTTAAAAAAATATTTACATTATTATGAAAGATGGGAAAACCATTCAAAATCATTACAATTAGAACAACAAACGCTTGATAGACTAAAATCACGTATAAATGATAAAGTAATGAAAGGTTTAGGTACATGGATTGATTGGCAATATTTATTTAATGCAGCAGCACTATTAGCAAAATGCCGGTATACATTACAATACACTTATCCATACGCATATTATATGGAAGCTGGATCAAGAAAAGAATTATTTGAATATCAGCAGGTAGATATATTTTGGTTTTAGAAATAAAATTTATACAATAATATCCACATATTTGAAATAAGCAGAAATGTCGAAAACTTTTCCATTGCTTATGAAATTAATGTCTGAAAAATAGTTATTCGAGTTATTATTGATATTCATTTTTCCGTTTTAATGACAAAGGCACAACTTGAGGCTGAAATAGAGAATTTATCATGGAAAATTGAACGTGCAGAAACAACAGATCGTGGTGACTTAGAGAATCAAATGGATATTGCTGAGAAGAGACGTACCACATTGCTTAAAGACTTTTTTCCTACCGATATTAGTGTATAAAATGAATGATAGTGCTAAAAAAAACCAGAGTTTTTTTTGCTAACAAAAAAAATGTATGAATAAAATTGCTATCTTTTTTGTAAATTTATTAATTTTTATTTTTTCCTTTCTTTTCAATTTTTATTTTTTATATTATTTAAAATGTAGTTTTAATATATATACAAAGTAAATTTAAGTTTTAAGTAATATTATTATTATTTCTTTTTTTTATTATAAATAAACAAAAAATTAATTTTCTCCAATTAATTATGATTTATGGAATGATTTTTCTTTTTGACATATTTTAGTCGCTATTTTCGTTCATTTTACATTTTTCGAACTACATTTTTCTTATTGATAATAATTCTTTTTTGTACATAAAACTATAATCTATTATTATTTTTCTTTCATGCTTAATTATTTATTCTGTATTTTAAAAAATGAAATAAAAACATTCAAAATCGTATTTAGATAAGAGAGTCCAAAATATTAGTTTCCTTTACGAAAAATTAATTCAGCCGGTACGTATTAGATGTAAACAAAAGAAGCGCGTAGAATAAAAACTTTTGAATAAATTTGAGAAGAAAGAACTGCTAAATCGTCTTGTTAGCTTGTTCTATTCATAATTTAATCCTGAGAATAAATTTAATTTAATTTCCGACTCTCTACTACTAACAAATCTCATTCTCAAATCAAATTTAAACAGCATACTACATCAACGGTTATTAATAAATAAAATTAGTTCAAAATAAAGAAAGATTTTTTTAAAAAACATTGATTGTTATTATTCAAGATTTTATAATTAATTCACATGTTAAATTAATTCAAAATACGAAAAAGTTAAATTTGACTTTTTCACGACTTTACATTGAATTCCCAATAAAAAAGACTATTCACTCTAAAATTTATTTTGATTTTTCATTTAATTTCTCAAAATAAAAAAATTTGAGTAAGAAAATCACAAAGATTTCTGTAACTCAAATTTATTGACTGAAAATTTAATTAATATTATATTTTATTATTATTAAAAATTGAAAAAAGGCTTTAGTTCAATTTATTGACGTGATGTATTATTTTTATTTATATATTTGAATATTTTTTAAATTTAATTAATTATTTCTTTTATCTGATTTTTTATTTCCGGTAGAAGTTTATTCTAATATTTTTCTTAAATTAATTGCAATATTTTATTTATCATGTTGATGAAAAAAAACCACGAAGATTTAATTAAAGGAAAGATAAATTTTCTTTTCTAAATATTAGGATTAAGAATATTTCATTGAAAAAGATTTAAAAAAAACGATTCTACTTTTTTATTTTTATTTTAAACAAAAGGGAGGAAGTTGTGAATTATGTGCGGCGTTGATTGTTTTCTTTTTGGTTAATAACAAAAAAAAAAAAAATAACACGCGGTCATTCCAAATGACTCGTTTTTCTTTTATTTGATATTTTTACAATAAATTTGAATAAAATTAAAAGAAAAATGTAACCGCGAATAGTTTAAAGATCTGTAATTTCGAAAAATAAAGTTTATTCTTTTCTCTAAATTTTAAAAATAAAGAAATTTTTAATCGCCCCTGCCAAAAAAGGATTTTTGATACTAAATTAATCGTTCCCTGTATAATTTTTTGCAATCTTAGATTAATATATTCAATACATTTATTTTCAGAAATTTTAAGATTTAATTAAAATTAGTTCAAATTTATCGCGATTAAAAATGTTGGAAAAAAATAATTTCAAGAAAAATGTAATTTATTTGGAATTTGCAATCTGATTCGGGATTTAATTAAATTACTTTCAAAAAATCTCTCACAATATTCTCTCGTTTTTGATTTTAAAAATTAAAAAAAAAAGTTTAATTTTGTTTTTTAAATTATAGAAACAAAAAACGTTTCAGTCAATCGCAAATGAAATAAAGCCTAAAGAAATTACAATTATACAAAAATTATAATAATTAATAATATTTATGAGATAAAAAAAATGTAAATTTAATAATTAAATGAATTAATTAATTAACAGAATAAAAAAAATTGTTTTAGATTCATAAAATGTTATACAATTTATTCATATAAAATAATTAAATTAAAAAAGAAAAAAAAAAGTTTTTCTTCTTCTTTATAGGACTTAAATAATTAATATATTTTAATATATTTTAATTTTATACTTAGGCTACCATTGTTTTCAGTAATTTTCTGCCTAATTACTTTGGTAATCTAAGTTTTTATTATTTTTTTTTTTTTCATTTATTTTATTTTTAATATTTCTTTATTTATTTTATTTTACTATTCGAGATCAAATTTTTTTTTCTTGTTTCCTTATAGGCTTTTTTTTATTAGTGATTCATGAATTGAAAATTCGTCTACGTTTCTTATTGAATATTTATTATAAATTTTATTATTATTTTATTTGATCTTTTTTTCGTACCAACATCGCGTTTAACGCAGCTAAATGTTGGGGAACAATTTCAATTCTTGTTTGTCGTAAAAATTTTAAATTGCAAAAACATTAATAAAACTCTACGATTTTAATTAAATTTAATTAGAAGAAAAGAATCCTGTAAGATTCTAAATTATTTGTAAATCAGATTCGTGTAAATCGCGATGAAAAAAATATATTAAAGAAGATTAGTTATACGTTTATATTTATATATTTTTAAAATTCGGAAATCGATCATGAACCCTTCAAATTGAAATTATGTTATCGAGTCACAATATTATTTAATTTCCCTTCTGGCATAAACTACTAAAAATCTAACTATTAAATTGTTTCTTCAAAAAATGAATTAAATTTTTTCTGAAACATCTTATTAAAAAAAATACCCAGATAAGAATATTAAAGGTCCATGAAATCGATAGTTAACATGAAAAAATTTCAATAATCAGATATAATCTGAATTTGTTACCAAATGTTTTCTCTTAAGTTTTATTTTTATTTGAAAAATTATAAAAAAAAACGGAATAAAAATAAACGTCCGTCTTTATACAGTTTTCGCTTTTAGCAAGTTTGTTCTGAATTATACCTTAAAAAAAAGAACAGAGAAAAACGCTTGACGAATCAATCTAATCACGAATTACTTAGCATAAATTGGTTTTTACGTACTTTTTTGTTTATTCATTTTTTTCTAAATTTAAACTTAATTTAATTTGTACAAAAACGCAAAAATTAAAAATTTTGGGATAACTTTTAGTTAATATAATTTATTTACAAATGAAATTAATCTTAAAATTTAAAACTTAATTATAACGATTTTATTTCTTTCGGTATTTTATTTTTCTTAAAATTTTGTTTTTTTTAGTTCATTTTTTTCTCTTTCTTTTTTAGTTCAGTTGTTTTAAGTGCATCCATCATTGCATACTCAGATAATTAATATAAATTAAAACTTATATTTATTAATTAATTAAAAGAAAAATTAATTAATAAATAGATTGATTAATCACACTTTAACTCTTGAATAATTTTCCGGTAATATCACCATTGGATAAATTAGATTCATCAGTCTCATGTGGTTCTGGTTGTTCCTTTTTAACTTCTGTATGTTTTTCCTGTTTAATAACACCACCACTACCACCACCAATACTGACGACACCACCAACGTGATGACGACCATGACCATGATGTTGTACACTGCAACAATTTATAGCAGATAATGCCATTGCTTTATTGCATGTTCTAATATGTTCATCATTTTGTGTTGACTTGTTGACCACAGTATGGCAATAAGTACATTGATAAACACTAAAGAGGAGTTATATAGTTATAAAACCAGGAAAAAGAAAGAATTCTGTTTTTTTTTGAGTTGGTGTTGGACTTAGGGTATAGAGTGGAACCATAAAGGAAAGGAAAGAAAAAGAAAGGATAATGTTATGTTCTTGTAAAGGAGGGATTTTTTTTTCTAAACATTACTCACAAAACAAAGTCCCGTGCTTGGTTTTGCTCCTTTTCATGGACTAGTAAATGTTTTTTTAAATTTCCCGATTGAGCGTAAGACCTAAAACATATTGAGCAGCTAAATTTCTTTATGCCACTATGAATAAATTCATGTTTTTTTAGATTTGCTCTGTAAATAAAAGAAAAATAGAAAAAAAAATAAAAATAAAAACATAAAAAAATATATATATAAAAAAAATTATTAAATTCTATTTTATTACAGATTTTTTTTTTTTGAATTTATAAAAAAATATTTTACCTTTGAGCAAATGATTTATCGCAGACTTTACACTTGAATGGTTTTTCACCTAAAATTGTTGATAAAATGGAAGAAATTAAGTAATATTAGAAATTTTAGTTTATCTAGTTAATAATATTATCTTACCAGTATGCAATAGTTGATGTTTAATCATATTGGCATGCTGAGAAAATGATTTTTGACAAATGGGACATTGGTATGGTTTTAAACCTAAAAATTAAGAAAAAAATTTATATTTAATAAAAAAATTCCGAAATATAATTAATACTTTCAAAAATATATTTTAAAAAAATGGACATCCAGACAACATTTTTTGTATATTCATTGAAATTCATCAAAACTTATAACTTACCATTATGAACAAAATGATGTCGCTGTAAATTTGCCAATTGTGTAAAGCCTTTTTTACATATTTCACAAATAAAAGGTCTTTCACCAGAATGTGATTTTATGTGTTTCCATAAACTACTATGACTTGTAAATTTTTTAGGACAAACACCACAGCCAAATGTTGATTCAATAACGTGTCTTTCTCGGTGGGCAAACATTTGTTCTTCTGTATCAAAACGTTTTCTACATTGTGTACATTTTATTTTTTTATAATTTTCAATGGAATGTGTTCCTCTATCATGATGTAATGATTGATGTACTTGATTTTTATCATCAGGTGGTATTCTACCATCGGTTTGTATTTCTGTTTGAGGTGCTACTTGTATTTCACTGTCATCAAACTAGAAATTTATTTTAGAAAATGAGAACAAAAAAGAATGCATTTTTAGTTTTATGAATTCAGGGATGTCAAATTATAAAATAAAGAATAAATTTAATAATTAATCTAATAAATAGTTACTTTGTTTTTAAGATAATTAACGTTATTCGGTCTAAGAAAATAAGCAGTTAGCATTCAAAATTGGTATATAAACAACTTGATATGGTGAAAAAGAGGAACTGAAGCCTGCTTTTATATAACACTTTATTGTACACAAATAACTTAATATTAGGTTAATATCTTAGAATTATTGAATGTAATACCAGAGGAAAAAACATCTTTTTTTTTCTTAAACACTTTTTTCTTATGCTCTTTAAACACTTTAAACAAAACTTTCAAATAAATGATGAAGAAGAAATCACAATATGAAGAAGAAAACTATTTTTCTCCCTATAACCAAATTTATATACTGTCTTGGTCTTGTTCTCTTCTCAATCTCAAATAAGCAAGCTGTCAAGAAGAGATAGCATTCTTCTTGCCTGATTAAACATATATTCCGCTTTCCTGTTTTTGATGCGAAATAAAAATTCGATGTTTTCTAAATTCTATCATTATTTGCGATATTATACTAATTACTATACTATACTAATTTATCAATAACTTCAAACAAACTATAATTGATCATTTATTGTGAAATCGGAATAATTCGAATTGTTTATTTAACAATAAATTAATTCTATGCTTCACGCCGTCATCATTAAACGAAATTCATGTTAAGTATATGAATATTGAATAAACTGTTTATAGGGGGCATATGTAAGAAATGTCACTTAATATTTTTTCCAATACTAAGAATTGAAAATGGCCGACATGAACTTTTAATATTTAAATAAACTTTTCTTTTTTAGATTTATCAATTAAAATCAGAAAAATAGCTCATAAAACTAGTAAACTATTCAAATAATTCATGTAGTTACGTAGTACTTAATTTTATATTATCATATTTTTAATCGACAAAAATTTAATTTCCTGTAATTATCTTTCTCTACGATCTAAAAGTGTAGAATAGTAGAGTCTACATAAAAGTAAACAGGGTAAAAACGTGAGTTTTTTTTGTTAGGTGTTTTTTATTTAAATTTGAAAAATGATTGAACAACAAAGACAAAGGGTTGAACAGGAAATTACCAAAATGGTAGATGAATGTGATAAAACTTTTCTGAGACAAATACAGGTAAATGCTAATTGAAATTAAATTTTGCCCAAATAAAATTTTTTGTATAGGTTATGTTGTCAAAAAAAAATTTTTTTTTCAATATTGGTAGGCCTTTCGGTGTAGACTTTCCAAATCTCAAATGTGCACCTAAATTTAAATTTATAATAATTTCATGTTATATACCTATATTATAATTTCAGATTCGATTTGAGATATTTATATATTATGTTACTTTTTCAAAACTTCTGTATTTTTTTCCAGGTCGACATGCATTTGTGTGCAGCTAAATGTTGTCAAAATAAAGATTCTAGTATTGAAACTGTTCAAAAGTGTGTGGAAAGATGTTCCATGCCTCTAAGCCGTTCACAAAGATATGTACATCAAGAATTAGAAGGGTTTCAAGGAAGACTTCAAAGATGCGTAATGGTAATATATTATCATTTACCTACTTACCTAAAATATTTTAATACTATTAAAAAAATTCTTTGTAGGATTGTAATGATGATATTAAAGATAAAATGCCGCAAAATCCAACAGAATCTGATATTGCAAAATATACAGGGCAGTTTGAAAGATGTGCTGTTAAATGTGTTGATAAACATATTGACTTAATTCCAAATATGCTTAAAACTATAAAAGCCGTTCTTAGTAAAGGGCCATCCGCAATGCCAGACATTTAAATTTAATTAATTTATTAAATAATTTAACAAAACAGTCTAAAGCATTGTTAACCGAAATGTAGAATGAAATTATTTAAGTAATTTACTTTGTAAATAATGTTAAATATTTAAGAATAAAATAGAATGAAGATTTATAAACGAAACTTTGTAATACTAGTAAAAACAGAAAAACCAATTATAATCAAAAATATGTATATTTGATTACGAGAAAATGTACATGAAACATTAAATATAAGAAAAAAAATTTACTTTTAATTTGCCAAAGGAGTTAAGGAATGTTTTTGAATTTAACGATTAGATTTTTTTACTTCCAATCAACAAATTTTGCTACAATTTCCCTTCATCCCTTTTAATTATTATAATTATATCTGTTTCATCAGTTTTAATACATTCTTTTTTTTAATAATTTGGGTATTGAATGTAATTTGATTTAATTGAAAAATTGTTGTGCATCACGACAAAATTTTTGTTACTAATATAAAAAACAAAAGTTTTAAATCTAAGAAAATCCAATTCAAATATCTTGAAATTTCTAATCTATATAAGTATAAAATTGCTTAAAGATAATTATAAAAATATATATATAATATGGCTGCATCAATGTGTGAGGTTAATAAACTCCCATACTGTAAAGAACTTTATTCCTTATTCCTAATAATAAAGAAAAAAATTATAATATTTTAATATTTATATATAATTCTTAAAATATTTTGTTAATTTACTTTATTCAAACGCTCTCCATATTCACTCCAAAAAGTCACTTGGCATTTTGTACTTCTTCCTGTTTTCTTATTAAACATTGAACAAGCATTGAAAGGAGGGCAATACAAATGTAAACTTATAGCACAATCTGTGTGGCTTGGATTTTCTACTCTGTGAAGTCCTAAGTTGTCTATATAAAAAATTAATAATTAACAATACTTAGCAATTATTAATAATTGTTAATGATCATAAACAAAAGAAAACTAAATAAAATTGTTACCGTTTATATAGCAAACACCATTTGTTTCTAATTTATATCTGGAAATTTCCTTTAACTCCTCTGCCTCAAATTCATTTTCACTGTCGTTATCATTTCCATCTGCACAAATCAAGTTTTGCTGTAATTTTGGGTCTTTACTTACAGGCCAATTATATCTGAATTAAAAGTTTATTTTAATTTAAAAAATACCGACATCTTTTTTTCTATTTACCTAACTTCTGATAATTCACCCTGTAACATCTTCATAAAGCAATGAGAATTACTATGATCATGTATAGAAGAATTATGATTTTCGCCCCAGCACAGTAAAATTAAATTGAATTTTCCATTACCTCTATCAACCAAATTTCTAGTGTATCTATAAATATATTTATATCATTACAAATAAGTACTTCAATGAAAATAAATATATTGTTATAAATGTTTTATTTATTTAATTATTGATTTTCAATCAAATTAAATATTTGTTTTAACAATATAATGTCAAAATGCCCTATATTTTTTACTTAAGTGCTTACTTGTTTTTTTTAAATATTGAAACTTTTCCTCGTAGAAACAAGAAAATCTTCATTTATTTATCGGAAGTGATATAAGCTTATATAGATATAATTAAGAGTGAAAATAAAATTTCTCTTTTAGATTGTATAAAAAATCTTAATTAAAAAAAAAAATTCTGTAAAAATATATTTATATATAAGCAACAATTTGAATCGATTTACGGTGTTTTTAAAATATTTAATTACAAAATAGAATCAATCAAATATAATTAGTAAATAATAAATATACAATCACAAATCAGCCCCCAATTATATGCTATTAATAAAAAAATATATCAATTAGCAACAATACCAATTTATTTTTAAATTACTTGTTTTGTTAATATAAAATATAATTTTGTAAAAATGTTAAAAAAACGCGATAATCTTTGGTCAACTTAACGAAAAAAAAAAAGAAAAGACGTCTTTTGTGATAAGAAATAAAAAAAAAAAAACAGACATATAAAACATATTTAAATAAAAAACAACATTTAATCAATTTTTAGTGTTCCCAAATGAAATATTTTAATATGTATATTAAAAATCATATAAGAGAAAATAAAGGATATTCCGAAAATATTTATATTCTTACCTGTAACGATCAAATTTGGCAAATTTTCTCCAATCAATTGGATTTGATTTATAACTCAATAATAAATGATTAACATATTCAATATTAACATGATCAGAATCAAATACGCGATGTAATTCTTGTATTAGTTCTTGTAATGTTTCAACCGTTTTAGCATTTTTTAGTGGTTTTTCTATTCCAACGAAAGTTTTTGTCTGTTCCCGAAGTAATTTTTCGTGTAAATCCTTATTGTCCTCAGCAACGACTGACATTTCTAAATAATATACCTAATTTAACAGAAATAAAAAAATGTAAAAAGAATTTAATATTTCACTCTTTAAATTACCCTTTTGCCTTTAACCAATTTAATGTTAGATTTTAATAAAAACAATATTCTGACAAGAAGCTGTTAAATAATAAATAGAATTTTTATTTAGAGGCTCAAAAACTATAAGTGCACCTATTTTATTTATTTAGTTCAAAACATAAATTTTTTATTTATATTGAAAGTTTTTCAAAGAAATAAAATAATTATATAAATATCTTATTATTAATAATAAAGTTTGAAAACACAACTAAACTGAATTAGTTCTTAAACGCAACTAAAATATAATTATTATAAACCTTGATTTTGCAAAATCAAAAAGAAAAAACAGCAACATTCGTTTTTAAATTATCAATGTTGTTTTTCTTTCTTATTTATTTATTATTATTTTTTTTTTAATTTAATTGATAATATCTCCTCTATTATCAAAATATTATTTAAATATGATATGTATGAAATAAGACGAAAATAATGTATAATATGAATGTCTCAAGTTAAACAGAGTTTAGTGAAGTAGGTATATACACCATAATAATAAAATGTACAATCATTCTACTTCTACAGTAAAATTTTAGAATTGTTAAAAAACGTTAATTTTTTGAAAATTAACTATTTAATTTGTTAATATTTATAAAATCAGTCAACTAACTATAATATAATAGTTAATAAGAAAATTCAAGTTCACGAGCACGACAAGTTATTAACAAGAAAAAATGGCAAGTATGAAAAAAAAATTATTAAAAAAAAAAAATGATAAAGAGAATCTTTTGACGTCTTATTTTTTTTATATAAAGATTAATGTCTGGAAGCGTTTATACGTTTTGTTTTTCTATATAAATAAATAATATTATTCTATAATGTTTGATACTATGAAAACAAATATTTTTAAATAATTTTTTTTTGAATTAAAACAAAAACGACATTTTTGTTAAATAAACAAGAATTCAGTTAAAAAGTATCCTCCATTTTTGATTTAATAACTTTTTTATAATATATATTTATAAAAAGAGGCTCGACTTCATTGAACAACAAGAAATTTTAATTAGAAAAATTGATTGATATTAAAATTTGTAAATAAAAACAAGTGAATAAATTAACACGATAGAATTTATGTACGTAGATAGTCTCTTATTACTGTTCCGATTGTTAGTACATGAGTAGGTTAAATTTTAATAAAATAAAATTAGAGAAAATATGTTATGAATACTATCTATGTACAAAAAATTGTTTAATTTTTGTTAATTGACGTAATCAAAATTAAAACAAAAATGAAATGATAATATTTTGTCAATTTGAAAAATTAAACGAAACAGAAAAGCACACAAATTTGTTATGAATTAAAAATATAAAAAATATATATAGAGAGATGATGAATGAATCTGAACATGTGGACCTTATGATTTTAGAAAAGAATTTATTTTATTGTTTATAATATTATATTAAACATTAAAATTGAAATTTGCATTTTCTTCAAGTCGAGAATTTTTATTTGGTACGAAATTTAAATTTTTCAATAAAAATTTAATTATTGTACTCACCATTATTATTATTTGTTTTGTATAAACAAAAAATTGCATTCAGAGTAAGAATACACAAATAAATTTATTCACACACCAATGTAACTTCGTTTAATCCAAACAATAATTTCTAAACAAGTTTTTCTCTTTTTTCTTAAATCAGAAGAACATAGCCAATTTTTTAAACCAAAAATGAACAATTTAAAGAACAAATCGATTTGATTTTCTTTATTTTTTTTTTACTTGGTGATTACTTACTGATGAATACAGTAGTGATAGACTATTGACTAACAAACTGGTAAATATTTTTACCTGCATTTTGTATAATAAGAATTTTGAATGTTTTTATGTATTGAGAGGTAGGTATAATAATGCGTTTACCTACCTTTCCTCTTTTAAATACATACATAAATAAGATGTTGTTAATTTGTATACCCATACGAGTTTACACATTTGTATATAAATACTTTTTAATACATTTACATGCATATTTGACCTAACAAAACCAGCTTTTTTTTAGGCAGATGATAACGATATAAGCAAATATAAACAATTATTATGTAGAATAATTTTGGCGATTTGATAATAAAATTACTAGTTAGAGTGATAGATAAATGCCACAGATAATAAATAGTGCGGATATACATAATTATTGTTCCCATTTATTAATACAGACACTCTTGTATTAATAAATAAAACAAATAGATTTTTACCTAATTTCTTAGTAAGAATTATGGTAATGTACTTTCGAAAAATGAATCTTCTTAATTCGAAAAATATAATAAAGAATAACATATACATTATTTTTTTATTAAATACTCGTATAATTTTTGGAGTACAATTGTGTTCTATAAATTCATAAAAGGAATTATTAACACAATTAACAAAAAAAACAATTGAAATACTTAAATATCTATACAGTATTCATTCAAATATGTTAATTATAATAAGAAATTGATATTGATAATAATAATTAATTAATTCTAAGAATAAATGTGAATGATTGAATATACACTGACTATTTATCTAGTACTTCGTTTTGTTGTTCGGAAATCCTTTTCAATATCAAATTGCCGCAAATCTGTTCTTTCCAAAAAATCCTGCCTTTCCAAATACCTATAATAAATTAAAAAAATTAATTGTTGTTTTTCCACCATATTTTTCACATAAATTAATTGACCCATCTTTTCCCTTATTGTGAGTTTGAAGTTCCTCATCTATTCCTTCATTTTTTTTAAAACTATCCCAATCCAATTTTGTTTTCTCAAGTGTACTTATTTTATTACGCTTGTCAATTTTACCCAATAAAGCTCCAATACCAAGATTAGGACGAGCTGAACCAATTGTATTTGATTTCCCTTTTAATGATGTCGTTGCATTTGAGTTATTTGAATTATCCTGTAATCGTGCTGCTACTGAATCTGCCGGTACATCTTTAGTGACCTTAACTTTTTCACCGGCAAATTCAAATATTTCTGTTATCGTGACCTTTTTCGTTTCTTTAGGTTCTAATTTTGAAGTTGTACTTTTTTTTGGTTCATTGCCATGACAGTTAACATTTTTTATTACAGATGTAACTTTAGATTCAGTATGAGAATTTCCTAAGAAATCTGCCCAAAGAGCGTCGGCTTTTTTTTTTTCTTCTTCTTCTGTTAAATTAGTTGCAACTTCTGGAATGTCGTCTTCTGCGTCCGATTCTTCAATCTTTCTGTTTTTTCTCTTTCCTTTAATTGGTAGTTTTTTTCTTTTCCTAATGTTTTCTATTGTGTTTTTTTCATCATCCTCGTTTTCAATATCATCTATTTCACTTGGAAGATTTTCTTCGGTTTCTGGACAATAATCATCATCACTGTCGTCGCTATTTGATGAGTAATTTTCTTCGTTCATACTTATATTTAATGAAATATAAATTATTGAATGGAATAAATTTTAATCCCTTTTTTGTCACTTCAAACTTTAATTATGATTTAACTTATATCTTTGGCTTTAATTTTCACGCTTTTCAACTTGTCAATAAAATTTCGAGATTTTTTTTTCTGTTTCGATACTTACGAACATTTAGGCACCTTTTGTTTTCCACTTTTTTTTTCATCATCACCTAACTTCTCGTCAGTCTGTTCCATCGACACATGACCGCACCTCAAAAAAAATGTCTCCAAACAGCGAAATATTTGTTTAAATTAGGACAAAAATAATTTAATTAAAACAAAAAAAAAATTAATATTTATGTAAAAAATTTTTTTATAATGATAGCATTTTTTAATCTATGCAAAAACAAGATGCATAAAAAACTTCAAATTTGAAATATAATTGGAGAATGAAATTGGAGAGCTGTCAAATTAAGAGTTTGCCAACCGTTAAAAACATAAAAAAAAATAAAAAACTACTTTACTTTGTTGAAGCAAAATAAAATATTTTGAAGAAAAAGTTAAATCAATAATTGGACGTAATTTGATTACAAATATAGTCTAATAATATAGATGTGTATAATTAATTTGTGTATCAATGATAATTTGACGTATTTTTGTGGATTGATTAACAAAGGTGGAGCTTTTTCTTACATTTAAAAAAAAAGAAAAAAAACAAGACTATTAATTATTTCGTTCAATGGCATAATATTTAGCCTCCGAACTTGATCCTATTTTACATTTTAAATAATTTGGTGTTTTTTTCCTGTTTAATATAGTAATTTAAACTAATAAAATCAAAATGAAATGATTAAGTATTAAAAAATTTAATTTTTTTTTAAATCAATCGATCAAAATAAACAAAACGCTAATTTGCAATTATAATTTATTTCAGATTCACAATGTGCAATATAACAATATTTCAGCAGCGTTCGCTATTATCGGCGGCGCTTTGTCGAGCTGAGATCTCAGTTAAGATTTAGCCTCTTGATTGTTGTTCATAAGTAAATAAAATACGTAAAGTGAGAGAAATTTGATTAATAAGCAACAGAAAATTAAAAAACCTATAGTCGCAAATTTCCTTTTGCCAAGAATAAAAAATAAATTTAGTTATGCTTTCCGAATATCAAAATAATCAGGATGGCTACTTATATTCATTTCGTGAAATGTGGTATTTTATATTTTTATGGGCTCTCGTATCATCAATATGTGTACATACTTGTGCTGCGTTAATTGCGTTTGTAACATTAAGAAAACATAAATTTGGTAGATTTTTTTCAATACTTATATTAATAATGGGTTTTGTATCACCTGCCACAAGTGGTGTTCTTAGTAGTGCAGCAATAGCCTTTGTTCATAGAGCATCTAGTCTACAAATGTCACCAATATCTGCAATGATATGGGGTGTTGGGCAAACACTATTATCAGCATGTATTGGTTTTACTAGAATATTAGCAACACTTTAAATTAATATAAGTTTAAATCATTGTTTTTTATTTTGCTCTTGATACAAGAAGTGAGTTTATATAAATAATAAGTGAAAAATAAGAATATCGATTAATTAATTTTTCAGTAAAAATTTTAATTAAAATTCTGTAAACAAATTTTGAAATAGTACAAAAAACATATCGTGAAAGAACCAGTGTAAAGAAAGATTATTGAGAGAATGAACTAAAATTTGTTTACTTCAGAATATGTATACAAATAATTAAATTTTAAGAAATGGACAATTCCAATTTCAAAAAACAAATTTATTTAAAGTCTTTGTTTACTAAATTTAATTATTTTCTGCTTGATTTGACGTTTTTAAATTCGTATTAAATCAAATTCATATATTAAATCAAAAAAATTGAATGTAAGGGACTAAAATAATATTTAAGAACTCAACTCTATTTTTCAACTTTTTTTTAACAATATTAAATTCAATTAAAAAAATTTGAAATATTCATAAATATTATTTATCTTTGAAATCTTTAAATATCACAAAAATATATAATAAACAATACCTAAAATACCACAATTAATATAAACATAAAAAATATATCAAAATTGCTTCAATATTAATAATAATAATAATAATTTATATAGTTTTTATATTCAAACAGAAACAAAACTTTAATACAACTTTTAAATATAAAAATGAAATAGTTAAATATGAAAGCCTAAATTTTTAAAGCAAAGAACAAACAAATTATTTTTATCAAATAACAAAAAAAATATATATTGAAGTTTTTTTGTAATTTTGATATAATTTTTCACTTACAAGAGAACATTGTTATTCCTGTTATTTCTTAGTTAGTTTCTTTAATAGAAGCGAAAATTAAATAAAATAAAATAATAATTTGCTAAGCGTAACATAAAAGTAATAACAAACGGAAAA
Source organism: Pedicia rivosa (assembly GCA_963082725.1). NCBI lineage: Eukaryota > Metazoa > Arthropoda > Insecta > Diptera > Pediciidae > Pedicia > Pedicia rivosa. Next base: position 796,335 of record OY720155.1, read on the forward strand.
GAATGTGTTAATATCTAAAAGCTAGTGGCTAAACTAAGAAAAACAATTTGAATGAGTTTAAAAATTGGTTTTAAAAACCAATAAAAGTAATTCATTTTTTTTTTCATAAAACTGACATGCTTGACTTGATAAGAAAATCATTAATAAAAAATAGTTAGCAAAAATTGTTTTCTTTCGAAATAAAATTGTATATTCTGGATAAAAAGACTGACCGATTTTTTTTTCTTTTTAAAACAGAATTTTAAATAGATTTTATTTTTTCTAATTTCAAATTCCAAATAAATATGATGTAGGTACATATTTAAATACTAGTAAAATATTAATTTAAAAAAACATTCAGAATCTAATACTATTTCCTTAGGTAATTAAAATATATATTTATATCTGGATTTCTCGCATTCAAACAAATAAGTAAAAGGAAGGCGGTAAATTGAAATGATCAATAAAAAATTAATGTTTTTATTATTTCTAAAATGAATTTTGAGTTTATTTGAAGAAAAATTTGCTTTTGCAGCAATAAAATATAGGAAATCAATATAAATTGTAAATAAAAAAAAAAACAAAAGACAAAAAACTCTTGTAAATAAACAAAAAAAAAAACTTATGACAAAATTTTAAATTCTAAAATTAAAAAAAAAAACATTTTTATTTGGCATAATTTTTCATTTAATTTATATATATGGACATACATATATTTTGTTTTCAAAATAATGTCCTAATAAAAACAACAATTTAAAATGCGCTTGTAAAAAGCGTCGTGCAATAAAATAAATTAATTAATTAAAAATTTTTTTTGTTATTTTGTAGGAGATGTATGTCAAATTAACTATATTAATTATTATTGATTGTAAATAATTAGAATATTTTGTATTGAAGTACAATGTAGATTAATAATAAAAAATGTAAATATTGTAATGAAAAAAAAATAATTAAAAATAAAAAAATCAAACGGGTTTTTTTTCTTTTTAAAATTTAAAATAGTATATAGAAACAACTAAAATTTAAAAAAATTATCGTATTTATATTAATATATATAATTAATGCAAGAATACTATGAATTGAAAAAAAAGCATTATGTTTTAGCTATAGTAAATTAGAATTTGACCTAATTAAAAAAAAAATTAAAAACTCTACAAAAAAATATAATTTAAAAACGCAACAAAACAAAATATGGTATAAAAAATTACCATTCTCGATTTCAAATCGTTGTACGTCAAATTTGATTCATTGTACTGTCAAATACATAAAAGCACATGTTAATGTTTAGTATTTTACTTTTATACTTTTAAATTGAAGCGGAACCACTTTGTTTTAAAAATTTATTAAAAAATATAAAAACAATAATGTATTTGATGTACTATTTAAACGATAAAGGTGAAAGAGTTTACACTTTAAAGGTGAGTAATTATTTACTATTATTATTTTTATTGAAATAACAATAATAAAAAAAATTTCTGACATGTATGTCAAAAAATTTTTTTTTTTTATGAATTGCGATTTGCTCAAAAATAGAGAATATTGAAATGTAGAGAATTTTATAATTTGAACAAAAAAGATTAATTTTTGATGATCAAATAAATATTTTTTATAGCAATTAACAATCATCTTGTTACAGAAAACCAATGAAGAAGTTGGAATTCCCACAATTTCAGCACACCCAGCTCGATTTTCTCCAGAAGATAAATATTCTAAGCAAAGAATCATTATTAAAAAACGTTTTAATTTACTCCTGACACAACAGCCAGAGCCAGTTTATTAAAAATATCTATTACATTATACTTTTTTTTAAATTAAATAATATGAATTAAGCTAAAAGTTTCGTTTTAATCCCACAGTATAATCAAAAAGTTTAGTATTTAGGAATTCACCTCTCATATCCAGTACATAATATAGTTTCTTATTTTTTATTTTAAGTGGTAGTTGGACTTTACACGCGCTTCGCGATTCTTGTGAGGATACACATTTCAATGGTACGTCCATTATACGGTTTTTCCCAAATGGTGTAAAAGTTACTAAAGAAATTTGAGCTCCACCTTTTTTTAAAATTAGAAATCTTACAGATCTTAATGTAAACAACCAACTTGCGGCCAAAATTCCATAGCCTAAGGATTTCAATTTTAATAATTATTAGACTATTAAGAAAAAATTTGGCGTTATTTAGCAGGATTTTTAATATTTTTCCTTTAATTAAATATAAAAACTCACCAATCATAAAGCAAAATATTGTTATTGAATTCCGGTATTTATTTTCTCCTAAATTTATTTTTCGCCAAAAAGGCAAAGATTTTTGTTCTGCTTCATTGCTATTAATTTTTGCATCTTTTAAAGTTGTAAAAGCAAAATGTGACAAATAATTCCAAAATAAAAATTGAGAAATTGCAAATATATTCAAAAGTTTGTAAAACCTTGGATTGTCGTATTTGAATAACAATACATCTTTTAGAACTTTTGTATTTACATCGAAAGCTTTTCCTGTGAATTGAGCCCTATAATTGTTTATTATTCCACTATTTACTTTTTTTATACACAAATGCCGCTTATCAATCAAGACTCTTTTTAAATTTTGTACAGAATTGTAGGTCTGTTTTATACTAAAAGTACCAATAATCCTAAACATTTTATTCGATTAATTTAATATGAAAATTGAAAAAGAAATCATAAACACGATTGTTTTTATAACCTAACCTCACCCGACAATTGACATTCACAACCACATATATCGATTGATTAACTTTTTACACGCGGAATACTTCGTAGGTTATTTTTATAAATAAAATTAATAAAGCAAAATTAAATTATCAAGTTTTAATTGTTGTTCATAATTCATTCGTAATTATTTATGAATGGAACTATTTCATACTGCATATATTTTGTACCTAAATTACTTTCATAAAATTTCATTTGTTATTATTTTCCTATTTATAAAGAACGAACGACGTAATGTTTGTTTACATACTTAAAAAATGGTTTCAGACACTTAATTATAAAAATAATAAATAATAAGAATAACAAAGATATTATTAAAAAAAAATATATTTCTCTACAAATTTCAAATATAGATAAAATATAGTAATTTAAATGTAATTTAAAATAATTTATAAAAGAAATTAAAAAAAAAATTAGTATACGAGCGCCATCTTAAATACAAAGTCACAAGTTAAAAGTTGCAAGTGTTTTTAGGATCCGACAAACGTAAGTAAAAATGATCTCTTTATTAAAATTTATGAAATTTTTGATTTATTTAAATATATATTATTCTCTCTAAAAACGAAATGACTAGTTAGAAAATATATGCGAACAATATCTAATATATTTCAATTATAAATTTCCAAATTCCATATTTTTTTGGGCTGTCAAATATGCATGTACGCACGTGTTAGGTTGGTTGTTTTTTGTATATGGATATTACAGTAAAGTTACATTTATTCAATAATTTCTATTTAATATGACAAATAAATAGTTTTTATTTGTGCTATTGAACTCATTATAAATTGGGTAGTTACAAAATTGCAATATCTATGACCTTTCTATAATTCGGTTTTCAATTCTTTTACTGCAATAAAAGTTACCATTCCTCTGAAGTGGACATTATTTTTGTAAATAAACATAATACAATGTAAAACATACAGTATGTTTTTTAATCCTTTTTTATTTGAAAAACTACAGTTCAATAAAGAAAAATTAATTTGAAATTCAAAGGTCATAAAGTGCATTGAACTCTCTCATAAATGTATAATAATTATATGTTTATATCGCAAATACAAATTTTTTTTAAATCGCATCAATCATAAATAAATATATATAAAATGCTACAGAACAAACTGTTGAATTATACAACCCCCTTCGCCAAATCCCCCCCCCCCCCCCCCCCCCCCCCCCCCCCGTCCACCCAACCCATTTTTAAGAAAAATTATAAATTAAATAAACAGTAGCTATAAAAAATTTATCTTTCGTCCTATTGCTAACGCACAAACAAGGTTTTAATTATATAATTTTTTTTGCTCTTTCAACAATAATACGATTTATTTTATTTAAGTTTATTTACAAATTTTGTAGTAAAATATATTCGTATTAATAACAAAACAATTTCCTTTTCATAAACGCATATTCAATGTTATAGCTTTTTTTTATATATGCATATAGTTAGGTATAGAACACGTCATTAATGAACGGGTTAAAACGTCATTTTAACTCGGTAACACCACTTAATTATTTTAAGTGTGGTTATTATTTCTAAAACTTTTGTTAATTTTTAAATATGGACTAGCATAAATAATAACATACAGTTAAGTTTATTTTTAATGCATTATTCAAATTCAGTAATAAATTTCAATAATTTAATGAATCTGATAAAAAGTATTATTTCTTTTTAATAAAAACTAAGTAATAAGAAATGTTCCGAACCCGTATAACAACTTTTTCTTATTAAAACGATTTCTAATAACACAATAGTAGGTTTTCTTACGTTTAAAATTTCACAAAATTTGGTTTAATTTAGAAACTGGCTTAATGTATGCATGCATATATAATTAATTTACCGCAAGTATAACGTCTCCTTTAAAAAAAATACATATAAGAAAAATTAGTAATAGGTATATAACAATCATGAAGTTATATAATTTTATATTTTTTTCTTATTTTTACTAACTATATTTCAAGTTTGGCTTCTGTTTATTATTTTAGTTTTATTTGATTAAAGATATAATGTATCTATATATAACAGTAATGTAATAATAAATATTTCAAAATGGATGATTGCGGTCCTGCAAAAAATTAAATTAAAAATTTGACGGCATAGTAACTTAAGGGAATTCATGCATGACCTCGCAAAATGAATGAAACGCAATCAATACAGTGATGTAACTGTGTGGGTCATTTTTGGACTAGGCCTTTATTTAACTGAAATATATAATAACTATAATATTAAAAGTAAGGAAGCTATTAAGTAAGAAAATTTTTTCGCAAAATGTTCTAAAATTTATGTTCTTGCTTTTTGTTTTTTTTGTAAGATAATGAGATACTAGGTTGGTTGGATTTAAAAAAAGATAAATGCATAGTTAAAGAGTAGCATATTTGAATTTCCTTTTTTTTGGGTAACTTAATAAACCAAAATTAATCGAAACATAACTCAAATTTCCTTATTATTCATTATTTATGAAATCAATTCAGAAAATCCATTTATCCCCAAATGTCAAATTTTTTAAAACGCACGTGCAATGTTACATAAGATATATTACTAGTTTTTGTTGTTTTGTTCATAAAAGATTTGTTTGTATTTTTACCTACTACTTAATTAAAAATATTTACATTAATTGAAGCTTAACAAATTTTTTTGTTAAAATTACTATAGAATAGAAATACATAGGTAATCATGCAATGCCTTTTTATGTATGGAATCTAACTAAAAAAATTAATATTATTTTGCTGGAAAAATTATAAAAAGAAGTAACTTTTTAATCTCTATTTTATTATTTTGACTTATTGTTTGCAAAGAAATTCAATTTAATAGGGTTTTTGGAAAACATTGTATTATCATGTTATTGGAAAATTAGTATGTTTATACAGTTTTTGTAATTGATGCCGCAAATATCCCAAATGTAATATTATATGCATGCTTTTATTGCTCTTTTATTAATATTGAGGTTTTTATTTGAATAGCTTGTATTTTCATGTGTTGATAAATTGGAATTTTATGCTAAAAATTCGTAATAACGAGGTTTCTAAAAATTAGTATAAAGATATGATTAAATTTTAATAAAAATCTCAGAATTTTTTTTTGATTTTTTAGTTCAGTAAACAAACAATAGTGGCGCAAAATGCTATACATTTTTTGCTTTAGCTTCATTTAGCTGTGTTTATTTCTTTTTTGGTTTCATTCATTTTATTTTTGTGAATGTGAGTGTACGAATTAGGAAGAGATATAGGCTGTTGTGAGTATTTTCTAATGTTAATTTTTTTGTTTGAGTAACTTAAAATTTAAAAAAAACAGAAAACAAATCAACTAATCTAAATTTTCTTTAATATTGGATAATCAAGTTAGAAAATATTATATTTTCGTAAATATTGTATTTTTCATAAATACCAAATGTCAAATTTTGTTAACGCATGTATAATGTTATTAAAAAAATTTCAATTATTGAGTTTTTTTAGTAAATAGCATTTTTTCATATAATTAGGGATATTGGGTTGGGATTATTAATATTAATACTATGAGCAAGTTTAATCTTTTTGTTAAAATAATTGCATAAATTTTTGTGCGATACGCACGTTTAATGTTGCTTAAAATAGATACATACAAGACTTAATTTTATTTTGTTTTCATAAATTAAAATTAGTAATTTTTGATGTATACTATAAATTTATTATGGTATCTATAATCTATAACTATCTAATCCTAGAATTTGTCCTTGAATTCTATTTCTCATGAAAAAAGTTTAAATTTTGGAATAAATGGTATTATTTTATTGGTACTTATTATTTCGAAGTAGTACCTAGGTTTCTAGCGTGTATTTTTATAATTTTAAAACGGTAAATTTATAGGAAATTTAAATTTTTTAATTTTGTCCACCATTTTGATTTTACTAATTTTTTTGTCGGAATGTACATTTACATCTACATCATGTAGAAGATAAACGAGAAAGTACGTACAAAACGATCAATCCGGTTCATTGATTATGAATGAATTATGAATGAATAAACAAATAAATAAACATTGAATTATTCCTAACTCTAATTTAATTTATTTTTTGCAAAATTAATAAAAAATTCAAAGTACGCCATTATAATGTTAAGCCATGTTGTATATATTACGTAGGAGATACATTTTACTTTGTTATTGATAATATCAAATCATAGATTAAATATTGCATATATCTACTATGTTATTTTCCTTGAAATAACATTAAACTCAAAGTAAAATATAATTTTTGTTTTTCAAAAGAATCATATTCTAATTAATAAATCTTTCAGTTATATATATTTATATGGACTTGAAACAAAATTTCGGCTCCGAGGACCAAATAAAATAATTCTTCACAAATATGACATAATAATTATATTGACATGATAAACGCACGTATAAGATTCTTCGAGTTGAAAAATATTTTTGTTTATTTCGTTATTCATTGTTTTTACTTTAAAATATAATGAAAATTTTGTAATTTTATAGAGAATAGAACTTAATGAAGGATCATGATGGAAGTTAAGCAAACCACTGTAGAATATACCGATCTGAGAGTAAATACAAATGGACATCATCATACGCCAATTGAATCCAATGAGGATCTGGATGAAATGGAGAAATTACTTTATTCAGATAGCGAAGGGGATGATGAACCACCTACGAAAATAACTAAAAAAAAAAATGATTGTATGGAACAGGAAAATCGAAAAAGTAATTAAATATACATTTTTATAGGAAAAAATAAAAAATTGGTATTATTAACAAATTAAACAGGTGAAATACAAAATATGACTGAGGATGAACTTTTAAATGAAGAAAGTAGCGATCTGTTGACAACCCACATATTAAAAACTCAAAGAGATCAAAAATTGGTTGATGATAAACACCCTAATTTGCTTGGTATGATTTTTTTTTATAATTTTTTTAAATAATAAACACATTATTTTATTGTATAGAAACATCAAAGACTGATTTGAATGGTTCAACAAATAATTTTAAATCAGAAACTGCACAGAAAAATGCTGAAACTATACCATCTTTAGATGCACCAAACACTTTAGCCCAATTAAATGTTGATATTAGTATTAACTGTGTTACTAAATGTATTGTAGAAAAAAGGAAAAATGATGATATGACAACACAAGCAGATCTGTTAAAATTAGATGGTGATCTTATTGAAGATATTAACATGGTTGAAGAAAACTTAAAAAATGATTTTGATTTAAAGATAAGTGATGTCAATGTAGAAATAACGAACAACAGCACAGAATTAAATGTAGTTAACATAGACGAAGAATTAAATAATAGAACAGTAAACTCAATAACTGTTTTCAAAGAATTTTCCGATGATATATTAGACGATATTAGTGATAATGAATTAGAAAATACTTCGTGTAATGATGATAATGCCAAAATCGGCAAAAATAACACTGAATCTGAAAAAGATTTGTTACATTTTTTTCATGATTTCGGCGATGGTGAATTAGATATTACATCAAGTGAAGATACTGATATAATAAATATTAGCAGTAATTCAGAGAATGTGCTTGAATATTCCAGTATTTGTAAACCGAAACTCAGTGAAATTATAGCTTCAGAATCTAAAGAATCTGATGCTCAATTAGAACTTAATTCAAAAATAAGTGTAATTTCTAATCTAGAATTTGATGGGAAATTGAATTCAAAAAATACACAAGCATCTGTATCATGTAAAATGTCTGAAGAGTCTCATGCTCAATTAGATATTAATTTAAAATGTTGTGCTTCAAAATCATGTGAACCATGTAAAATTTCTTCTCCAGAGTCGAAAAAATGCGAAGATCAATTAAATATTGGTTCAAAGCTTTGTGCTGCAAGAACAGATAAACAATGTCAAAATTCTGATTTGGAATCAAGAGGGTCCGATGATCAATTAGATAATGATTCAAAAGTCTGTGCAAAATCATGTAAAAATTTAGATGTAGACATAGATGAGAAATTTACTTCAAACAATGCTGATGAAATTTCAACTTTAGTTAAAAAAGAATTAATCGCAGACACTCTTGTTCAAGAACCAAATATTGATGTTTCTGAACTGAAGATTGGTCCAATTTTAACTAATGAGAAAAAGAATTCAGTTTCTCTGGAAATTAGTTCAATTGAAATAGATGAAAAGGAAGAAGCAAGACATATGGTTATTTTAGATATTGCACTGAAGAACTTAGAAAACGTAAATAAAAAACGTGGTACGGAAAATTTGGGAGAAGAGAAATGTCTAACCGAAGAAGAAAACAGTATTGGTAAGGGAAATGAAAATATAGCAGAAAATAAAAATGCAACAGAAGTAGAAGAAAACGGTACGCAACCTAATTTAAAAGAAAATGGTAAAATTACAGAAATGGAAGATTTTAAAGACAAACAAGATGTTAGAGAAAAAATCGATATTGAAAAGGAAAATAAAGTTAAGAAACAGGGTAAAGAGTTAGAAGATGTAGTTGAAATGTCTTTATCTCAATTGAATGAAATAGGTTTGAACTCAAAAATAAATAGAAAACGAACCTCAAGTCCCTTATTTACTGTTATTGAATTAGATCAATCAAAAAAAATTAAATTGTCTGATGATTTTAAATCAGTAAATTCTGGAGATCAATCAGAAAGAACCCTACCAATAGGTAATTCTGAAGATATAGTAGATGAAAAAATGTTGGAAGAGTCAAAACAGCAAATTTGTGACATTCCAGATTTATTAATAGAGAAGGTTACACCTAATGAATCTGAAAGTGAGGATAATGATCTTTTAAGTGAAAATGAAAAAATAGGAAGTATTGATGATATGCACGAAGAATTAATTACACAAGCTATTGACATTGTTGAATCAACAGAAGTAATAAACGCCGAAAAAAATGAACAAACGGAGAAAGGTCTGACTACGGAGTTAGAAGAGTATGATTTGCTGGAACCAATGCCAAAATCAGTTACAAAGTCCTCCAGTACTTTAAAGTTTTTGAAAAAATTTAAGAATTCATTTGAGAAAATGTCTAGAAATGACTTAGAAGAATTAGTTTTACAAAAAGTTGTAGAAACAATAGTCCATAAATCAGATTATAGTGAATTACGAGCAAAAACAATCCGGCAAGGGGATCTGATTCAAGCATTAAGCGTTAAAGTTGCAGAAGTAACAAAGTTGTATCGTGATTTAGAAATGGTACACAGTAGGGTTATTCGTGATCTATCTATTAGAAATGATGGTGTTTGTGTACCTGTAAAAATAACAAGAGCCGTTGGTCTTCAAGTGACTCAAACATCAAGTGGTCGAAAAACAGATCCAAAACTAGAAAAATTACCTTCAACATCTCATACACAATTACCGTCCCCAGCAATTGTTAAAAATAAAACTCGTACGTTACAAAAATTCACTCCCTTACGACCAGCATTATCTGAATCACAACAACAGCAAGTTCAACAAGAAACACAACTAAAACAACAAGAATTAATGGTACAGCAAAAGCAATTACATAATCAACAACAATTACAAAAGCAAATGCACCATCTTCAACAAATCGCTAATGAGAAAAAAAAAACAGTTGTTGTCTCACAACCAAATATGCTCTCTGCGATGTAAGTATTGTTAAAATTGACTAGGATTTAATAATCTTCTTATTTTTTTTAGAGATATATTTAGTTTCCCACTTTAAACCTATCTAAAGGGCCTTTCCATTGAACTGATTTACTGTTATTTTCCACTTTAACTGATATGTTGAAGTGATAAATACTGTTCTATTGGTAATATTGGTTGACACTGAACTTAAATTTGAGCAACTGTGGAACCATTAGTTAAATATAAAAGATAATGTAAGAGCTTAAATTTCATTTCTATCGATTTTGGGTAGTAATAGTTATCTGTTCAGACGGTTTGAAATGAAATAACCAATGGAATAAACATTTTTATTCCATAACTGTTCTGTACCGCATAGAATAAATGTTGCAAGCTTTAAAAAGATATATTTATATTAATATAAATTAATATTATATTTTTAAATCAGTCTGTTCTGTATAAATTCTCAAAATAACAAGCCTAATATAAGTCACTTTGTTAAAGGCAATTAGATAATTGGGATACTTAACGTATCTTTTATCCCCTGTCATGTAAGATATAAATAATAGTTAGACAAAAATTTTCAGAACAATAAACGCCTGTGGTATATTAAATTTTCAAACAAAATTAATAACATATGTATTACATTACTTTAGGTCGAAAGTAACAAGTACAACTGCAAATCGAGGACGTATTCCTCCTGTTATATTAAGACGCAGCAGTTCCAATAATCATGTGATAGCATCTATTGCGACTCAGAAAGTTGTACCGGCTCCTTCAATAACACCAGCATTAGTATTAACATCTGCATCTTTATCCCCATCAACATCTACACAAGTTGCACCAACAAAAGTAAATACAACTTCTAAAAATGTAATTGATTTAACTAATGAGGAGACAACAGAATCAAATAGGAAACAAACATCAACTATTTTAAACGCTCAACCTCCTGCACTTGTGGCTATACCACCACAAAAAATTGGCAATAAAAAAATTACATTTGTAATTAATAATAATCAACAGAAAGTTTTATCAGTTGCTCCCAATAGAGTTTCGTTACCAAAGGTTTCTGGGAGTAATAATCAGTATGGTAAGTTTTACAACCTTTATTATGGACATTATCTCGTAATACTTGCTGAGCGTAAGTTTTGTGACTTAATGTTTACCACTGAATTTTTACGATAAAGGAAATGTTAAACACAATTTATCATATATTAACTTTTTTAACAGTTCAAATCGCATCAAAGCCCAATTTTGACATGCTACATACATTACGTCGCTCGGTACCAATAGTCCGACGACACCCAGCTCCGTTACCAAATCCAATAAATCAAATGAATAATCCAATGTGGAAGCGTGTTCCACCAAGGCCTATTATTAGAATAGGAAATATTGAGGCAGGTATCGTTATTTCGTGGACAATGGATGATATCACAGAATTTCACGCATCTATAGTTAGCTATCAAATATATGCGTATCAAGAAACTGAAGCAACTCCGGCTACCAATACATGGCGTCATGTTGGAGATGTAAAAGCAATGCTACTACCTATGGCTGTAACACTAACACAATTTCAAGAAGGTCAACGCTATCATTTTGCAGTTCGCGCAGTTGATGAACATAGTCGTGTGGGTGTATTTAGTATTCCAAAAACATGGTAAATTAAAAACAATAACTGTCAAAACCTAGTTGAAAAATGTTAAAAGTCTTATAAAATAAATCTAATGTAAAGCTATTTTGATTTTATATATGACTATTAATACAATGACAACTTTTAAAAATCTATTGTGTATTTTTGAATTTAATTTTTTTGAATTATAAATGTCTTTACTTTAAAAAGAATTAATGAGCGTTTCTTTCAGTTTTATGATAGGGAACTAGTTTTGTAAGAAATTGTTACACATTACTATTTATTTCAGCGGTAATATATTTTTATTAACATATAATATGATAACTTATATATATATATAATTTGTGTTAGTTTCGAACATATAAATTGTTGTTGTTAGTGCATAAAATAAACGATTCTAAATATAAATTATGCTTACATTTTTTCATAGTGACATTTTAGATTAAACTTCAGAAAAATAAAAATAGTTTTTGAAAATAAATTTAAAAATTTTTGTTTGTATTATAATCTTTTTAATTGTTACAATTAATAATTAATTCTAATGAATTTTGTCAGTTACCATTATATAGATTTCCTCCATTTCAAATTTTCACTGAGAGAAAAATATCAGTTGTATCAGTGACAAAAGTGTGCGTATTCAGCACGTCTGTCAAAACTAAAGCCATGATGGAAAAGCCTCATAGACCCAAATTTGAGGTAATATGTTCAAGCAAAACTGTTGGTGATGGACATATTGAGACCCATAAATGGATTTGCAAAAACACTACATCTATTGATGACAAAAATACCTGCTAATTTTGTTACATTTTTGTAGCGTTTGTTTTGTTCCCTCTTTTCCGCACTCAAAAAAATTGAAATTTGAGAGAATCTACTTTTTATTAAGAATCCTTTCTATTTTAGAATAAAATCGATAATATCCTTTAAAGTTTCTTTCACGACATTTTAAGTAATTGAATTGGTAGAATGTATAAAAAATATATATAATATTCGTTCACTTTCCGAATTTGCCAAAAAATAATAGTCTTTCTGCAACCAAATATTGAAATATTAATAAAATTTTTTTGAGCCGATCTCAATAAAAGAGTTCCTCAGAATAAGTTTTATTTTTCTGCAACGCAAGCGCTATGTGTATAAATTCGCGCCAATCAAAAATTCTAACACCACTCTTTTCTATCATTTGTAATTTGAATTTTGAAGACATCGGACATCAGTTATTAAATCCGTTAAAGTAATGGTTGTGTGTATCAAGTGTTAATTTGTGACTAACTGTTTATATGTACGGAATTTTATTAATAAAAGTCGTTACATATTTGATTACTATCGTTATATGTTATTAATAAAATGAAATATATACTCAATCTGTAAGTTCTCAAAACCAAGTTTGAAAGATTAGTCGTATTTCATAAGTTTACATTTATATTCAAAAAATGTAGACTATTCTTTTAGGAGCGTTTCGCTAATTGTTATTAAAATCAATTTTTAATGCCAGTAATAGATCTATTGTTTTAAGCAAATTAAAATAAATATTCTTGTTCGATTACAAAAAAAAAATTTTTGTCAAATAAATTCTATTCATTTTCTTTTGTTTATTTTACCCTTTTGGAATTACACAGTTTATCGGAAAACCTCACTCTTAATATTTCACGAAACCCCTAAAGAAAGAACGTGTCGTTTTTGATTGAGGAGGTAGATATTTATATGCATACATATATAAAATACAGCAGAATTGTACTGAAACAGAAATAGAAACACCAACGAAAAATTTACCGCATTCTCTGACCTTGTAAAAATGTGCGGATGTATGTATAAATAAGGGTATGATGAAGTTTTATAAATTATTAGAGAGAAATATTTTTTGGGCATAATACGCATGTTAAATTTTTAAATGTATTTGCTATATGGACATATTTTTTGGCATGATTATAAAATAATAAAAGTCGGTTTTTTTCCTGATTCTTTTATAATTTTTCAATTTAACAAATATTAAATACTTAAATTTTAATGCATTTACAAATTTGAGGAGCTTTCACAATTAGAGATTGGTTTTACTATTCACTCCCAACACTAAAATAACGTTCTGTTCTTGAATTATTTTAAACACGTGCCCCCTGTTTATATACTTTATTACCCCTGTATAATAAAATTATTTTAATATCCCCCACCACCTTTCACATGTAATTTGAAAATTTCTCCTGAAAAAAACGATGAATTAAGCTGAGTCGTACGTTAAATTTTTCTCTTTGAAATTTTATGTATTAATTTTTTACAAATTAAAAATGATAAAACTTCTTGTATACCTATATTTTTAGACAAAAATTAAAAATATACATAGTAAAAGTATATAAAATGTGCAAAGAACAGCAATAAAATATTAAAAGCTATACACTTATAAAAGTTAAGGGTAGTACGAAACGTACGTCACATATTGTTTTGCGGATGACAAAAAAGAGAGAGAACGATTGGTTTAGTGGTGGTAGATTTTGTTTGGATCGTTTATTGGGGTAGTTTTCGTTCAAAGTTTAGTTTAGTTTTGTGTTAGCTGACATGTAGAATGTGTGTTCAAATCAGTCCTTTCGAACTTTTTCTAAAAAACTTCAACAGTAACAAGTATCAAATAGTATATATTAGTTGCCTTTTTTGATGTGTATAAAGGCTATGATTTATCCGTTTCTTCAGTTTTATTTAAACCTAAAGAAATACAAAAATTAATTGATTTAAATTGTCTTTTAATTGTTTGTGGTATACCTAATTTAAAAAGATAAATCATAACTTTTTTAATTATAAATATAATGTAAAGAATTAAAAATCGATTCATAAAAAAAGCAAAAGAAAGGTATTATTCTTCTATTCTAAAAATAAATAGTGAAACCACACAAATCGATATAAATGTATTTTTCTTTGTCATCATAAGTCACGATATATAAATTTATATACGAAACTTTACTAAAACGACATACATAATTAACAATATCTTTCATTTGATTCGTTATATGTTACATTTAAAAATGGGGTAAGTTTAGTAAATTAATAAAATATAATGAAAAATGAGTAAATAATACTAGTTTAAGGAAAGTTTAACGCTTAAAATAATTACAACAAATATCATTGAGTGAATCAATCTAACAAAACTCATTAAAAATTTTATTTCATAGTTTTTTGAGTCTATTTGTATAGTATATACAATTTTTTTACATCTAGTAAATAACTTATTTAATTAATACATAGTGAATTGGGTTAATCTTTAAATTTGAAAAATTTACAATATTAGTTATTAATTTAGAAGATGCATGTATTACACAAAAATCATTGTATGTATAGTGAGAAAGGAGAAATTAGAAAGAAAGAAGCCCCAGTTTTATTTGGTTCTCGACTTAACACGATTCTTTCTCCCTCTGAGTCGAATTTGCTCGTTCGTTCAAATTCATTTAATTTTCTGTATATATTTCCCATTATCAGTTATTTTCTCCAAAAAGTTTCGACCTGTAAAAGTCTACAGAATTTTGAAGCAAAAATTTATTTGCATGGAAGAGTGTGTAGAGTGAGAGAAATATAATATTAAAGAAGATAAAAACAAAACACAAACTTAATTTAAAAATATTTTGGCGAGAATATATATATATATTTACATTTGCATAGTTATAAATGAGATAGCAACATATTACATTTGTTAAAAGAGAGGAGAGTTGAAAAAGAAAAAATTCACTGGTTTTCGGGTAGACTTACGTGAAGTTAGCTGATGATAGATCGTAGACTTACGTGAAGTTAGCTGACTTATCACTCAAAATGTCAAAATCTAGGAAATTGTAATGTTTATTCAGTACGACGAAAGACGATTCAGTTCATTCATAACTGGCAAGTTTATAAGATCATGAAATCAAGTTAGTTAAAAGTTGCTCGATAAATAATATTAAAAATTGTATATACAAAATATGTATTTTTTAACTGTCAAGTAAGACCGTCGTGAAATATAAATTTTGTGTGACTAAATTAAAAATATTGTCGTTTTAAATAAAATCTCAGGCAGAACGCTTTAACTATATTTTATATAAATACTTTACTATATTTATAAAGTGATTAAGAAAATTGTATCTAACTACGTACTTAGTAAAAAAAAAGGGCAAATAAAGTGAAAGAAATATTGTGTATTTATTAAAATCTTATTTTTTTTTGGGATAAAGTGAAAGGTGTGTTATTTTGTGTATGTATTTTTATATAATATGTACAAATACATTTATTTATTTCTTTACTATTAGTAAAAATCTGAATCTGACATTATGTTTACCTGCATATTTGTGTAGCAAAGGCATGTGAATAGTAAATATATCAACACTATCAGAAAAACAAAATTAACAATCTCCTACAATTCATACAAGTATTTTATTATATTCTTATATTTATTGTGCCTACGGATGTTCATGCGTATGAATATTATATAGATTTATACGACTAGTCACTAGTGTATTTTTTCTGTATATGTATTAAATACAAAATGGCAGGTTTAGAAGTAAATAAAAGTTATTATAAACAAGATTATGTGAATTTCTTTTGAATTCGTGTGATTTTATTCACTGATAGAATAAGAAATTTTCATTGTCATAATAATATTTTGATAACTTATTAATAAAAAATAACGAAGAAAAGTGAATTAAAAAGTTTCTATTTTCTTGTGGTAACATTTTGATAAAAAAATAAATGACATCACAACACAGTAAGAATTCTTTTATTTTTTCCTGTTGTGCAAAAATCTTTGTAAAATCTCTGTAATATTTGGAATCTTTTTTGTAATCTGCATTAATTTTAGATATTTATAGTGAGTCCTTCGAACGGACCCGTATTTTTTTATTGTTTATACTCAATATTTAATATTTTGATCCAAATTTCATATACTTACTTATTAGCTTGTATTTTTGTTTACTGAATTTAATGTCTTTTTTCCAAAATTTCTGTCAACAGCCAAGTATGTAGTAGTTTTTTTGTTGTTTTCTATTTATTTAAATGAGGAGAGTTTTTATAATTCTACAGAATCAGGGTTGGCAAAAAGCGGGTTTTTCTGGGTTTTATTAGAAAATTTGGATAAAATGTAATGAAGATAGAATCAAGCAAAAACAAACTTATTTAGCAAATATTATGCATCTGAAGTATTTAGGAAAAAGTTTAACTACAGACCAAGAAAACACCACTGAAACTTGGCTGTCTGAAAAACACACTGATTCTCTACCTTACTGCTTGGCTTTTAAAATTCAAGACTGTGAATTCTATTTATGTAATAATTTTTATTTTATTTTTTATTTTTTTAGTTTTACTATAATTATATTTTTCTTGCATTTTTCATTGTATTTGCATTTTTTGCAATTTTTACTAATACAATATGAAATAATGTTTAAAATTGGCTTTTATTTTGAATTTATTTTATTGGATTGCCAAACCTGTACAGAATACTTTTATACTTATAAATAAGTATACAGATTTTTTTGATGTGTTTTTTTTATATTAAATTCAAAATGTTAGCAAACCTGATAAAAAAAGGACTTAACTAATTATTTGTTATTTATTTAATTATATTAAAAAAAACATTAAGTTATTTACATAGGTAGAAATTTATAAATAAATGAAGTATAGAATTTTTCTTACTCAATTCAAAGTCTTGATTATGTTTATTGTGTATGACTCATTAAAAAGACTTCTTCTTTTAATTATTTACATAAAACTTGTTTAGTTTTTTCCTTCTATTAATTCAATATAAGTATTATATACCAAAATTACCAACCTAACTTCTTTAAGAAAATTTAATATTTTTTTTTCAATCTTTCTCTCTTTTTATCCTCTCTGCATTGCTTTAACTTGAAGTAATTTTTATTTAGAAATTATAATCAAAAGAAAAAATTGTTTTTTTGTTGCATTTTTTTAATACTACATTGAAGAACAAGAAGAAGACAAAAAAGAAAAAGTTAAATGAAAAAGATTTGGAAAAAAAAACTTTTATATAAATAAAAATCTCAAGGTTCCGATGTAAACGTAACACGTTTATTATGTTATAAAATAAAATATGGTAAATAAATACAGTAAAATTATTGAATTGTTTTGTATTATTCAAACTGGTGAAATAAATTGTGGAAAAATCATAAAAGCATAAAACGCCGGCTTTTCTAATGATAAAAATATTGATAAAAATTACAATCAAAATAATTAATTCAAATAAAATTGGAAATTATAAATTTTAATATGTAATATTTACCTTTTAAATTTAATAATTATTACTTATAATGAATGAATCGATACTAATTAATTAAATAATTAAGTATGAAAAAAAAGTTTTTAATAAAAATATTTAATAATAAAATACTCAACAACAAAATATTTAATTATTTATAAACAAAAAATATAAAATAAAAACTAACTTAGCTAAACATTGTGGCATTGAAACTTGACTTCTTGATCGAGAAATGATCACATTTTTTTTTGTTTGTTTGGTTGTGTTAACTAAATAATAAAATCTACTAATACTTATTTATATTCATATTTTTATTATATTATACGTGTTTTGCAACGTGCATATTATATGATTATTTATTTATTTTTTTAAAATTCATAATATTTTTTTTCTCCAAATATAAAAAAGTGTTTTGATTTTTGCATGCTAGTAGACTTCTTTTTTTTATTTTGATAATTTTTATTTTATAAATGTCGACGATTTTGTTTAGTGTTATTTTAAAGTTTTTGTGATAATTTTGCAAATTATTATATTGTGGTTTAATTAAAAATTAATCACTGCAATTAGCTAATTTTACAGTAAATTTTTTCTTATAATTGGAACCAATATTCTTACAGTTTCAATTTTAAATATTGGTTCTTCAAAATTGAATTTTCCCATAAATATAAAATTTAAATAAAACGGACCTAAACAATAAAATAAATATATCTGGTTAAAACAGTTTTTAATGTAGGGTAATGTATAAAAAAACATGAAGTGCACCTTACATAATTTAAAATGATAATGAACTCCAGCAAAATTTTCCACAATTATTTTATTTTTATATTAATTAATTTTTATAAGTAAAATTTACAATTTTATGTAAAATAATACTTTTGGTTTTTAAGTGTGTTAAATAATTTAGTTTTGTTTAAAGTCTTCCTTAAGTTCATAAGTGATACTGATTTTATCATAATTTTCACTTTTTAGCTGCTTTTATATATATTTATATATTTATAATAAAAAAGAAATTCAATAAATCATAAATGAATAACGTTATAAAATAAGTATTTTCATAAATTTTTATGTTGACTGATCGATTGAAACCCTTTTGCTAGTAGTTTTTTTTTATAATAAAATGTTATTAAAGTAGGTGACCTTAGAATTTTCTTGCTGATGTTGTTGTTGTTGCTATAAGCTTACATGATACTTTATTTAGATTCTATTTCATATACGTCGTTCTGTTGGTATTTCTAAAATCTAATATATAAAACAAAAAATAATATATTTTATAGTTTTTAGGTAAGTTTATTATTATTTTTATTAAAATATTACTTAGTTAGGAATCTATTTGAAAAAAGAATAAAGTGTAAAATAACCTAATGATTATTTCTCCAAATCCCTAATAAAATAATGTTTTTAATTATATTTTTTACTGCAATTGTTCTTGCAATAACACGGTTTGTTAAAAAAAACTTTTTTTTTGTAAATATATTCATTG
Source organism: Pedicia rivosa (assembly GCA_963082725.1). Lineage (NCBI taxonomy): Eukaryota > Metazoa > Arthropoda > Insecta > Diptera > Pediciidae > Pedicia > Pedicia rivosa. The sequence continues at coordinate 815,912 of OY720155.1, forward strand.
AAAAATGTGTGCGCTAGCAAAAAATTTTTTATTTGTCAATCTTTTTTTGCGTACCATGTAAAAATGTTTAGCAAAGGTTAAAATAAAATCGACTAAATTTTGGTTGATTATATTTGTATAAAATTCTTGCTAAAGTATAATTTTTAGTTAGCTTTAAGCTAAATTAAGGTAGGTATACAGAAAACATGAAAGGATCTGACCCTGAGAATCAAAAATACATTTAATTATTATTATAAATTGAACTTGTTGCTTAATAATTCTACCTATTTTAATATTTGATAATTTAATGATCTAATATAGATTAAGATTATTAATCGTTGTCTCACTATTGTACCTAAATATTTACATAAAAACAAGTATAACTGCGTGTATGTATATGGCTATGTATTTGCTTAAATGTTATACAATTTTTGATTACAGAGTATTTTTTTTATTTAGAAAATACAAAATATTTATAATTTCAAGGGAAACTACTGATGTTAAGTTTATTGAACAAAAATTTATTTTTTTAATAGATATAATAAGTAATTGATTTTAGCTTGATTTCAATGGTAATTTTAAGGAATGAACACTATTGTAAATCAGTAATAAATAGGTATTTATGAAACAGAATTAAGGTTATTTTTAAGAAGATTCATATTTATTTTTTGTTCTTATGCGAGGATGAAAAGGTGAGAAATTAATTTTTAGTAGGTCGTTTGGTTTTCGCATAATAATCCGGATTAGAAAGTGAATATTTAAATATTTCTATCTACTTAAAGTAAAGAAAAAGTTTATTATTTTGTTTTTATTTTTGGGTGACCAAATTTAAGGTTGAGGTTAAGGACCTTGTTGAACTTGAATAATAAATAAGTATGTTATCCTGTCTGTTAAACATCTTTGAATAAAATGATAATAAAGTATAAATAGAAATATTTTAGCTTAAGAATGTCGTTTATAGTTGTAAAATTTTGTAAAATCATTTCAGTTTTATATCTTTGCGATAACGAGTAAGAGAGAAAGCCTGAAATGTATTAAAATACCGTTAAAAACATTGCCCCCTTAAATAATAAAAACTTAAAAATTTATAGCTTTTAAGAACAAAACATTAAAAAATAACAAAGACATTCATATAACTAGAAAATTATTAAAAAAAAACAGAAAATTATCAAAAATTCAAAAATAGATAAGTACATCCCGTATCCGTTTTAACACGTCACACCATTTTCATCTTCACAACTTTGAAAAATAAAAATGTTAATGGGTTAAAAATGATTTTTTGTATTTATTATTCAAATGTCTTATCTGTTTTTTTCTTTATTTTTTTGCCACATTTTGGTTTACATTCAGTATGACATAAAAAATTTCTGTCTTTAATATTGACATTTCTTCCCACTCAATGAATTATTTATAATGCAAATTAAAAAAAAATAAAAATAAGTTAATGAACAAAAGAAGAAAGAAAAGATTTAAAAATTAAATTCTATTTTTTTTTTCAAGAAAGTTTTTTTTGTTGTTTTTTATCTTTTCTTTTACTTCTTATCTTCATCTTTGGCTGAGATTAAAAGACTTTGGTTAGGATTTACATCTGCCGATCTACTTTTATTCAGAAAAAAAAATATCTCTAAACAATATACGTCTTTAAATGTCTAATTTAAAATACAAAGAGTACGTTTTAATCAATTTTCATTTAATTGTTCTTTCTCAACACGACAACAAGAGGATTCAGTAAATTTAATTGAAATTCAGTTATTTTATTGTGTCTCACAGAGCAAACAATTAATAGTAAATTGCGTCTTTAGTTGGCAGTTACGAACCAGCAAAATTGTCACAAGTTGTTTCTCTTATTATTTATCAAATTCAGAAATGCATTTGTTTAGTATTTTTTTTCTAATTGATAGATTCATCGAGTATATACTTACTTAAAATTTTTACTTTATGTTGAATGTTAAGATAGTTAGGTAGATACAGAAATTACCATGAGTAAAAAAGAAATTTTTTAAATTTTTTTTAAAAAATCATGAATTTAAATTTGTGCCGACAGATCATAAGAAATAAGAGATATACTTACTTAATTGGGTGTTTGAATTATTGATTTTAATAAACTTTGACCCATTAAAATTAAAATTCATGATTCATCATATTCATAAAGTTTGCGGTGGATACCCATTTTTTATGGTTATAACTAGGGCCATGGTGAATAGTGTTTTCTATAAATTAATCGAGGGAATAACCACTGAAAAATTTCAAACCAAATTGGAAATTTGCACTGATTGCACATAGATTGCACATTGGTTCTATCAAGGTTGTGCATAATGAATAAACCCTTCGAAATGTATGGTTTTATAATAAAGTACATAGGTATTGATATGAATGCTATAAAAGGTTAACATTGAACTTAATTATTTTAACTTGTATTCGCTGCTAGTTTTTTTTGTTACATTTTAACCTAATAGACAATTGAAAGTTTAAAGCAATTAAAACCCTATATTTAACCACAAATTAATTAACTAAAATTTGTAAAATATGTGAAATATGTCTTCTTATTAATTTTTTTTAAACAAATTTAATAAAACAACAAAATAAATAGCAAGAAACGAACAAATTTCTGAGAATAGTTTTTATCACAAATTAATTGAAATTTTCTACGATTATTCTTCTTCATTTATTTTTGTTCTTGGCACAACGTCAACTAAATATATCTGCTGCTGATATTCCGTTTATGTTATGCCATAATCGGATAATTCACTCCCTCTAATCTTTTATTATTTTCTTTTCTTATTTAACAGAACTGAAATGTTTTTTACTTAATGATAAATTGGTGTTGTAAATAAAAAGAAAAACAGAAAACTGTGCACCAAACATATGCATCCAAAACAGAAGAGAAAACAAAAATAACAAAAATTTGCATACAATAAAAAAATACAATACTCGAACTTGATTTTAATATTCGTTTGTTTTTTAATGCATTTATTCTTTCTGTTGTTGTTGTTGTTGTTGTTGCTACTACTTTTCTGTTCGTATTTAAATAAATATTTAGTTGTCTACTTATAATATTTCTCTATATAAATATTCAGACCAGCCACAGTTTGTGAATTTATGACGCGTTTCTTATGTGAAAAAATTCAGTGATGGAATTAATGTAAATTATTAAGTTTTGTTTTTTTTATTTTTTTTACACGTCTTCAGTCGTAAAAAAGTTTATTTACAATCAGTATTTTTTTATATAAGGTAAAGTTAAAAAAATGTACACAAATATATAAAATTAGTTTAAAAACTTGGTATTTTTTAAAAGATAATTTTAATATTTTCTTATTCATAAAAATTTATAATATTTCAGATATTTAATTTTTATTTTACACCTTATTGCCTACATCGTTTAAGTAACATTTTTGGTTATTTTTTGATAATAAAAATTATAATCTATCTACTTTTTATTTATTTATTTATAAAAAAAATAAAGAAATAATTAAACTAACTCTTTCTTATAGTTAAGAAAAACACACATCCCTATCTAAAGTACTGAAAAATAATATGTTTGAAATTTACTTGTGATATCATATGAAATTGCTTATTTAGCATTTAAAATTTTAAAAGATATCTTTGACTAATTAGAGCATAAATCTTCCATATTTTTTATATTTTTAATTATTTATTTTACTGACGCATTATTTTCATGTGAATCGTAAAAATATAGAATGATTATTATATTCCTACTCTATAAGATACAATTAATAAATTTAAATTACCTATAGAAAGATTATAATTATAATAAAAGAGAAACGAAATACTTATTTCTATTTATTATGATAAAATATGGAAATGTATCAACTATAAATTAATCACAATCAAAAGTATTTTAATATTCAAAGAAAATGTTTATTTTTCGCTCCATCAATCTCAACCCTAATGCTTATTTTTTGTCCTATATTTTTTTGGGCACATATTATACAGTGCTATTGTTATACATGACATATATTTTCTGATGTGGAATTATAACGAACTCAATCAATTTTGGTAGAATTCTACAAACAAGAATTAGTACAATTTTGGTTGAGTTGAGTTTTTTAGATTTCTACGTTTGTTATACTTGACAGTGGTATCGGTATATGCTTTGCGAATGGCAATACCCTCTCTTGTTTTTTATGACCATTTCATTAGGAATAAAAGTAAGAATGAAGAAAATGAAAATAAAGGGAAAATTTCTTTTTTATTTGTAAGGTAAAATTATTGTTATTATAAAGTGGATTAAAACATGTAATATGAAATTTTTACAAGATCTGTCATGAACATTATTTATGTTACAGGAAGTAAGAAAGAAACGAAAACAAGTGTTAAGAATGAGAATTACAAGAAAGTTAAAAACTCGGAGACTTATATTATTTGTTGATCTTTTTGTTTTTTTATATTTTATTATTTTGATGTGGGCTAACCAATATGTCAATAGTCTTGTTGTTTCCATTTTAAAATTGATGTTAAAATAATAAATTATTAAGAAAAAAAAAATTAAAAATCTAAAACCCCTTTTATCCTAAAAAAGCATACTTATACAAAATTTATAAAAAAAACAAGAAACTTTTTTTTATAAAAATAAAAAATAATATACTTAAATGTTGAAAGAATAAATTTAGCATTCTTTCAAATAAAATAACAATTTTTTCTGCATAAATTATTATCTGGATATGAGAAAAACCGAGATAATATTATTATGACATTCTAAATTACTACACTTATAATATTGTTATTATTCTAAACTAAATTATCATAAATAATGGCGTCTGTTTGAAGTGATTTTACTGTGAATACGGTTTTCATTACCTCTCACTACTTAGAACCGAAACAAACTACCTTTCCTTTAATCGCCTATTTAATAGGTTTTTTTTTAAATTAAAATGAAAAAAAAAAAAGATAAATAAAATAAATTAATATGAAAATGTCAACTTCGTTAGTTTTTATACTTATTAATTTAAATCAAAAACAATTATAAAAGTTCAGATTTATTCTGTTTTATAATTAAATTTAATTAAGACAATTTGCAGTTTTTGTTTGATTATTATTATAATATTAAGTAGGTACTAAATAGAAGAAAAGTTATGAAAACATATTATTTGCAATAAATAATGTAACTTGTATTTAATGAGAAATTGGGGATAGTCTAATCTAAAGTCACTATGCCCATTGAATTCCATGTTCAATAGTTAAGTGAAATACATGACCACATTTGAAAATAGTGTAATTACAAACATTATGCACGAAGTTCTAATACACAGCAAAACATACTCATGACCGAATTTTTTAATGAGCTACAATTATTCAAAAAAACATGTTATTGTTTATGATTACCAAACTCATTATTATGATAATGATAATAGCGCTCATTGAAATTGTTTTGATTACTTTTGTTGATCAAACTATTAGTGGAATTAAATGTTTATATTTTGATATTGTCCACATTATTATCCAACATTAAATAAGTTGAATTTTCTATATAAGTTTTCCGATTAGAAATTTGACATGCTAAATTAAATTTATTTACTTACTTTAATTATTTCGCATTAAAAGTTTTTGTTATGTTGTTATCATTTCTTTTTAGTGTTTCATTAATAAGTATAATTATTACGGGGATACATAACTAAATCAAAAAAAATTATCAATCAATCATTTTCATATTTAGAGTTTCTTAAACCATTTAAGGAAATTCCTTTTTCTTTTACTTTATTCCATGAATTATTCAAACGTATAAAACAAATTTTAACCAAATGAATCTGTTGAAAGATTTGGTTAAAATATTTTGATACTTTAATTTTATATTTTTCACATAAGTGTGGTATAAAAGCCTTACGTAAAAGAAAAAGAGGGTATTTTTTTTTTTGCTTTTCATGCACAAAGTAAATAATTTCTGTTTTTATTCACACAACAGAAAATTGTTACTTGTCAAAGTAAAATCGAGCACTTTAAACACCAAGTGCTTTTATAAAGTAATAAATAAATGAAACGAAATGAAATATTTAATTTAATTTTATGCAACTTTCATCTTTAAGTGATTGCATACGTATACGTACGTAGGTATATTCGTATATTTGTAATACATCTTTATATTATTTTATATTTTCTGAAAACTCCTACTTTCAGACTTATTTAAAATTTATTGTTGATTCAAGCGAAAATATATTTTATGATTTTATTATATTTATAATATTTGAATTTATTTCATCTGACTGTTATTCGTTTGTTAATGAAAAAATCAAATAATTTAATTAAATGAGTACAATATATTTAGTATATTAAATATAAATCAACAGACACCATACAATATATACCAAATATTTTTAACGCTTTTCATTCCGTCAAATTTATATAAGATAAAAAGAAAAGATTTTATACTTTTGAATGGATTCATGTACCTTAAATTAAATATAATTAATATTCCTCAACTAAGTACAGAAAATTATATAAAAAAGTGTTACACAATTTTTACAATGAAAAACGTGACTTCAATTAATAACACGTGCTCTGGAATTTGAAAAATAAATTTATAAATTATGAATAACTTATTTTTCTAATTTGTGACCTTAAATATATTTTCATAAGTTAATCGTACCTAACATAACGCCCTATTCCGTTATACAATGGGTCAAAGGGCTTGAGAACCGAAAGGATGATACACTTTTTTCAATAGTTCTAATGAGTTTATTATGTTCGGTGAAATAAAATGTGTATTTAGGAGTATCACCTGTTTGTGATATTACAAGATCAGTCTTAATCTTTGTTTTTCTTCTTACTTTTACAGCGTGGCACATTTAATTTATTTTCATATGAATCAGCCCCAGTTTAAATTACATTTTTTTCTACATTTTTTCATTTATTTTCTATTTTAAAATAAAAAAAAAAATGAATAAATTATAACAAATTTTTTTGCTGACAAACAAAAAATTAATTACATAAAATTTAATTAATTGTTATTAATAGAAAAATTTATTGCAATATTTTATTTGAAGTACTTTTTAAAACAAACATTTTTTCCTTTTTTGTGTTGTTGTTGTTTTGTTTCCTATTTTGATTATGTAACAAAAAATAAACAATACCTAATAATTTTAATTTTGAAGCGAGAGTGTTTTGTTATTTCTCCATGAAATGTAATGTTTTGAATATATATAATTATTTTGATTAAAATGTTAGCGGTGGCGTTATATTTTCGTACATGAAGAATTGCACTGTAATATAACCATTCAAGTAATGGTACTGCAAAGATTGATGTTGACTAATCATAATCATTCTTGCCAATATAACTTAATTCTGCAAATAGCTATTATTAAAAATTAGGCTACGATATTTATTGGTAGGAGGTGATGGACGGCGCAAGTTAAATTTAATTTAATAATAAATTGACTTTTGATATAAACAGAAACTAATTCAAATCAATTTTTTTTTAATTATATTTATTTATTTATTTATTGACCTTTCAAATAATGGAAAAGAAGAATTAAAAATGCAAGTCAAGCATACAGTAAACTCGTTCTGACTTTAATATCTTCTTCTGCCAATGAAAAAAGAAAACAAAAATTAAAGAATTAGAAGAAATATCAACAACAACAATACGTTGAAAAAATTGGAGACGAATCCAAGAATCAAAAAACCGCAAAAATCGCCGAATTAAATAAAGTTTGCTGTTTTTTGTTTTGTTCATTTTATGTTGATCTTTTGAGGTTATTGAATGTTTGTTTTGTTTGGGAAAAAACTGGTTTTTAGTTGTTTGTTTTTTTTTTATAATATTTCCAGGGACGTACTCGATTTTGAATTCGATTAATAAAATACATTTTTTTTAAAACTTGAAGATGCGTAATTCCAGATATTAATTCTAAAAGAAAAATATTAAACTATTCCTAATTTGAGTTATAGTCAAATAGCCATAATGTTTTTTAAAGAATAAGTACAAGCTATAACATTAGTGACCTCAAATACTTATTATTTTTAAAGCAAAATATAACAAAATTAGTAAATTCCAAAAAAATTTGATAAGGACAATATCTTTTCGTTTATTTATTATTATTATTTCTTACATTTTTATACATGAAATCAATCGGGCCATTTCAAATCTTGCGGTATTTAAACAAAAATAAAAATAAATGACGATTTGAAACACAACAAAAAACAATTCATTTTTTTATACTTTTTAACTCTTTTCAATAATTTAGTATAAATATTTGTTGAACATAAATCTTCTCTTATTTGTAAATAATGTATAACAATATTTTGGGGTGGTAAATTTGGAATCTATTTCTTTGAATTTCGTTATTTTTTCCTAGTTGTCACTATTTTTTATTTTAATATGTTGTTGCTGTTTGCTGGTGGCTTTTTTTTTTGTTGCATTTTTTATAAATAAATTCAATTTTAAAAGTTGTCTAAGTAAGTTATTCATGATCAATCGATAATAATAATTTATCCATATAATTGAAGCACACAAACATATGTATATGTAAATCTTTGATTTATGAAATCTCGATAATAACAAATTCTCAATTATATAAAATTTGAACGAAAAAAATAATATATGTAATTAGAATTATTTTAAATATTTATGGTAATACGTCTAGAGTAATAACTTATGTAATATCGATATGATAAGCTTTTTTAATTCAGTATACATATATATTAAATATATGTTATTCCATCCATAGTAACATATTTTTAGGTTTCACTCAGTTAATTTATACAGATGAGTGGATATATTATTGTTGACCTTCTCCTATTTATTTATAGGTAGCTACTGATTGAATAACATTATTTCGTTATATAATTAAATTATATGTTTGGTAAGTTCTGACCACCTTATTTCTCATATTGAAATTTAATCCAAAATTAAATTAATTTTTGTCCGAATAAATTGGATTACTTTTGTAATATTAAGGAAAGATGATAAAAGGCAGAATGACGAATTAATAATTAGTTCACGAAAATAAATTTACATTTTATTTCTTATGATTAAATTCAATTATTGTTTATGAGAGGTCAGAAATAAGATTATGTTCTGTATTGATTTATAATTATAGGAAAAAGTTTATTAATTGAAATTCTTATTCCATAAATTTTTTAAAGTTCACACTTTAAAACTCATAGTTTATATATTTGTATCTCTGATGGGTTGGATGTGTGTGTATTTTTTTTTTTGTTATAAGAAATGCTTCTTCGTCTTGTAGAAAGGAAATAAAAATAACAGAAAATTTTAATAAATGAAGAAGCGAAAGAGAAATTTTTTTTTCAAAATAATGGAATTTTTTTCTACAATAACAATAATTTTAATAATAATAGTAAATTAACATAATAATTTTTTATTGTAATAAAACTGATAAATATTTTTTTATTATTACAGGTCAACGATCGTATTTTTATTAAGTTTTCTACAACTGAAAATTAGAAAAAATGGTAAGTTTTATAATATTTCCTTTTTTCTGATTTAATTTAAATGATTTATAAAAACAATTAAAAATGGCATAGTGGTGACATTTCATAGTTATTAATTTGATGACAGCCTTTTTTATAATCAAATTTATCTTGTGTGTTTATCTGTCGATTTTAAAGTAAATATAAAATTCTATATTACAGCAAATTCCAGAACTTTAAAAATGTTAAATTCTTCACGATAACTTCAGCAAATTGTTTGCTACGAAATGTAATGTCGTGAATGTAATCAAACTACATATTTTGATGCTCATACAAAAATATACTTATCACATTATCCCTTAGGTTCATTGTAATTTGTCATTAAAAGCAAAAATGGATTCTTTGTTGCTGCGACTGTCATAATGGGTTGTGATTAAATTAAAAATGGGAGTTTATCTTACATTACCCTCTACTTTCCGCTATTTAACCATCACTCGGACAAAAATAATTATATTTAATATTTTTGAATAATATCCTTCCATAAAGTTAATTGATAATACCTACTACTCTTAAGATTGATGATCAATTACATTTTACAAAATGTAGGTAACGTTATTTCTGATATGGCATCATTAATTTATTATCATTTTTTTATTATTTAATGACATAACATTGTAATTTTTTCGTTGTTCTAAAGTAATCGCCCATGTCATTTAATAATACAGTTAATAATTATGGCGTTGATGAAATTAGTTTTACATTAAAAAAATAGAAATAATAATAACCGATTTTTGAATGTCATTCATTTAAATTAATTTCTAATATTTAATTATTGTTATTAAATTTCATTTTCATTTAAATTAATTTTGGTTTTTTTTATCAATTATAAATATTTAGTCACATTGATTCATTTAGTTACTATGACTATAAATGTAAATTATTTTAATTTTCCTATACTTTGGCTTAATCTAAAATCATCAATTTATTTTATTGTAAAAAGAAAAAATTCTCTAACCATAATCGTATTCAAATAATAATTGTTATAAGGAAAATTTTTCAACTATTTTATAGCAAAATATATTTGTCTGGAATCTACTTTATGAAAAAGAAATCTTGAATATTATTTAATGAAATCAAACAAATTACAAATTTCTGTTTAATAAAAATATTTTTCTTTCTTTTAATTATACAAAGACTCAGATTGAAAATAGAATAATTTCAAGTGAGTTTTCTTGAAACATTTACGAGGAATGTTATTCTGGAAAGTATCTAAACATTATTTTAATTTTGATTTTTTTTTTGTTTGTTTGGTACGGGTTTTTCGATATAAATATAAAATCTAAATATTTTGATTATAAACATTTTTCCTCCTAAATCTCTTTTCTTTCTTTCAATGACTAACTATAAAAAACTTATTTTCCAGAATAGATTCTATTTATCATGCTTCAGTTATCAATAATGTTTTTCGGTAAGGGTATGACTATGAAAATGTTTTAAAGAAAAAATAAAAAAATCAATTGGGTTTCTTTATTACGGTATGACTTTTACTTATATAGTTAGTACAGAAAATATTACTTTCTGGGCCAAGGAATCCTTTTTCGAATTTTTTTTATTAAGATGTTTAAAATTAAAAGTTATTATTTTCGTATTCTATTTGAAATAAATTTCTCGATTTACCCATATGTAACACTATGTAAATCTAACTCAAAGTGTAAAATATTTACATTAATCTAAAAATGAACAATGTTCGTTAGATGATTTTTTGTTTATTTTTATAATGAAACGATAATTTAATGATTTGAATCAAATTTAGTTTCAACATACACGATAACTTAAACTTTAATTATATCAAAAGTTAGAATTTTTTAGTTGAAACTTTGTCTCTCTTCTGATTTACAAATATAATTAAAATGTTCACTTACAATTTATGCTTATAAAATGAAAATCAAACACAAGGGATAAATCTTTCTTAACTTTTATGTATAAAATTAATAAAAAAAAAAACATCCATTGAATATAAATTCAACTCTATAAATTTATAATAATATATATAGTAAAAGTTTAGTTTAATTCAATTAAAAAATTATTTGTTTGATTATGTTATCATAAATATTTCATCCTTTTTATTCTATTTAGAATATTTTTTAATATCAATTATTTCTCTAATTATAAAGTATAAATAGATTTAAATCAATCGCTGCTACTGTTAGTCGAAAAATTATTAAGATCATAAGATTTTCTTGGACTTTAAGGAAAATTGTATTTTTTTTTTAAATGTTCACTTTTTATTTTATACTCTGATAACTGAACTTACTTTTTTCAATTAAATAATCTTTCATATATTTACTTATGGATGTGTTTTTTCCTGATCTGATTTGTTTTTATTTATTGAGAAATTAAATGTCTTGAAGTTCAAAAACAGGAGTGTTTCACAAAGTTCGTTTCAAATTATTTAGTTTTCCTTTTATAAGTATATTATGCTAAATTGACGCCTCGCTATTCATATTCAACATTAAAGAGGTTTTTTATTACGTAACAAAGTATTGTAACTCTAAAATGTTGAATATGAATAACGACGCGTCAATACCAATTCAGCATAATAGATATAAAGAAAACTAAATAATTTGAAAGCAAATTTGATTATAGAAAAATGTATAAAAAATCAAATTTAAATAAAAGGGAAAAAACGTGTCTACCTCGGTATACATATTTTCTTTATGGAATTTTCCTCTTACGTTATTTGTGGTTGAAAAACGAATATAAAAAAAGAATACTAACATCTGTACTGCTACACCATCACAATATATAACGCGATATTCTTAAAATGCGTTATTCTTTGTTTGGATTTTTTTTGCGCGTACATATATATATTTCTGTAACACACTGTTTCTGTTTACCTTTTTCACTTTACCTAAACATTTATTATTATTATTATTATTATTATTATTATTCGGTATAGAGTCAGTTTCTGTTTAGCTTTTCTCTGTTCTAACATCAAATTATACAAAATTGTATATTATATGAATCCCAACAGTCTAAATTACGTAAACATATAAATATTTATTTAATATTACGATAACTTTATAGTTTAATTAAATTTAAAAGATTTCAAATGTTTCCAAAAAAAGAAACAAAGAACAAAAGAAAACAAAAATGGGTTTTTCACAATGATGATTACAATCATTATGTTTTATTATGATGATGTTGATGATCCTTTCTTTATTTAAATATATTCAATTTTTAGTTTAAGTTTTTCCCGTTTAGTCGAAATAAGAAAAAAAAAATAAAATAAGAAAGTAGAGTTTGATCATCAAAGTAGAAACAGAGAAATAGGGGATAATCATCTTGTATAACATGAGAAATGTTTTTTTTTATATTTTTTTTTATTATTCCCCGAAGGATGATGATTTACTTGTCCTAACATAATATAAAAATGGGACCTTCAAATATATTATATTGTTTTTCTTTTGTTTTGTTTTTATTTTGTATTTATTTATTTTTTTTTTCTGGATGGTAAATATTTGTTTCTGATTGGAGCGTTGGTTTTATATAAATGGCGCGTGTTGGTCATCCAAAATCCCAATGTGACTAACCATTTTATTCAATAATCCCAGAATTTTATCTCAATTTTTTTATTATTTCAATGAAGCGCTATGTATATAAATAGATTCATTATCCTGCTTTAGGTCTTTCTTTATTGTCACTTCTATTAAAATTTGTCCTCTGTTAAATCTCTTTATATTTAACATTTTACTTGAATGAATCGGTCAACTACCTTCATATTACATTACTTATTTTATTCTCTGTTTTCACTAGAATATTCTTATATTTTTTTCGAGATAATATATTTTTCACTACGAATATCTACGTTTTGTCTTCATTTATTGGTAATTTTTCGAAGAAACAGTATTTGCCTTTTCTTTTTCGCTATTGGCATTAATTTTATTGTGAGTTCAAAAACAAATTTTCCCAGTTCAGGTTCAATTTAAGAAAACAAGAGATAAAAAAAAAGTTTTATAATTAATTTTACTGAGTCGACACAAAAAAAACATATAAGAAGAAAAAGAGAATATCTAAGAAGAGAGTGTATTATATTGTTTATTAATAAGATGAGGGGTGATTAGAATTAACCTAATTTACTTTTATATATAAAAATCACGTATAACATGCATAGATTTTCAATTCGTTGTTGTTGTTTTACAACAACGTATTTGTGTTTTTACGTGTTGGTGCTATTTATTACTATTTCTCTGCAGTTTAATATTTGAAAAATGTACTTGTATTATTTTTTGTATCTGTTTGTATTTAGTTTTCTTATTTTCATTAGCTTTTATGTGTTGCTCTACTGATATATTTAAGTTAATATGAACCTTATACAAATAATTGAATTTTAATATCACAATTTTACATTCAATTTCAAAAAGATATACGTAATTAAATATTGAACTTTAATGTTATTTATCTACATTCAACATCTTATGTATTTTAACTATTTATTTTTATTTAACTATTTTTTTTCTATTTTTTTCAGGCTAGACTGAAATATATTTCTGATGTTAAAAGTTATTTTATTATAAAAAATAAAAATAATAATAAGAATAATGAGACCACCAACACAAATGACAACATCCACAACAAATAATGATGGTCAAACATCATTAAAAGGCCACCAACAACAACATAATAATAATATTCATAATAATAATAATGATAAAAATAATAAACAAAAAATAATAACAAATGAAAATCAGCGAACAATATTAAATTCAGAAAGTGATGGACGTATTTTTTATAATCAATACAAAAATGATTTGAATATAAATTCAACAAATATTAAACGTAGTGAAACAACAAATTGTGGTAAAATAATAAATAAAACAAATTGTGAAAATAATTTTATTGGTGATAAACAATTAAATAATAAAATAATAAGAAAAAGGATAACAAATGATGAAAGTTTTAGTGGTAGAAACTTCGGTGACGTTAAAATTGATGATTATGATGATGATGATGATATCAGTGATGATAATATTATTGATGATGATCAATATTTTATATTAAATGATAAAAAATTAAAAAAATCATTAACAAATCATGATAATTTTATTAATCATTTAACTGAAAATTTAATTATAAAAAAGTCAAATACAAATAATTTATTAAATAATGATGATGATGATAATGATAAATTAAAATGTATTTATTGTAATGATAATAATAAACAAAAATCATCAACAAATATTATAAATACAAATCATTATCATCAGGATAATAATTTTTTAATAAAAAAGATCTCATCATCAAATGATGTTCCTAAAAATTTATTTGTTAATCGTTTATATGATTTAGAATCATCAGAAACGTCAGCATTATTAAATAAATGTTGTGATCAACATCAATTAGATCAAGTTAAATTAAGAAATAAAAAAAAAGAAGAAATTCCAGTGGTTCATAGACGACAAAATAAAACAAGAAAATCAGAGGAAATACGTAGAAGTTTACAGTGGCCTATTGGCTGTGAAGATAAAGATTTATTATTATCATCATCATCAACAGCAACAACACCATCAATCGGAGTAAGAAGAAATCAATTTCATTCTTGGTACGCTTCCGGTTACGATACATTAATTGAAGAATTAGAACAAGATATTAAGGTAAGCTTTTATTTATACAAAGTTATGATCCATTTATTTTAGATTACACGTTTTTGATTTTATTCGCCTCTAAACATGCTCCAATTGTATTTAAATGCGAATTGTTAAACGAAAGTATTTTTGTTGCCATTACCTACTGCAGTATTAAATCTTATTTTTATTTTTTATTTCTTCTCATTTATCTATTTTTTTTTTGTTTTGTTTTGTCAAAAAATGTTTATTTTTCGATTTATCAAAAACAAAAACAAATACTAAATGTATCTACTTATTTTGTTCTGTTTTGTTTAACTTCTCCTCTAAACCAAATTTATTTTATTGTACATAATTTATTGTAAATAATACAAATAAAACCTTGTTTTTTTCTTTTCACATACTTACCTACACATTCTGAAAATTTTTTTATATGTTCAATTCTAATTTTAATTTTTAATTTATTTTTTATTTATCACAAATTAATTTCGTTCAATGGAAAATAAAAATATTTTAATGTTTTGATATTTAAATCATAGATTTCTAAAATAGAATTAAAAATTTCTTATCAGTTTCTTATAAGTTTTGTCAAACTGTAAAAAAACCGAATAAAACCTATACGTACAAATCAGTTAACTAAATAATTAGTTCCAAAGAATATTAATAACCTAAGAGTTTATTTTATAAATAAAAATATATTTTCTACAAAAATAAAATCGAATTTTTCTTTTTCTGCCTATTTTTTCTGTACGTGACACAAAATAATAACAATTGATAAATAAATTAACATATCTAAATAACTTATTGTATTAAATTGTGACTAGCTCAAATTTTGTAATTCTACTGTTACAACTTATTTTGAAATTAGAAACTAAAAAATCAATTTCACTGAAATCTTACACTTAGTTCTCATTTTTTTACATCATCAATTTTCAATATTCATTTCACTAAATAAAACTAAGAACGTTTTGAATTGAAATAATATAATATATTTTTTTTTTTGATTGTTTTATTTTTCTTTTGAAAGTCAAGGTCAAAAATGTTTTTTTTTAATCATAAATTCATAAAAATATGTTATATATTTCTGTGTATTTATTCTAGGATAATTCAAGTTTTCACACCCTGGCGGGAGCGAGGAGTTTAAATATAAATGGGACGCGCGAGTCTGCATCCCTCTTAGAACAACCACAAAATAATCAAATACGTACACGTCGTTCAATTGTTTGTTTAACATCACAACAAAATGAGGGCCCTCATGCACCTTCGCTTGGGGGCCCAGCACCATCACGTAAACGTTTTGGGCAATTTCTAAAATCATTAGTTGGACGTAAAACATCAAAAGATACAACATCAACAACAACACCACTAACATCAACAACTACAACACAATTATTGCATACACCAGAACTGATATATTCAAGTGATACACCGTCAATAAATAGTTTAACAAATTTAACACAATCAAGACAAACTATTGGTAATTCAACAACATCATTAAATTTGGTACATCAGAAATTATGGTCTGTTGTACCTTTATTGCGTAAAGAGACAAGTTGTTCTAGTTTACATCAAACCAAATTTAATTCAATTGTTTATGAAACACATTTAAGAAAATGTAACACAGTACTAGCATTAACACAAACAACATCAACATCAAATTATTTAGAACCAATAAAACCATTAAATAGACTACGTAATTATGCATCGATAGCAACATGTTCGAGATGCTCCAGTCTTTTGTCATTGGCAGCTAGTTCAAGATATTCACTAAATTTATCAAATGGTGGTTTTGTGACAGTTGGTACTAATAATTGTTTACAAAAACAGCAGCAACAACAACAAATAGCAACATTCATATGTAAATTGTGCCTTGGAGAAATTAAATTCGATAATTCAACAAATATATCACAGTGTGGATGTTTATTCTGTTCTGAGGTAAGTTTTTTCTTTATTTTTTTTTAATTAAAAGTTTAGAAATATAAAGAGGGGAATTACTTTGAAATTTTCTGTAAGACTTTAAACTGGGGAGTTTTCACCATTCTTACATTTCGAAGTCACGCAAAAACTGTTTCTATGATTTTACAAACAGTTATTTTAAACTTTACAAAACATTAAATTTATAAACAAAAGACAAACCAAAATATTCGTGTTTAAGAACTAGAAAAGAACATAGCATCTATACATTAATGCTTAAAAAGATATCTAACGGAGTTTAATTCATTGTGACGATGCGAATTATTAATTTTAAAACAGTTACGGTTAAAAATAAAAAAACACAACAACGACAATATAACAAATGATTACGGTAACAAATCGTGTATAATAATAAAAAGTTACATTTTCTGAATGGTTTATGAGCTTCCAACGTTTCAGTTTGATCATGGATATCTCTTCTATTACCGTGTCTTTATGAACAGACAATTGACGGAAGTCTTTACTTTCATATAAAGATTAGAATTCATAAATTCACATTCTATAAAATGCTGCCTAGATTCTACAAACAAAAAATAAAAAGATTTAAAAAAAAATCATTCAAATTATTCTACTCATCTGATTACTTTAAGAAGTAAAAAAAAAGAAAAACAAATAAAAATCTGCAATGATAAATAGCTTGACCTTCATTCTTTTACTTTAAACTTTTTAAAAAATACATTAATGTTTCTGTTTAAATCTAATACCATTATCTATTGTCTATTCTTTTTATTTTTATTAAGTTTAAAATAAAATACAACATTTTTAGTTAGAACAGTAGTGAATCATAAAACATTTGACGTAAAAACAAACAACACAATTACACAATTTGTTATTTGCTATGGTATGTTGTTTATATAATTGGAATTAATGATGGTTGCCACTTTCTTGTCACTATCCCAGTATAGAACTTAAAATTAGACTACTTTTTCAAATCCAAAATTTAACCAAAACAAAAGACGAACATTTTAATCATTAAACATGTAATCTATCGTCCGTCTCTTTATACTTGCTTAGTAGAAATTATTAAAAATGCAAGACTTTTTTCTTACGTTATTTAAATAATTTAAAATTCCTCGTAATGAATAAATGAAAAAATTGAAATAATTTATTCTGAATACGTGCAAAAATAAAGAAAAAATTTATTTATTAATATTGTGTGTTTGTGTGTGTGTGTGTGTTTAATTTAAGGATTTTCTCTCCCTCCAAAGAAACTTGTTAAAAAGTTAGAATTTTTTTTTGTTTATTCATTAAACGTTTTTTGTAAATATTTTATTTTTGGGTTGCTTTTTTTATGGTAAATCCATTGTAACCCAATAAGAAAGATACCTTCTTTTTAACTTTTGTAAGAATTCATTTCAAATATTTTTTTCTTTGATTTTTTTTTTAAATGTTTAAGTTCAATATTTGAAGTTTTTCTCAAATTTAATTGAGAAAAATCATTTAAATAGATCCTTTTTTCAACTAAACATTTATTTATTATTCACTTTTTTTTTGCTTATAAATATTTTATTATAGAAAAACGAAAAGTTTAAATCTTCTTTTATATTTCTGTTTTTAAAAAAAAAAGGTAAAATTCCTGTTAAATTAGTCAATCAATAAAAATTTCTCCTTTTTTTTCCAAATCTTTTGAATGAAATACTTTATGTACATAGGGAAATTTTTGTACCCGTTAAAGCCTTTTGAGTAGATTATCTTTTCGTTTAGTTTACATTTGATTACAAGGAAACCCAAATTAGAATTGCTTTATCCATTTCTGAATAATTTACTAAAAAATAATACAATAAAGATTCGTAATAAAACATACGCGTTTATTGTTAAAATTTAAATTATGTTTATTGACAACTTAATTATTTTTTCTATAATATTTAGAGAAATTTTAGTCATTAATTATTACTCTTTACTTGTAATAAATACAAAACAATAGTATTTAAGTACAATAAAGATAATAATAATATTTTCAAGATCTTTGAAATTTTGTAAATTTCTAAATTTTATAAACAAAATAATGTCAGTTGATCTGTCTGTATTTTATTAAAGAACTGGTTTTTTTAATCGTCTTTCTTTATATATTTCGAAGCTTAGTTAGTGACATTCATTTTTCATTTTCTATTTATGTTTTTTCTTTTAACATTATTTCCTTAGTTCACGATTAGTTATATTTTAAAATAAATAATATTCTTAATTAATTAAATGTCATTGAGTATTTTGTTAGATCAATACATAATAGTATGCTCAAATAAGACAGACAAATAATGATACGCAAGTGACGTCCAATATAATCATTTTTAGTTGATTATGATTTTATTTTTTATCAAATTTAACACATCACAAATTGTCCTACATCCATACCTTTATTATTTTAATGGAGGTACCAACTTTATATCATCATCAACAAATAATTATTCATCGTAGATTCTGATCTATTTTTTTTTTTATTTCCAACAAAAATTTTTTCATGAGTGATGTAGAACAAATGAACTAATATTTATTGATTGTTTTAATTGAAAAAAATAATTTTTGAATTCCTATCACTTTCCACTGAATTTAATTTTCTAAATGCATTTTTTTTTATATATATATAATCACTATTGTGAATCGCTTTTGAAACTACAATTTTAATTACCATTACTGTTTTTTTTTAATTTTTATTTCGAAATAAAAATGAATGATAATTTTTGTAAACTTTTATATAGTTTTTAATTGAATTAATATTAGAATGAAAATTGTTTTTCATCAAATTGAATTCAATTACAATTTAATTCTATTTTTATCAATAATTTTTACTTTCACTTCACTCAATTATTCGCCATACTAATTATTTATCTTATTAGATTTAGATATGATTGCATCATAATATTATTCTTCAATTATTCTGCTATATGCAAAAATTCTTAAACGTATTAAATTATTAGGTAATTAATAATTTGATCGAAATTGTTTCATTAAAATGTCATAAGATAACAAAAAGAATTTTTATAATTTTCTTAATATGTCAGGTTTTCAAAAAAATAATAACTGCGTTTTAAAGATGAAAATACGTTTTTTTTGCCATTTTCTCTCTCTCTTTTATATAAAAATTTAATAATATATAATTTAAATGTCAATAATTCCAATCCAATTACACAATATAATTATATTTATTAATATGAAACTGATTACTCTGACGTTATTTATTAAATGGAATTTGGTTGAAGTTCATAGTCAGATAATATATAAGACGATGATGACGACAATAAACATTTTAAAGGTTTCTACTTTTTTTTTCTTTAAAAAATAATAATTAAAAGTCTGTTTTTAATGTTTTTTTTCTTCTTCTTCTTCTTCTTCTTCTGAAATTTTGTGATAAAATTTATTTCTTTGAAAATGGAAGAAGATTCTTTTTATTTATTTTTTTTCTTCATCTATTTCCTACTTTATTTTCAATTTAATATGATTTTTTTTTCTCAACATTATTTATTTGTACAATTTTTGATAAGTATTTTTCTTTAAATTTGATTTTATTTTCTCTCTTGCCTGATAATTTTATTGAAACACTGTAAAAGAAAACTATTTAGAAAATATTTTTTTTTCCTTCAGAATTGAAACTCAAAAAAATAAGAAGAACAAAATTGGAAAAATATAGAATAAATAAATTTAATTTGATGTTTCTTATATTTTGATGTTAAATCGAAAAAGGAAGAAATAATTTTTAATGATTTAATTTAATGAAATGAGATTTTATAAATAACAGTTGGTGGCTACCATTGATTATAAAAATGATCTGTTTTGATCGTTTTGTTTTCATGAAATTAAATTGCAATTTTCTTTATTTTATATTTGTTTGGGAAAAGGTCAAAAGTTTAATAATTTTGTTTACCTACATTTTTTTTTTATAAAATGTGGGTGTTTAACGATTTTCCGCTATGAATTTACTGTTCACAAGTTCATAATTTTTATTACCTAAAAAAATATAAATAGTTACAATAAACTGATTACGACACTTTTAAATAAATTTCCACATTGTTGTAAAGAATTTTTTGTATTTTTTGGCAATTCATTGTTAATATAAGTAAATCATATTTAAATTTTCAATATTTCTAAAGGTTTAAAGTGTTAATAGATATTTATTAAGAATAAGAATTATTTATGTCGTTCTATTTCTTTTTCTAAATTATTTTCTATAATAGGATCGTGTACAATTCATTTCATTTTATTTTAACACAAAACAACGAAGAAATAAAAAAAAAACAAAATGTTATTTTAAAGAGAGAATATTATGAATAAATAAACATTATTATTCTATTTGTTTTCTTTGCTTTTTAACACAAAAGATAGATAATTGACATTGATAGAATGTTAAAAAGACATAACATAATATTGTTGATTTATTTCACATGATATAGATTTTGATGTTATTTGGTTATTTTTTTCTATTTTGTTCAAGGAATAAAAATCGAATAAATTTTAAGTGATTTGATAAATGAAAATGTCTACACAAAAAACGTTTATTTTAATATAAGATTATTTTCTTCTAAAAAAAATAAAGTAAAAGAGAAGGAAAAAAATTGTCAAATTTATGTTAATTGAACGACGAGGTTAATAAAATATTTGAAGCAAGCAAAATGTATGCTGTACCAAAAATTATTATCCTAAAATTTCTTAAAAAGTAGAAATGCTTCATAAAATTTAAAAATATAGAATTAATAGATTAATTCTTTCGATTTTAACAATCCATATTGTCTAATCGGAGCACTTATCTAATTGAAAATCGTTGACCCCCAATAAACAGGTCTTACCGTCTTTATTTAAATGTATTTTGTAATTTTGTTATCTTTCAATTATTTAATGTAAAAAAAAACAAATAATCTTTATATAACTAAAAATAATTATCAAATGTAATAATATTATAATTTTATTCAATTCATTATGTAAAATTAATGAAAGCAAATACAATTAATTTATCATTACATTTATCTTTTGAAAATTTTAAAATACAAATTTTTCCTCACACAGAAATACAGAAGTTTTGTTGGCTTTAAAATGTGGTTATTATATTATATTATTTTATTCTGCGGTCGTATCAGCAATTATAAATTTGACAATATTTCAAAATGTGACAAATTACAAAAAAAAACAATAATTACCAGTCGTTGTAAAAAAAAATGTTGTTCTAATTATGATATGTACATATTTCACATATTCTCATATTGAGCAAAAAAATTCCATCAATTTGCTTTATACAGATTTAAATCCCCCAGCCAAATTCCTTTTACAGATATTAAAATGGTTCAATATACAAAAGAGGAATTTTATTTTTTGATTGTTAAATACTTACTCATCGATCACAATAAACGAACATAAACAAAATGGCGATATTTATTTTAAAATAAAAAATAAAATTAAACAAAATTTATATCCTTATATTTAACTTTAAATAAATCATTCAAGTCAGTCTCTTCATAAATAAATCCGTTAGTTAGTTAGTTAGTTAGTTAATATATCCCTTTTAACCATTTCAAATAAAATAGAAACTTACATCAATTCTAATTCAATGTAACTAATTTTTTTTCCCAGTAGAATATAAAAGGCCTTGATTGTAACTGATTGATTTTCGATTATTCCACTCAATTTAAGCTTTTATCTTACAATTTTAAATTCAATTCTATTCTAAGGTATTTTGATATTCTTCATTTTCTTTTTTTTCCTTTTTCATTCTCATTAATTCCTTCTTTTTTTTGTTTTTGTTTTGTTGTGTTTCTGAATTGAGTTTGAGCGTAAATATAAGCTCAAACTCAATTCATCTGAAAGTTTTCTCTAAAAGTATAAAAAGTATATCTCAATACATAAAGAAACATGAAGAAAATGCGACAATATATTTTCAATATATATTTTACATTATTATTACTAAAGCATATTGATTTTCCAATCAAACCGTACTCAATTTATTATCATCAATTTATATAAGTTTATATAAATGTAGTTTTGTAAACAATTATCTAAAAAAATTTTCATTAATAATATTTCATGTAAGTAATAGAATTTGGTGTTTTGTGTTGGTGTAAAGGGAATATATAATTAGAATAATGTGTACGTATACGTAGGTACATTATCAATCCTTATCCTATATAAAATTGATAATAATTAATGATGAAAACTTTTACTCCTTACCTTATCTATATATAAATATATATACACATAAATCCCAAATACCTATATATAAATTTAGAAGATGTAAATATTTGTCGCATTTATTAGATATTCAATTACCAAATATTTTTGTGATCTTTTTGGAAATTTACATTTTTTTTTAAATATATTTTAAATATATTTTATTAAAAAAAAAAGTTGTTCGTTTACATTCAATTAAAGATGGCGTATATTTCGATTTCCATTTTATCGCGTTTTATTTTTTTTATAAAAAATAAAAATTCACCGACAAGTGAAATTATCTATTCTTTTGAAATAATGTATGTGAATTTTACATGTGACAATTGTTTTTTATTTTTCTTTTTACTTTATAAAAGTTTCCAAATTTACAAATATTTATTATTTGTACTGGGTAAATAAAAATGTTATTTTTTTTGTTTTGTTTTTATTTAAGGAAGGCAAACATATAAGAATATAAAGAAGAAAAAAATAAGATGGTAAAAGAAGAATAAAATTTGTTAGAAAAAAGTAAACTAAAAGAAAAGCTCATGTCATATTGTATCGTTGGTTAACATGATTATTTTGTTACTTTTTATGTTGTTTTCTCTGAATTGTGTATTCACATTTTTTTTTACATTGTAAACAAATATGTAAGGAACAACCCAAACAATGATTCAAAAAAAATAAAAAATAAAAATAGGGGAATCATCTGTTTTGCCTCACAATTATTTTACTTTTGTTTTTCTTCTATTATAATCAATTTCTTATTTTTTCAATGTAATAATTATTGAAAATAATGTAGATACATTAAAACCTGTTTAATGGGATCAACTAAGTATTTTATAAAAACAAATTTATTCGATTAAGACAATATTGTTTATACATTCTAAGACAAATATATACGAGAATGTTCAATTAGACAGGTGTTCACTATAATAATGTGTAACTGATTTATAAAAAAAACAGCAACGTAAAGAATTAATAAAACAGAAATTATAAATAAAAAAAAGCAAAATAGGAAAAAGGAAATACAAATTTTTATTTGGAAAAATTATGAAATTTTAAGAAACTTTATGGAACCTAAAAATATGTGAAATTTTTAATAAGCTTCGTTCTTCCAACTTTTTATTATATTTTCAAAGTATTGGTATAGTTTTTTTATCACGTTTTAAAAAAAATAACTTGACTTGATATCGATTTTTTTTTCTTTACGCTACGTTATTTTTATTTTATATTATGTCATTTTCGACAAAAAAAAAAACAAAACAGATTAATTATACAGATGAAATTATTTTCGGATTATAATGTGTGTTGATGACATTTTTGGGATTTCCTCCGAAAAATGCTTCTTTTTTTATGTTATTTATATAAAATTCATATTTATTTATTTTTTCTTCTTCTTCTACAGTTTACAATTTCTAAGTGTTATGTATGTTGGTATGTACTTTGTTGTACATACGAGTTTTTTTCATATTCATAATCTTTTAGGGATTTATTAGTGGTCAAGTTTATATATTACCTTTTATTTTTATTTTCCTTTTCGTTTTTAATTTTTTTTGGTTACTTACATAAGGTATTGAAATGAAATTGAATATGAAAAAGCTTAAGACTCTTTTTTTTTCGTTTTGTTTTATATGTAAAACTAAAGAAATACATAATAAAAAAGCTTATAGGAAATTTGCACGTTGAGACAATCCATAATGTGTCTTATGTCCATTCATATTATAGACGTTTCACATAAATCATTCAGTTTATCATTTCGAAAATATAAAATCAATCCCAGATGTTACTAACTTACCCCACAATATTTTCTTTTCCTAAACTAAACTACCCTAAGTACGGTCCGTATTTGCCTTTTGTTCTACTTTCGTTATAATTTTCTTCTATAACAATTTTCTGACGACACACATTCTTCTATTGTTATTCTTCATTATTATTACATTTTTTTTTTGACATAATGAATGAAAGAATGAAAATTCATTTTATTAACTTATACCTCCTTTTTTACTCTCCTAATGACATATTAACCTTCAGATTGCCTTCAACAATAATATTTTTCCTACATAATAAAATATAACCGTCTAACATTTTAATCGTACATAAAAAAGCACAGAATCAAATGAACGTAGAAGTGAAGTAAACAAAAAAAACTAATAAAAAAGGAAATACAAATAATGTAACGAAAAAATGTAAAGAATGAGAAGGAAAAGAAAAACAAAGAAAAAAAATATACAAAACGAGGCTTAACTAACGAAAATAAGAGGGATTAAATACCATCACGTAACCATAATCTACATTCTAGATTCTAAAATATAACAAGCATGATACTGTACACATTTATTATTATTTTCCTTGTGAATTTAAAACGTTTTTTTCCTTTTTATTTTCTTTCTAAAATATAAAATATTTTGACATTTAAATTTCCTACATTCACACACACACACACAATATTTATAATAAAAACTCATCAACATAGATTTATAATATTCTCAATTCAAATCAGCCACACAAAAAAGTGAAGCAGTTTTAAAGGAAAATTCATCTTCGTTTTTCTTTTTTTTTCCCCGTTTTTTTTTACCATAAAAAAATAAACAAATTTATACTCATATATACACACACACACACACACACACACAATGAATGATGAAAATAAAAAAATAAAAAATCAAACTTGTTGCTTCTTTTTTTTTTTTTTGATAAATTTGTATGTGCTATCTTTGTTTGTGTATGAATTTAACACTGTCTGTATGTTTGCCTGTTTAGTGTTAGATGGTAGATATAAAAAAAAAACTCAATAAATTTTCCAATACTTTGATATTAAGAAGAGATTTATTGGTACGAAAAAAAAATATATTTTATATTTGATGAAGAAAGATTTTTTTTTTCTTTTTCATTTTCAAAATATAAATTCAAATCAATTTCTTGTATTTTTTTATTATTCATATAAATGTGTTTGCATATTTTGTCCAATGTCAAGCTCATTTACATTAACAAATATTGTGAAGACGCAGCAAAAATTAAATAAACGTGAAAAATTGTAGACATGTAATTTTAATTAATTTAATTTACACACTAAAATTAGAAACAATGTATGAACAAAATTTATAGAATAGAAATAATTAAGTAAATAATAATAATTTTACATTAACAAATTGACTATAATATAAATTCATATTTATGTAAATAATTTTTTGTTTTCAATTTGGTTTTCTTTTAAATTTAAAATAATGAAATAAATAATAATAAATTTTGTTTTGTTACAGTGCATGACAGCATACGTTGAATTTGAAATACTTGAAGGTGCTTATGAAATATCCTGTCCGGATGCTATGTGTCCATCACAAGGTATATTAACACTAGCTGAAATAATGTTATTGGCATCACCAAGTTTAGTAGAAAAGCATAGACGATATCGATTAAATCGAGGTAATTTTTTTTCCATTTTATTATTTCAAATTAATCAGAATGAATCTTTTTTTTTTGTTTGTTTGTTTTAAATCGAAAACTGTTTTCAATTATTTAAATATATTTTCTCAAATTGGGGTTTATTGGGGACCTTTTTTTAGAAAGGAAAAAGAAAGCAATTAAGACATTATTTCCTTAATAAATTTTTATGTGAGTACAAATTGCTATAAAAGAATTTTACAAAATTTAGAGTTTTAAAAGCGAATCTTTGTTAGACTCTCTAAATTTCAACAATTTTTAATTTACGTAATGAACAGTTACTTCTCCGAATTAACTTTGCCTAAGGAAGAATATTCCATCAATTCATTTTTTATTCAAATTTATATAAAAGCTAAAATCTAATTTCCGTTTAAAGAAAAGTCACAAAAAAAAATGAACAAGTTTTATTCAATTCATTTAATAATAGAGTTAAACTTGAATTGAATACCTACTGGTATCATCTCATTCTTGTCTCTGTCTCTCTCTCTCTCTCTCTCTCTCTCTCTCTCTCTCTCTCTCTCTCTCTCTCTCTCTCTCTCTCTC
The DNA here is from genome assembly GCA_963082725.1 of Pedicia rivosa. Taxonomy (NCBI): domain Eukaryota; kingdom Metazoa; phylum Arthropoda; class Insecta; order Diptera; family Pediciidae; genus Pedicia; species Pedicia rivosa. Next base: position 842,983 of record OY720155.1, read on the forward strand.
TCTCTCTCTCTCTCTCTCTCTCTCTCTCTCTCTCTCTCTCTCTCTCTCTCTCTCTCTCTCTCTCTCTCTCTCTCTCTCTCTCTCTCTCTCTCTCTCTCTTCAATAAAGAAAATTCAATTCTATTATTTAAGACCTTTTATTTCATGTTGTTTTTTTTTAATAATTTATTTGTCTTTCATATCTATTTTTTTTAATCTAACATTTGTTTTTATTAAAAAAAATAGAAAAAAACTGTACGTTAAAATTAATGTAATAATTTTTTTCTTTCATTTTTTTTTATTTCGTATCTCTTAAAAATGTAAGATTAGAAATTAATCTTTTGTGGCAGAGTAGAACGACGAGAAATAAACAAATTAATTTGTTTAACAAAAATTTTTGTTTTGTTTGTAGAAGACTGTAATAATTAGATATTTGAGAACCTTTATAATTTCTCATTTTACCGTCAAATAATTGTAATTGCTTTAGAGATACATTTATCTTCTTATCCCTTATTTTATTAAATATTCTTTCAATTTTTTAAAGAACACAGAAAATATGTAAATCAAAATCAATGAAAGTCAATTTTAACAATTTATTCCGTAACTCAAATCAATCATCAATCAAATAATAAAAATACGTGTGTTTAATATTAGTACCAGAGAATGTACGTGAATATTTTTTATAAATCATTAATTGAAAAGAAAAGTAAGTAAAACATTGCCTGGATACGAAGTAATCCCAATGGAAAACTATAGAATATTTTTTTATATAAACGTAACGTAACAAAAGAAAACTGTAAATAATAGAGTCTTAACTCAGATGGTTAAATAACTCGTCTCTTGTGAAAAGAAAGGATTGATAGGAAATTTTAGTTAAGAAATATTAATTTGGCTTTTCATTCATAATTTTCTTCAAAAATAAAAGTAGATGGTTTATAAAATCACTTCTTAAATTTTCTTTCATTATATAGATTTCAATAATTAATAAAATATAAATTATTGTCGCTTTTTACTTTAATATTTCTACCCGAAAATTACGTAGTAAGAAAAGGAGTGTTATGTAGATATGTTTAGGTAAAGAAATGTTCTTATTATTAGTAATTTTTATGATTTATTTTTTTCTAAATAAAATCTGGCAACACAGCAATCAATAATTTATGCATAACTCATTTGTAATTGTTTATTTCTAATACTAATCTTGTTATGTGGCTTTAGCCATCTGATGTTTAAATACGGTCAATGGCAGGGGTTCTATTAAAAATATAAATCAATCGACTAGAATTTGTTGTTATTTTAGAATAATTTTTATTATTCATAAATTAGATTTTTCGACGGTGAAAAGTCACTGTAAAATATCAAGTTCAATCAAAAAGACTGTAAGACTTACCATTCATTTACGTAATAAATTATAATGGAAGAATCATTGAAATTAGCTAAACATGTTAGTTATATTCTTCTATATTATTTATTTTTCATTATTAAACAAATGACGCACTACAAAAATCTATAAAACTCTTTAAACTCGACAATACTTCTAAAATAGAAAATTTAAATAAAATACGTCATCCAGTAAAATTTGAAACGATTTAGCTAAAAGTTAATTTTTTTATTAAAAATTTGAAGAGATTTAAGTTAATACAAATTTATGTATGCTTAATTCGTTGCGTTGATTTAGAAAACAATTGATTTTAGGGAAAAAATAAAAATAAATATTTATCTGATTGGCGCTGCCAACGTAACCAATCACATTTTATTTGTTTTCACAAACAATTTCGTTCTATTAATTTTTTTTATTACACATATATAAAGGTACATTTATTTATTTTCAGCACACACACACACATTTGTATCTTTGTCACATTTTGATAATAATAATAATTTTTATATAATATTCGTCAATGTCATTTTAAAATATCATGAACATGATATCGGAAAAAAATAATAATAAAAATTGTCTATCACAAATTTATATTTTCTTACATAAAATATAAGAAAAAAAAAATTCTATATTGAAAATTGTTATTTCGTGACAAAAATTAAAAATCAAAAATATTCAAGCAAAATAAATATAAAGTTTTTATTTTATTTGTCATTTACATTAAATTTTTGAAGAAATCTCTGACATATACAACGCAATATAATTGAACTAATAAAAAATATTCTCTTCGTATAATATCAAGAGGAAATATTTTAAGAAATATTTTTTTCCTCTGTCTACAGTGGCGCCTCCACACAATTTCAAGAAAATATTGGATTATGCTTTTTTTTTTATTATTCTACTTTTTTCTTGAAGAAGAAGAAAAAATGTAAACAAATGTGTGTGTGTGAGAGAGAGAGAGAGATATATTTTAGAAATTAAAGAAAAAATCTTTTATTTGTTGAATCTTCTTGATGATTTATTATAGAAATTATTTGTTTAAAATTCTTATTGTCTTTTTATATAGAATGCGTTAATGAAGTTAATTGGTAAATTTTGATGAATTAGATTTCCTATACGGTAAAATAAAATTCTTTTCAGAAATTTAAGTTAAATTTTCAACAATCAAAATAATATGGACATTAAAAGGGACGATATAATTCAATTGTTATTTATTAATAGAAAAATAAATACGATAAATTGTTTAGAAACTTTACTTTTTTTTTTACTTTTTTGCTCCTATTCAAAAAGTTCTGTTTCCTTTTCTTTTTTTCTTATCTTAATGAAGTGTAGTATAAATGGAATATTTTGTATTTTTTTTTACGATCTCATATTTCATTTGAAATAACAAGATTTTTCCACTGTACGAAATAAAAGAGAGAGAAAAAAAATTACTCGTAACTTTAATATTAGTGAGTAATAAAATGGCATTGTCAACAGTTTTATTATATACACACATTTAATCTAATAATGTTTGTATTTATACACGCAAAATTATATTTTTAATATTGAAAAATAAAAAAATAAATCTTATAACCAACTGCAAGGTTATATTGGAGTTATGAACTAAAAAAAGAACAACTTCAAAACATTTAATTTTCTATATTTCGTTCCGCTTTTGGATGTACAAATTTCCATAGAGGGTTCAAAACCTTGAATTAATTTTTTTTCCTATTAATTATTTCCGTTATAGTTAATAATTTTATAAACGATTGAAAAGTTTTATTATTGTTGTAATAATTAGATATATTTTGATAATTATTTTTATTATTTGATCTTAATTTAATCTGAAATCAGCTTGAATGCCGTTCAAGGTAAAATGTTTTTTTAATATATAATACATTTATAAATATTTTGTAAATAGAATTCAGGTTTGTCAGGAATAAAAATCTAAATAAACAAACATTATCTAAAAAAAATAAATGTATAACGAGACAGGGAAATGAAGAAATTTTTTAATTAACTTTATACTTGTTTATCGCATAAATTTTTGTATTTTATTGATTATGAGAAAAATAAAACGTTTTCTAATTGTGTCTCTTTTTATTTACTATTTGCGATTTTATTTTGAGTAGGTATTTTGTGTGTATGAGTTTGGATTTGTTTTATTGTGAATTTCTGATGACACTGAAATAATCTTGTTTTTTTTTTCTTTGTTATTTTTTTTTTACCTAACCAATAGACACACATTTGTATCTTTGTCACATTTTGATAATAATAATAATTTTTATATAATATTCGTCAATGTCATTTTAAAATATCATGAACATGATATCGGAAAAAAATAATAATAAAAATTGTCTATCACAAATTTATATTTTCTTACATAAAATATAAGAAAAAAAAAATTCTATATTGAAAATTGTTATTTCGTGACAAAAATTAAAAATCAAAAATATTCAAGCAAAATAAATATAAAGTTTTTATTTTATTTGTCATTTACATTAAATTTTTGAAGAAATCTCTGACATATACAACGCAATATAATTGAACTAATAAAAAATATTCTCTTCGTATAATATCAAGAGGAAATATTTTAAGAAATATTTTTTTCCTCTGTCTACAGTGGCGCCTCCACACAATTTCAAGAAAATATTGGATTATGCTTTTTTTTTTATTATTCTACTTTTTTCTTGAAGAAGAAGAAAAAATGTAAACAAATGTGTGTGTGTGAGAGAGAGAGAGAGATATATTTTAGAAATTAAAGAAAAAATCTTTTATTTGTTGAATCTTCTTGATGATTTATTATAGAAATTATTTGTTTAAAATTCTTATTGTCTTTTTATATAGAATGCGTTAATGAAGTTAATTGGTAAATTTTGATGAATTAGATTTCCTATACGGTAAAATAAAATTCTTTTCAGAAATTTAAGTTAAATTTTCAACAATCAAAATAATATGGACATTAAAAGGGACGATATAATTCAATTGTTATTTATTAATAGAAAAATAAATACGATAAATTGTTTAGAAACTTTACTTTTTTTTTTACTTTTTTGCTCCTATTCAAAAAGTTCTGTTTCCTTTTCTTTTTTTCTTATCTTAATGAAGTGTAGTATAAATGGAATATTTTGTATTTTTTTTTACGATCTCATATTTCATTTGAAATAACAAGATTTTTCCACTGTACGAAATAAAAGAGAGAGAAAAAAAATTACTCGTAACTTTAATATTAGTGAGTAATAAAATGGCATTGTCAACAGTTTTATTATATACACACATTTAATCTAATAATGTTTGTATTTATACACGCAAAATTATATTTTTAATATTGAAAAATAAAAAAATAAATCTTATAACCAACTGCAAGGTTATATTGGAGTTATGAACTAAAAAAAGAACAACTTCAAAACATTTAATTTTCTATATTTCGTTCCGCTTTTGGATGTACAAATTTCCATAGAGGGTTCAAAACCTTGAATTAATTTTTTTTCCTATTAATTATTTCCGTTATAGTTAATAATTTTATAAACGATTGAAAAGTTTTATTATTGTTGTAATAATTAGATATATTTTGATAATTATTTTTATTATTTGATCTTAATTTAATCTGAAATCAGCTTGAATGCCGTTCAAGGTAAAATGTTTTTTTAATATATAATACATTTATAAATATTTTGTAAATAGAATTCAGGTTTGTCAGGAATAAAAATCTAAATAAACAAACATTATCTAAAAAAAATAAATGTATAACGAGACAGGGAAATGAAGAAATTTTTTAATTAACTTTATACTTGTTTATCGCATAAATTTTTGTATTTTATTGATTATGAGAAAAATAAAACGTTTTCTAATTGTGTCTCTTTTTATTTACTATTTGCGATTTTATTTTGTGTGTATGAGTTTGGATTTGTTTTATTGTGAATTTCTGATGACACTGAAATAATCTTGTTTTTTTTTTCTTTGTTATTTTTCTTTTTACCTAACCAATAGAAGTGGAACTGGATATTAATCGTACATGGTGCCCAAAAGCCGGTTGTGAAACAGTTTGTTTAGTTGGTCCAACAACATCAGAAAAAGTGGTTACTTTACCAATATCACCGACATCACATCAAGCTCCATGTTCAGTTCATTGCCCTACATGTGAGGAAGATTTTTGTTCGGGATGTAAGAAGACCGTAAGTTGGTTTGTTTTTGTTTACTTTTATTTATGTATTTATTTTTTTTTTAAGTTAATCTTTTATTTTGTTTTCATTCAGTTTATTTTCAAATAATTTGTTCTTTGTATGTAGACCAATGTCTGAACAAGAGAAAATCTATTTCTGAATTATAAATTCCAATTTGATGTTATTTCTGACTTTGTCTTTTTTAACAACAAAAATTAATCATGGATGTCATGATTTTTGTTTTTTTTTTTTAATTCTTTCCTTAATCCATCGCAATTACTATACTGTTGACAGGTTTTTTTTCATTGGGTTAATTTAATTAATAATAAATTAATTTTTGTTTTGTTTACTTTTAATTAAGTGGCATCCAACAATGTCATGCGAAGAGAATTTACGTCGTCTAGCAGCTGATGGCCATGATGACAGTGCAGGAATACCATTTGATAGTGATTTAATAAAATGTTGTCCAATGTGTTCTGTACCAATTGAAAAGGATGAAGGTTGTGCACAAATGATGTGTAAACGTTGTAAACATGTTTTCTGTTGGTATTGTTTAGCTAGTTTAGATGTAAGTTGTTTTTTCTTTGTTATTAATTTAATTAATAATAATCATAATAATGAATTTCTGTTTTTTTTCTCACAAAAATTATAGGATGATTTTCTTTTACGACACTACGATAAAGGACCATGTAAAAATAAATTAGGACATTCACGTGCATCTGTTGTCTGGCATCGGGCACAAGTAATTGGTATATTTGCTGGTTTTGGCATACTTTTATTGGTTGCTTCACCATTATTATTATTAGCAGCCCCCTGTATTGTTTGTTGTAAATGTCGTATTTGTAGTGGTACCGCAAAATTAGAAGAAACCGATAATGATTTTGATGATGTTATAGCATTACAAAGAAATTAATATTTTTGTACTTTCTTTTTTGTTTCTGTTACATCAAAAGAATACATAAAATAAAACAAAGGAAAAATAATAGAGTGTACCGGAAGACTGAGTTAATTTTTTTTGTAACCTAAAGAAGAAAAATAAATAAATAAGACGCAAAGTAAGAAATGAATTAAAAGAAGAAAACTAGTTTTTTTTTGTTTTGTATTTAAACAAATTTATTAGGTATTAAAATTTTTATTATAAACAGTTGTAGTTGTTTATTATTTTTCAATGATTTAATTAATTAATTTTTATTTATTAAGAACAGAATTGTGAGAAATTTAATAAAAATGTAAAATTTAAATTAATAAAAAAAAAAAAGAAAAACTTAAAAAGTTGAAAGTAAAAATATTAGAAAATAAATGCGAGAGAATGCAATAAATGTAATGAAAAAGGGTCGCTTATTAAAGTCAAAGTTTTTAGTTAGATTATGAATAATAAATAAAATGAGATCGCGTGATCCTTAAGATAAATTATTCAATAGACATAAAACATAAAAGTCTGGTCGATTATGCCTTTCTTTTGTAGACAAAATATCATTCATAAGTCGAAAATATATTTAAGACAAAGAACCAGACTTTCACACATTATTTCCTGTTTTTGTTAATCGTAAAATATATTTATTATTATTTCTTTTTGATCTTTTCTTCCAAAATTACACAAACGCATGAAAAACTTAAATAATTTATGTCACCTTAATTGAAATGTAATTATTATTTATTTTCACTGCCAACAATAATATTTGGCACCAAAATAAACAAATGGAAATTTTTGTCTATTCACCCACAATAAATTTGAATAAATAATAATTTAATCATTTTAATAATTAAATACAAAGTAGTTAACAGTTCTATTGTGAAATTATATTTTTAATTAAATTTGGACGCATTTCTAGTTTGGAAGCATTTCTAGTATAAAAAATGTAAGAAAATTGAATTTTACTTAATTTTTTTTTTTGTGTTTTATTAAATATATTTAAATTTAAATCGTGTAATCGCGGTTTTCATTATAGTCACATTTAACGAGGGTAAAACAAAATTAATCAATGATCTTTGTTATTTAAAAACAATTGCAAAGAAAATAAAATAAACTTACATTTTTAATTTTGTTGTAAAATTTGCGCCTCTGTGAAGAACATTATGAAATACAGTTGTTTTTTTTTTATTGCTTCAATTTACTTCAAATTTAGCTGCATCATTTTGTTGAATATTATGGATTTATTTTAATAAATCAAAATGCAATCAATAATATTAATTATTTATTAATAATAAGCCTACAAAATCAATATACAAATAATAATAATAATAAATGACGATCTTTTATTCAAAGTAAAATTCTTATTAAATCTGAGTAATAGTTTATAGTTCTTTTTTATATTTCAATTTCTCAGATCAATACAAGAAAAATCATTAATATAATTTTAATTAAATATTTTATTAAACAAAAAAATAAGTAAAAAAAAAGAACACAATATTTTATATAAGAAAGAAAAACATAATTTATTAATTAATGTTATAGAAAAATGCAAAAACAAAAAAATAGATTACTTAAATAATGATAATTAAGAAGAATGACGATCGTATCCTGTGTGTGTGTGTGTGTGTGTGTGTGTGGACAAACGATTTAACCTTGGCTCAGGTAATCAAATCCCATTTTAAGAAAAAATCTTTTCAAACCACGTTTAAATATTTAAACACACGAAGAAATTGTTGCCTTTAGGATAATAAGATGAAAAATTCTTATTCCTACAATTAAAGCTCCGATTTGTTTCACTAATTTTTATCCATTTTCAAATTTTGCAACGATTTAGAAATTGAAGTAGGCTTGAAAGTTTTTTGTGGTCTAAGAAAAACAAAACCAATTTTAAAAATATTTGCGCTTTTTACTTTTTGTTTGTTTTGATATTATTGTAAATAAAACACAAAATGCAATCATTAATTTTCTTATAAAAAAAAAATACAAAAAAATGGAAAAATAGTCAAAAATAAAATCATAATAAATGTAATATTTGTGCTAAGAATAAGTAAATTAATTGTAATACATTTTCTACATTTACTAAAATAAAACAAGAAAAAAAGGGAAATAAATAAAAAAAAATCAGAAGGAAAGGAAAAAATATCAAACAATGAAATAAATAAAATATTTGTGTTTTGTTTTAATTTTTTGGTAAGAAAAAAATCTTTTGTTTATTTTTTTTTGTAATATTAAAGATAATTAATGTAATCATAACAGTTAGATTTTAATAATAAAAAAAAAAATTATAATCAAAAATAAAGAAAAAAAAATTACATAAAACTTTAAAAAAATTAAAATTTTAATTAATTAATTAATTAGTTTGGTATATTTAGATATTCAATAATAATAATATGTAACATTAGAAATTTAAGCTATATATGTTAACTGAATTGTGATATTTACAGTGAATATAAAAATATATATATATATAATTTTGATCATTAAAACAGGAATTTTTATTTATATCAATTCATTTGGATAGCGAAAAATTTGGGCTGATTTTTGTGTTATATCCAAGTTTCATTATCAAAAAAATACACTGAATTTAGAATAAATCTCATACAAATGTAATGTATGGATAAGTTTTTCATCCTTAAAACGTCGAATAATTCCTAATCAAATTTAATTGGATTCTATTAACAAATCGACTAATTACTAAAACATAATAGATAAGTTCCATAAAATCCATCTAAAGGTTAGTCTTCAATCATGATAACAAAATAATAAAATGTTCTCGGTGGCAACCAATATAAAACAATTTTCTCTAAAGTCAATCTATAAAAAAGTAAATAATAATCAAGTGTCAAAGCATCCAGTACGTTTCAGTTTCTATAATTAAATTAAGCTTCTTCGCATTCCTTATGTTGTCTACGGTATTATGTAAGAAGGGAATCCATTGTTTAATGTTTTTACATAAATTACATACAATAAAAAGGTAAAGCCAAAAAAATATGTTTTAAAATATTTTATTATTTATATACAAAGTTAAAGATAAATATTTTAATTTTCTCTTTTACCAATTTCCAAATTTTTTTTTTCTTATTTTTCACAGATTTAATTTTGTTGATTTTTTTCATTAAAAAAAATTGCTTTTATTTTATTATTTTTGTCTATTTTTGTTTTAATCCCTTCACAGCATTAATGTTATATCTATAATTATAATAATATTGTTTATAATGCTTTTCTATGTTTAAAAAATAATAATCAATTGAATTAATAAAAGATTGTTTTTGTTTTACTATTATTTATTATATATTAATTAAATTTTAATGATATTACTTCATTTTTTCCACCCTTTTTTTAATTTTATTAAATTTCAACCATTTTGTTGGCAGTTTTTGTAAATTTTATAAAACAAGAAAAAAAAGAAGAATAATTTAAACAATTTTTTTTTTTATCTAAACATTAAATAATCTATTCTTTATTATTATTTATAGTTATTTAACGATATTAATAATAATTAAATTATAACAGAATGTCTGATCACGTTTTTTTTTTTTTTTTCTTTGTTTTTTTATATTTGTGTGGATGATTTTTAATCAAAATAATTCTTTTTTTTTTAATTAATTTTAGTGATAATGAGAGATGAGATTATCCAAAGACATTAACTAATGAAATGAAAATAATAATATAATCGGGAAACGCATAAAATAACAAACAACTGTTTATTAATTTTGATATGGCAACTCAATCATATAATTAAGAATGAATATGGATAGATCTGTGATATTTTATTCAAGAGAATAAACGATAATTACTTAATTAAAACTAATGTCGACCATTAAGAATTTCTTAATTCATACGGATTCAATAATAATTTCTTCCAATATTTAACGATTTTACTTTTGTCAATAAAAATACAATTTTTTCTTTAAGTGCAAAATATATTTGGTGAATAAAAAAATGGTGTGAACAATCGATTTAACAAACAGAATGCGAACAAGAAACAATATTGGTAGTTTATATTTACACTGCACTGAAAATTGAATAGCTAATGATCAGATTTTAATAATTATTGGGAGCAATTCTGTTTTATTTAAAGCGTTTAACGAAATTTCTTCAGAACCGTTCAGTCTTCCTGTATTTAATTTGTAATTTTGTTTAAAGGCATAAATAATAATAATCGTTTGATTTAAATTAGCAATTATTAATTTTTAGTTAAACAAAAAAAAAAAGAAAAATGTAGATAATGTCTTTGAATTTTTGTTGTTGCTTCTTTTTTTTGCATTTGATTTTTCTTTTGTTTTTTATGTTAAAAAAAAGCACAGTAAAATTTCATTTTAAATTCGTATTTTTCGTCACATTTACATTTTTAACTATTTTTTTTCTTTCTTCCTTTAACAAGAACATGAACGAAAGAATGTTAAAAATCTTTCTTTTTAATTTTGATTATAAAATATTTTTCTCTTTTTATTGTTTTTCTTTGTATTTTTTTACTGTAATTTATTTATTTAGATTCTTTTTTCTTGTTTAATTCTTTTAACTAATTCTTCTTTCTACATTTTCGAACACATTATAGTTTTTTTTCATTCTAAAACGTTTATTTTTCTTTCATCAAAATTTGTATAATAAATTATTGCAGTTTTTTGGAATGTGTAAACAAAAATAAAAAGAAGACAAACATTTCTAATTAAAAAGTCTAAAACAAATTATTTTGTTTCCAATTTTTAATTCAAAAATCCAAAAATCGGATGTGATAATTTTATATTTTCATTAAATTGTAATTACAAAAATTAAGATTTAAATAGTTATGCTGAGTTTTTTGAACTTATTTTAAAAGCCAAATAATTTTCATTAAATATTCAAAAAATTTACACAAATAAAATACTAAAAATTTCCTAAAGTTAATTGTCAGAAGAAAAAAAAAAACTGAATTTAAAACTTTTATTATTCAACAACAGAATGAATGAAATAAATTTGAAAACTATTTTAAAACTAAAAAAATCACCTCAATTATAATTTTTAAATAAAAAAAGGTATTTTATTTTTTTAACATTTACAAATAATTCCTTCGTTTTTTTTTTCTTTTTATTTAAGTACGCAAAAAAATAAAAAGTAATGTATTCCTTTACAAAAACAGAACAAATAAAAAAAATGAATAAATTAACAAAAAAAAATTTTAATTAATAATTTTGATTATTTTAGAAACGAAAAGAAAATTCAACTAAAAAAAAACATTAAAAATTGTTCTTTATTTGATTTAATTTGATTTTTTTTCAATTATAAATTATAAATTAAACTTAATAATGTAAAACTAATTAATTATGAATAATTACAAAAAAAAACATATGTGAATAAAAATAATAATTTCTTTTTCTTTTTTTAGTTTACGGCACTTTTCTTATAAATAAAAATAATTTACTTTCCCAAATATTTTAAATAACAATTGTTTTCTTTTTATTCATCTATCATTAATCACCTACTCCGAATAAAAATTGACTTTTAAATTTAATATTGGGGATAAATATTGCAGTTTTAATACATTTACCAATGAGAGAATTTTTTTTTGTTCAATCATTTAACTACAAAAAGTATATTTTGGTCATTTTTTTCCCTATTGAAAAAATGTCTCATAGAAACTATGTAATCCTAACACCTTCTCGCATAAGAGATTTCCCGCATACGAGATAACGTTATTCTCGCATGAAAATTTGTTGTTCTTATACGGTTCTTATACGATTTATACTAGAATGACGTCATCTCGTATACGAGAAGTTGTCGAATGAACTCGAATCCCTGGACGAATAAAAAAATTACAAAAAAAGAAGAAGACATTTAATGGGTTAATCAAATTTTTTTTTTTTTAAAAATAAAAAAATTGACCATGAGTTTAGTACGATACGATTTAATTAAATAATTAATATTAAAAAACAAAAAAATAGAAGAGAAAAAAAAGGAATGAATTAAAAATGGTTTTTTAAAATTTCACCATTCAAAATTCAAGAATTAATCAAATTTTTATTATCTATAACTGATAAATTTTGTTCAGATAATTATGTGTACCTTTTTCAATTTTAATACCTATTGTTAAATTAGTAAATTGTTGTTGTATGTATTTATCTCCCCTTTTCTTTTTCAAATATGTTTGCAGATTTCGTTTTTTAATTGAATCTTGATGTGTTCTTACACTGAATCATCTGAAAATAAAAAAAATGTGTTTGGAATTATTACAAAAAAAAATACATAGAGAGCATTATTAAGGCGTTTATTGTATTTTATTTTAGAAAATATATAACAAATATTTTTCACGATTAAACAATTGAGGTTTGTTACGAAATTCTTCAAACAAATTTTAAATATGTTAAATTGAATCTCAAATTGTGCAGAAAAAATTAAAAAAAATCAAGTAAACCTAACTTTAAATATAAAGAAAAAGATAAAAGGTCATTGAACTACGTTTTATTTCCCTCAAGAAAGAAATTAAATATAACATAATGTTTTCTGATATTTATTTTTTAATCAAAAATACGCATTTGTGTAAAATTGATAAGAAATAAGACGAAAAAATAAATACGCAATTTGCTTTTGTAAATTAAACAAAGACAAAAACTTACTGGTGACATTTTTTTCTTTTGTACTATAAAATTAGGATAGCGGAATACTTTAAATTCGATTATTTTTTTCCATAGAAATGACATCAATATCTTTGTCAATAATAACAATACGAAAAACTTTAAAGTAAACTTCAGTTTGAATTCGGACAAAAAATAAATCTATCTTACCATGATACCACCATTTAGTCTTCTTAGGATTTTTATTACAAGTTTTAACATATATTGTATTATCGGGTGGTCTCTTTTTTTCACGGCAACTACTTAACATTGATGATATGCTCAAACAGACGGATTGTACTGACATTGCGGGTGACCTAAAATAAAGATAACATAATATTTGTATTAGTTTTCATTGTTTTGTTGGTTTGCTTAAGTATTGAATTAACCGAAATTCTAGTAAATATTTTTATATAGATTATTCGATGCAGTTTATAAATCAAAATAAAAACATTTATTATCTTACCAATCATCTGTTAAAATTGATAAACATATGTGACCATTTGAATAAACATGTGGATGTACAGGTATATTTTGTCCTATAAATGTAACTTCCGGAGAATCAAAAGGATATTTATTATTAAATTTAAATAATAATTGAAAATTTTCTCCCTCATATAATGTCCCATCAACACCATCCATATTTATTTTCCATCTGAAAAATTACAAAAACAAAAATTAATATTATTTTTAAAGGTAAAGTCCAGTTGTTCTGATTAGTCGAAAACAATTTAAAGATTAACTTTTTTTAAGTTACTTAAACAATAATTAACACAATGAATGGAATTCTTTGTTTAATAATGGATTTATTGCTTTTTATATTTAATCCGAATTGATGTTGTGAGTTTATTATTACAAAAAAAAGTAAAGTCGTTAAATTCACAATTTATTCACGTTTGAAATTTATTCAATTTTTTTTTATTTATTTCTTAAAATTTAGTTGAAATATTTCAAGTGTTGAAATTCATTGTAACAAAAAGTGTATTTCATATTTTAATGAATTTTTTGCATACTTTGCAGTAATTTCAAAGAGAAGAATAATTTCAAAAAGAATATTTTGAATAACAAAAATTAAATACAAAAGTTGATAAAAGTTGAAACAGCTTTTACTTTTGTTAAAACTGGAATTTCGTCTCCTTTAAAATTACATAATTATAATTTTTTAAGAAATGAATAACATAAGTCTTACTGTGATAAATTTTGACTTATACTTTCAGCATCAACAGCAACGCCAGGTGGCGGTTCCTTTATAAGGGACATTAGCTCTTTTTGTAGACGTCTCTGTAAATGAAAAGAAAACTAAAATTAGCAAAATAAAGAGAAAAAGTCATAAGAAGTTATGTAAGAGTTAATTTTAAATTTAGTTCCTATTTTTTTCTCTCTATCTTTTTGTAACACCAAATTAAAACAAAAGAATAAAATAGAAAACAACAAATAACAAATGAACGAATTCTTTTGGATGGTGTTCCATTCGAGTGGACCGGAACTTGTTTATCGTTTCTTTTTTGTTTAAAAAAAAGTAACAACAACAACCAAATAAAATAAATAATAGACTATCCGTCCTCTAATCTAAAAACCACAAAATAAAATCGCGTAATTTTTAACATAAAATGAAAACAAAAATAAAAACAAAACAAAAAACCGAGAGAAAAAATTGATATCATTGACCTTCGTCAACAAGAAAAATAACAACAAATAAAAAGAAGAAAAAAACAAAACTTAAAAACATAATTAAAAATGGCAATTATTATTATTGTTTAAGAAGAAATAATTATCTATTTATATTTTTGTTTATGTATTTTTGATTCGTTTCAAAAAAAAAAAACAAAAAGGAGACGAGAAACATTAAGTTTTGTATTAAATATTTTATGGTTTAAAAATTGTAAAAATTAAAAATCAAATATGGGTCAATGTAAATTTTTGCTATAGATTTATTAACTATGGGAAAAGTCATAAACACTTTTATTGATTTAAGAAACTACAGAAGAAAAAAACTCCGTTTACATGTGACTGAAATAAAAATTGTTCGTAAATATTAAAGGTGAAAAGTGCAATTCCGATTACAGATTCTAAAGTGAATCTTATGAATAACAAAATAAACATTATTTTAAGAGATTGAATTCTATTTCAATGACAAATTCTTCAGAGTTCATTACAGAGATAAATTATCTTTACGAATATTTTTTCGGAAGCTAAAAACCGACCAAATAAAATAAAAGATCCGAACGTGTTTATTCAATTTATTCACTCTAGAAAATTCGATTTCTTTAATTTTCCCAATGCATCAAACATAAACATTGTTTTCTTTTTAACAACAATTTTTATTTATAGTTTTAAACACGATTTAACAATAAAACAAAAACAAACAAGAATTTAATCCAATCACTATCAATTTTTAATTCCCAAAAATTCAAATAGTTCCAAATTTATTGTTAAAAGTGAAATAAAAATTAAAACAGATTCAATTAAATTATTCCCAAAACAACGATTATTTAAACTTATAAGTCACAGAGCATTCAATAAATATTTTAAACATAAAGGAAAGAAAATCAATATTTAATTATTAAATAAAGAAATTCTTCCCTTCCATCATTTACTCACTACATTCTTTAAAATTCTCTCCCAAAAAAAAAGTCCTTCTTCAACTGATTTATTGTTCTCTAAGGTTTAATAAAAATATTGAAAAATGCGGTTTTTTTTTGTTTTGTGTCAATCGATCAAATAAACAAAAAATAAACACGACAAAAAAACCAGTGAGAAGTAGAGAAGACCAAAAGATAGAATTAAATTGTGAAATTATTAAATAATGTAAATAAAAAAAGAAACTTGCCTCCCATCTTGTATTATCTAATATCAATTTTTTACAATCCTTACTAACTTCCTGTACTGAGGAAATTATTTCTGTTTTTGAACGTTCCTTATTTTTACAACGAAACATGATCTATTTAATTTTTTTTTTAATTGTATTTTATTCACTTAAAGAAAATCACTTTTGGAAAATCATTTTGATATTTTTTTGTTTTTTTTTTTCTTTTAATTAAAAAAAAAAACAAACAAAAAAAAATTAGAAAATCACTTAAATAAATTTATTATATTTTGCTATTTTGGAAAATAAAATATAGGTCAATAATAATTTGATATTATAAATTAATGATTATGAAAAAATAACTATATAATAAACGAATAGTGTGGAAGAGTAGTTGTGATTCAGCTGTTTTTTTTTTGTTTAAATTTCTGATATTCTCTAATTATTATAAAATATGATGTCATAACTAACGCCACTTTATTCACTGAATAAAAATAGAAATATTGCAAACTATACTAATTCTCTAATATTTGTGCAGTACATTATTAAATTTATGAATATTATTTTAAAATTATATTTAGGCTGTTGACGAAAGGTTGAATTAACTTTGCATACAAAAAAAATTAAAACCTAAAAAAAAAACTTGAGACCGAAACGTTATCTGTTCCTATTTTTATTCTAAAAATCATCTGGTGAACAACAACATTCAAGTACAAGAGAAGAAGGAATATGAAAATGTGAAATTTGACACCCGAAGCTAAAGATTAAAAAAAAAAATATTTCATCATTTGTAAAAAAAAAAGACAGAACAGTTTCGATTTTTAAGTTTAAAAGTCGAATAAAGATTTAAGTAAGTACCTAAGATAAACAAAGTTTATCATTTTACTATTGCAGATAAAGTACAGTTACTTTTTGTTCTGTAATTAATCATTTATTTTATTGGGACAAATGCGTTAAATGTGATGAAAATTATTTCTAATATTAAGCTCATGATCATGATCAATTATTACTGAGATCTAGTCTTCTTTTCTAAAATAGCAAAAAGTTAATCATTTTACAGAAATAATAAGGAAAAAATGGATGATTCAACGTCTACCAAAAGATAATTTTTGTTGGATCCATAAAAAACCACAATAACCAATCAATATTTATCAATTTTCTTTTATAAATTACAAAAGACCAGCCAAATAATTATCTTCTCTTCTTCTTAATTTTTTTTTTTTTGCATTTAATTCAATGAAATGACATTTTTCTATTCTCTTATTTTTAATTTTTAACGAACCCACTACATTACAATTTATTATGATTCCATTGAATTCATAAAAAAAAGACAAAAAAAATATATTCAATTCAATTGCAACAATTTAATCGTATTTTCTTCGATCATATTTTTTTGTACAATTTTATTTTGTTATTCTTCTTCTTCTTCTTCTTTGTCTCTTTGCCATTTTTATTATGAAATTTAAAATGAAAAAGAAAGTCATTTTTACAAAAATAACGAGAGAAGAGAGTTCAGTCTAGAGTCTAGACGATTAATTTTAATTTTTTTTTTCATGAACAAAAAAAAATGATCGATGAACGGAAATGCCAGAAACAGGAGAAACAGTAGAGAAGAAGGAAAAGAAAAGATGTCATTTTCAATGAACAAAGGGAAATATAAATTGTTTGTGATGAATTATAATCATAATGACGACAAAAAAAAAATGTAAAATAATATTTTCACATAAAAAATAATACAAAAAAATTCAATGCGAAAATTATGTTAATTTTATTTAAATATAATTGGAAAAGATTGAAAAACTTATTTGTGTTCTCAAATACGATAATAGGATATTGATCGAAACAATTTCAAATTAACAATACCATTACGTAATGTTTTTTGTTTTGCATATTTTCCAAATACAAAATTTTACACCGAAAATTAAACAGAATTAATGTTTTCATTAAATTTGAGACTTTTTTTTGTATAGTTCTTTTTTGAATGCCAAAAATAGAAATTTTTTAATTTCATCAAATAGATGAAAGTGAAGAGGATGTTACTACTTATTAAGGATTATTCTCTTTACTATAATTATATTAAATTTTTAATGACCATTACCAACAGTCTTTGAAATTAATGAATTTTCAAATTCTATTTATATTGAGTCGAAAGTGTACTGGGACACGATTCTGTAACTATGACAAGTCGTTTCTGACTAACAAAACGCCCAGATAGGACAACATGGCAGAAAATGCGATTCTAATGAGAATAAAATAAAATGTAAATATTTTAAATAATAAGTACAAGAAAAAAGTAGGAAAAATTGATTACAGTTTTCCAACAATGGAAAATTTAAAATAAAAAAACAAAATATTTGATATCAACAAATGCAACTGTTGAAATATTAAAGGAAATTTTATATAAACAATTCACATAATTACATTTTGAAAAATAAAACAAAATGTTCTGTTTCAGTTAAAAGTCTTAAATTTTGTAATTATAATGTATTTGGCTAAAAATGAATCTTACAAATGAATCATATTTAATATGCATATTCTACGAATACTAAAATTTTATAAATAACAAAATGATTTAATTCGACAAGGAAATTTTATAAAAATCAGTTAGTAGAGGGTCCTACAAAAAAAATCTAAATGTTATTCGATTTTTGCACTAGGAAATAACTAATACTGGAAGGGCATATTAATGATTTCTCGTGTTATCAACAATTGATAACAACATTCAAGAATTTTGCCTTGTGTTTCTCCATTTGGCTTTTCCTTGATCACAAACAGTCATTTATAGATTAAAAATAAAAGAAAAAAATTCTATCTTTAGATTAGATAAATTTTTTAATAAAAATTGATAATAAAAAAAATTATTATTTTCTTTTCTTGAAAATAATAAACATAATTGTATGCAATTATAAATATTAATCTTTTATATATTTATTTTACCCGCACAGAAATATCTCTCTAACTTAAAACATATTTTTTTTAATGGTCATAAATCTTAATTATTAAATGAGATGGATATTCATACAAACATATATACATACATGCATTCAGACACTATATACATTTATTAATATTAATAAACATAAATACATTTTATTCAATGTAAAAAAAAATGTGTTAGTTGTATGAATATGTTATTTCTTTGTATTATTACGACAAAAGAATAGGTTGAAACGTCAGTGAACTGTACTGAAGCTACTGAGAATAGAATAAGATTCTATTTAATTTTAAGTTAATTATTCCCTTCCTTTTAAAAAAAAATAAAAAGAAGAAGAAGAAATAAATCTTAAATATGAACAAGATAAATTTGGAAATTTAAAAAAAAAATGAATTTTAATCGGAATAGAACGGAATTGAATTTATATTCCTTTAGGAATAAGTATTGCAAAAGGAATGAAATAAAGTTTAAAGTAAATTAATTCATGTGTAAAGAGAAAATTCTAAATAACGATAAAAGGTTACTTTTTGACTTCTGAAACTTATTTTGTGAATAAGTAAAAGCTTAGTGGGTCAAATTAAAATAATTATATCGAAGTTTTTTGACCTCAATTCAAATTGAATTTATGGTCCAAATTATTGTGCTAAATTTTGTGTAGGTTAAATACGATTGAATAATGGAAAAGGTGGTACCTTCTTGTAAATAACCCATAATCCTACATAAAAACACGACTATTATCTGTCACTGAAAATTGATATTAGCAAAGTTATCCATGTTATTCACGAAATAATTCATTAATATTTTAATAGAATTAAATTATATCCCATTTGTTGACCCACAAAAACGTTTTATTTCTGAACTAAATTAATATTTATTTTATTTTTGATTTATTTGTTTTATGCATTAAAAGCTGAAACGAAAAATGTATGTGCCTGTATCATTATAAAAGAACAAAAAATCAAAAAAAACAACAAGTAGACGGGAAAAGTCATTAATATTTTAATATTAATCAAGGCCTACACTTATAATTCTGTCCAATGACATTGTTTTCTGTTTTTCTTAAAAGAAATCTTAATTAATTCTCTTTCTATTCTTTTGTTTATAAAATCAATTATTATTTTTGGATAAATTAGAATAATATTTAGGA
Organism: Pedicia rivosa; assembly: GCA_963082725.1. Lineage (NCBI taxonomy): Eukaryota > Metazoa > Arthropoda > Insecta > Diptera > Pediciidae > Pedicia > Pedicia rivosa. Next base: position 862,875 of record OY720155.1, read on the forward strand.
ATCATATCATGCCGCATATTAACGTACTAGAAGCATCCAAATAAAAATAAAAATATAAAAAAACTAATAAAATAAACAAAACACAAAAAAGTTGTGTTTGTGTTTTTTTTCTTAATTTTATGTTTTTGTTCTTTGTTTCAAACAAATATTAAATGTTTACATTTTAACAATTTTACAAACAAACATTTGTGAGTAAGTAAATTGTATATGAAAGAAACAGAGAATCTTAACTAAATGTTACAAAACAGTTAATTTTAGATTAAAATAACAAAAATTTAAGAATTAAAAAAAAAAAACTTTAGACTGAAAAAAGAATAAATCGATACTCGTGTTTTTTTTTGTAAGAAAAATAGTAAAAAAAATTTCTCCTCTCTATATTTTCTTTGATAACTTTTCAATGTTTTTTAAGTGGTTTTCAGTTCAAATTATAGTAAGTAAAATGAACAATACAGAAAAACATATTTTTTGTTTTAAGTTGATTTCTTTGGTGTAGAAAGAAAACTAAATGTTTTTTCATTTTTTAATTGATATTTATTAAAGTCCATTAAAAATGTGTATGTTAGAATTAAATTTATTGACTAGAAATAACGATTATACCAGACAATCAGACTACAGCAGAAAATTGTGTTAAAATAAGAACAAGGATATTTATTTAAATAATTCAATATATTTTATTTTTAGAGAGAAGAATCGAATTAACAAAAATACATTTGTACGCGAGAAGATTATTATTATTATTACAATTCACTTTTACACAATTATAAATACAATGAAATGTTCGAAGTCAATCATAATCACTGAATAGTTTTCTTTTTAAAACTGATTGAGTGCTTTATTCAGAAAATGTTTAATTTTTGAAAAAATTTCTTATACTTTTGCAACATCAACAAAGAACTAATTTTTCTTCGATTAAAATATTTATAAAAAATTATATTAAGAAACAAAAGAATAAATATATTTTTCTGATTAAATAAATTATAACACATTCATCATTTTAATGGATAAGTGGAATTATTAAATTATTATATTATTGAATTCGACGAATTGATATTCATATGTTTAAATAATTTTAATGAAAAGTGATCAAAATATATTCCATATTCATCCATATTGATGATCATGAAAATATTAACATTCACTTCTAGACTTCTGTGAGACTTTTTGAGACAGAAAGATATATAAACACACACACACACACACACACACATACACAGACACAGACACACCAATTAATGATCACTCATCACATATTTCGCGATAATAATGAACATCTGCCGAAAAAAAAATTTCTCTAAATTTTTTGTTTTTCTTTTATGTTTTTTTTTCTTTACGATAAAGACATGAATAAAAAATATAAAAACTTTGTTTTGATTTAATTGTTTTTTTTTTGTTTTTTTTTGGGTGGGGAGAGGAAAAGAATAATAAAAGTTTAAGATCAAGATGGTCAGCAGACTTTGTCGCCTCTTACATAAAGAAAGTAAAATGAGTCATAGAAATTGTGGCAGATCCGATTAAATATTTCTGTTATATTTGGTTCGTATTGAAAACTTTAAGAAAAAGGAATAACAAATAATGCGCAAAATATTAATAAAAAAACCTATAATTAAGAGCGGAAGGTTGAATTGATTTAAATATCGAATAGGAAGTCATCTAAAAAAGGATTTTTAATTGAATTTGCATATTAAGTTGAAAACGAAGAATTTATAAATTAAATTTACAATTTGATTAAAAAATTATTTTTGAAGTGATTCAACACAGTTTTTCGATCACTACGGGATGAAAATATTATAATATATAATTAAATTTTATTTATTTATTTAATTAATTAAGCCCTTCATTTATTGTTTTCCTTGTTATAATTTTTTTTTTTGGCTTAGAAATTAATGAAATAAAAAGTCGATACGAAAAATAAAATGAATACAAAAATAATTTTCAATTTTCTTAAAATAATAATAATAATAATTTTGATTCTAAAATCTCTCCCCATTTAAATGAAAATTTGTACACACAATACAAACGTTTACATATCTGTAAAGACAAAAGAGAAAACAAGGGAACAAGGAAAAACTCAAAAAAAAAGGTAACAACATTAAATGATTTCAGCTGTTCAAATAAAGTGTATTTTGGCACAAAATCAAAAGACAATTTGCCAATTTATATCATTAAAAAGACATAATATTATATTTTCATTCTTAAATTTATTTTCTTAGAACTAAACTTATGATTGTTTTTGTTTGTTGTTTAGTTAGGAAGACAAAAAAAAGAAGTAATATAGAATGAATGTAGGCGAATAAAAGATTAAGTTTATCAAATCAACAACAATCAACTGAAAATTAATTGATTATTATGATGATATGATTTACGACATATGTCTGATTATTTCATAGACAAAAAATTAATAAAAAATAATAAATACATATGTGTTGTGTTGTGTGAGTGTGTAAATTGAACGACAATAAAAAATAAAAAATACAGAAGAATTGAAACGCATTAAAATCATCCATCAATATGTACTTTTTCATTTTTGATTATTTTATTTTAAATAGATTTTATTTATTATTTTAATCACGTCAAATCATAAAAGAAATAAATGAAGAAAAATATATATATATATATTCATTCGGAAATGACGAGAACAAAAATATTTTATTTACATATTTACAAAACTGTTCGGTCCTTTATTATTATTATTTTGTTGGATCTGTGTTATTCGGGTTTGGTGGAAACTCATTAATTATTTTTTTTTTTTGGAAAATTCTTTAAACATTTATAACATTTATTACATAAATTTTATTCCTTTATATAAAATGTAAAAAACGTATCATAAAGTATGTTTTTTTAGAATATTTTGTAGAATATAATATATGCGTGTGGTGTAAAAGATTTTTCAATATTTCTTAGACAAACATTTATAAACTTCAAAAACTTTAATAAAACGTAATGTTGAAATAAATATGTTAAAAATTAAAAATATGGGAAAAACAACAAAACATTAAAAAACTGTTTATATATTTATATTGAATGTATGTAACGAATTGACCTGTAGAATTTTCACAACCTTACTCAACTTGACCAGTTTCCCTAACTTGAACCATCTTTAAAAAAATCAATATTAATTTTGGTCGATATTTCAAACAATTCTTTTTTATTTCTAACATTTGAAAATGTATTATGACGAGTTATTAATTATTTGAATGCAATTAACTGTAATTATAATGATCATGACCTTTTTAATCTTTTAACATTTTGCATTAACAAATAAAATATTATTTATATTCTAAGTGTAAGTAATAATTGTAATATTAATCAACATTCAAAAATTCACTTAAATGTGAATTAGAAAAATTAGCAAAATATAAATAATCCATATTTTTCGTTAAAAAAAGAAAATAAAACAAAAAAATTAATCTTTAAACGTAAACGAATAATTTTCTAATTTTTTTTTATCGAAATTTTTTTTTGCATCACAAAAAACAACACAAAAATTTCATTTATTTAAGACAACAGAATAAAAACCTCAGTTCTTATTATAATTCTTATTAAACAACAACACAAGAAAAGTTTCTTTCAAAACAAAAAACTTTGTTAACAAATCATTTTTTATTTTCACTAAATAGTCTTTTTTTTTATGTTTGAACTAAACAATCAACAAAAACTTCTTACTAACAAAAAAAAAACAGAAGCAAATACAACACAAGAACCAAAAACAAAAAACTAAAATGTTTCAATAATATCGTGTAACTTCCTTAGTTCGCTACTTGAACTAAACTGAATTAATTTTGAAAAAAACTGACGGTTAGAGGTTCATATTTGTCGGGTTTTTTTTATATTTCTTTTTTTTTCATTTTTTTTTGCGCGAAACTGTATTATTATTATTTTTTTTTTGTATTTTCTTTCTTATCTTTTTTAGTTTTTTTTTTTGTTTTATTTATTTTATATATTTTCTTCTTGTGTTAAACATTATTATTATTATTATATTTAACAACAACAATAATAACAACAACTACAAGGCATACACATTATTTTAAAGAAGCATATGTGTTATGTTATATGCTATGTTATTGTGCTTGTGCGTGCGTTACTTTTTTTATTTTTTTTTTTCTGTATATAAATAATATGAATAACCAGATGAATTCAGGCCTACAATAATTTTCTATTTAATAAGAAAAAATTAATGATTATTTTACAGATTCAAAATCAAGATCAAGAACATTATACCGACTGGAGAGTCAGAATATAGACAAATTAAGAATAAACCAAAAAGAGAGGGCGCTTTTTAGTCAATCAAAAATTTTTTTTGCTTTGTTTTAAAAGAAAAACTAGAGTTAGTTTTATGTTTTTCTTAACATAAAAAAATATATATAAGAAAAAATAAACAAAACTTAAAAAAAATTTAAAAGAAAAATATTAAAATTTCCGGTTGTTACAAAAATAGATTATATAAAAATAAATTGATGTATTTCTTATAATTTTCTTAAAAAAGTCGAGTAAGTCAAAATAATGTCTATTTACGTGACACTTTTTTAAAGGGTTTCCTATTTTATTTATTATTATTATTTCTTGTTTCTTTTTGTTTATTTAAATTATGAGTTTTTTTGGGTAGGTTTAATGTGCAAATTCGTGTAAATAAAACAGGGTTATAAATAATATTCTCTTAAATTAATTAATGCGGTATTATTTTAATGTGTCTATCTTTAATTTTTTTTTTTTAAAAATTCCAATACAAAAAAAAACAAAAGTAAAATATAAAATTGAAACTGACATCAATATATTCAGACTATGAAGTCACGTAAAATAATTTTTAAAAGAAGACTCCTATTTTTTCATTAACTATACTGTGCATCTGTTTTTTTATATAAATGGTGAATCGTTTCCACTCTACTGTAAATATATTTTATCATTGAATCATAAAAATCGACCATTTTCTGGTCTTGTCAAAAAAAAATTATAATAATAAATAATCATTAAGTTCCATCATAATTTTGTTAGGCACTCTTTGAAATCTAAACAAACATGAAGAGATTTAAATAAATTATAGAACCTAATTTATAAATTTTAAAATTTAAATAAACACATAAAAATTGATTAATTTGTTTACTTTAAGGTTTGTTCTAATTATTCTTTCTAAAATAGTACCACCTATGAATTTTATTTCTTCATGTTATCTCTGCAGCTGTAAATTTTGAATAATTTTTTATTAAAAGAATTTTGTTGGATTTTCTTAAGGGAAAAAAATGTATTTTTATAGAAAAACATAAAAAGAATGATGCTTAAATTGCCAACAAGTTGAACTTTTTTTTGTTTCATTATAAAGTTTCATTTTGGTTTCTTTATCTCTCTCTTACGAACTCTAAACAAGACACTACAAATAACAACAAGTTTTTGTTTTTTGGAAAAGATGCCAAGAAATAATGTAAACACTATATTTTTTTTCTTCTACTCTTAAAAAACATTAAAGAATTAAAGAGTTTTGATTAAGAGAAAAATTAAATAAATTGGTGTTGAATTGTTTTTTTTTTCTATTATTATTGTGCAATTCATTGGCCAGCATTAACAGAAAATATTTATGTACTAAATCAGAATAATTGCCAATATTTTGATGATGATTATGATGACTACCAAGGACAACTCATGATAAAGAACAAAGGCATAATTTTATCAGAAAGATTTTTTATCAAGAAATAACAAAGAAACTATACAGATAAGTCATTCTTTATATAATGAAATACAAATAAATAATTGTTAAGCGATAGAATTACTTCCAACACACAAATGAAAAATAGTAATAAAAAAAAACATTAAATAAAATTAATTTGACTAATTTATAAGAATGTTCTATTTTTTTCTTTTTGTGACAAGTTTCGAAAAAAATATTTTTATGATTTCAGTTTATAAATTAATTTAATTAAAAACTTTTTAATACGTTTTATGTACTTTAAGAGATTCCCCATTTTATATTTGTCGACAATTTCAGAAATTTTTTGAAAGTCGACGAACAAAAAAATAAACTTGTTGACATTGAAATATATTTTGAAAGAGAAAAATTATTATCAAATATTAAATAAGACAAAAAACCTTAATTTAAGAATATTAAAAAGAAAATCTTGATTATGATCAATCGATTCCATTGGATAAAATGTTTGCATATAAAAATCAAGAAATTTTAATAGCGCTTATGTCGAAACACAGTTGGATTTTGTAATGTTGTTATTAGAACTATAGAGTTATACATATATTTTAGCTATTCCAGAATAATTAAAAAATATAAAAAAGATAATAAAAATGACAAGGCTAGAAAAAACGTTTTCCCGAAAAGTTAACAGGAAGAACATTAAGAAAATAAAGAAAATTAATATTATATTGACCTTCTTGTCATCTCTAAAATTATTTTGAAATTCTGGATCTTTATAGTCTCACATGTGACTTATATTAATTTTTTTGCTGTGATTCTAAAGAAATTCTCAAAACTTTCAATTTGAACAAAGAAGATAGCTTTTAACGTCATATGATAAAAGAAAAACTAAATCAATTGAAACAATTAATGTTCAAAGGAAAAAAATATTGTATTTTGCCCCCCTTCTGCAATTATGTATTTTGATTTTATTTCATGATAATATGAAACAAAATAATAATATGAATTGATTGTTATTGATTATTTCAAAAAACTTTTTTCATCATTAAGAAATTTATACATACAAAAGTACGAATTCCAGTCTGTTTATTAAAATGTCCTTGCACATTTTTACTTGACCTACCTTCATTACAAAATACAAAAACACAATAATCACTATTAAATATTGGTGGATTTAATTGTAAAGATTTTTAGAAAAAGAGAAATATAAATAAAGTTATGGTTTTAAAATATAAAAAATTTTAAAAACAAAATTATTTATGTTTTGACATTTCTTTCTTCTATCTGTCAAATCGAAGAAATTTTTTTACTAAAAAAATTTTGAATTTATAATTTATCAACAATTACTAACTTAGGAATAGAAAACTATAAATTACTTACTTCTGCTGGACTCATAATTTATTAATTAATCTTTAATTATATTATTTCAATTTCCCTGTTATTTTAATTTTCTTCTTTATCACTCTTTACTTTGTTATGTCAACTTTATTATAATTATTGCGTCACACTGGTATTTTTATTTTGACAACTTCAAGCTTGCCTTCTCTTTCTAATCCAGTTCAGTGACCGCTTATAGATGAGCGAATTAGGCACTGAACTCAAAGTAAGTAATGCCAGATTGAAATTTGCTCAAAAGGCGAAAAGAAATATTGCATACATTTGTAATAATTATAAGAACCAAAGAAAATTCTCCAAATTTCAAATGACCTTAAATTAATTAAGAAATGAAAATGCATTCCAATTCTATACTTAACACTTATGCTCTAATCTAATAGATATATATTTATAAACTTACTAACTTATACTTATATTTGTTTTGTTGTAAAACTCCAATAATTATAGAAAAAAAATTATTGATCAAAACCATCCAACTATACTTTAATTACCTGTGTTTTTAATAATATTTATATGCATAAATTTCATTATTTAATTTAAAATTTCACTATGCATATTTTTAATTTGTAACCATAAAACAATTGTATTTAAATTATGTTCTCCACAAAAGGAAATACATTTTTTTTAAATAAAGAAAAACAGTGAAATGCAGTCAAGAATATTTTCTTTATAATAAATGACGAATTTGAAAAATTGCGTGTGAAAATCAGTATATAAGGATTTAAATATATATATAAGAGTATTTCACGCACGCGACATTTTATATAACAAATCTTTATTATTATTACGGTTTTGTTATATTATATGCATGCAACTATACATATACATATATTATACATACATAATAGGATTATTACAACAACAAAAAATTTAAGGACAAATTACTAGAATTTTTTTTATTCAGAAGACTGAAAAAATGTATATTAATATTAATTAGAATTTAATTATTTTGTAGTTTATTTTGTTGATGGAAAAAAAAGTTCGTTCCATCAAAATTGGGTTAACTTCCTTATTTATTAAACCCACACTTCCTGTAAATAGAAACAGATTTATACGCTTTTTTTCTTTTAACAGAAATTATGTTTGTTCGATATTGAAAAACAAATTATATTATTGGAATTTGCAGTAAAATATACAAAATTTAAAGGGGAGAAATGGAAATTAGATCAAAATTTATTTTTCAATATTTTGTTTTTGCTAGATTATTTAGATATTTTTCAAAAATTCTTAGTAGAAATATGAACTTTCTGTTTTCCTAGTCTAAATTATAATAAAGTAGTCCTTTGATTAAAAATCGATAAGTTTAAATTAATGTTGACCATATTTTGAAAAAAAAATTATTATTAAAACGAAAATCAAATGGTTGCCCCAAAAACGGTTACTATTTTTTTTTTAACTGCTCAGCTATTTTTCTATTAAACCATTTTATTCCACTTCCACAATCGCATAAAGTTCAAATAGATGTTTATGGAATAACATATTTCTTAAATTTACATGTACATTTTAAATCTGACTGATAACAGAGAAATTTTTATAAACTAATTCCATTTTAATAAAATTTGTAATAATATACATACAGTACCTGCCATGTCACGAAGAAAACAATTGTAGAAGTAAGGTCTTAACTGTAACTTCCCATAAAAAAAAACAATAATATTTGTAAAACAAACAAAAATGCAAATAAAAAGACAAATTTTGTATATAGTTTTTTTTTTCATTTTTGTATATAGTTTATTGATGTATAATACCATTTTTTTTTCTATTTTTTAGTATTTTTTTTTGTTGATAGCAATAAATTACAATAAAAAATAAAAAAAAACACAAGTTTGAGGTAAGAAATAGAATACATACTATACAATATATATTTATAGAGATGAGTGAGTTAAAGGGAAGAGAGAAGGAAGTAATAAATGTGATTGGAACATTGGTTGTTTTTCATTGGATAAAGAGAATATAAGAAAATGAAGGGAGAGAGTGAGTTAGAGTAATACACATCAAAATTGATTTTTACTAAATCAAATTTTGTGTTTACTTTTTTTTTTTTTAACTTTTTTGTATCTAAATTAAGAAAGTTCTTTTTTTATATTTTAACGGAAAGTGTTTTTTTTTATTGATTTTTCTCTAAATTTGATATTGAATATTTTTCAATCTTCTATTTTTCTTGGATCACACAAAAAAAAAAGGAAAAAAAAAAAATTGAGAAAGAAGAGAAAGAGAAAAACTAAAAATAAAAAATATACTTTCTTTTCGGAACCATTTTTTTCCAGACGGTTTTTTATTAAAGATTATTTTTATATATTGTTTTTTTTTTTTTTTGATAATGCAATTTATTCAAACGTATATTTTTATAATATGTAAAGGGTAGTTCTTATTTCATTTTTTTTTTGTTTTTCTTAATATCAGTGACATTCAAACTAATAATGTTTTTTTTCTTGCCGGATTTCACAATAAATTCAAATCACAATCATTTTTATCAACAAAAAAGCAAAAAAAAAAACATAAACTTCTAAGCGAAATTTTATAAAAATTACTAAAAATAAACTAAAAAGTCAAAAATTAAATACTAACACATAAAATTACCAATTTAAAGTAAAGAAATTATAATATAAGTGAATATTTGAAAGTTGGTTTTAGTTTTGAAAAAAAATTTTTTTTAATTTTTGTGAAACAACTCCGGACTTTTAGTATATTTTATTATTTTCTTTTATTTTTTTTTTTTTTAAGAGACTAAAAAACTCTACAAACATATATTTTACTTTTGTTTATTTTTTTTTCTTCATTATTACTAAGGTATAATTATATTTTTATTTTATTTATTTATGTATTTTTCTTCTCTTTTATTTTTTTTTTATTTTCTTCTTTCTTGTTTTCAAAATAAATAAATAGTTTATGTTAGTAAACAAAAACAAAAAAAAAAAAAACAAAACAACAACACAAAAAAAAATCTTTCCGTTAAACACATTTTTTTTTTTTTTAATTTTGTTCCTTCATTATTTTTTTTTTGAATTTTTTTTTTTTATTTATGAAAATCTAAAATAACAAAAAAAAAGAAAAAAAATTAATAGTACTGGTATCATAATGGAACAAGCAACAAAATTATTAAGAATAATTATTTCCGCCTAAGTTTTTGTTGTTTTTTAAAAAAAGAATACAAAAAGAAACACAAAGAAGAATCTTTGTACAAATCTTCTTTGGTTTCCAAAAAAAAAAATTTTTATTTGTTTCTTTTTTAGCTAGTTATCCATTTTTAATTTGTGTTTTATTTTAAATATATATTTTTTTTTATTTATAAAGAGGATAAAAGCTGAATTCAGAGGTGCACAATAAAAATTATGTTGTCACATTATGTTAAACCAATCAAAAACACATTGCTGTTAATACAAAAAAAAAACACACCAATTTTTGTTATAAATAAATTTTTGATTAGTTTCATAAAATACAAACAATTTATTATGACCGGGGGCGCGCACATAATTCTTAGCTTGAACAAAATTAATATTGAAATTATTATTATTTTATTATAAAATAATTTCATATCATTTTTTTGTTTTAATCTATGAACAAAAAAAAAACAAAAATCTCATTTTATTCATTCTATTAATTAATTTAAAAAAAATTATTAAAAATGATGAAAAAATTCTTTTGTTTTATTTTTATCTTTAAATTTAATGATCTAAAATTAATTTAGAGAGTTTTTTTTTACTTTTGCCATTGGGCCATTTGATTTTATGTTAAATGATTTCTTTTTGTTAAGAATTATTCGACAACAATGACAATTTTTACAGGATACAGTCTCAATTTTTTATAAAAAAAATTTTTATTTACTTTTTTTTTAATTAAACGGTAATTTATAATTAAGCTTTAGTTATTAATTAGCATGACTGGATACAATTTTTTTTCCCGAAGCTTAAATTGAAACAAACATGCTTTTTAAACACTTTTTAAAAGTGACCATTATAATAATTAAATAAAAAATAAAAAGATACATTTAGGCAATTATTACCAAAGATTGTATTCCGAAAAACCTCTCCCAGTTGCAAAGTAATTTCTTCCTACTCTCATTATATCGTTATGGTATTTGCGTTTGTTCTTGCAATTTTACTGAACTAACATTTAACTTATGTGATGACAATATTTAAATTCACACAAATAATCATTACTGTTGGTTTGTAATTTTTTTAAATGTAAAAATAATACATAAATATGTATACAGAATCCCATAAATATATAAACCATATTAAATATGACTAAATTGTAAATACATATTTTTAACATAAAAATTTCTTTTATTATGTTTAAATTGATTAACTTTGAATTAAATATAAAATTAAAAACCCGTAAAAACAAAATATCCCAAAATAATTCAGTAATCGAATGAATAAATCCAACAAAAACTAACATTATTTCAGCACAATCAATTAATTGTAATATTTAAGTCTGACGTATTACAGAATTATAAATAATTATTTTCTAAATGTTTATAATATTTTTAAAAACAAATGATTATTTGTATGAATTTTTTTCAGTTTGACAATTTCCAGATAGATTTTATATTGACTTATAATGAATGATGTAATTTCTCTCTCATTATATTAAGATGAATTTAAAAAAATTTATCCTTTCATATTTATTTTGTATCAAATAAATCGAAATTCAGTTAATAAACCACCATTAGTATCCTTATATACTTTATGAAATTAATAAAAAATAATTTTTATAATGGTCTTTCCTTTAAAAGCTTTCTTTTTTTGTTAAAAATAAAAATTTTAAACTAAAATTTTAAAATTAATTTAAAAAAAAAACAATTTACCTTTAGAAAAAAAAACAACAACAAATTAAGAATTGTTTTTATAAAGAAGATATTTAATGATTTTTTTTTATTAATAAAAAAGTCTTGATTTATGAGAAATTTTGTTTTGCTTATTAATTTAGTCGATTAATAAAATCGAAAAGAATTAAATTTTAACATAATCAAAATTTCATCTTTTTTGTTCTTTTTTATTTAGTTGAATAAAGACTTTTTTGGTAGTAACTTTGTTTTCTTTTTGTTTATTTATTTTTATATTTATCTTAAGTAATCATATTTTTGCATAGTTTTTTTTTTTTATTTTAATGTACAAATAATGCAAAAAAATCAATTTTAAATGTGGTTTTTTTATATATTTTTTTTGTTTTTTCATTTTTTTTTTATTTTTCATTTTTTTTAAGGCTTGTGATTACCTACTACATAATTATACAATTACATATAATTTTTTTTTTAAATATTATTTTTTTTTTGTTTTAATATAAAGGTTCCCCTTTCTTTTTTTCAAAATTTTCTTTTTATATTTTATGCACAAAAATTATTATCAATTTTGTTTTGAAAAAATTAACATTTTTCATTTTTTATTTTTTCTCATAAAGGAAGTTAAAATAAAAATAGAGAGCGAGAGAGAAAGAACTATACAGTTCCTCCTCTTTCAATGACTGGTGTTTTTTTTTTTATTATTATTCATTTATTTACTAATTTTAATTGATTTTGACGTTCGGTTTTTTTTTTTTTGGAATGAGAGAGAGAGGGGGTAAATATTTACGGATTTTTTTTTGTTAGATTGGGCGGGGGCGACAGGGTTTACAGTCAAACATCAATTTTTCTTTATTAATATTAACTTTCATAATATTAACTATGCTTTTTTTTCTTTTTATATCTAAACAATTTTTTCTCTTTTATTTTTTGCTTGAAACTTTTGTAAAAATAATGTACACATTGAATTATTTTTTTGGTTTAGTCAATTTCTTGAAAAATAATTTGTAATGAGCACAGAGACTATTATTTAAATTACTATAGAGAGAAAGTTGTGGTGTTTTCAATAAAGGGCCCTGATTGACCGGATATTTGTTTGTTCCTTTTTTTTTAATAATTAATTATTTAATATTAAAACAACTACAGGGAGGATGGTATTCTATCTATAAAATATTTTAATCTTTTTATTTCATTTAAAATAATGTATTTTCTTCATCTTCTTGTTCTTCTATTGCATTATATTTCTTTAGAATTATTCGGAGAAAACTAAAAAAAAAACATCAACAAAAACAGACAAATAAAAAAGAAAAAATGTACACAAAAATATTTATAATTTTATTGAACAAAGAAAAACAACAAAAAACTCAAAATTATATTACAATTTTTTGACGAATAATTTCCTTTAGAAAATGAAATCTAGGAAATTTTTGAACTTCCAGTCGTCTTTTTGTATTATAACGAATTTAAAGCCGACACTCAAATTTAACAAATTTTATATCCGATTATTTTTCAATCCTTTGGAAAATGGAAAAATAATAATATTTAAAATCTCAACTTAAAATCAAAATCAACCCTTTATTTCTAGTAGGCTAATCAAATAAAAACATGGTTAATTTTATTATCGAGGCTCGAGTTAAATTTGAATCCGCTAATTTATTTTTTTTAAAGAAATTTTGTTTATAAAAACTAACTAGAAAGAGAAACGTAAGAAAATTAAAAAAAAAAATTTAAGACAAAAATGTAATTCCTAAAAAAAAATTAAAATAAAATTAGCAAATTTAAACAAAAAAGTGTAATTAAACAGAAAAAAAAAACAAGAAGAGTTTTTTTTAAATGAATAAAATTGTTACATTATTTAAAAAATTATTATTTAGGGATGTTCCATTTATTTATTAATTTATTTATTTATGTTTATTTATGTATTTAATTTTAATTATTTTTAAAAAAGAAATTAGTTCCCTTTATACAGGGGGAAGGAGAGGGAGAAGGGAAAGAGTATATTTTATTACTTTTCCTTTCGTTCATTATTTCAAATAATTATAGAGGGAAAAAATAATAATCGATTTTAATTTCTTTTTCTTCTTCTATCCATTTTTCTCCTTCTATTTTTTTATTGTTGTAACCAGGTGTGTTCTAAACATTCAGCAGCTGTTGCTCTTTTAGTTGGATCAAATTCTAACATTGGTGTTAAAAAATCTGCAAACATTTGTGCTTCCATAATTGGCCACTCATATTTTTCTGTTAATACTTCAACAAGTCCCCATGGTTTAAGTCCAGTTATATGCCTTAATTCACCACGTTTATTAAATACCAAATGTGATACAGTACCAGTAAATATAATCTTTTTAGATATTGGACCTAATAATTCAATAATATGTGCAATATGATCTTCATCTCTGCAATAATTTTCACCAGAATGTGGTTCAAATAAATAGTCGCCTGTTGCTAATTCAAATGCCATACATGCTGTACTCCATATATCTGCACTAGTATCATATCCAGCACCTAATATAACTTCTAATGAACGATACTGACGTGTTTGTATATCTTCTGTAAAATGTTTATGTACCCAACATGCATTGCCTAAATCTGCAATTTTTACTTCGACATCATCACAGATTTCGAAAGCTGGATCTTGTTGTAATATTTTCTCTTTATTGTTTAATGAATTATTATAATCAGACATATCTTTTTTTAAAATATCTTCATGAGATTCAAAATTATTTATTTTTAGATCTTGATGGTGTTGTTGTGTTGTATTTGTTGTAGTTGTTATATTCTCTGTATAATTTTCATCATTATCATTTTCCATTTTTTCTATTTTTATATACTGATCTTTATTATCAATTTTAATATCATCTTTACAATCATATTGTATAGAAACTTCTTCCTGCTCTTGATCCTGATTTTCATCATCTGATAATGAAATAGATTTAGATGATGAACCACCACCACTACAACCACCACCATTTATTAAAATTTCTGGTGTTTCTGTTTGTGGTGATATATCTGAATTTGTATTACTTGGTTGTTCATCTAATAATATTTGTTCGTCTTGTTCAATTATATTTATTGTATCTTCGATAATATCACCATCACCATTATTATCATTACAACCAGTTATAACATCATCATCATCATCATCTTGATTATCCTGATTTGTATTATCTCCACCATTTTCGGGTTTTTCGGGCAGTGTTTCTAAATGTTGTATATGTTCCATTTGTTTCTTTATTAATTCTGATTGACGTTTTGCTTTCTTCTTTAATTTCTTCTTTTTATTTTTACTCATTTTACCGCTGATTACTTGTTCTTGAAATTGTTTTGGTGCTGTACTTATTAATGAATATGGTAATTTAAAACCCATTGCATGTAATTCAGTTGCTTCACTTGCCAATTTTCTAATGTATGCTTCATCAACTGATATTAATACATTTTCTGGTTTAATATCTGTATGAATTATTTTACATTTTGTATGTAAATAATCTAAACCTTCAAGTACTTGTCGTATTATTATACGTACATTTGGTAATGGTATACCACGATAATTTGATTTTAATATAAGTTTCAATAGATTATGCCCTAATACTTCAAATACCATGCATATATGTGTACCATTAACACCAGAAATTTTAAAATCATTTAATAATTGTACAGTTTTATTACGTTTAGGATCTGATGGATCACTATCTCTTACCGTTTTCAATATATTTATTTCATCTTTTGCTGTTTCTGTAAAATGTTGTGCAGATTTAACTATTTTTAAAGCAACATACCGTTTATCTTCTAAATCCCAGCATAACCATACAGTTGAAAAATGTCCCCATCCTAATTTTCTAGTCACATGATAACGATTTAAGAATAGGTCACCTATTTTAACTGGATAGTAACCACCTTTACAATAATCTTCTCTGCTTTCTTGTTCTTCTTCTTCACTTGTATAATTCTCATCATGATCTTCAATTGTTTCATTGGAAGAACTATGTGATGGTTCATTACGATTAACATTTGTATTTGTATTTATTTGTTGTGAATTTTGTGAAACATTAGTATTTGTTGTTGTTGTTGTTGTACCAGTTGTACCAGTACCATGATCATTTTCACTTGTTTTACTTTTTTTTTTATTCGGCTTATGACGTTTCTTTTTTGCTTGTATTGCTAGCACATGTCTATTTATATCAGCTTTATTATTCATTATTTATTTAACCAAACTTCAAATCACCAGAAAAACATTAATAAAATAATAATAATTGTAATGTTTAGCTTTTCATTCACAAAATTGAAGATGTGAAATTGTACTTTAAATTCGCGATTTTCCTTCTTTTTTTCCTTCAAGAAAGAAAAACTATGGATGCCAGGAATCAAAAAGAAATGTTTTAATTTGACAAACAAGACGAGCCAATTTATTACCAGCGTTAAAAAGCTCTATTGCATTAAAAAAAACATTTTTTCTCACAGCTTTTTTGACAGCTAAAAATAAAATAATTTTTATATTATTTTACTTAACTCAAGTAATTGATAATAATAGCACAAATTCACAATTATACTTGTTATTTTATTTCGATTATGCAAATGATTCAATACTGTAATTTTTTCACAAATTAACTCAACAAAATTTGGCACAATTTATTGTCAAGATAATTAATGGATGAAGAACCATTTTTATGGTTTTTAATAATAAAATTTATTAATTAAAGTGCAAAATCTTACAATAACGTAACTATATTTTCACAAATTATTTATTATTTATGTTTTTTGTTTCTCCACGAAAAGATCTTTCTTGTAGTGAAGACACATTTTACATTCTTTGATTAATTGGCTGCGTTCGAAACATAAGAATAAATTGGTGACTTTGGTTTTTTATTATAAAAAATACTGTCACATTTGACCGAAAAAAATTTACAATAAGCAAAAGTATTGCTCATTTTTCATTATATCATTATCATTGCTCAAAAGTCAAAAAAGTCGTTTTTGGTGGGAAACAGTGCCAATTGTCATTTGTAAAGCATTATTTTTCTTTAACAAAATTATTTAAATAAAAGTGAATTATTATTAATTAGTTATTCAATAAGATATGGCTCAGCCCTCAGTAAAATCTTATTTTAACACACGTAAAAGACAAGCATATGAGGATATTAGTTCAATTAATAGAAAAATAATACTTTTGGATCCCGACAATGATGCCAAGTCAACAGAATATACTCACACAGAAAGTGCATTTACAGCATTAACAAATAAACCTCATGAAATTAATGAATATAATGAAATAAAATGTAGTTCAACAAAACGCTCTAAAGCTGTGAGCAAATTAAAATTTGACAATGTATTTCAAGACAAAAATAACGCTGTCATCAAAAAGAAAAAAATATCAGAGTGTTCTAAAACCACAATACAAGCACCTGACATAATTCAACCTAAAATTGTTAAATTTATTAAAATGGGAAATTTATCGCCCAAAAAGAATTTAAGCCCAATTAAGGGACGTACAAGTGTTAATGTATTTAATTCTTTGGAGAGTATTTCTAACGCTGAAAGAGGTATGAAAACACCAACAAAAAATTGTGTTAATCCAATTATGGAGAAATTAAATTCTGAACGTCAAGATATGCCTTTGGATGAGATAAAAAAGAAATTAAAAAAATCAACCCGACTAAATGAATTGAAAGCATCCATACATAGAATTCAGGAACTTGATTCTAAATTAAAAAAATCAATAACACCAACATCAACATCTATTAAATCATTAAAGGAATTTGATTCAATTGAATTGGAAATTATTAGGTAATTATTTATTATATTTCATAAATTGTTTTAATAAAAAATTTTGCTGTAATTGCAGTTTTAAAAACAAATAGTATTTTTTTGACCTTATTAATAAAATTTTAATAAATGAGGTTGAAACTTATATAATTTATAAATTAATAATATATTGTTAATATTTTTCAGCCCACAAAAACAATTTACATCACCACGTAAATTACTTCCAGTAACACCACAAAAAAATGAGTTAATGTCACCACGGAAATTAACACCAAATAAAATATTGTTTAGTCCAACCAAAGAACGTTCTATTCCAGCCTATCAAAAGTATCAAGATATAGCAGAATCTACACAATTACCATTACCATTTAAATATCGTTGTTTAGCTGAAATGTTTAAATGTTGTGAATCTGTTTGTGCAATGTTTCATAATCGTCGTGAAACAATTACATTTAAAAAATTAAAACCAGCTGTTCAACGGATGTTAAGAAAAAATTTTACAGAAGAAAATTTAAGTCAAATACAAAATCTTTTTCCAGATGCTTACACTTTTTCCCAGGTTAAAATGAGAAATTTTGGTTCAACATCTAAACAGGATACCTATCAATTAGTGATTGTCCCAAATGTTGTAGATACACA
The DNA here is from genome assembly GCA_963082725.1 of Pedicia rivosa. Lineage (NCBI taxonomy): Eukaryota > Metazoa > Arthropoda > Insecta > Diptera > Pediciidae > Pedicia > Pedicia rivosa. Next base: position 881,084 of record OY720155.1, read on the forward strand.
ATCAAACAAAAAAGCCAAACAAATTGATGATGAGGATGATGTCATTCAGTTTGCACAAAATACAATAATGAATCCTCAAATTATTATTTCACGTCAACAACATTTTCATAACATTCTTTTAGAAAAGGTGAAAGAACTACATGCTACATTTTTAAATTCTTTAATTCCACCAATGAGTATTTCAAAAGATCGTATCAAAAGATGGCATCCGGAATTCGATTTAGAAAAGTGCCCAAATATTGAATTAGGTAATTTACCCCAGCCACCAAATATAGAAAAATTTTCATCAGCAAAAGAAATTTTATCAACTGCAAGAAATTTATTTAACTGTGCTACACCAATGGAAAAGTCTATGGACCGTTTGGCAACAAAAATCGAAGAAGATAAGGATAAAGTTATTTCAATTACTCAGGAATGTATACCTAGTATAAATGAAAGTTTATTGAAGGGTGTACCAAAATCATTATTGGAAAAAATTCGTGCCAAACAAACAGCGAAAGCACTTGATGCAATGACTCGAAGACCATCCCAAGATAAGGAGGCTATTAAGTACGGAAGACTACCAGAATTAGCTAGATATATACGAAATGTTTTTGTAACGGAAAGAAAATCAGTTTTACCACTTGAAAATATTTTAGAAAAAATTGAAAATAGTTATAGAGCAATATTATCTGATGATGAAATTGAAAACCTTTTACGTTTAATTTCAACAGAAGTACCAAAATGGTTAAGTTTTCATATCATACGTAAAACTAATTATATAAAAATATCAAAAGATGAGGATATGAATACCGTTTTAAGAACTTTAGAGAGTATTGCTAATTCAAAAGCAATTTAATTTTAAATTAATTTAATTATCAAATTTTAGACAATGTATTTGTAGTGTGTGTGCGTTTTATTGTTTGGTTGAATGTTTTCTTAATATAAATATAAAACTGTATGAAGAATATTTGCCATACATAATACATAATATTCATATTTAATTGGTTGATAATGACTTTTATTTGTTTTTTTTTATTTTATATTTAAGTTAAAATGTAATTGAATTTTCTAAGTAAAAGTTTTTCATCAAAATTTCAAATATATTCTGCAATCAATTTTTTCATATTTTTTTGCACCATATTTAAACAATAATAATATTGAAAATTACAATATAATAATATTTGTATTTTTTTTTATAAATAAAAAACAAATTTTCAAAATAACCAAACATTGTATTGTTTTTGTAATTTACTTATTGGCGGGAAATTAATATTTTTATTTGACGACCAATGAATTTGGCTGTCATACTCATTATATTTTCCGTATTTTAAAAATGGTTTCGTTTTTGTAATTTTTATTTAATTTATTATTTTTGTTATAATATTTAATGAAGGATGGATATAAAAACAGATGTGTGTTTACATAAATCAATTCGACCAATTGATCAAAAAGTCGTTCACAAAATTTGCTCAGGACAAGTATTAATTTAACCTCTAAATTTGAAGCACAAAATATAAACGCTAACATTTTATTTTTTTTAGGTAATTCTCGATTTAGCAACTGCAGTTAAAGAATTAGTTGAAAATTCAATTGATGCAAAAGCCACATTAGTTGAAATCAAACTTCGTGAACATGGTCTTGAGCAAATAGAAGTGACGGACAATGGTTTTGGTGTTGAATCATCTAATTTGATTGGATTAAGTAAATTTTTCAATTCATATTTTCTTTACTTGCTTTTCTTTTAATAATAAATTAATATTTAGCTGCAAAATATCATACATCCAAATTACGTGAATTTTCTGACTTGGAAGGTGTTTCTACATTTGGGTTTCGGGGAGAAGCTCTGTCGTCACTTTGCGCATTATCTGATATGATTATTACAACTAGACATGCATCAGCAGAATATGGTAGTTAAATAATTTTATTTAGAATAATGTTAATGGATTTATTATAATTCAAAAATTTAGGCACCAAATTAGAGTTGGATCATCGAGGAAAAATTAAATCTCAACTTCCTTGTGCAAGACAAATTGGAACAACTGTGTCATTGACAAATCTTTTTGCTACACTACCTGTACGTAAGAAAGAATTTCAAAAAAATATAAAAAAAGAATTTATTAGAATGTGCCAAATACTACAGGCTTATTGTATTGTATCTGTTGGTGTTAGAATTATTTGTACAAATCAAAATAGGAAAGGTGGAAAAAATACTGTAATGTATACAAATGGGAATTATGACATAATGGACAATATTTCGGCGATTTTTGGATGTAAGCAAACAAAAGAATTATTGGAAATTAAGGCACCAATTAATAAAGAGCAAAAATTAGATATTTCTATATCAGAATTTGATGATTCAAATATAAATCAAGAAGAAATTGATAAATTGAATTTATCACGTTTTAATGTTGAAGGATGGATTTCAAATTGCACTCACGGTAGTGGAAGATCATCCCGTGATAGACAATTTTTTTATGTTAACTCTAGACCTTGTGAACCGAAACAGGTATACTTTGGTTTGCAAAAAAAATATAATTAATAAATACGTAAATCCTTTTTAGATAATAAAATTGGTCAATGAAATATATCATCGTTTTAATGTGCATCAAAACCCATTTATTTTTTTAAATATTAAAATGGAACGTTGTGATGTGGATGTAAATTTAACACCAGATAAACGTCAGGTTTTAGTTAACAATGAACAAATTCTTTTACTTGCAATAAAGAAAAGTCTGTTAAATACTTTTGAAAATATTCCATCAACATTCAAATATCAAAACTTGGATTTTTCTAAACCAGAATTATTAGATACAAGTTTGGATCAAACAATTAAAACAACAATTAAACCAAACCCAAAAAAATTTTCTGAAATGTTAACACAATGGAAAACAACAGGAAAAACTGATAAACCATGTGAAGCTGAACGTAAAAAAAGAAAAACTTTTGATGAAATTGAAATTCGTAATATAAAAATGAAAAAAATCCAAGAGATTCTAAGTCAGGATACATCGTTATCAAAACAAATTATAACTGAAGAAAAAGTGTTTTCTTATAAATCGGAAGATTCTGATACTGATTCAAATGACCTTAAAAAGCCTTCATCATTTAAAGACGAAAACATTGAAGAAAATCAATCATTAAATACTCAAACTGATTTCACTGAACCAAAAATTGTTGAACTATTAGAAAATAAGGATGGGGATGAAACAATAAATTCAGATTCTGATAATGAATTAATTATTGCATGTAAAACTTTAGAAAATAATAAAAATAAATTAATTACGGAAATCGATGACGTAATTATAATTGAAGATATTTCATTACAATATAATGGAAAAATTGTTACATTAACAACAAATTTGACTGATGTAAAAAAATTAGTGCTAGAAGATGAAACTTTAAGTAAAATAAAAAATCAAAAGATTAAACTCGAACGCTTAAAATTTAAAGCAGAAATAAACCCAGCAAAAAATAAAACTGCTGAAGAAGAATTAAAAACAGAAATAACAAGAGAAATGTTTTCTAAAATGTCAATAATTGGACAATTTAATCTAGGTTTTATAATCACACAATTAGACGATGACTTATTTATTATTGACCAGCATGCAACTGATGAAAAATATAATTTTGAAATTCTACAAAAAACTACAAATCTCCATAATCAAAAGCTTGTTATACCGTTGCCATTACAATTAACAGCATTGAATGAGATTATTTTAATAGAAAATTTAAATATTTTTAAAATGAACGGGTTTGATTTTCTAATTGATGAAAATGGTAGAAACTTGAATCATTTTATTCAACAATTGTAATAAATATATTTTTTTTATTTAGCTCAACCAATGAAAAAAGTTAAACTAATTGCAAAACCAATCAGTCAAAATTGGGAATTTGGTAAAGAAGATATTGATGAACTGATATTTATGCTTCAAGACGCACCAAATACAGATAGTATTTTCAGGCCGTCTAGAGTTCGCTTAATGTTTGCATCACGTGCTTGCCGTAAATCTGTAATGATTGGTACATCTTTAGAAAAAAATGTTATGAGAAATCTTGTTAATCATATGGGTGAAATTGAACATCCATGGGTAAGAATTTTTTAAAACACTTTGAAAATCTTATTATTTTCTTAAAAAAAAAGATATATGCATATAATGTTTTTGTCTTCATTTCTAGAATTGTCCACATGGAAGACCAACAATTCGTCATTTAATTAATCTGGCAATGTTAGAATCGAACGATGAATGATTAATTTTATTTATAAATTAGAATATCTGGTAAGAAAAATAAAAGACTTTTTTTCAATATATAATAACCAGTATTTATTTTTTCGTTCCACCGTTTTATTATGTTTAAACACTGATTGTTCTAAATATATTAAAACCACTATGTGCAGTTGACATAATAACCCCTGGTAACTGTGGATGCCAATGTAATTCCTTTATTTCGGATTGTCCTTGATGTATAAATAAAAGTTGTGGTGGTAATTTATCAAGTTCCATTTCATTTGATACTTCTTTGGTCAAATTATCAGTATCTTTTTCAACAGATAAATCCCATAAAGCAATTTGATCATCAGCACCGCCAGAGGCAATAACTGTAGAATCTGTTGGGTGCCATTCAACTGATGTTATATGATTTGTATGATGTTTAAATGTTGCTACTGGTATTTTTTCTTGAAATTGTCTTAGGTCCCAAATATGTAGAACACCATCATCCCCACCACTTGCTATTAAGGGTTCATTATTATTCCAAGATATAACATTGATATCACTTTCATGACAATTATCGCACACTAACATACAGGCTTTTGATGGTGCTGCTCTACAATCCCATATTCTTATACTTTTATCAACAGAACATGATGCTAAGACATGACGTTCATTTGGACTCCATTGCAAATCTTCAACTGAGTCTGTATGTCCTATTAATGGTCTTTGATCTACTTTCCATCCACTTTCAAATGGCTGCCAAATATGAATATCTCTCCTACAATCACCCGTCGCTAATACACCTTTAGTTGTTTTACACCAATCAATGCCAAATCCTTCTTGTTGATGACCGGTGAACGTAAATATTGGTTTTTGTGAATTATCTTGTTTTTCATAGCTAGCAAGTTCAACAGCATCTTCTAACACTTGTAATTGCTTATTTAAATTCCATATATTTACACGACCTAACTCACTCCATGAAGCAGAAAATGTATTATTATCAATGCGTGTTGAACGTACTCTGTTAACACAACCTTGATGTTTGATAAGAGCACATTCCATTTTTGGTTTTTTTTCTTCATATTCTTCATCATCAGATGATTCGTCGTCGGATGATTCTTCGTCTTCATTGTCATTTTCAGTTTTTTCACGACTTGTACGATGTAAATTAGACATTTTCATGACTATTAAACTAAAAAAAATAGATGATTGTTAAATCCGAAACTTTTTTCTAAATATGTTACTTACCTATTTACGTGCGCTTTTGATGCTTGCGTCCCAGCAACAATGTAAGCGGTCATAGGGAATTGTTCTCTAGAAGAACCTAGATTATCTGGGATAACATCAAAACTTAAGCATGGTGCACCTGTATGAGCCTGATGTAACATAATATATGCAGATTCATCACAAACAAGTTCCTCGCCTTCCTCTATTTTATCACCAGGTATAAAAATTTTTTTGTCTTTTTCCTCAATTTTTTCTTCTTCGTCATCATCGTCGTCTTCTTCTGTGTCTTCATCATCGTCATTGTCTACGATGTCATTTTCCATATCTTCATCTTCTGGAACATTATCTGTCACTTCCATTTCACTATCTTTTTCCATTTTTTCTAAAATACAAATTCTTCGTATCAAATAAACACACGCTTTTGAATTGATTATTTTGACAGTAGAACTAGAAAACGTCAACAATTTTTAAGGTTATTAATTAACGCTACAAGACTCGAATTTCAACAGTTTTTTTTTACAAATTTGAACAGTTTTTATACATTGTGTATTTTATTAAAATTTGTACAGTTTTTTGTAATGGTTGAGTTTTGTTAAAATTTGAACAGTTTTTTTTTTGCGCCAAAATCGGATATTGATTTGAAATTTGTTCCTTTATTTTAAAGCAAAGGTAAACAAACAAACATTTCCGGTATATTTAAAAATTGGAGAAAAATTTCCACAAGCAAATAAAGTGAAATTGATGTAAGCTATATGTTTAAAATTTTTGCATGAAGTGGTTTATTCAAAAAGGGTTTTATTTATTTTGACAGGTTATTGAAATATTATATTTTGTTTGCAAAAAAAAATTTTCTGTTAAAACCGTATAGTTTCTGTGTCAAATCAATTTTTCTTGCAAAACATAAAAAAATATTGTAAGATGTTAATGTCATGTTTTTTTAAGTTGTCATTCATAATATAATATTATATAAATACGCGTACTAAAACATGATATGTTTGTCGGTTTTTATTCCACGGAATCATAAGTCACAAACATTAGAAGAAGAACATTATGAGTAATGTGTTTATATAAGTATGTTTGGATATTTAAGTTTTTTTGATTGACTAATTAATCATCACTCATTTTAATACACTAAAAACATTAATTTGGTTTGGATTTTTATTATAATACTATTGTTTTTATTTCGATTTTTTTTTACACAATATTTATTTTAAAAAATAAAAATTTAAATAATATTTAACTAAAAATAACTTATAATTTTTTGGTATAATAAAATAATAATAATGATTATTGGCCATGCAAAATTGAATTGTAAACTGAATTATTTCCATCTCTGAAATTAACAATTGTTAATGGAATTTCTGATATTCTCTCCTCTCTCCCAGGACTTCTCATCCATTGTTCGGAACCAGATGATGAAGATGATTGCGACAATTGTTTTTGTTCAGGTGGTTGTTGAAAATGAAAAGGCCAAGTCTTAAAAAAAAACCAAATAGTCCTTTTTAGAAAAAAAAAAAGATATCCGGAAATATAAAATACTCAAAATTAATATTCCACTTTAATACATAAAAAGGAACACTTTAATAAATAAACAAAAATCAAAAAAAAAAATTGTATAAAGGAAAATCAACCAAATGTTTCCAGCTGTTATCAATCTTTACGGTTTTGCTCTACAATATGAAAAAGATTTTTAACTCGATCTTAAATTATTATTATTTTTTTTCGCATCTATTTTGGGAAACCATTGTTTTTGATGTTAAATTTAAATATAAACAAAACATTAAAACCATTTTTTTTGTTTCTTTATTTTATTTCTTTTTTTGTTTTTTATTTTTTTTTTTGTTATTGTGAAGATTATTATTTTAATATCCCTTAAATAATATCAGGATGATAGACATAAAGAAATATACATAGAGATGTTTTTTTTATGTTTTTCTTATATATGTTTTTTAGGTTTAAAAGAAAAGAAAAATAATTTTATATGATTTTATATATTCAAATAAATTTAAGTAGACCCAGTTTCTGTTTTTATAGTGTTGACTAATTCAAATGGAATTTTATGTTTTTAGTGTTATTAACTTGTGAGTGACCGTTTATTTGTATTACAATTTGCAAATTATAATTGATTTTTCCTAGTTGAACTTTCGAAACGAAAAAATTAATAACAAAAACAAAATAAATCAATTTTTTTTATTATACTTATTAATTTATATTATTTATGTAGGATTTAGTTAGGAAATTTTCTATTACATTCAAATAAATTAATTATATAAAATTATGACAATTATAATGTAAACTTTTTTTTAATAAAACTGAATGCAAATAATTAAGAAGAGAAAATTCGATACTATTTATTTTATTTGAAATTGCGTTGACAACTTCTCCAATTAATTCCTCTTAAAATACCATCAATCAACTTTGTAAAAACAACAAAAAAATAAAAAAATTTACTAATAACATCCGTTAAAATAATATTGGTGTTAAAAATGTCAACAACAAAATTTTCTTCATTATTTTATATTATTTCTTGATGCGTCTTCTCTACAACAGACTTTCAAGACAATTTCTGTGATCGAATCCACCTGTGATTTTTTTGTTCTTTAAACAAATGGCATCAATTCAGTTTCGGCATCGTACACATATTATTTTTTATAAAAATGAAACAGATATAAATAGAATTTTTACCAATTTTTGTGGCATATTACTGTCAACTTGATCAGCTTCACCATCCAAAAGTGCACCTAATTGTTGTATATAAGTTGTCGCCAATCTAAGTGTATCTAATTTGGATAATTTTGTATCTGCTGGTACCCACGGAAGTTTGGTTTTTAAACGACAAAATGCACTTGATAATATTCTCATTCTTGCACGTTCTCTAGCATTAGCTGCATTTCTTTGTGGTGGATTATTATTATTGTGTCGACTGCCTGTATTATAAAAGGAAAATTTATTATTCTTATTCTTAAATTTTAAGTATTCCGTGAAATTATTGCCAGAAATTTAATTTTTTTGTAAACAACGAATAAAATCATGTGATTTTTTTTAGTTCGTAGTAAATTATATGTTTTCCATTGTTACGCTAGTTCAAGTTCGACTCGATTTATTCAAAGTGAAATTTTATCTTACAAAAGGATTTCCTTACACCGACGGAATTTAAAATTTAAAGTTTAATTTTTTTTCAAAAAGTTTATACAAAAAAATTGAAAGAATGATAAGGGATAAATATTCAGAAAATACAAAATTTTAATTTTTGTCAAAATAAATTTGTTTTGCAAGTTGCGAATCTTTTATTATTATCCAAAATCAAATTATCAAACATTTAATTGTTTATTGGGACAACTGCTCAAATTACAAATATATGCAATTAAAATTAATTTATTTTTCTTTAACAAAAAATTAACCAATTAAAGTAATTTAACAAAACCAAATTTTTATAATCAATATTTTCTACATTTTAAATTCATAACTACTACTTGAATTAACTTAACTTTATGCGTTTATTTCCTATTACTTTTTAAATAAGATTTTTGATCAATTTTTCAAAATCTCGTAATTTAGATGTAAGCAATTAGGTTGTTTTTTTATTAAATTTGACATAATTGTAAAAATAATAAATAGAAAGAAATGAATGAACTGACCGTTAGAACTAGCATCATCATCATACTCATCATCGTCCATATCGTAATTTGGTGAAATAGAACGTTTTTTTCTTGGCATTTTTTTTTTTGTTTTCTTTTAGTTTTATTATTCACACTATTTATGTTTAAAAAACTCACTTATTTAACACTTATTAAATATGATAAAAATAAAGAGGAAAAACTTTAACTTGAATTAATTTTATTACACATATTTTTAAAATATTTATAAAGAATTAAAAAAAACCCAGAAATTAAAAAAAATAAACATTTCAAACTCAATCAAAAAAAAGATATACAAATTTATCGTTTTACATGGAAAATTCAAAGGATACGCTTCGATTGTGTTCAACAAACTAAGATGAAATTATTTTTTCTGTGTAAAAACAAAAATAGTTTTAAAATAAACATTTTATACTAAATTTAGAAATTTAAGTATGGGCGGAGATTATCGTTTAAAGTTAATTTTAGTGATGTGTTACAATTGGATGTTGCTGTAAATTTTTTTTTATGTGTTAAACGCCTCTATTAATTATTTTTTTAAGTTTTTAATATTTTATAATTTGAATAGGATCTACTAAAATTTTATCAATTATGAAAACTATTAAGGCATTTTATTTAGATATTTAGCTGAATTGGCATTGATTATTTATCTTTAGATTTTTAAGTTCAAAATCGTTTTTTGATCATTATTTATTTTAAACTAATTGTGAGAAAATAATTTATATTAAATAAAATAAGACAATTATTTCTTGTTCAAATTTATAATTTATTGATAATTGTTTTTTCTACATTTATTTTAAAAAGAAGAAAATCAATAAAACGTAAGCATAAAACAGAAAAAAAATAATCATTTTTTAACAGGAAAATTAAGAAAAAAAAAAAGAAAGTGATAAATTTGGCCACAATTTCGGTCAAACATAATTTGTAGAAAATCTTGAAAGGCAAAATTCACACTAAATTATTATACCTAAATGGCACCAAAATAAAAAAGAACTTCTATAAAATATTGAAAAATTTATGATGAAAAATAATGCAAAATTTACATATTCAATATAAAATGTTAATTTTTATTATTTTAAATTAAAAATATTAAAATTAATTTTAAGGTTTATTAATCAATTAATTTATTATTGACTAATTCCCATTTTAACAATACAAATTTCCATACAAAAAGTTACTTCAATGGTCACCGTTTCTTATTTTTTTCTTCGAGAAGTAAAAGTGTAATCGGATCCTTTTTTACGTTACACACATCCCTCTTAAGATTTTCGTATTTTTTTTACACACCATAAATAACATTTAAGGATTATATGACAGATTTTTATGGTTTTCTGTTATGTTAAATTTATGTTTAATGACTTCTAATTAATATTTTTAAATAATATAGACTTGGAAATTTATCTGATTCTTTTTTCAAGGAAATTTCTTCGTGGTAATGAAATGTATTGACACGCGACATGGTTCCTATTAATGTAATAGAATTTTCTAATAAGCAAGGGAAGAGTATGTAGAGATAAAAAATAAATGAATAAAAAATGTTAAAATTAAAACTGTTTTAACTAAATAAAAATACTTGTTTTTTCACTAAAATTTACTTTTTATTATTTAAAGAAACTTATTTAATAAATTCCCATAACACGTTTATTTTGTGGATCAAAGGGACTTCTTAAATGACAATTTGCCTTATATAGTTTGCCTAATGATTCAATTTGATAATCTCCTGCCTTTATATAATCTGCATCTATTGGTTTACCATCTGGCCTTTTTAAATATCCTTGTCCAATTGATTTTTGTAAGAAATAACCATATTCCCCACGTCGTAAATTTCCAACTATTTCACCATTGCGATAGACAGTTTCTAAGCCCCAAAGTGGTACCTTTAATTAATAATTAAATGTATTTACAAAAACTAAACGATTATATAAAATAAGTAAGTCAATTATTACCTGTTCATCTAATGAAAAATATGCAAGACGTTTCATAATGCCTTTGGAACGTTGTTCTTCAATAACACTTTTTCCTTTATAATCACCATATTTTCTACATGTAAACCCTAAATTAGCTTCAATTGGTGTATCATCTGATCTTAAATCAAAACCCCATAAATGATAGCCTTTTTCACTACTTAATGAATATAATGAACGATAACCACCGTTTCGTAATTGATCTTTCCCACCGGCTTTCATTAATGCATTATAGACTGGAACACAAGCTATTTTTGGTACATGAAGTTCATAACCAAGTTCGCCAACAAAACTTACACGTAATATTCTTACACTTTGTTGTTCTAAAAAGTATATTAATTTTTTTTAAATTAAATTGAAAACAACTTAATAATATTATTTATACCCTTTTGTGAAACATTAATGTTTATTACATCTGCTGTATTAAATGGCAATGCGGTATCACTAAGTTCAAAATCTGTGATTTTCTGTAGTATTTCACGACTGTAATGAGAAATTTTTTAAATTAGTTACGGGTTTTTTCATAATTTTACATAGTTGTAAACATTTGAATTATTTAACCTCTTTGGTCCTTGTATTGAAATGACTCCTAATTGTTCTGTTGCATCAGAAATTTTTGCTCTAAATGCCTTTTCTTTTAAAATCGTGTTAATGTGTGCAAGTGTATGATTTGAAGAAGCTCCTCCAGCTACAATATAATATCCTGGGCCCTAAAAATAATAATAAATTGCAAAGAGTTTTTTTTTATTATTATAAAAAATATTAAAATAAATAAAAACCTTGAATATAGGATCATGCTGTTCTCCACTGCCTGAATTAATTGCACTAACAGTAACATCAGCTTCTACACCCCCAGCATTATTAAGTGCACATGTGTATACGATTCTATAGTCAAAAAACAAAATTAGGTTGAATTTATTTTTCAGTTACATTTCTTTGTTTTTTCTTTATCTTTTTTTTTTTTTTGGTTTCTCGTGACCTTAAAAAACTGAATTGTACTAGTTTATTATATAATGATATAATTTTATATATTGTCAAAAGATAACTCTTTGATCCCAAGGAATAAAATATATTTACTTATTTATTGCTTGATTCATATCAGCTGTAAATATCCAGGAAGCTGCTTCTTTTGCTTGTATTCCAGTTAAAAAGAATTTACAAAAATAACTCATATTAAATACGATTGCTTCATTACGGCATACGGTCGCTTCTTCACCAATCTACAAATATATTTATAACCTTTATTAAAAAAATCAAAATGGCAAAAAATTAATTATTTTACTAATAAAATATATTTTTAATTAACAAAATAATATTTAGTTTAATATTTACCAAATCATGGTGTTCAGAAAAGCCAAATTTATAATCACTTGCTAAATGTTCTTCATATGTTGTATCAATATTTTTTTTATGTCCATAATTTCCGTACCAATCATATTGTTGTACATTAACAACACCTGTATCCACAAAATATCCAGGTCTTTCCCATCCTTGTTTTTCTTCCATAACAGCCCCATATCTAATTTTTATTTATTAATTAACAAATTTTCATTACAACAATTGAAATAAATTATTTTATTTTATACAACAATTGACGAAGCATTTTTTTCTGTGTTTCATTCTTGTTGTTAAAAGTTATTTGCTATTTTTAGAAAAAAAACTTACTGGATCATTATTTTGTGCAACGGATCCTGTTGAAAATTTCTACCAGCTAAAGGCTGATCATGTGGAAAAACAATACTATAATTCTTTGCATAACTTTCGTGACTTCTTTCTGTTGCCCATGGTATATTTTTTGTTTGTCTTTCTGTATAACGTCTTATATCATAACTGAACATATGTAAATCTGGTTTCCCATTAATAATCCATTGTGATAATTGTTCCGCACATCCACCACCTAACATCATACCAGCTGAATTGAAGCCACAATTATGGAAAAGACCATCTAATCTTGGATCTGGTCCCATTAATGGTTTATGATCGGGCTATAAACAATCATATTAAGAAAATTATTAAAAAATTTATTTTTCAAATTAACATACAAAAATGTAATTACTGTAAATGATTCAGGACCACAAACTGTAGTTTTTATTCCAGCTACACCGAAATTTGGGCATAATTTTACTGCACCTTGGACATGAGTTTCAAATACTGACCAATCCAAATCGTATAATCCAAATTGGAAATCATGTGGAACCTAATTGAAAATTTAATAAATGATCGTTTATTTTACTTTTTAATTTTATTTATTAAAAAAGTATTCAATCACAATTTACATGTAATTTCTTATTAAAAAATAATTTTTTTTACTTACATGTTCTAATAATACAGGATTATTTTCATATCCACCCATACATATTGATTGACCTTGGATTCTAAAATACATAGAAAAATCATGATCTCTTACATTTGGCATACCCTTGACTTGATCCATTGTCTCAGAAACAACATATGCATGACGCATAGGTATTAAAGGTAAATATACTCCATGTTTTTCAATTAAATCACGTCCCCAAACGCCTTATTTTTAGAAAAAAATAATAAATGTTTATTATAATTTATAAATAATAATAACTAGGTAATAAAATACCAGTACTGTTGACAATAGTGTTTGTTCTAATTGTTCCCATTTCTGTAATTACACCACGAACATCACGATCACCAAAAAGATTTTGTCCAACAATAATATCTTGAACTGGACAATTTTCTATTAGAATTCCACCATTTGCTATACCTTGTTTTGTTAAAGCTGCACACATCATAGCTGGATCAACAACACCTGGAATAAAAAATTGGGCTGATTAAATTAATTTGTTGCGTAGAAAAGATAGATCAATCAAAATATAAATTACCATCACCCGGAGAATATAATGAAGCAGTAAATGATTTTGGATCTAAAATCGGAAATATTTTTTGTGTCTCGTTTGGATCTAAAATATGGCTTTCAATTCCAAATGATTTTCCTAATGTACTTAAACGTTTGTATTCATTTAACCTTTCCTGAAATAGATAAACAACTTATGGATGCATTTTTTGTTACATGAGGATAAAACTTACTTCAGAATGAGAAATAAATATACCTCCATTATTTATCCAACCAGGATCTAAACCTGTTTCATTTTCTAATTGCATTAATAATTTTCGCGTACTCGCAAGTAATCTGTTAAATTATTTCTGTTATTATAATATCTAATATGAAACAAAAAATTCTCTTTCTACTGTAAAACGTATTTATTTCGCTTTTTGTAATCATTAAATTTACTGACTTTTGTTCTAATCTAACGTTTTATTTTTCTTTATTTTTTTGTGTATTTTTTTTAATCAATTTTAAAATAATATTTTATGTTTATAATAATGTTTATATTTTTAATTTTAAAAATTTTTAAAGTTTCTTATTCTGTTTTTTTTTTTTTTGTAATATGTTCTAGATTTACTCAATTTCAACATCGTTTGGTCTAAGTCTCCACACTAATCCAGCGGTATGCCAGGTTGTTCCCGAAGTAAGTTTAGCACGTTCCAGAAGAACTGCTTTAACACCTCTTTTGGTTAAATGATAAAATGTATTACACCCAGCAGAACCACCACCTATATACATATATATTCCATTATTTAATGCATTAATTATTTTTCATACTCCATTTTCTGACGTTTTTGAGGAATAGATTAAAATTTAATTATAGTTAGCATAATGTTTTTTTAACTTGATTAAAAAAAACATAATTATAATGGTTTGAAAAAACAATTAGTTTATTTAGAATTTCGGAGTTTTGTATTATGTATATTTAAACAAAATTAATATTTATAAATGAATTTAACCCTAATTATCGGTCTAGTCTTTATATTTATTAATTTATTTCAGACACTATAGTTAAACCAGTTTTGTATTACCTTTACATACCTATTATAACTACTTCTGCACTTTCTGGCAACACATTTTCTGACAATTTTCTAATAAATGTATTTTTAAAATTAATTTGTTTTATTAAATTATTTCCATTTATTCGAAACATAATTTAAAATAATAATTATTATTCAGTTTTGTTATCCCCTTCACATTAAAAATAAGACTAACAGGAACTAACATTATTTTGAGAAATAAGTATAAGAAAAGTTATTCTTTTTTAAAAATAATCTTTTAATAAAACGTTTTTAGGGTCGAAATAAATGATAAACTTTTGGATTTTGATAAAGATTTTTGTTCTTCCAATATTTGTTATGATTATGAATTGGGCAATATTTTTTAAAGTGTGCATGTGTTCGCTATTATCCATTTTTTAGCATAACATATAAAATTTAAAAAAAGAAAAGTTCTATAAATAAAGCACAAAAAGTCATTCTAGTGAACTTCTTTTGTTTTAATTTTGATAATAAATATACTGAAAACATAATTTTGATAATTAGAGTAAAAGTTAAGTATAACCTACGTCATTCTACATTCTTGAAAATTAACCAATACTAATTTATTAATTTTATGATAAATAAATGAATGATTATATATTTTATATTATTGTAATATTTTATTCTTTATTCGAGACTCGACTTTTTTTAAATATGTATGCATAGTATCCATAGATTGAATTATATGTTTTAATTATAACATATGAGAAGTGCATATATATACTATATTTCTGATTCATTTGTTGCAATACTCAACTTATTTTTAATTTCAATTTAGTATCATTTAGTATTGGAGTTGACTATTGAATATCTATGTAATCTATGTAATATCAGTCACCTTGATTTTTGTTATTATAAAAAAAATCTGATGAATAACAATAAATTAAATTTTATTCCCATACAAATATATATTTATATTTTTAATAATACAAATTAGTGTACATGTTAGTATGTAAATGTGTTAAAATAAAACAATGTATAAATATTTACCACCAAATTTACCATATACCAAATTTGATTATACATTTCTTCCCTTTTTCTATACAAATAATGTTTTTTTCCTTTTTGCGTAATTTCCAGTTACTATTAATAGTTTTATTTGTTTCATAAGATAAAATAAAAATAAAATATTCTTAAGTAAATGACAATTAAATACCACCGTATTAGATTATAAAAATTGTTATTAATAAAATACCTAATTTTTAATGAATTCATTTCCCACCATTTAAATGAAGAGAAAAAGAAACGTAAAATTTAGATTTATAATATATTTAGTTTAAATAATAATTAATACATTTATGTATTAAAAAATTTTTGAAATAATAATTATCATGTTGTGATTTATTAAGTATCCAAAAAAAAAATTAAACATACAAAAAAGATTTTGAAGAAACAATTTAATTTTTATGATTCTTTTAACAGTATAAAAAAACAACATTTGGCCCTGCTTCGAATAAAAGTAGATTGATTTAAAAAATTCATTAAATAATACATGCAAAGTTTCATTGGACAAAGTAATAACGGTAGAGGATTGTTGCAAGAACACATAATAATAAAGGTGCGACCCAAGACATCATGGAACTGAAAAAAAATATTCATAAAATGTTGTAAATTTTCTAAAAAATATTACTTTACTTTTCTTCTTGTTTATT
The DNA here is from genome assembly GCA_963082725.1 of Pedicia rivosa. NCBI lineage: Eukaryota > Metazoa > Arthropoda > Insecta > Diptera > Pediciidae > Pedicia > Pedicia rivosa. Next base: position 897,655 of record OY720155.1, read on the forward strand.
TTCTGTGTTCCAATCAGGTGTTGTTTTTTCTGGTAATGTTTTTCTTTCTGATTCAACAAGTTCACCGATTTTAAATTTTTTCATCATTCCCCTGTAAATTTATGTATTAGAATGGTTTAATTTCTTTTTCAAATTAAAAATAATTTACCTAGCTTCAGTACTGTGACCTACATCTTCGAATGCTTCAGTTGCTTCTTTTCCAGCTTGATCAAGTAGTACTTCCTCTCCACCGGGATGCTTAAAAGAAATATATTTTATATATTATATGAAAATTTAAATGGGAGAAATTCATCTATTTATTCTTTAAGCATTATTTTTCAGTTATTAATTTTACGAAAAGCTAATACTGTTTTTTACATGCAAGAATTTATAATTAAAAACATAAAATAATTAAAAATTAATAAAAAAAAACAAGAAATCACTGTATTTGATGAAGATGGTGACCAAGGTCAGATTTTTTTTTATCTTTCTGTTAAAAATTGAAAAAACAGACTTGGCTTACACATGTTATAAAATTAAAATGCAAGTCATTTTATATTATAAAGACGATATAAATTATTTTTTTTTAGAAATAATTGATAACGTTTTTTTTACTTTTAATTTTCACATTTTAACCATTAAGTAATAAATATCGAGCAAAAATTATTGAAATATAAGAATTAAATTCCACTCAAAATTGGAATAATAATTATAAAAGATACAGATAAGGACAGTCTAATCAATCGTCATAACTAAAAAAATTTCTTACGTAATTAACTTAAAAAACTGGAATATTAATTAATTTTTGAAAATAGTTACACGTAATAAATTCATAAAAAAATTTTTAATTAGAAAAGCTATTAATTGGTAGATAGTTTTTCTTTTGTGTTTCTTTAATTTTAGATACAGACTGTATTGAATTGGTGCCCATGAAAACGAATAAATATATAATGATTATTAATTACCTCATTTAAAAATTCAGTGACATCATAAATGTTATTATGTATTACAAGCCATGTAGATTTATTTGAATTATGGGCCTTAATTTGGGCTAAAGTAAACAATTTAGTTTCCGACATTTTTGTAGTAAAATCTTTTTTCTCGTAAAAACTGTATTAATTAATGTTTAATTTGTTGTAAGTAATATTTTTTATAAAGCAAAATAACAACTTAAATGACTGGCAAATTTTATTAATGTGTTTAACACTCCAAACTCTTTATGTTACAAAGTTTATACGTGAACTAAAACTAATCAAATTCTAAAAAAATTTCTTTGGACACTTGATTTGTTGTGAAGTTCGTCAATAAAAGCATGATGTTTTACTTTCACATGGAACCTTAGAGTTTTTATGGACCTCTCAAATTATAATTTTATAAAATTTGTTATCATCTTTACATGCAATAAAAAAGTATTCAGTACGACAAGAAATATAATTATTATAACTTAAGCATTTTGGTATTGATTTTTACTGTCATATAAGGGTTAATTTTCAATTACAAAAATTTATTTAGTTTATTTAAGAATGCATATGGCGGGAAAACGGATAAAGCGGCAACATTGCTGTAACTTTCACTTGTCAATTCATTATCATTTGGTGTTTTCACAAAGTTCTGATTTAATCAAAAAAGGCTTATCTTATCAGAAAATATGGACAATATAAATTTAACCATTAGAAATGAAGAAGATTATATTCCGACGTCATTTTATAGAGATGGTAATTTAAGATTCGATCCTCTTTGTTATGAGCAAAGATATCTTGGTGTCCTCAGATTACTAGAAAGCCCTATTTGGAATAATAAAATTAAAAAGGTTTGATCTGGAAAGGGTAATATATGTTTTTTTAATTTTTTATTATTTGTTCTATTTTTAATAGGTTGTTGATTTTGGTTGTAGTGAAATCAAGTTTTTTAATATTTTAAAAACCTGTAAAAGCATTGAAAAAATTATAGCAGTAAGTGAATTTTTCTTTATTATTATTTATTTTTTATTTTTTAATTAGTTAATTTTTTATTAATTTACACTTGCACGCCTAATATAATTTTTATTTTTGTAATTTGTCAAATTTAAATCGATTTTTGAATTTTCGGCGGTTTTCGGTGTATTTTGGTTTATTTTAAATTTTTTTGGAAAATGAATGAATGGCATGCCAACTCTTGAAAAAGACATAACATTTTGATTTTGAGGTTAAAGCAAAACGTAGTGTTTTGCAAACACTATATTAAATTTGTATTATTAGTATTTATTGAAAACAATCATATTTCAAACAAAAAGTAAACATAAATAATTAATATACGAAAATGAAGTAAATTTCGGATAAGATTTATTAAATAAAAAAAATTTACCGGTACAAGTGAAAAAATAAAAAAATGTGTTCGGCGGAAGATGAAAATATAAATAAAGAAATTAACTTTTTTGATTTAAATGTATTTGCAAATACTATTTGTAACACTGATAATCTAATAAAACAAATGAGAATAATTGCAAATGAAAATGAGCAATTAAAAAAAAAATTGAAATGTGTAAATGATACAACCATCGAAATGAAAATATTGTACGATTATAATAATAAAAAGATAAAAAATTTAGAAGAAGAATTAACATCTTTAAAAGTTGAACTAAAAGATAGTAATGTTAAAAAAAATAGTTTGGAGCATGATAATATTAATTTAAGTCAATTACAAAAACAAACGATGGCAAACTTAATTGAGTTAGAGGAACGGGAGAAAGCATTTCCAATTTGTAATCAAATAAAAATCTACAAATTATTATCTGTGTTAGGTAAAGTTTTACAGGATAATGGATTATTAGTTCATCATTTAAGGAAACAATACAAATCTGTTATTGAAATATTACCAGTAAAGGAAATTGATATTTCTTGGCTAAATTCAAAACGCTTGAATAAAATAGAAAAAACTCTTTCTGCAATTGTAAAAAAGGAGAAGACATATTGTGATCAAGCTACATGTTATTCTGCTTCAAATGTAACCCGTGCAACGTGCACATCAGCATTTATTAAAAAAATTGATGTTGGTACTTGTTTTCCAGAATATATTCCAAAAAGCATTGAATCAATATTTGAAGATACAATAACAGACATGCCTCGATTAATTACACCTATTGTTGAACTTAATCAAATAACTACTGATTGTGAGACACAAACAAATTTTATTAGCACAACCAAAGATTGTGGTACAATAACAAATATTCGTAATGTTAGGAAAAAAATTGTTTATTATGGAAGAAGCATCAAACATACAATTTCTTCAACGTGTATTCATAATCTTAAAGAGGAGAGACCATCGACATTAGATTGTAATCGGTGGGCTCGACGGAATTTATCATCAATTTGGCGAATATTAGGTGAAGCAATTTTTGCAATTGTCGGCAATGAACGAACATTTGAACATAGTGTTAGTTCAAATGTTTTAAATAAATTATTAGAATTAGTTGGAGCAATTGAACATGAAGCAGGAACAGATGAAGATTCAATGGAATGTAATCATAAAATTTCAGATATTTTGAATGAAGCACTTTTTAGAAGGAAAGAATTAAAGAAATCCGAAAATGTTAAAAAGGAGATTCCTGAATCGGAAAGCATTTCTGAAGAAATTGTTCAAAATAATATAGAAATACAAACACAAGTTGAGATTATACCGGATACAGAAAAAACATTGGAAGTTCCAGTAGAACATAATACTGCTAGTCCTGAATCGGTAAGCATTTCTAAAGAAATTGTTCAAAATAATATAGAAGTACAAACACAAGTTGAGATTATAACGGATACAGAAAAAACGTCGGAAGTTCCAGTAGAACATAATATTGCCAGTCAGAGTCTAGAATTTTTTGGATTTGAAGATAATGAATTAAATTCAACAGAATTGTATCCAGTCATCAGAAGTGAAAGCCCCGATTTTCTTGGATTTGACTTAGAATTGGAAAAAAATTCTTCTCCAGTAATACAAATACAGCATAAAAAACGGAAAAAGAAAGAAATAATATCATCAAGAAGAAGTAAACGTTTAGCATTAAGAAAAAATGAAGAAAACATCAATTTAGTAGAGAACTATGGTATTTTGATATCACCACAGAGTCATAATACAAATAATAGTATGTTAATGCAATTACAAATTAATAATTTAAATTTAAGTACTAAAATAAATTCATTTTCAGCAAAAGAGTATAAGGAAATTCAACCAAGTATTCATCACATTCTAAAATATTTTCGTGTTCCTCGGATAATTACTCCTATTGAAGATGTGGAAAAACAAAATAATTTTTATGATAGCCCACAATCACCAATAGAATGTACTATAGATGATGAAGAATTAATAAAATATACGATACCTTTAATACCACTTGAACGTTTTGAATTTCACAATGTAACATATTCACCTGAAGAGCCTCCAATTGACAGTAATATAACAAATTGTACACCAATTATGATTCCATTAGAACGACGAATAACAGATCAGTTAAAATATAGTCAATATACAAGTTCAGCAATTGGAAAAATTATTTCAATGTATGATAATAAACGACGTGAAAAAATTGTTAAAAATACTAAATTACATGTTCAAAGTATTCAAGAATCACAATTAATTGATCGTCTTCGACGTATTATTACTCATTATATAAATATTGATTGGAACTCAATTAATTTAAAAAAATGTTATTTAAAAATATTGAAATATGCAAAACGTCCGAAAATTATAATTACATGTATAATTGAAATAACGGAATCATCATCCGATGAACAAATATCAATGAAATTTACACCTCCAGCACCACCAATACCAAAAACACATAAAAAATTATTAATTCTAATTAGAAAGTTAACAGAGAATATAAAAGGATTTGAAAAAATGTTTTTATTTTGTTTAGAACGTAAATTATTTAATTTTAAATCAAAAGATATTGAACTTAGTAAATTAATGAGTCTAACAAATTTATATATTGGTTTAATTGATATGAATATAAATAACAGTTGGAAAAGTCGAATGTTTATGTATAAATCATTATATTATTTTGGTTTTAAATCAATACCAATGATCTATTATATATTTCTTGCATTTCCATCTGTAATACCAAAAAACTTTTCGCCAACCCAAGAAATGAAAACAGATCCAATCATAAATACAATTTTACACATTCTAATGAATATACAAATTAAATTAACAGATAGCCAGGCTAATAATAATTTTCATAAAAATGACTTGGTAACATTATTAACAAAAAATTACGGTTATCAACGCGGAAATTTTTCAATTGATGAATTAATAAAAAATTTAATTGAAAAATTAAATTCAAATGACATAAAAAATATTTCTTATTCATTCATTTTATTAGCTAAGAGAAATGGTTATGAATGGTCACTTCAAAATATAATCCAAAAACATATGTTACCAATGTTGAAATTATTTCTTCAAAATATTACACTTACTGATGAAAATGATAAAAAAATAATTGCATGTGTAAATATCATATCGTCAATATTAAAAACCACTATAAATTGTGAGGATATAACTGAATATATACAAATAATGTATACTTTGTTCCAATCAACTGATAAAAAAATAATTCAAGAAGCTGCTGTTATGGCACTGTTAAGGTTAGGACGCTTTGGAGTTGTCGATATTTATCAACGTTTATTACAATGGAATCCGAGTTATAAATTAAGTCGTAAAGTTTTAATTATGTTAAAATCATTTGTTCATAGAAAACCACAAAATTTTTGGACAAGTAGAATGACACGGTAATACGTTAATTGTTATTCTATCTTCATTTGTGCTTTTCATAAAACACGTAGTTTACATTTGTTGTTATTTATTAATAATTGTGAAAGAGTAAATTTAAATTTAAAACTAATAAAAATGATTGTAAACCAAATGTTGTGTTTTTATTTAATTTTATTAGTTTAGATTTGGCTAGGAAAATTGTCTACATTCCAACAAAATTATGATTAGGTTTGAATTCTAATTCTGAAACATATGTCGTAGTATTTTTGTTGCTTTGTTTAAAAAAACTAAACACCATTTTACTAACCAAATTTCATTTTTACAATTTTCAGGTAGATATAAATGAAGATCTACTTAATATTCATGGTCCAAAAGTGGCTCCACTACTTTGTGATTATTTAAATCCACGAAATAAACCGTTCACCGTTGAAGTTTATTGCGGAAGTGTTTGTGATCCAGATGAATGCCTTGTCAATTGTGATGCAGTTGTTGGAATTGAATTGTAATTAATTTCTTTTTATTGTAGTTCTATTAAATGATTGTCTATTCCTTTTTTTAATTATTTTATTACAGTTCTTTAAGATAATTGTTTTTTTTTTATAGAATTGAACACCTTTTTCCAAATGAATTGGAAAATTTACCATTTAATTTGTTTTCATTTATAAAACCAAAATTAATTATACTAACAACTCCGAATTCTGAATTTAATGTTTTATTTGAAGGCTTACAGAACGGTGGTTTTAGACATGATGATCACAAATTTGAATGGACAAGAGCACAATTTGAAGATTGGTAGAAATTAAATCTTAAATTTAAATGTTTAAAATAAATGTTTTAAATTTCTTTTAATTTATAGGTCAAATAATTTATGTGAAAGATATCCTGATTATAAAGTAAAATTTTTTGGAATTGGAGCTGGACCAAAAGACACAGAAAAATTTGGATGTTGCTCTCAGCTGGCTATATTTGTGAGACAGGATATTTTGTCAACTGAAACGGTTGCAAATGAAATCATAACTGAAAATATAATTGATAATGAGGCTATTGTTGATAAACCTATAACGACGTCGTGTGAATACAAGTTAATTGCGAAATATGTTTATCCAATTTATATTGATAACAGAACTCGGGATGCTAAAATATTGGATGAATTAAAATATCATGTCGGTAGGTTAATGAATTCTGAAGAAAAATATTATAATTATTCAAAATGGCACTATGAAATTCCATTTGAAGAATTAAGTGAATGTGTTGTAACAAATACTGAAACTAAAGAAGACATGAGAAGAGTTTTGATTGCGAATTCTTATGAGATTGATGATGGAGATTTCATCATTATTAAAGATGAAAGTATAGATGATGAGCTTGATCAATTTAATAATTCACCAATTAATTTAGATATTGATGAAGATGTTTGAATTTTCTTCTTTTTTTTTGAGTTCACTGTTATATTTTCTTGTATTATTAATTGATAAATAAAATTTGAAATATATTTAAAAGTTATATATATTCTTTTGATTATTTATTTAAAAAACTAAGTACCTATTTGTTATTTTAATAACATATATGAATGGAAAGAAAATGCAGTCGCAGAATATAAAATAAATCTGTAATGAAGACAAAAGAAAATAACTTTTTGCAGTATTTATTTTCTAACATTGGAATTCAAAAACAAATGAAGAATATCGAAGAAAGCAGCTACATATATATCGATGTTTCAGACTAGACACATCGATGTATAAAAGTTAAACCAAAATTAGCTTTTCAAACTGATCCTAGTCTCCTCGCGTTTGATTGGTTGAACTCCTCACTTGGCAATACTAATAAAAAAATATTAATAATATGCCATCTCCAGAAAATTGCATTAATTTTGTGTTTTCGTATAAAGTTAATATTTATTTAAATAATTAATTAGTGAGAAATTCTAGTTCTAATTTTTCTGTAAACAAGTACAATAAAATAAATTTCAGTGTAACAAATTTTTGACCTAAAAATACACATTCAAAAAAAAAACTTCTCTACACAACAAAAATATATATAAAAAAAATGCAGTTTTTTTTTCAAATTTTTATACTTTTTTTTTGTGTTAATACAGATTAAAAAAAAAAAACATTGTTGCTATTTGTGAACATAATCAAATGAATAATGAATTTTCTTAAATATGTAAATGATGTTTTCTAACATATTAAAAATTTACAATAACTAATCATCTAATTTAAACCTTAAAAAAGGAAAAGAAATATAATTTATATTTTTGTGTCTAAATACGGAAGCTGTCACTGTAAATTTCTTGTTTACAAATTTATGACATTAGTGAATATATATGTATATATGTATGTGCATTTTAACTGAGGTTTGTGTGTGTGTTGCGCTGTATTTTGTTTGTTTCTTTTTTTTATTTCTTTTTAAATTGAAATATGTATTAGTGTATCTTGATAAGTTTTGTGTTGATCCAGTCAATTTTTTCTTCATTTTCATTTTATTTCATTTCATTTCTACACAAATAAACAAAACAAGAGAAGCTAAAGTATACTATTATGAAATTAATTCAATAATTGATGTTCTCTTTTATAGTTTGGATTAAAATAAGAAGAAGAAGAAGAAGGTAAATAAAACCAAGCAAAAATTTACATCCAAAAAGTGTTAAGAAAGAAAAAAGGCGCATTCCATTTTTTTTTATGCGGAGTGAAGAAAAAAGGGATTATACAAAGAAGAAAAGAAGAAAATAAAATATAAATTATAAAAATGTAGTAAGAAAGGAAGAAGTAACTGGATGATGATAAAGTTTGATCTGATTGTATGGCATACAAATTTTTACAAATTTTGATTTAAAAACAAGTGCAACAAAAAAAAAAAGCAAATAAATTTTTTAAATACATATTATTTATTTAGTTTGTTTACAAATATTTTGTTATTCATATAGAAAATGGAAATGTCAAAAACAAATGAAATAGAAAATGATAATCGTTTAATTGAATTATACAGTATAAAATCAAAAAGGATTGATGAAATAACAGAGAATTTAAATGACTCTGTTGGAATATTGGGGAATTCTACAAGTGAACAGAGTACTCTGAGTACAACAACACTTGGTGGCATTCTTAAAAAAGAAGATAAAGAAAATAATAGTGTAATGAGTTCAGATTTATTAAAATCATACATAGAAAATAAGGATGAAGGAACTAAAAAGGATGATGATAAATTTGGCATAGGTGTTAGTAGTGTTGAATCACTATTATCAAAAAAAGAGGGCAATTTAAATAAAGTACAAAAACAAAATGTCACTGAAACAAAAAAAGAAATAACAATACCAGAAAAAATTATAAAGAAACAAGTTAAATTTAAAACAGTAGCTAATAATGGTAAACCAATGATGATGTCATCAAACAAAAAGAAAGTTAATAAACCACGAGGTAGACCAAAACGTAAAGAATTACCTATATATCAAAGTCAAATAAGTGATAATAAATGTGGTATAAAATTATGTATTAAAAAATCATTAGATAATTCTTTACCAAAAACTACAACAACAACAACAACATCGTCGACAAAAAATATTCGTAAACGTTCAAAAAAACCAAAACAAAAACCAATAACAGACTCAGAAGATTCAGAATATGAAAAACGAAGAAGAAAATCCAATAACAATAATAAAAAAATTGATAATTTATATGAGGAACCAGAAGAGCAAAGTCCATGGGCTACAATGCCACAACATATCCTTCATAAAGTATAATTTTGTAAGTTAAATGTGTATGAACAAAAATTATAATTCTTTGTTTTATTTAATAGATATTCTTAAATGTGGTAACTGATGAAGGATCACTGCCAAGTGTCATACGTTTCGGTAAAGTTTGTAGTTACTGGAATAAAACATCACTATCGCCAATGTTATGGCAAAATATTGATTTAGCAACATGGATTAAAGAACGTCACCGTACAGAATTAAAATTAAAATGGATTATATTAAATCGTTTAACAAAATGTACAGACATTAATTTGGGTAATTAAAAAATCAAATGTTATTAACTTTTCGAATTTTTTTGATTTAATTGGTATTTATTATTTTAAAGGTAACTGGAAAGTAACAAACATACAATGTGTACTTGTGTTATTATTGGAAACATGTCCAAATTTGATTGGTATTGGTTTAAGTGGATGGAGAGGATTTACATCTGAACATCTTACATTTTTAATTGAAAATTTTACAAAATTAAAACGAATTGATTTAAGTTCTGTTAATGTAAACATATAAAATATTTCTAAATATTAAAACATTATTAATTGAAGCGTTTTTTAAAGGTTGAAATAAATAGCAATAAAAGTGCCGTTGCACAAAGTTCATTATGCAATGCATTACAAACAATGAAAACAAATTTAACTAATTTGTATCTTGCACATAACCGTTTAGCTGGAATTCCGCAATTAATAACCACATTAGCTGTAAGATATTTCTGAATTCTATATTTAAAAAATGATTATAATAATTATTTTTAATATTACAGACACATTGTCCAAATCTTTTAGTACTAGATCTATCTAATGTAAACACAATTTCAACATCACACGGAATTATTCATATTGAAAAATTGCAGATTGGTTGCCCTAAACTAAAAGTGTTACTTATAACAAATTCTCATATAACAATGAGTTCAACAAATTTACAGGAGCAGGTGTGTATCCGAAATTATTTTCAATATCAAATTCCTATTTAGTTGTATAATAAGCCTTTTTGTAATTTTAATTTAATTTGAAATATAAGCGATAAACTCTATTTTGAAATTATAATTAAGCATTGGATTTTAAACGTTCATTTTAGTTAATATTATGCTGCCCATTAGAAACATAGTTCTGACTAAGGCTTGAATAAGTATATTATGTGATTTAGCTGTTTACGATTAGGTTCCAAATTACTTAACGGATTTTTTATAATTTTTTTCTACTTAATCCGATTAATTATTAAATAGTTATGCTTCTATTTTTTCTAAATAAAAAGATGGACTCTCCTGGTTTTCCTGATTTGGAAGAATTATCAGTTGCATCATTAGCAGATGAATCACGTTTGATTAATGATGAATATTTACAACGTATATTAAAAACTAGTACAAAATTAAAATTATTAGATGTTAGAGGTTGTGCTAGGCTAACACATGACAGTTTGATAAGATTACCGACATGGGATATAAAACATTTATTTTTATCCGGCTGTTCTGTTACCAGAGATCTTGGGTAATAATATAATAATTATTTAAAATTAAAATCTCTGTTCAATTTTTTATGTTTATTTATAGATCTGGATTGGAATTGATTGCATCTAAATGGGCTCACAGTTTAACTGAAGTTGATTTTGCATGGGCAAACGTTCAAGGTCCATTAGATAATGCATTGAAAGCGTTAGCTGAAAAAGGATCAGAATCACCGTTAAGGTAATTTTCATTAATTTTGTAATAAAATTATTTAATTTAATCAATTTGTTCTTTTTTTTATTAAAGTCATTTAAATCTTTGTGGATCATCGGTCTCAGTTGAAGCAGTTAAAGAGATTCTAAAAAAATGTACATTGTTAAATTCAATAAATTTATCATCATGCCGTTCTTTACCGCGTGGTGTTAAACGATTTCTTCAAGGAACGACAGAAATAAATGAATTAAAAGAAACACTTGGTGTTACACAAAAAATAGTACCAACAACAGTTATTGATGACAGAACAACAAAACCGACCATTGAAAAAACATAAAGTGCATAGTTATAAATTGAAAGCAATTTTATTTGTATTGCTATGTTTTTTTTTTATTTAATTTTCGTGTTTGTAACTTGGTTAAAAATGATAAAAATTTAAAAATTTTGACATAAAATTTATCGTTAAAAGTTAAAAAACCGGTTTTGTTTCTAATTACTTTATTTTAACAATTAATGTTAAATTTTAAACAACTTACACGCAGCTTAAATAAAATTTTATCTAAGATAATTTTTTTCTCAAAATTATTGTTCATCTTATTTTTAATTAAATTCTAATACACCAGTTAAAATTAAAATTATAAAATTAAGAAAAATTAGTTTTTAAAAAGAAAAAAGGCAATTAAAAGTTTTGTGTTTTCTATCTAAAAAAAAATATTAAAAAAATGATCTGGAATATGAAAGAAAAATGATAGAGTATTTTATTTTTTATTAAAAACTTATAATTTTAATTTATAATAAATAACGTAAATAAATAAAAAGATATATATAATTACGATAATAGTATTCATATCTATATATTTTAATATTAAAATTTAAGAAAAAAAAAATATAAGTTAAATTTCCTTTTATAAAAAAATTTTTTAAAAGTAACAAGAAAATGGTAAATGCATTTGTTGCCCTTAATTTTTTTTTTTCTGTTTTTTTAACTATTCAACTAAACAACAAATAAAGAAAAAAAAGATAGAAAATTTGGTAGCTTTAATTGGAAAAAGAAAGAATTTTAAATCAGCATTTAATTAAATAAACATTTTATAATTATAAAAAAGAGGAAATATTGTTACAAATGGTAAAAAAAGATTTTATTTATGGGTTTATTTAAACAAATATTTATAAATCATTTAAGATTAAAAAAACACAATATTTATTTCTTGTAAATTTTTTATATATAAAAAAACGATAAACAAAAAAATATTAAAATAAAATTATAACAAAACATTTTATTATAATTAATTATATTAATAAGCTTTGTAAATATATATAAATATAAAGAATGAAAATTAACAAAAACAAAATAAGAAAAATTAAAAAAAAACAAAAACAAAATCACAAATTTTTCAAAATATTGTGCCTATAGTTAAAAAAAAAACAAAGAAAAAAATAAATTATTGAAGATTTCAATTAAAGTATTAAAAATTAAAAACAAAGTTTTTTCTAACAATTGATTTATGCGAATCAGTCAGTCAATGCGCGTACATCGATTAACTGAAATGTTCAAATTTTTTCTATAATTTTCCGATCGTCAATTTCACTCATTTTATTCCAATTTTACTTTAATTATTAACTGATTCGTATTCGTATGCACCAAAAAAATGTAAAAGTCAATTTAGAATCATTTACTTACTTCAATTCAATTAATAAAAAATCATGTTAAAGTTTAAGATTAAACTAACGATCAAAAGAACAACAAAAAACGAGGACTTTTAAATTAAAAGCGTAGTTTGTTTTTTGATTATGGAACAAGTTTAATCTTTTTTAATTATGTATGTTAAAATTTCCTCGCATTTCTTCCACCATTTAAAAAAGCAGTGAAAGCATATATTTTGTTGAAACAAAAGAAAAACAAAAAAAAAAGTTAAATTAATAAGCTATAATATATAAGTTTGACCTTTTCTTATTGTTATTAAAGAAGTTGCCATTTAAAGTTTTTCATATTCAAACTATCAATGCGAATGAAATTTTTATTTCTACATATTTCTGTTCCAAAAATTTGAACTCTTTAAGAAAAAGAAAAGGAGAAAATTGTTAATATTAAAAACTGTGTTTTATAGATTTTTAGACAGAAAAATTAGTGAAAATAATTTAAGGAAAGATGAAAGAGAAATTAACTATTGCAATATAAAATCTTATTAATATTATTATTATTATTATTATTATTATTATTAAAAAGTTAATTATTATTAATATTATATTATTAATTATATTGAATATAAAAATAATAAAGAAAATTTTTGTTTAATAAAAATTTTTTTTTATCACTAGAATTTTTCTGATTCATACGCAAATAAAAAATATGATAGATGGCACGCAAGAAAATAACTGCTAACTTCATACTAATTAAAAGAAAGAGAAGACAGAAGAAGAAGAAGAAGTCCAAGGCATTAAACATTAGATCTAGATAAGAGAGAGTGTGAAATTGAAAAAAAGAAATTTAATTAATTTTTATGAAAAAGTAGCTACATAATATAATATTTAATCAAAGAAAATTTATCAAATAAAAGCCATAAGTATTTAAAATTAAAATGAGTTCACCGATTCACGATGTAAAGCAGAGAAAAACAAAAACAATAAACACTGCTGCAAAAACTTCAAATTTAGATTCTAGATCTGAATTGGCAGAATTGATTAAGAGAAAAAGTGAAATAACCGTATGCTTTATTGTAGTATTATATCTTATGCATTATAAAGAAAATTATTCTTTAAACGGTAATAATAAATAAAAAATTACTATTATAGGAAACTCTAGCAAACCTGGAAAGACAAATTTATGCATTTGAAGGCTCTTATTTAGAAGACACTCAATTATATGGAAACATTATTAGAGGATGGGATCGTTATTTAACGTCAAATAAAAGTACAAATTCTAAGGCAGATAAAAGAAATCGTAAATTTAAAGAAGCTGAACGATTATTCTCGAAAAGCTCTATAACTTCTATGGCGGTAAAATACATTTTTTATTTTCTCTTTATATTGATAAAATAACAACAAATATTTTATGTATTTATAGGCTGTAAGTGGAATTGTGGATGAGCAAAAAAGTATGTTTTAATTCTATTATAAAATTGTTCTTCTAATATCATTTTTTTATATTTTTAGATGAGAGAAATAGTGAATCTGAATCAATAACAAATGAAGATTCAAGTGATAACCAAATTGGTCCAATAATGTCGAATCACACAAATGTAACAACTGTTCATGATTTAGGAAGTAGTAATAAACCAACTGGTAAAAATCATACAGATTTATTAGGTTCGCAGAATGGAAGTAAATCGAATAATTTAAGTAAAAGTTCAAATGGATCAAGACCAAGTATAGACAAAGTTGGGATTTCAGAAAGACCGAATACACCCATTATCCATATCAAAGATAATTTGAGTAAAGAAAGCAATAGGAACTCTGCAAAAAAGACAAACTCAAATAAAAAAGCAAGGCATCGTTAGATATTTTTAAATAAATTTTATGATCAAAATTTTTGTTTATTTTTTATTTTCATTGAATTAATCATTGTATGAATATTTATTATAATATAATAATATTTTATTGATTTAAAATATCTTTATTTTTGAAAATTATAGATTAAATATCTATAACACAAATCACAAACCCATTTTTTTCCATGACGTGAAATTAAATTAATATTTTTTTTGTTACTTTTAAAAATATATAAAAATATGTAAATAAAAAAAAATGTACTAGCGAATTCAATTCCGCCAATATAATTGTACAAGCGAATTCAATTTCGCCATTAGTGATGATTTTATGATATTTGCCAAATAGGAATAAGTGAAGAAGATATATAAAGTTCTGAATTATTTTAACTTTTGTTTAATGAGAATAAAAGAGACAAAATAGATCATTTTTGATAGTTGTACTTTTCTTTTTCACGATATTTTATTTTTGTATTTTTATTATTTTTTTCATTTATTTTATTGTTTGACAGTCAAAAAATATGGCGACTAAGTTTTCAAATAGTGAAAAATCATTTATAAAAACTAGTGATATTGAACAAAATAATGAATATAATATAATAACACATGATTTAGAAGAATGTATTGATTCGTTTGATGATTTTGATGCAGCATTATCATTTGAACGTGTCATTGAACATCAAAATAAAATGAATTCTACAGAAAATTTAGACGTGAAATATGATACAATACCAGCTTATATAGGAAAAATAGAATACGATGAAAATACAAGGTAAATTTTTCCAAAATAGTTAGTTTTTTCCTTACATTTAAATCTAAAACCTTTTTTATTTTAACCTTCATTTGTTTTCTTTCTTATTTTTCAAACAAAAATTATTTTGCATGATTTGTTGTTTTTTTCTCAATTTTTTTATAATTATTCTTCAAAACAAATTTATTCTAAATGATTCTGTTTTATGTAATACTATAATTAATAACATTTTTTAAAAATTGCAAAAAAAAAACTGAAAACAGAACAGCAAAATACTTAGAAAATGAGTTTAATTAAGTTAAACGTAACCATTACCTGACACTATGTTTTGTTTTACAAAATACAGGCAGAGACGGTATTTTATTTTGAAATTTTTTACTGTAACTTACCAAAAAGATCTTAAGTGACCGGAATGGAATGCGTTTAAACTTAAAATCAATTTCTTTTATCTAATTTTTTGTTATGATTTTATTTAAATCATCAGTTACATCGAACATACAATCCTTCCTGATGAAATATCCTTGTGTATTCGTCCAGGAGCTAATCAAAAGCTCGAGGGAGAAATTTCACATGCAACAATAACTATTCAGGTATACAGACAAAAAAAAACAATGAAAAACAGAAATAAACTGCAAAGAAATTCTTTTAATAATTCATTTATTTTTACATTACCATTAAAACTCATTTAATATAATACAATAAAAACAAAGAAATTATAGGGCCATACAAATCATTAATTTAGTTATAATTTTAAACTTTCATAGTGTTTCCAAAACGCTCCGCAATTTCCAACATTTTTCCCCATTATGTATTTAAATCCTATGCACTTATAATGAATAATAATATTTCTAAGAGTTATCCTTTGTTCAGTGAATAGTTTTTCAATCATCCTATAATACAGTTATGAAGATAATTGAATAATAAATCAGAAAATCTAGTTTATAAATAATTATTAAAATATTTTAGGAATAAATTTGTCATAAAATAATGGGACGAAGTAAAGTAAAAACATTTTGGACAGGGATTTCAATTTAACTCTTGATAAAATATAAATAATTTCTAAATTTTGTTTTACACAAAATATTGTTTGGTTTCTTATCTTACAAAAAATGTAATTAATCTAGCACCTTTTTTTTTTTGCTTAAAAATGATTATCCAACTAATACCGAAGAATCATCGAAAAAAAAACCAATTAAAAAAAAATAAAAGAAGAATTTTTCATCATTATTGTTCATTTCATTGTATAGTTTTTTTTTCTAGATTTTGTTTTTGGTGTTTTTTTTTAATTCTTTAAAAGTAAACTCTGTTAGTACGAACATCACACGATACCACACAAAATAATATAATTTGTTATAACCGTGACTATCGTTTTATAATCAAGTTTTGTGTTTTTTTTTTTTTCATTTTTATAAAAAAATGGTAATGACTAATAATTGATATCACAGCTTAACAGTATAAAATTTTTTGCTGGTATATATTTCAGAAGAGGAGAAGATATTAAAAGTATTCTTAAAAATCTTATAACTTCCTTGTATTAGTAAAAGGTGCTAGATCACGAATATTGCCAAAATAGTTTCGCGGAAAATGTTTGTTTTTTTCTTAGTGTATAAAGAAAACAAATTGGTGTATCCTTAAAAAAACATCACAAATTTTTAAATGATTTTTTTTTTAAATTTTAATGATTAAAGATAATACTCTTTTATGTTTTCTCGTTGTGTAAATGGATTTTCTAACGATGATTAATAAAATAAGAAAAAACAAAAGTCCGGTTTTTTTTTGTTATCAATTTTATTTTAAAAAAGAGATCTTAAATGTTGACTCTTATTCAAGATTTAATTTTTTTTTTTCATTACTATATTTAATTTTTGAATTAATATCCATAGAATTTGTTAACTTACGATTGAAAGTTATGTGTTATAGAATAACCCCAAAAATCATCTTTTTGATTTCTAGAAATGGAACATATTAACAAATCTAATTCTGAAAATAATTTCATTCGATCTATAATTGTAAAAATTTACAAGTTCAGCAAAAAAAAATAAACTGAATAAATTTTGAAAATATTAAAATTGGTTTCTTCAAAATTTTCTTTCATATTTTAGGGTTCCGATCCTCAAATTTTAGCACGTTATCGATGTAATTATGACAGTTGTACAAGAAGTTATAGCACCGTTGGAAATTTACGAACACATCTTAAAACCCATAAAGGTAAGTTTTATTTTTCAACCAAATTGAAATTGTTTGTAGAATATTGAAAAATTTTTGGATTACCTATTTTTAAAATTTGTTTTTTCATTTTAAATTCAATCTTAAGAGGATTACAAAGGATTGTAATACTTATAGCTAATTTTTCCGTTGTGAAAAAAATGTGCATCTTTTGATTTTTAGAAAGATGAATTTAAATTGTATTATTGTGAATTTATTTAATATCCAAATAAAAATATAAATAGAAAATTTTATTCATTATTAACCAGCTTAGAAATTCTTTATGAATATTTTAATTCGATTCTACATTCAGTAAAAAAATAATAGAATAGTTCTCTCTACCTAATTGATGTTAAAAAAATAACATTTTTTATTAACTGAAATTAGCGTCTAAAAATAATAACGAAAAAAACTGTATTCATATTTCATTAATTCATATTTTTCCAATTTATCTAACTAATGGGACATTAACTTTTTCTCGTATTTTGTGTAAGTAAAAAATTCATAGTCATCATATAATATTTATATTTTTTAACAAAAAATAAATTGAGCAGACATTTTTTAAATATGAATAATTTTAATATTTTTTAGGTGAATATAGATTTAAATGTTCAGAAGAAAGTTGTGGTAAAGCATTTTTAACATCATACAGTCTTAAAATTCATTTACGAGTGCATACAAAAATAAAACCTTACATGTGTCCTGAAGGAGGATGCGAAAAAGCATTTAATACTCGTTACAGGTATAATATTTGAATATTAAAATTTAATTGTTGTTGTATATATTTGTAAATCGAAAGTCTTTGTTCTTTGCTCTCCAATTTATTATGGTTTAAATTTTTTGATTTCTTTGTTTTCATTGAGAAAATTTTCTTTCAAAATCTTACAAATATGGTAAATTAAATATCTTTTTATCTTTCGATTTAAAAAATGTTATTGTACTTCAATATCCTTTTCGTTTAAAATTACTTAAAAAGTTTTTTAAAAGTCATAATTAAATCTATAAAAATTATTTTAATTTTAATTCATTTTAGAATAATTAAACAAAACAAAATTAATCTTTTTAAAATATGCATCATTCGATTCATTTACAGACTTCGAGCTCATCTACGCCTACATAATGGTGAAACATTTAATTGTACAATGTGCCAAAAATTTTTTACAACATTAAGTGATTTAAAAAAACATATGCGTACACACACACAAGAGAGACCCTATAAGTAATTATAAAAATAATATATAATGCAAATATGTATATTTATAAAAAATTTACAGGTGTCAAGAGGATGGTTGTGGCAAAGCCTTTACAGCCTCACATCATCTTAAAACTCACACTCGCACACACACAGGTATAATTAAATAAATTTTTCTTTACTTGTTGACTTTAATTGATATTTATTAATAGTATTCATTTGTATTTTCGTATCAAATCATTTGTATTAAAAATATTTGATAACATTTATATGAATTTGGTTTAATTTCAACGTTTCACGTCTTAAAACAATGTTACTGTTTGAAGTTAGTTTTATAAAAATAACGAGCCTGATAAGATAATATGAAAGAATATCACGATTATTTTATTATCAAATAATAATAATTAATATATTTTATTTTCTTTATTTTACTTATTTTTTGAAGGCGAAAGACCTTATCCTTGTCAAGAAACTAGTTGTGCAAAAGCTTTTAGTACACCGCATTCACTTAAGTCCCACGTTAGAACACATATGAAACATCAAGTAAATAACTTACTTTATAGAAATAAAAATTAAATACGATCAATTTGTAATTTTTTAACCAATCAAATCGTAATTTTTTTCCAGAATTTATAAATTTAATTCAATCAAAGAAAATATCGAGCCATTTGTTTTTTACATTATTACAAATTTGGTCATTTGCAAAGTGTGTATGATTAATGTACGTTCGAATTTTATTCGATATTGATCGTTCTAAGAATAGTTTTATTTTTTTATTGACAATGAAAAGAATAATTATTTTTATTGTTTATAATTTTTTTCTGAAATTTTTCATCAAGAAATATATTTCTGGTTCATATTTTCAGTGTGCCTAACTAAGATAAGATAAATTTTCCATTACTTGTATAAAATGTTTGAACCCTTTGAATTTTAATTGAATTAAAATTACAAATTGAACGTTTAATTTGATATTTCATATTTTATATTATTATTGATTTTACATTCGTTTTTTATATCTAGATAAAATCTGAAAATTGTGAAATATTACCGGAAAAACGTACAAAAATAAAACGTAAACGTGTAAATGATAATCTATATAAAAGTTCTAGTACAGATACATCAGAAGATATCACATTACAACATTTTTCTTCAAATGAATCATTAAGTCCTGTACAATTAAATTTTACAACATCAAATAATATCGTACCATGTAATTCAAATACAAGATCACAATCAGATACAATTGATATAAATGATTTATTTTGTTCATCAGAAACAAGTAATGAACAATTAATTGAAACATTAAATTCAAGTGAAGAATATGATTATATAACATCAAATATTAACTTTGAACAAAAACAGATATTAACACATGGTATATTTGAACCGCTTGAAACAATGCAAGTAGAACCATCAAAAGCAATGGAATTATCATTGGCATCAGAAGTCGAAATACCAGCACCATTAAATAATGTATGGATTGATGTTTCTCTATTAGCAGCTAAACCTATATTACCGGCTGCGCCAGTAACATCAGCGTGTGTTGCCCTTCCCCATCATGTAACATCATATGTTGATTTACCATTTAATATAAGTGTTGCTGATTGTGATTTTATAAATATTGAAGAACAACAACAAAATGATATAATAGAACCAATTGTACATGATTTTAGTAATTTTAGTGTACAAACAAACTCTGACGAGATAAATAGGAATTATAATCGAATAGATAACAATTTATATTTAAATAATATCATTATTGACTCACAGCAACAATCACAACAGCAAGAGCAACAACGAGATATGGATATTTCACAAACAGCATCTGCAGATACACAATCAAGATTACAACAAGAATCATATGAAACCGATCTTATAATGAAAGATTTTCTATCATCAATCAATGAGAATGAACAAACAAATGAATTAATATCCAGACAAATGGAAAATAATCTTCATATTTCTGATAATACAACAACACGAAGAACAAATCCAATAACAATGAATAATATGAATCAGACTGATATAATGTTTACCAAAAATAAAACATTAAAAGTAAGTAAAAGTAACAGAAAAAATATTAAAAATTATCTGTCAGAAAAATATAAAAGAAACTGCAAATTTTTCTGGGAGATTTTTTTTTTTTATATAAAATATTTATTGATAAAATATTTAAATAATACAACAGTTTTATTTGTGTATTTCCGTAAACATTAATATTGATATATATTTTTTTCGACTTTTAAGTTTTTTTAATTATTTTTTCATATAAAAAACGGGGTGTTTTTATTTAATTTTTTTTTTTAAATTTTCTGTTATCAATGAGTTAGAAATAGAATGGAATAAAAAATTATAAAAATGATAATACGTTATCAGTTGCTGTCAGTACTGATTTTAGTTATAATATGACATTCCATTTAAGCTTCAAATATTTTGTGTATATTTGTGAATATGTCTCTCTTCTAAATGAAATTGGTTACTTTGTTCTATTTACTATTTTTATGAATATAAGTATATGTATGTACAAAGGCCTATATTGAAAATATATTCTTTTTATTTTTTACGGAAATCACAAAATTTTCAAAATGATAAAAAACATTGGTTTCTTTTAAATTAGAACATTTTATATTGTTACAGGAAATAACTGCTGATGCTGATATATGTCGTTGCGTTAATTGTAATTGTGATCCATTATTAGGATGTTCGGGTGGATGTTGTTCTGAACAATGCCAACCAAAAATTGAAACAAAAAGTAATAAGACAAAAGATATTAAGAGAACAACTAATGGTACAACAACAACAACAACTACTACTACTACAATAGTTGAAACAACAATTAATAATAACAATGACTGTAATAATAATAGAAGTAAGGTATCAAAATGTTGTAGCAATAATAATAAAACAAATACAAAAGGAACAGATAATAATGGTATTATAAAAAAGGGCACATGTGAAAGTACAAATAATATTGAAGATATTGGAAAAGAAATTAAAAGAACTACTTCATCATGTTGTGGAGGAGCGGGTGATAGTAGTAAAACTAATAATAATTCCAATGATGATGATATTATAGCAGATTTTCTTAATTTAACACATGATCCAAGTGTTAAATGTACATGCAAAAATACAACAGAAGGTGTTTCAAAAGGTTGTTGTGTTGTTATTTGTCTTAAAACACTTGAAACATTAAAAAGTGTATTAAGTAATAAAAATGCAACAAATTTAATTAAGTGTTCTGGTAGTAATCAGTCTTAACAAATAAATAGGAAAAAAACTTCTCTAGTCAAAATATTATTATTAATCTAATAAAAAAAGTATTTCCTTTTTTAATTAAAAAATATTAATAACTAAATTAATTATATTATTATAATTTCAAAAATGTTTAATATTGAAAGTAATACAGTAATACACGAAGAACTATAATCTATTTTATATAGTTTACTTCATATCATACATTATTATACCTTATTTTTTTATAAAGGAATATATGGTGCGATAAATTATTTTATTTTAAATATTTATTTAAATTTATCTTTATCTATTGATTTATTGGATATAATATATATCAATTATTTTGGTATTATTTTATGAGGACATTTATATTTATTTTTGTATACTTACTTCTTAATAAATAATACCATAAGTATTTATTTATAAAATTTATGAAAAAAAAATAAAATCACAAAATTAATTCAATTAAATTCTATTTATGAATTAAGAAATTAATTTATATTCACAATAATTACACTTTGTCAAAAATTATAAATTTATGCATCTTTAATGTAAATAAGTTTCAGAGAAAAATTCTATAAATTAGTTTTACTATTAAAATAACTCAACAACTCTTTATTGATATTATTTTAAGTTATTCGTCGATTTTTTTTTAATTTTACGTAAAAAAGAACGAGGAACGAAACTGAAAGAAATTTTTTGCCAGAAGATCAATTTATTATGTTGTATTATTTTAACATACCATCAAAAAGAAATTATACTAGACCTAAAGTTACCATTATGCCTATTGATGAATATATTCTAAATGGAATGTGCAATAAAATTAATTCATCCGTGATACAATTATACATACAACGTTAAATCAAACTCTTAGAAATAGTTATTGTAAACACTAAACCAATGTTTTTGGATTAGAATAAATTGAAAAAGAAACAACAAACGCATGTATTACTGTAATTTTAATTAAAAAAAAACTAAAAATTAAAGTAAAATAAAATGTTTGATTTTTTTGTGCCATTTAATGCTTTTTCTAACGTTTATTTAACAAATTTAAATATTTTTTTGGGTTTAAAAAATTGTTTTTTTAGAAATAATAAAGAAAAGAAACTAGTCAATTACCGCAATTATTTCTTTTATTTTGAAATTCAGAATTTCAAACGAAGAAAAGATGGAAAATGAAATTGTTAATTATTTTATATGTTATTTTTTATAATTATTATTAATAAATCAGAAAAAAAGTAAATAGAAATAAATTACATTCTCCTTCTATTATGATTTTATACAGAAGTGGAATTTATGTGTTATTATATTCTAATATTATAATAAATTTATTTTATGTTTTTAATTAAATTTTATTGGAATTTTATTTTATTTATTAAATAAAATGTTTTTTAATCTTCTCCAGCTGGAATAGCATCTTCTAATCGACGAATAAATTTAACACGTATTTCAGTTGACGAATCTCCTTTAAGTTGATCCTTCAAATTGTTAAAAATAATTATAAAAATAATTATAAATCAGAATAAATTTATATTCTGTTTTACCTGAACAAACCAGCATTGCACTTCTAATTGAACCATTTCTAGTGCACCACGAATGCATCCACAAATAATTCCACTATAACGAAGATTAGAAATATCTGCAGGTAATTCAACAAATTCTGTTAACGGATTATAATCAAAGATTAATGAGAATTCATCTTGTGATGCAGCCCAATTTGATATTGTGGGCTGAATATTTAAATAAATTCTGAAAATTACAATTGCCAATAATTAAAAAAAATTTTTAAAACGAATTATGTAGTTTGAATATGTTTGTCTCTAAATAAAATGTAATAAAAAGTACCTAAATGCCTGTTGAATTTTATCAGCAGTCTCTTTCATATCAAGGCAACGTCCGGATGATGTTCTTGCTAAGAAATCCTCTATTATTCTCATACCCATATTATATCCGAGACGTTCAAGTTGTTTATTAACATCTTCAACATTTTCAAAATCTCTTAACATTTGCGAGACAAGCGCTCCATATGTTAACGTTAATAATTCTGAATTCTGAATAACAAAAAGAAAGGTATAATTAAATGAAAACTGAATGTACTTTATTTTGTTTTCTTATTTTTGGAACAAATTTAAATTAGAAAATATTTTGTTTTTGTTAGATATTATTTATAAATTTTTTATTTAATTCTATGTACATTGGTACAATTTTTTTCATATTCTTGTTTTTTTTCTTCTTTTTTTGTACTAAATTTATAATCTAAAAAAATTTCACAAAACTTTTTTCTATTTTATTTCATTTTTTATTTAAAATTTGATATGAATGGGTTTTTTTTTAATTCTTACATTTTTTTTTCAAGATCTTTCTAACATTTGATTAGCTATATCACAGAATGAATCTTTTATCTTATTGAATCATTCTGTAATCAGTATAGCGTTTCTTATAACTCTTTTCAATGAAAACAAACAAATGCATAATAATATCCTGATTATTGTGACAATAAAATTTTATTGATATTTTTTGCCATATTAACATTATTTACTGCTTAATTTATTTTAAAATTTAATGTATTTTGTAAATATGCAACAAAACGACTTTAACATATACATATTATCTTTTAGGCTTAACTAATCTTAATCGGTTTAAATTGAAAGAAATGTAGTAATTTATTATAATTCTATTGATTATTCGATTTTAAATTTACTCAAATTCAGTCAACATTGTTATCTTTATTAAATAAGAACCGAATATGAAATGAAAATAATTCTTCCTTTGCTTTGTTGCACATTTAATATTTAATAAAATAAATTTATCTTATTATCTGTTCAGCGAGACAGAAATAAAAAGGAAAGTTTTCCTGATGTTTTAATGAGCGAAATCCATAAACAGATTATTATTAATTTTTGAATAACTAATTTTATGTATTACAATATTTTATAATTATTATTTGATACAAAACTATATAATTAATTATTAATTAAAAAGTTAGGTACATTTTGACTTTTTTTTTTGTGTAATAAAAAAGAAAGGAAAACGGAAAATTCTTATAATTTTTTTTTCTTCGTTACAAAAATTGTTTTCTATGTCAAGCATTTGATGATGTTATTGCTGTAATATTGGTTGTATGTTTGGTATCCTCTTGACCTTTACCACTGGTACCTGAATGAAAACGGCCACCTTCACCTCTAACTCTATTCATTGCATGTCTATGCCTTGATTCATGTAAATATTTGGGACGCTCTTTTGGTATTTTACCTTGTGCTTCTAATTTTGCACGTGCCTGACGTCTTTTTAATATTCTTTTATATTGTTTTGCATTAACATATAATGGATCTTCTTCAGTTTCGACTTTTATTATGTGTTGTGCTGCGTTAAATGTTGTTGTTTGTGGTACTGCCGTTGTTGTTGTAGTTGTTGATGATGGTGTTGGTATTGTTGTTGTATCTGGTGCAACCATCATTACTTGAGTTGGTGGATTATTTGTTTGTATTGTTGTATTTTGTGCTGGAATTTGTACAATATTACCATTGATATTAATTAATTGTGGTTGTGGATTTCCTAGTGCATCTGTAAGACCCATTGGATGATACAAAAATGTTTGTCCATCAGCTAATTGTAGTAATTGTGCTTGCGGTTGTGCTGTGGTAGTTTGTTGTAACACTAAACCACCAGAAGGTTGTATATGATGTGAGATAGGCACTACTTGTACAGCTTGTTGTCCGTTTCCAGTAAATTGCTGAGGCAGCGATTGCACAAATATTTGTTGTGTATTAATTGTTTGTGTTAATGGGACCACTTGGATTTGACCGGTTGTTGATACAGTTGATGTAATATCATTAGTAGTATTTGTTTCCATTTTTATTAACTATGTTTCCTTTCAATTAGTTTCTTTCTACTTTAGTTTATTTCAAAGTTCTAACTCCTTATCAAATATTATTCCAGAGGTTGTATTTGCTGTAGACAAATCATCCAGTTTAATTCTAGAAAAGCGAGAGAATTGAAGGCGAAGGTGACCAATTTCTATACTTTTTAAAGCCTACATTTACATTTCAGTATTTTTTTTTCTATTTACGTTCTCAACAATAACAAGAAGACAATAATAATTTATTGTAGCTTATTGTAACAAATATTTAAACGAAATACGTACCACTTTTTTACCGTCTAATCTTCCAGTTTGACGCGACATAATTTTATTTCAAATGTTTTTTTAACTAATAAATATAGTTTAACTATTATAATAATTAACAGAACTTAATAAATTTAATAATTTAATGTGAAATTGCTTCCTACCACTTTTTAATTTCAATAATAATTTAAGAAAAAAGGTGACAGCTAAAATTGAAAAAGACGATGCTTTATATTATGCCGTTTTACTCTTTATTTTCGGCATTTTTACTATTTTCTAGTACAATGCAAATTTCTATAATAATAATAATGAAATACAAGACTAGTATATTATAATAGAATGCTAATAAATTATGTTAATTATTTTCAAGCACGTCTTATAACTCACAAAATATTTTCAATAGAAAAATATCATTTCTTCGAATTTACCGCGAAATTTCAAATATTAGTAAAAAAAAAATATCATATGGCAATCGCTAGAAAAATTTGTCATAAAAACTGAAAAAAAGGCGTGCCTTATTTTTTTCTTATTTACTGAACGAAAAAACTACTTTTAAATATAACTAGAGAAAAGCTGAAGTTTGCATTTTTTTCCCTTTGAACGAAAAAAATTAATAAATAAATTAACCCAAAAGATTAATTTCTGTTATTATTTAATTAAAATAAATAGTTGAAAGTTTAAAAAGAAATTAAAATGGTTGTGAAAGTGTTTATATCTGGAATGTCAGGAAATCAAGAAGTATGTAATTTCATTTGCCCAGATTTTTTTCATTTTTTTCAGCAGCGTACAAACAGGAATTAAAATTTATTTCCGACTATAAATTGTGTTATAATTAGCGTGTCAATTACATTAATTTTCTGTTATAAAAGATTATAATGGATTATTTACAATGCACCTGGAATTTAAAAAAGGTCCGTGACCGTCAAAAAAGTTAAAGAATTTCTTTGATTATCTTGACAGATTACGGAAATTTTTGGTTATTTTTGACGTTTTGATTTTTTTATAAAAAATAATTAGTTACCAAATTTGGTATGAATTAATTTATTATTTTGTTTTTAATGAAATAATTTTCTAAAAAAAATTCTTTATAAAACATTAATTGAAATGAATTTATTAAATCAATTTAAATTATTTTGTCTTTACTTTGAATTGAGCAAATAAAATGAATCATTACAATTCAATGCCCTTTTTAAATTTTAGATTAAAATTAAGTGTTTTTTGAAATGATATGGAACCGTTATAATTTTATAGAACAGATTTTTTTTGTAAACCGGTGGATTAAGTAAAAAAAAATTATCGAGAAGTGAAGTGGAGGGGGCAAATAAATAACTGAATATCATGAAATTCAATTGATTTATTTGGTACCGTTTTGTTTTATTTTTCTTCTATTTACAGGTAAAGAAACGTCAACAACGGGTGCTTATGATTCTAGACAGTAAAAATATAAAATATGAGGTAATTGATATAACAGAACCGGACTGCGAATCATCAAAGGAATTAATGCAAACAGTTGCAACTAGTAAAGGGGGTACTAATAGTGATCCAGAACCACGTCATCCACTAACACCACAATTATTTTATGAAGATGAATATTGTGGTGATTATAATGAGTTTGATTTAGCTAATGAAATTGATACATTGGAACAATTTTTAAAATTGGCACCAGCTGAAACAATTTCAACTGCTGAAATTCAATTAAACACAGACAAAATCGAAAATGGTAAAACAGATGAAAATAAAGAAAATGAGGCTGATGGTGAAAAGAATGAGGTTTGAATTTTTCATTATTTAAAAAATTTGTTTCATGATCTAGAACAAAATATTATTTTCTTTGCAACAAAAAAAATTAATATTTTTTTTGTGTGCAAAATATTACTGAAATTTGAATTAATAATTTTTTTTTCTAACATAAAAAATTTAAACTTTAAAATTTCCATTAATTTAATAAAATTTCAAATTTTTATTGGTAACTTACTTACCCTTCTCCATTAAATATAAATAAATTATAACGTTGAACATAATGGTTTAACATCAATGTATTTTTAAAATATTATTAAAACTGCGATAAAGTGATCTCTGAACTGACACAAATTAATCATAAATTGACCAACATAAAATTATTATGGATTTCACATTATTAAATATATAATTGATGGCCACAACTAATATGTTCAATTGTCAATTTTTTTTTTATTTAAAAATTTTTTAATTTAATAAAGCCAGTTTTTTATGTTTTGCATTACAATTATTTACAATTACTTATTGAAATATTATTTACATTTTCTACATTCCAATTTTGCTTATTTAGTTATTTAATTATAGCATGTTTGTTATTTTTTTTTACTAAATAATTATCATTATTTATAAAATAAATTAAAGTCTGCTTTAACTAATTTCTACTTCGTAAAACTTTTCTAATTCAAATTTTCGTTAATGAGGAAATTACAATTTTTGAATTAAGAAGGTTTTTCTCTTATGTTAAAATTAGTTTGAAAATAGATGTTTAGTGTGAAATTGTAAAAAAATTTTGTTTATTTTAAAATTAACAATAAAATTTGAAATTAAGTAATTATTGTTGGCGCTAAATAAGTTATAAATTTATTTAAAAAAAATAACATTTTTACATCCTCTTAAATATTTAATATGTTTGTTTTTTTTTATGTAAAATTATATACGGTTAATTTAAAAGGATGTAAAAGTATGAAAGACTTTAGAAAAAGTGCATTTAAAATTTAAAAATATACTTTAAAATTTACTTAATAGCACGTATACAACGTTATAATTTCCAAAATTAAATTTTGTTATTTAAACTGATAAGAAAATATACTTTTTTTATTTAAACAACATGTTTTTTTCACCCCACCCAATTTATTTCAATTTTTTTTTTTTCTAAATTATTAATTCCAAACTAAGAGTGAAAATTATATATTTTATAAGATAGTGAAAACCTTATCGGAAATATTAAAGTAAAAAGAAAAAGAAATCATATTTATGCAGCAATCAAAATGCTTTTTGTTAAAACATAAAAAAAAGATGAAATATTTATTTACACAACAAACAAAGATAAAATTAATAATTAAAATAATCAGTAAAGATTATATGAAAAAAAATTATATTTTTGGTGTAGCGCTAAAATAATTTTTTTCAGTTTTTTTTGTACTAATTAAAGAATAATTATCTTAATTTAATGTGCATGAAAATGTATTTTTAATTAATTTTAAAACAAAGAAAAAAACAATTAAATATATATATTTGCTGCTTGTTTTTTTATTTAAATATTTGTTTTGAATTTTGGTTTGTTTTTTTTTTAATTAACAGAAAGAAAATAAAATATAAATGTAAATTTATTAAGAACTAAACTAAAATCCTATTCTCGACATTTTGTTAAATTTGTTATTTTTTATTCATGGAAATTTGTTATTTAATTCCAAATTGTTATTTCGTGAGTTTATATAATTTAACTTGAAGTAATTTCAAAGATAACAAAGTAACGGGAATTGAATTTATTGAAAATAATTAATATATTTTATACAATACAAAATAAATAAAAATATGCTCTGTTGTTTTAACCGCTTAATTTGTTGTTTTATTTATTTATACACACATACAATTTTTTCGTTTTAATTTTAATTTTTTACTCCTTTAGTTATTTTATATATTTTTTTATTTTCCTCCACATTTTAATTATTTTACTGCACACTCCAATTGCGATGCACCATTTTTTTTTGTTTTGGTTAATTAAACACAATTATACACACGATACAAAATTAAAAACAAAACAAATAAAATCACAAAACAACAAATGTTTTATTGGGGGATAAAACTTTATAAACAAGGATGGCGAAAAGAAAGAAAAAAAGAAAGTTAAGAAAGTTAAAAAAGTTAAAGTTATGAAAAAAGTGATGAAAAAAGTTAAGAAAGAAAAGAAGGAAAAGGTTGAAGGAGAAGAGGATGACGATGATGAGGATGATCAAGACGAAGAAGAGGAAGTTGAAGTAGAAGAGGAAGTAGAAGAAGAAGTGGAAGTTGAAGAAACTGAAGATGAGGATGAAGATGAAAATAAAGAAACTAAAAAGAAAGTTAAGAAAGTCAAGAAAATCAAAAAGATGATAAAGGTTAAAAAGGAAAAGAAAGAAAAGGTTGAAGGAGAGGAGGAGAATGATGATGAGGAGGAAGAAGAAGAGGAAGAGATAGAAGTAGAAGAGGAAGTGGAAGTAGAAGAGGATGAATCAGAGGAAGAAGTTAAGAATGAAAACCCCGAACCCAAAAAGAAAGTTAAGAAAATGAAAAAGGTAAAGAAGGAAAAGGCTGAGGGAGATGAAGAGGCCGAAGAAGAAGAGGTAGAAGTAGAAGACGATGAAGACGTTGAAAACGATGAAACCGAGAAAAAAGAAGAAGAAAAAGTAGAAAAGAAACCGAAAAAAGTTAAGAAAACTAAAAAAGTAAAAAAGGTTGATGGAGAAGAAGATGATGGAAATGAAGAAGAAGAAGAAGAGGAAGAAGAAGATGACACCGTGAAAAATGAAGAAGAAAAGGTAGAAAAGAAACCAAAAAATGTAAAGAAAATTAAAAAAGTAAAAAAGGTAGACGGAGATGAAGAAGAAGATGAAGAAGTTGAAGAAGAGGAAGAAGAAGATGAAGAAGAAGAGGATAAAAAAGAAGATGAAGATAAAAAAGTTGAAGAAGTAGTGAAAAAGGTTGATGTTGCAGAAACACAAGTGGAACCTAAAAAAGAAAAGAAGGAAATTATCGAAGGAGAGGAAAATGAAAGCGAAGAAGAGGGCGTGGAAGAAGACGATACAAAGAAAAAAGTAGAAGAAGTAAATATCGAAGGTGAAAAAGCAGATGACACGAAAGAAAAAGAAGATGAAAAAGACAATAAAGATGTAGAATCTGAAAATGAAGATGAAGAGAAAGATGAAAATAAAAAAACGAAAAACGATGAAGAAACTTCAAAAACTGAAACGAAAGAAATCGAAAAAGAAAATGATGACGATATTGACGAATCATCAACGACAGAAAAACCGCAAGCCGTTGAACAAGAAATTATTGAATCCGTCGATGTATCCCCAGTAGAAAGTTCAACCAACGACGCAAAGGCAGTGCTAGAAGCAGAAGATGAAGAAGGAGAAGAAAGCGATGTTAATAAAGAATTAAGCAAACAAAATACAGACACAGAAACAAATATAAATACTGACACAATAATAACAAACAAAGAGGTTTGAATTAATTCGTTTTTTCCCTAAGCATTTTGATAAAATGTTTTTTTGTGTGATATTATTCTAATATTGTAAATATAATATAAATGATTAAATTGTTCACTCCTTTAATAAAAAAATAAAAACAAACGTAATATAACAAATCCTTAGGGCCATAATTTTTCGTCTAGACATTAAAAAGTAATTTAAAAATTTTTTAATTATAATTTTAAACATATACCGAAACTTCACAATATTGAAGTTAATTAATTAATTTAAAAAAAAAACAATCTTCTTTTTGGCGTCGATAAATATATAAACGTCTTTGAAAAATATGGTCCTAACTAAAACTGAATTAACACAAATAACATTAACTTGAAAGAAAATTTAGAAGAAGTTTTTTATTGGTTTTTTTCATTGAATTGAAAGGATTGGTTAAATTGTTTAAATTACATTTAATTTTTTGTTAAAAATTATCAGATTCTTTACAATTAATTTGTATTTTGTTTGACAGATTAAATTTCAAATGCAAATAACCGTCAAGATAAACATTAACGTTAATTCGAGGTTGAGAAATTTTATTTATTATTTGTTGAAACTTTATTCACTCTTTTTTTGTTCTTTACTTTATTTTTATTCTTCGACTGAATTTATTTTGTTGTTGTTGGAAAGCCTAGTATTGATAGAATAGGTAGAATAATTTCAGTTTGTTGTTTTCCATTTTAACTTTTATTTAATTATTCTTCTGCATATATAAATTTATTTTCCATTTAAATTTTTAAATCTGAATATTGAATTATGAATTTAAAATGTAGATAGATTGAGAATCCATCCAAAACTTCTTCTATTGTTTTTTTTTTGTTAAATTTTTATACATATGTAGATTTTGTGTTTTGTTTTTTTAAATAATCAAACTAACCGTTACATTAAAAAAGTTAAACACATTTTAAATATATTCCTTTTACATAAATATTAAAAGGAAAAATCAATTGTTGATGATGATGAAACTCCAATACCACCTACTAACAATAAAACAGAGAATGCACCTGAACCTGAACCCTCTGAATTAAAAACTGATAATAACGAAACAAATATTGAAAAGTCTTCTGAAGATACAGAAAAAGAGGTTGAAGAAATTCATGAAAAAAAGGATGAGGATGAGTCTTCAGAAGATGAAGAGGATAAAAAAATTGAGGATGTTTTGACAAAAGACACTGACGAGGTTTGGGAATTGAGATTTATTGCGTTGTTGTGTTTTTTTTAAAAGCTTTCGTTAAAAAATACGCTTAAAAATTTTATTTTATTTTGGTTACCATTAAATTATGCTTGGTACTTAGATTTTCTCCTAAACTTATAAACGCATTTCATTTTATTTTAACTAAACATAACCATTAATGACAAATTATTTGTTATAATTATTTTGTTTATGTACTACAAAAAAATTGTGTATGTACATCTATTAGAATTATCTTCAAATTTAAATTGTTTTGAACTTTTATAATTAACTGAATCTGTCGCTATTACGTCATAAATTTTTTTTTTTGTTTTATTTCTAATTTATATTTGAGGATTTGAGCGTATAATATAGTGAAACAAAAGACAAAAGAGTTGGTATAATCTAAAACAGACTTAATAAATAAAGTTTTTTTCTGTTTTCATAAGATGAACGAATTTTTATTTGTTTTGTTTTTTTCAGGTTTTAACAGAAATTTCAATGTTTTTTTTGTATTCAATTCAATTTGAGTTGCTCTTAACAAATTAAAATATTTTTTATGCAAATAAAGAATGTTAAAATTTTACTAATATATAATTACAGAATGCAAAAACCGAGAACAGTTCAGTAAAAGAAAATGGGAAAACTGAAGAAAATAAAGGTGATGGTGATGTTAAAATTGAAGAAAAAGAAGAGATAACAAGTTCTGAAACTGATCAACCTAAAAAAATGTTAACAGAATCTGAAGCAATAATTGAAAGTGAAAAACAAGTACAATAATTTATATTGTGTTCATCTTTTTCTTCAAAATTAATTTTATGAATAAAAAAAAAAATAAATAAATAAAAGAAACGCCGAAAAATTTATACAATTTAAATTACAGAACTAGATTAAAAAATTTATATATTAATAAAAATTGAATTTATAAAATTTGGCTTATGAAAACGGAACAATAAAATATGAAACGGTCTTTTTTTTTCACATAAAATGCTTTTTGAGAAGTTCTGTAAAATTTTGTCACGCGCATTTTCTTTTTTATGATTATCTTTTTGGATTTACACAAATTATTAATTCTTATTTTCTTAAAATAAATAAAATTATGCTTTCAGACAAAAATAAAAAAATAGCTTCAAACAGAATATATAAATGAATCTCGCTTTAATTTTTTTTTCAAATTTTTAATAAAATTATTCCACAAACAAACGAAGAATAAAAAAATCCAAAAAAAAGAACAATTTTTTAAAGATATTTATTTTATTTTCAAACATAAAAACAAAAACACTACAAAGAAAAATATTCGAGAAAATGATTAAAACAAAAAAAAAATTATATATAAAAATTGTAAATAAAAAGAAAGATTTTTAATTGTAATAAAAATAAATGCTATAATTAATTATATCTATATTTTACTTTTAAAATATCATTTGTTTTATTTTAATTATTGTTGTTAATACTAATCAGAGTGAACTTTAACTAAAAATTAGTAATCAGTGGATGCGTGAATTGATTTAATAAAACTATTTTAATAATGGATATTGTCTAAACTTAAATTTAATATGCGTACACAGGCAATGAAACTGAAACATTTTTGTTATTCATATATTCAAATGTAACCGCTTCAAAGTTGGAAAAAAATAGAATTAAATATAAAACCACTTGATAATTTTTTTTTTCTTTTTATTATAACAATATTTGTTTTTTTTTTATTCAAAGATAATTTTTTTTTTAAATTGACAAAAAAAAATACATTTTTATTCTTAATAATTTTTTTTTTCTTACAAGATTATGAATTTGTTTTAGGAAAACCTAATAAAAAAAATTACTCAATAATTTTATGCACACAACTTTTTTTTATTTTTAACATAAATTCATATAGTATATTATATATCTATATATAGTATATTCATAAATACCCAAAACCAAAAATCACCCAAAAATAATTTACTAAAAATATTTCTTCGTTTGCCTTCAAAAAAATTAGACTGAAATTATATTCATTTTTTTTATGAAGTGTGCCTTTAAAAATTTACTTGCGTTATTTTGATTTTTAATTTACTAAAATTGTTCTACAAAAAAAAATTAACTGTTTTACATTAACAAACCTTGTTTTTTCTTTTAAAAATATAAACTAAACTTATCATGAATAACTGTTTTATTTCACAGAAGTTTTCAGAGAAAACAAAATCAAAAAAAATAATAAAAAAAAAGGTATTACAACTCGTTTTATTTTTTTTTAATAAATTACAAAAGATTTTTTTTTGTTCTTTTTTGTATTTATTCATCTTCACCATCTGATGAATCAGTTGTAAATTCACTTTCATTGCCTTGTTGTTCATTTTGATCAGATTCTGATTCACTTAATTCCCATTGGGGATGTTCTGTTAAAATGGCTGCAGCCTCTTTAACATCTAATTTAAGATCCTGTTGTTGATCCATTCCAACATAAGAATCTTAATTAAGATGGGAAATGTTAAAATTTAATTTAATTAAGTAATATAGACAAAAGCAGAATAAATATAACTAACCTGATCTTAAACATACTGTGAATGTATAAACACCAGGCCATCTGGGTGCAGTAAACTTTAATTGAATTTCTTCTCCATCAACCAAATTTGTCACATGAAAGGGTGCTGTAAGAAGTGTTTTTGATTTTCTATCACAAATATATGTCCACCAGTATTCCTGTTTATCTTCTGGATATATTGGACAATGTACACTGTGTGAAAACTTTGATTTACCCTCTAAAGCCTTTTCTCTCTTGTTTAATTTTTGTTGGAATCTTAAAAAAAAATGAAAAAGTTAATTTTTTCGAATATAAAGAAATAATATTTTTTTTAGCGATAAAACATATATTTGGTATTTAATAATTACTTTTCCCATTCATCATCATCATCTTCCACTGATGAATTCTTTTTCTCTTCCTCTTCAGAAGCAGAAATATTATCTTCATTCTCACTCTCTTGACCACTGTCTGAATCTCCATCTTTATTTCTCTCTTTAATTTTTTTCTCTTCGACAGATGTTTTTACAACAGTAGTTGGTGCTACATCTTTTGTTGTTACAACAGGAGCACTAGGTGGTACTTTATTCCTCGTGGTTGTTGTTTTTTGTTTACTTTTACTTTTATGACTTTTTTTAGTTTGTTTCAGCCAAACAGGTTTTTTAACATGATTTTGTATTTTTTCTACTTCTGCATTTTCATTAGTTTCAATTGCTTCGCCATTAACTTCTTCTTCGTCCCTACAAGAAAAAACAAATTAAGTAATAAAATCATTTATATATTTGTGTTTTTTTAATAATCTTACTTGATACTTTGTTTTTCAATAGCCGTTGTATCACCAAATAATTCAGACATATCTCTTCTAATAAGCGTTACAGTTACAGTTACAATTGCGCCAGCTGTTACAACATTTGAATTTTCATCATCCATTACTGAAAAATTATTAAATTAAATAATTGAAATTTTGCATTGAATTCAATTTTATTCAAGTGTGGTTGAAGATTTAAAAAATTTTAAATAACTAAATTTAAAGACTAGAACATTCAAAGCAGAGAAAAGAATATTAAAACAATGATGACAAAAAAACAGTAAATAATTTATGGTTGAAAGCCGATTCATTGTTTTATACCCAGTTTACAGCGCAAATTTAATTTACAGTTCTTTCACGTTATTGTTTGAAAATTAACTCATAATTGATGAATTTCCAATTATCACTACATTGAAATGATGATGACTTTAATTAAAAACTAAATTACAAACCTACAACGGTTTTGTAATTAAAAAACTATGAAAAATTCACTCTAAAAATGATAAGTAAAACATTGAATATTTTGTTCATTAAAATCTTATTTTACCTTCACATTTAACATTAAAATCAATTAATGGCATTTTTCCTAAAACCCTCATTAGATTTTCATATTCAAATTCAGTTAAATGTTTTAATATAACACGACTTTCTTCCATTTTTAATTGTGCCAATTGTTGTAAATTTTTAATATGACGTTTTTTTGTTGAAAAATATCTTAAATGATCTTCAGATATGTAAGGTAGCTGAAGTAATGGACTTTTAAATTCCCATAAGCCTTGTATAACTAATGGTGATAGTTTCATACAATTTTCAATTGTTTCAATACTTGGAAGACGTGAAACTAAAATAAAAAAATACATATATACAATAAGTATAAACAATAACTTTGAAATTTTTGTGTTGTTCATACTTCTTCCGGCATATGCTAACATAATCAATTGGTTAACACATGCAACCATTTCCTGAATAAGATAAGGACATTTTTTTATAATAAATTGTCGATCTTTATCTAATGTCAACGGATTAAGTGTTAAACGTCCAAGATGTGCATGTAATAACGCGCGAGCTTTAATGGAATACAATCGACAGAGTGGAAGTTCCTTACATTTCTCATTTAAGTTTGGTAATTGTCTTATAAGCTAAAATTAATATAAAAAAAAATCTGAATTGAAAATAATGTGATAATAAAAGTTATTTTAATAAAAAAAAATTAAGAGATTAGCGAAATAGTTTTTATAACTGAAATCAATGTTATTTGTATTAATTAAATAATCTCTTTTTTGATCATATTATACACAATATGATGTACCTCGTAAAGGAAAATTTCAATATTAAAAATATCGTTTAAAACTTACAGTTGGAACTTCTTCATTATCTGATTGCCGTTCAATAACTTGTGAATTATGGCGTTTATCAAATTCTAAACTTGCAGCCAATATCATTATAACACGTTTTAATGCCATTTGTGGTGTTTTATGAAAAAAATAAAAATACATTTGTGTTGTATCCAGTAATACTTTATCACCACTAAAACGAATTGAACGATACCACCAAGTACCAACCTTAAATTATATAAAAAGAACATAAATTAAAAACAAATCTGTAAAATCACTTTGAAAAGTTTTTAATATACTTACAGCAGTTGGCAATGCAATCATAAAAACCAACGCATATAATCCCAATACCCAAACAGAATTTTCTTTTTCAACAATCCATGAAGGTAATGCAATTCCAAATGACATAGCACCAGGGCCATCAGGATTACCATATTTTTCCCAATTTTTTCTTGCTTCATCATCGGTTAATGCTTGATAAGCTTTGGTTAATTTCATAAAAGCTTTTTCATCTCCTGTTTCTTTGTCAGGATGTAATATAACAGAAAGTTTACGATAAGCTTTCTTAATATCTGTTTGTGATGTTCCAGCTGGAACTCCCAATATTTCATATGGATCAAAATTAGACATTTCATAATCAAATTGTGATACTTTATATGTTAAAAAGATCAATAATGCCCATCCTAAAACTATTAAAATTTTTGTTGAAATTGATTTTACATTTTTGTATGGTTCGGAATTTGCGATCACAACTCTTTTTCTTATGCAGCCCGGACACTGACATTGATCTTTTAATTTTTCTGGATCTGAAAAATTGTTTAAAATTAATAATATTATAATAATAATTTGTTTGCATATAAAGCCATTTATTTCCCACTGAAATATGAAATAATTGAATATTTCTGAAACTAAAGAAACCGCGTCTTTAAAATAATTAGTTGATACCTACTACGGAAGTAACTGTAAATTCTTTGATTAAATAGAGCTGTCATGTGCGACCCGAATTAAAATTTATGTAAATAATATAAAGTGAAATTAAATATAAATTAAAGTTTAACGAGAATATAGTAAATAGCTTAATAAGCAAACTTAATATTTATATAGATTTATTAATGATAACTTAATGCGAAAACATAATTTGAAATTATAACCTCAATTAATATCAAACTTACCCTCTTTTCTTTTTCTAGGCCATAAATATATTGTAGCTGGTATTAAAATTAATGCTAGAAATGACAATATAAAATAGAAAAACGTTCCACCGCTTTCATCATATTGAAACTTTTGACCACCCATTTTACTTTATCCACATAAAATAAAATTAAACTAAACACGATCAAAAAAGTCAAAAAGTCTGTTTAATTTTTTTACCACATCACACAATTTTATATGATGATAGAACCAAATTTAAAGGTAGGAACAGAATGTAACTTCACTCGGAACGAATTCTGACGGACGATAATTCATACACTTAAGAAATATACGCAACGTTAAATTTGGTTCGCTTTCAAAAATTTTTAGTTGACACAATGAGAAATTGTGTGTTATTTATTTATTCATTTATTAAATAATATAATTTCTTAATAGACATGAATTTAGTTTTTGAAAATGCTTTGTAAGGTAAAATAATATTATATGGCAATACTTATGATATATATTTTACATGAATTACAACTAGCGCTGAACGCTGTAAAAAATTGAAAAAAAATTCAAAAAAACATATTTTACATTTAACAAATTTCATTAACTAGGTATATAAAAAAATTCTTGCAAAACTTCAATAATCATAATTCGCAAATAAGCAATAAAAGAAAATGATAATAAATTATATTCTGATTATATATATTAAAAAATTCCTCCGAAATAAATAAAAGTGAGAATCACCAAAAAACCTGACATATTTTTTTTTAAAAAGATAAATTAATTTTTTATTTAATAAACCTATAAGTTACTTGAAAAAAAAACACACATTTGTTTTTAAATTATCATAACAAAAATAAATTATGAAAACTAATAAAGTTTCTTCAATTCAACATTGTATGACGATCATAAATATTTTTTCTCTGTTCTTTAACTTGACGTTTCCATTTATCTTGCTGATGGCCAACACGATTTAACACATTACTTCCTCTAACTCCCATTACATGTGATGAAGAACTGGGCCCAACTGCTGCATCCTCCTGAAAAATTACAATTTTAACATATTTTTGTTTGTTTTAATAACGAAAAATAACGTAAAAAATTGATAGTGATATATTTAAATGATAGAAAAAAAATAAATGTTTATAACAAAATAAAAATATATATAGAAGAATGTAATGATAATTTAAAAAATATTTAAGATTCTTTGTCATTTTCTAAACGTATCAGATCTGTTGGGTAATATTCATTATAATTATCTTCACTTGAACTCATTCTAGTATAAAGAAATTTATCTACATCTTCGTTTGTGTGTTCCTGGTATGATGCCTTTATTCGTTTATTTAATATTGGATCCAAACATATTAAAAACAGCATATAAACAACTAGCAGCGATATAATCCATATAACAATGATGACAACGACCTTCAAATATATAATATAGTAATTCAATTAATAATTATGATTTTTTATTGAATATTTAAAATTGTACTTTTATGATTGTAGTATTTCGATTTTCATATTTACATTCACATCTCGGACAGAATTCTTGTTCTTTTCCTTTTATTTTATCTCTAATTCTAGGAAGAATAACTGAATCACAATTGCTAAAAATTTATAATAGGAGAAATAATTAATGAAACACAATCAAAATATATATACTAACTAAAAAAAGATAACACTACCATTTATTTGGTGGAAAGGATGATTCAATGATTAACATTCGATCAGTCTCTTGTGTATTGTTAAGCACAGATTTAATACTTGGGCAAACACATTTACATCTTTTATCTTCGTACGACTGAGCCTAAAATATTGAAATCTAAGTAAATCAGAACAATATGTATTGTTTAAGCTCAAAATGTAGGGCGTATTCCATAAAATTTTTTTAATTCTGCTGAGAATTTCAAATAAGCGTATAATATATTTAACTTAATTGCATTTTACCTGCATTGAATTTATTTGATATAAGATTACAAATAGTATAGGTATAGTAATTTTGGCCCACATCGTTATCGTTAATAAATAGTAATACCACTGTAAATTTATTCTAAAATATTAATTATACACTAATCCAATTGTATGTAATGATTATAAACTTTCTTTGCAATACACGATTAAATTTTAGATAAAGTTATTATTTTTAACATGAATAAAAGCACTTGACAGTTGTCAAAATCGCCATTTTTCTGATTAGGTATTTTGTACTAAATAAAAATATTGAACTGAAATATTTTACGTTTTCAATATTATTATTTTTGTAGCAATTTTTTGACAACTTAATTTTTTTTAATTCTTATCAATATTTCTCTCCCTTTTCTTCTATGGTTTCTGTTTCATTCTAAAACAAAACTTCAAAATAAATAGTCTAAAATCGTCACTAGAAACGTTGCGATTGATTTAATTTAAACATAAAGTAATAATAAAGTACTCGTGGCATTTGTTTAATTTAAGAACTTTTAATTAGAGAAATCCCAGAAAATCCCAGAAATCCAAGAAAATGGCATCGAATGAAAGTAGTCAGAATCAAAAAGTGGCTTTATTAACCGGAATTACAGGACAGGTAAATAATAGATGGAATCTTAGATTATAAAACAATTTTACATTTAAAATTCAATTTAAATTATAGGATGGTTCTTACTTAGCTGAATTTCTATTAAAAAAAAATTATGTTGTTCATGGAATTATTCGCCGTGCCAGCACTTTTAATACTTCAAGAATTGAACATTTATATGCCGATCCAAAAACACATCGTGAAGGAGGAATGAAATTACATTACGGAGATATGACTGATAGCAGTAGTTTAGTGAAAATAATAACTGAAGTGAAACCTAATGAAATATACAATCTAGCTGCTCAAAGTCACGTAAAAGTTTCTTTTCAACTCAGTGAATACACAGCTGAAGTTGATGCGGTTGGAACTCTTAGATTATTGGATGCCATCAGAACTTGTGGTTTAGACAAACAAATAAAATTCTATCAAGCATCAACATCCGAATTATATGGAAAAGTTGCTGAGACACCTCAAAATGAAAAAACCCCATTTTATCCCAGATCTCCTTATGGTATTATATTAATATTTATAAAATAAATTTCATGTTTATTTCTATTTATTTGTTCAGCTTGCGCGAAAATGTATGGATTTTGGATAGTTGTAAATTATCGTGAAGCTTATGACATGTTTGCTTGTAATGGAATATTATTTAATCATGAATCTCCAAGACGTGGAGAAAATTTTGTTACAAGAAAAATAACACGATCCGTAGCTAAAATTTATCATAAACAATTGGAATGTTTTGAATTAGGTAATTTAGATTCAAAACGAGATTGGGGACATGCCAGAGATTACGTAGAAGCAATGTGGTTAATGTTACAACAAGAAAAACCAGAAGATTTTGTAATTGCAACTGGTGAAACCCATAGTGTGAAAGAATTTGTTGAAGCTGCATTTAAATATATTAAAAAAGAAATTGAATGGCGTGGAAAAGGTGTTGATGAAGTTGGCATTGAAAAAGGTACAGATATAATACGTGTTAAAGTAAATCCAAAATATTTTCGGCCAACTGAAGTGGATTTACTTTTGGGTGATGCTAGTAAAGCTAAAAGAGAATTAGGTTGGGAACGGAAAGTGTCATTTTTGAATTTAGTTGAAGATATGATGGAATCTGATATTAAATTGATGAAAAATAATCCAGTTGCCTAATAAGACAAAGATATACACAGTGTTTTACAATTTACACACACTTTAGTTGCGTCACTCTTCATACAATGCAAGAAGTGATCGTGACATTTTCCGGAGAAAAATTGTGATAAATTTTATCGTTTTAAACTAACTATGAAAATTTTATTAAACCAATTTTTTTTTTAATTATTAGGATTTAATTATTTTATCTTGGACCTTTTTTTTCAATTAATTAAGATTAATAAATTGAAGTCTAGATTTTTTAGATGTTAATATAATCTAATATAAAAATAATGTAAAATTAAGCAAGAATTTGTTGTCTTTGAATTAAATTTTTTTCTGTTCTTAAACTTTTCTCTGAGCATATATTTATAATGAATAATAATACCGTCTGTATTCAATTATTATTTTTTTTATTTTGTGATGTACGTACATAGTTTATCATATTTAATAAATAATATATTTTTTGGAGAAAAATCCTATACATAAAATAAATTTGTCTTATTTATTTGATATAGAGATGGTTTTTCTTTGTTTGGAAAATTTTTTGGAAAAGGTAAATATGTTTTTCAATTAGTCTGAATTTGTTTCGAACATTTTGAACAACAGTGTTTTCCCTTATCTTCTCTGAGATTACTATATACAAAAAAAAAAATACAACAAGAAAATATATAAAAACTCAAAACATTTTAGATGTTTTGGATATTTTAAAGGTCTGTATTTATAAAATCGTAAATCATTTTACTGAAATAAAAACACATTTTCTCATTCTTAATAGTGATGCATTTAAAATTAAATGGAAACTATTAAAAAATAACAAATATTACAATTTCTATTTTATATAGCTTATGATGATAATTAAAGATATAAAACTATAAAATAAACATAATATTTTTAAATTGAAAATTAATGTTTCACCCTTATTTTCAGTTATTAATAACAAATTTAAAAAAAATAATAATATATCTTGTTTATATTTTAACTAGACTCTGTATAACAAAATAAACATGATCTAAAATCAATATCACTATTAAAGAGATTGTAGTAAGATTAGAACGCTTTGACCTATTTATTTATTATTCACTTATAACGAAAATATGACTAAACAAATTTCTACAAAGTGAAAGAATATCAATAGAATTATTTTTTCTTAATTTACCTCGATATTATTTAAAGATCCGACTCCGACTCATGGTTAATAAATCATTCATAGATCACAAACAAACCTGATCTTTTTACGTTTTTTTTGGATATTTAAAATGAAAATTTGTGTATATAATTTAATATTATTATTTAAAATAAACATATCGTTAAAAAAAGGGAAATAGAGAAAGAAAAAGAGAGAGAGAAAGAGAGAAAGAGTTAAAGAGAAAATAAAATTTCCTTTTGATGTTAAAATATGTAAATATTTTTATATATTGATAATTAGAAGCTTTATTTTTTTATATCGTTCTTTTTAACTTTATTATTATTTATTATTTCGTTGAACAGTAAGAAATAAAAATAATGAAAGAAGTATAGATGAAGAAAAATATTGTATTTTGTTTATAAATAAAGATTGATCTTATTTTCAAAAGAAAATTCGTTGTTGTTATTGTGTTTTTTTTTTGTGAGAAAATAAATAATAAAAACACCTTATGATTTTTTTTTTAGAATTTTTCCAGGATTTTTGTTTATTAGCTTTTGGTCATTTTAAATTTTATTTATTTTTTTTTTTCGTTTGATCTTAAATGACTCTGATTATCAGAATAAGATCACCTTTTTAATTTTAATTTTTATTTGTAAACACAAAAAAAAAAATGAGAACAAATTACAAAATATAATTTTAATAAATTACTGGTACCTATATTTCTTACTTCTCGCGTAAAACGTTTAAAAATTAAAACATCAGTTAAATATAGTTTTATTATTTTAACCATTAACTTCTTGGGTGGTTTTATATTTTCGTAATAACAAAAATATGAATAAAATCATAAATGAATTTAAGGATCGGTTAAGGCATTTTATTTTATTTGAATGGCATTTGTTTTGTACAATAATAATATTGTATATTTAAGTAAAAATAATAAATTTTAGTTTTCAAAAACAACAAAAATATATGAAAACAAATTAAACGATGCATTTATTTGCATAAAACTATTTAGTTTTTTTTTTGCTGTAAAATGTTATTTGCAGAACATTACAAGATATATATATATAATTTTATTTTAAAGAAAATAAACTTATATTTATTACATTCTTTATTAGTTTGCCTTCTAACCAAAAGGAGATTGTCCTTTTTTTTTTGTGTGGAAACAA
This sequence comes from Pedicia rivosa, assembly GCA_963082725.1. Lineage (NCBI taxonomy): Eukaryota > Metazoa > Arthropoda > Insecta > Diptera > Pediciidae > Pedicia > Pedicia rivosa. The sequence continues at coordinate 941,932 of OY720155.1, forward strand.
ATTGAGAAAAAAAAAACACAATAAATTTAATTTCCGCTATAAAATTCAATGAAAAATAAATAAGTGGTGTGTGGTGTGTGGTCTGATTTTCTGTTTATAAATAAAAATTTAACATTTTTAATGTCTTTTTTTTTCTCTTTTCATTTGCCTTTAATGTTTTCATGCTCTTAAAAAGAATAAAATGAAGATGATGAAGAAAAACAAAAACAATAAGAAGAAGAAGAAGAAGAAAAAGAAGAAGAAGAAGAAAAACCAGTGTTTTTCATAGAATGTATATAATTTTCCACTAAAATTTTTTTTTTCTCCGTTAACTATCCCGCGTTTTAACTTTTCTTCTACTTTTTTTTTTTTTATTTTGTTGTGTGTGTTTTTTTTAAAAAAACCAAAAGCCGCAATTGCTCATAAAAACGAATGTTTGTGGATTTTAAATGGTAATAAACACACATTTTACTTCTCTCTTTTAAGAAAAAAGCTTAAAAGAAAAATATTATTAACGGCGTTAAGAGAAAAAAGATGGTGAGTTTCTTTTAAAAACAAATAATAATTTTAAATAATTTTGTTAAGAAATAAAATATTTAATTAAAAAAAAGGATTGTTTTATTGGATTTTCTGAGAAGACAAAAAAAAAGGATTCTTTAATTTGCTTCTGTTGTTTTGGGTTAAGTCATTAAAATTGGGTCACTCATTAAAAAATTAAAAACAAAAAATCATAAAATCATAACAAGACTTAAAAAAAAAAATTATTTCAAAACGACAAAAAATTTCAGAAAGGGTCAAAAACTCAAAACAAAGTTTTAACTACAATTTTTTGTATATATAAAATATAAAAATCAACGTCCTCTTAAATGCTTCATCTTTAAACAATAAAATAATTTTTCAATCTTTTAATTTTTTTTAAGAAGAAGAAGAGTCATTTCCTATTAACCAAAAACAAAAACAACAAAATGTAAACATAAAATATTCATATGATATAAAGATGTTGAAAAGTAAATACAAAAAAAAAAGAAAAACAAAAATTGTAGAAAATAGAAGTATATGTATTGAAGTATGGTCTTTCAGTTGATGTATATGTATTTAGAAACATGCCAAATATTATTATTGTTTCAAGTGGTTGCCGACATATATATTAAGGCAAGTTTTCAATCAGATGGAATATTTTAGATGAGAAAATCAAACACAAATTTATAGAGTAGGTACTAGGGAGAAATCTAAAAACTTTACGAAAACTTATTACTAATAAGAGTCTTTGTTTAAGTCCTCAGATCAAATTAATGTATATACGATTAAGAAATCAATTGTCCAAATACGTTAAAAAACATATAATGTATTTACAAAGTAGCCTTAACTTTATGAAGGTATAATTCTTATTTATTAATTCCACTCCCTCATCTTAAAAGTAGAAATTAATAAATGTAATTAAAAATTATCTTTTGATGAATTAAGAGAAGTATCATTTATTTATTATAAAGTATATTATTGTAAGATGTGTTATTGTATGTCTGTATAGATACACAGTTTTAACATAAATATTTATTTTTACATTTGGAGACAAATAAATAAATCTAAACTAGAATTGTCATAATAATGTAAATAACCCACTTAAACCTGAATAAACTAATAAGGCAAAGTATTATCGACCATATTTGTTTATTCATAATTATGATGGGTTACAAATTACAATTATAAAATAATTAACAATACATCAGAAGATTAATTCACTCTATAAATAATTAATATGTATTCTATCTATATAAAGATATTTTTTTTTGTATTAAAATAATTTAGTTTTCTTCTAAATCAAAATCATGAATATAGAAAGAGATAGAAATATGGATTCTTGTTAATAAAAAACCACATTATAAGATAGATTCAAAAAACATGTGTACAAACATTTATATGTTTATTTAATATACCGAAATTAACTTTATTGCTTTTTTGATCCTTTATATATATTTTGTTGAGATCTCTTGTTGAGATGTTGTCGGGTTTTTCTTGTTATAAACAATAATTTTTCTCCCGGAAATATATTCTTTTGCTTAAAAACAAATCATAAAATTTTTGTTTTTTTTCCTATGTGACATTTTCAGTAACGGCGCATTTTTTTTTGTCTTCTTTTTTAAAAAAATTTCTCGTTATTTCAATTCAAACAGGAATTGTTATGAAAGAAATCTGTTTATATGACTCTAGATCCTCAAGTTTCAATCAGAGAGATGATCAATCCAAAATTATTAAATAATATAATACTGAAGTTTTCTGAACATAAATTCCCAATCCCTAATTTTTTTTATTATTCACTGTCACTGTCACATCTTAATACAATTAACCGCAGGAGCCAAAAGATTTAATCTGTTGTTAATTCTTTAGCTAACAAAATGATGGATGTTTTAAAAACATTGAATTGACTGAAGAAATGAAAGACAATTTTTAACACTCACAACAAAAAAAAAGAAAGAAAAAAATCAAAAAAGAAAAAAGAAAGTTAAAAAAGAAGAAAAAAAAATTAAGAAGTTTGTTTATAGAATGTCACCGTAATTGTCGTAAAGAAAAGAATAAGAAGAGAAACGAAAATATTACGAAAACAAGAACAAAAAAAAAAGAAGAAAACATATAGAAAAGAAAACAAAAATATTGACTTGAAAACACGAATTTCTTTTAAGGTTTAACATAATTTCAATGTAAATAAATTAAATAAGTGTCGAATTTTTAATAGCGGGTTGTTTGTGGTTGTATTATGTTATGTTGACACTTTTTTTTATTTATAGGGTGTCACGATTTAGGTTTAGGCTTATTAGTCGTGTTTTTTTTAAACTCTATTAAAGTACAAGTACAATACATTTTATGAAAATACTGGATATGCTTACGCAAATTTTTTATGCTAAATAAAAAGTGATATAAGTGAAGAATAAAAGTGTCGAACACCATTAAAACTATTAAAATTCAAGAAATAGGAACTATTAATGTGCCTTTTCATATATCGTAATATGTATATAATTATTGGCTTTCCTTTAACATATTTTTTTTTGATTCATCCTGTAAAATATTCAACCACATCCTTAAAATTTAAGTAACAAGAAAAAAAACTAAATTATTTTGTGGATTAGAAATATTTGTTACATTGGAATTATCATGAAACATGTGAATAAATAATTGTTAGTTGTATTGTATATAGTTTTAAACACTTTTCATTTAAGGGATTAATATGTCATGACTGAGAAAATCTATTCATGTTTATTCTTATATTTTTTTAATACTTTAAATATTATTATTTTAAAATATTTTATTATCTTATTTCGTATTTCTAGACAGATTTAAATAAATTTTTTTTTATGTATTTTATCTATTATTTTCTTTTTAAAAAAATGTAAAATTTAATAGGAATCACAAGTTTTAAATTATATTTAATTTTGGAATTTTGTATTTATATAAAAATTCTGTGTAATTATAAAGATTCTATAAAGTAATTAAATTAGAATGTTAAAATATGATATTTATAACGAGATTTTAAAATTCTTTTCAATTTTTTAATTATAATTATTAGGATACAGTAAAGTGTTATTAGGATTTAATTAGGGGGTGAATCATTGACTCTGTATTTGGATGTGAGACTAAACAATCACGGTTGTAAATTCCAAATGAAATTTTATAAAATATAAATCCAAGTAAAATAATAGGAATTTAAAACAAGTAAGTGATAGTAGTCTTTTATGAATATAAAATTGGTAATCAACTAACACACCCATAAGCTTAAGTTAAGATTTAAATTGTTAATGTAATTTTCTGTTGTTGGTCATATTTTATGAGTTTTAAATTATGTACATTAATAAAAAATTTTAAATACTAAATGTAAATTGCTCATAAAAAAATTTGTGGAGACATTTACAGTTTATATATAAATTGTATGTTTTCGTTTAGAAAATCGAGTCATATTCAGTAACATAATTTCTTATGTAATTTATCAAAGTACGCAAATAAAGATTTTTATGATGATAACAATTACTTTATGTTATATGACATATTTTGTAGTTCTAGAACTTAATGAAAATGTTAATTTGTATCCTCTAATTAATGGTTCCGCCAAAAATAAAGTATTATATCCATACAGACTTAAATATGTGACAATTTGAATAGAATAATTAATTAGTTCTAAAGGAAATTTTATCTATTTTTTATCATAATCGTATATATGAAATAGGATCAAATTCATTGAATGGAAAATTATTTTTGTTAAATAAATTTAAATAAATAAATAAATGTTAATTTCTTTTGAGGCGGTTCATTTGAGATAATTGCGTATACGATCATTTTAGCCAATGTGATGCTGCATCAAAATTAACGAAGTTATTTTTAGTTTAAAAAGAAAATGTACAAATAATTCAAGTCACGCCTTTATGAATTCATGAAAATTAAAATTTTTATGTATATAAAAGGAGTAATAAATGGTAAAGATCGAAATTAATTTATAGCATTTCTCATTTTATATAAAAAATGGAAGGGTTAATTTTTCAAATTATGTTTCCTAAAAAAGTTATGAAAAATTAAAAATATTTGAAGTGTAACTGAAATAAGATCCTAATTCCCTTTTAACACGATTGAAAAGATAGAAATATTATTTAAACAAAAAAAAGTTGTTATAATTTTTGTTATTTTATAAACAGACTAATTTCATGGATCATAAAAACTGGGAACTCCTCCCACAACAAAATTAAAAGAACGATCTTTAAACAAAAATTTTCTGTTTTCTTTTATTTTTCTTTTGAATGATGATTTTTATTACATTTAGTATATATTTTTCTCTTTTACACCAAATAAATAGATCATTTTTAATGTATTTGTTGTTGATCCAGCCGCATAAAGCATTCCGATATTTTACACGCATTTAGAAGGTTTAGTAGTTCACTATATGCCTTTAAGATTGTGTCTTTCATTATTTTTGTGCTGTTTCTCCTACTTGTGAATAATTATAAATATTTATTTTATAGTTTTGTGAAATGAATGTGATTATATTCATGCTAAATTAATCAGTGAAATAATCTCATAGTTTATACTTAATGAAGAATTAAGTGTTTACAAGTACCAAAGAACTAATTAATAATTAAAGTGAAAAGAAAAAAAACCATAATTGGAAACGGATTATATAAAAACAAAAAAATTATATTATTATTTAACAAAATGCATCCCAATTTACCACCACATTTTGTATCTTATATGTCCTCAACCTTAGAACAATTAAATAATTTTAATACGGATTTCCACACAAATCAACAACAACATCATCAAACCCAGCATAACCTTACTGGAATAAGTCCAATTTCATCATATTTCGGTTTAACAAATTCATTTTGGTCATTTCCATTTGCAATGATAAAATCATCACAACGTTTAGAGAAACCACCTTTTTCTTATATCGCATTAATTGCAATGGCAATTAGTAGTTCACCAAATCAAAGATTGACTTTAAGTGGAATATATAAATTTATTATGGAGAGGTAAGAACACAAATTTCAATATCCTTTGTAATCACTCTTATTATCTAATTTATTGGAACATCATTGCAATTTCAAAAATTTTAAAATTCGTTAAAGTTAGTTTTTAAATAACTATTTATTCTTGGGAAAACAAAATCTGTTAAAAAACATTTATAAGAAAAAGCCAAAAAAATTAATTTGGCGAGAGAAATATCAAATTATTGACTTTTATTTTCCATTAGATTCCCCTACTACAGAGAAAATAAGCAAGGCTGGCAAAACTCAATACGCCACAATTTATCATTAAATGATTGTTTTATAAAAGTCCAACGTGATAAATCAGCACAAAATGAAGATACAAACGAATGTGGCGGTGGTAAAGGTAGTTATTGGATGTTAGATCCAACATCAAGTGATATGTTTGAACAAGGAAATTACCGACGGCGTAAAACCAGACGTCAAAGACATTCGAAAATAATTTTAAATGATCATACAGAGGTACATTTTTTTATAAATTTCAAAATTTTGAAAAATTTTGGAATACAAAAAAAGAAGGAATTTTGTAAAATTTGTTTTAAATTCCAACCAACTATGTTTTTTTTATAGATGTCACCGTACTCATTTTCATACTATGATATGATACAATCATCATCTAACATCAGATCAACGAATGATATAATTTTTCGAAATACAAATTTACAACAATTACAAAATGTATATGATGAAGAAGATGATAATAAGAATGTTGTTGTAGAAGAACAGCAGCCATCAGTGGAATTAAAATTTGAAAGGAAAATACAAAATGTAAGCAGAGTAGAAAACAAATATGATGATGAAGAAATTGATGATGATCTTGGGAATTTACATAAAAGTTATTTAGTTAATCTACGTACAAACATGTCTCAATTAGATTTGCTAGTAAAGAATACAGTTTATACGAATTTTAGTAATAATCATAATAATAATAATAATATTGTTGATAAAGATATCCTTCATAGTTTAAACGAACTACATGATGATAGCGATGAAAATAATTGTGTAATAAATTTCAAAGAATGTGATAAAAATATGTCAATAAAATCACAATTATTCACTATTGAACATTTAATAAAAAAGGATTAAAAAAAAAACGAAAAATTAATATGATCTAAAATTGATTCGTCATTTAAATAAATTTGCCTGCTTTTAAATTTTGTAATTTTTTTTTGCAAAAGTACGTTACTGATTGAAATTAACGAGAATCGTTGAATTTTACATATTTAATGTGAAAAACTATAATTTTTATTCTCGTCGTCAAAATTAAGGAAAAGATTAATAAATGTTAACTTAATAATTAACAAATATTGTCTTTGAATTAAAAAGATATAGTCTGTCATCCGTATTTGGTCTTGTGAAACTATTCCACCTCAATCCAAGAACCATTCTGATTACATGAGATTTAAATAAAGGACTAAATTTGACAATTATTACATAATTTAAAAACATATAATTTTTATTGTTCAATTTATAAAATATTTTTAGTTTTTCATTTGAATTTCAATTTGAATTGGAAAATTGGAAAGTGTGAATCTTCGATATTAGAAGTGAAATAAATAGAAGGATTTTTTGTAAGGTGGCGCTTTTTACAATTTCAAAATACGATTAATAAACCGACAAAAAACTTCCCTAAAAAATAATAATACAAGAATTTATTATTCTTATTATATTTACTAATTAAACCAAAATTCAAACAAATATTCAGTTCTTTTAATAATCTTTTGTTTATATTGATTCTAGTCCATATCTATTGATAAGTGAAATATTGTGTTACTGATATTATTTTCATACATCACAAAGATCACAAAGCACTTTATATATAAAAAATTTCTAATTCTTAATATATTTCATAATTTACATATTAACAATTATGTTGCTTAAGAACGTTGTATATTAAAATTAATTTTAATAATTTAACATAAACGATAATACATGATAATATAATTATAACAAAGTTAAATGTATATATAATTTCATTTAATATATAAAAAAACAATATTAAAATTTAAAAATACATTTTTTTTATTTCTATCTGTCTTGTGTTGTGTATATTTGTTTTATATGTAAAGCTCAAGTATATATTAAATCATCTATAAAAATTCTCAAACATTAAAAGATGGGATGAGGAAAAAAAAAACGAACAGAAACAAAAAGTTTTGAATGGAATATAAGGATTATAATGTAATTAGATGTTTATTTAAAATGTTTTTCTCTTTCTCCCCTCTTCGTGTGTAGATATATTTTTTTTTTCAGTTGTGTTTCTTTTTTGGCCAACGCCAAGTAATTAAAAATAAAAACCCAACAGGTAGGTGATATGTTAATGTTATAAGAATATGTATATTAAATTAATATTCCGGTGTGGAAATTATATGCATAATATACACTGCGACTGTAAGAACAAAAATATAATTATTCGCACTTCATAAAATATTAAAAATGATTATTACAAACTAAATATGTTGTTTATTGTTGCACATTGTCTTCTTCGAACATTCTTATGAAAAGTAATTCTAATAGACTTAAAGGGATTCTATTATAAAAATATATTGCATTGTTAAATATTATACGATTACAAAAAAAATTATTATGATTAATCTGACAATATTTAACGGATTCATATTTTCTTTATTCTCAGTGTATTTTTATAAAATTATTTACCTACGGCATAACTCACCCACTCATGAAAATTCTTTTTCACATTTTTTTTCCCACTTCTGCCTTTTTTTCTAATCTTAATAAGGTTCAGATTTCATTTAGTAAATTACGACGTGACATTAAAGTCTGCATTATTATGTGGTTTCTAGACAGTTTTACACAGTTGACGATGAATTTTCATTTTTTTATTCGTCCTTCTTTTTATATTTTACCAAAATTTATCATTTTAATTTTTCATTTACACATATACACACATACTCATACAAATATGTTTACAGTTTACCAAATATTCGCGTTTTTTTTTTAAATTTTTTGTTTAAAAAAATTACAGTCTCGAAATCAATTATTTATTTAATAAAATATTATTTTTCAAAAGTGTAGAGAAATCCGTAAACTATAACTAAGATCCATAGTGCCCTTTTGTAATAAGTTAATTTTCTATCACATTAATCGATTTTATTTGAGTCGAGTTATCAAAAAAATAAAACGTTTATAAATTGATAATAAAAATAAAGTTTAAATTAGTAAAATTTTTCATATTTTTTCTAACATTGAATAAAAATTTTATGGAACAGTGTAAATTTGTGTTTTCTTTTTTCTTTTTTTACATCGCGTGCCGGAAGGAGTTAAAAAAGTGGACGATATTATAGACTTTAATATATGAGAATATATTTTCTATACATTTTTTTTTATAAATAAACTAAATAATCATAATATTGTAAAACATTATTATTATTTTTTTGAGCCTGTTCGAGATATCACTTTCTATTTGATAAATGCAGAGATTTGTTAAAAGAGATTCTTTTTAAATTACTATTTTCTACCAATAATTTCTTTTATTTTTCTGTGAAAATATAACAGAAGGATTTAATTTTGGAAAGTTGTTATTATTACGTCCTGATTCTTAGAAAATTCCTAAAATAATTTTCATTTAAAATATTCTTGAGATATAAATTATTAAACTGAAGAATATTGAATAATATAAAATAATACATATTTATTTGTATTGAATTTTTCTCACGTTTGTGAATTTCGCCATTAATAATGAATTATTATTATCAAAATTGTCAGTCGATGACGACGCAAAATTAGAATAAATTCTTTAAAATATCAACCTAAATTGAATAAAGAAATTAAAGAATTGAATCGAATTTTCATCGTCTTCTTATTTTAAAAATGCTAAAAAAAATTGTAATAAAAAAAACTGAATCTTTTTTTTTGTGAAAGAAAAACAAAAGGAAAAAAAAAAGAGAAGATTTATTTATTTCTGTTTTTTTTTATACAGAAATTCTTCGTCCAAAATAGACAGACATAATTAATTTGAAATTGTCACGTAAAATTTCAATTGTAATTTCATTCAAGTGTTATAAGAGACACAATTTTCAAAAGTTTACTTAAGTTTTATAGAATATATAGAAAGGGATTAATTGTGTTTCAATTTTTGTTAGAGAGAGAACTATGTGAATTGTATCTGGTGTGTGTGTGTGTTTATTTAACAAAATCAATTAAAATAATTTTTTTTATTAAGAAGAAACGTTTATAGATTATATTTACAAAAGAATTTAATCGATTACATTTTTTTTTGAATTGATAATAACTTTGTTTTATGATTGCATAAAAGTATATTAGAAGTTTTAATTTGTAAAAGGGGATCTTGATGGCAGTAGAAAATCCACAGCATTACTTTTTTGTGTATGATAAAATAGAATTAAAATTAAAATGGTTAAATGTTAAATTATAAAAATGGACAACATTTGAAAAGTCTTATTTTAAATCATGTAACCGTAACACAACGTAAACATAATATGCATTCCATTTATTTTCTTATATTCAACTTGGTTATATTTCTCTAGCATACACACACGCACACAATTAAAATACAAAATGAAATTAAACTCAAAAACTTCTGAATCAGAAGTTCAGAAATTGGTTATATGGAATGTAATTATGTAAATTTTGTGATATTTCCTGGGTGAATTTGCCTTATAAACGACCCATAGTCAAGAGTATTAATATACCCTCCCATTTTCTACACAGATACATTTATTTATATAAAGCTCAAGTCAAAACCAAGTCTCGTCTTCGTATATATTATATACAAACATTAAAACATTATAGAATGTTAGGTGTACTTCTTCTTCATTTAAGACCTCAATAGTATTTAGTTGACATTAATGTTACTTTCTTTTTCTTTTTTTTTTCTTTTTTTTTTGGAGGTGTGAATAATTATCAAAGTTTTTAGAATATAATAAAAATAATAATAATAATATTTATATATTTTTTATGGGTTAAAATATAGAAATTTATTATTTTAACGAATATCAACACAATAGCAACACAAACAATACCAACAATAACATTAATAGCAAGAAGATAAGTAATAATAATTGTTACACATTAAAAAGGTAAAATTTGAATAAATATTTTGAATCAACGAAATTTGAATATAATGGAATTGAAAATATCAAATTAAATAATTGCCCACTACAAATATGTTGGAAAATTATTTTAATTTTTTTAACAAACATCAAATAAAATTATTAATTAAATATTAAAGGTTTTTACTGCAACTAAATTATTTACATATGTGTGTTTTTTCCCTTCAATTTATCATATATTCTTATGTCATGTTTAGGTAGTAATTTTTTTTATGATGTGACATAATATTTACTAATTACCAATAAAAATAAACATCAGTTTAGTGTGAGATGACTGATTACAAGTTCCATTTTATTACTAATTCATTGATATGAATATATATTTATGTTATATTATTATATTAGTTTTAAGAAGTCTTATCTGACTGTGTTCATATATTTGTATATATATGTACATATGTATATAGGATATATAAAATAGGATCATTCATTATCACAGAATTAGAAAGCAACAATTAGTAGCTAAAGGGATAATATTTCACGGTTGTCAGAAGTTACATTCCCCAAAATAAAAACAAAAATATTATAATGGACTTAGATATCACAGTTAAATAAAAAAATATATATCATTTAATAGGGAAGAAGATATTTTCTCTTATATGTATATATGTATGTATTTGATTAATCGTTTTTTCTCTTTTTGTGGTATACCTAAACTAGAAGTCTATATGATTCTGTTCTTATTTTTTTTCCATCTTGTATGAAAATAATAATATTCGCATCATTTCGATGATTTATTTTTTGGTCATTTTTATTAAATTTTGTCCTACATAGTTTTAAGTTTTAAGAATTGATTCAGTATGTAACAGAAACAAAATACATAAAAAAAAACAAATTTATAATTTAAATAACTTAGTTTGTGAATTTTAATAATAAAAGTGGAGACGCCTAGTATTATTTGATGGAGACGCCTAGTTTTCTTTCTATGATTTTTTGAATTTTTTTTAACATAATTTTTCACTATTTATTTTACAATAATTATTAATAATAAACTCTTTTTCTTTTGATTGACTCTTATCTCATTTTTTTTTGTAGCTCATATCTTTTTACTAAAACAGGTATCTTGGAATTTTTTAATTAAGAATTTGATTTAATCCTATGGTTTAGAAATTTAATTTAATTTTTCTAAGATGGTAAGAAATAGAGAGACGACGAATCAGTATATGAAAGACAGAGGTAGACAAAGGTAGAGACTAAAAAAAAATAATTGATTTCTATAAAAATAATGTAGAAGAAAATAAAATACTTTCATTTATAAAATAGGTTATTTCTTTTAAAGGGGATATAAACAAAAAAATAATAATTCTTTATGTTCGTTTAATCCAAACAGAAATTTTGATAGATACATGTCTCAAGAATGACTTGAGTTATAATATTATAATAAATAATTATATTCAGAAGTGGAGATGGGTGGTTGTGTGACAAAGATGGTAGGAGAAATGTTATAAAATGTTACGTCAGCTACTTTTAAGTTTAGTATTAAATATTCTTCTCAAAACAGATTTAGAAAATATAACAGAGTTTAAAAAAAATGTAATTAAATACATTTTATAATAAAGAAAAAATTTCCTATTTTATAATTATATTTAATTCAAAAAGGGATTTCAAGTTGTTAAAAAGGTGTTTTTGAAAATATTAATTACATATTAGTATATTTACATTGGATGTTTCACACCTTTCACCAGTTTTCTATACATAAATGTTAATATGTAATATCTATACATTTATGAAAGCGTGTAAGATCAGTGTTGTATTTAAGTTTTTCAGGACTGATAAAAATAAAGTATCTTTGATTTATTGCTCTATTCTTGAGATGTAAATGAAATTTTAATAACATTTTTCTCTCCTTACTATATTTAATTTATCTAATATTCTTACTGCAGTATTCCAGTACAGCACTGTATTCATGTGCACATGTATGTGTTCATGCTTTTATATGTATACGTATATTTAATAATAAACATTTATAAGGTAATGCTTTTTGATATGACAAACATTTTAATGTAACGTTTACTTTCGATCATATTATAGAGTTGTACCTCAATATCATGACACGTAAAATTTGGCATCCTTTTTTTTTTGATCTTGTCAACGTTAACATTGACAACGTCATTAACAGAAGAAGAAAAAAACTGAATCATGTCTGTATAGTACTTAGTAATATAGAAATAGAAAAGTACCTACTGCCATTGTATTTGATGATGGAATAAATATATAGTGATGAGGATGTGCGTTATTATGATAAATACACTCAATTTCAATTTACATTTATGGAAACAAATCCCAGTGTAGTACAGATTTTAAGTCTGTACATGAAAGTAACGCTTTATACTTGATGAAAAATTAATTTTTTTTAGAAATTATGGAATAAGTTTATAATTGTAAACACTTTTTTTTTCATTTTAATAAAATATTTCCGATAAAAAAAAATTTACCCATATTTTTATTTCCTTATTGATTTTTTGATAATTTACAATCGAAAACTTTTGATAAAATTTTTGAAAAATGATATTCGTTGAAGGAATGCATTTATTATTTAAGAAATAAATATAAAATAGTTTTAGAGAAATCACAATGATTTTGTTAGTTCATTGAATGCTTCGTCACTGATAAATACATAATATTAAATTAAATTTAGTAGGTATGAGAAAATAAACTAAGCAAGAAAGCAGACGAATATATATGTATAGATGTATGTATATAATACACTTAATATATGCAAAATACTCCACTTTGAATTCACATGTAAGAAGCAAATTTTACCTTTTATCACACAAGAAATAACGTATCAAGTGTATTTAAATAGGTTCAGAAACATGTACGTCATTTTAGTAGTATTCCATATATATGTATATATGTATATAGTATTCAAGTCACACAAACAGATCCATACACATTAATATATAAAGAACCACACAACTGAATATATATATACATACAAATACTTTCACAAATAAAATACAAAGATACTCTCTCTCTCTCTTTCTCTCTCTCTCTCATTTTATGAGGCAAATCACATAAAAACATAAATTTTGTGCTAACGTATTCTAATAGCGTAGCGTTGATATTACCAATCAATCTATTGACGTTGTTATTAATCAACTATACTGCTATAAGAAAAACGTAAAAAAAAGGGAAAATCACAAGATAAATGAATCTAAATATTGAATGTACTTAAAATATATATACATTTATATATTTCCTGGTATGTTTTTGTGTTATATTTATTTAATGATTTATTTGACATTTTGTACTTTTCATAATTTTCTCTCTCTCGTTTTACATTTTCGTCTTTTAACTTTATTGATCTTTTTGACTTAAATAAAGTGTTATAAAAAAAAAAAAGAAGAATATTTCTTTTATTTTATGGGGGAAAAATACCTAAAAATAAATATTTTGTTGTAATTTTTTCTTATTAAATATTAATAAAAAATTTTTTTTTTGTATTTTATTTCCCACACTTTTGACGACATTTTATAGATAATGCTTTTGAAATTAATGAAATTATTTCATTAACTTGTATTTAAAAAATTAAAAATATTTTATATAATTAACTGATATTCATTAAAGCAAATTATTTTTTCTTTGTAAAAATATTTAAAGAATTTCATCTTAAAAAAAGGGAAAGAAAAAAAAATTGTTGCTTTTTAATCTACGCTTCAGTAAAGAAAAGGTTTTTCATAATATATATTTTGGAAATATTCCATAGTAAATGATGTGTAAAATTCTAAAGGTAAGGTGAGCTGTACAAAAGTCAACAGGTCAAAATTCATCAATCGATATTTAATTATTGGAAATTTATACTCTTCACTTTTTTTTTATTATTAAAATGAAAATCGAAAAACCAAATAAATTTGGTACATCTGGCTGGATCTGAATGCATCCGACAAAAAAAAAATTCTATCCTTCAGAGTTCTAATAGAAATTGAATATTTGTCTTTGGATTGTAAAAGAGAAATAAAAAGAAAAAGATTAAAAGATTTCGATTAAAATTCAATATTGAAGAACAAAAGAAAGATTGTTACATTGGCAGACACTTAAATGTTCACATACACACATTTTCACGAATATAAAATCAATATCACACGTTAAGTATTTAGTTCAATAGACATCTACAAAGGCATACAGACAAAAAGAGAAAGAAAACCAAAAACATTAAAAGAAAAAAAGTCTGTTAAAAAAGAGTCAGAAAGAAAAAATTTCTTTGAAATAAGAAAATTTATTGGTTTGATTTTCATTTTAAAGATATGAAAAAGAGAATAAGAAGAATCATTTAACCAAATGTTACCACACAGTTACCAACACTCAACTCATATAGAAATAAACAAAAAAAAAAACAATAGACGAGTAAAAAGCGGAATAAATTTTATTTGGACTTGCATTAGTTTGCAAAAATAATATTTTGATTTGATGACAGATTTTTTTTTTCTTGCCAATATTTATTCTATGATGATTCTGGAAGAGAGCCAAAGAAGATTGAAAGTTTACAAAAAAATTCACTTGAGTTTTTTTAAATTTGTAATCTCTTGGTAACTCTAAGTATTTAATGTATGTAGTTCGTTTATGAGTCAGTTTATTTAATAAAATTTAACTAAATTTTTTCTTAATGAAAATATTTCTATGGATTGATAAATAAATATTAATTTTTAGATTTTTCAACAACATATAGATGAATAATTGTATTTAATAGATTGAATTCAAATAGATAATTTTTATTTCAAAAGGCGTCTCCATCAAAAAAAGAAATTTAATTATATACTGCGACACGTAAAAAGGTAACACCAATTTTAATTATTAATCTCAATTTTCATTAAATAATTATCATTACATCTTAAATAAAACACTTTACGTATAAATTAAAAAAAAACTAAAAATTCTGGCCGCCTCCACTGGAATATTAAACTAAAGTTTTTCAGTTTTGAAATAACAATTAGTAATAATAATAATTAATTATTACTTAAGTAATTAAAATTTGCTTTTAACAAAAAAATAATAATAATACACAACTGTATAATTATTATCCGTATTTTATTTATTATTTCTTTTGATTTTATAATCGTCATTTATATCACGTGACTTGAATAATTATCATTTTATTTATCATTTTTGAAATATATTTAAAGGTTGAAACTCATCCTATATTTTACATTTAACTCATTATTAAATCGAAATGAAAATTGTCTAATATAAATTAGAATGAAATTGTGATTATGGGGAGGACAGAATTAGAGAGAAATTCAGTTTAAAATATTTTTAAAATTTGAAAATTTTTAAATTTTATAAAAAGAATTAATTAAAAAACGGATTTAACAGAATTAAAAAATTTAAAAAATAATAATTTGTTCATTGTGCCATTCAAGAAAAAGTAGCTTCACTTAAGGGTTTGTCCTGAATAATTACTTAAAATGATCAAATCAGGATCAAAAATTGATTTACATTATATTGATCTAATCTAATCAATTGAATTTTTATCTAATAATTTAGTAGAAGAATAAGAGGGTTGGGGGAATAACAAACGAAGAAAAAATAAAAAATGAGAAAATATTAGAAATAATTAATTGAACATTCACAGAACTGACATTTGCAATTTAATCACTCTTTTTTTTTTTCATTGTAGAAAAAAACAAAAATAATTTTTTGTCTAAATATGTATTTTTTGTTGTTGTTGTTCTTTATGTTATTCTTTCGATTTTAATTAAAAAACTTATATATTTTTTCTCTCTGTCTCTCTGTTTTCTGTTAATTAATTGAGATATTAAAATATCTCAACAGTTTTTTTGTATGCTTTTTCTTGTATGTTTTGTGTTGTGTTTTTTTTTTATTTAACAAAAAAAAAAACAGAAATTTCAGGAGTATGAGAAAAAGATAGAAAACCAAAAAAAGAGAGAGAGAGAAAGGGACTATGTCTTAATTAAAAAAAAAAAGTAGAAAACAAAAAACAAAAACTGAAAAATATAAAGTTGAAAAATTAGATCGCATTACGTTAATGAAGCAAACACGCAATTGTATTTTGTATTATCACTTCAAAATATATTTTATTTAGTATAAAACACGAAATAATATAAATCACTTTTTCACCTTTTTCTCTTTTTCTACCTCACATTAATTCATATATTGTATTATTTGATTCAATTAATCCATCTAAAAATATAAAACAGAGATTAATTTATTTATTTATTTATTTTTTTGGTTTGAGAGTTTTTTTTCTTTTTTAGATTTACCCATATTTTCTACCATTTTTATTTCTCCTTATTATTCTTTTAATAATTGATGAAACTTTTGCATGAACAACGATTAATATTTCTTCTTCTTTTCTACTCTTTCAATCTCACAACAATTGTCTCTCGCTCTCACATTTTTCTCTGTTTTCTCTATTATTGCTTTATTTTTAGAAATTATATAAAGCTTCATAAGAAACACATGATTATTTTATTTTTATATTTGTGTATTTCTTTAAAGCTCAATTGATTGATAGATTGATTGATTGATTCATTGATTGATTGAATGCAAATAATATTTTTACTTTATTTTTAAAAAAATTTCGTCAAAATAACAAAAGAAAAGAATAAAGAGAAAAACACGAAAGAATAAATAAATTCGGAAAAACGAAAGAAAATATCAAATATATTTTCATAAAAAAAGCAAATTCCATTTTTTTTTGATTTTTTTTTCTCATTCTGAGCAACAATTAGCTAATTAGATAACGACGTGTTTCTAGAATGTGATTCACCCTTGTATCTTTTTCGGATTGTAGTATATGTATGAACGTGTGTGTGTGTTTGTATGTGGGTGGCAGAATAAGGTAGAAATAAAGGATGTGATATGATCGAGAGAATAAACAGAACCGAGAAATTTTGGTTTTTTTGAAGGGAATGGTTTCTGTCTAAATTGTGAACGTGACCTAAATATTTTAAATAGATATTAAATTTTTCAATAGGAAAATATAAATATTATGGACTTTTGGTGTCTGTTTTATTTTAAACATAATTTCTTTTATCAAACTAATTTTTTCTTGAAGATTTTGTTTTTTGGATTTCTGATAATTCCTTTATTTAATTATTTGGTTTTATTTCAACTCCAATACAACCAAATTTTCATAATTATGTGAAATTAATAATAAATATCTAAAACTCAAGAATTTGTTTGTGTTTTGTGTAGAAAAAGATAAATATAATATCAAAAAAAATCTCCATAAAAAAATCAGCTAGTTTAATGAAAAAGAAATTTCGTAACTGCTTTTAGCTATTTAAACAGGAGTGGAATGATATCAAAAACTTCAAAAATTATTTTTTATTACATCGGCATGCATATCTGAAGAACTATAAATTGGATTTCAAAAAAAATTTCAGAATCCACTCCTGTTTAAATAGCTAAGAGCAATTCTGAAATTTTTTTTGAAATCCAATTTATAGGGCCCCAGATATGCATGCCTTAAATTAACTTAAAAACTAACTTAAATTAACTTAAAAAAATTATTTTTTATTACATCGGCATGCATATCTGGGGCCCTATAAATTGGATTTCAAAAAAAATTTCAGAAATGCTTATAGCTATTTAAACAGGAGGGGATTCTGAATTTTTTTTTTAAATCCAATTTATAGGGCCCCAGATATGCATGCCGATGTAATAAAAAATAAATTTTTTAAGTTAATTTAAGTAAGTTAGAGAAAATTTGAGAATTGCTTATAGCTATTTAAACAGGAGGGGATTCTGAAATTTTTTTTGAAATCCAATTTATAGGGCCCCAGATATGCATGCCGATGTAATAAAAAATAATTTTTTTAAGTTAATTTAAGTTAGTTTTTAAATTAATTTAAGGGATGCATATCTGGGGCCCTATAAATTGGATTTCAAAAAAATTTCAGAAATGCTTATAGCTATTTAAACAGGAGGGGATTCTGAATTTTTTTTTGAAATCCAATTTATAGGGCCCTATAAATATAATTTCAGAAATGCTTATAGCTATTTAAACAGGAGGGGATTCTGAATTTTTTTTTGAAATCCAATTTATAGGGCCCTAGATATGCATGCCGATGTAATAAAAAATAATTTTTTTAAGTTAATTTAAGTTAGTTTTTAAGTTAATTTAAGGCATGCATATCTGGGGCCCTATAAATTGGATTTCAAAAAAAATTTCAGAATTGCTTATAGCTATTTAAACAGGAGGGAATTCTGAAATTTTTTTTGAAATCCAACTTATAGGGCATGCCGATGTAATAAAAAATAATTTTTTTAAGTTAATTTAAGTTAGTTTTTAAGTTAATTTAAGGCATGCATATCTGGGGCCCTATAAATTGGACTTCAAAAAAAATTTCAGAATTGCTTATAGCTATTTAAGTAGGAGGGGATTCTGAATTTTTTTTTGAAATCCAATTTATAGGGCCCCAGATATGCATGCCGATGTAATAAAAAATAATTTTTTTAAGTTAATTTAAGTTAGTTTTTAAGTTAATTTAAGGCATGCATATCTGGGGCCCTAAAAATTGGATTTCAAAAAAATTTTCAGAATTGCTTATAGCTATTTAAACAGGAGGGGATTCTGAAATTTTTTTTGAAATCCACCTTATAGGGCCCCAGATATGCATGCCGATGTAATAAAAAATAATTTTTTTAAGTTAATTTAAGAAAGTTTTTAAGTTAATTTAAGGCATGCATATCTGGGGCCCCATAAATTGGATTTCAAAAAAAATTTCAGAATTGCTTATAGCTATTCAAGCAGGAGGGGATTCTGAATTTTTTTTTGAAATCCAATTTATAGGGCCCCAGATATACATGCCGATGTAATAAAAAATAATTTTTTTAAGTTAATTTAAGTTAGTTTTTAAGTTAATTTAAGGCATGCATATCTAGGGCCCTATAAATTGGATTTAAAAAAAAATTTCAGAATTGCTTATAGCTATTTAAACAGGAAGGGATTCTGAAATTTTTTTGAAATCCAATTTATAGGGCCCCAGATATGCATGCCGATGTAATAAAAAATAATTTTTTTAAGTTAATTTAAGTTAGTTTTTAAGTTAATTTAAGGCATGCATATTTGGGGCCCTATAAATTGGATTTCAAAAAAAATTTTAGAAATGCTTATAGCTATTTAAACAGGAGGGGATTCTGAATTTTTTTTTGAAATCCAATTTATAGGGTCCCAGATATGCATGCCGATGTAATAAAAAATAAATTTTTTAAGTTAATTTAAGTTAGTTTTTAAGTTAATTTAAGGCATGCATATCTAAAGCCCTATAAATTGGATTTCAAAAAAAATTTCAGAATTGCTTATAGCTATTTAAACAGGAGGGGATTCTGAATTTTTTTTTGAAATCCAATTTATAGGGCCCCAGATATGCATGCCGATGTAATATAAAATAATTTTTTTAAGTTAATTTAAGTTAGTTTTTAGGTTAATTTAAGGCATGCATATCTGGGGCCCTAAAAATTGGATTTCAAAAAAATTTTCAGAATTGCTTATAGCTATTTAAACAGGAGGGGATTCTGAAATTTTTTTTGAAATCCACCTTATAGGGCCCCAGATATGCATGCCGATGTAATAAAAAATAAATTTTTTAAGTTAATTTAAGTTAGTTTTTAAGTTAATTTAAGGCATGCATATCTAAAGCCCTATAAATTGGATTTCAAAAAAAATTTCAGAATTGCTTATAGCTATTTAAACAGGAGGGGATTCTGAATTTTTTTTTGAAATCCAATTTATAGGGCCCCAGATATGCATGCCGATGTAATATAAAATAATTTTTTTAAGTTAATTTAAGTTAGTTTTTAAGTTAATTTAAGGCATGCATATTTGGGGCCCTATAAATTGGATTTCAAAAAAAATTTTAGAAATGCTTATAGCTATTTAAACAGGAGGGGATTCTGAATTTTTTTTTGAAATCCAATTTATAGGGTCCCAGATATGCATGCCGATGTAATAAAAAATAAATTTTTTAAGTTAATTTAAGTTAGTTTTTAAGTTAATTTAAGGCATGCATATCTGGGGCCCTATAAATTGGATTTCAGAAAAAATTTGAGAATTGCTTATAGCTATTTAAACAGGAGGGGATTCTGAAATTTTTTTTGAAATCCAATTTATAGGGCCCCAGATATGCATGCCGATGTAATAAAAAATAATTTTTTTAAGTTAATTTAAGTTAGTTTTTAAGATAATTTAAGGCATGCATATCTGGGGCCCTATAAATTGGATTTCAAAAAAAATTTCAGAAATGCTTATAGCTATTTAAACAGGAGGGGACTCTGAAATTTTTTTTTGAAATCCAATTTATAGGGCCCCAGATATACATGCCGATGTAATAAAAAATAATTTTTTTAAGTTAATTTAAGTTAGTTTTTAAGTTAATTTAAGGCATGCATATCTAGGGCCCTATAAATTGGATTTCAAAAAAAATTTCAGAATTGCTTATAGCTATTTAAACAGGAGGGGATTCTGAAATTTTTTTTGAAATCCAACTTATAGGGCATGCCGATGTAATAAAAAATAATTTTTTAAGTTAATTTAAGTTAGTTTTTAAGTTAATTTAAGGCATGCATATCTGGGGCCCTATAAATTGGATTTCAAAAAAAATTTCAGAATTGTTTATAGCTATTTAAGCAGGAGGGGATTCTGAATTTGTTTTTGAAATCCAATTTATAGGGCCCCAGATATGCATGCCGATGTAATAAAAAATAATTTTTTTAATTTAATTTAAGTTAGTTTTTAAGTTAATTTAAGGCATGCACATCTGGGGCCCTTAAAATTGGATTTCAAAAATTGGACTTATAGGGCATGCCGATGTAATAAAAAATAATTTTTTTAAGTTAATTTAAGATAGTTTTTAAGTTAATTTAAGGCATGCATATCTAGGGCCCTATAAATTGGATTTCAAAAAAAATTTCAAAATTGCTTATAGCTATTTAAACAGGAGGGGATTCTGAAATTTTTTTTGAAGTCCAACTTATAGGGCCCCAGATATGTATGCCGATGTAATAAAAAATAATTTTTTTAAGTTAATTTAAGTTAGTTTTTAAGTTAATTTAAGGCATGCATATCTGGGGCCCTATAAAATGGATTTCAAAAAAAATTTCAGAATTGCTTATAGCTATTTAAACAGGAGGGGATTCTGAATTTTTTTTTTGAAATCCAATTTATAGGGCCCCAGATATGCATGCCGATGTAATAAAGAATAATTTTTTTAAGTTAATTTAAGTTAGTTTTTAAGTTAATTTAAGGCATGCATATCTAGGGCCCTATAAATTGGATTTAAAAAAAAATTTCAGAATTGTTAAAGCTATTTAAACAGGAGGGGATTCTGAAATTTTTTTTGAAATCCAACTTATAGGGCCCCAGATATGTATGCCGATGTAATAAAAAATAATTTTTTTAAGTTAATTTAAGTTAGTTTTTAAGTTAATTTAAGGCATGCATATCTGGGGCCCTATAAGTTGGATTTCAAAAAAAATTTCAGAATCCCCTTCTGTTTAAATAGCTATAAGCAATTCTGAAATTTTTTTTGAAATCCAATTTATAGGGCTTTAGATATGCATGCCTTAAATTAACTTATAAACTAACTTAAATTAACTTAAAAAAATTATTTTTTATTACATCGGCATGCATATCTGGGGCCCTATAAGTTGGATTTCAAAAAAAATTTCGTAGCTGCTCTTAGCTATTTAAACAGGAGTGGAATGATATCAAAAACTTCAAAAATTATTTTTTATTACATCGGCATGCATGGATTTCAAAAGAAATTTCGTAACTGCTTTTAGCTATTTAAACAGGAGTGGAATGATATCAAAAACTTCAAAAATTATTTTTTATTACATCGGCATGCATATCATGAACAAAATTATTTTTAGAAAACACAACAAATGATTTTTGTCGAAAAAATTGATTATCTTTTTTTTTAATAATTATTTATTTTCTATTTGTTAACAAAATCGTAAATTAGTAAGAAAAGGATTTGGATGATGGTTAATTATGAAAAATTATTTAATTAGCATTCAAGCGCATTACAAAAAGAAAATAAGAATAATCTAAACTTTTTTTATTTTCCAAAAACAAAACAATTTTATAAATATTTCTATAATTTTTCTTTTTTCTTTCACAAAAAAAAATATGTGAAAGAAGTTAAAAAGTCAAAAAGTCTGTCAGTATTTTATTATTACAATGATAAATCTGTCATTAATTTTATTCTATAAAGAGAAAAAAATTAAAGCAAAGGAGCCACTTATGAATGATGTGTTTTAGCTGTTTTGAAGGAATTTTTGATAGATTCTAAACGTCCTTTAGATTATATTTAGGGATACAGATGTGTGTGAGAGAGAAAGTAGGTTTGAGAATTTATATTATATTATAGCATATAGATAGATGAGAAGATATATGATTTAATATAATATGATGGGGATAATAGTAATTGCTAACCTATAATAATGTCATGCTTATCAATATGTCGAATAACCAATTCTATGTAGTATATCTATAGATTTATCCAAACACACATACACACACTCGCCATGCAGAGGCATATAAACATACAGACATACATACGTATATAAACATAGATAGATAAACACACATCAGTGAATCAACAGACAGACATTTAAAGAAGGACTTTTATAGGGGGTGTTTGAGTTGAGAAGAACCATTGAGAAGGAATATGAGAGAGAGAGAGAGAGAAAGAGAGGAATAATTTTTATTGTGAGATGTAAAAAGGAGAAAAAATAATTTTGTGTGAAACTGGGATGTTTAACTTGGTAGGAATACAA
This sequence comes from Pedicia rivosa, assembly GCA_963082725.1. NCBI lineage: Eukaryota > Metazoa > Arthropoda > Insecta > Diptera > Pediciidae > Pedicia > Pedicia rivosa. The sequence goes on from OY720155.1 coordinate 965,273, forward strand.
GATATAGGTAGAATAGAATTGTGGAGGACATCCAGATAAACGTACCGATATATTTATACAATGAGGAAGGACATTAATTCAACAGGTTCCTATATACTTTTCTTCTAAACGCAATTTATATAAACTGACATTTTGGCATTTATTGATGATATTTTCAAGTAGCCTGCCTTGAACAATTTTTTAAAATAAAAAAAAAATAAAAAGAAAATTAAATTGAAAATTGAATAGAGAGGATTTTTATTTCGAATTATCATTATTATTATTATTATTAGTATTATTAGAGATGTCAATAGAATTGTAAATCCCAAATTGTAAATAATAAAATATATAATAGAATAAAAGTTCGTGACGTAATAGTCAATTCTATTTTAGAAAAATAACTAACAGTTTCTTAAAAAATGGTTTTAGTTTATTAAAGCTTTTAAAATTAGTCATTTTGAGAAAATCAAAAAATTCAGAATGTGACATTTAAAATTGAAAACTTTTATACTTGTGAAAGAATTTTTGGAAACGTATCGCATAAATCTTATATGCACTATAATAAGATTAGAATAATCTACTTTAAATTTTAGAGTTTAAAAATTATCGCCCTTAGAAAGTATATGCAAAATATTTTGCAGTACAATTAGATTAATTTTATTTAAATATTTATAATAATTTTAAAAGGAAAACACTCTTTATATTATATGCATATACATACATAAATATCTTTCTATGTTTGTCTTCATTTAAAGCTTTCAAAAACTCATTTATTCAAATCCTCAATTATAATGATAATTCTAACAATAATAATAATTCTTACCTTTTTCAGTGGGAAAAAAAGAAGAAAGAAAAAACACTGGCAAAATTTTATGAACACAAAAATATATTATTATTATTATACAAAAATATTGTTTGGGTTATTAGAGAACCACTTTTGTTTTACTAAATAAGATTAAAATTCATGCTGTCGGAATTTTAATGCAAATCTGACAACAGACGTTTTTACCCCATTTTCACCGTCTTTTCACAAAGCAAAAAAATAAATATATAAAACGTGAAAAAAAAGAAAGAAAGTAAAGTAAAATAATATACGTCAAATAAACATAAATAATAAATATTGTATATTTTCAAAATTAAATCTTATATTAAAGGAAAACGGAGGAAGTAAAATGAAGGTATGTATATGAAATATATGAAAAGAGGAAAATAAAAGAAAATGGTGAGGATGAAGTGGAAAAGATATATATTAAACGGTCCAGGAAACATTACTTATTATTATTATATTATATTATATATTTTAATGTTAACTGTTGCCGTGCCTTAGTGTTTTAATAAAAGCTTAATTAACAAAATTAATCAACAGGAGTTTAATATTAATAGTATCCTTATTTCTTTTTTTTTTGTCTTCTATAAAGAAGTGTTTTTCATGTTTTTCTACGTAGATTGTGTGTGTAGACTTGTCTGTCGCAAACATATACAAACAACATACAAAAAAAATATTTTAGTGAATTTAATTTTATCTTTCGTTTATATTTTGTAGGTTTTGTATCTTTTGCATAATTAAATATTAAATGTGTTTTATTATAATTTTAGGTAAATTATGTTGAAATTGATAAGATTTTCACTGTCCGCAATGATCTCATTAACAAAAGTGACCGTACAATTTTTATTACTAAATTTAGAAAGTAAATGAAATTTTGAAAAATGTTTTTTAATAATATTATTAACACAAATATGTTACTAAAAACAGGAAAACTGAATTTATTCATGCGAACATTTTTTTCTGTCATTTTAAAGATGAATTTATGAGCGGATAAAACAATTTTTTTTGTCTAATTAGAAATGGTATTGATGTGTCATGTCTCACAGTAAAAATGTGGACAATATAAGTAAGCAGAATTCTATTGTTGTTTACGCTAATTCAGCTTAAAAAATTAATTAATTATAATGAAAAAAAAATGAGAAGAAAATTTATTTATGATAATTAAAAGCTTTATTTTTTCATTGAGCACACACATATTTTGAGAGAAACATTAAGTATTTCAGCTTGGACTAAATTATAATTAATCTTATTATTTAAAATTCAATCTTGAATTGAATTTAGTTACAAATGAACTTTAACATTCTACTAAAAACCTTTTTATACGAGAATACTGTTTTTTTTTCTTTTGCTTTAGAACCACCGTTTTGTAATTAAATTGAAATTCAATTAAAACAATTATTTCGAAGAATTATTGGTTAATTTGACTATTTTTGTTCAATAATGAGAAATGTCAACTTTATTAAATTCTAAAGTTTCAATTAAAAGAAGTAAAATTTTTATTTTTGTTTATGAAAATTTTTAAATCTTTTTTTTTCAAAATTCTACTCCTTTCTGAAAATTCATCAAAATTGTTTAATATTTTATGGTTGTGTTTGGTTTAATCCATAAAACAAAAAAAAAAAGGAAAATATTTAAAAATATGTTAAAATTATTTTTTATTCAACATTCTTTATTGTACGACATACAACAATAAAAACAACAATTATCCATATGATGATTACAAAACTAAAGAACTTTTATTATATTTGTTGTATATGTGTAACCAGCAACAGACGATCACGTATATTTTTATAATACTATAGTTAATGTTTATATGTATATGATTGTAGCAACAGTCACATAGAGAAATGTATGTACGAGTACATACGTAGAAAATATTTTTGCCTATATTATAATAAAATGTTTTATAGTTGTATAGTAAATGAGTAAAAACTAGTTAGTTGGCATTCAACCAATATCATGCAAAACCTAGAAATACATGGATATACATTTATCCATAGAAATATGTGTTTCCTAGTAAAACATGGTATAAAATTTTGTTTATCGATTAAACTTCCTTCTATATATATATTTTGTATAATGTTGTATTATGTAGGAAAGGAAACTATGGTTTATTGTGCCAAAAATAAAAAAAAATCCGAAAAATGTTTGGGTGCCAGCCAAAAACATTGCCAAACAACACGTTATGGTTCGACTAGTTGCAGCCCTCTGTTTATTTAAAATGTGTGTGTGTGTGCTCTAGTATGTGTATATGCTCATATATTTGGGGGTATATTTATGGAGGATTCTGTTATAACAATATTTTTTTTTATTCGTGATTGTTTAAATGTTTAAATGGAATTAATTCAAAAATTGATTTAAAAAAAAAATAAGTTGAGATTAATGTTTTGTCCTTAAATAGTTTTTTTAAAGATTAGTTTAATTGGTTTTTTGATTGCCATAAAAAATTAAAAAAGATAAATTCCCTTTTCCATTATGCCTAATTTTATTAGTCTTGAAGATGAAACTATAAAATAATTCCTAATCTGTCGAAGAAAAAGTGTATTTTACAATATTATCTGTTGTTGTTTGTTGTTGTTTTAATTTATCTTTGTTTTGTTTTGTTTTGTTGAATATTATTATTTTTGAATTCATCAGATTCAGAAGAGGATGGATACCTTCTAAACATGATCTAATATAAACCATTTAAATTCCACATCTGTCTTCGACACTTGACTTGGTTGGCTTAAATCGTTCGTCCATAACTAAAAAGGGTACGGTTGTTATAAAACATCCCTTTTCACAATGAGGAGAATAGGATGAAGATGAAGAAGAAAAAAAAGAAAAAAAGGGGTATAAAATTTAGTTTATATATATTATATTACAAAACACAAAAAACACACACATACTTGTATATTCTATAGAATAATATATATGTATAAATAGACAAACTTATGCATACAGGCAGAGTATATATACGTAATGTCTGTTAGTTAGTTAGGAACGTTATTTTAGATTTGAGATGAAGGTATTGTTTCGTAAACTCTTGACTAAAAGTGGGTGTGAGATACTTAGCCGCAGGGTCTCCAATATTGCTGATTACTGATTCTGCAAGTTGTAACATACAATTGGGGATACTTGTTAGTTTGTAAATATATATAAAACATTTATATACACACATGTATAAATATACAATACATATACAAAAACAAAATACATAAAGTGTAGAGATATATATTTAGTTTAGAGATTGTGGTGTGAATACCTGATGCTTGTATGATTTGTTAATATTCTACACAAAAAAAACAGCAACAACAATAAACACAGTAACAGAAACACAAAAACAAAAACAACAAAAAAAGTAAATACGTGCAGTGTTTGATTTCTGTATGTTTTATGTCCTTTTTATCCCTGGTTTGATCGAAAGGTGGAAGTTATTTTGTGTTGGTTTATTGGATTTTCATGTGTGAATTTTTTTTTGTTTTTTTATAGATTGATTTTGATTGCGTTGGATGATGTTCAAAATATTATGTATTGTTGAAGGTGTAAGTTAACTTTTATTTTCTCATCTGATGTGAATTGCAATTGTATGTTTTGATGATTGAATTATATTTGATTTCTATTTTTTTTGCTTTTGCTTTTGTGTAATAATATTTTATTTTTCATATTTTTTATTCCATCGTTGAAAATATAAATAAAATTTTTTGTAGAATTGAAAGAAAAAATGGAAATTATTGACAAATTCATAAAACATACATTTGAAGGATTTTCTTTCAGTCAAATGTTAGTTGTTTGATTTATGTATAAGTTCTATGAACTTTTAGACTCTAGACTGATCGTTAACTGTCAAATATAATTTAGTTTTATGCTAAAAAAAAAATTGAGACCATCCCCTTTAACACTTCGGGCCAACAAAAGATAGATAATTTTATTTTGTTCTCGGTTTAAGAAGGGGGATGTTCACTTATTTTTTTTTTGTAACATTGGAGACTATTTTTGATTAAAATCTAGTCGTCACAGTTTTTCTTGAGCTTTTTATTATTATTATTATTTTTATTCACAGCATAAGAAATTTCTATTACACTTTTTTTTCCAACAGATTTAAATTTTTTAAAAAATTTTATCGATCGTATAAATTTCTTAAAAAAATATTTAAATTTTTCTTATGAATAAGGGAAAGGTGACTGACATAGAGAGACAGATATTTGGCTATCTTTCGTTGTATAAGAAATATTTGTGATTCCTTGAACTAAATTCATTATTTTAGATTCCATCCAATGGCAATTTATTAATGAAATATTGATTTTATGTTTATTCTCTTTATAATAATATTTATAAATTTTTTATAATTATTATTATTAATACATTTTTAAAAGGATCAAAGGTTTTTTTTTTACATTCCACCGAATATTTATCATAAATTCCATTTCACATAATAGTACTTATATGTTTATAAAGTATTATCGATTTTAAATATGTATATAAAAACTATGTTCAAATAAAATTCTACAATTCATCCATTAGGAAAGAAAAAAAAACTTATACCTATAGAAAAAGAATAAACAGAAATATATAGGAAGGATGATGAAAGGCGAACTTGAAGAAGAAATGGGAAAAATCAAACAGCTGTTTGAATTTTTTCTTTTTTCTTCTTCTTCATTTACTTAGATGTTATATTGATACTTCAGGATCCTTTAATTTTTCTAAATGTATCTTTAATGTATTTTTCATCGAAAAAGTAAATTCCATTTAGATTCGTTCTCTTATTTCTTCCTTTCTTTTTATCTCAAGAAAATGTGGATGCGGTTATAAGATTTTTTTATGAGAAATCAAAAAGAAAATTATTTATGTATTTGCTTTTATGCGAATCATTTTTTTTGGTAATTGAGTGGGAAATAGAAAATGATTAAATTTGAAAATAGAACTTTTAGAAATTGTGACTTCACAATTGTTATTTTTTATCAATGATCAATTGTTGTTTTTAAAACAAAAATAAATGTGGAGACAATGCATTTTGACATTAAATTATTGAACTAGAAATGATATGGAAAATTTCCACATTTTACGCGTTTAAATTAAATTTCAGAATTCATTTTTCCCCCGTTGGAATTTTTGCTTTGTTAACCTTTATAATATAAAATCAGAGAAACTGTAATTAGAAAGGGTTGAAATTTATGATTTTATGAAAAAATAATTTAACACCAGGAAACCATTATTTTATTTTATTCATTGTGATTGAATATTTTGCCGATTCTTCCCTTATTTTATTTTTTGTTTTATAAAGTACTGGAAGTATCTTTCAAAAATTTCCCCTATAGCACCACAAAGATAAAAGGAAGGCAAAGAAGAAAATGTTAAAAAAACAAAAAAAAAACCACACATAAATTTATTTAAAGGCTTGCAGAATGGAAAATAATGTAATATATAAGAACAGAAAGAAAGAAAGGAAAAAAGGAAGTAAAATAAAATAAAATAATATAAAATAAAATAAAAGAAAGAAAGGGCAGCTCATTCTCAACAGCAAAGCATCTACACCGTAATCGCAAATGTTTCCAAACCATTGATTTGCCCTTACGAAACATAATAAATGACAAAAAAGATGCGCTGATGTCACAGATGGCTGCACGTCTAGTGAACGAAGTATAAGGAAGAAAAAAAATTATAGAAAAAAAAGAAGAAGAAGTTAAAGAAAAACGACACAGAAAAAAAGGAAGTTAACTGGCGGGCACACCAGTTTTTCAGAAAAGTCATGATAAAGTATATGTTTTATTTAGTTGTTGTTTCTGGGCTGACGGTCTCTATATTATAATTACACTGCTAGACTTTCAATTTTGCATCAGATGTCGTCTCTTTTTTGTTGTTACTTTCTTCTTTGTTAAATCTTTCTTTTTCGTTTTTCTTTTCTCGACCAATTGAGAAAACAGCTTAAAAAATCTATGAGCTTTTGATAAATGCTAATCTAACGATACCTTATCTCTGTGTGTAAGTGAAAAGTGAAAATGTGTGCGTTTGTTTGTATATCAAAATGTGAAAATGCGTGTGTTTTATTTTGTACATAGATATATATGTGTGTGTGTGTATGCATGCTTGTCGGTTATACTACATTATTTACAGTGTTTTTTAAGTGTCTGAACGTAGGCGTTTCACAGAATAAAATAAAAAAAGAAACTTATATATTGCCTTAGGCTAGTTTGTCCCAAATGTGGGGCAAATATAAAAGTATGGACTGAAAACAAAAAAAAAAGGATTTGTTTTTAATAATACGTTGGGTCAAATTTGATGATTGTATTTATATCAAAATATATAATATAAAAAAAGCTCAAATAAAAAAATGGAGAATAAAAAAAAGTACAAAACAATAAGAAAAAACAACAAGGGAAAAATATTAATAGTGCTTGTTCTTATGAGATGAGTTAAGAAGAACAAAAAAACGCAATATAGTCGTTTTAAAGGTTTCAATTTTTCTTTACCATGTTTTAAGAGAATGTTAAGGAGAAAATTTTCCATAGTTCTATTTTTGTGTCTTCGTGTGTTTTGTTTTGTTCACATTTTCATTAAAAAAAATAAACACAACATAAATTTGATAAAGCACAAAAAAAAACAGAAAATTGGTCCAGCCTGTTGCCGCATTAAACTACGTTTCAGTTTCATCCATTTTTTGACGCTTAATGAACGACGTTTCCGGATTGTAAAGTATTATGTTTTATATGGGGTCGAGAAATATAATGGGGAAAATTACTTATATTAAAGAAGATCAAATTCGATTGGATGAACAATTGAAGTATTTCCCGATTTTTTTTTAATATAAATAATCCACCAAAATGATATGTGATACATCAATGTTTGCGCGCTTATAATGAAAAGAAAGATATAAGAATTTTTACGTTGTATATACTTAATAAATGTTATGACCTAATTTTTTTAACCATTAACGTAGACTATATTTCATGTTTTTCTTGTAATGCTACTGCTATACTGCTTCTCATTTCTCACTCTTCATAATACCTCAATCAAAATCCATTTATACATGATTTTCTTGTATATATAAAATATATCAAAGAGAAACTAAATATAAGGAAAACCAATAAATAATAAACATTTGTTTATCGAAAAATAATGAATGCTCTGTTTTGTTATTTAATGAAAAGAATATCTTTCGAGCTTATTGTTGTCATTTTTAGTCATCGTGGTGAATAATTTTTGTTATCGTTGTCAAATAAAATATTTATTTTTCTTGGCATATTTTATCCTTCTACAATTTTCTCTTTGTAAAAAAATATATATACATTTATTTGTATAAAAACACGATAGTGCTGTACCATTTTTTCCTTTTTTTTGATGATGAAACAAGTGATTGAGCCTACACATATACACACACCCATCTATAGAGAACTCTACAAAATACATTATACAAAATATATATAATATACATATATTTATAGGAAACCACATCAATGAATGTTTTGTGTTTTGTGCTTTTTTTTTTGTATTTTTATTTTGAAAAAGGAAAAATAGGAAGAAAAATCTGCAACGTAGCGTTATACGCCATTATTACACTGGTGTATTTTGTATGCATCATTTGTCTTCCCATTTACGACCGTAGATGATATTTTTATCATCAAATGGCTGTTTCAAATGGAATGGTGGATTGTTCTTTTTATTCTTCTTCTTTTTTTTTTTGAAGATTTATTATAAATAATACGTTTGGGATTATTAAAGTCTTATTTTTTGTCGATTAGGATAAAAAGAATAAAAAAAAGAGTGGAGAAAAAGAATAAATAAAAAAAGATAAATATAAACACAAGGAAAAAATGTCGACAATTGGAACTGAACTTAAATATAAGAACCCATTCTGGGCGTTCTTCACTTTTGTTTAAGTTATATAAAATTGAAACAATATTCCTTGTTTAAATTTAAATCAATCCAAAATGTTCTTGTCTTCTGTAAGAATATTAATTAATGGTATACTGTTAAAAATATTTTTTTCAATTTGGTTACACTAACCAACTACCCTTTCTTTATTAGAGGGATGTTAAGTTGATATAATATTAGTACAGTGTAAAAGCTGATAATAATAAATTTCAATACTGTTATTGAAATTTCACCTGTCATGTGATTTATATTATATTTGTTATGTATTTAATAATTATATATTACATCGATGATTTGACATGTTATTAGAATTTACCGATCTCTTCCCATTAGGGGGGCACCTATAGGTTAAAGAAAACCTAAAGAAATAATAATTAATTTAATTGAAATTTTGAATCTGGCTTTTAGCAAGTATTTCCTTGTCGTTTAATTACTAATCAATTCAATTTTAATTTTTTCTTTTAATTTAACTTTATTTAGAGGACTATGTTTATATAATTAGAATAATTGTAGAGAATCAGTTCATTTGAATTAAATGTGATAATAAAATTAAAACAAAAGTTTTCGTAGATACAAAATTTTTTATAATAAAAACCAAAGAAAATTGATTTTGATAGAATTGATAAAAACTATCAAATTTTGTCTTGCTCTCATTGAACTTTTAATTTATTTTAAATTTAAACTTCCTGGATTCCTTGAATTTATGGATGTTTTACTACACAAGTGAAAAGTTATTTGAACAAATTTGTGAAAATTTACCAGAAACTCATTTTTATACTTAACGAATTATTAAATGACTATTGGTACTTCTTGGTTTTGATTTCATAAAAAAACTTTGTTCGGATGACTTAAAAAGTTATTCCAATCCGTTGACCAATTTTAATATAATTTTTTTTTAAACTGAAACAGAAAATGTTATTTGCGCACGCGATTATTTATTTATTTTTCCTTTTTACTTATTTTTTTTTCAGTATTTCATAAGTTCAAACGGTGCTTCTTCCCTTAAATATTATAAAAATCAACATTTTTCTTCATCCATTTTATTTTTATTTTTGGATAATCAAATGTTGTATATTCATAAAATTACTCGAGCATATTTCTGTTTTTTTTTGACGTATCCAATAAAAGGTCATAAAAAAAAAGAAGAAATAGAAAACAGAAAAAAAACTTAAAAACATTTTAAGGTTCATTAAACACTCATGTATGATGATGTTGGGTTCTTTGGTCCTTTTTGGTTCATTTCACATAAGGCATACAATAAATATTTATTTTTTTCCTATACGTTTTTTATATTGGATAAAAAACACACAGAAGAAAAATGGGGACAAAACAAGGGAAAGAGGAGGATGAGAAAAATAGAAAAATATACAAATAGAACTGAAATTTTTTTTGTTGTAAGAAAAACATTACAAAAAATATAAAAAGACGTCATTATTATTTGTATTTTTCAGTTTGTTATCATTATCAGTGATAATGTTAGTTAATCCTTAAAAGAAAGATGAAAAGACGAGAAGAAAATCTGAGGGAAAAAAATGAAGGCAAGATAAAGATAATAAAAATTGGCCAATTTAAATGATCTTAAGAGTTTTATATAAGAAAAAAAAAAACGAAAAAAAGAAAAAAAAGAAGAAATAATAAATATCCTTTTAAATGTATTACAGAGAGAGAAGCCTTACAAAAAAAAAAAAAAACGTGCATGAAGAAGAAAAAAAAAACAAAAGAAAGAAAGATAGATAGATAAATGTACACGGCACGCACATACACACAATAAAAGGAAAAGACAGAGAAAGAGAGAGTACACCCCTCTTGAAACAGGGATTAAATGAGCTAAGTAAGGTCTCCTTAGTCATGAAGCTATTAAGTTAAGCCTCCATCCCTTAAAGCGTATCATATAAATATACAGTTTTCTTCTTCATCTTTCTATGTTGGTTTTGGATAAAAAAGAAGATTATTGTATGTATATTTTTTTTTCTCTGGTTGGAATAAGATGTCCCATCCATATATGCAAGAATATTTTATATGGATAAATTTAAGGTTAGAAAAAAGAAGATATATTTTACTCTTAAAAAACCAGGGTTGTATACCCGAGAATAACTTTTATGGGTACGATCAAAATTGACACGAATAATTTGTTTTCTGTTTGAACCCAGGATGTTTATTTCGTTTTTTTGTTAAGTCTAAATCCAACAAGTTTTATATATTTCAACTATTAAAATGTTCTAATAAAATTTCCCGGGTTCGGATCTGGGATGGGTACAGGGACTGTGAAAAACGGAAAATATATAGTTACTTACTTATATACAGACATTATATACATAATATATATCTTCAATCGGTTATCTAAAGATTGCAGACGTTTTTTTTCAAAAAAAAAAAAAAAAATAAAAAAAGGATGGTTGAGGGCTATTTTATATCAGAAAATTTATATATATAATTTAGGGGTTGAAACGAGGACATTTAATGAGCTTAATGTCAACTATATACAGTTAAATTAGACCCCTTATTGATGGAATAATATTTTCAAGGGTTATATTTTACATACTTAAAGGTCAGTAAATATTGTAACATTTTTTTTTGTCAATTTTTCTTCACAAAACATAAAATTTTTTCTACTTCCAATAAATATTAAAAATTAAAAATAACATACAATATTATAATCCGGTAACTTGTATATACGAGGTACGAATACATTTTCATATTTTTATTATATTGAATATTTTTATATAAGGGAAAAATATTATAAAATTTAATCGGATTCGATTACCCGCTAAAGGTAATTTAATTAATAATTTTTTTTAAATAAAATATTATAAAAGATAAAATATAAAATAAAACAGGAAACAAATATTAAAACGGAAAAATTAAATTCTGAATATACAAAAGCACCTTAATATTATAAAACTTTTGATTCTAAAAACTCAATTTAATAAAAAAATTTTAAATATTAAAAATTTCTTTTATTTTCTATCAATATATTTTGTAATGGTTTACTAAATATCAATATTATAAAACAAAAACAGGGTTCGTCTATTAATTTTCTAAAATTAATAAATTGTTTTTCTTTTTTTTTGTTAATAATAGAAAATGTCTTTAATATAAAATGGAAAAAAATAAAACAATTAGAAATAAAAGTCAATCTTAAACTATTAAAAGCAATTTTCAAAATAAAATTTTCCTTTATAGTTAAGAGTTTTGAAGATAGATTTTATATTGTACTCCGCATTATATAGAAATGTGAATTTCTATTAATATATACTTTAAGTGTATATGATCATGATGATATTCTTCTCATATACATAAATACATAGACATATATTTGTGAATTTATATTTTGACAAAATCAAGAGATCATTATTTTTTTGCTGTATAATAATACCTTCAAATAAAGGTCTATTGTTATGTTGGGTATAACTTAATTAAAAAGGTTCAACATCTATCCCATCATAAGCTCAAATATATGTATGCATGTATATGGGCCCACCCTATATATACATTATATACATATAAAAACGTCCAAAACTAAAGGTACACACTTCTCCTTTCCCCATTCTGCCATTTTATTTATAGACCAATCTACACATCAGACTACTTCTCACAGATTAACTATTTTCCAACAATAGATTTTTAGCACAAAATTGTACACGCTTCAAACCATTATTTCATGAGTTTATTATGACAGTACAACAAATACTTATATTTACATTTGTGTATAAATGTATATTGGATGTACACATGTGTGTGTGTGTGCTTGTCTTATTATACACGCAAAGGGATTTTATCAGAAAATGGAAGAAAAAAATACAATTTGGGAATCACAAAGTCGCCATTTTTGTCGTGTAACAAAGAAGAAAAACAAAATCAAATATGAAAGTTACCCATTTTTACCTCCTTCTACATAGATGAATCAACAGTCCCATTTAATTAATCGTAAAATAAAAAAAAAACCACGAAAAAGTAAAAAGAAAAAGGGAAAAGAAAAAAAGAAAAACAGGAAAATTGTTATCAGTAAAACGAGCAACAAACACGCAAAAACGTATAATATCGAATAATATAAAAAATGTGTGATGCACGATATCTTTATAAATTTGTTATTTCTGCTTCCCACAAAAAAAAACCAAGAAAATAATATGTATATACATTTACAAACACACACATACGATATACACACATACATCCAAATAAATATTAAGTTGCGGTGGGTGGTGTGGAGATGGTAATAGACAGAGTAGGGTGAGGCAAAAAGGGTCTATATAGATGTGTGTCGGACATAATAACCAAAACATAGGATGATATTATTTCGAAGCTATTTCGTGGAGATTTTCTTCTCTCTCTGAGTTCGACAAGTGGTCCCTGGAGGATAACGAAAAGAATCTATATGGTTATATATTTTTTTTCTCCTTTATTTCCTTCATCCTTTTCTACAGTAAAGTTTGCTTATTTGTATGGGTGTGTGTGTGTGTTTATGTATTCATATAGGTATAGGTGTGTGTTGCATTATGTGAAATACTTTTTAAAATGTATATAAATACGCATGTTTGTATATGTATGCATATGTATATGAATATGAATTGTGTAAGTGGAAGGGGAAAAGGAAAGATCCTTTTTTTTATGTCCAAAATAGACTTGTATTATATGATTATACAAGCACACAAATTTTCTATGTGGTTGGGTATGGTTTCAAAACAGAAATACACACAATTTTTATGCCATTTAAAAAAAGAGAAAAACAAAAACAAAACAAAAATACGGGAAAACAAGAAGAGGAAAATTTTTAAATAAAAAAAAACTAAAAAGCAAAAGAAACTGAGTTAGAGAGGTAAAACACTCTTCACTAGTCATGTAATGGGTCACTATAAATGCCTATATGGGCCAATCGTGCAAAATCTTTTTGCAAACGAAAGAAAAGAAAATATAATAAAATATGTAAAACAGTAGAAGAGAAAATAGAAAAGAAATTGTTGAGCATTTACCTATACATTTTTCGATGTTGATTTTCACGATAAAATACTTGGATTATTTTAGGTTTTGGAGTAAAAAAAAAAAAGAAACGAAAAAAGAAAGCGCTACAGGTAAAACTGAATGAAAGGCAACAGGCAGAAATATAAAGGTGATTATTTTTTTTTCTTTTATTTTCTTTCGTTTTTTATATTTTTTCAGATTTTTTTTATATTTTTTTAGAGAAAAGAAGAAAAGGGAAACTTGAATAATATGTGAAAAGTCGAATGGAATTTCCTTTACTTTTTCATTTTTTTTTTATGAAAGAAAATTAATTCAAAAGAATATTTAACCAAATAATAATTCTGGAATTTCTCAAAGGATCAAAAAAAAGATTCTATTTATTGTCGCGTGAGTTAATCCCTTGTCTTTGTATAAAATATTTTAATTAATTATTTGTTGCAATTTATAGATAAGTTTTCTTTTATTATTCTCATTCAACATTTTCCAGTTTTTACAAAAATTTTTTTTTAATTTTAAAATCTCATCCTTTTTCTTTTGTTTTTGAAAATTTAATCATGTTACATTTTTGTTTTATTTTATCATTTTAATAAAAAACCAATTAATATTAATATTGAAAATAATAAAAAAAAAGTTTTTATATTATTTTGTTATTGTTGTTGTTGTTATTATACGATGAAAAGAAAAGACGGAAAAAATTAATTTTCTCATATGAAAATAACGCAAAATTTCACAAAAACGAGTATCGTTGTAATAATAAAAATGGGATTGAAGATATTTTCTTTTTTTTTCTTTTGCCTCTTTTTGAAAAAGGATAAATTTTGGACTCACATCAACGTACAAACATACAGCATATAATGTATGTTTGTGTGTAACATGTGTGTGCAGGTTATTATACAAAAAAAAAATGGTTGAAGAAGAATACGGGGGTAGAAAAACCGATTCTGTATAACTATGGGCTATGATATAAAATATATATTACGTTTATAGTCGGCTATAAAAGCGTGGCTTGAATATTTGAGAAGCATTTATGTATAATATTTATAAAACGTGTATATATCTATACAAGTGTGTGGATACTATATGTATGTATATATGTTTGTATATTTTCTTAACATAAATGTACAAATATTTATATACATCAATGTAAAAAAAAGGGATAAAAAAACCAGAGAGAATGGAAAAAATTGAGAGTATAAGAAAAAGCAACCTGTAACCAATAAATTAAAAGCAATTTTATTCAAAATATAAAAAAATAATTTTTGTATGCATCAAGTTATGAAAAAATCACATCAAAACAATAAAAAAAAATGAAGACGAAAAAAAGTTTAGTTTTTTCTTAGGTTTAAAGAAATTGATTTTGAATAATATTTCGTTTTTTTTTTGTGTTATGATATTTCCTGTAAAATTGGGGTCGTTTTTCTTATCATTTTTGTTGTATTTTTTATTCTTATTTTATTATTGAGCAACGCAGAGATAAGGAGAGAGAAAGAGAAAAAAAGAGATAGAGTATAAAAAAGAAAAACAGAAAAAAAAGTTATCAAGAAAATGTTTATGCGTGTGCGTGTGTGTAATTTATTGCGATCCTAAATCAATTGCAATGAAAAGATTTATATATATGTTTTTCCTTTTCGGGTTCAATCTATAAGTGAGGGTGAAGCTTTTTTGTTTTTTGTGTTTTTTTATTTGAAAATCAAACAAAAAAAAAGAAGAAATTTCTGAAAGTAATGATTGTGAATGAATTTAATTTTTCAATTAAATACACTTGACTTTGATTACATTCTTCTTGCTCGTTATTTGCCATAATTTTATGCACCCAGTTCAGTGACGATATATGATAAATACAATATGGAAAAATATTACTGGTAATAATTTATAACTTGTAACGAATTTAGTACAACGCTTATATGATTACTAACAATTATTTAATATGCAGAATGTTTATGTTACCACTAGTAAAAGTAAATTTAACAGAAAATAAATGGTAGGAAGGTACATGGAATATAATATTCTACTTTTTATTATTGAAGTACTGTAAATTTGTTTTTTTAAGTTAAATCAATAAATCGATAAACTGATTCAATATTTGTTATTTTTTTCTAAACAATTTTGATGTGATTTTCTAAAGAATTTTATATCAATTGAAAGAAATTTCTTATTTTATTATGTATTTGAGGTGAAGTGTTAGCCGAGTAAGATGTTAAAGAGCTTGAGCATATTGACAGTCATCAACATCGTTTATTTCTTAACAGTAAACACTTTGTATTGTTGAATCCTTAAGGATACATTATTTACAAATTCTAATACATTTTATACTGGAAAGTATATCTAACAGTGAATTTGTTGCATTTCCATTTAATTGTAAATATTTCTTAAAACGATTTTATAAGTTATTTCTTAAAAATTAAATATTTATCAACAATTTGATGATGTGAAAATAGCGCTACTAATTTACACTCAATTATAAAAATTATTGTGTGATTATTCCTTCATTTTTCATTTTTCATTTCAGATTAAATCAATTTTTATTGCATCAATTTTAGTTTATCGTTTTTCTTATCTCTCATATTCATGACAAATAGTTTATTTTAAAATTATATGCAAATTTATTATAAGTTTCAGAGTTTCTGGATTTTACACAGTATTTTATATGTAATTATAAAATACTATGTCTGTTTGCCATCTAATATTTATATATACGATCTATGATACGCCCTATAACTACTAATGGATGTTCATTACGATAAAAACTTTTCTATTTTCTTTTATTTTTTTCTTGCAAAAGATAAACAGTAGAAATTTGTGCTTTATAAAATTGATTCTATATAATATTAAATCTTCCAATCCATTATCTAAATTAAAAATGCATTTCTTTATTTCTTTATATTTTTTTTTTATTATTTTTAAAGAAACAGAAAATATATATAAATTTTCTATCTTTGAATAAGAAAATCAATCTAACATACATACATATGTATATATATATATATATATATATATATATATATATATATATATATATACATTACTCATATATACAGTAGTTACATACATTAACACATAAATTGTTCGTTTCGTATATATATCTATAATATTATATTCAATATGGAAACTACATAAAATTACATGGTATAGTTCTAAAAAGGCCTAAAACTGTCGACTATAAATTTTCCTAAATGTCGACATTTTTGCCTTAGAAGAAAATGTTGTAAATTTTCCTTTTTCAAGTGCCAAGTTGACAATATCTCTCTCCGTTTTTCGTATATGTATATAAACAGATATATGTAAGAAGTGCCTGTGCCAAAGACTAAAATCTAAACGAATTTTTTTTTCTGGATTGGTCTAAAAGAGAAATATTGCTTTTTTATTAGAAAAGAGACGTTTTTTTTTTTGCTGAAGAAGAAGAAAGTACAAAAAGAAGTAAAAAAAAAGAAAAATAAAACCCCGCATGTATGCAAAAAAACGAATGAACAAACGGAGCAAAACATACTTTTAAAAGAAAATAAGTTGAAATTTTTTTATTTTTTTAAAAAAATAACAGGGGAAAACAAAAAAAAAACAAGAAAAGTAAAAAAACATATGTACAACCCTCTCTAGATTGACGCCGTCTAATTGACGTCATTCGTCATGATGAAAATCCAGCAACAAACAAGAAGAACTACAGTCATATAGAAAACAATGTATATAAGTAAGTATGAGTGAGAGAGAGATAGAAAAGAGTGCAGAAATATTAAATGTAGTATGAGTTTTTATGAAGAATATACTCTTGAAGAATACTATGGTATTTGACTATGATGGAGATGGGTGTTAACGATGAAAATCCCTTTTTGTTTGCATTCGGTTCTTATTTGCAAGCAAATAAATTGTCATGTTTGATATACACACATTTATTTATCATATCTCACTTTTCTTGTATTTCAAATATGTAAGTTTGAAAGACTTATGTAAAAATAAAAAAAAAATATAAAGAAACAAAAGTAGAATGAAGAAAAAGAAAAGAAAAACAAAAAAAAAAATTGCTTAAATTAAACGAATTTTTGTTGTTGTTTATGTCTTTTATTAGTTTTCTCTGAAAATTTATTAAAAAAAAAAACAAATGAACAGCTAACATAATCTTTAAAAAGGAACATGCGTTTTCTAAAAGTATGTATTGAAGGAAAAAAAAACACAGCACCACAACAAGAACAACAAGAGGAAGCTTGAGAGAAAAAATGAATAAATATTTTTTATCCTCCTGTGTGAAAATAAATCTTAAAAGTCGTTAATAAATCGTTATATAATAAGAAGACGTAAATACCCGTTGAGAAAAAGAAATCTATCACTATTTTTTATATTGTTGTTGTATTTTTTATACAAAAAAAATGGAAAAAAGAGAGACGAAAAGAAATTCAATTCCTGATAAGAAAATATCGTGTACCGCGATCTAAAACCTAAACGACATCTTTGGGTTCGATTATTATATAGAGAGAGAGTTGCAGAATCTGAGGTTTCCCTTCTTTTCCTATTTTTTTTTTTACATTTTTTCCGGGATAAAATACAATACCTATATCTACAAGTGAATTTATCTCTTAATATACGTATATATTCAAGTGCTGAACGAACAGGAAAAAAAAAGAATATGAAGAAAATTTTCCTATATGTGAATTTTCTGTGTAAAAATTCATAAGTAAGAGGGAGATAAAAACTGGATGTGTTTGGACCAACTAAACATGGCTAGGTTAAAGCCAAAAGATATTGGTTTGTGTATCAAGATTAAAAGACGTTTTTTTTGTCGATATTTATATATTTGTGTGTATGTGTTTTTATATATCGGCTTATTTTACAGGGGTTATTTTATGGATATTGAATACATTTTGCTTTTCAACGGGTGTGTATTTTAAGGGTCCATTTTACCAAAAGAGGAAAAAAAGTTAGAGAAAAAAGGTGAGTTCTTTTCAAAATGCTGCTGTTTGCAGTTTTTTTTTCACAAACTTGGTCGCAATACTTCTTCCTTTTGATTTTCTTTATTTAATATTCCTATTTATGTATTTTATTTTCGCTATTATTTCAGACTTTCATTTCTTTATTGTGTAAATATATATATATATATATTTAATCAATATATGTTTTACAATAATATATTCAACAAAGGGAATGGGTAGTAATTAATATTCTTTTTTTCATTTAATTTATTTTATACTACAAGAGCACAATTGAACCAAAAATTCTTTGAATTTTTTGCTCCTGGAATACAAATATTTTAATACTTTTTTCTTTTCTTAATATTTTAATTACTACATATATAAATATATGAATATTTATGTAAAAATAACAATATCAAAATTCAGCAAAAATTACAAAAGTTGCATTATTAAATTGAAAATTTTAGAACAAATTAAATGACAAATTCTTGTAATTAATTTTATAAGGAAGAAAACTTTATTTGAAAAATTTAATTTCAATTGAAATTCAAAATTTATTCATTGAAACAAACTCATTATTTCTTATTAACTAAAGTTCAAATAAATGATGTTTTATAGATTAATGAATAATTTAATTTATAAGAGAAAATTATTCAAGAATTACATAAAAATACAATTTCTATTTTTATTTGTATGGATAAATAATAAAAAAGAAATTATTTGTAATAAATTTAATAATTAAATTATCACAAACTCAATAATAATTTTCAGTTGTAATTTTTCATCATCTTTTTAATATAAAAAGAAAAGTAAATGGTCAAAATCAAATTTATTTCGAACATTAATAGAAAGAGAGAGAAAGATAGGGTTATAAAAACAGAGTTAGAAAAGGAAGCAAAGAATAACAATAAAAATCCAAAAATAAGTTATAATTTTTCGTATAATATTGTTATTATGATTATTATTATGGCCCACCATAGAATATTATTATGAAAGATCTTACTATAAAACACAACAATAACATATTATTATTATTATATATATAAAGCAATAAAACATTGGGAATTTTGAGCAAATATATATACACATACATACAAACAAAATATAATACAGAAGTATTATAACTGAGGCAGATATAATATATAATAGATGAGTTATAGGGACATTTTCTAGGAAAGCATCCAATTGCAATTTGTCATCTAAAACACATATAAAACACGAATAAATAATATAAATAAAAACCAAAAAAAAAAAATAATATAATTTTTTTTTCCCTGGAAGTTCACAACTTCTGTGTACGCCCTTAATGTCGTTATCAGAGAAATAAAATTTGTTGATATTGTTTGGGATATCAAAAACAGATATTTAACGCTGAAATTTTATTATTAATGATTTTAATATATAACAGGGTGATTATATTATACGTCCTCTTGTCCTCCTTTATCATACAGAAACTATTATGTTGTTGTTTTTTTGAATGCTAGAACTTTTTGGTGACCATTATTATATTTTAACCGCAAGAAGAACAAGACTAAGACAAGAAAAAACCGCACTTACATAATAAAAAAAAATAATAGAAGTTTGTTGGCGACAAACACCAAGGAATTGAGTTTTGGTGAATTTAAGGGTCCATTTCTGCCAGGAATAAAATAAAATTTGAGTCAGGGATTTACAACACATTTATATTGAGATTATTTATTTGATTGAACTTTTGATTTTAGCCAAATTTATTGATTTTCAAAAACATAAAATTTTTATTGATATTTTTTTTATATATTCTATACAAACTTGAACTTACTGAAACATTTTTCAATAAGAATTTTTCATTTAAATCACAATTCTGATTAAAGTTTTAAGCAATGAACCAGAAGTGTAATTTTCATTTTTCACAATAAACGTAACTAACACAATATATATGAAAATTTAGAGCATTTTAGTTTTTCAATCCCTGCATTTTTACTATGATATAAGTTTTAAAACTTTACAATGTAATATTGAAGTACCTCCTGAACGAGTCATTTTCTGGAGTCTTACATTATATTCAAACTTGTTTTTAATATATGAAGTTTATATTGTAAAGTTAAATTCAGACTTATGATATTTCGTTTCGTTTACGTATCTATATAAACTAAATTTAATTTTATTGTATTACAATAGCTATAGTGCGGTAAAAACGATATTATATGACAATCTATATCCGATTTGTTAGTAATTTTTTTTCATTGTTGAATATTTTATATATTTTTTTCTTTTGCTTTAAGAAAATTTAAAAAAATGAAAAAACTTTAAAGTTTTTACTTTTCTGGTCAAAACTTTTATATAAAACTTTTTTTTTTTAAAAAAAAAGAAGAATTTATTTGAATTTTCATTTTTATGAAATATCGTTAACTTAATATTCATTATATTATTGTATAAGACGGAGAACACAAAATGTGAGCAAATACACAAGAGTAAAAATAAAATAAATTGCTTCAAAAATGTTCCTTTTGGTTTCTTTTCTTTTTTTTTCATAATTTAATATTCAAAATGCATTTGGTGTTAAATCTGTGGAAAATATACTAAAAGCATGACACGAAAGTACGTGGTTCCAATGAAATTGAAAATATTTTTTTGAAATTTTTGTGGTAAAATTTTATGTTTTAAAATATAAGAAGAAGAATTTCTTTAAAAGTTTAATTTTGTATAAAATACAAAAATTTTCAGTTTTTCTCCACAAGTTGGTTTATTTTACAAACATGTAATATAATTTTGTATCTTTTAAGAAAAAAAAAGTTTTTTGGCATTGGTTTTATATAGTTTATATACAAGAATAAAAAGAAGAAGAAAAATGCCAAAGGGCATGTTATATGTATTCCATACAATATATACATATAAATATATATATAGCTAAAGGCATGAATAAGGAATGCCTTTGTATAAACGACATGTTGCTTCTGCATTCAAAAAATAATTTTTGTATTTTATTCCGATAGTTTTCATGTTTTTTTTATTGTTTTATAGTGCAAAAATTAGTCGTCGTTTGGAATTTTCTCTATGGTCTTTACAAAACATAACTTTGTAAAGAGTTTCTTTAACGAGAGAAAGTTTTAAGAAATCTGTTCACGTTTTAAATTTGATTAAATTGTTAGGAAGAAAAGATTAAATGTAGTAAAAATTTTTCTTCAATTTGTTGTTTAGTCTAAGAACAACTAAACAAATCAATGGCAACAATCAAACAATGTTACTTAACTAAAATGAAGATGAAATTCTTTCAAACGTTTTTTTTTTGGTTTTCATAAAAAAAAATTCATATCAATATAAAAATTCATTCAATTAAGTAAAACTTGGCTTCTTATTCTAAAAATATTTATTTGCTAAAATCAAAAAAAAAAAAAGAAATGCAGAAAAATCATGACTTGTAAAATATTTTTGTTACAAAGTATTTTCTTCTGTTATTTCTTATAAAATAAACAATGTATCAATTTTTGTGGAAAAAACTCTTCATTTTTTTTAAACTAACCCTTAAATGTATTATATGCATACAAACATAAACAATACATATGTATATGTATATAAAAATTCAAACATTGTTCAGGAAACTGAAAATGAAGATTTTCTTTTCATTCTGTTTTCTTTTTTTTTTGTACAGAAAAATTCGTATTCTAAGCAAGGATCAATGCAGTAAAAATCCGTATTTTCGTTAACCTCAGCAGATTTTTTTTGGTAGATAGCACAACATCAATTTGTCACATTGTTGAAACATCTTGAAAGATTTTTTTTTCTCTCTTCCTTTGTTTGTTTCTTTGTATTTTGTTGTTGTTGTTGTTTTTTAAAATTCTTTTGAGTAAATAAAATACATAAAAAAGGCATAGGAAAAAAAATGAAAATGTTTAAAGAATTTTTGTCGCCAAAATAATAAAAACAGCGACTAACATTTTGTTTCTTCTTCTGTCAATGTTACTTTTTCTTAAAATTGTTTCACGTTTACTTTTTAATATTTGTTGTTGGTTTTATTATCTATAATATTTTTTTCTTAGTAGAAAAATATAGATGACGATCATCTCTAGATGATATAAATATATATCTATATACTTTTTTTTGTGTTATATAGACAGGAAAAATGATATTGGATTTTTATAAAAAGTTATGTTTTTGGTGCGGAATTGGATTCCAATTGCATAGTTTTTTTATTGAATTTGTTTTTATTTTTATTTATTTTCTTCTTCTTCTTCATGCTTTCTTTCTATCATATTTTTTTTTTTGTTATTTTAAGACGATTTGATTGAAATTGCTGTTTCTTTTTTACTCAAAGACAGTCCAAGTCCTATATAAAAGTCTCTTCGTATTTATATATTATTGTATTTGGTGAAGTTTTTATGACCAAAAAAAGTATATTTTTCTTATTATTTTGTTATAAAATGTGTTATCTAGTTTAAAAAAAATTAACAACAACAACAGCAGCAAAAAAAAATCTTTATATAAAAAAATATAATATAGAATTAATGCATTATACTGAAACCAATGTTTTCTTATAGATAAAAAGTTTTACTGTCTTTTGTTTTTTTTTTGTTTCGTAGAGAAAATCGTTAGAAATTTAGTTTATTTTTTTTTTTGTATTTTATAAAAATTAGAAAGTTTAATAGTTCGAGTTTTATTAATATTTTTTATGTAAAAGAATAATTTCTTATCATAAAATATTTAATGTTACGCTTTTTGTTAATCAATTTTTTTTGAAGCCAAACACTATATTCCAATATAATTCCGAAGTTGTTGGTTCAAATCATTCATTTAAAAATCTTCCGAAACATCATTGAAAATTAAATCAATAAATTGTTAGCACAATTATTAATGAAAACAAAATTTTTAGTCTATCATCTGGTTATTTTCTTGAATAATTATACCAAATTACGGAAATAAATAAAACTTGAATATGAAAATACGACTAATTTTATATCCGAAAAGTTGTTATTATATAGAGAAAATTAATTTTAACAAACATATATAGTAACCAGACTTAAATTTTAGAAAAGCGCTTAAACATACCCTATAGCCTTTTTTTGTTCTTTTTCATTTCATATCTATAAAAACACCAAAAAAATAAATAATGCGAGTTGCGTCCCATTTACGTTTATCTATGGGTACGGAAAAAGAAAAAAAAAAGGAAGAAGGAAAAGAAATAATTGGGTAAGTAAAAAAAACGCAAACACATTTTTCTTTTTAAGATAAAAAATAATTATCTGTCTATTTTTAATAAGTTATATGACTCTATTAAGCAAAATAGTGAGAAAACAATTATATAAAGTAAAACTAAGAAATGTAAGAAATTTATAATAAATGCTTGAATAGTTAGCAGTTTGTTCATAAATTATGGCTAATGTAAAAAAAATAATTAGGGATTTTAACTAAGAAAATTAATTAGTGGATCATAAAGCACTCAATATTGTGGTATTTTTTTTTAATCCTACTAAGAAATAATAAATTAAACGTGACTCTTAATATAAAACTTAATTTAAATATAAAAATTAAATTACTTAATATTAATACTAAAAAGCGTATACCTTTTCTAATCACTTATATAAAATCTACGTAATTAAGAAATATAAAAATTCACCTCGTTGATTCATAACAATTATTTTTGTTGTTATATAAAAAAAAAATCCATAAAATATATTACAGACTAAAAAAAACGATAAAATTGCAATCGTTTGTTGTCTGACTGTGACTATTTTAGTGTGAGGTGCATTTTAACCGAAAAAAAACTAAAATATCTATAAAATTCATTAAGGACTATTTACAATGTTTATGTTAATAATTCTCAAAAATAACACAAGAAATTATGATTCCTATGCATGAAAATTTTTAATTAAGATATCATAATTATGAAGTCATGAAAATACTTTTCCATAATAATTTAAAAAAAATTAATTCCAAATTAGACGGTAGTGGATTTTTATATTTGTAATTTCTCACATTAATTAAATTAAGATTTTATGTGTTAAGAATAAAAAAAGACGTTATGTTAGATTAAGTAATATGAAATGTAAAATAAATACTATGTAAATGCAGCTTTAGGTAAATAACAAAACGATAAACTAAAAAATATAAAAGGTGATAAGCGATCAAATTTTATTATACAGTTTATTTTGAAAATATAAAATAAAATGAAATAAAAAACAGTGGAAAAAAGGGGAAAGAGATAGGTAAATAAAAAAGAATGAGAGAAAAAAAAGGGATAAAATTTTAAACAGGTCGTAAATTGGTTCAACTATCGTGGAATAAAATAATCTGTTTTCTACCGATAAGAATTAACTATAAATAACCGTTTGTACCGGTTGAATGTGAAAAGCAATTTGAATTTATAAAACTTTTTCTATATTTTCTTCTTCCTTTTTTTTATTCATTCGTTTCATTCGTTTTTCTTCCTCTTTCTCGTTTTTTTTTTTCTGTCCTGAAATGAAAATTGTATAATAAAATTTTGCTGTAGGAAATTTCAAATTATAAAAAATTTATAAATGAATAACCGTTTCAAATTGATAAAATAATTCTTCTTCATTTTTTTTTGAGGTTCAGTTAGGGAAGTGTTCCAGAGGTTGGAGTGGGAGAGTAGATTGCGGTATGGGAATAATGCAACCCCATTTTTTTTTTTTTGTAAAATTTATATAATTCTCTCGTTTAATTCCGAAAAACATTTACCCTTTTGCTTTTTTTTTGTCTGTAGATTTTTTTATCTTCTTTAATTCCATGACCGCAATTATGTATATAAATTATTAATAAATAATCCGATTAATTTATCTTAGCTCATTAATTCCCTTTTGTATTTTAAATAATTTTTTTTTTTTGGTTTTTTAATTTTTTCTTTTTTTTTTTACAAGGGGAATTTTTTCTCTTAATTTTTTACCATTTCCATTAATAATACACCTCTATAAACCCAAATTCCTTAAAAATGTTCAGATATGCGCATAGGATTTAAAATGAAAAATACAAAACTTCCAAATTTAAATATACAAAATTGATAGAATTAATCTACTAATTGATTTTTGTTTTGTCGTATTACTCAACGCATTACGTATTACAACGCATTTTTGAATTAAATTAGAAACTAGACAGATATATTCTAATGATTTTTTTCAAGTTAAATTAAAAAAAAAGTTGATTTGAATATACTGAAAAGATAATAAAAAGGCAACAAATGATACAGACAATATAATAAGAATTATGATTAAATTATTATTCCAGAAAAAAAATAATGATTTGTTATTCTGTTTGTCACATGATTGTGATTTTGTTAACTTTTTTTAGGTGTCTATGCCATTGTTATTTTATGGAGCGTAGTTAATTGGGGAAGAGACGTCATTTTGGTTATTATATGATGATGACGATGAAAACAATGAAAATACGAATACATACTATTCATTTAATGACGTGTGTGCTGTGTTTTGCTATATTGTTTGAGTGTGTGTTTCTGTATGTCGCCTCTTTATAGCCTCAGTTTTCCACGGTGAAATATAAACGCGGATGTACGGAGTATAAATACACTGTAGTTTTTTTTTAATGATTCACCCCTTTCAAATATTTCTTCATCTCTTTCTCTTTACACTCTCCTTTTATACAAAAGTATCTATTATTATAATTATTATTATGAGAGTTCCTGAAATTGTTTTGATGTTGCGTTGTTGACATTAATCATGTTAGAGAATTTTCATCATATTTAATATATAAACACTGACATAATATAACAATACTTATACAAAAGCGTGAGAAATCAATATTATATAGCTATACATACATGCATGTACTACATTTTAATACAAAACCCACACAAACTACAATTAAAATCAAAACTATATAATATAATAACAAATTTATGACTGTGATAATAAAACAGTCCTATTATAAATTAGTTCTAAGCAACAAAAACAAAAATCTTTGGATATACGAAGACACGAAATCTTTGAAAGTAAAATAACTTTTTAGAATCATTGCGTTTTCTTTCTCTTATATTTTTTTAATAAATATAATTGGTATTTTTCAAAATTTGTATATGCATCAATCTGTCAAATTGATTTTCTAGTTTTTCATTTATTTGTTGTGAAAAATTTATTTTTCCATTTTCAAATAGTAAAAATGTCATTTGCATGTGAAAACTGTCATATTATATTGTACTTTTATACCAATTATTGACTTAACTATAACACATAACTATTTTTGTTCGTGTGTAAAGATATATGTACAAAATGCATTATTAGAATTTCTTATTCTAACAAAATACAATACAATTTTATATATATGAATGAAATACTCGTTGCTTTAGTTAGAAGACTTGAAATTGAATATACGTATGTACAATAATAATGTGAACGAAAATAATTATTTTGTTTGAAGACATTTGTTTAAAGTCAGTTTTCTTATATGGATATGCAAATATATAGTAAGTTTATGTTATTTTCTGATGGAACAGAAAATTAAATAACAAAGAAATTCTAGTGTTTAATTAGAGATGGAAAACTGAAAAATTTGATTATATATTCTTCATTTGAATATTAAAATGATGTTGTTTCTTTTATGAACTGAAATTATAAATCAAAAAATACAATGCTGTAAAAGTTCTTTTTTCCAAAACAAAAGGACGTAAAACTTTAGCCAAATTATCTTGGGTTCTACATATAATCAGAAAACTATAATCGAAAGGAAGAATTATGATTTGTATGGGATTTGTTGTTTCTAAATTGCTTAAAAAAGTTGGGAGAAAAAATGTTGATAAGTGAGGTTTGACAATCTTAGTTTACAATACTAGAAACCCGCAAAACTTTATTTAAACATGGGTAGGAAATTATATATTTATTGATTCATTTACATGTATATATTTTTTGTAGTAATTTACGCACATATACCAATTTTAAGAGGTTAATCTTACTACAAATACTGTACTCATGTAAACTATTCATTATCAGTATATCACATAGTACAATACTCTAATAACTAAAAATATATATACGAGTATATATAATCTAATATTGTTTCCCGTTCAAGTTTTTTTATTCCCCCTCGTTTTAAAATATAAGTTATGCTTTAAAATCTAAAATTTTAATCGTAATTTATTTTAAGCACTGACAATCAGTTCAAATTTTTGATTTGGGTACATACTCTTTTTCATTCTTCCTCTCTTTCTTTCTATCTGCCATACTTCGAATTATTACAAAAAATTTATATCTCTTTATTGGACTATCTTTTTCATAGAGGAATCAGTTCACTAGAGGATTGTAAAAAATGATCAAAAAAAGTAAAATTCCTTTTTCATTACTTCTCTATTCCTATATTTTCTTTACATTTTACTTCATATATATACACACACACACCCACACACACACACACACACAAGAAATCTCAAGATGCATTGTTGCTCTTGTGTGTTCAAAAAATTCCATTATCCAACTTGTATAAGTTTTCTTTAATTTTATTTTTCATTTTAGAAAATCTTTTGAGATTATAATAAATGAAGTCGGGAAGTAACACGAGTGCGTTTAAAATTTGATTAAGACGTCTTATATACAAATTCAAAAAGATGCAAATTAATTTAATCTTTGGTTTAAAAAATTAAAATAAATTTGAATGATTTTGAATTTTATTGAAATTGAATTGATATAAAGTAGTAAAGGTTAAGTTTTCTTAAGCTTTAGAATATACTTTAAGTCAATTTTTTTTTGTAACTTTTGAATAAATATAAACAAATGTAATTTTTTTTTTAATAAAAAATAATGTAAAATTATACTTTTAATATTTCTAAATTAGTTCTTTTGTTGATTGTTACTTATGATATCTTATGAAAATCTTTGCTAAATCAAACATCATATTTAATTTCAAATCTGACACTTAAAATCTTGTAAAGTACGTATACGCTGAAATTGTCGTTTATCAAAGTCAACACAAGAGGAAATATATATATATATATATAAATATGTACTTATGTACTCGCTAATTGACATTGCTATAATATATATTTTGGAGTAATCTTACTTGAGTATTATTATTTTTATTATTATTATTATTATTATTATTATTATTATTATTATTATTATTATTATTATTATTATTATTATTATTATTATTATTATTATTATTATTATTATTATTATTATTATTATTATTATTATTATTATTATTATTATTATTATTATTATTATTATAATATTATATTTATATAAAATAAACTCAATTTTTGACATTATTAAAGATTTTTTGACAGTGTAGCCTCTTTAAATATATATTTATAAATATTTTGTATATGTAAAGAAGAAAATGACAGATTTCAACTGAAAATATAAATAAAATGTGTATGTGGGTTTGGTGTATTATATTTGTACACACACACACATAGAAAAATACCTGTCGCTTTTTCTTCTTTTTCTATTAATATCAACAAGTGAAAACTTATGAAGGGTTTGTTCACCCTTTTGATATTAAACCTTCTACTCTCTCTGGAGATACTTAAATGGCATTTTATGCTTATGAAAACATATAAATAAGATAAGATGAAGTTGAATGTAATTTATTATTACTTAGGTTATTTTTTTTCCTTCTTAATGTTTTTTTTTTCTTCTGTTATTTTTTTTCTCTCTTTTAATGTTTTTCTCTTTAGCCAACTTACTTGTTTTTATCTTATTATTATTATAGATAAGTTTGTCGGATAATTATTAACGAAAAAAAAAATTATACTTTAATAAATTATTAATTAATATAAATCAAATATATAAATATATAATTGGACCGAAAAAAAAATAACGAGAAAATGTAAGAAAATAATGTATATACTACAATAATTTGTCTTTAATTGATTTATTAAAGTTATATACGGACTTATAAGAAAGAAGAAAACTTACTAATTGTATTAAGGCTGCATACGACTTCCTTCCTCTTTCAACCAAATAAAATCAAGTAGAATTGATAGACAGGAAGTCAACTTTTAAATAATAATTAGAATGTTCTTATTTTACAAAGTTTAAAATATTATTAATTCACGCTAAAATTCTGTCATTCAAAAATCAATGGAAGTTTCTATTAAAAATATGAAATTTGTATATTTTTTCCTAATAATTTTATTCATTTGATTGGATTTACAATTTTTTTTGCTATAAAGCCTTTCTCAGAAAAATCATAGTGAATTCTCGTTATCTGAATTTTCCTATAATAATATTGGATTGAATTTATCTTGTCATTCACACAGTTATTAATTAATATCAATTTATTTCCAATAAAAATATGAAAATGACTGTTTTTTTAGTAAAGTAAATCATATTGCATTCAATGAAAGAATAAAGCATAAAGTGGTAGGTATAAGGATAAAATTAATATTAAGTATAAACACATTTTATTTCTTATTCCTATTATTTATAATTTAATTCAATTTCTATATAATTAATGTGGAAACAATGTATGTACTTTCTATACAATATTTCTATATGTTAAATAATAAAATATAATCTAGAATGTGTTTGTATAGATTCAATCATACAAAGAAAATTGATTAATAGAAAAGTTGTAGAAGTTTTTTTTTCTTCTACTTATTCTTCTTTTACTTATTTTTTTTTCATATATAGAAGAAAATTTTGTTCTATAAATCTTTTACTTATATAAATATTGTTATACTTTCTACCTTCTAATTCTATATTTTTCTTGTTTCCCTTTAATTTTTTCCAACTTTGAATATATAAGTGAGCGCAGGAAGGAGAGAAAGAAAATGAACAAAAAAATCATTTGTTGCGACGACAAAATTAATGAATCTGATCGAAGGCTATCTACTATTTTAGTAGCTATATACTAAACTACTTTATAATACAAGAATGTATAGTAATAGTATTGTTTGGAAGTTTTAACAATATAGATGTCATTGTGATATTTTCTTTCTTTAATTTTGTTAGTGTAATAATGGATTCAGATTTTCTTTCAGTTTTATTTGTTGTTAACACACACACACACACACATACAAATATTTATTCTTCTTAAGTTTTCTTTATTATAAATCTATCTATAAGAAATGATTTTTATGTATAGACACGACATTAGAAGGAACATAAGACGTTTTTCGTAAAACAATATCTGTGGCATATTTTCTGATGTTGTCTTTTTGGTATTCCTCTTTCATCGTTTTCTTTCTTGTTCGACAAAAAGATGTTTTTCTTTCAATTTTTCATTTTTCATTTTTTTCATCTGTTTGTTTGTTTTTTTCTTCTTTTTCTACAATTCATTGTTCTGAATCAATACTTAAAAAAAAAGAAGACATATTGTCATCTTATCTGTAGGATGATCAATTATTTGAAAGATAAATTAAAAAGAAAGTATATAAATTAGTATTTTTTCCATTATTTTAAATGAAACATGATGAAAAATTATGTCAGGTGCACTCTGTTATAGGACTGAAAAATTTTTGGTATGAGAATGTAACAAAGAAAATAGTTTATTATTCTACTTTTTTCATTATTTTTCATTTTGTTTTGTGCCTTTTTTTCTGGTTGTTTTTTGAATTAAAAAATAATACGTTCCATTGAATCAGAATTCTTAAGCAATAGATTGAAAAATGTATATAAAAAATTTCGAAAAGAAAATTTGAAATTTTAAAACAAAAAATAAAAGAAAAAAAAAATTTTGATTGAAAATAATTTTAATTGTAATATTTGAATTATTTCGAATTTACTATTTACACATCCAAAAGTTTTAATTATGAAAGGGGAAAAAATAGGGACACATTAGGACAGATTTTATTTACTGATTATATTTAAAACTGAAAGGAAGTCATATGTGCACTTACAAAATCAGAAATTGGGAATTGACATGATATTAGCATGTAACGACGTTACTCCTTAGTCAAAATGACATAATAATCCTTTTTGTCACGCATCCGTTCATAATCCTATCAAATTTATCTCAGATGGTTGTTAAAAAAATATAAAACAATGCATTTTATTTTAAATATAAATAATGTTCATCTAAATGCAACAGCTTAACAAAAAAAAATGTGTGTGAATGCATCCCTTAGTTTCATTTAAACAAAAACACAAATAATTTGTTACAATTTTTTGTATATATTTGTATGAAAAATGTTTTTAAAGTTAAACTATTCTTTTGTCCATTTTTCTTTTCACACTTTTCTTTCTGGTGGTGTGTTTTTCCATTTCTTTCTTCAATTCTTTATTTTGGTTATAAAAATGAAGAAAAAAAATACAAAAAATAAACACTCACAGAATTTTCTAGCGCAAAAAAAACGACATTTTCTCTCCTCTAGTTTTTCAAGACAGAAAAATATAAAATATTTTTTTCCTTTCTTTTCTTTTGTCTTGAAGTTTTTTTTTATTCTTTCGTATTTTTTTTTTCTATATAATTCACGCTTCATCCTTTTGCCTAGAGAGATAAAAATGAGTTGAGAATTTAAAATTTCTTTTTTTTTGTAAACTTAGTATTGTGTTAATAATAAATTAAAAAGTTTATCCCGACAATTGGTGTAATAAGAAGATGAAGATAAAGAAGAACAAGAATAAGAAGAAGAATGAGAAAAGCTCAAGTTAAAAAAATTGTGTGCAGAAAACAGAAAAGAGGGATTTTTCTTGTATGTGTGAGTATTTTTTTCTTTAATATCTTTAAATATTTATGAACTGAAAGAATTATTATATGAAATAAAAGTTATAGAAATTATCAAACTTTAAAAAAAAATAAGAATAAAAATGAAATTTATAATAATTATAAGATTTGCCCTTTTCATTTTACTTTTAATGCAACTGGAATTAAATTGAACAAAAAACTAAGTCAACAAGAAAGAAAAAAAATATCAGTTATTTGTTGTTGTTACACTTTTCATTATTTTTCTTGTTTTGTTTTATTCTCATGGAAATTGTAAAAAAAAAAGTGTTGGCGAAATCCGCAAATTATAACAGAAAAGCTGAAGAAAAGAGAAATCTTTATAGTATAAAAAAGACAGAAAAAAATAAAGTACACAAACTCTAATACACACACATATATGTATATATATATATATACATTCTTTTATAATAATATAAAAGAAAGTAGGGGGATAAATAGATGGAGCAAAAAAAAGGTGGAAAGAAGTAAAAGATAGTGTAAACTCTCATGAGGGACACAATTGTCGTTGGTATTATTATATAACAAGACAAATAAATAGGCAAACATTTTATTTCTTTTGTTAATATTGTTAAACCCCATAAGAAGTATGTATATACTTAGATTCTATAAAATGTAGAAAAGTATAAGACGATGGGACACATATTTACTTGTTGTGATGAGAGGGAAACTTATAATACAAGAATAAAAAAAAAGAAGAAAAGTACAACTTTTCCTATTTTTCTTCTTATTCTTTTTCGTCTAACATTGTCTTGTATATTATTAAATGAGAGAAGTAAATAATAATTGAGGCAAAATAAAAATAAAGAAAAACTTCTTTGACTTTTTTTGTTCATCTTCTTATTGTTTAATTTTTTTTTCTCTTATTTACACAATATTTTGTTTTGATTTTGTTTTTGGGTAAAAATGATTTGAAAGATGTCAAATTTAAGATAAAAGAAATGAAGAAAATTTGTCTATCATGAATTTTATCTGATTATTATTACAACACGAAATAAAGAAAAAGATAAATAGAAAACAAAAAAAAAATGTTACTTAACTGGACCATTTGGAATGTTTTTTTTTTTGGGAGAAACTGAAAAAAAAGAAGATTTTCTCATTTTGATTAGAAAAAAAAGAAGAAATTCATAAATTTTATTCTTGTTCTTTTATTTTTTTTGATAAAATAAATAAAATAAAAATAAAGAGAATCATTTCTATGTAAGGGAGAAATTTTTAAGAATGAGAAAGTCCAAGTTATAAGATAGAAATCACATTACAAAAATATTATGGAAATTTTCCCTTCTATATATATTTTTGTTTTTGTCTTATTTATTTTTTGATATAATAAAACATAAACAAACATGAATTATGAACTGGCGTCTAAAAATCTCATAAAAAATGATTTCCCTTTTCTTTTTTTTTTTGGTTTGTTTGTCGTCGTCGTCCTCTCTTTGTATTCCTCAGTCCAGCTTCCCTTTCATTATATTTTTTTTTATATTTTATTTTTTGATTTAATAAAGAAAAAATCGGAATCAAAAGTTCAAATTTTTCGTCATTTTTATTTGAAAATTATAGATAAAACACGTTTTTTTTTATTTTGTTGAATGAAAATCAATTTGTTCCAATCAAGAGGGATACAATTGATTTAATTCTTTTGCTTTACGAAAAAGGAATAAGAAAAAAAAAGAAGTGACAATCAATCGTTTTCTCTTTAAAATTATTTTCTTTTTTGACAGGTATAAAAGTAAAAACTTCAAAAAGCTAAGCTTTTCATGTTATCAAATCATCGTGTTACAAATTTTTATTTTATTTTATTTTTTCATTTTCTGCTTTTTTTTTTCTTTAAGTTAAGTGCTTTGGGTAACCTGAATTTCCTTCTATACTTCTTCCACTAATATATTTTTTATTCTTTCATTTTTTTAGGAGGAGATAGAATAACCCAAAAAAAGAGACTTGTTGTAAATATCTAATATATATAAGTATAAGTACTTGTTGATTCCAACTGGCTTCGATATATTTTTTTTATATATTATTTCCATTTTCTTCTTTCTGTTAGTTTTTCTACATTTATTTTTTGGTTTTTGTATTATGTTGTGTTTTGTAGTGGAAATAAAAAATTACACACCCCCTACATACATATTTTCAATTTATACTGAAGTTTCACTTTTCACTCTTCTATTATAACTGTAACGAAGAGATTTTATAGAAAAATATATTTTCTGAGAATTTTCCACTATTTTTTTCCATAGAAATGTTCTTTCATAATGTCTCAATTTTTCGATGGTGAAAACAAAAATAAAATAAAATAGAAAAAAAAGAACAACGATACAGAAAGCAAGAAACCAAAATAACATAATTGGATTGGGGAAAAATAAAGAATAAAGAAAAAAGAAATCGAAGAATAAAAATCTCAATTTCAGTAAATGATTCTGTTTTTTTTTGTGCAGATAGAAAGTACATTGGCTGTTTCTTTATTTTCCAATTTAATTCAAGGGGTGATGAGATGGTAACATGTCTGACTATTTTGTTTAAATCGTGACTGTGACAGTTTCTACAGAATACTAAACATTGTAGTTTATATATAAATTTAAATTCAATCAAAAATTTAAGGCAAATGAGTAGAAAAAATACATAAAATCAAAGATGAAGACGAAATACAATTTCAAATAAATTTTTAAAGAATTCAAACACTAAACGATATTTATTGATTTCATCGAAAGGGAAATAAATATATCCAAATATTTTTTTTATTATAGAGCGCACTTTAAAATAAATTTAAATTCTTTTCTCATAAAATAGAAGAAGAATTGAGTGTTAACGCGATTGTAAAATGTTTATAAGACGATTTCATTCTAGCTAGAATAAAGTTTTTTCTTTATATATTTTTCTGATATTAAACAGAATTTAAATAAAATAAAATATATAGAAATGTGACTGAATTTTCGAAATATTTTAAAAGACGTGATAATATATCGATGTTAGAAAATACATTTGTTAAAAATACAAATTAAGAATATGATCTATGTCATATATTTTTCGATGCAAAAATGAATTTGGAATATTTCATTTCACATTCAGTTTCTTTTAAATATTTTTAAAATTATTTTTTCAACGCACAAATTATTAACGACAAGTAAAAAAAGTTATTAATTTGAAATAAAGAAAAGAAAATTGAAAATTAAGTAAAATAATTTTAGAAAATATCTTTTGTATCTCTTTCATATTATATAATATATTATATATAGTCTGATTTGAATATCTCATTTTTCAAAATACAATTTTAAGTTCAAACATTCGTATCTCCACATATTCATTTTATTTTTTTTTATACATTTTTTATATGAATAAATATATAAAATATACTTTTTTGTTCGTCAGTCAGAATAGAAGGGAAGGGAAGAAGGTTTTTTTTTTCATCTTCAGTTTTTTAACTGTGTGTGTGTGGCGGCGGATTTCGTCAATATCTTTATCTGTAACTTTAAATGGCGTTCTCAAATTAGCATTTCTATGAAATCCATCACACAGATAGATGTATACAATTTCTTCTTATATTCTAAAAAAGAAAGAAAGAAAAAAAAATCCATCCATTGGGTTTCGTTTTGCAAATGTTTTTGAGAAGAAAAAGGAAAAGAAGAAAAACTGAAATGAAAAGAAGTAAAAAAAAACCTTTAAAGATATGAAATGATCAATATGCTATTTTGGATTGGTGGCGTGGCGCGGTGGTGATTTTCTTCGTCTTTTCTTTTCTTTTCATTTTTTTTCGCTCTTATAAGATTTGTATTGGTTGAAATTATTCTTTATATTCAATAGATTTGCATAAGTTTTATCAAGTGATTGAAAAATGAATGAAATGAAAAATTACTTGCTTATACGGTAATTTATGGATGGAAAAGGGATTACACCAAAATAAAAGAATGAGGGAGAAAGAAACTTAAGAAACATAAGAAAAATCGAAATATGTTTGTTAATAATTTTTGAATTTTTGAATTTTTTTTTAAATTATAGATTTGTTGTTTTATACAAAAAACCAACAATTTCCACATATGCAATTTATTTAAATGAAAATTTTCTTCATTCTCGTCTGGAAATAAAAATGAATAAAAAAAATTGGAATAAAACAAAATGCTTAAAGAAAATATTTGATATTACATTTCAGTGATGGACTTGAAATCGGGGTTAAATAAGATCATACAGTTCATCATTTACTTAAATTATTATAAATTTTTATTGTTTTTGAAAACAAAATACTTAAATTACGATACGACTTTTTTGTACCAAAACTAGAGAAAAACTTAATTACTTTATTTAATAATCCAACTTAAATATCAGAATAACTAATTGGCCTTTTAATTTCCACCCTATATTTTTAGATTTAATGAGACCATGAAATTACAACGGAAACAAAATTTTATTTAACTAAAACCACTTTAAGAATGTTTTTTTAGTCAAATATATTTATCTCACACTTTCATTTTATATCTAAAAATCTTCCTGAATATAATCATTTACTTTACCCACAAAACTAAAGGCGTTCTTTCCTTTTTTTTTGGTTTCGTTGTTATTGCATAATGTAATCGCTCCGTCATCATTCAGCTTATGTTTTACAAAAAATCCATCCCTGATTAGTTACAATTTAAAATCCCCAATCACTCAACTTTAAGATTCTATTTTAAAGTATTGACTCAAAGCCGATAGAATCCTCAATGAGTATATATTATCAGCCTCATGCCTCATCTATATAATGTATAAGATATATATAACGAAAGTTCTAACAGAAGCATTAAGGAGGATACATTGATTCATCGTTCGAATTTATTCCTTTTTTTTGTGACTGCACGATGGTTGTCTTATGATAATGAGATTCACTCTTTTTTTTTTATTTTGCAAGAATCTATAAGCACAAGAAAACTTCATACAAAACTAAAATATAGAGAGAGGATTTTCAAAAGAATTTCAAATTGTCCGATTGAGAATTTTTCTTTTTTTTGTTGCGTTTTGCTTCAAAATTGCTTTTTAACTTTTTTGTTTTCGTTTTCTTTTATTAAAATTTTACATTTTATTACATTTTAAAATTCAAACAAGTTGCAGAAAATGTGCACTTTGTAAATATATTCTGTTTTGTATTTGTATCTGCTTTGTGTAGTCTTCAATTCTTTCTTCAAGAAAATATAATAAAAAAATATAAAAATATTCGCTTGATTTAAAATACAAGAAGAAAATGAAAAAAATGAAAAAATGAAAAAGAAGAAAAAAAAGGAGATTTATATTTAACATTTTTCTGCGTGTGAAATTCCATTGGGATTGTATATATATATATATTTTTTTGTTCCGAAAGTAAAACGAGTTTGTTGTTGTTCTTGTTGTTATTTCCTTTCTGTGTGTGTTTGAGAATAATGTATACTTGACGCTTTGGTTAGTAAAAGAACAAATACACAAATTTTTATATAATAAAAAAAAGAAAAAAAAAATGTGTTTAAAAGAAAAGTTTTTTTTTGCGCTAAGGAAATTTGTCGAAGTAAATTTGTTACACCGCGTAGAATTTATAATTAAGTTATATATGCTTTATATATCTTCTTATATTTTCCTACATTTTTTCTTCTGGTTCTTCTTGTTTTTATTTGTACTCTCTGATGGTTATAAAAAAAGAAGAAAAACAAAAACAACATTATATAATTATTTTAACCTTGTAATTGTGATTGTGATTTTGTTTACTTGACATTTTGAGTTATATATTTTTTATTTATGTTAAGACGGAAGTGGGGTTTTTTTTTGAGGGAGGATTTATGAATGAATGAATGTGAGTTGAGTTCATCTTCTCTCAAGTTTAAAATTCAATTTTTTTTAAAGCATAAGACGTTGTTAGATGTTATGTTTATAGAATATGATTTATAGACTGTTCTCCCCATCTTCCTCTTTCATTTTTCTTGAAATACTTAAACTTTACATTACGGAGAAAAGATAAAATGTAATTGCATATTTAGGGGTAGTAGTATTTATTGAGTATATATAAACATTATAGACATACTCATAGCCACCTGAAAATTTTATGTCAATCCAATATTAATTTGTTTATACAGAAAATATTTGGTTATTACGGTTTGGTAATATAAGAATGCATAGTAACGATAAGACGTCTAATAGAGAGAATTGAAGTCAATAAATAATTAATAGGGGACACTTTTAAATGACAAAAATATATAAGTATTTAATTTTAAAAGTGAAAATCTTAATGTTATAATTAATTGATTAGTAATATTAGAAGATGATTTCGAAGTAATAATAGTTTCAAACTATAACTCAACTATTGGAAAAGGTTTATATACGGTTTCGCTTCAAAGGATTTTTGTTCCAAAAAGTACATATCTTTTGTTACATTGAGTGTTAATTTATTGGTTGCGATTGGTTTATTTCACTTTTTCATTTATTAATACAAATAACAACGGAAAGTTTAAATCGTATAAACACAAAAACAGAAATAAGCGTAATAAAATAATAATATATGCACCGCTTAAATAATATCAAGTAAATATAATCAATAAACAATTTGTTTCATATTAATTTTCGAATATAATAAATATATTCTGAACATAATTTTGAATTAAAATTTCAACCTATAAAACTATATACAGTCTAAATCAGGGATGGAAAATATTGCAAACCAAGTCATTAAAGTTCAGTAAAAATAAAGAAATCATTTCTAGATTGAAATAATCTTTTTGCAAATTAAATTGAATATATAATACAAAGGACTCTAGATTTAGTGTGAAGAAAAAAATATATCACAATATAAAGGGTTTATTATTCAATAATTTCCATCCCTGATGTATAAATTATATTTCTCTTATAACATTTTATATTAAATAATTGTATAATTACATGTATATATAAAACATGCCTAAATTATATTTTGTTAGTCAGTCACATAGTTATTCAAATTAACTATTGAATATTAACACGAAATATAAAGGGGGTTGTATAGTGGTGATGGCGATGGTATGGTTTATACTCCATTTTAATAGTATTATCTCCCGTGGCATTATAATAAAAGAGAGATGACTTCCAGAGAATAGAATTGGGCACATTGCCATTGTAATATGATAATAGCTGTTTGATTAATCGTTTTATTTCGAATTCAGCTTCAGGGTTCGGTTCCGGTCTTATACCTTTACATAATATTATGTAATGTGGTGTGTCTCTTTATTTTATATAATATTATTATATATAAAGTTGATACCAAATATATAAGATGTGCAAATTATATATGTGTGCAAGATGTATGTATTTATACCCATATAAGAAACCATCAAAATGTTACGATCTAGCATTCTGGCTGGATGTATATTATAAATGGTTCATTACTCTTACATAACCCAAAAATGTTTTTTTTTATAGTATATAATATGAATGTGTTAACCGATTTAAACCGAATTAAAAAACAAGTTGTTAGGTTTTGAAGACATTTTGAACCTTACTAATTTAATTTCATAATTGGTTTAAATATACACGAATTAATTTATTTAATTTGGCGAACTTAGTTTAGCTAATGAATTTTTTATTGATCTTTGATCTTATTATATAATAATAATTTTATTTTTATTGAATTAAAATTAACTACAGGTACTTGCATTTACCAACTTAATATTATTTTTATTTTAAAATAAACTTTGTTTTTTGCTTGGTTGTTAAGAGTTAAGAGGAATTTTGTGACACTTGGTTATTTTACAAATTTAAAATTTCATGCAAAAATTAATTTTTTGTTTTTCATATTTTGTTTGTTTATTTAATAAAGCCGCAATTAAAAACTTTATTTGTATTAACTACAAAACTGCACATTAGAGAAATAAAACATTATCAAAAAAATAAAATACTTTCAAACTTCAAGCACATTAAAAGCTTTAGAACTTTGAAATGGAGAAATAAAAAACACGGTAGTTGAAAAGCTAATAAAAACATTATTCAATATATACAGTACTAAGTCTTTTTAAAGTTCGGACCGAATTTGATTTATAAAAGAATGAACATACAAACATTACTATAGCGAAAATATATCTTCATTCCCCTTTAACTTTAATCTGTTTTGTTTTGGAAAATATATAAAATTCAACCTATGTAATTATTCTGTAATTCAAAAGAAATTAAAATATTATCTTTCCGCTTTTTCTTTGTTTTTATAACAATAATTATAAGAAAAGATTACAATAAAATGTATAAATTATTCACGAGATGCATTCGTTTAACAATTATTTTACAAATAAAAATATTTCATCTTAAAATGCAATTAAGAGATAATAGAAAATCGTGAAAATTATAATATCGCATTTTCTCATATTTATTCGAAATATAATCAAGGAAAATATCGTGCAATGTGGAATTGTATAATGAGATATCTTCAGCCTATTGGATAAATATTATTGAGGATCTTCTGATTTAGTTTCTATTCTAGACCTACAAATTTTCATGAATATTGAATCTGCAGCAAGCAAATTAAAGAAAATATTAAGAGTGAAAATATTTACACAGTCCTGCTTTTCTGTTATTTTTAAAAGAAGAATCTGTAAAATACAACAAAAAATATTATGAATTTTCGTATAAGAAAGGAATCGCGGAAAGGATATATTATGTGAGATAATCCTGTGTCTATGTCTATAGTAAAAGGAGGATACCCAGTTTTCATTTTTCTCTTTCTTTTATGTTATATCTTTCTTTTCACCTCTTTTTTTCTTTAACATTTTTTTTTTATACCCGTATATTATATACTATTTTTCTTTTAGTATTTTCTATTCATGCCTCAGACTACCATAAACTAGACATTTTAAAGAAGATAAATGTAGCGTTTTATCTCAGAGAAATTTACGCGGATATAATATATAATTGTCACAAAAGGTTTTTTTTTGGTCGTTTTTTTCCCTTTCATTTCTTTCGTTTTTTCCCTTTTTTTTCTAAAGTTTCTTTTTTTTTCCCTTTTCCTTTTTGCATTAGAATTGGAAAATGTGAAGAGATGTAGGTATGTTTCAGAAGTATGTATTATATATATGTAAGTAAGTGTTTTATAAGCATAATACATGTTATATATGTTGGGTTATTACAATACCTTTTTTATTCTGTAAAATTTGTTGAGAAAAAAAAATATATAAAATGAGGGTTAACCCTTTGTCGTATAAGATATTGAACCTTTGCTAGTATGATGTATATTTGAATTAGTATGAAACGATGTGTTAAAAACTTAACTTTTTATTTGTTTTCCTTTAACTCATATTATCCCATTTTTTATTTTTTTTTCTGTGTTTTGTAAAAGTTCTGTTAAGAATAATGCTCTCGCTATTCGTACATTAGTGATAATGATAATGAATGGTTTCCATCTCTATGTGCAGGTGAATTTCTTTGAAAAATTGTTATTTCAATCTTAACGATTTAATATTTTTAGTTTAGTTTTCAAAGTTTTTTCTTCATGCCTTTTGTATTAAAATTAATTGTTTTTATACTTTCATTATGAAATCACAAAATAATGTTTTACAGAAATAAACAATAGATTTGAATGAATGCATTAAACTAAATATAAGAAAATATTGCGAAATTAATAATTATTCGAAATTGTTGAAAAGATCATAACACAGCAAAAATAAAAAAATATTTGGAAAATTATTTATATACCAAATAAATATTTTTTAAAACAATTCTTTATTTGTCTGATTTGGAAATTTTTTTGTTTGTTTTGTATGTAAAATTAAATTAGGATTATACAATGGCTGGTGTTATTATTATTATTTACATTGTAAACTTTTGCAAATAAATCATTTTACACGTATGTAG
Source organism: Pedicia rivosa (assembly GCA_963082725.1). NCBI lineage: Eukaryota > Metazoa > Arthropoda > Insecta > Diptera > Pediciidae > Pedicia > Pedicia rivosa. Next base: position 1,007,183 of record OY720155.1, read on the forward strand.
GTAAATATTTGTATGCTGTGTATAATAATAGTGAAAAATATATTTAATCAATTCATGTCAATTTTGAATATATAATTGAGTATATCTGAAGTTTTTTTTTTTTTTCTAAACATAAATGTAATATACTTTCTCATATATTTACTGTTTTCCACATTATATAACGCATTTTTTATGATACAATTTTCTTTTGTCTTTTTTTCTATTATACCTTTCAAATTCAACATACTCGATTTACATTATATTTTATATAATATACGATTGATGTTGGCTTTATATATTGTGTGTTAACTTCTGAACAGAAAATATAAGAAGAATAAAATATATAAAAAAAACATCAAAGAAATAAAAACAAATTATTCAAAAAAAAAAAAAACAAGAGAAAAAAAAAAATCAAAGAAACAACAATCCAGAAACACGCTGTGTATACGTCTTTTTTTCGTTGTTGGTTTTTTGGTTTAATATAAATTATTTAGACTAGAAAAAAGAAGAAATATACGAAAATAAATACAAATGGTTTTTTTTTGAATATGAAAACATATGTTTGGATATGACATCGTTTGACCAAAATATATAAAATGCCATTTCATTTAGATAAGAAAAAAAATCTAATCAATAAAGTATTTTTTTTCTTCTACTGCACCATTCTCGTTTTTTCCACCACCATCCATTCTCCTGCTCAATAATATATATATATATATATTCATCAATTTGAAATAAAATTTCTATGTGTAAATTTCCTACAATTTGCTTCATCAAAAATGATAAATATTCAGTTGGTTCTTCTTTTCCTTTCCTATCATTTTATTTTTCTTCTTCTTTTGTTTGGGATTACTGACTGGCGACGTTCTAATTTAATAAGATGATTACTGATATCTTTTTAAGTGACGGACAGATAAATTAAGTGAAATGAAAAAAGGAAGAAAAATAAGACGAAGAAGAGGAAAAAAATGTGTATCTATATATTTTTATACATATAAAAGAAAAAAAGGAAGAAAAAGGAAAACGTATACTTGTTTGTTATTCAGTCATTTTTGTCGATATAATCAATCAATGTCACAAACATACACTTATTTAAGTACATTGAGTATATAGCTAAGGATTGAACAAGTCTTTACACTAAAACCCTTTCTCTTCAAAATTCACATAAAGACAAATACATGCACACAAAACTATATACACATTTAAAGTAGTGAAGTGTAACCAATTCTTCTTTTTACTTTCACATTTTCATGTTTGATATAACCTAAGTCTATATATATGTATCAGTATAGCAAACTACAACTATCTTTTCTTTTAGAAAAGTTTCTTCCCTTTTTTCTATAATACTTAACATAGATATAGTAACCACCTCTATACAGCCTCCCTTATACACCCTTAAACAAAAATAATGTTCACCCAAACAGACCAGACCAATCCACCCTTTCTTCATTTTTTTTTACAAGTTTTGTTAGATGCTGTTTGCTTCTAATCTTACACGGTCATGTCAGTTATATTGATGTACTCGCCGTTTCCACACCCTAATATTACTTTCTTAATTTTTTTTGGTTATAAATTTCAACGATTAAAACTTATATTTTTTAGAATAATATTTTTCCACCACTTAGTTGAAAAATTAAAAGAGAAAACAACAATTTTCATTTGTTACTATTTTAATTGTTGTTAGACAATTTTTCCACAACATACTTTTATATCAAATTGTTAACAATTTAATTTGTTAATTATTCAGAGAAAAAAAAATTAAGTACGCACAAATCACCCAATAAGATGATGATGATTGATATTCTTATTATTCTGAAAATTTCTATTGCTTGTTTTTTAGGATTTTCTTTTAACAGATTTTTTTCGCTGTTTTTCCTTCTTGTATTATTTTTTCCTTCTTCATCTCATCCGAAGTTGATGATCAACCCTGGGTATTATAATCTTAACGAATGCAAATTACTTTGTTGAGTTTAACACTTTTGTGTTCAAGACAGGAGAGAGAAAATTTATTATATATTCGGTTGAGATAAATTTTAATTACATATAAAATGAATAAAAACGAATTGATGATTTGCAATAAATATATTTTACCATTCCTTTTTTCTCTTATATTCTCCCTATTTCTTTAAAGATTCTTTTTTTTTGTTCGTCTGTTTTTTGTTTCTTTTGTTTTATTTTTTTTCCGGAATTTCTGCGTGATCATCATAATGTGATTCCGTCTCTTTTAATTATTTTGATTTTAATTGTTGTACTATTTATCATTGCAAAGTCTTTAACGCAATTGCTTTTTCTTCCTTGGTTCTTATTTTTTTGTTGTAAAAATATAATTATTGATTGAATGAAATTAGAGTATAATTATTCAATGGAAGATAACCAGATACATTTTTCGGTGGATTTTAACAGTAGCAAATATTAAAGCTAGGAGGGGTCAGTTAATGAGTTAATGTAACGAAATTTTAGTATTGTTTTGTTTCAATTTAATTTAAAAAAAAAATAAATAAATTTCAAATTTTTATTCGTTTTAATGATTTTTTTTCATTCAAACAAAAACTTCCATTTTTAAAACATAAATTAATTAATTTAGGAATTTCAGTAACTGTGAATGCTTGCATTTTAAATTCTATAAACAAAAATATTTCAGTTTGGTTTTTCTGATTGGTGACAAATAATGGTATGGTATATTTATCAAATGCGTTTTCTTTAAAATATAATTTTCCGAAGGAAATATTTTCTATATTAGTTTATTTTATTTAATATTCATACTATTCGTTATTTCACTCCTTTACATTTATAAAAATATACAAAGCATTTTCATTTTATTTTTATAGGAAAAAAAGGAATATAAGTACAAAAAAAAAAAAATAATACATATTTACTAAACCGAACCTAAAGAAAGATATCCTTTTTCAATATCAAAGGAAATGTATTTATTCATGTATTAAAAAAAAGTAAAAAAAAAAAATAATAAATATATCTTAACATTTTTTCACACCGAAGATACACAGAAATTTTCCGCTTTCTTCTATATACATTTTTTTTTATACTTCAGAGTACGGCCTCTGGCATTATTTCTCTTTTATATTAAAAGTTTCTCTTATATGAAGTAAATTCGTTGTAATAACGCCAAGGAAAATCGGAAATAAAAGCCGATACAAAAACATTCATATATATATAAAGGCCTAATTTTTTTTCTTATTGTTGTACTTTTTTTTTTGTTAAAGAATGGCAATTATATAAAGATCTCTGTATATGATAAATTTAAATGCTTTTTAAAATATAATTTTATTTTTTCATATCAATTATTAGGTTTTCAGTAATTTGAATTGTATAATATTAATATCGTAATCTTGGTTTAATTAAAATTATTAATCAGTGAAAATTTCAAAATGTTATAAGCAAATTTGAATTTAAAAAATATTTTTCTTATCAGTTTATATTTTATCGCAAATAATTGTGCAATATATCATCATTCGTTCTTAGTTTTATTAGCGGGTCTTATCTCAAATATGAACAAATACATCACAGAATAAATGACGATACACAAATAAAATATAAGCTTGTAGTTGTTATGCTATTTTAAGAAAAAACATTTATAAAATTCATGTGTACTCGGCAAATCCGATTTAGTATACTGTCAACTCTGTTGCATTATGTTAACTCACTTGTGTATATGAAAGAGGTTTTGTCAATTATTATAAGATTACATTCTTCAAATAAAATTTATTTAAAAATTAAGTGATAGTGTTTGTTAATATCATTGTGTTCTAAATATACAATTATAATAAAAGATGTCTACAAAAACGACAGATGAGATTGTGTTTCAAGTGGCAACGATAAAAGATCATGATAATATATTAGAATTTATTCGTCGTGTTTATTATCCAGAAGAACCAATAACACTTGGAAACGAACCAAAACAGCAATGTTCAGACGACGAAGAATTTTCAATGTCTTCACTACACCTGGGAACAACAATAATGGCAATTGATACCAATAAAAAGTTTAATAATATTGCTGGTGTTGTTATATCTGGTCCAATTGAACACAATGATGCTGAATATATGATTGAACAATCAAAAATTACTAAAAGCAAGAAATGGTCAGAAATACTAGTATTTTTAGCTTATATTGAATCAAAAGCAAATGTTTGCCAACGTTACAATGTGACAAAATCTCTACATATGCATGTATTAACTGTCGATGGAAATTATCGTGGAAAATCATTGGGTGTGAAATTGATGACAAAATGTATGGAAAATGGAAAGGGACTAGGTTATAAAATTGCTAGTGTTGATTGTACTAGTATGTATTCCATTAAAATAGCAGAGAAATTGGGCATGGAATGCATTAGTGAATTAATGTATGTTGATTATAAAGATGAAACTGGCAGACAAGTTTTTCATCCCCCAGCACCACATACAAAATTAAAAACATTTATAAAACATTTATAATATTGTTATAAAATTTTACATTGTATAATTGTTTAATAAATAATTTACATATTTTGAATCATAGTTTTTTATCTTAACAATACATTTTATATCTGCATCTAAAAAAATATCTAAAACTATAATTATTTTTGTTGCTTTTTTGTTTATTTAAAAAAATTTTAATCAATCCGAAGTGTCGTCACAAGCATATGTTACTTTTTTCTTAACAGCCTGTTTTTGTTATGTCAAAAAATGTTATCTGTCAAAATGACAGTTCGTAGATTCTGTTATGGCGGATATTTTGATTTTCAGTGTTTTTTTTATATAAAAAATGTATTTATTTTGAGAAAATCTTTACTTAACTTTCTATTAGTAGTCAAGTTATTTATACAAATCACATATAAAAATATAGAAGGAGATTTTTTTATCCAAACCAAAGAGTAGGTATTAAGTAAAAATATTAATTTTTTATTATGGAATAAAACAAAGTAAAGAATATGTTTCAGAATTTATATAATTTATTAGAACTTATTAGAAATAATTATTTCTGATCAAAAATTCTGTATTAGATAGTTGCATTATAAATTGTTAGCAAACATTAATTCTTAATTATTCCCTTTTAAAATATTTGCATTTAAAAATACATTGGTGTTCATCAATTCGCTGACTGAATCATTAATTTCTAAATCTGTATGACAATTGCAAATTCATCAAAATATTCTATCTATCAAATGAATGGACAACCAAAGATATTTAGATCTACTAAATTGAAAGCAATTTCAATTGTTTTATCTGTCACACACCACAGGAACGATGAAACTAAAATCGCATTTCATTTTCATACTGATTTTGAAAACGTAAACGCATTTTCGATTTTGTAAATTTATACTTTAATTTATATATGTACCAACGTAATTAAAGTGAAAACGGAACGGAGTCATAAAATGAAACGATATACTGTTTGTGGGTAACGTAATTAATATTTTTTCCGAACTGAAATCATAGATTTTTATAATATACAATATCGTAATATCATTCTAATACTTATCAATATTAGGATACACCCAAAAAAGTATCACTACCAGAAAGAAGGTCATCATCATCAATTGCGAAAAGTTCTTGAAAATATATTTCCATTTAATTGTTGAAATTGTTTTTGTATTGCTGTTTGTTATAAATAAAATATTATAAATAATTCGTTTGGTGTATATCTTTTAAAAAATAAATCATAAATTATTAAAAGAAATTTTCTTCTTCTTTTTATTTTCTTAGAATTTTTTTCTTCTTGTTCCTTCGTTTAGGTTCATACACACACGACGTACACACACATATACAAATTGGAGAAAAAAAATAACATAATACAACAAAAAAAACTTTTTTAGAAAAGTAGAGAGTAGGGTAAGAGAGACATTCGCGCATATTATATGAAGTGAAGTGTATATTCATTTGTCATATATGATAAATATTTTGCAAATAAATTACATGTTTTTCATTCTGTTGTGTAGATGAAAAAAAAAAAAAAATAAAGAAAAGAAAATATGTACATCAGGAAAAAAGAAAAAATATGAAACGCCGAGGCAAAAATGTTGAAGAAGGAGAAAAAAATTATCTAAATGTATAAAATGTATCTCCAAATATATGTTGTGTTACCCAACCAGTGCTAAGATGGAAAAAATACAACAATAATAACATTAAGAAGAAAAGAAGCACACAAAAAAATTCACCCTTGATTCATTCTCGTTCATCGTAAATCATTTAGCTTTGGAAATTTTTCCGTGTCAAATACGATATGGGAAATAATGGAGGAACAAATTTATAGGTCGAAAAGAAAAACTGAAGAATATTTAACACAACCACTGCTGTAAATATGAATTACAATGAACTGCAAACTAGATTCTATTGATTTATTCCTATTTGATTAGTAATAAATTTTAACTATTTAATTACATAAAAAAATTTATTTTATGTAAATTTATAAAATTATAACAATCTTTTTAATTCGAAAATAATTAAATAAAAAAAATTGTATTACGCAGTTCGACCGAATTTTAATCGGTCAATTGAATAAGTTACGGTATTGAACTGTCCTGTCCGCATGTGAAAGAATAATAAACCTATACCTACCCAACTCATCTTTCTTAAACAAAACGACTTTTGTGTGACACTTGAGAGATTGAAATAGAAATCTTTACCATCAAGATCAAAGTTACTCATCCTTGTTTCGATTTTCTTTTTCTTTATTTTTCTGTTGCCCTTCTCGCACATAATCTCATTTCACTTTATATACCTTTAGGTTGATACACGCACACACACATTTACCAGAATTCGATTGGAAAATCACGTGGTTTTATTTTGATCGAAAATAGACGACGAGTTAAAGATTGTGATATTTATTTATTTTTTTTTTATTTTGGGTAGGAGAAAATTGATAAGGGATGAAAAACTAAATCCGTTTCGTTCTCTTCTCATTTTAGCCAGAATAAAAAACAAAATCAAATATATTTTTTCGTGTATTGACTGTTGAATTAGTGATTCTCAGCTCGATCACAATAAACGCAGAGACATTTTCTTCGTTTACTTTTTTTTTTCTTTTTTATTCTTTTAAAAACGAGAAACTGTTTTTTTTTTCTTCTTTTACAATCGAGAAAGAAAAGTAGAAGAGTATGAAAAAGGAAGAAGAAAAAAAAAACACAAATATTGAGTTTTGAAAGAATTATGACTTGAATAGAAAATATTTATGTATAAATGTCGATAGATCAGAAAGAAGAACTGTCATAATAGTTAAAATATGTCTGTATGGTTTTGGAATTTAAATTTTTTTTTTTTAGTTTTATACATTTTTCTTTTGTTGTTATCGTTGATATTTTTCTACAACATGTTGTTGTTGTACTTTTAGATAAAAACATAAAAGCATATAGCATATTATAACCATAATTTATGTATTTAGTAAAATGTCGAAAACAAGAACGCGATAGGACGATTTCATTGAAAATATACAAATTTTCTTGTTTTTATTATTTCTGTTTGTGCGATTGGAAGTTTTTTATTTATAAAAATATCCATCACTATCCTGATTTTAATTTTGAATGCAGAACAAATTTAAATATTTTATATCTACAAATATGAATTTTCGGGCAAAATAAAAACAATTTAGAGATTATTTTGCGCAATCTAAATAAATAAATTTTTGTTTCACTAAATGAAATAATATTTATTCGTCGGAATATAGTTGATAAAAAATGTTGCAGTTTCTAGTTATTATTAGAGATTTGAATGATGAATTTCTCACATTCATAATTTTTATATATATATATAAACTCAAATTATCACAATTAAATTTTTTGAGAATTTATGGGAATGAAACCATTCCCCTAATAAATTGTTGAAAAATGAAAAAATGAATTAATTCCATTTAATAATATTTTTGTTAATCTTGTAAATTGTGATTTTTAATATTTAAAATTTAAGTTTAAACTTTTTAAGCTTTTAATCCAAAATTAACATCAATTAAAATTATTGACATAAAATTGAAAATTTCTTTTGCCCTATAATCTTCTATTATTAATCTCGTTTCTTTTAACTTTCTTTAAAAAATAAAAAATTAAGAAAATTTGCGTACAGAAATCCGAGTGAAATTAAATCATAACAAATTTTCCCATTATGCAAATCTATGTTTTGAAAATTTATTATTTAATTTTTGAATTTATAAAAAAAAACCCAAGATTTTCCTCAAACACATTTTTCCTTTGAAATGTCCTAAACATCCAATTACCACACATACACATATATACAATAACAGAAAACAGTAATTCATGGTTAGATATGAGTTCTATTTATTCATTCATCTATTCATATCTTAAATTTAACCATTAAAGTTATTCTGCAGTAAGATTTTCATAAAGACACTTCCGCTTTTCCCATACATATAATAAGACATTTTGTATGTGTGTTGTATAATCTTTAAGTTATATAATTTTCGTCTCGGCATTAATCTCAAAAATTAGAATGACGATGAATAAAAGTTTAGGTCATATTTTTCTTTTATGTTTTATATAAAATATTATGTAAATTATTCCATTGAGAAAATTTATTATTGTTCCTCATAAAAAAAAACATAAGCGGATAGATAATAATTTTTATTTTAAAGTTGTTTTTCTTTTGCTGAAAATATATGAAATTATTTTAGTAAAAAAAAAAAAAAAAGAAACATTTGATTGGAAGCTCAACCAGTGTCATTAAAGCTGTGCAAAATTCAAGTAATTTTGATTTTCTAGAAATTTAATGGTAAATTTTTTTTATTTATTTTAAACTATTTTGTCGACATAATGTAATTTTATAAACTTTAACAACATAATAATTATAATTACGAAATTCTTAAGATTCTTAATTAAATAACAAGACAAGTCAAATGAATATTTTGTAATTATTACTTTTAAAATAAAAAATGGGTGATGAAATTATATTCAGTTACCATCAGAAAGTAAAATATATGAATTTTAAGGTAAAGTAATTATGTTCAAAAATATTTGTAAAAATTCAAATGTTTCAAAAATTTATAGAAAAATCTGAATGCAAGTAAAATAATTTTAGGTTTGAACAAGGCGTCCGTGATTGACATAGTAAAAGAGTAAGGTAAAATAAATCTCTCAAAGAAAACTTACCAAATCAGGAATAATTTTCTTATGAAATAAATTTTATTCTAGATCTTACCTTATGTTATTTATGTTTTTTCTAATAATATTAGATTTTTTTTTCTCAGATTTTGATGTCAATAAGAATGTCAGTCAGTGATAGAATAATCACTCAAACTAATAATAAAAATATTGTATACGTTTTGTGTTGACCATAGAAAAGAAAATATGAAATTATATGCTAGTCACCTATTATATGATCTAATATGATCAATAAGTGACTATCTGAGGATAACCATCATCCGTATATTTATTTTTCTATCCATCTTGTCTTTCTCATCTCACCAACAAAATATACAACATAAGATACTAATAGAAAGGAACTACTCAAATATTCTTCGTAACCGTTCATTTTCTGACAGAATGAAAATCCTTTTGGATTTTCTTTCTTGAGTAGAATGAATCAGGTGTGGTGTGGATGTGTATAAAGTCCCTCTACTTTATTTTTTTTTCATCATCATCATATCTTTCTCTCTTCTTGTTCTAAAAATAAAAGTTTTTCACGTCAAATATAAAAATATAATAAAATAATATAAAGGAGAGGGATAGATTTACAGGGAGAAAATATTTTTGTATAATATTAATCTTATCTCCAAAGGAGGTATTGTAAATAGTGTTGTTAAATTATATCCGAAAAAATATTCTCTATAGGGCGTATTTTAATATAAGATAGTGAAACTATTAAATAACTTTGGAGATAATATAAAAAATTACAAAAATAATATCTGAAGGGATATTTGATTGAATTCGGAAAATATTTTTGAATTATATTAAACATAAACTTAAGTTAGATTTTCGTGGATTTATGTACTTCTAAAGAAAATGCACATTCATTCAGATTACTATTGTGCATCATCCATATTATCTCACAAGAAATCGAACTTGAAATTTAAAGAGTATTCATATTTTCTCTTCTCTGTAAATTTTAGAATATACAACTGTTTTGGTTGGTCTCAATATTATTATCGGATGTTTAGAAAATTACTCAGTGCAAACTGCTGAAGAAATTCTAAATTTTTGCATTTACTTTGTTTATTCTATGGTTTTGTTTTGTTTTCCTTGAATTTACTTTAGACCGACAAGAATTGGATTTCAGCAAAGAGATTGAAGTGTTTTTATCTACTGAATTCTTGTAGATGACAAAGTTAACAAATAAATAATTGTTCCATTTTCCTTGAAACTTAACACAATTAAAATGTAAAGCAACAGTTCTACTTTCCTTCTGAATTCAGTTACTGTGAAAGAGTACTTTATACATACATACATTTTGCCTTTTGTTATTTTAAAATAATTTTGTCTCAAGTGTATACGATATGTTTCAATTATTTTACTGAAATGCATTTTGTATAATTTTCAGTTTCTATATTCTCAGAATTAAAGCAATTAAAAATTTAAAACAATAAGATAATAATTTTATTTCATTTCCATTTTAAAGTTTTTTCATTGACAATTTTTTAAGATAATAAAAATAAAAGAAAATGTTAAAACTTTTCATGTGTATTAGTACCTGAACTGAGTTGGGAAAAACTGTGAAAAATTGACGCAACAATAATCATTATATATTTTCATAAAATTCCACTCAATTTCCCTCTTGTCTTTTTTGAAGGTTAGAAGTTTGAACGTTTTTTTTGTAGATGATAATTTTTTAAAATCAGAATTGTAATGCGAACGAAATTTACAAAAAGGAGAAAAAAAAGAAGGAAAATGAGAACGTTTTTTGAATGTCCAAACGGAAGAAATTCTGTTATATAACGAGAAACAAAATTATAATTATAAAATTACTTGACTCGTTATTTTTATATAAATTTTCTTTATATAAAAAATATAATTTAAAAAACCCATTCTATAATTTTATAAGCTTTCCTTCTGTATTTTCTATATATTTACCTCTCTATATCACTCTCTCTCTCTCTTTCTTTCTTTCTCTCTTTCTCTCGTAACCACTCTCCTTAGAATATATATGAAATTATTTCTGAGAGAAATATTTCAACCGTGGATCGTTCAGGGGCAACAAAACAAATGGGCATTTTACCAGAGTTAACATTCCATGGACGCTGTTATACTTTCTAATCTATATAATATGTTATTGTTGTTATTATATTTCTGTCTGTCTTCCAGTATTTGGGGTTGGTTTTTGGTATGGTTCGTGTTTTTTTGTTGTTATGAAGAGGGTTGGTTTTGATATGACTGTGTATAGGTATATGTTTGTCGTTATCATTTTATCACGTGACTCATTTTATCATTATACACATTTTATCTATGTGTTTAGATATATTAAGTATGTATATGGGAAACCTTCATTTTCATTTCATTTTTCTCCTAATTTCCAGAGGAAAAAAATGCTATCCAGTATACAATTTTGTTAAACTTTTTTTTTGTTGCTATTAATGAAAAATTTTCCATGACATAAATATTACAAATCTCTTGTATTTTTTTTATCATATGGTGTTATTTCTTATTTTAATTGTATTATTTGGTATATCTTTAGTATGTATACGATCTGCTTAATTTGAAAAGCAATAATATGTAAAATAAATACTCTGATTTGTACATTCTACAATGTAGGAATTATACAAAAAAAAAACTTTTAAAATATTTCACAGGAATTATGTGAAGATTCCGTCTTAAGATTACAAATATTTTGCACCAAAAATATGCATGATGTTTCTGAAATTTTGGTAGGGGCTTTAGAGTGAAAATGAGTGAATGTATTTATAAATTACGATTAATTGTAATAATAATAGTACTTTATGTGAAATTATATTAAAAAATAGTGTGAGAGAGAGAGAGAGAGAGAGAGAGAAAGATTAAATTAATTCATATATAGGAGGCTGCGATTTATCCTAAAATGAATTGTATTACAAATTGTCAGTTAATTTTAATCGAATCTCGTTATGCTTCATAGATTTTGAATTTAGTAATTCATTCAGAACACAATTGGCCGGAAAATAGATTGGACAAAATAATAATATGTATGTGTGTATGTTTATAATGTGTGCACTTTGTGTTCCCATTGAATAGAGGGAGAAAAGTTAAACAGTTTTGCCTATATTTAAAAATTGAATGGTTTTGGTGCTCTATTCTATTTAAATCAATATAAGCTTCAACGAAGATCATGCAATTGTTTGGGATTATAAATTTAATGAAATTTGTTCAGTTCGATGGTCCGAGAGAAAGAGAAAGATAGAGAGGGGAAACCTATCTGTATCTTTTTAACTAATAATTATTCTAAAAAATAGTTCTAAAACAAATTATTGTTACTAAACATTTAATTCGTCAAATAATTTTCAAAAAATAAATTTATAAAATACAAAATTCCGTTTAAGTAAACATATAAAATATATATCGATTAAATGATTATCTTTAACTCTTCATATTTTATACCTTTAAGTTTAATGTATTTGTGTATGTGTGTGTGTGTGGGTGTATGTTTGTAGAAATTTCATTATAATATAATAACTTATTATATATATTAACTCCTATCATTTTATAGATATAAAATATATACAAGAAGATAACACAAAAACACAAAACCAAAATCAAAATCTGCGGTATAGCTTTATCTATATAAATTCCTATATAATCTCAAAATATAGACGGCAAAAATTTTCTAACGAGCAGTAAGAGAAAGAGACAACGAACCAAAGAACATTTTTGCGTAATTTCAGAAAATTATATAAATTACCTTTCAAATTAGTTAGAATATAGGTATATTTTGTTGTTATCTATTGTTCAGTTTAATTTATAATAAAAAAGATAAAGATATTGTATTATAGTATTATTAGTAGACAGACGGTTATAATAATTGTTACACTGAAACAAACATTTTCTTTTTCTCAAAAGTATTGAATAAATAATCCTTAAAAATTCTGTAAGCGATAAAAATGATAATTTTTTTGCATTTATAGTATTGGAAACACATATTTTCTTTTATTTGTCAAAATATGAAAAGAATTTATTCGACGATTAACCATTAGAGAATTTCACTTGAATTGGTTTGTGATATTATTTGGGGCTTTAATGTGTTGATAATATTATAATATGCACTAAAAACCGACAGTTTTTTCAAAAAACTAACAACATTCATAAAATGGACCACCTGTAAGATTAGTAACTTTTTCATCATTTAGACAAGTGTAATGATATCTAAATTAGGTATAACTTATACAATAAAATATAAATGATCAAAATAAAATAAAAAACTAATAAATTTTGAAAGTAAAAAAAAAGAAGGAAGAATATTAAGGAACTCCATATCCGTCTATTTTCTGTAAGGAATGAAAATTCATTTAAATAAAAAAATAACATAAAATAAACGATGAAATAAATTTTTATTAAATTTCCATATAATTTCAACTATTTTCCTATTTTTTTTCATTTCTATTCCTCTCTTTCATAGTCGCTCTCTGTTTCTCTTAGAAAACACATTCTGTTTTTAACACTTCCTATCTTTGAAAATGAGTTCATAAATTATAAAGCAACTTAAAATCCACTTTTATGTTTAAGTAATGTAAAGGGTACCCCCTGTCGTTTTTACTGCCGTTCATACTCAGTTTCTTTTCACTATGGGTGGAAGCCAATTTCAAGAAGAGAGAATAAAATAAAAATAAAGGAAGAAAAAAAAAAAGGAAAAATAGGGTGGCATATCTCTATACTCATGAAAATCTATATAATATATGAAAAGGTGTGAAATGATAAAATGCTTCCAAAAGTTACCGTATTTTGAGTTGTGTATGTGAAGAGTATTTATCCATTTTTCTGCATAAAGAGGATTTTTTTTTATTCATTAATTGTTCAGATATTTTACGGACGTAACAATGATTAAATAAAATAAATTTTATAATATGCATTTAAGTATTCACATTCAAATTTTTTTTTTATTGTTGACAATAGAAAAGCCCTTTTTAATTGCCAAAGATATTCTTTTAAGCTTAAATATTATTATTTCTTTTTTCTGCTGGCCAGAAAGGAGCATACAATCAACCTTTTATATCCTTTATCAATTTTCTCAAATAAATAAATAAATTGTATATAAAAAAAATAATTGCATGTAGTAAAAAGACATACCTAAGCCTATATGTTTATATAGGCAAACGCTATCATCATTCCTCTAGAGATTTTACCTTACTCACAATGCATACCCATAGTATTTAGGAACAAAACACAACAAATACAAAAAATATATACTACACCTGGTGCAGATTTAGAATCATTATCTGATTCTATGATGCCTTTCAAAGGATTAACCAGAAAGAGAGAAAACCCAACACAATAATAATAATAAAAAATAATAATAATATTATTTTCTTATTTTTGGTTTATTTTGTAAAACGATCACGAACTAATTCAACGATATTGAAAAAAAAAAATTGATGAATATTGATTATTAAACTATCCAGGGATTATATTTAAATAAAAACCATAACTCAGAAACCGAACAAATATAATTATAATTAGTACGTTATCTTGTCTATAAAAAATTACTGTAAAAAGAGTAATTTTTTATAGACAAGATTCTTTAATAAATTTTTATTACTAATTATTGCCTTTTCTTTATTTCCTAAGATGTACTAAAAATACTAATCATTTCCCATCAAATGTCATTACGAAAAACAGCAAAAGTAAATGTGAGATTGGAGAATGGTATTGAATGTAAGCCTCCTATTTAGAATAGATATTTATAATGCTAAGGAGGGGCAAATCGAAATCTGGTAAGGTGAGATAGTCTTAATGTAATAGATTTCTATTTATGTGACTAAAAATATTATGATATTATGCAAAATTGTTCAATATCCGGTTATCTCAATAAACGCAATAAACAAACATTATTATTTTAGTTATATAGAGATATACAGAGCCGTATCAATCAGAATTGATACTGTAAATATTGATTTTTAAAAAAAAAAAGGAACTTAAAATAAGTACGAAATTGTCAATAATTTTTTAGCAATGTAACATTCACGTATTTTTCTCCCTTTTATATTGAAATTGTTATATAAAACTTTGAGAAAGAAATAATTTCGCTTAACCTTTTATGATCTGACTCATAATAATTTCCCCTCTGTTCAATTGCTTCATAGCTTGGATTGTGTAACTTTAATTATATTTATTATAATGCTTCAACATTATTGTTATCACTTCTAAACATATGTAAAGTTCAAGTCTGGTCATTCATTTTTCATTCTTAAACTAATATTTATTATTGTTTATAATTTTTTAAGGCATATTTAAATAACGTTCGTTTTGATCAAGTATCAATGCATTAAACGTCTAAAAATACCTTAAAATCTTAAAAGTTTTAAGTATTTCCAACAGGTTTTTTTGAAATATCATTTTAAAATAATAAATGAGGAAAATAGAAGATTCCGAAAAATATTTTAATTGAATTTATTTTACTTCGATACTGGACCTCCATTTTTATTCTATTTTTTTTATGATTTGATTTCGTGAATTTCTGTTTTAATTTTTACTTTTTATTCTTTTATCAGAAAATACAAAAAAAACAAGAAAATTTAAACGTTTCGGATAAGTAAACTTTACTTATATAATTTATTCATAATGGGGTTTTAGTAAATATAACATTTTAAATCTAATTCAGTGGAAATTAGGATTCAAGAGTATCTAACAAATGCGTAATCTAGTCACGTGATTGTAATCCAGCCTCATTAACTAATTCCATAGTCTCTCCTTTCTAAAGTGACTCGTATTAGTTTGTTATTGTCTTTGTGTTTGTGTTAAATATAAATATTTATATACATATATTGGCTTTTACCATAGAAAATATATATCCAAAAATACTTGCCATTTCTTATATGTGTGTTTGTAAATATAAATTGGTTGATGAAGGTTTTGTTATGAGATGGAAGTATGAGAGGGTGAATTGAGATTGGGCGCGTATTTATATATTTAAAGGGAGGCCAAAATGAAATCATTGTTTTGAATATATTAGTTTAGATTAGATGAGTTGTATACTTGTATGTGACTTGTAAAGTTAAAGGTAAGATTAATATATTTTAAAATGGAAACGTGCGGAATATTTTTGCTTTATATTGTGAAAAATAAACAAAAAAAACGTTAATGTAGAAGAAAAAACTCAATTTTGTAACACAAGAAATTTATTCAATTTGTTAATATTTGTCTACTTTCTTATTATATATATATTATAAAAGATGAAAATATTTTCTATTTTTCATTTTGATTTTTTTTCAACCAACGAACAGTGGCGTTGCTTTATGGAGAAAAAAGTTAAACTAAGAAGACGTGACTACTTGTATATCGACATGACTTTTAAATTTAACATTTTTTTAGGGTTGATAAGACGAGATTTGAAGAGATCCCACTGCAGGGTGCCATAAAGTGTTTAAATTTTTAGTGGATTTTGTGGATGTAATTTTTTGGTTATGTAATTTTTAATTGCAAACAACTTTTACATGTTTCATTTTCATGTAAAATATCGTATGAAATTTATTTTTCCTTTTTTGAAATTTTTCGTTGTTTATTATTTTTTATATCTTTACTACCAGGAAGAAGAAAAAAAACGTGACTTGAATAAAAGACAGTTGAGATGAGTTAAACGAGTTGAAAGTTGAGAGTGTGTATTTTACAGGTCTGTACTTACAATTTTAATAAAAGGAAACTAGAACTGATATGCAAGGATAGATCAATTTAGAGAAGAATATATAATTCATTGTTTTTTTAAATATATAATAAATAGTTTTATGTTGAATTTGCTCTATTTGAACTTAACTAATGAGAAAACGATTGTTAAGATATATCTATATATAGAATTAGAGGGAAGTCTTTTGTAGTCATTTTGTAGAAGTGGCCAATATGAGAAAATTACAATTTTTCATATTATTCAGGACACTCAGAATAAATTACATTAATGCTTTGGTACACAAAAATACACTGTGGACCAGGGCTATCATATATGGGAGGGATAATAATTATGTTGATTTTTAAAAAGATAAAGTTATACGAGATACGTCAGAACAGATGAACTGGACAACAAACGAAAAAAAAAGTAACGAGTCTTATAAGAGGATTTTTTTTTGTTTCTTATTTTTTTTTTATTTTTTATTAAAAGTTAACTTGAAGAATCAAAAGGCAAAAAAAAAAATAAAAAAAAAAAGAATGTTGACTGTCTTCTTTATATAATAATAATTTATCATAAATTACATCCCAAAAACGAACCGAGCTAGAGCTTTATATGGTTTATATGATAGGTGTGTGTATGTGTACATGTGTTTGTGTGTATTAATCGTCCTTCATTTTTTTCTCATCCATCTATCCATCTATTTAACTAAAAAACAACAGAAAAAAACTAAAGAAAAAGTTAAAGAAGAAGTAAAAGAAGAATATAAGAGAGAAAGCCAAAAGAAAAAAAAAATAAGAAAATAAAGAGAGGAAGGATCACGTGAGATGGAAGGTTGGGAATGGAAAAAAAGAAAATCACAAACAACAATAATAACAAAAAGTGATAAATGAATTTCTTCCTACGACAAGGACATTATAGAAGTTTTATATGTTAAAAAACAACAACAGCACAAAAAAAACGAGAGAAGAATTAAACAAAAAAAAAGTATTCCGGGAGTCGTCATCTCTATATATCCGTCACTCTGGGGTGAAATATAAGACGATTCTCAAATAAGTTTATTTTTGTTCATCATTCAGTTTTTTTTTATTTTTGTGAAAGTCCTGGATTGGTGGAATTCCATATACAGATATACACGAGAGTGTATCCTTATTAACATATATAAATCATAAAAATAAGGCAATTGTTCGAGATATTTTCTAATGTTTTTTTTTTCATTTTCATTCTTTTTTTATTAAATACTCTGCGGCAGTTTTCTCTTTAGAGGGTGAGAGGTGCTACTAGGGGTATATGTATTATGAAAGGAAAGTATGAACTGACAATTAAGTTTTTCATCGTTTTTTTTCTCTCTTCAAGTTGCCGTAAAATATCGCCTCAGGGAGTCTTTCTTATATTTTCTTTTTATTTTCTCTTTGTTTTTCGGTTTGATTGCTCCTGTGGATTATCACCGCATTTTTCATGCATCATTTTCAAAAGAATTTTAAAAGAAATTAAAAAAAAAACAAAAAAGGTTCAATGAATAAAGTGGTTAAGATTTTTATTTTACCATAAAATCTTGTTATTTTATTAGATTATGATTAATTAAAAATTATTCTATTTAATAATTAATTTTTACGAAAAATTATGATTTATAGTTTCTGTCAAAAGAATTTCTTCTTAACAGAAATTAAATTTTAAGTACCTTTCAATGTACAAAATGTGTTGTTTATATAAGATATTTACTTTTAATGCAAAGCCATTTTAATTTTAAAACAACGAATAGCGAGGTAGAAAATTAAATAAAATGACCTAATAAAATAAATGAGACTTTGACTTTGAACCAATTTTCTTCATCAAAAAAGTGTATTTATTTGATTAAGTCCTTTTTTTCATCTTCTTAACTCTTTTATTCGGTAATAATAACCCAACTCAACTATATACAGGTGGTTTATTTTATTTTCTTTAATTTTTCGTTAACGAAAATTCCTGTTGCTTTTCTTCACTCTTGTTTTTTTCTCCGGCCTTTTTTCTTCCTCTTTTTTTCTGTTAATTTTCATCATTCTTTTGTCCTTTTGTGTTATGTCAGTTCTTATTAGTACGTCATGATTTACTCCGTGTAATCTAAAGATATTGTTGTTGTCTTGGAAAAAGAGTAATACTAAAAACGACTACCAAAAATCTGTTGTATATTTTTTTTATTTATGGGCTGGAAAAGTAGAATGGTCTTTTGTTTGTTAATGATGAAGTTTTAGCATTTTGAGGACATGGAATTTTCTAATAGAAAAATTTATTAAAAATACAACAAATTATAAAAAATATAATTGATTTGCATGGAATTTCCATAAATTTATAAACTGCATGACAATGGTAATTGATCTAAAAGCAATAATAATTAGCATTAAATCTTTCTATAGAAAAGGACAAAATTCGATGAGAAACTTTTTATGCAAATACATAATTATTTTTAATTAAAAAATTATTTTAGTCAGAACACTGATGTAATTTTTTTTAAATTTTTTTATAAAAATTGGAAAAGTTTGACCTTATAAATTCATCACAGATTAATTTTAATATTCTTTTCTCTATAATATAATTGTAATTAATAGATCTCTAATCTTTCTACCGTATCTTCTTTTAGTTCCAGAAGACAGCAACAGAAAGAAAAGTTAATCACTTAAATAAGATAAAGAGAAAAACTTTGAAACTAAAATAGGATAAGAAAAAAATTTAAGGAAAAGAAAAAAAAATATAAAGGAAACCAAATTAAGAACACGACTTTCATCAAGAACTCTGGGTCAACGTAATACTTTCTTATATAATGATATTAAGTAGGGTTGATCAAAAATTCTGCTCTAATAGTATAAAAAAATTATAAAATAAAGTAATGACGTTTTATAGAAAAAGGAGAAATGAATATTTTCTTTAATTGTGAAAGAAAATGTATCCCAATAAATCAATAGACGCAATTAATAATTTTCAAGTGAACAGTTTCTCTATTTTCATTTTAGAAAACATTAAAAATGAAATCAAATGATATTTATATACAATTGAAATGCATTAAAGATCAAACTAAATACAAACAATTCAATTACAAATTTAATCCTAGTTATTACACCATCTTATCCGATTTAATGTTCATGTAGTTTTATTTTATTGTGTATATTTTTTATATTTTTTTTTGTCCATTTCTAGAAGAGGGTTTTCTATTTTATTTTTCATAATAAAAATGCTTTCTGTGTAAAATAGGATTAAGACGTATTTTTCTTATTTAACCAAAGAGAATATTTTGTATTATAAATATATGTGCAATTAAGACGCAATAATAATAATAATAATAAAACCAAATCTCGTATTCATAATTTTCAATTTCAAAACTTCCCTTGTGAATCTCGTAACACTTCACCCAGAGAAAAAATATGATAAACACATAATTACAGAAATCATAACAGAATAACAAATATCATATTGTATGATTTTATCATAAAATATAATTTGTGCTACTATGTTTTGATAAAAAAATATGATTTATATGATGTCAGATATCATAAACGAATATTTATCATAGTTTATAATATCTGTAATTATATTTTGAATATAATTACAGATATCATATAGATGTATTCTATTATAGTAGTCACTATTTGATTTTATAGTTATTAATACTTTATTATGATATTCCGTATCATATATTTATCATATTTTCAACGGTTTTCTTACTACAATCTTATTATGATAATTAATATTATATTTTAATGCTCATTATTATATTTTTAACCGTTTTTTTGCCAAATATTATAGTATAATAATCATTATTATATTATGATATTCAATATTATATTATGATGTTCAGGTATTTAACCGTTTTCTAGTCAAATCATATTATAATACTCAATACTTTATTATGATATGCAATATTATATTATAATACTTAAAATAACCGATATGCTCCGATTGCCTTCATCGACTTTATTCGCGAAGTTGGTTTGGACATGCTGCTAAGTAGTGGCCGCCATTATATGAAAAATATGCGGATTTTATTTTAGATTTATTTTTTTGTAATTTTTCAGGCATTTGCTAATAAATATTAAGAAATTTTACCAAAATTCTTAATTTCAATTAATCCACAATACAATTAAATTAATTTTATGCGATATTTTTGTCTAAATATGAAATATGAAAAAATTAATTAAAATATATATTTCATAAATAATTAGAATCTTCAAGGGTTTTTAATATTATTCGAAGTAGAATGTCATATATTACAATAAATTTTGAGTGGCATAAAAAATTCACTCTGAAAATATATCTAAATTGTAATAAAATGTCACAATTATATTTATTAATATTTATTTGAAGTTGCATCCATTATATTATTACTTTACTTCAAACTACATTCATTATTATATACAGTGGTGCTCATGAAAATAGCGCCATCACTCTTTCCATTTATATTATTTGGACTTTGAAAAATCCGTTTGCGCCATCTGTGTTATAATAACATATACATATTTAATATTATCATTATTTGATAAACACAATTATGTATATGATATACGCTATCCACTATTTTATTATTCAATGATATCCGTTATCATATAATATAATATCTGCAATTATATCGGACAAAATTTATCATATTGACTTATCATAACGTCATTGTCCCAGATTATGATAACCTTTATCATATTTTTTCTCTGGGTGTTCATATTATGACCTACATTTTGTTAACATCTCGATCTTTTCGACTCTTGTACCTCTTCAATTAACCTTTATAAGTTTTCCTTATCTCGCATTGTTTTATTCTTATTTTTAATTTACAACAAATAAAAAATTGTGATATTTAGAAAATATAAAAAGATTGGTTTCGAAAGAAAAAGGAGAATTATCGAAACTTTTTAATTGGTTACAACCAGATTTTTTACAGGGAGAAAAGTTTTTTAATACAAAAAAATACACACACACAAAGGAAAAAGTAATTAAATGATTAATTTATTCAAATGCAGAAAGGTACGATTTTTTTCTTTGAAATACTTAAATCCTTAAATGGATAAGAAAGTTTAATATATATACTGTTGAGTTGATAACCAAACAAATTGAGAAAAAAATATTGCATAAACCAAAAACAAAACAGAAAAGCAATCAAAGTGAAAATTAAATGGAGTAAAATGGCATAAAGAAAAAGAACAAAATAATGAAAGAAGAAAAATATTTCTACTTGAATAAAATCAAAAATGCAATGCATATCCAATGAAATAAAGTATATTCGTTTTTTCTGTCCTTTTAATTAATTTGATTCAGAGGGAAAAAGAAGAAACAAGAAATGAAAAGTTCATTATGCTAGTTTTGGGCGTTTTATGAGTGCCAATATTATATCTATGTTGGGTTCCAATTACAATAGACAGATAACACATATATAGGTTTGGGCGCATTAATGTTTATTTTATAATTAAAGCTGCCTCTATAAACCTAACCAAATCATTAAATAAAAAAAATGTGATAAGAAATTGATACAGAGAAATATATTTTTAAAAATAAATGTAACGTAAATTCAATTTCATATAACACCAACAATGGATTAAATATATATATATATATATATATATATATATATATATATATATATATATATATATATATATTCTCTATGTTTTAAAAGAAAAAAATTGGCTGGTGGTAGAAATGGCCCTAAATTAGAAAATGAGGGATTAAGACAAATAGGGGATTTGGATGGATATTTTCCACCATACAGTCGAGAAAAGAAAATCGGTTTCTCTTTTTTTTTTTACTTTAACGATGTGCAGAGTAAGAAAAAAAACTTTTTTTTGTTGGATTTAAGTGGGGGAATGAGCATTTTTTTGTGGAAAAGATCCATTCTGCCACTGTTGCTGATGCTGCTTCTCTTCCTTTATATTATTATATATGTGATAAGATGTGCTGCCTTCTTTTCATTTTCTTTCTTTCTGTTTTTTTTTTCTTTAAACCCGTGGTTTATTGATGATGGAAACGAGAGACGAATTTCTTTTTTTTTATAAGAGAGAAGATTTTTTATCTTTAGATTGCAGTTAAAAAAAACTGAAATTGAATTGAAAATAATTTGGTTTTAATAAAAAAATGAAGAAAAATTAAAATTTTAATTTTAATCAAAAAAATTTAATAAAGAATGCAATTTTGTTACAAAAATATGACGAGTTCAGTTGTTTATATAATTTGTAATATTATTATTTTAGTTAAAAAGTGAGATTTTTGATACTGAATTTGGGAACATTAAAATTGAAACCGAAATTGGAATGTCATATTCGTTCAATATTTTTTTTCATTCAATCTTTGTTCATATCAGATTATGTGTAGAAATTTTCGTTAAAGTTTATCATTATTTGAATGTAACATTATGGCAGGAAAACAGTCAATTTCCTTTTATATGATTATATCTATATGTATAGATTTACAATATATAGGAAAAATTTAACAAAAGATTTTATTTTCTTTTTTATTATTGAAAAATAACATTTTTATTATTATTGAAAATAACATTTTCCTTTCATATTATTATTATTACTAAACAAAAAATTTTTGGCATAAATAATTAAAAATTTATTTTTCTATACAGCATCTAAAGAAAATCTTAGATATTTTTTAAAGAAAGAAAAAAATACAGGATATCTGAAATGTTTACTTCCCATCGAAGTGTTTATTTTAATTATTCTGTTTATTTTTTCATTCATAATTTTTCACATCTTTGTTACGTGAAATATTTGAGATTATACAGTTCTTTTAATTACTTTTTTTCGTGGATAATTATTATTATAGTAAAGCTTAAAAAATTAAAGAAAACAAAAAAAAACGAAAAATATAAATTGTTTTGTTTATTGCTTTATAAATGAAAATTGCGACTGCTTTCGATATTTCATTCCAAAGTTGAAATTCCAACTTTCGATAATACATATTTTTCAGAGTTGAAATGAAGTCAAAAATGGAAATATTAAATAATGGAAGTTGCTACTATCTACTTTTATTCCAAAATTAAGCTGAGAGTAATTTTAAACATTTCTTTCAAATTTAAATAGTTATTCCAGGGCAGATTAAAAAAAACTTTTATCATATTTTGTAAATCTGTGCAGAACATGTTCTCATTTTATGTTCTTCCGTTTTTTTTTGTTAGAATTTGAATTTTAAGGCACTTCTTAATTTTCACAACAGAATTAAATTGAAATGAAACTTCCATAAGACGACGGTGATGAATGAACCTTCAATTAAAAGATAAAAAAGGCGAATAATATATTTTTACGTGAATAATTATAATGTCGGAAATAACTAAGAAAGCAGAATTTATGGGGAATAGACCTTGTTCTTCGTAGTTGTAATTTAATTAATTTTCAATCCTTTTAACTTTTGTAGATAATGCTGAAACATTCATAATCATATTATTACTCAGAATACATCTGCCTTAAAACCTCATTCGCGCAGTTCGTGCAGTTTGTTTGCGTTGCGTTGTTTGTGTGTGTTGGTATGTTGATTCCCAGAAAAATCAGCTGTGCTGTCATTGAGTTCTGTCAAAATCTAATGTGAAAGAAGAGAAGTGTTTTTGCTTTATTATTTATTTATTTTTATATACTTTATGATTTCATTACATTTATTCAATATTTTATAAAAAAGTTGAGTGATTAAATTCATAATGAGTGCTGTGGAATTATTAACAAAAGCTGTTCAATATGGTAGAATATTTTTTTTAAAAATAGAAAAGATTAACCGATATGGCTGAAATTTTGGATTACAGATGAATCGGGAAGAAAAATGGAAGCTCTCAAATTGTATGCAGACGGGATAACAGGTCTAGATTTACTAGCTAAAGGTAATTAAGTTATAGTTTCTTAGTTTAATGGAGATTTGTGCGCAACAAATTAGTGGTAAAAAGAGTTACAGTTCAAAATAATTTTTTTAGCTGAAATGAATCCAGAAAAAAAAACCTATTTAAAACAAAAGATGTCAGAATATTTAGATAGAGCTGAACATTTAAAAGCGTATATTCAACGATGCCCAAATATGGGAGAAGTAAAAGATAAAATTGTTATTGTTGAGGGTGCCACCGGTTATAGTTATAAAACCGTCTTTGGAAAGTATCTGGACAATAATGTTAAAGAAATATTAATAGAAGAGCCTTATCTTCGTGATTTTTATCAGGTTATTAGTCAAATGTATTATCTAATTACTATAAAAATAAGATAAAATATTTGAATATCGTTTATAAATTTATTTTTTATTTAGTTAATAAATTTAGTAATGTTCTGTGAGTTAGCTGTTGAAAATTGTCGAAATTTAAAATATATCAAAGTAACGACTGGTCAAGAAAATTCTTCTGGTGATCAAGAAAAAGCATTTAAATCACTTCAAGAATCATTGCAACTGAGAAATATTGAAATATATTTTGAATTTTTGGCAAATATGCACGATCGACAAATTTTGTAAATATTCTTTAAATTATTTTTTTTTTCAAATTGGTTAATTCGGTTTTTTTTGCAGACTTAGTAACGGATACATAATTAAAATTGGTAGAGGCTTGAATTATTTTAAAGGTGCAAAGAATAAGTTTTGTTTAGGTGCATTTAATTTTAATTTTCGTGAATGTAAATCAACAAATATTGATATTTTGTATTCACCTGAACTAAGAAGATAAAATAAATGAATCAAAATAATAATATTTTTTTATAGATAATAAAGTAAAAATTAATAATAAATTGTGTGAAAAAGTATTGGATTTTTTATGAAATAATAAATGAATATATTTTAACTAACAATTTTTTTTTATTGAGGTTTCTTTGACATAATTCAATTTTGACGATTTATGATAAATCTAAAATATTTTTCAAATGATTTTGTTTTAAATTTTAAAGTTGCTGAAGAAAGCAACAACAAAGTAAGTAAGTAAATTAAGTTTTTTGGTTATAAAACACACACCGAATTGGCTCGTTATCAATTTAATCAAAAAACTCTAAGCATGAAATACTTAAATCACAAAACAAAAGATATATATTCAGTTTTTGTTCAATCAAAAAATTCTTTATCATGGAAAATTTTACATAAAATTCTAAAATGTAAACATTAATTACCAGAATATTTTAATATTTTGTGATAAATAAGAAGAAAAAAATTTAACAAGCAAATTTTCTGTAAAACATCTATAATCTTCTATCAGCCTCATTCTTATCTCTCACCCCCTTACTAAAACTCATCCTACTCGCACACTTTGAATAACAAGAGTTAATCCATTTAGAAAAATTAGAACTGTCGAATAAGCTTATCACATCCATATATATTTATTACTTTTAATACTGATAAATTTATGCACACAAACGTTTTTAGTTTTTCTGCTTTTATTTTTGCTAAGAAGAAAGTAAAATCAAAGAGAAAAAAATACGTAGAGAGAAAAAAAAACGGAAAAAATGAAAGCAAAAGAAAAAGTCCAATCAATTTTACTAATATAAATACTTCCCTTTCTCTCACTCTATCTTTCTTTATTTTTTTTTGTTGTACTTGTTATTTTGATTGTAGTTCTTCTTTAAGTCCTTTTTGTGGATAAATTGCTTAACATTTACTTGAAATAATACCAACATTCAACATTCGATTTGATCTAAGGAAAGAAGAAAACGAAAAAAAAAACGAAAAAAAAAACCGAATCCCCATTCTTATGTGTATCTAAACAAACGTTTTATCTTGTGATCTCACTGGTGATAACATTCATCTCTTTAGGCTTCTTTTCTACCAACAAAAATAGCAACAACAACAACGAAGAAAAAACTAAGTTAAAACTTGTACATATTATACATTTTCTATACTTTATATTCTGTATGAATGAAGAAGGATTCTACGATTTTTAGTTTTACAAGATGTTTGTAAGTTTTTTCATAATATATAAGGGAAAATAGATTTTCATCTGAAAAAACTTTTTCGTGTTGTTTTGTTAATATTTTCTTCTTTTTCCTCTTCTTTCAATTTGTAAAATAAGAAGACAAGGAATGAAAGAACTCAGATACAGCAAGAATTTAGAGAAAAAACATAGGAAAAAACCAAACAGAAACTACAGAGAGTAAGAGATAAAACAAATTGAAAGAATAGAATAAGAGAGAAAAGAGGAAATATGAACAACTTCCTTATGAGTGAGTGAATGTGTGCGTTTGTTTATACGAGAATACAACAATTTTCTGCAATGGTTTGGCTCCAAATTGGCGGCCTACAAAGTCCAAAATATAAAAAAAGTATCTATATATTTTGAGAATAAGAAATCATGGTACAAAAAAAAATAGAAAGAAAGAAAGAAAACTTTTTGGCTGTGCTATATAAATAATGGCTAGAAAAATACTCATACACAATTTTTTTTTCTATTTTTTCCCATTTTCATTTTCCCCGATAGCAACAGATTTATGTGGCATAAATTTTTTTCTTTGATATATGTTTTGTAATATACAAAAAGATGAAGAAAAAAAAAACATAGAAAATATAAAAGAAAAATAAAAAAATCAGCATCTCACAAATATTGGATAAAATATCATAAAAATAATAACAACAATAATAATAATAGTATGGAATATGGATTGACCTAAATTTTAACTTATAAAGAATAATTTAAAGACTTTTATCTTATGAAAAATAATCAACAATCAAATTAAGTAAAACTAAATAAAAATATATTAAGTAATTTTCTAAGAAACTATTTAACGTAATTAATTCACTATGGATAATAACTTTCATAGAATCAGATTGACATTCAATATGCTTCCTCTTTTATCTAACATTTACAGTGAAGATTCACTTACACTGCGTTTTAGTTTCTAAAGTTACCGATTTCTTTTATTTCAATTCAAAAACTAAATTATTTATTATTATTATTATTCAGTTACCCTATTCTTTAATTCACATAAAAAATGTATAAGTATAATAAGAAAATGCTTAAAAGTTTCGATTTTTCTAATACTCAAAAGTTTTTTGTCGAATGTCGCTTACAATTACATATCGATATAAGGGGAAAAACTTTTTGGTATATTTAAGTGGAAGACCCTCTTTTTTTCCTCTGTTTGTTTCATTTCAAATTACATAGAAGATGTACTACAATATTATTTTTGCCCATTTTCCCCTTTAGTCAAATGGAGAAATTCTGCTGCGAATGTAAAAAGCAATGAAATTCTTTAAGTAGAAAGTTTAAAAAAAATTCCCAAAAAAGCGTACTTTTTTTTTATATATATATATATTTTTTTTTCTTAAACGTCGTAACATAAACTTATTTATTCATTTTAATAATCCTTTTATAATTATTTTGTTTTTTTTTTTAGAAAACTTCTTTAAGAACAAAAACTTCATTTTAATTGTTTGTTATTTCTTATGAATTGTCTTTATGTTTGTTAGTTTATTTATAAATTGCATATTTATGGAAACTTTTTGCTTTTTTCTATTTTCAAAATATAATAATATTTTTGTTTGTTTTCCCTTAATTAAGTTTATTAATATACAATAAAAAAAAATTGCAAATTATCAAAAAATTATTTACACAATTTTAATTAAACAATGAAATGAATACTAAAGAGTTTTCATAGTATAGATTGTGATTCTAAAGAAGCAAACTAAGTAAAAGATTTAATTTGATTGAAATAATTTTTGAAAGTTTTCTTCAGATGTTGTTATCTGATGGTATATTTCAAATAGATTTTGAATAATAATTACTTTTGTAATACAATGATATACTGAATGAATTTACTTGGAACAGGAAGAAATATATTTTAGGCTTTACTATAATTATTATGAAGCTTTGTAATTCGACACATTCCCGAAATAAACCAATGATTTTTTAATTACTACAAAAACATAAGGTGAAAAAAATCTTTAATCATAAAGCACAAAAATTTATTCCTTTAACTTCTCATCTCCTTGATCATCTAACCCTTAAAACCCTTTCATGCATATATAGATTGTATTTATGTAAAGTATTGATGTAACGATTGCTTTGAAGTTTATACCAAACTAAACTTTAATAAACAAAATGCATATATTTATATACAGCAACAACAAAAACAACAAAAACAACAAAAACAAGAAAACTACACTGCACTGCCTTTGCTTTAGGGTATTTTTGAATAGAAAACTTATTCCTACATAGAAATTATGTGTTTGGTTTTGAATTTAAAAAAATATCGATACATATAAAGAAATAAATAAATAAATAAATAGTATTCAGGTTTGAAAATCTAACTAAAGTTATCCAGGTTGAAAATATATACAAAATTTTGTACATTAAATTATTTATTGATATAATTTTATCGATGTTTTTTTTAAAGTTAAATTTAAAAAAATTAAAAATTCTATTTTAAATGTGAAATATATTCATATAACTTTAGTCACTCTTCTAATTTTTTCTTTTTTATTAAACGGTTTTCATGAAATAATATAATTAAATTATTGACATTATACACAAAAAAATGTAAATAGGACATCAAAGTTTTGCTTAAGAACAAGTAAAAATACTTAAAAAGTATAATTTTTATTTAAGTTGACTATGATTTTTTTCGTGTCTGCTTTTCTTATTGATTTTATGGTTTATCTAATTTCAGCTAAAAATTATTATTAAATAAATTATTTCCTTACACACATTTTTCTAAGAAAATATTAATATTGAAAAAGTGAAAATTTTGCATATTTACCAGACACCTTTTGCCTCGAAAAAGCCACGCTTCAGATATTTTTATACTCTAATATTTTTGCATTTTTACACTTCTATTAAGAAGTTGATTTTTTTTGTGTTGTTCCTTATATTTATCTACAATTTTTTTCCCCTATATAGCTTTTGGTGTTTCAGTGCCGATTTTTATTCATATACTTTATTTTTAGACCAAAAAATGGTTGGTTGTTTTTTGCTTTTTATTTATTAGATTCGAATGTAGAGAAAGAAATGTGAATATTTTTTTTTTATTCAATTTATTATAAAAATTATTTCGTCCTGAAGTCAAATCATCAGCGAAAATTTCAACTTGAACATATTTTTTTTTATTTTCCCCACAATTTTCTTTTAGAGGTAGAGAGAAAACAGAAAATAATAACACGAGTTGTTGTTGCTAATTTTGCTGAAATGTGTAAAAATAATCGGGCCTGGTTTTTTTTCTTCGTTCTTACATCCTTTCTTTTCTTTCATAACGAATAACGTATAACGAAAATGGACGAAAGGAATGGGTTATAATATGATTGTGGTTATACTTATGCGGTTATAGGATTGTGAATAAATGTATATGTGTATATTCTAATTCAATGCTAGGCTGTGAATACTGAAGCAAATATATATATATAAATACACGGAAAAAAAAGTCCCGAACTTAAATTGGAAACAAAATTAACTAGATTGCTAGTGTTCTGATCTTTACAACAAGTTTTAAAGTTACATCTTGCTATTCGAAGAATGACAAACTAGTTGCATTTAAATCCTACCACTTATAACATTTGGCATCATTTAAGAAGGATTCATTATTTTTAGAATGAGGGTTCTCATTTGCAAATAATAAAACTTCTTTTAAATATTTATTACTTGTTGTATACAAGTATACAGCCACTATTATTACAGTATTGAATTTTTTATTCAAATAGATTTTGATGCAATATAAAAACATTTTAAATGAATAATATATCAAAGCTGAACTATATTTTCTCCTATTGATTTCTTGGTTTGTATAATTTTAATATTTATATACTAGAATAAGATTTCAGATCTAGCAACTTCAACAGATTAGAGAATCGTATCCTAGTGGAAATCTCTTGACAAATCCAGAGTTTGATTTTTTTTTATCCGTGTATATTTATCGAATGATAATAAATGAATATATATGTAGTATAGAAGAAAAGTATTGGGACATTTTCTCTCTCTTATTTTTCCTTTTTTTATTGTTCGGGTCCAAAAAGAAATGCTCAACTTTTTATTATAATATCCAAAAGGCGGACATTTTCATTTTTGGTTTTCTATATTTTTTTTGTTTGTTTATCTCTTTTATGTATGATTCTTTCTTTCTTTCTGTCTTGTTGCTATTTTATCTCTTTTATTTTACTTTTTTTTTGTCTTTTTCTATCTCGAAATATATAAGATGAGTGAAATAGATTTTTTCTATGTAAGAAAACACCCTTTAGAAAACAATAATATGTAAATTATTATAATATTTAAGAAGAACGAAAGAATAAAAGAAAAAAAAATAAAATAAAAAGAGTTCTTTGAATTACACCATTTTCCAATTGAGGAACTTTTTTCTTCTCAGTTTTTTTTTTTTATTATTTTTTTTTTGCAGAAATAACTGATAAAGTTTTCTGTTATAATCTTAAACGGTCGATTAAAGACATACAGATAAATATATAGAAAGACAGACAGCCGTATAGAATATCATTTATCATATTATCTTTTCTTTTTCTTCCGAATATTCTTCTTATTTTTTTAAACCAATGTTTGTGTTTTTTTTCTTCTTTACTTTATATTTTATTTTTGTTTATTCTTTTCGTGTGTAGACAAATTTAAAAGAAAATAAGCTAATAGAAGGTGGTGGAAGCTGTATAAAATGGAGAGGTTTTGGTTCCCCTATTTTCCTGTTTTTATTTTTGGTGATGGTTGTGGTGTAAACAAATACATATTTTTTTTATAAAGCATTTTTGTGTTTCAATTTGTTAAAAAACAAGAGAAACATCCAAAGAAGAAAAAGTATTTCTTTCAGAAGGAAAACAACAAAAAGGGGGAAAACATTTTTTTTTTAATTTAATCAGATTACTTTTTTTTTCTGATATTTTCAAAAGTGTACTTATTCTGAATAATAATAATGCAAGAAGGAAAAATTGTATAAAATATATAGATACAAAAATTTCCGTTCATTATTTTATTGTATTGGGGAAAATATTTAAAATAAATTTAATATTTGTCTAGTTATGAAACCCAGATGATCCGATGAAGTTAGTGTATAAAATTGATAAAAAATCAAAGATGACCAGCTAGTAAAGTTCTCTATATTTTATTATTACAATTCATATTTCAACTTGGTCTTAAATATTCTGTCGGAATATTTGATTGGATAAATTGTAGATTAACTCTTTAAATATAAGAAATTTATAAAAGTTCAATTGAAATTGTACGAGATTGAACGAATTTAGTGTTCTAGGTATACTTAAATCTTAATAAAATATAAAAAAGACAAAAAACCTATAGACAAATACGTGAAGATAAAATTTTGATCAATGGAATAAATATCGAACAATTTAAATTCTTGTAGCGTTTGATCACAGATCAGATTAATATTTTATACTAACCAAATATTTTTAAAAATTAATTTAATGATTTGTTTGAAAGAATAGAAAATGAAGTAGAATGGGTAAGAGAGAAACTGTAGGAAAATATTAGATAGAAAAGCGTGGTTAATGAACGGTTATTTAAATTTATATTTTCTTTCTGTTATCCCATTTCCCTTTCTTATTTTTTAATTTAATAAAGCCAACTTGTTGAAAAAAACAAACAAATTTTTATTATATAATTAAAAAGAAAAAGAAGTCTCTTAATTAATTTGTATCGTAACATCTAAATGTTTTTAAATCAAGCAAAAGCATGAAGTGAGTATAGAAGGAAGTAGATGGAGATGTAGTAAACAATGGGTGGTAGATGAAGAAAAATGTTACAAAAATTTTTGTATATAGGAGATAATCAAATGAATGGATTTAATTTTTAAAGGACATCCAATTACTGAAAGTGCTCTTTGGCAATAATTATATAAATAAGGAGCCTAACTTTCCACCTACGTGCATACCCACATTCACATATACACACTTAAATGAAAATGCGTAAAAAAAAAATTTCCATTCAATAGCAGATTTTTTTTGATTCATTATTATATTTTTCCTGAAATTTTCCACCTCCTTGTATTTTTTTCTCGCTCCCAATTTTTTCCTTTTTTTGGAAACATGGATAAATATAATAATAATTACTTATAATGATTGCATTGAGTGTATTGGACTTGAGTAACCGTGAAACTTTTACGAAGTCTAAAATAATTTTTATTCCTTCTTATTTTTGTCTTAATCCTCCTGCCATTTTCTTTTCATCTTTTTACTTCTTTATTTATAGAATTTTCATATTTTTTCTTTCCTAACAAAAATAAGGGAATAAATTAATGCAATTTAAAAATATAATAATAATTCTTCTATTCTCCTCATCTCTTCCTTTTTTGTTTTTTTTTGTTTTTGGTTTTAAACAAACCATAGAAAATAATAAGAAGAAGTCTAAAAAAAATAAGAAAACAAAAAGTAAAAGTAGAATGAAAGAATTTTTCATCCCAAAACTTTTCGTCCCTTCTATTATAACTAACTCTTAGGATTAACAAACATTGGCCTCTAAATAATGCAAAAAAGTCACAAGAAAAACAAGAAAAAAGCGAAAACAAAAAAAAAAGTTTGAATTCTAAAATTGAATTAAAATTTTGTTTTTCTTCAACAACAAATAAAGAAAATAAGAAGAAAAATTAACTTCTAAAAAAGTCATAATAATGGTTTGCGCGTCTACAGCGAAAAAAGAAATTGTTTGTTGATTGTCAAAAATACAATATTTTCTTCTTACAAATTTATATAAATTTTTTTATCAAAATAAATAAAATTGTTTCATCATCATGAAAAGGTAGGCGAAAATACTATCAATGTAAAAGGGATTTCTATTTTTTTTTTTCAACGAATATAATAAATATTATTAAACAATTCTTTTTTCATTTTCATTATTTTATATGAAAGTTAAATAAGTGACTTAATGAAAGAGGTTTTTGAAGAGGAACGAAGAAAATTATATTAATAATAAGAAAAATGAAAATATAATAAAGGAAAATGGGTTTTCTTCTATGATGTTTCTTCCCCTTTTTTTGTTGATTTTCCCTCTTTTTTCTGAATATTTAATATATTTGATGCAGTGGCGTTGTAATTATACCTAATGTTGATGGTTTTGATGTTGACTTTTGGTGCGTTTTATATGTTTTTTTTTCTATGATCTTGTCACAATCTCCATTAGCTATTATAATTAAAGTGAAACACTTTATTTTTATTTTTCTATATTTTCCTAATTGGAAGATATAAAATTTAGGAAATCCTCACACAGTATTCAACGATCAGTTATGAACTTATATAATGGCTGAAATAACACTTTTGTCTAGTGTTAACTCGTTACTAATAATTTTCATAGTGTGGCAATTTGATTAAACAAACATTTTTGTTGTCTTTGAATAGGAATATTCTTGATATTACTTCATGGCTCATATGAGTATTCTTTAAATAAATGAATTACATTTAATATTATTATCTACATAAAATAGTTACAATGATTATAATAAGTGTCTAGAAAAAATGTTTATTAACTTCTGCAAATTTTTAAAAGTCTATTTATAAATAGAATAACTAAATTAAACATATGCATACTGAAAAATTCACAAGTAAAATATAATTAAATATTATTTTATTTCATCCAAAACATAAAATAAATTAATAAACTCAGAATAAGAGAAAAAAGAAAAAAGAAAAAGATAGGAAAAAAGGAAGAAATTAACTCAATCAGTTTGACCAAAGTTCACCACAAGTCTATATATTTGTTGAAATTTATAAAAGATAAGGTACGGAAGATAGTGGCCTTAAATTTCTCTTTTTCTTGGCTATTTTATCTCTTTAGATATATGAATGCGAACATAGAGACCCAGATTATTTTAAAATATAAGGACGCACTGGTTTCACTTTTAGATTATAATTTTATAAAAATAGAAAATCTAAAGGAATGGATAAATTTTGAACATAAAAGTAAAATTTACCATTTTTAAAGATCGATCCCTTTTTGTAAAATTAATGTTTCTTACGCCACTGCATTGTACTATAACCTATTCAATTTTCTAGATACAGTTTATATGTGGTTAGTATGGTCATTGTGGTCATCGCCATTTATTTTTGTATTTCTTTGATAAAAAAAAATAGAAACGAAAGAGAATAATGATACCAGCGTATATACATTTTCTATATTATATTCTTATACATTTTACAATCATTAATTTTCATGTCGAAATCAATATAAATAATATACAGAAAAAAGATAACAGAAAATATATAAATAAAACCTTATAATAATATAAGAAAGAAAAATGTGCGGGTACAAAAAATTTCACTCCTTTCTTCATCCCTTCTTTGTAATATGGTTTTATTATAAAAAAAAATATAAAGCTTTTGAAGGAAAAACTAAATTTTATTTCAAAATTTATAGTAGAAGAGGTAATATGGAATTATATAGATTTATTTTCCTGATTTACAGAATTCAAATACATGAAAAATTGAAAATAAATAAGAATTAAAGAATAAAAGTCATTTTTAATAAGTATTTCGGATAAGAAATTGAACCTTCTTTTTATCTGACTTTATTTTCAGATAAGATAAAAAATTAGGTAAATATTGAAAATATTTAATGGAGAAATTAAATGATATTAATTTTTAGTTAGATAATAATTCGTATAGAGGATTGTGAATTTCTCACATCATAATAAAAAAAAGTATTATTTGATGAAATCATTTTAGATAAGATAAAAACGCAACTTCATTTAAATAGATTGTACAAATAATATACGAAAAGAAAAATGTAAAACATAAAATATTTGTATTTAATTAGAAAACAGAAAACGTAATGTATGAAATGTAAATTTTTTTTTCTTTTGTACTTTACTATAAAAAACCAGAAATAGAATGATTTATTATGTTTAATTTCAAAAATACACTTTATATAAAATAAATCGTATATATTTAGAATGACTGAGCGCGTAATTAAAAATCTGTTGTAATTTATAAGTTCACTTAAAAAGCAGATAATAATACTTAATACGACTTACTTACATACAATATAATATAAAGAAGAGTTTTTAAACATTTTTAGTATTAGTTAAAAAAGTATCTTTATATTATATACAATTTATCTTAAATACGCACGCCATTTCCGGAAAACCTTAACATTAATATATAGAAAGAGTATATAAAGTATATTATTATCTTAATGCATCTACTTTTGCGATATTTTCTATATATAAATTGTACGTTTGTGTATTTTTTTTTCACTCTGTATAAAAAGAAAAGCACTCTTTTTTTTCTTTTCCTTTTTTAGTCTTTTTCTTTTATAGACAAAAGAATACTACAATAATAAAATAGGTATAAAGTGCTTTTAGTTTTTAAACTTTAAATCATGGAAGAAATTAAATGTTATCCTAGCTGATGTGTAAAAAATAAAAAGAAGTAAAATAAAGGTCTTCATGTAATGTCTTTGTAATTTGTTTGCGTTTATTAAATTTTTTTTTGTAAGTAATTTGAGGATAAAAATAATAGAAAATAATTTTAAAGAAGTGTCTGATTTTTCAAAGAGCTTGAGATTTGAATTGTTGAGAAAATATTATTTTTTAAGATCAATAAATCTCAAAAAAATTAATTCGATTCCAATGATTGGTTTTTTCAATTATGTGTTAAGCGACAAATTTAAATATGGGGAAAAAAATAGTAGAAAACCAAATTAATTTCAGCTTTCACGTTAGACAAGAATACTTTAAGGAATGTTTGTCTATTTGTGTATTTTTACTCTTTCTCACTACTCCAAAGAGATATTCACCAATTTGTTACCTGCCTTCTATTCATATTTCTGTGTGCTTGCGATATGTTTAAAACATTTGAAAATGTTAATTCTTTTCTATAGTATAGGTAGCTCCTTAGAGGATGGACAGAACCACATTCATATATGTGAAAAATCTTTTCATTTTCTAATACAATTTTTCATTTTCCCATTTTTTCTCTTTACTCCCTGTTTTTTACTTTAGGTTTTCATTTTTCTTCTTCATATATTTTGGTGTGATGTTTAAAATTTTCTAGTGGAAAGAAAAAGTGTAAGTTATGCATGAATCTTCTTCCTTTTTTTTCGTATATACCTGTCAGTTGCAGAATATTTTTCTTCTTCCTTTTTATACTTTTTTTCCATTTCGACAATCCTTTTTTCCAAATTCATACATAGGTACAAGGACAAATACACACATTCACACAAATGCTTTCCTTCTGTTGAATAGAATTTTTTTTCTATATGAAAGAAAAAAATAAGGAATGTGCGTGTGAATAAGTTTAATCCCTTTTCTTCTTTTTTTTTTTCTTTTGGTTCTCTCCAGAAGAGAATACATATATAACGGGCAGCATACACATTTTTTACTGTATTAGTGTAGATGTTCATGAGTGCGTGTGTGTGAAGAATCCCTACTGAATTAAAGAATCTGACAAGTGTTGAGGCGACAGGTTGACCTGCATGCATTATTAACAAAATGTCGGTTTTTTTTGTTGAGATTTTTGAAGTGGTAAAAATTCAACATATAGAAATAGGAACGTAAAGGTTTTTTTCTTCTTTTTCTTTTTATATTAGAATTTGAATGGGAATCAGGATCCATTTTCCATTTTATTTCTCCACTTTTTTTTACTTTCTTTTTTTTTTCTTGGGAAAAACATTTACATTATTTATTTGTATATTTTTTTTCTGTATGTATGAAGAAAGAAATCGTTAATGTATAAATATATACATATATATATATATATATATATATATGTATAACATAGTGCAAGTCCTGATGGTATCGTATACATTACATTTTTTTCTTCTTTTGTTAAGTATTTTATTTTATTTTAGTTTGTTTTTTTTTTTTTTGTTGAATCTTCTATTTTTTACTTTCGTATATAAAGAAGAAGAGCAAAGATGTAAATGGTCAAATACGAGAACTTTGACATTTTGGACAAAATACAAAATAAAAAGAAAAAAAATATGCGTAATGGATTTTTTTTCTTATTCGTCATCTGCATTCTGGTTTACCAGGAAAGCTTTATTTTTCTCCCTTCTTCAAAAAAAGCAGATCATTTGAGTTCGACGGTTTTATAAAAGTACAGTTGTTTTTCTCCCATTAACTTCCCTAATTTATTATTTTTTGTGTCTGCAAATGTTTCAATGGTTAAAATAGACAAAGCAGGGCGCCTACTTTTATTGATTCGGTTGTACATCTTGTATGAATCCAGTTTTTCATGATATATTATTTTTATTATTATTTCTTAAATCAACGACAAAATGTAATTCTTAGTCTATACAATTTAATTTCATCAAAATGTTTATCAAAATTTAGGAGTTAGTCTAAACTTTCAAGTTCAAAAGTTAATAGTAATTTCCAGAAAATCTAACCTAATTTGTTGAAACTTTTGGAAAAAATTATAAATTTTTAAAAAAATCAACAAAAAACCAGGTGACTCCACCATGTGGAGGACGCCTAGTAATGTGTTAAAATGGATTTAATTTTATAAAAGTTGTCGTTGCTATTTTAATTAAATTTGTTCTACTACAAAAGTTTCAATTATTGTTTATACGGAATCGAGTTTACATCTTTTTTATAAACTTAAGCACATACTGAAAATAGATTTCTTTATACAATTTTATTTTTCTGAATTATATACATTTCTTTTTTTAATTTAATGAAATATTAGAATTTGTGGTTAATAATTCATGTCCTTCATGTAATAAATTAAAATTTTATTCCGTTGAAAAAAAGAAAATAACGCAGAAAAATTTTGATTTATGTAAAAATTAACCCATTCTTACTTAATAATCATGCTTAAAGTTATAAAGGCAATAATATTTACATAGAAATTGGTCCAAAAAACGCCAAACTGTAATCCGTCAAAAGTATGAAACCGAAATTTAAATTATGGAAATAAAAGGAAAAAAAAAAAATTGGCTACAAATTCAAAAACGATTTCCACAAGCCAGAGGATGACCCAGCACAAATCTTTTTCTGATAAGAAGTCGAGTTTATGGTTTTTAATTAGAGTCAAGAGAAAAAAGTGGTTAAAGTTGACCTGTTTTGATTTTGTTTGCCATTTTGGAAAGAGCTAGAGGTTAGCATCTGATTTACAAATACTAATAAAGAAAAGCCATCGAGTAAAAACGCAATTGATTTACGTCTTTGCGGACAAACTAAATCCTTTAAATATTAAAATCTGTCCACAATATTTATGTTACGATATTTTATATATATTTATTCATCAAATATAAATAAATGTATCCATCCATTCTGTCACCCTCTTCACTATAATATAAGCCATCTGAACCGTAACTCATAAATATACACAAATAAAAAAAAATATTTTTGTTTTGTTCTGTATTATATTTTGATCGAGAAAAGTTGTAATATTTTATCAATTTAATATTTTATTTTAAATTTACAGCAATACTCAGAACTACTCAATTTAATATTAGTTTAAAATAAAACCAATTTAATTTAATTCTAATATAATTCTGTAATATAATTCTGGAAATAAAATTAAAGCTAAGAAAACAACAAGTGAAAAAATAATTATTTGTAATAAAAACTTATAATTTTTGCTTTTATTTTTATTTATTATTAATTCAAATTTAGATCGATGTAATACGTGAATTTTAAGGGTGGTGACAGATAAAAGGCATTTACTTATAATAGGAATGTCGGTAATACAGTTAACTTAATTTCTTTTTATGTTTTATGAAAAAAATTAAAAATAAATTATAAAAATATCATAATGTTTTTTTTGGTACTTTCCTTTGTTTTTTATTTATAGAGTCTATCAATATTTTTTTCTTCCTAAATCGATTCAATTTTTGCTCATTCAGCATTGTTTGTCTCTGTGCTGTATTTTTTTATCTCTATTTCGTTTGTTGCTGCTGCTGGTATTTTTTTTTCTGTTTGTTCTTTTTTTTTATTTCTCTGAAATAAAAATGTGACAACGTCGACGACCCTGTTGCCTTTTATTTATAATGTGATGATTCTGCTCTATTGATACAATTTTCTCTATTTTACATTGAATATTTTCCTCTTTTTTGCCTTTTTTTCTTTTCTTTTGTTGTATTATTATGATTATTGTGGAATTACGATTGGAATCAGTCAAAAGAAGCAAAAAGAAGAAAAAAATAGGAAAAAAAAAGTATAGGAAAAAGTTTTATGGTGCGACCGCTGCTTTATATTGTTAATCAAAATAAGGGGTCTCGGGCTAACCTCACTCAATAATATATAATTGAAAAAAATGACCCATAACATTCGCTCCTTTTATACAAAAGAAAAGTCGAAGGGAAACATTTTATATTGTTGTTATTAATATTTTTGTATTTAAATAAATATAATTTAATAAAATTTATATAAATAAGAAGAAATATTTTCTATGGATTTTATTCCAATAAAAACAAAATTTTTGGACAAAAAGAATAACAGAAAGAGAAAACGATAAAAGAAGTTGGAGATGAAAAAAAAAGCCACCATTTGAAAACGGTTCGATTCAACTTTGGTGATATTTTTTGTCGTTCGTCGTCGTCTTCTTATACCCATTCCCTAAGAAGATGCTGTATATAGTGGAATATTATTTCTTTCTTCCTTTTTTTGTAATTGCTTTGTGTAAGGTTTATAGAGAATAATAATCTTGAATCAGAATAAATATATTTATATTTTCTTCTTCTTTTTTCTTGAAGTTGAAGTGGACTGAAGCAAAACTTTCTTTCTTCTTTTCTTTTCTTTTCTTTTCTTTTGAAATTCGATTTTTTTTTGTGTGGCTAGGGAGAGATTTTTTTTTGTATACATAAAATATTTTCTCCCCTCCCAAATAAAAAAAAAAAAAACTCAAACCCATACCAACTTTAATTGTTGATGGAAAAACTTACTTACGTCATTTTTGTTAGTAAAATTTTTCTTCTTTTCTTTTCTTTTCTTTTCTTATATATTTATTTTTTTGTTTTTCTGAATAAGAAATTAATGCGTTTATCTTTTTTTCTTTTTCTTCTTCTTCATTTTTATTTCATTTTGTTATTTTTGCTATACGATATTTTTTCCTTATATCAAATGTCATATTTTTTATTAACATTCAACAAACTGACTCTCAAGAAAATATTATTAAGGGTTCGAAGTTATGAAGAATGGGAAGATATGAAAAAACAAAAAGTTAAAGAAAAATCAACTTGATGAACATTTGTGAATCAAAATGATAAGTTTTTTTGCTATAAATTTGCTATAACAATGATAAAAGATAAAAGAATATCTAATAAAAAAATATTATGGTCTTCCAATAATAAAAGATAACTGACCCATCATCAGAAGACTATTGGACTGATAGACGACGGAAGTGATATTTTCAGCTTAATTTTCAAATAAAGAATGAAGAATATTTTCTTTCGCATTTTTACTATTAGTAAATAATACAAGAAATTGTGTGATCAAATTTGATAGCCAAGGAAGAACAATTAAATTAAAGGAAGCTCTGACAGCTTCCATTGACATCCTTGAGAAGACTATTATTATAAGAGTTTAGTATCTTGAAGGTAAGATATAAATTAAGAAAATGTTATTTAAATTCATAAATAAAAAATCTCAATTGGTGGATTAAATGTGTTTTTCCATTTTCCAAGTGAAAAAAAAAATTATTATTAAAAACAAATATATATGATAAGTGTTTTATAGGTAGAGTGAAAGGGGAAGGAAGACAAAAACGAGATATATCTAAGGAAAGAAAATAAAGAAAAGAAGTAAATTCAAACATAAATATAAAGATTATTTGTCATTCTAACAGAGTCCGTGGAATATGTTTTTCTTGTCCCTGTTAAGTGGTTGTCAATCATTTATTCGTTTTTTCTCTTCTTCTCTTCTATCATATTATGTATTTTATATATGTGTGTGTGTAACGTATGTTTACGATTCTGATGTGTTCCCTCTTAGTAGGTACTATGAAAAGATATAAATCGGATAAATGGAAAAGACATACATCGCACACACACTTACATTTAGGACATATTTTTTTCGCTGAAGATTCATGTATCTGCGATGTCAGCCATAGAGTATGTATATATGTTTAAGGGTGTGCATGTACATACACATAATTCGAATACGATATACACAGCCAAGCACATAAGGTGACATATGAATAAATTATAAATGCGTGTGAAGAAAGAAAGGAAAAAAGAAGAAGAAAACGACGACGAAGACGATGAAAAAAAATGTATGAAAGTAAAAATGAAAACACAATTTATATAGAAGACAACTTAATTTTAAGAAAATATGCTT
The DNA here is from genome assembly GCA_963082725.1 of Pedicia rivosa. Taxonomy (NCBI): domain Eukaryota; kingdom Metazoa; phylum Arthropoda; class Insecta; order Diptera; family Pediciidae; genus Pedicia; species Pedicia rivosa. The sequence goes on from OY720155.1 coordinate 1,048,995, forward strand.
CTAAAATATGATTGATGACATGATGATTTCCTATGATTTTTCCCTCCTTTTTTCATAATTTGATTCTGTACAGAAAAGGAAAAAGAAGAATGAAAATCGATGTTTGGTGATATAAAAATTTGTCATATTTTTCATTCTTATGTTGTTGTTGTTGCTGTTATTTATTATTTTCTTGTATTTTATAATAATTTCGTTATTTAACCCTGAGCTATAAACCAAAATCCTTCTTTATAACAGTATGTATAAATTTTAATATGGAAAAAAAAAATCGATTCGTTAGAAATTTTGAAATATAGGCAACTAAAATAAATTAAAGTTTGTTCACAGTAAAATATTGTGATTTATTAGAATAAACGTAAATGACCAAATAAATTAATTGTGAGATATTATCACAAATATATATATGATTATATGACACTCATCTCATACCCATAAACTTGCATATTTAGTGTTCTTAAAATAATCAATTCCATAATAGATAAACCGCCAGATCTTAAAATTACTTGTTCCAATTTCAATCTGTTTTCAAGATTATTGATTTACTTTTATGAAACTAAAGATGGAATAAATATATGTGCGACACAAATAAACAATAACACATCCAATTTATATAATCTAAACCTTAATATTTTCCTTCTAATTTTTCTATAATTTTCATTGTTGTTATTGTAGTTGTTGATGATTCTTTTTCCCCATTTTTGCCTATTTTTATTTGCGCCCACAAAAATATACGAAGAGATAGAGAAATCAAGTAACTTAATTGTCCGTAACTGTTAGCACTCCATTAATTTTTTTTCAATTTACTTTCGTCCTCAAATAGAATGAGTATATAACTACAATAATAGGTAAGTGTGTGTGTATATACATACATTTATATAAAATCTTTTCTCTTTTATTTTTACTTTGTTTTTGTTTTTGTTTTTTTTTGGTGTCCTTTGCTGAGGCTATGGGCTAACCTTAAACACTGAGGACACTAATCATGGTCCATCATTTTCTTTTATTTCTGTCTTATTTAATCTTCCACCCCTATTGTATATAATATATTGTGCATGTATCTATGTGTGAGTCTACATATAGATACCGGCTATCCCAATGGACATTACCTACGAATTGAATAAGTGACTCTTCCGTTTCGAGGTGACATTTGTTTTTATGGTGAAAAAGAAGGAAAGAATAAAAAGGAAGACATATATAAGAGTGAGAGTATGAAGTACAAAAGAATAAGAAGTGAAAGTATGTATGGATGGAGAAACCGATGAGATGAGAAAAAAAGACTGAATGAAAAAAAAAAAAGAAAAAAATATAGAAAGAGAAAAGAAAAAAGAGAAGTAGATTAAGGATATATATTTCATGGTAAGAAGGATATTTACACGTGATTAATTTGTGTGACAATAGTAATTTTAATTTGTTTCGATCGATTTATATGTGCATGTATATAGTTATGTGAAAATGAGTACAAAGGCAGTATATCTGCTTCTCATTCCGCTGGTTTTTTTCTTTTCTTATTATTTTTTTTTTCGTTCTTACTTATACTCTTTTATTCATTCTACGAATGAGAAAAGTAAGGAATTTAATTTGTGTGGATTTTATGGATCTCTGATGGTCTCACTAAATTCTTATCGCTTTTTTTTGAGACAAATAAAAGTTAACTTAAATGTTCTGATTGAATTGATTGGATTTCTCGTTTTGATTGAAGAAAATTGTAAATTTTTTAATAAATTGGTATTTAATCGTTAAAGATATTTCGATAATATTAGTATTAATTGAAGAACAATTATTAATATTTGAATTCTGAACATTTTGCTTAAGCTTTTAAAGAATTTCTTTTATAACTTTATAAATGCCTGTAAAATTATTAAATAATGTATTACTGCCAGTGTAAAAAGTGGTGAGGAAATGGGAAATCATATATGGAACTCTTACAGCTTTGTAAATGGTCATAAAAACGATTCCATGTTATTTTTTCTTCGTTGATGTGTCCAAATCAAAATTGATTCGTCTACTTTAACACCATCTATATACAAACGTACACATATAAATTTACACACATACACGCGTCGTTATATACATTTTATTCTATTTACTTTATTTATATCGGATATTATTTCAGGAATCATTAGGTTAGCACCGAAAAACCCCTAAAATCTGCTGATAGAAACATCACTCAATGTCTCATCAACGAGTCAACATCGTCACTTACTGTAATCTTTATCTGACAAGAGAGCCTTTGATGACCAAAAATTAAGAGGGTTGAAAATAAGACTCAAATAAATGAGATAAAGCTTTCAGTAAAGTATACAAAATTTTCTTCTTGTTTTTCTCTTCTGTGCTTTTGTTGTTGCTTTTTTTAAATGGATTTTTATTGAATTTTTAGTTTAGGAAAAAAACCACATTTTCAAAGGGATTGTAATGTTTTATAGATTCCCCATTTTAATCCGGTTTTGTAAATAAAAATAATTAACTCTCTCTCACATTCTCTCTTAAAATTTCTCTTTATTGTTAATTACTGTTTTTTGATTATTTGGATTAAAAGTTTTTGTCACTTCTTTTTTGGACATCATAACATCAACATTAAGTTAAATTAAATAAATTGTAATTAAAATTTGAATTATAATAATATATATATTAAATAATAATATAATAATAGTAAACATAAAATTGGCGACGAGGATGGGATTCAATTCACAGTTGTAAAGTTATTATAGTTATTAAAAAAAAAAAATAGAATTAACACAAAGGAAAGCAACGAGTTACATGGCAGAAAACGAAAACAAAGAAAAAATAGAGATAACAAAATCTACAAACATGTCTGGGTTTTATCATATGGAACAATTTGACGTGCGATTTCCAGAAAAATGGACTAGCTACAACCAACGCATGGATTTATTTTTTGTGGCAAATGGAATAACGGAGGAGTCACGAATGCAGGCAGTTTTCTTAACCACGTGTGGTGCCAACGTATACGACCTCGTGTGTTCTTTGGTCGCACCGAAGGCGGTAAGTGAAATTAAAACCAGTGATTTAAAAAAAATACTTAGCGACCATTTTTCTCCTGTGCCTTCGGAAATCGCTGGGTACTATAAATTTCATAAACGAGATCAACATCCTGATGAAAATTTTGCCAGTTACATAGCCGATCTTCGAAAAATTGCAATCGATTGTAATTTTGGGGCATCACTGGAACGGATGCTTCGAGACCGGCTGGTTTGTGGGCTCAAGGATGAAGCGCTTCAGAGGAGTTTGCTATCAATGTCAGATTTAACATTAAAAATCGTTCAGGACAAAGCTCTAGCCTCTGAGGCTGCGACGAGGAATTTATTGGAAATCAGACATCCAGAACAAATTAAATACGTCAAAGATCAGTCGTATCACAAATCAGCTAACAGGTCAGTACAAAATAAATTTACAAACAAACCAAAATTTTCAAACATTTCATGTAACGGATGTGGAGGAAATCATGCACGTACAAATTGTTCATTCAAAGAAGCATTTTGTCATAAATGTGGTATTCAAGGACATTTATCAACGGTTTGTCGATCTGGTACAAATCAAATGCCTACCACATCTAATAGTTATTCGTCTAACAACAAAAAGAAGTTCAAGAGACCATCATCGGTTAATCGAATTCATGACGTCACAGGTTTTAAAAAGAACATCACAGTTCTCATTAATAAAAAACCTTTTGAATTCGAAGTTGACTCTGGTTCAAATTATACAATCATATCGAAGGAAGTATTCAATAAAATCTGGAAAACATCTAAGCCACCGATACAACCAATCAATCTTCGGCTCGTCGATTTTCAGAAGAATGCAATTCCTGTTGATGGTGTAATTGAAGTAAATGTGGAGTACAACAACAATATTATACCTATGCTGCCACTCATCATAGCATCCGGTAATCAAACTAATATTGTAGGTTGCAATTGGTTTGAACAATTGGGAATCAGTCTACAAGGTGTTCATTCAATCCAATCCGGAGCAGAAATTAAAACTGTTCTAGAAAAATACTCATCAATTTTTTCAAGTGAACTGGGTTGTTATAAAGGACAACCACTGTCACTTCAATTAGATCCATCAGTGAATCCTGTGCGGCTTCCCCCTCGTCGAATTCCATTTGCAATCAAGCATAAAGTGGAAGAGGAACTAGAGAAGTTAATAAATCAAGGAATTCTGGAATCAATTGAATACTCTGATTGGGCTACACCAATAGTTCCAGTTGTTAAAAAAGATGGATCAATCCGAATTTGTGGTGACTATAAATCTACTTTAAATAAAGCAATAAAGCCGCATTGTTTTCAGATTCCAGCCATTAGCTATTTATTGTCTTCCATCACCGGAGGAAATATTTTTGCCAAGATTGATTTGGCTCAGGCCTATCAACAATTATCCGTCGATGATGAATCATCAAAATTACAAACAATTGTAACTCACAAAGGAGCTTTTCGTGTAAAAAGATTACAATTTGGAATATCTTCCGCTCCAGGAATTTTTCAAAATTTCATTGAAAATTTACTTCGTGGCATTGATGGAGTTTTACCATATTTTGACGACATTGTTTTAATGGGTTCATCAGAGTCAGAACTGTCATCACGTTTGAATGAAGTTTTGTCTCGTTTATCTGCAGCCGGTCTCCGTCTAAGGAAAGACAAATGCATTTTCGGTGCAGCATCAATTAATTTTTTGGGATTTAAAATCGATTGTTTTGGTGTTCGACCAACTGATGACAAAATCAAGGCAATTCATAATACCCCAAAACCAAACGATAAAAAACAACTTCAATCTTTTCTGGGTTTAATTAATTTCTATCACTCTTTTTTACCTAGAAAAGCAACATTAGCTGAGCCACTTCATCGTTTATTAGATAAAGATCAGAAGTGGTTATGGACGGAGGAACACACTCAATCAATTGATGAATTAAAAAAACAACTGTCTTCTGAAAGTTTTCTTATTCATTATAACGAAAAATTACCAATATTTTTAGTTTGTGATGCATCACCTTATGGAATTGGGGCTATTCTGTCGCATAAAATGGGAAATGGAAGTGAACGTCCAATAGCATTTTATTCAAGAACGTTGTCAAAGGCAGAACGAAATTATAGTCAAATTGATAAGGAAGCAGTTGCCATCATTGCTGGAATTAAAAAGTTTCACGATTTTTTATATGGTCGTTCTTTTACCATTGTAACTGACCACCGACCTCTGCTTGGATTATTTAATCCAGACAAACAAATTCCAATAGTCATCTCTAATCTAATGTTAAGAAGAAGAATTTTTCTGAATGCTTATAACTACAATATTATTCATCGCTCTGGAAGCAAAATTGGAAATGCTGATGCACTTAGCCGTCTTCCAGATGAAACTGTTGTTCCAGACGAAGAAATATCTGAAGTCTTAATGATCGAGACAATGGAAGTTCGAGTTATTAATGCAAATCAAATCGCAGTAATGACATCAAAAGATAAAATTCTTTCGAAAATTCTCCACTGGGTGTTAAGGGGATGGCCAGAAAGGTTAGTACATGAAGAAGAAAAAATTAAACCATACTTTATTCGCAGAACAGAATTATCCACACAAAAGGGTTGTATTTTGTGGGGAAATCGAGTAATTGTACCAACCTTTTGCCAAGACCAAATCATTAAAACGCTACATGCTGGGCATGTTGGAATTGTTAGAATGAAGGCTTTGGCCCGAAGTTATGTTTGGTGGCCAAAGATGGATGCGGATATCGAAGCAATCGTGAAATCATGTTTATCTTGTCAACAAACAAGACCAGAAATGCCTCAATCACCAGTACATCACTGGGAAACAACCAAGAATCCCTGGTCTAGGCTTCATATTGATTTTGCTGGTCCATTCCAGAACAAAATATTCATTATTATCGTAGATTCGTATTCTAAATGGCTAGAGGTTATGCCAGTACATACTACTTCAGCATTTTGTGCAATACAATCTCTCAGAACTTTATTTGCCACCCATGGACTTCCAGATTGTATTGTATCAGATAATGGAACTGCGTTCACATCAGAGAATTTCAAACAATTCTGTGAAAACAATGATATTCAACACATTCTAACTGCCCCTTATCATCCATCATCTAATGGGCAAGCTGAAAGGATGGTAAGAACAGCTAAAGAATTTTTAAAGAAGGTTCCTCATGGTGACATCAATTTAAGATTGGCTAGATTCTTATTAAGTCAACATTCAACTCCATGTATGACGACTGGGAGAACTCCAGCCGAAATACTGTTTAATCGTAATATTAAAATTCATTTAGATAAACTACATCCAGATAACATTCCTCTGAACAAAGTAATGAAGTCAAATTCGCAAGTTCAGCAAAGGAAATTCGAAGACGGTGAATTAGTTTGGGTCAGAAACTATTCCAGTTCCGATATTAGATGGATTCCTGGGGTAATTGTTAGTAAAACTGGACCCGTATCATATACCATCAGAACGGAACATAAATCCGTCATAAGAAGGCACTGTGATCAATTACGCAGTCGGAAATCTCAATCAGTAGAATACGTTCCAGAAGACGCAACAACAAACGTATCAGAATCAGCTGATTTATCTGAGCAACCAATTTTAAGACGCTCTTCACGTCTTAGAAGTGCAACGACTTTTTATCCAAATTAACCGGGTGTTAAGGAATGTAATGTTTTATAGATTCCCCATTTTAATCCGGTTTTGTAAATAAAAATAATTAACTCTCTCTCACATTCTCTCTTAAAATTTCTCTTTATTGTTAATTACTGTTTTTTGATTATTTGGATTAAAAGTTTTTGTCACTTCTTTTTTGGACATCATAACATCAACATTAAGTTAAATTAAATAAATTGTAATTAAAATTTGAATTATAATAATATATATATTAAATAATAATATAATAATAGTAAACATAAAAGGGATAAAAATCATTTAAAGTTTTTTTTTATCCTTCATTTTCTTTTTCATACATTTCTAGGGCTGCCATTTTTTTTCCTTTGCTCATAGAATGCCAATTCGGTTTTCTCTTTTTTATATGTTCCTTTTTGTTGGGCAATCGGAAAATTTTTGTTTAGAAAAATGGTGATAAAGATTCAGTTTTTTACTTCTTTTTTCACGCAATATACCCTCTTTGATTAGTTGGGGACTTCTTAAATAGCCAAGACCATAAATCAACCCTCAAGACACTCCTTTGGAGAACAACTGTTAAGGCTGGTATAAGATTACTTTTGCGTCAAGAGTTTAGTTTTTTTTATTTTCTTTTGTTAAAAAGAAATAAAAAAGGTTAAGATTTTTATTTCTGATTTTTATATGACTTTTTTCTTTGGACAAAACAAATTTAAGAAAGAAAGAACAACCAAAAAAAAATTGGAAGCAAAAATCTGAAAATAAATGGAAAAATATTTACAATACTTTTTGACACATTTTTGAACATAAAAAAAAAAAAAGAACAAAATGCATTTCGTTTATTTTTAAAAAAAATTCCAATTTATCTTTTGATGTCATTTTTATTCAGTTATGACATTTTCATGACCTCTTTTGATCATTTTTTTATCTTATTCTTTCTATCTCACTCTATATTATTCAATATCTCTTTCTCACTTATGCTTATTTCAAATTTCAACTGGGTTCAAATGAATATAAAATTGTGTCGATAAATAGTCGAAACAAAATATATATTTTACCTTAAGTTTATGAATATTTTCAGTAAAATATCTATGTTTTATTCTTTTGTTTAGGAATTTGAAGTATATTTGTTTTTTCATCGATTTATATTTATAAAGAAAAACATAATTGCTTCACTACCTATTTTATATTTTCTATGTGAAGTTTTTAAATTAATTTAATATTCAAGAAAGAGTCCAGATGCATCAAATAGATGTTGTCAAAAAGATGGGATTTTCTTTGAGAGTTAACTCAGCTATAGAGAAGAAGCCATACATACACATATTTTTTGAAGGACTTTTCAAAAAATTGGATAAGGAAATAAAAGTCAATTAAACCGGATAGTCCAAAAAGGAAAAAAAAGAAGAAAAAAACGACAAACTCATTTATCTTCTTTTCCTCTATGATCACAAATAATTTATTACTTGGATATATATTAACATGTGAGGGACAGGATCCTATATATAAATTAAGTTCCAATCTCATACATCTCTCTACATATATACCCACAATATTCTGTATTATATATAAAATATATATTATATCTATCTATAGTATCAGGGCCGCATCTTTAAATAATTAATAATTTTAAATCTGTTAATTATGATTGGAGAAATATGTTAAAAGTTCTTATTAAACATTGTGTTTTTTTTGTTGTTGTTTAAAAATATTATATATTTATGGAGTAACATCGTGCATACTCATACATCACTGTTTATAGAGTATATATATATTGTAGTAAAATGTTTTTGATGTTATAAAATCGCTGATGTTGTTAAAGACGCAATTTAGATAGAAAATCTTTTTCGTTTAAATATATATACATAATATATAGATATACAGAATATATATATAATAAGGAAAATTCACATTAAATCGTATTTATTATATATATATAAATATGTGTTCGAATATTAGTTGAGAGTATATATGTCCAGGGTTGTATTCGACAATTTGATATTCAACAATTGTAAATAATTTCTGAATTAAATTGAAAACTTAAGTACGTATGCGGCTTTGAAAAAAAAATTATTGACAATTTTCTTTCCCGAGCTTATTCCTGTGTTTGTATGTAGAATTGGGGAGCATTTTACCGATACTTCCAGAATATTATATGGAATTTCTAGGTAAACAGTTAGATTATAGTATATTTTTAAACCTGAATTGACAAATGACAATTTTAAGCGATTTTAATACGTTTTACCGTCAACACATTACAGCGTTTTATATCCTTCACATCCAAACTTTTTTTTACATCACCTGCGAATAAATATAGTAGATATTTACCTTTCGTTTGATTTTACAGAGTTAGAAAAAACAACAAGACTAAGTTTTAAATTAAAAGTATTTCCGGTTAAAATAAGAAATGAAAAATCCTGAACTAAATTTCTAGAAAGAGCACAACAATTGTTGTAATAAAACACAACTCTGTTGTTATAATAATAATAGAAATGTGAAAAGCACAAAAAATGAAAAATATTAAATTGAAAGAAAATTGAAAACTCTAAATCACTAAAATTTTTTCAATACTTTGCCAAAAATCTAATAAAAAATTACTTGTTTTTTAAAATCGAAATTTCATAAATTTTCCAAAGCATTCACAGAAAAGTATTTTGTTCATAAACAGAAAGAGTAAAAAAACCTACTAAAAACACTTAAGAAAATATCAAAATCTTCCTTATTTTCTTTTCTGTATAAAAAATTTAACTGTTTTGTTTATCATTTTTGTTTTCTTTTACTTTTCTTCTTCTTTAACTTTGTATTTTTCTTAGATTTTTTTTATTTTTTTTTTGTTTCCTTTTCTCTGTAACACAATGGATAATAAATACAACTGTCGACAGAAGATGAAGTGCTGTGAGTTTTATTAAAATTATGAAAATGAAACATTTTACATAGTTTTTTTTTTTCACTCCTTTCTTCTTCTTTTTCTTTTATATCTTGTGATTTATATACCTTTTTTTATATCCTTTATTCTTGTTTTTCTTGTTGTTGTTGATGTTTTTTGATGATGGGTGTTGGTGTTGATTGTGATGTTCTTGATGACGTTGTTGTTATTGCTGTTAATTTAACAGAACCCAACACAAGAGTATAAAAATTGTGTTTCTCTTTTCTTTATATTCATTGAAAAATATAAAATAAGAATAAAAATAATAAAGAAATAATAATAATAATAATAATAATAATAATAATAATAATAATAATAATAATAATAATAATAATAATAATAATAATAATAATAATAATAATAATAATAATAATAATAATAATAATAATAATAATAATAATAATAATAATAATAATAATAATAATAATAATAATAATAATAATAATAATAATAATAATAATAATAATAATAATAATAATAATAATAATAATAATAATAATAATAATAATAATAATAATAATAATAATAATAATAATAATAATAATAATAATAATATTAATAATATTTAAAGAAAGGCGTTTGAAGAACATGACAAATATATAATAACAAACGATAAAGAATATTGCGAGAAGGATTTTCGTACATTTTCTTTATAATATTGTATTCATTCAAGTATCTTGAAAAATTTAATATCACGTTTTTGCTGTTGAAAAACTTAAAAAAAAATAAAGAAAATGAAAATAAGAAAAATAAATTTAAAAAAAGCTTTTTATACTTTATAACAGATCATAATGAAAGTTGAAGAAGATTTTTCTAACAAACATGAAAAGTAAGAAAAGTTTTCATATTTATTTATATAATTTTCTTTCACTTTAGTTTTTTTTTTCTCAACACGTCAAAAAGAACAATTATATTTGACTTGTAATTTTTTTTTGTTAAATTACCTAAATTAAGGTTGATGAAATTTGTTGTAACATTAAATGCTGACTATATTTTCATTGATTCTTAAGTAACATTATAGAAATAAAATTTTTTATTCTAAAACTAAAACTCCAATTTTAATCATTTTTTTTTATTAATCTAACATCAAATTTTATCAAGTTGAACAGTTTTTCAACAAATCCATTAAATCGTTTTTCACGTTTAAAAACAAAACAAAAAAAAAAACTTTCCACAAATTTCAATAGAATAGAATATTATAGTTGATTGAGCGTTTTTTGTGTATTTATTTGTCAATATATAAAAACATCATTCTATATAGGCGTATGTATGTCCTATGAATATAATATACAATCATATTATATATAAATATATATAGAAAGATAGACATAATCTGTATAAAATCCTACAATGCCATCATTTACGGTCGTTGCTTATTTGAAGCCCTTTTTTATTTGATGAAACACCATGGGAGATCAACAAAACAACAAGAGAGGCTCCATATTTTTTTTTTGTTTTTCTCTCTCTTTTGCTCTTCTACTGTCGCGTGAATGCTATTAAAATAAAACCTTTTTTTTTGTTGTTATGTGGAGTGTGGAGTACGAATGGAGACTTTTATGTAATATGAGAGAAAAAAAACACAGTAAAAATAGTAGTAGTAGTAATAGCAGTAGTAGAGTCAGCATCAGTAGAAGCAGCAAAAAAAAAATCATAGCAGATGAACAAGAAGAAGAAAAAGAAGAAGAGAAAGAAAAACCTCTTTATATACATATTATTGTTCGCAAATGTACCATTTATATTCACATATATTATAAAATGAAAAAAATCAAGAAAAATAAGAGATTTGTTTGTCATTTCACATTCACACACATACACAGCTAAATGTATAAAATAAAATATCTATATATAATGAGCGATGATAATAATTGTTGTTGTTTAACTGAATGTGCTAAATAGAAAAAAACGAAAGGAAAAGAGAGATCTCATGTGATGACTACCAAAAGCAAAATTGAAGACGGAAATATCATTTTCTGTGTATTTTTCTATTAACAAAGAACATTTACCACATCCAATTTTGACATTAATTTTATATATTTATAAAAGGTCACATGTTTGAAATGAATATTGTAAAAAAATCTATTAAAGAATCAAAATTATAGAATAAAAATAGTTTACGTTGTTCTTTATATTTTTCCTTCTAATAAGAATGGGAAAGGAATAAATCGATTGAATATCCATATTCCTCAATTTCTCTAAAAATAAATGTAGAGAATAAAAAAACGTGTTACATCAAAAAAAAAAAACAAAACAACAACACTTTATATTTTCCTTCTTTTTTATATATATTTTTTTAGAGAATAAAACCAGGATGGAATTTAAAGTAGCAACAGGTTCTTTATATAACATTCCACAGAGAGTCCAGGGGAAAAAAGAAAAATGTTTAAGTAGGTTTATATTGAATAAAAATTGTATATTGAAGGAAAGGGGATGTACCTTTATATATACCTACAATATTCTTCCTTTATTTTCTTATATAAAAATATGCGATTCTTTATATATTTTGAAGCATCATTTATTTATTTTCTTCTCTCCTTTTTTCCTTTTATTTATTTATTTTTTTTTGTGTGTATAAATTTTTCTTGGCTTTTGATGAAAAGGAAACTTGAATTTTTTAAGGATGTTGAATGATAACACTAAGATTAACGTAAAAGAATATTATTATGTTAATAAATTGTGATTTAAAAATTATTGTTATTTACATAAGTACCATTAGTGTGTTTTACATTAAATACAACAGTGAGATTTTCACTAGTGTGATATATTTGTGTATATATAGATATCTTAACAAGTTCATCTCTTATAGGATTATATATAAATTAATGAGAAGATCTTTACTAAAGTATTTTTCCATCAACAAAAAAAACTTTAACGCATTAAAATATTTATGAACTTAAATTGTCAATTCCTTTAATTTCTACATTTAATCTTGATCATCATTTAAAATTTACTGCTTACATTTTTCTTTCAATGCCAATTATTATCTGATCAGATTGTCTGCTTTGAATAATTAAAATATATTTTTTTATTATACAAATTTTTAAATCAGTGAAAAATAACAAAAGACAAGAAAACAGAGAAGACAATTAAAAAAGAAATGAGACAAACAAAGAAAAATAAAATGCAAAAGGAAAAACTGTATATAAAAACAATACAATCAGAAATTTTTTGAAGAAGATGCTAATAATAATAATACCGGTACATATTTTCTTATGATTTGCTATATTATGATCTAAATACAAGTATCTGTAGGTATACATATGTTACAAGAAAAACAATAATAAAAAAAAAACTGCAGAAAAGAGAAAAGATAACAAAAAACATAAAGAAAATTATTTTCCAGGAAAAGAAACAATATGACGTTGATGAGAATAAGAAAAAAAAGCTTTTGATTGCTGCAATTTGAGATGTTATATAAAAATGTTAGAAGACGAGAAAAGATAATAAAAGTAGTTTTTTTTCCTCTCATTCATTCTATCTTTCTTTATCTTCTTCCCGTTATTCTTCTCGTTCACATATTTTCTTTTGTTTTCAAACATAAATTACACAAAAAAAAAAGAATGAAAAATAGAAAAATGTAAGAATCACAAAAAAAATAACGGAAAAAAAGAAAGGAATATGGGATTGGTGGCAATATAAAATGTAAATGAGAAATTCAATTTCCTCTTTTTGAAATTATTAATGTCCGTTTTGGTTAGTTTAATCTCTGTTATTTTACCTTTTATATTTATATAAAATTCATTTAGTTTTCTCTATATTATAAAATAGTTAATATTAAAAAGATAAGCCATTGAAAGGTAGAGAAAGATATTGAAATATATTAATCACTATAAGTTTCTTTCTTTTATTTTCAATTTTATTTTTTTGTTTTATTTTCAAAAGCCAAAGTTTCACGGTGAAATTTTAATTTAAAGAGAAATCACTTATAAGTTCAATTTAATTGGAAAATTTTATATATTTGATTACTGTCTATATGTTTAGTTAGAAAATAATGTACCTAAGACTAAGTTTTTTATATAAGTTCTGAAATGAATAAAATATTGAAAATTGAGTAGTAAACGTAAGTACAAGAATATTGTACTTACAAGCGAAGCGGAAGTGATCAAATTCTTATGATTGACATCTGTGAAACAGTGTTAAAGTTGACTAGAATTTTTAAATAAATAACGCAGTCAATTTATGGAGGTTTTACTGTATTATGAAATTTTCTAATTTAATAAAAAAAGAGAAGAAGTTTATTATAAAAATTTATATTCCTAAATCACTTACGTCACTTCACTTTAAAATATAAAATGAAATGAAACGAAAGTTCCTTTTATTATTATTATTCTAAAGATTTCTTTTTTTTTTGCTACTCAAAGGGTTAACAACAGACGTTCTGACGATAAATTATATTAAATTTTCAAGAATGCTTTATGCACCATTTTAAGAAGAAAAAAAAATTCCAACACTCACAATCAGTCTCTGAACAAAAAAAAAATGTAATGGATTTTATTTAATGAAAGAAAAATATTTTCCTGCTTTTCTTCTTTATTTTTTTTACCAAAGTTTATTTTCTCTTTTTCTTTTTCTCTTTCCACATTTTTCTGCTTTTTTTGTATTCTTCTTTCAAAAATCATTAAACTTTAAGTTTATTATTGCAATTAAAAAATTATTTTTTGAAACAAGAATGAGAAAAAAAACACAGAAAAAGTTAATTTTTAAAGGAACAACGAAAGATATTTATGAAAAATATATTTAATACAAAATTTCATATAATTTAGTCGTTTTCTGAAAATTGAAACTCCAGAATATTAGAATATTATTATTTTTGTTTGAAAATCCCTTAAATTTAGACACACAAACAACTATATACAAATTTTGTATGAATATATCAACCCCTAAAAATTCATGTACTCCACTATGTTATTTCTAAAGCTTCTAAAATCTTAATTGCTAAGGCAATGATATTTTCATCGTATAATTGATAATAAAATATGAAATTCAAAATAATACACACACATACACACACACCATCATACAAAAACATAGATAAATTGATACATTTAAATGAAAATAGTAAAATGAATGGTTTCAATGCATGTATCTTATATATTATTTTGTATAATTTTGTATATTATTATTTTCTTCTTCTTCTTCTTCTTCCTCTTCTTATCCATTCTCTTTTTCTACTACTATTTTCTTCCTATTCTTGTTCTATAACAATCATTAGGGTACGATTTCGTGTTCTTAATTACTTCAAATTTGAAAATGATCAAATTATCAAGATTTAGATTTAAAGTTTACATCATTATCTTGTTTCAGGTATATATTTATATTTATATAAATCTTATAGCATTTAGGTTGAAGTTGTATTATTATTTTTATTATTATTATTATTATTATTATTATTATTATTATTATTATTATTATTATTATTATTATTATTATTATTATTATTATTATTATTATTATTATTATTATTATTATTATTATTATTATTATTATTATTATTATTATTATTATTATTATTATTATTATTATTATTATTATTATTATTATTATTATTATTTTTTTTTTTTTTTTTTTTTTTTTTTTTCTTGGTTGGTGGGAAAACCTTCAAAAGGCTGTAAGCAGGGTCCGTCACTGCTTATGTGTGTGGGATTACCGATTGGCGACCTCACTAAAAAACCACCCCCTTTTTTAGGTACCAACCTGGAATTGCTTTCGCACTACTTCGGGTTGGACCTTCCATCCTACGGCTTTATGGGTCTTATCTGTTAGTCCGTGAGACACAGCTCTTCGCATTTTCTGCGAAGGATTATCTCAACGTAATTTTTTACTGAGTTCCACTTACTTTCTTCCAGCAACATTACATCGACAATGTTGTCGGGAGTGATTTGCCCTACTTTTGCTGCTAACTCATTGCGTTCTACTGTCCACTTAGCGCAGACAAATACAGAATGTTCTGCGGTGTCACGGAATGAGCAGATTATTATTATTATTATTATTATTATTATTATTATTATTATTATTATTATTATTATTATTATTATTATTATTATTATTATTATTATTATTATTATTATTATTATTATTATTATTATTATTATTATTATTATTATTATTATTATTATTATTATTATTATTATTATTATTATTATTATTATTATTATTATTATTATTATTATTATTATTATTATTATTATTATTATTATTATTATTATTATTATTATTATTATTATTATTATTATTATTATTATTATTATTATTATTATTATTATTATTATTATTATTATTATTATTTTTTTTTTTTTTTTTTTTTTTTTTTTTTTTTTTTTTTTTTTTTTTTTTTTTTTCTTGGTTGGTGGGAAAACCTTCAAAAGGCTGTAAGCAGGGTCCGTCACTGCTTATGTGTGTGGGATTACCGATTGGCGACCTCACTAAAAAACCACCCCCTTTCTTAGGTACCAACCTGGAATTGCTTTCGCACTACTTCGGGTTGGACCTTCCATCCTACGGCTTTATGGGTCTTATCTGTTAGTCCGTGAGACACATTTCTTCGCATTTTCTGCGAAGGATTATCTCAACGTAATTTCTTACTGAGTTCCACTTACTTTCTTCCAGCAACATTACATCGACAATGTTGTCGGGAGTGATTTGCCCTACTTTTGCTGCTAACTCATTGCGTTCTACTGTCCACTTAGCGCAGACAAATACAGAATGTTCTGCGGTGTCACGGAATGAGCAGTACTTACAAATCTCATTGCGAACTTTGCCCATGCGGTGGAGATACGCTCGAAAGTAACCGTGTCCACTGAGCAGTTGTGTCAGATAAAAGTCCACCTCCCCAAAAGTCCGATTCAGCCACGGTTCAAGGTTTTTAATGAGTCTGTGTGTCCATCTGCCTTTGGGAGCGGTCGACCATCGGTCTTGCCAGATGTTCACAGTGCGGCTTCTTTCCTCTTTTGCAGCTATCACTCTGCCTACTTCTTTACTTCTTGCGTACATACGCTTTCGCTCTAGCGCAAGCAAGTCAATGGGAATCACTCCAGCAATGACAAGCACTGCATCTTCTGATACAGTGCGGTACGAGCTAGCGATTCTGAGTGCTCCCGTGCGTTGTACACAGGCTATACGTTTTCTGTATTTTTCTACCTGGAGAGTATCGGCCCAGATTTCTGCCCCATATAGTAGAATTGACTGCGTGGTTGCCATAAGCAATCTACGCTTGCTTTGCGTTGGGCCTCCTATATTCCTCATAAGTCTGCTTAGGTCATTTGTCCTTTTTGCAGCCTTGGCAGTTACACTTTGTATATGAGGCCAGTAGCTGAGTTTGTTATCCAGGATAACCCCCAGATACTTTGCCGCTGGTCTTGTATCTACTAGCTCAAGACCCACCTGCATCTGAATTATGGTCGGGATTCTCTTCCTCGTTAACAGGACGATCTCCGTCTTCTGAAGTGCTAGCTTCAGCCCATGCTTGTCCATCCATCTGTCGACGCGTCTCATGACTTGGTTCAATTTTAGCTGGGCCAAATCGGCGTTTCGCGCTGTGATTACTGCTGCAATATCGTCAGCATATCCTACAAGGTACGAGTCATCTGGCATTTCCATTCTGAGGATGCTGTCATAAAGAACATTCCAAAAATCTGGTCCTAATATGGATCCTTGGGCCACTCCTGCCGTAAGGGGTCTCATCTTGGTGCCTTCTTCCGTATCATAGAGTAGGTATCGCTCTTTCAAGTAGTCCCTTATCATTCGAAGTAGATACTCGGGTGTCTTGAATGTGTTCTGAAATGCGTCTAGGATGTCTGCCCAGTTTGCTGAGTTGAAAGCGTTTTTAACGTCCAACGTTGCAAGTAACACTATGGGGCGCGCCTGATGACATGCAGTGTCAGCGGCTGCTACCGCGGCTACTACTTCTTGAATCGCGCCTATGGTGGAACGACCACTTCTGAATCCAAATTGCCGTTCAGAGAGGTTTCCCGCCTTCTGGATGACTTCTATAATTCTAGGTCTCAGTAGTAGTTCCAAAAGCTTTCCTGAGGTGTCTAGCATACTCAACGGTCTAAAAGCCGAGGGAGTGTTAGCATCTCCTTTACCTTTGCTAATAAGTACTAGTTTTGCCTTTTTCCACCGTGCACTAAACACGCCTTCCTGGAGGCACGTGTTGTACATCTCTAAGAGGTGTTCGGGGGATTGCTGAGCAATCTCCTTAAGTGCCTCTGCTGGAATGCCATCTGGTCCTGGGGCTTTTTTGCTTTTAAGCCTTGCAGCTGCTGCTACCAGTTCACCTGTGCTGAAGAGCGGGACCAATTCTATCTCACTTGAGTTTGTTTCTACCCTTAGTGAGTGGGTAGGAAAAAGTCCATCGACCACTTTTCGCAGCATCTCCGGATCCATGGCGCTTGTCGTACTGCAAAGCCCAAATTTTTGGGTCACTATTTTGTATCCTAGCCCCCACGGGTCCAGGTTTACCTCGTCACACAGTCTTCTCCAGCAAAGCATTTTGCTCTGCTTGATGGTATCGCGGAGTATTTTCCTGGATTGTTTGTATTCTATTGTTATTCTGGCTTTTTCCATTATGTCTGCGTTGGTTCTGCGGACTCGTGTCATTTTTCGGTTGTGTTTTATGCAGGTTTTCCTCATCTCTGAGATTTCCTCAGTCCACCAGTACACTGGTGGGTTTTTGTGGGCTTTGGCTTTGAGTGGCATGCTGGCATCACACACTTTACGGATGAGTTTCATTGTTGATTCTACAATGGCCTCTGCCTTTTCTCTGCCTCTTATTACATCCAGGGCTGCAATCGATGGAATCGATGTTGCCTTAAGTGCTTCGGATAATTTTTCAGGGTCTAATCGATTAGAGTTCCAGTACGGCGGTAGTACAGTATGTTTTCTAGCTCCGTTTCGTTCGACGACATGGAAGGAAATATATTGGTGATCGCTTGCAGTGAAGTTCTCTATTACTTTCCAGTCTCTAACTTTTCGTGATGTTCTTTCCGTGGCTAAGGTAACATCTGGGATGGAGAAGCCAACATCCGGTCTTCGGTACGTTGGCGTCGTCCCAGTGTTGATCACCGTGAGCCCAATTCTCGCGGCCATTTGCAGCAGTAATCTTCCTCTTGCATTAGTTTGGGGCATGCCCCATTCCACCGCTCTGGCGTTAAAGTCCCCGGCAACGATCATGTCGCCTGGTATATTCCTTAGTGCGTCTTCAAGAGTGTCCATGCTGCTGCGATATGTTGCTGCGTTGTAATTTGGGGAAAAATAGACACTTACATACGTGATACCATTTACCTTTGCCCATACAAAATTGTCACTGATTTTTTGTCCCTCTATGCGATGTTTACCAGGTATCCAGAGGGCCGCAGTTCTTGCGCTGTTTCCAATCCATGTCGGAAGTGTCCTGTTTTGATATTGTTCACTTATTATAAACACATCCACGTTAAGCTCAACAACTAGTTTGGAGCAGAGATCGTGGGCTAAGCTACTTCGGTGTAAGTTGCCCTGAAGCACATTCACCATCTTCTTCGCTCGCGTTTTAGAGTCTCGAGCGCAACCCTGAAGGCTTTGCATTTGCCACTGCCGGATATGTGGTCTAAGTGCTCGTCAGGTCCCAATGCGGCACACAAGATGCACTTTGGGAGTGCTGTGCATTGCTGTCCAGTATGACCCGGTTGGCCGCATTTGTAACATAGTGCGCTTCTGGTTGGCCCTTGGCAATGTCTCTGTGGGTGTCCCCACCCTAAGCATCTGAAGCAACGGGGGACATTCAACCTTCTTCTCACTAGAGTGCTGATCCATCCTACTTTTATGCGGCCTTTTTTCAGGAGCCTGAAGGCATCTCTCTCGTCTAGCTCGACCACAGCCATCAATTGCGCATTTCTGCTTGGCGGTAAGATCGTAACTTTCATCTCCCCGACTTGGTCCAGTTCGTTACGAATTGCGTCGGAGACATCATCCACTGTAGTGAAGCCCACTAAGTTAGGGATTTCCACTTGAATCTTGGGGTTTCGCTCGGTTACCACTCCTACTCCCTCAACAGCGTTTTGGATGGCATTCGAGAATGCTTTTCGGTCGTTTGATTTTTTTATGACTATCAAGATATCTCCGCCCCGCGTCTTCCTGATCTCTTTTACATCCGTTGTAGAATCGTGCGGATCAACCTTTCCGCGCACCGTCTCAAGTATTTGGGCGTAGGTCTGTCCACTTGCCGGCTTAATGAGAACAGCGTTCAGGCCGAAGGGCCTTCGCGTCGCATTACTTCTTCGCCTTCTTCTTTGACGTCTCTGTGGCGTTTGGGACGTCTGTGATTCATACACCAGTCTCTTTGCTGGCCTGTTGTTGTCCATGCCATTGTGCACCTGAATCTCACTTTCCTTCCTCGGACCATCTTTTTTATTGCGGGTTCTGTGCAGAACTGGGGTCCATTCATCTTCGCCTTCTAGATGTCTAGACCTTTTTTTGTTTTGAACATTCTGCTGCTCTTCTGGTAACGTGATTACCTCGGGGTTTTGTGGATACCGGCGCTTCGGCGTTGTACCCAATATCAATTTATGTGGCAATTGATATTTCGCCCGCCTTGCCACACGTTCTTGAACAATTCCTCGGATTACATCCGCCGCCTCCTCAATCAAACTGAGCCCATCTTTGATGACCTTACTCACGTTTTTTTGAGTGGAAGTAGCTTTCTTCATTCGGCCTAGGAGCTCTACGATCAAAAGTATCTGTTCCATTTCTTTTTTATCTTCTCCGTCCACATATATGATTTTGTTGGAGACATTCTCCAAGTTCTCTCCTTGCGGTGAGGTGGTGTGATTTTGGTTCCCCTCAAAATCCTTAGAACCGGCACCAACCATCAGGGCTTGCACCTGATCGGAATTGGCGGTGAGATTACCCTTCGCAGGGATACTCACTTGAGGTATTTCGTTTGTAAATTCACACTCCATTGTTGGTTTATTATTCGGGGTTCCTTCCCCTAGGTTTGTTATTCGGGGTTTCCCTCCCCAAGGTTTGTTATTCGGGGTTTCCCTCCCCTAGAGTGATTGCAGCAACAGCTGCTTAGGAGCCCACTCCGCCCCGTTGCTTTTGGTCCGCGTCGAGTATTTTATTTCCCCGATACCTTTTACCAGCATTCCCCTATCCGCCACCCGGGGACGCGCCCGATAGGAGTTCCAACAACTCCCCCGGGATTATTATTATTATTATTATTATTATTATTATTATTATTATTATTATTATTATTATTATTATTATTATTATTATTATTATTATTATTATTATTATTATTATTATTATTATTATTATTATTATTATTATTATTATTATTATTATTATTATTATTTTTTTTTTTTTTTTTTTTTTTTTTTTCTTGGTTGGTGGGAAAACCTTCAAAAGGCTGTAAGCAGGGTCCGTCACTGCTTATGTGTGTGGGATTACCGATTGGCGACCTCACTAAAAAACCACCCCCTTTCTTAGGTACCAACCTGGAATTGCTTTCGCACTACTTCGGGTTGGACCTTCCATCCTACGGCTTTATGGGTCTTATCTGTTAGTCCGTGAGACACATTTCTTCGCATTTTCTGCGAAGGATTATCTCAACGTAATTTCTTACTGAGTTCCACTTACTTTCTTCCAGCAACATTACATCGACAATGTTGTCGGGAGTGATTTGCCCTACTTTTGCTGCTAACTCATTGCGTTCTACTGTCCACTTAGCGCAGACAAATACAGAATGTTCTGCGGTGTCACGGAATGAGCAGTACTTACAAATCTCATTGCGAACTTTGCCCATGCGGTGGAGATACGCTCGAAAGTAACCGTGTCCACTGAGCAGTTGTGTCAGATAAAAGTCCACCTCCCCAAAAGTCCGATTCAGCCACGGTTCAAGGTTTTTAATGAGTCCGTGTGTCCATCTGCCTTTGGGAGCGGTCGACCATCGGTCTTGCCAGATGTTCACAGTGCGGCTTCTTTCCTCTTTTGCAGCTATCACTCTGCCTACTTCTTTACTTCTTGCGTACATACGCTTTCGCTCTAGCGCAAGCAAGTCAATGGGAATCACTCCAGCAATGACAAGCACTGCATCTTCTGATACAGTGCGGTACGAGCTAGCGATTCTGAGTGCTCCCGTGCGTTGTACACAGGCTATACGTTTTCTGTATTTTTCTACCTGGAGAGTATCGGCCCAGATTTCTGCCCCATATAGTAGAATTGACTGCGTGGTTGCCATAAGCAATCTACGCTTGCTTTGCGTTGGGCCTCCTATATTCCTCATAAGCCTGCTTAGGTCATTTGTCCTTTTTGCAGCCTTGGCAGTTACACTTTGTATATGAGGCCAGTAGCTGAGTTTGTTATCCAGGATAACCCCCAGATACTTTGCCGCTGGTATTATTATTATTATTATTATTATTATTATTATTATTATTATTATTATTATTATTATTATTATTATTATTATTATTATTATTATTATTATTATTATTATTATTATTATTATTATTATTATTATTATTATTATTATTATTATTATTATTATTATTATTATTATTATTATTATTATTATTATTATTATTATTATTATTATTATTATTATTACTATTTTTTTTTTTTTTTTTTTTTTTTTTTCTTGGTTGGTGGGAAAACCTTCAAAAGGCTGTAAGCAGGGTCCGTCACTGCTTATGTGTGTGGGATTACCGATTGGCGACCTCACTAAAAAACCACCCCCTTTCTTAGGTACCAACCTGGAATTGCTTTCGCACTACTTCGGGTTGGACCTTCCATCCTACGGCTTTATGGGTCTTATCTGTTAGTCCGTGAGACACAGCTCCTCGCATTTTCTGCGAAGGATTATCTCAACGTAATTTCTTACTGAGTTCCACTTACTTTCTTCCAGCAACATTACATCGACAATGTTGTCGGGAGTGATTTGCCCTACTTTTGCTGCTAACTCATTGCGTTCTACTGTCCACTTAGCGCAGACAAATACAGAATGTTCTGCGGTGTCACGGAATGAGCAGTACTTACAAATCTCATTGCGAACTTTGCCCATGCGGTGGAGATACGCTCGAAAGTAACCGTGTCCACTGAGCAGTTGTGTCAGATAAAAGTCCACCTCCCCAAAAGTCCGATTCAGCCACGGTTCAAGGTTTTTAATGAGTCTGTGTGTCCATCTGCCTTTGGGAGCGGTCGACCATCGGTCTTGCCAGATGTTCACAGTGCGGCTTCTTTCCTCTTTTGCAGCTATCACTCTGCCTACTTCTTTACTTCTTGCGTACATACGCTTTCGCTCTAGCGCAAGCAAGTCAATGGGAATCACTCCAGCGATGATTATTATTACTATTATTATTAGTATTATTATTATTATTATTATTATTATTATTATTATTATTATTATTATTATTATTATTATTATTATTATTATTATTATTATTATTATTATTATTATTATTATTATTATTATTATTATTATTTATATAATTACATTTACATGATATATTTATATATTTCGATTTATAAGATTTTTTAATGGTTAATGAAAAATATTACTGTACATAAACATTGATTATGTTATTTAAATAGAATGTCTTTGATTTTATCAAGAGATTAAGTTACAGGATTTAATTGTTAGTTAATTTCAAATGCGATTATTTTTCTAAGTGATAATATTAAATTTATTTATTATTAAAATTTTAAATTATTTATTCATTTTGGTTAGAATTAAAAATTTCTCTATAAAGATTTCGTATACAAAATAAATAATAGAAAAGTTTATAATGGTTACATTACTAATTCTCTAATTTTAGTAAACTGACACATACATTTTCCCAATAACATATATATAACTTTGTCCATCTCACTCAATTCTATATGTACATATAGATATATAAGAACATATGTATCTAATTCTAAACCAATACTCTTAATTGAAACACAATAAAAGCATTAAAACATATAAATTCTACTTATGTTTATAAGAAAGAAGTAGGAAAAATAAAAACAACAAACTAATATATATATTTATATATAGATATATATATATATATATATATATATATAAGTGTCGCCACAAAGCCATTTATTTATACGGTCAATGCATGCATGAGACAAGAAAATAAAAAAATATTCTCTGATTGTTGTCCTTTTTTTGTTTTCTTATTTTTTTTTTTGCTACAATTTTTCTAATTGAAAAACTCTTTAATTCTATGTATGGGATTGGCGAATTATTTATTTTTATTAAGACATTTATATGCGTATTTTATTAGAAAAAATGGAAAAATTCTGAACATGACAAAACATAATAAAAAGGACAAAATATTAAATTAAAATTGTCTCTTTTCTATATATCACCTGATGATTTCTATTCATAATTTTTACTAATAAAAATTAATTGGTGATTGTATTAGATCATTTAGTAAATTTCATATTGAAGAAACACAATATTTTTAATCTTTTATAAATTCCGACTAGAATTTTTTGGAAATTATGATAAAATTTGTTTTTTTGCGCAAGTTTGGTTGTATCATCTTTATTTACTAACACAAATCTAGAAGATTTTATCTAAATCAAATCTATAATTTAGAAAATTTGTAATGAAACTGAATAAATCCGGTTCAGCTCGTTCGCTATGGGTTCGGTTTCGTGCTATTAGAAACTCAAATTCTCGAGTTGTTGTTATTTGAAATTATTTTTCTTAAATAATATTTATTGTCATTTTTAAAATATTAAAGAATTATTCCTTTTGGAAGTGGCCTATTATTGTGATTATGCTTAAGAAGAAATAGCGAAACAAAATCTCCTTAACACTTTCGTCTTTTGGCCAGTCCTTCCATATTATCTAAACTCCAAATAATAAAATATAAGTTTTAAAGCATAAAAAAGTAAAGAAAAGAAAAGTTTTGACACAATTTATTCGAACAGGTGTTGCCCAGCCGAGCCTCCTTTTTCATTTTATCCAAAACAAAAAAAAACTCAGAGGAAAAGTAAACAAACTGCTTAAATGTGTCATTTGAAACATTATAACAGTCGTTTTTTGGTTTATATTCCTGTGGAAGATGTTGTTGTAAAGACTAAAGAAGAAAAAAAAAAGGAAAAATAAGGGAGTCAACAATATAATAGCTGAAAATATTGTCGTATAACTAGTTGTTTTTGTTGTTATAATGTGGACTTGATATGGAATGGTGGTTAGGTAGGTTTGGGTATGGAATGAGTACTGGAATGAGTACTGGATTATGGGGCTAAAAATAAAATTTTATATAAATGGGAAGAAGATGCTGAAGTTGACTACACAACAAAAATAACATCAACGATGAAGAAGAAAAAAGAAACACGAGAAAGAAATATGTATATGGTATGAAGTAAGAGTGAAATTTCTCTTTTTGTGTGGAGATGAAGATGATTTAATGTAATTTATATAATAAAATAATGAAAGAATTTGTCTGTGTATGTTGTGTTTGTGTGGATGAGTTACTGTCATTTGTATAGTATACGAATTTCCATAATATTAAGCCTATTCTTACAAACAAAATGCAAATTATTTTAGTATGTTGAAAAACGTATGAAACCTGTTACTAAAATAGATGGATTCTGATTTATTATTATAATAATAACATGTTTTATACGACAAATAAGATTTTTATTACTTATTATTAGTGTACCATTTTGTTACAAAAGAGTAAAATGAAAATATTCTAATTTTTAACTATAGCATTGCACATATATGTACTTGTATATATAGGTAAATTCTAATGAGTTAGTATAAGTTTATAATAAGATTTCCCAGACTTTTATATAAGACTTTAGAATTTTCTATATTTAAATTCGGTTTGTCTTTTCTTACATATTATATGAAAAAAAATCTTTCAACGTTGCAACTGGAAATAAAGCAAAAAGTTATAAATTAAGAAGCGTTGGGTTTAATGAACATTTTGTGCATTTTATTTATAAAATATGAAAGCAAAAGTTTAGAATTAACAAAGAAGTTCTTTATAATTCTAATATCCATATGATATGATCTTGAAATTATCATTAAATATTTTAATGATTTATCTTTGTAAAATTAATTTCAGTTGTTTTATTTTGTAAGATGTTTAAACTTTAAACAGTGCTTGTGGGGAATAAATATGTAATAAGTACATTGGTTACCGTAAAAATAATAACAACAATGATAGGGTCGAACGAGTGATTGTCAAAAAATAATACATCAAGTTGTTATTCCCTCTTTTGAATTAATTCTTTAAAAAAATGACGGAAAAATTAATATAGATTTTTGTCATGTATGAATGAATTGATTTTTTTTTCATTTAAATAATATTTTATTAAAGATAGTATAAATATAGAGAATAGAAAAGTAAAATATAAATACCGCACCCTATATAATACCCACCACAAGGGAAAATTATCTCACTAATGACTGTCATCATATATCGAAGCATTTTCTTTTTTTTTTTTTTGAATCATCAACATGAACATCATATGGTTAATTGATCGATTGGGATATTAATTTAATCAAAATAAAAGAAGAATGAAAAATAAAACATTAGCGAATATTACTTTATGCTTGAATTTTTCTTTTTAGAAGAAGAATTCAATACCACAAACAACAGAAAGAATATTATTATCCTTCAGTTCAATTATTCAGTCACAACAAAAAATGACTTCAAATTAAATATTATACTATAAAAATACTATAATATTGATGATTCGAAATATTTATGGATTTCATTATTAAATAAGAGATTTCACCCTGCTTCAATAAATAGTCGACTATTAGAAGGCCATTAAATAAAATACAGAATTTATAAAAATTTATAGGAAAATTTACAATAATAATAAATTTCAATTTACAAAATATTCTAATAATGAAAAATATTATATAGCTTCATTAGTTGTGGAAATTATTGAATTGAATAAAATTATTCTAAAATTTTTAAAATTTAATGCATTTTTGGTGGACATTTATGGAAGAGGGTTGTGGAGGGAATATACAATACATTTAAGGAAATGAAATAAAATTGAATAGAGAAATTATTATTGCTGATTTTTTAACCCCTAAAAAACATACATATATATAACTGTGCGTGATGATGCAATAATGATGATGTGATTATTATTAGAAATTTCATTTAAGTGGAAAATAAAATTGTATTACGAACGATCTTAAGCAACATGCATAAAATTAATAACTTTATTTCTGTTGGGTATTATAGGGTTACGCGTTTTTTGTTTATGATAAATTTTACTTTAGAAGTTTCAAATTATTTTACAGATTTTGAATTAGAAATAAATAAAAATTGTTTTCATTTTCTGAGAAAATGAATTGAAATTATTATATTAGAGATAATAAAAAATTCATTTTCTTATTTTTTTTTTCTTTAACATTTTGCAAACGTTTTCATTCAATTCTCTCTTTAACGATAGGGGTTCATCCACACTCATATGTAATTGAAATTGATAAAAATTCTATGTATTTGTTGTTATTATCGAATATTATTGAATCAACTTTCTTTTCTCTTTGTATAAATAACTTAAGTTCATTCCCCTTCTCTAACCACGAAAATACTTTTAAAACTCAAAAAACAAAATAAAGAATAATATTACCCATTTTCTATCTGTCTCTCACTTTCGTACACACACGCGCAAAATAATTTTCATTTTTTATTTTTATATAAAAAATTTCCATCATTTACTTCTCATTTATTCAATGTTTATTTTTTTGTTTTGTATCAAGAAAAAAAAACACAGAAAGAATGAAAAAAGAATGGGGAAAAAATCACCAATAGACCCACTACTAAGTTGGGAGTTGGGCGATTTCAAATGAAGCGGAATCGTGATTTTGTATTATAAGATATTTTAGATTTTTTCTTTCTTTCTTTCTTTTTTGTTTTGGTTTTTTCCTTCTTTTCTTTCATTCTACTTTTTTTTTCCTTATTTCGGTTTTTCTGTTCAACTGCAAAATTGTTGCTTTTTGTTATGGTACAAATTGTATAGTGTTGCTGAAATTTTATTCGAACAAAGGGAACAAATAATAATAAAAAAAAAAACGGCGAGTGAAAGGAGTAGAAGATGAAGTAGTAAAGTAGAGAGAAAAAAACTATGCGGTTGCGGTGAATAAATTTTAAAATGAATTTAAATGATCGGTTTTCAATTTGATTGTATATAATTTATCGGTAATATACTTTTTTGGACATGCTTTTTCATTTGAATAATAAAACTCGTACATAAACATAATTGCAAAAGAAAGTATAACGTAGTTCCAATTATGGGGATTTTTTTTAAAGATATTGACTAACTTATATTTTTATATAAATACGTGTATATACCTTTTTTTTTAAACAATTAAAAATACATTATATAAAACGAAGTCAGTTATTGTGTATTTGCAAAAAATTTGTAATCTTTTTGAAAAATTTCAATATAAAAAAATTCTCTAGAATTGCGGAATTTAATTAAATGACTAAAAATGCGACTTTACCGACATTCAGTTGCCGCCTTTCATTTGATTTTAAAGTTTATTTTTATAAAAAAAGAAAATCAGGACATACAAGGTAAAATAAAATTTTAACTGCGCACAAATAGAAAATTTGAATTCTTGAAATCCAATACCCCATCCATTTAAGATCGTTTATAGGGGAGAATTAAATAATGTAATTAAGTACTTTGCGTGCAGGAAATTTTACTTCTATATATTTTTTAAATGGTCTTCAAATATTTGTACTCATCGTAATTGTAATGTGTTCATTATTATTTTTCTTTCTTCATTTTATAAAATATTGCTTAGATAATATAATCAATAATAAATATTCAACAAATATAAAAAAAGAAGATAAACATGGAAATTTTAATGATTCAAAAATCAATTTTCAATATAAATTAAAACCAGTCATTCTTAAAATTAACAAAAGAAGTACAAAAGCTTTAAATATACAATGCTTCCAGACTATTTTATGCAAATTATTTAATCCTTTTTGCTTTTTCTTCATTATTTTCTATTCTATATATAGGAAAAACGTGCAAAAATACCTTCTATTTTAAACAATCTTTATTTGAAAGGACTAGACAAAATTTTCTTTACATTTTTCTTCTAGATTTTTAAGAATTAAATACATACAATCAAATAATTGTGATCTTAAAATGGGAAATTTTGCTTTGTCTTGTTAATCAGGTTTATCGTCACGGCCAACTAATTAATTTGAAATCATTAACAAATTATTTTCTTTGTAAATAGATTTAAAAACCCATAATATTTTTTACAAGAATTTCTATGTTATAATTATTTTTTTCTTAAATTTAAAGGGCTAAGACATAAATTTAAACATCAAAAGATTATTTTAAAATATTTGTTTATCTGTAGGTTTTCATATAGAAAATTTTATAGGGTAAATATTTAAGACTTAATAGAATTTGTGTTAAAATAATAATAAAATTTTGAGAACAAAAATGTGTTTTTGGTGTGATCTTAATTTGTGTTCATAATATTTAGGTCATTCATCTATTTATTATGAAATAATTTTTTCTAATTGTTATTAGATTAAAATTATAAAAGATAAACCTTCAATATTTTTTAATTGGGATTAGTTTACTAAGAAAATTTTACAGTGGATATTTACTATTTAATTTATATAAATTTTACGCAATTAATAAATAAATATTAAATACTTCCAACGACTGATATTTCACACATTTTTTCTTTATGGTCATATTATTTTATTGACTTTATTTTTCTGAGTGATAAGATATTATAAATTTTCAGTTTACTTATTTTAAAATAATTAAATAATAATGATTAATATAATAAAGTATAAATAATTATAGGATTAATTGGGTCCTTTTCTGAATATAATTTTAACTGTGAACTCATTGAAATGGAAATGTAAATTTTGAAATTTTTTTTTGTTAATGATTAAAACTTATGCTTCAATGACTTTTTATTTTTCTACAAATATTATAAATTTATTCAGTATATATATAAAGGAATTATACTGTAAATATAAGTCCTTTTGATGACAATTTTTTTATATTTCTTGAAATTTCGGTCAAGTCAAATGATTTCTTTCTTAAAATCTTGTAATTTTTATTGAAGTTCAAAGCAAAGATGTATTTATTTTTTTAGTAAAATTCTTTTAAAATATTGTAAAAGGAAAATATGAATTTACAATTTATTTTCGATGTAGTATGAGTAAAATGTGGAAGGAAGTCTTTTTTACGTGCAGATTTTTTAAATCATGAATAATGTAAATTATTTAGTTCGTTAAATTAGTAAATTAACTAAGCTTAACTAATTTATCTTTCATATTCTGTAAATAATAATGCCCCTATTCATTTTTTATATTGAACATATTTTGTTGGCGCCAAAAAAAAGCAGAAGCAATAACAAATAAATAAATCAAATAATATCAATCATTTGTTGCTTGATATTTTTCACATAATAATATAATAAACACACATTCAATAATAAATAAATAAATAAATGAAGAATCATTTGATGACATCAAACATTTAACATTTATTACGATTTTCAATATGCATATTTGTATAATATTTTTTTTTTATTTTATTTTATCTAAATAATAGAATCTAAAATGTTATGTTACGCGGCGCTGCTATATAGAATTTTCCCCAAACAAGAAAAAAATAAAGGAAAAGCTATCAAATAAATTGGAATGCAATAAACAATAACGTTTAATTTCCTTTATATACATACGAACAGTTTTTTTTTCTTTCACTCTGCTTATTGTTAAGTTGAATTTGGTTTTTTTTTCTTTTCTTTTTTTGGTCTAAATGTGTATTTTTTTCTCTGTTATCAGATTGTCTTATCAAATAAAGCAATATCAATTTCTATATCATATAATATTGAATTGGAACTGAAAAATAAAAAAACATTAACATAATTGTTTTTTTTCTTTTTTTTAGCATCGATAAATTATTGATGACATTTTATAGGATGTGCGTATATATTTTATGTATATAAAATGAAAATCAAAAAATGATATATTATAATGCCATTAACTTTTACTAAATTTTACAAAATATAAATAAATATAGTATAAATGTAAAGAATCATAAAAGTGATTTATTTATATGAGAATGATCACACACAAACATTGAAATATACAAAAAATATACACCAAATATACAACATTCAACAAATCCGCAAGGATATTTATTTATATAGAAAAAAAAGAACGAATAGAAAAATATAAATAAAAACATAATAAAACACCCTACATTAAATATATAAAAAGTATAAATTTCCCCTAAATAGGAAAAATATTTATATTATGACAATGGAAGCTTCCCACCAAAGGAAAATGAAAATCAAAACAAAAAGAAACAAAATAAGAAAAAAAAACTCTCCAAAACAAAAAAAATTCTCCAAAGAACATTTTATTTAAGATTCGGTATGATTTCTAATATTGCTGATGTCAACACACACACATATATATATGCAGAGAGTTATATATAAATATTGGATAAACTATATACATATATATACGAATATATTTTAGAAAGTCACAGCCTTTGAATGTCATTTTGTCCCTATTGCAAAGACTTGATCTAGTTTAGTTATAAGATATAATAAAAATGGAAGAATTGAGACAAAAATATATATAAAAAAAAATTTGTGGGAGTATGAGGATGGTATATGTACTTTATTTATATGTGAAGAGATATTTACGATATTGTTATCGTTGTGAAAACGGCACCCATGAAGAAAGAAAAAGAAGACGAAAAAAATATATATAAAAAGTCATAGAGAGAGAGAAAAAAAAACTCTTTTAGCGGTTTTGATATTTTAATAGAATGACTTTTACGAAAAAAGAAAAATACAACACAAACAACATGGATTTACTGACTTTATTCTTTCAATATACTTATATTTATTTCAGTAGACTTGCACTAACATAAACACCTTCTAATTTAAACTTCTACATAAATTTAATTTAAATTGAAATGTGAGACAAACTCATCACGGATCATAACATATTAGTGTTTTTGAATAAAGCAATATTGAAATTTAATTTATGTTATCTCGAGTCTACTGTATATATACTTATGTATATTTTATTTTACTTCCAGTTTCAACCACATACCAAGTTATGGATGAATATTAAAGGGTTGAAGTTTTATTTTGTTATTCATTGTTTTTAAAGATTCGATTTAGGCAACACTATAAAAAAAAGGGGGATGCCGCATATAAATATAGACTCAAATGACTGAATATAATAATAATATATTGAAGTGCCGCGAAAGAATATTGACGTCATTTATCTATTTTGTTTTATTCATTATTTATTTATTTATTTATTTATTATTTTTATCTAGGAAATTTAATGATATCAAAAATATCCATATTATTAATTTAATTCTGTGCCATTTAAAAACATTTGAGTGGAATATCAAATAAAACAAAACAAGAAATAAAATAAATTGAAATTTTTGATTGAAAATTTGTTCAGTTTGTCCTTGTTATTTATAGCACTTATATTTTATTTTATTGAAGATTTTAATATTTTGAAAAATGGAGGGAGAGTGTGTATCATATTATGCTAAAAATATAAATATTTTATGAAATCTTTGAGTATAGTCAAAAAAAAACGTCGATTTATGATATTTTGAACTGTTATTATTAGATTCTAAATAAATTTTGAATTATATTCAAGAAGGTGTATCCTTCCTCCATTTCGCCTTTTGTTTCTAATTTTTGTGAAAAATGTGTTATTAATAATTTTGATCAAAATTTATTGGTTGTGATTATTATTGACTTGTTCCAATGAATACAACATTCAAGATTAATTCTATAAAAAAATTTGTTAAAAAAGAAAACAATTTTTTTTTTATTTTAAAATTGTAATCATCGATAGACTCAATTAAAATCAGGTTAAGAAAAAATTTGTTGTATACAATAACTTAGTTTCCACAGACAAGAAGTTTTAAACAAAATACAGTAATTTTGTTCTTCTTGTATTCTATTGGAAATAGAAAAATGATCATAATTTAATTTTTTTATTTTTATCAATAAAAATGAGTTTTTGATGTCTGTTTTAAGGCTTCTCAATATACATGAAATGAAAAAAACAAAAAAATTGTACTAAAAATGAAATATAATCTAAAGACAATAACCGTAACAATATATTAAACTATATGAACTCCTTTCATTTCTAAACGAATAATAGCTGTTGGTAGTAAATTTCACAGTTCCTTAATATTATTATTCTTCATCTTCATCACTACTAAAATACACAATTTTTCTTCTTCCTTCTCTTGTATGTTCAATATATAGAAGATTCACGGTGTTAAGAGAGTTGAAAAGTTCCGATAGATATATAGAATGAATGGTGGATAAATTCTATATGAATAACTTGTGAATGAGAGGGGTATATTTATAGGCAATGACCTTACAGATTTTCCTTTTTATAACATTTCGTCGATCCTGGATATGAAATCGTTTTATATTTCTGAAGAATTTTTTTTTTGATTGGTCAGCATACATTCAACATATTATTATTATTATTATTATTATGATTTTCTCTCTTTTTTCTTTTTTCCTATTGTCGTTGTTGTTGGTAATATTTGTAATGGAAAAGTGGAAACAAGAGAATTTTTTTTCCTTCGTTTTAGATTCTGTTTATGTTTGAAGATAAAACAAATACGATAAAAATTTATTATGTTAGCATGGAAAAAAGAATGAAAGAAAAAAAATGATCAGGTTCATATAATCATTATATTTTCGTTTTATAGATTATGCTTTGAGAAAAATAAGTTTTATTAAAAATAAGAATAAATTTTGTTCGTGGAATATGTGAATTATTTGTATTAAAAATTTTATTAAGTTATTTAGTTAAGGATTTGACACGACTGACTTAATTTTGAAAGGATAGAAACTTATTTGTTAGAGAATTTAAATTTATTTATCGTGAACTAAATTAAATTATAATTAATTTTCCGGAAAAAAATCAATATAACTTTGAATAGAAAATTCAATCAAAATTCATTTGTTGATGTTTCTCACATTAGATCGCATTACTATTAAAGCTTATAAATAGAAAAAAGACGTATAGGAATAAGAAAAAAAAAGTCACATTCGTTTGATCAACGATTATCTTCATTCATCCAAAATTCAAAAGCATCCCCCAAGAAAGAAAAGAAGAAAAAAAAATGCTATAATGCTGTTGATTTTGTTCAACAGGCCGAAACGACATATACGAGTATAAAATAAGAAATTCCTTTCTTATTTTCGTTTTTCCTCTATACTTTTTCTTCTTCTTCATTTTATGTGACATGGCATAAAATTAAACTAACTCTGAAGACTGATGCTGAAAAAAAAGAAACAAAAAAAAGAGGAAAGGATGGTAAAATATTCTATATATTAAGCTTAATTCCTTCAAAATTTTTATATGGAAAAGAAAGTTAACTTTTCGTTTTTTTTCATTTTTCACGCAAAAGCAATAATTTTTCGTTTTCATTTTGCAGTACAGTTTTCTTTAGATTAAAAGAACGAATTTTTCATTTTCAACATTTTCATGATTTTAAAAGTAGCATAATTTATATGGTTTAAAGCAAATTTTCTAAAAATTGTAATGAGTCTCATCAAATCAGGTTTGTAGTAATGTTGGATTCTGAATGCTCTATTCAATCATTTTATCAAACATAAATAAACTTTGTATAGAGTTTTATTTTCGGATAGGTCAAAATTATGTCCGAATCAATATTTTTATATTCTTCAAAAATTCATTCATAATAAAACAACAAACGTCTTTCACTTTTTCTTTTGATAACAAATTTAGACGACTTCTTATAGAAACATAATAATAATAATAATAATAATAATAATAATAATAATAATAATAATAATAATAATAATAATAATAATAATAATAATAATAATAATAATAATAATAATAATAATAATAATAATAATAATAATAATAATAATAATAATAATAATAATAATAATAATAATAATAATAATAATAATAATAATAATAATAATAATAATAATAATAATAATAATAATAATAATAATAATAATAATAATAATAATAATAATAATAATAATAATAATAATAATAATAATAATAATAATAATAATAATAATAATAATAATAATAATAATAATAATAATAATAATAATAATAATAATAATAATAATAATAATAATAATAATAATAATAATAATAATAATAATAATAATAATAATAATAATAATAATAATAATAATAATAATATAAAGCGATTGAAAAATAATAATAAAAATTATAATAAAATCGAAACGAAACGAAAAGAAAAAGTGTAAATATTTTATGATATTTGAGACTGATAAATCTGTTTACGAAAACACAAAACTTTTTCTTTTTCTCATATCAGAGGACAACACAAAAGACGATGTCACCTTGAACTAAATTCACTTTTATCCTTAAAAAAAAATTTTCTTTTACACCTCATTTCAATTTTAACACTAAAATGATTTCATTTTAAAAAGAACCTTATTAAAAGACAAAATAATTATTAACGACACTTTTTTAATTGCATTGATTAGTGTTGTTCGTTTGATTGCTTCCTATACGATGAATTTAATACTAGAGTCATGTCAAAAATGGAATTTACTATTAACACAAATCATATGAAAAAACTTTGATGTTACTCACAAATTTATTGATAATAGTTGAGCATGTTTAAACAAAGGACAGTGTGATTTAAGAGGAAACAAAAAATTTGAAATGAAAATAAATTTTAGATTTAAGCGAAGAAAGAATAAGAAATGCAATTAACAGTGTCAATAATAAATTCATTTTCTTCAACATGATTATTGTTATTATTTCAGTACTCAATTGTTTCTCGTCAATTTATTGCCCCTTTTTTTATTTCTTCATTTTTAATTAGCCATTAGGAGACTCGATTGAAAGAAAAGAAAATTATTTATATAGGGAAAAATACAGAAGAAAAGTTTCAAAAACAATTCATTTTCCGATTTTCTTTTCTTTTATTTTATTTTTTTAGAATAAAGAAACGTTTTTAAACCGCTTTGATCCATTCAATAGCTAAATAAATAATCAAACCCTCTTTCTTTGATTAAAAAAAAATGTTGAAGAAAAAAAGAAGCAAAATAATATAAGAGAAAAAAAAAGAAACCAAAGAGAAAATCAAATCTATTTTATATAAACATAGATAGATATATTTCTTCTTATATTCTGCTTTAATTCTCACCAGTAAGATTTGAAAATTGCCAATGACAAAAGACAATTCAAATCCAAAAAGAAAAGAAAAGAAAAAAAAAATAAAAAAAAATAAAATAAGAAATAAAAACTGAGAGAAAAAGAAAAAAAAAGTAAAATAAAATGACGATGAAAATGAAGAAGAAAAAGATGAAAATGACAGAATAAAGAAGAAACTTGAAACGCATTTAATATTGATTGCATTAGTAGGGTCGCCAAAGGGGGCTTCCCAAAGTCAATATTATGTGAAACAACAACAAATATAATATATATATCAAACAAAAGCTTCTGGCAAGTGTCAACTAACTCTGTTGAAGGCTGCCTTCCATTCCTTTAGGGCAATCTTATTTTATTTTATTTCTTTTTTTTTATTCTTACTTAGCTTCAGTTGTTGTTTTTGTTGTTATTTCTGGATGATGCTTGTCTAGTTATTTTGTTTGTATTATATTATTTATTTGTATTTATTGCCTAGTGGGTGTATGATGGTTTGTTTTCTAGACAAATTGCGTAAATTATATAATATATAATAGACTCATACCTCTGTCTTTTTCTATATCTTTGTATAGCTTGGTATATAATAATAATTCTTGTTTTATCTTAAAAACAATAACAAGACCAATGCCCCAAAGAGACAATTAGACAGAGATAGAAATAGAAATATGAAGGGAAATAGTATTAAATTATAAATAATATACTATACAAACTATATAGTACCAACAGTAGTGTACAGTACTAGAACTAAAGTACTACTATATATATTAAGTACAACATACAATAACAACAATATAATCTAATTCAGGAAGATAGTGAAAAAGAGAACGAATGATAACTGACAATGTCAGTTATAAAGATTTTTATGCAATAAATCTAAGAATAAGAATAAGAAAAAATCTGAAAGAAAAGAATAACAAGAAAAGTATGACTAAAAAAAAAAGTTAGAAAACAGAAAAAAATATAACTGAATATTATCTATAAGATAAATAAAAAACTATAAAGTCAAATAATGTAAAAAAAATGTTTTTGACAAGAATAAGAAAAAAAAAAATAAATCAAAATTTTTATATATTTTTTGGATAAAAATATATCAGAAGAAAAAGAAGAAGAACTGATTTAAAGAAAAAGGATAAAGAAAACAAGAGGAAGAAGAAGAAAAAAAAATGATGAAAAAGACAGAAAAAAATATTTTTCTTATTTTTCGGTTTTCTTTTCTCATACAAATAGTCATCAATATAAAAAAGAAGAAATATAACCGTCGGAATTCGATCAGTGTCGTAAATGACAATTTCAGAATAGAAATGCGAAAAATAGAATTTACTTCTTATTTTTTGTGATGGGAAATCATAAATCTATCATCGACTTTTTGTTTTTTCCCATTTTTTCTTTTTTTTGTTTTCTTTCAGGTCTTCTCTTATAAGAAAAAAATAAATATAAGATTTAGTTATTATATTTTATATCTATATTTATTTGTAAGGGGAGGTTGGAGAGCGTGCGAGATGACAATCAAATTATTTCTTAAAAATTTAAGATACGATTTTGATACCGACAAATTGACGAAAACGTTTAGTTTAAAAAAAAAATATGATAAACGATTTCTCATATATGATGGAAAATGAGTTTTGAATTTTAATTTGATTATTTCTTATATATACCGAAAAGATCTTGAATTTACTGAAAATTTATTATGAAAAAGTAAATAATAATTAGAAGATTTGTACGATAACAAATAATTTGGAATGTTTCCAAGTTTAAAAAATTGGGTGATATTAACTGACGCTTTCCAAGTAATGTAATATTTAAGGAATCATTTATTGATTTATTGACACATCAAGTATCCTTTTTTTTAAATGACCAAAAGAACAAATAAACGCTTAAATATTATTTGGACAGTTTGATCAGTAGCAAAAAAAAAACCACTAAACCCTTCAATTGCTTTTAGCTTTCTCAATTTATTTCATTGGTAATAAATTATAATGTAAAGACATTCATTGCAACATTAATGAAGCACAGATCTACACACATATAAATACACCTTATCCTTTATTTCTTATACTCCTTTTCACTCCAATCTTCTTTCAAGTTAATCTTTATCTTCATTTTCACCCCAAAAAAAATATGTTTATAAGAATAAATTCATTTCAATTGCCCATACTTTTCTTTTCATAAAAACTTCTTCTATTTCTTCATCTTTATTCTTTTCTTATATTTTAAATTCAATCTCAATTAGTCATACAGGATATACTTTTTTATTCTTCTTCCACTACTCTGTTTTTTTTCTTTACAGACATTTCACGTAGGACAATTGAAAGCAATATCACCAACAAGTTGATAGTTTTTCCATTTTACTTTTTTCTTTTCTGTTTTATTCCCATAAGAAAGTATTTTATCCTTTTCTTTGTATATTCCTTTTTTTTTTCTACAAATAAATTTATTTGACCAAAATGAAAGAAAAGTATTAGAAAATCCTATTTTACAGAATAAGTAAAAAGGAAAAAAAGAAAAAGTATATACGAAAAGTTTAACTCCTGCATTTTCACCCTTATTCTTCTTCCACTTCTGAATTAAGTTCATTCTAAATCGTTCTTATGTCCACATGAAATGAAAAGAAAAAAAAAACCCGGTAAATGGGAAATGGAAGGAAAAAAAACGAAAATATAAATGTGGAAGTTAAAAACCTTTATAATAAAAAAAAACACAAGAAAAAGAATAAAAAACCAAAAATAAAGAAAAAAAAAACGTTCTTTTAGCAAACAGACAGTTTTTTCATTAACTTTTGTACTTTTTCTTGTGCATTTATTGGAAAATAGTTGAACTGGAAACAAGTACTAAAAATATATATATATCGACGATTGTAAGGTTGAATAATCATCAGAGAAAAAAAAATCTTCTGCGTCTAATTATTTGTTAAGTTTAATCTAAAGTTTTTCGCTTTTTTATTAATTGTTTGATTCTCTTTAAATGTTGTTTTAGATAATTTGCGGACAAAAATTTAAATTTTATTTTTTTTATTAATAATGAAATATCAAATTGATTCAAATAAAAATTTTAATGCATAGTTGTAAATTTGTTTCACCCTCTTTTGTCATATAAGACATTTAATATAATGAAATGACAATGTTATAATTAATGATGAAATTATCAGTGATGATAATGATTTTCTTAAGTCATAAAATTTTTTTTATACTGTTTACGTTATATATATGATGGTATTTTCAGTTTTTCTTAATATAATTAAACACCAAGAAAAGAAAAAATTGGGAATGAAAAGAATTAATCAACTCAATTGTTAAAATTACTACACAGAGAGAGTGAAATAAAAGGGGAACTATAATCTAAAACAATACAATCAACCACTACACGATGATGTTAGAAGATTCTTCCCCTTTCCGTTTGTAATTTTTTTTTTTTTTGAAAATTTAAAATTTCACTCCCTTAATTTTGAAATATTTTTTCATTCTTTCATTTCTTTTTTGTGGTTGTTGTTGTTTTTTGATTTTGGTAATTACAATCATAACTTTTGACGCTTTATACAATTTTCTAAATGTTAAAGATTTTCATTATTATATTTATGCTTTTGTTTTATGCTGCCTCCAACTCTAAATAAAAAATTATTCCCTCTTTTATTATGAGTGAGAGAAGCGCTTCGTTTTTTATGATTACTTTTTTTTTCTTTGTTAAAAAAGAGGGAGGTCTTCTGTTCAATTATTCAATTTGTTTGTTGCATGTCTGTCATATTAGAAATTCCCTTAAAAATATTATTGTTATTATTATTTTTTTATTTATTTATTTGGGAGAGAAATAGTTACATAATTATTTTTCCATTTTTCAAAAATCCTTGTTTTTCGATGAGATAAAAAATAACAACAAATTGGGAAAAATTGGTTTTATTTTTTTTTTTTAATTGCATTTTCAAGTTTTGATTGTGTTTTTTGTTTTCTCTCTTTACTTCCTTTTGCTACTTTCTCTCTGCGGTAGATTTATTTTTGTTTTTGTTTTTTCTTTCCTTTCTGTCTTTCTTTTAACTTTAATGCTGAATTATTTTCACCCTACCCCATTTTCTAATGTTTTATTTTTCCTAACAAAAATAAAAGAAAATACAATCAAAAAATACTTTATCGTTTCTTATCACAAAACTTAATTCTAAAGTGAAATATTGAAATCGAGCACGACTTTGACGTAAAATGAAAGAAAAGTTTTCTTTTTTTTTGTTCCCTCGTTTTTCTTCTTGTTTTTTTTTTTTCGTTTTTGTTTTTTTTCTCAAATTTATTGGCTTGATTGTGTAATGATACGGGGAAAAATTTAAATTTTTAAGCCTGGGTAATACGTTCTTCGTGTGATACTTTTACTTGAGTGGTTATTTATGAGGAAGAAACAAGAAGAAACAAAAAAAAAATTTATATATATAGAAAAAAAATTTGTGAATAATATACTGCGTTTAACAGAGTTGTTTGTTGATGTTGATTCTCTTAAAGCTGTTACACGCAAAAACAAAAAAAAAAATCGTTGTAGCTATTTTAAGTGATGCCATTTTATGAAATTTAATAGAAAAGTGTGAAAATGATATAAACCAAAATTAATTTTTACTGCACTATCAAAAAAATAAAAGAAACACAAGATAATCTTTCAATTTAGTAAAAAGAATTTGTCAAAATAATGAAAAGTACTGAATGCAACAGACATCTAAACTCTATCAAATTATTTTAGTTGTCAAGCGACGTATAAACTTTTATACACTTAAACTTAGATGGTGACCACACAGGATATAAAAAAAACAAAAACAAACATTAAATTAAAAAAAGAATCCTAAGAAAAAGCAAAAAAAAAAAAATCAAAATTTTATATTCAAGCTTTAAATTTAAATTTTTGTCTTGTGTTGTTTAGAACCAATTTAAAAATAAAGAAAAAAAAAATTTCAACATAAAATTGTAAGAAGAAAAAATGTATAATAACATTCGTGATAAAATCAAAGAATATTCATGACGCGTTATCACCTTGTCACCGGTGCTTAAATATATTTAACGCAAAAAAAAAAAATCACAAAGATAAAAAGTAAGAAACGTGTGACGTAACAGAAGAACTAATGCCTAAAAGAAGATGATTATTTATTAAAAGGAGAAAAAAAATGTAACATCAAGAAGAAACTTTTGACGCTTATAAGAAAACACTTTATATTAGAACGTTTGTGAAATTGGAAAAAATACAAAAACCAAAATAAACTTTGCAAATCTAGGTTTCCTTTTTTCTAAATATTCAAAAATAAGACCATTTGATTTGTAAAAATTCTGTAAGAATCATTTTTAATATTTTTCGACTAAATTAATGATTAATTTTATTAAGAATATTTTCCTTCTGAATTTCTAGATTTAAGGATGTTTAAAAGTAATTATCAGTATCTTGACCTCTTTTTATCTCGTTTCATCTTACAAATTCAAACAAATATAAAGAAGAAAAATCTCTCTGAAATAAAAATATTCACACTAAAAGAGAAAATATAGAAAATGAAAATGAATAAAGAAAAATAAAAACACAGAATCGAAAATGGTTTTATTTCTTCAAATGTATCAGGAGAAGGGAAAATATAGCGTAAAAAATGCGTTTTTTTTTTGATCAGCAATTGACATCCAAAAGGATTTTCATTTTTATTTTATATTTTTTTGTTGTTGTTGACAGGAATGAAGAAAGAAAACATTTGTATCAGAATATAGTGCTCTCGGGAATTGACACCATAATATATATGATGCGTTTGGAAAAAGAAAAATCAAATCGAATCTTTCTCCTTTTATTTTTTTTTTTCATGTTTTTCGTTTTCGTTTTCATTTTCATTTTTATTTTCATTTTGGGTTTGC
Organism: Pedicia rivosa; assembly: GCA_963082725.1. Classification (NCBI taxonomy): domain Eukaryota; kingdom Metazoa; phylum Arthropoda; class Insecta; order Diptera; family Pediciidae; genus Pedicia; species Pedicia rivosa. The sequence goes on from OY720155.1 coordinate 1,090,565, forward strand.
GTCAATTGGGTTGAATAGGGGTTTTTTTTTACTTTCTCTATTTTTTTTTCTTCTTCTGTCGTTTGGTTTGAGTAAATTTTTCTTCTTTTTTGAAATAAGACCAGTGGGAATTATAGGTTTTTTTTTGCGGTTTTTTCGTGTTTCTTCTTATTTTTTTTTTTAGATTTGCTTTTTGATTTCGACAAAAAAAAAGGTCAAAATGTACGGGACACAATATATCATAAAATATAGAGATATAAACGATTTATATTAGTTTCCAGTGAATGGCTGGGAAATTGTTTCGTTTCTTTTTTCTTTTTTATTTTGATGTCTCTTTTTTTTTGCTTATAGTTTTTTTTTTCTTTTAGGCTTTTTATTTTTTGATTCTTTCTTAACCAAAGAAAAACAAAAATGAAATATTATCTCTTGCACTATAAATATTTTTTCCCATTTCTTTTGTATCTGTGTAAGTGTATTAACCTTCTAGAATATTTTTGTTTTTATTTTGTCAAAACGAAAAAAAAAAAACAAAAGCGAAAAGAAAATTCTTGCGTGTTGAGTTTCGTTAGCTTCGTAAGGGAATTACTTATAACGCGCTGATTGTGTTAACATTTTTGAACACAAAAATATATTATAATAAAAAGTTAATCGGATTGTATTTTAATGTAATTGTGTGTGTGTGTGTGCCTATGTATGTTTTTTGTTGTTGGAACAACTATTCATTTTATGTTTATCGGATACGATCAGAAATTATTGTTTTAAGTAATTATTGAGATTTCTCTTTGCACAATAAATTTTTCATTTAACATTTGAACAATATTTCGACCAAATCAAATTTTAGAACCAAAACTTTGATTTGATTTTCAATTTGTTATGTTCGTATATTTGTTCGAATATGTGCAGTAGTCTATGATTAAGATATTGACTAAAATGAATTTTATTAAACAAAAAAATATATGAGAATAAAAAACAAAGAAAAAATAAGTTCAAAAATAAGCAGAATAACACTGAGACAAGCGTCCCAACATGCCCAAAGTGTAGGAGTTATACTGCTAATTTATTTAATCACTCTGGGTTATTTTTTTTTGTTCTAAAACAATTTTTTCTTTTAAAAGTAAAAAGAAAAAATAATAAGCATAAGAGAATATATAAGAGAAGAACAAGGAGATCACTTTAGTATAGAAATTTCAATTTCAAACTTAATGAAACTTATAATAATCATTTTTCTTATTTTTTTCTATTCTTTCATGATTTTTTATGTATTACACGATTTATTGAAATGAAGGATTAAAATTAAGAAAAAAAAGACGATAATATTTAACATGATAATATTTTTGTTTCTTTTAATATTTTTGTCTGAAGACAGAAGATAATTTTAGTGTTTTTAATATTTTCAAATTGGTAAAACCATAAAAATATTATTACGTGAATAATGAAATATAATATAAAAGTTACGATTCTTGAAATAGCTTGTTGAGTTTTTCAAGTAATGTCAAATAATAATTTGACAAACACTAAATTTAATAAAATATTGTTAAAATTTAATAATAGAAAATTTTTTTCGCAACGATCAATTGCATTTTATAAATTTCCCCTAAAATCTAATTTCAAAATAAATAAAAATGTTAAGGGAAAGAAATTAAGGAGTTCCTTTATTTCTTATTATTTTTCTTATTATAGTCTTTCAGTTTGACAAAATGTTAAATCATTTATAAATAACAAATTGACTTGCATTTAAATATTATTTAAATCTTTTAAAAAAATATTGACACAAAATTTTTCATTAAATAAAATTGATTTTATGTTTTTTTTTCCTTCTTTTGGTCCATATAAAGAGAAATAAGACGAAGAAAAAGTATATTTATTTTCTTCCTCTTTTTTTTATTTATTTCTCTTTTTTTCATTTATTTCTACAAATGAAACCTTTTTTTTCTCATTTTTATTTCGGTACATGAGCACCCTGCTCTTACCATCCTCTCAATGGATGATGATGATGAAGAAGAAGAAGTAGTAAAAAAGGGCCAAGCAAAAAAGAGAAAAAAAACCTTTCCACTTTACCAATACAACAGCAAGCAGAAAGCGCTAAAAAAAATTTCTTTTACAACCGCACTGATTACAACGACCCACTAGCGCAAGAAAAAAAAAAAAAAGATCTAAGTTTTTATTCATTCTCTTACTTCTCATATTTTTCTCTCTCTTTCTCATTTTCATTGCGTCTTGCTCTCTTTCTTACTATATTAATGTCTTTAATTGTGAATGCAAAGCACCACCTGTTTAAACAGCACCCTCGAGGTTAAAGTCATATCGGAGCCATCGGTTTTTTCCCAAAAGGATATACTGTAAGATATGCGAAAGAATGAGAAGATGACGACGAAAAAAGAGGAAATAAAAAGGAGCGAGAATGAAGAATAGAAGAATCAAAAAGAAGTATGAGGAAAAAAAAAAGAAAACGCACATAAAACGGTTGAATGAATCAGAATTTTTTTTTTGCGCGCGGGGGGACGTGAATTTTTTTTTCTTATAATCTTTTGTGACACTATAAATATTTATCTAAATTGCTGATTAAATGTTAAAATTCCATTTTTTATTCTCTTTTTTTTTGGGTTTTACTCAAAAAAAAAAACAAAGTTTTATTTATTCAAAACGCAATAAAAATATAAGATTAGACTTTTCTTCTTATTTTTTTTTCACACGTGCGATTCCTTGGAAATTGGATATTTTAATACGTGTTTAGAAACGTCAGAGCTTTTCTTCTTCGTTGTTTTTTTTCCTTTTATTTTTTCTTCTTCTATATATAAATTTTTCTACTATACTTTCTTTTTTTCATATATGAGCCCATAAAATGTCAACCAAGAAGTTTCAATCTTATTTTTCATTTTCAAGTTAACGTCCCTCTCATTCCTCATTCCTGTAAATATTTATATATATATATATATATATATAATGTTCTTTTCTTATCATCGTACTCATTCCCATAAGGATCTTAACACGCTTTACTAAAGTTCTTGTTGTTTGTTATTCTAAGACTGTTTCGCTGAATAAAAAAAAAAAATAAGCGTTGAGAAAAGAAAAGAAGAGAAGAAAAGTGTATTGAAGAGAAGAGAAAAGAAGTGTTGAGAAGAGAAGAGAAGTAAAAAAGAAAAAAAAATACGAATAAAATAACGAACACGGCACAATGTTAACCGACCTGGGGCACAGTGAGTCTCTGGGGTTCCGTTTTTTACGACAATGTTATGTATTGTAATCATCACACTCTGTGAGTGAATTACAATAAAGAGTAGAATATACTGTATTCGTATATATTTATATACCAAACGAAAACGAAAGAATCAGAAAAAAGGGAGGAAAACAACGAATATAAGATTTGGAGTGTGGAGAAGAAGCATAAGAATTTTATAGACTTGATTTCAGAGTTTTAATACATCTGATAAATTTTTAGATCTATCATAAAAAATGTTGAATTGTTGAACATGAAAAGAAAAACGAAAATGTTCAATCGTATCTGTTTGATTTAAATTTTGTTCTCATTTTTTATTTGTTGTTTTTTTGTTTTTTTTTCGTGTTAATCTGAGGATGGGATGCAAAAGGACATCTTTTTTTTCCTTCCTTTTTTTTATCGTTGTTTGTCGTAAAACTTATACTATACCGCTTCCATTTTCACCATCTTCTTATTATTCTGTTCTGAGAAAATTAGTGATAAAAATTATTCTTATTTATACGTTTTATTTTATTTATTTTTATTTGTTAAAATGAAGAAAAAAAAAATGGAAAAAGTTAACTTTTTATTTATTTTTATACTGACTTAACTGACATCTTGTCTTGAATGACAAATTGTTCTTTTAACACTTTATTTGTTGCTAGAATACTAGAATACATTTTCGGATTTGTACGGAAATTCTCACCTCTTTATTTTTCTTCTTAGAGTGTTAATGATTTCACTATACGTTATTGAAATATTATTTTCTTCATACACTGAAAAATACGTTCAATTAATTAAAATTGATGTTTAAATTAATTTAAACAGGTATACAATTCAATGTTTTTAAGAACAAATAATGAATAAAAAAAAATGCAACCCATGAATCTTTTACATATTTTTGACTGAAGCCATCTTTTATGTTGACTTCAATTATGATCTTTCTCCTAGAAACTTTCAATTAAATTACATATTTACAAACGAAAATATATTCACAATATATTAAAACTTCAAACTTTTTAAACAGAAATTTTTAAAGTGCGAACATAATACGATATTATTGTTGGCTTGATTCATAAGTATTCTTCTCAAAATAATGTATGCGTAACGTAAATAATAATATTCCCGTAAGTGACTTTATAAAAGGTTGTAATTATATATATATGTACTCGTTCCAATATAATATTTTTATATAAAAATGAAAATAGAAAGAGATAAATATATATTATGGTCAGTTTGTTCTATATAATATATTTTTCCTAATTGAAAATCCAATAGGTAAACATTTTTGAATAAAAGTTTTCTAAAAATCCATTATTCATCAATTTCTATTTTATGTCACAAGTGTGTTTTGTCTGTCTAAAGTGTTATGATGTATGTATATATATATATATAAAAATCTGCATGGATATCTATATCTGTATGTGTGTGTGTGTGTGTGTGTATTTAAAGATTGAATGAGTTGCAAATCTCTATTACTTATATTCTAATGTAATCTATGTCTGAGAGCTTTGTCTATATTTGAATTTTGAATCAAAAATAATATATTATAGTATAAATTTTTGTATTATGCGGAATATGAAAGATATATTTTCTTTATATATTATTATTATATACAATATAATACTCTTTACTACATAACCTACGTCATAGTAGGTTATCACAGTATAAAGATTCTGAGTACTTCTATATATACGCAAAAATTATATCCATCTCTTATAATATTATTGCACTCTTCTCCTATAAAGAAAAAAAATTTGAATGTGACTGTTTGGTAAGTTTGGTATGAGGGTGACTTTTATAGGTAAATATGATGTGTGTATATTGTATGTGTATGGTTGAATATTTTTACAATCTGATAGATGTAAAAATTTGATTTTTGTCAAATATTTTTTTTTGCTGTTGTTATAAAATAGAATTTTTTGATATGGGCAAATAATATACGAATTGACGTTTATGGTAATCAAGAAGGAGTTACCTTCTTAATATTATGAAGATTTAGGTACTTTTGCATTTATTCAATTCTTTCCTTCTGGTTTCCCATATATAAATTTTTTTTATTATTTGATATGAATGACTGCACTTTAGATATTTTATAAGGGTTAGAATAAGATAATATGACAACAATATTTTCGTGTCTACTAATTTTATTCGAGTTTTTATTTTTTGTAAAAATTGAAAATCAAAGATGAGATCTCAGGAAAAACAAATTATTTCTGTAATTGTGTGGATAATACGGTCCTGTTTTAATTTATGTGTAACCAATCAATAACATCAATACACCTAAAGGTACCAATAATAACAACAAAAATATCCACAATAAACTTGAAAATAAAAGCGGAAGTGTTAATTGATAAGCACTTCATGTTCAGACAGAATGGTTGATTTCAGTTTTGAACTTTCCTCATATGTTTAGGTATAGGGTATGTATATAATAAAATAATATTTTGTTATTTCTTATCACGAAGTCTCTAAATTGAAGAGGAAATATATTTTAACCTTAATATAGTTTTGGTTTTATATAAACACATGCACACATACACACACACTAATTTATAAGAGAAGAACTTCAAGAATCTATCTTCTTCTGCATTTTTCCCGCATAAAGATGAAAACTTTAAATTACTTTATGCTATGTTTATCTTATATACGGTGTTAGTGTTTTAACCCTTATCAAGAGAAAATGTTAAAGACCATTTTTTATTCTCTCTCAGGTTTTTGTTTTCTTTATTTTTTTTTGTTTGTTGTATTATTTAGTTTCCATCATAGTATCCATCTAACATCTACCTTTTCTTCTTATGTAATAATGCACGCGCACTCTACTGTTCTACTTATATCTTTTTGTTGTTGTTCTATACAAATAACTATCCCAAAAGTTAAATAGCGTACTTCTTGGTGTAATCAAGATAAAAATATTTAGCGGATACACTTATTTTCTGTTTTAAAAAGTTAAAAAACTTTAGACAGTTTTTTTTTTCGTTGTTGTTATTTTTTCTTTTATGTTCCTAAATTTCCTGTTTTTCATTTTTATTCTTTTGTTTTTCAAAAATATTAAAAAATAAAAGTGACTTTTCTTTTGAAAGGAACTTTATTGTATGTTGCCATTCTTTGTAATATCTTTTAGCAAAATTTTAAAGAAACATTTTAGAACTAATGAATTTTAGTAAATTTTGTGTTTCTTTCAGACAGTGAAACAATTGAGGTATGTAATTGTAAATGTAAAATAATATATATAAGCAAAAAATAAGTGACATGTTTAAGTACACATCATAAATTATTTGGAAAAAAAAAACATTTGAAAGGGTTAAAGGAAGACTATTAGACAAAAATAAATGTCAGAAAATGTTTTACAAAATCGTTTTAAATTTCATTTTAAAATATTTTTACTTAACTTATGAAAGATTACCTGTAATAAAGTGTACATAATATTCTTAAAGTTGAAAACTAAAATAACGTGCAAGAAATAAAAAAAAAGGTAAAATACCTCCAAAGTGAACTGTGTAAATCTACAGAATATTTAATCACTTTCAATGTGTTCTCTTGATTGACAAGACAAGTAATGTTTCAGATTTTCTTATAAATTTTTATAAAGAAAAGAAATAAAAATCTAAAAGCAACTAGTGAAAACAAAAAGGTGTCTATACAAAGATATAAAATAAGATTTTAAGAAACTTTTCTAATGGTTAAATAAAATAAAATAAAATAAAAATTAATAAAATAGTTCAATGATCGTGCTTTTTTTTAATCCGGGTTAAAGATATTCAAAAGTAATTAACATTGTATTTACAGTTTAATAGTTTTGAATTTCTACATTCTTCGATAAAAACTTTTAAATGAATATTTTTAATAAAGTTTTATAATTATGAAGAAAAAGTGTTTGCACTTTAAGCAGAAATATAAGTTATGTATTTTTTTTTTGTTAATAATGAAAAATTAATTTCCGAAAAGTTCTTTGGATATAAAACTCGTATAGAAAATAGTTCTTCTTGTTGAATTTAATATCTCTATTTTAACAGTTTGCCTAAAAATTCAAATGATAAAATTGTACAAAATTCACTTTATACAAATTAGTTAATTTTGGTCAAAAACAAAAAAAAAATACATTCAAAATTCTATAACTCTCAATGAAATACTAATTTAAAATTATTCCTCGTTTTTTATCAAAGGTAATAGTAGCTCCTGTTCTAGGTCATCATATTTTAAGGCCTGATTGCCATAACAAAAATTAAACCAAACGATTCACATAAAATTGAAACAGTTAAGTTTAAATTATGAAGTGTTTATCTATTAATAAAATGATAAAGTATCTTTAAAAACTCTTGTCCCCATTCTATATAATTTCAAGTTGAAAAAAAAAGAAAAAAAAGAATTATTGCGTTCCATAAATACTAACCCTTTTTTATCATCTATAAAATGTTGAAAAAAAAGTAAGATAAGTTTTAACTTTAACAATAATAAAGAATAAAGAAGCAAAAAAAAAATCAGGTATAATTTTCCATTTAATACTGAAGTGGAGAATTTTTGGTGTTTCTGATGTTATATGGAAGAAACAACTTGACTTGAAAGTTCCATCTTAATTAAGAATAAAAAATTGTATTCACTTAAACTTTCTCGTCATTTAACAATTTCCTGATATTGTCTAGAGTAAAACATCGACAATATTAATTAAACTTAATAATGGTCGCATTTTTTCTGTTCTTTCCTCCGTTTTTTTTGTGTGTGCTTTTTCGTTTTTTAAAGAAGAAGAAAAAAAAAACAGAAGAAGTAGAGGATAGATGGATAAAAAAGAAGGGACTTTTGTATATTATGCTAAACAAGACATAGGCTATATTGTTCTTAATTTTAAGTAATTAGTTTTACGAGAGAACTCTTTCGTTTCTCTTGTGATTTTTTTTCTTCTTCCTTCCTTCTTTTTTACTTATTGTTGTTTCTATGTATTTTATTTAAAACTTCAACTTAACGTATAATATAAAACACAAGAAGAAAGATGAAGATGAAATGTGTATATGTATAGAGAAGAAGAAATGTATCTATTGTGAAAGCTTACACCGTTCTATTTAATTACACTAATTTAACATTTTTAATTTAAAAGTTTCTTCGTTTTGTTGTTGTTGTTGCTATTGTTGTTGTTTAATTTGTTATTGTTGTTGCAATAATTAAGATTTAATTCAAAATCTTAAACTTAAGGGATGGGTGGATGTAAGTGAATAAAACTAATGTAAAAATGGTGCAGTCTCTATACGCATGTAACAAGTAATTTATTTAAGAAAATGTTTGTTTCATTTTTAGTCCGGCAAACTTGAGAATTTTTTTTTGTCACCAAAAAACAGAAAGGAAGAAAAATACAGAAAACTTTTCAATTTCATCCGACACACAAAATTTTTTTTGTTTTTTTTTATAAAACCGTAGTTAATATAAAAATTTTCATTCCAGAAAATGCCTGTTTATATTATAATTATAAGCATGTGCCTATTTATATATTATGAAATGTTTAGAAAAAGGTAGAATCGCGTGCTTTATCAAAACGTAGATCACATGATGGATTATCAGTTGAAGCTTATAATTGTTTTCTTTTAAATTCTGATTAAGAAGTACCAATATACATACACACTTGTAGAATTTTTTTATTATTTATTGAAGCTTAAATTTAATGTAGGATTGAAAATATTTAATAAACTTGGACAATTTAAAATAATTTTGTTAAAATAATAATCAACATTATCATCATCATCACTCATCACCGTTATCAATATCATTATTATTATCATCATTTTCATTATCATCATGAGCATCATAATCATCAACATCATCATCATCATCATCATTATCATCATCATCATAATCTTCATCATCATCATCGTCATGATGAGCCTCAACATCATCAACATCACCATCATAGATTAATAAATTTTAATTATAATTTTTTTGTTTGTTGAACAACCTTTTGGTATATTTTAATTTGATTACCACAATTATAAAAGATATTTAATTAAGTTACATTGAACTGCTTGAATATTTTTCTCTTATTAAAATACAAAAATTTCCTAATAATTGTTAATAAAAAATAATTTTTTTCCCTTTTTCCTTGAATAAATATAAAATTTCATAAATAAATATTTTTAATTATGAATTTATGTTGATGATAAGATGAATGGTACTCATCAAGAAAGTTGAGAAAATATGGGGTAAGATCTCATTACAGTTTAGAATTATTTATATATTAAAAACAGAAAACTTTGACTAATTCATCATTAAAATATGATATTCTAATATCTAATGTATATATAAAATATATAAGATGGCACACAAAATATTCCTTAAAGCCAAAATATTAAAACGATAATGATACCAACCAAAATTATGTTTTTCCCGGACAATTTCATTCACACATTATTCCACACTTTAGCTTAAATCGTTACACACATACAAACATCAAAATGAAGATTTTTTTTTGTGGGATTTTCTCTTTATTATTTATTATTTTTATTCATTATTGTTATAAACAGACTCCAGTGTATCCAGTATGAATATAAATTTCGTTTACAAAAACGAAGCATTTCTTTCTAGTAAAATTCTACTGATTTTAATTTTTTCTTACATTTCTTCTCAAAAAATGAGAGGAAATTTAACACAAAATACTGAACTTGTTGCGTAAAAAAAAAATAAAGTGAAAGAGTTTTGCATTGTTGTTTCAGTAAATTTTAATATCAAAATAAATTTTATTAAAAAGTTACAAACAAATAATTAGGTACTGTATTTTAAAGGCATATGCATACAGGACAAGCATACACACATATACACATAATTGCACACATTTTAAAGAATATAATATTTTATGGTTCTCTTTAAATAAATAAATAAAAAATATAAAAAAAAATTCACATAAAAATATCAACATCAGTCAAATTAAATACGCGTGAGTTTCTTTATAATAATTTTTCAAGTACTTACTTTTTTTTTATATATAATTGTGAAAAAGACAGAAGCATAGAATGGAATGGGAGGAAATACTTTAACGTGAAGTTATATTTAGGGACGGTAGTATTAGAAACGTGTCAAGTTGTTAGTCCCAATAGAATTATATAGAGAAAAACTCACTATGTCGAATTTTACGTGTCTGGACTTGACATCACAATTATTTTAGTCACTTATAAAATACTTTTCAGTTAAGTCTCTTTTTGTAGTATACATTTTTTTTTTCTCTTTCCTTGATTATTTGGATTGCATATATACCAATCTACTGCACTGTACAACATTAAAAAAGATAACATTGCACTATGAGATTACATTTTTCAAAAATGGTAGAAAATAAATGGAAAGGGGAGGAAAGGGGTTAGAGGTTAAATTGAGTATAACAGACATATTTTGGATTGAACAATTGGGACAAGAAAAACATAAAAAAATTGATCTGTGCTTCTGATTAGACAAAGTAGGTACACTTTTTGTTTAAAAAGTCTTATTGAACAAACACACACACACATACACACACACACACACACATATAAACATATATGAATTTATTTTTTGTTATCTAGACAAAAATATCATATATATATATATATATATAAATATATATAAGAATTTCCCATGAGAATATTTTCGGTATATCACGTCTTTTCATACATACATATACAAAAAATTGAAGATGGGCGCGAAGAAAATATCTACTCATATCTGTGAATGCGTATTTATACAATGGATGTATATGTTTTGTAACATGATTTGAATAAAATTGTAAACGATACAGAAAATGATAATAATATTCTATTTCTATTCTATCTCTTTTTCCCTTGTAATAACCAAAGTAGCAATCCGTGTCACAGTTAATTGCTATGTGACTTCTGATGACATATTAACAGTGCTGAACTGAATATATAAATAGATGATCAGTGAAGGAAAGTGTGGGGTCATATAGTGTAACAGTGGTGATAGGGATGAAGATGGTAAGTTTTTGGGGGTAGGAAGAGGAAGCATTAAGTGGATCGGTGAATACAAATTGAGTCTACGATTTTTGAATTTTATTTATATGAAAAATAAGAAAAACAACAACAAAGAATGGAATAATCAAATATTTGATTTTTTTTCTTCATTCTCTATTTCTCTCTTGAGTATTAAAAACCTATTTGTTTTTATATAACAAAATATTAAATGAGAAATTTTGTCGTTTTCTTCCGCTTTTCCGTTTTCTGTTAAAATGTTAAAGAAAAGAAAAAAGATATCGAATGTTGAAAAAAGAGAAAGAAAAACAATTGAAACACCGATCCAAATAAATTGTTTTTTAATAATAATTCTCAGTGTATGAGGGAAAATTACAGGCCCTGTTTTTATACATTTCCGTTTTTTTTTTGAATATTAAAAAAAAAGACAATAATCCATATTTTGTTTATTTTAGTTAATTAATAACAAATTTGTTTGGATTGTTAATAAATTATTGAATAACTCGCAATCAATGTTTATTACAAAATATATATATAATACGAATTTTATTGATTTAGTCAAATTGACACAATTTTTTATTTTTTTTCGTTCTTATGATATTTTTTTGGGGTAAAGCCCGCATGAAAACCTTTTAACTTTTTTTTGTCTATTTTCATTCTCTCTTGTGGTTCAATATTGTCTCTACAAAAAGTTATCGTACATTTAAAATTATGAAGAAATAATAAATAATTTTTGGAACTACTTACACTGTTCAATTTAGTCATTAACAAATGAAACATGTTTAATAAAATAAAATATTGACGTTTAGGTATGTATTGACTAAACATGCATCGGAAACGTTTCACAATTATTAGGGAATTATCATTTTGTGCAGACAATTTTCATTAAATTTCAAGAGAAGCAATTAATATTATTAATAATTATCGGTGTGGAAAAAACTATAGATATACGTGATCAAGTTTAGAATATGTCTTTTAAATTCACATTTATTCATTTGCAATTCTTTGATTTTATTTAATTGATATTTTCGAGTAACACATTCTTTAACTGCTCTATTACGTATGAGTATGATTGATTTTTACATTATTGCTTATAATTTTTTATTGGGTCAAATCAATTTGTAAATTAACTACAATGATTATTTATTATTTTATCACTTTGTTTATGTCTATCATTCATAATAAGTTGAAAATTTATATTTTTTATTCTAATTTACATAAATTATTTAGTGATGAAAATTGCGCTTTGCGTTTCAATAATTCTATCAATTTATATAAATATTTACATACGGGTTTTGCATCATTCCTGTCATAAAATTCGAAATTTATTTCAATCAAAATTCTCACCATCACTTTTTCGGTGATTAAACATAATTGGTTGATTGTGGTTTATTTTAAAATTTCCAATTAATTCGTATACAAAAAGTTCAATTAGTCTGTTGACTTTAATTGTTTAAATTTTAAATTCTTTAACCCAAACCTCGAATGGGTTTGTTAATTTCGTTTGTTTTTATATATTTTTTTTCGCGTTTTTTAAAATTGTTAATGAGGAATTTTACTTTTATAATTGATTTTATTGTTGAATTTTAATCGAAATTGCTCAGGTCAATATTTGAGTTCTGGAACATAAAAAATTTTAATTTTTGATTTTCAAGAAGTAAATTTAAACAAAACCTTCTCATTCTTCTAATTGTTTCTTTTAAATTTTTATTTAATTTCTACACAAAAATTATTCTACCGAAAACAGATTTTTTTTTTGGTTTACTTTCTTAGAAAAGTCGAAGTGAAAATTAATAAAATTGAATTTAATTCAATTTCAATTAACAAAGAATTTCTTATAACAAATAAAGGATATTTAAAGAAGTCTAAAAGAAACATTGGAAGTTTAGTGGAATGACAACTTCATTGGTGTTTTTATTTAAAGGATAATAATAAACAATTTAATCCATATGTTTGAACACATTCTATTCATTAGTTCAATATCTACAAGAATATTTTATTTTCCATAAAAATTATTTTATAATTAAAAATCGATTTAAGCTGAAAGAAAAAAGTAAATAAATAAATTAATAAAAACAATCATAACTTGTTTAATTTTTCCAATTTTCATTGTGTTTTTGTTTGTTTTTCCTTCTTTTTTTATATGTGCCCTAATGAGTAAAGTTTTACACGAATTCTATAAATGAATCCATATTCGACATATGACATTGCAGCAGAAAAACTTGTATAAATATACAGACAAAAAAAAAGCACCTGCTGCTTGTAATTTGTGTTTTATAATACTTAACTTTAAGTTTTCTAAATTTCATTTTGATTTCAATCTGTTGTCATATTTTCTTTTCTTCTTCCCGTTTTTAAAGTATATTTTTGTTATTTTCTTACAAAAATACAATATATTTAGAAAACCAAAAAACATTAATGCAGTTTTACTATTTTGAGACAACAATTTAGGTTTTTTTTGTATTTTCTTTTCATTTTAAAGAAGTGTTTTAAGATTTCTTCAACAAATTCTATTAGTTTACTTATTATTTTTGTTTGTAAGTTTAGTTACTGTTTTCATGATTGTTATACTTTCGTAAGAATTTTAGTCGAATCGTTAAACCTTTATATTGATGACTCCAAAGGAATCAGGAATAGAATGTTTCATTTATTTATCGTAGATAAACTTTCGAATGACTTCAATAAGATTTTTAAATAATAATCTTTACCAAATTCCTGAAAATGTTTTTAATTTTAGAAAACAATTTAAAAGTTCATATAATAGATACTCGCTTGTTGGTGGCGCCACGGTTCAATTCTGATCCTTTATGATAAAATAATAGAAGTATTAAGGGTTGTAGTAATATTTGATAGAAAAGATTAAATGATGAGACTGTTTTATTCTGTCCATATAGGGCTAAATTATCAATTATTATTTAATAATTTTATTATTATCACAATAATATTCTATGTAAAATTTAATTTAAATTTTTCACAACAAAATATGAAAATATATTTTTTGATTGAAAAATAACGTATAAAAATGACAATAATTTATCAATTAAATTCAAACAAATATATATCTTTCATTTGTATGAATATAATATAAATTGAAATTGAATTTAACGAAAAATTTTCCACCCGTAAGCGTTATAAATATATCTACAATAAAACAATCAAATTTTAGATTTATAATTAAACATTTAACTGTTACGCTTATTCAAAAATAAATGAATGAATGAATGAATGAATGAATGAATGAATGATTATATATATAAGAATTAAATTATATTAACGAAAATATCAATTGATCATCACATGAATATCATCACCAACATCCTGAATTCTATTTTAAATATATTTTATATCTATTTTTGATTTGTTTTCGGACAAAATTGATTTTTTTTTAAATTAAAACTAGAAACTTCAATCAACAGAGTTTATATAGTAAATATTGTTTTTATAACATTTTTGTTTAGTTAATTGATTTTGAATATGCAATTTAGCATTAGTTATATTTTAATGCAATTACTAAATTATTAATTTATTTCTATACACGATATAGACAGGGTCAGCATTTCGTATTTTAGCGCCTTAAAAAAATTAGGAAATAGTGATTTTTACAACGGAACTTTAGTTACAATTTCTTTAAATCATAATATACGTAAGCATTTTCTTTGTATTTAGCTATAGAATTCTTTTTATAATAAAAAATAAACGTAATAGTCGTGTGTTATATCTGACTCATTAAAACCAAATTGCCTTATTGTTAAATCAATAGCGACAAAAGTCTCAAACATTTTATTTGTTGATTTCAACCAATTTAAATGAAGTCTACCGGAAAGACCTTTAGTGATTCAATACTGGCTATATATTTCCAGAATTCTATAGTTAATTAGTTTTTTTTTGTGTACGTAGATAATTCAATAATGGGTTCTTTGTTTCTATTTGCATCTATTTTATACATTTGTTAAATTAGTAATACATTATTTATTATTGATGAAGTCAAATTTGATTTTAAATGTTTTATTTTTCAATCAAAATGTTGAGTTGTTTTATATATTTTTTATTGTCATTTTATTAAAGCGTTGACAGTTTTTGGACACACAGAAATTAAATTTTAAAATAGTAATATGAAATGCGAAGCTGAGGCGGTTTATTTGTTTTAAATGATTTTTTTCTAATTGTCCTTATTTAATTAAAGAATGTTAAACAGAATTTTTCAAATTTGGTATAATTGAGAGAAAAGATAAAACTAATTTAGCATAATTAAAATTTATGGATTCTAAATTCTTCAAAGAGACTGATGATTTGTATTGAGAGCACAATGCAACAATTTCTATTTATATTCCTATACTATTTAAATAATTATAGACAAAAGATACCAATATACGCAATTCTCAATTGAAAATTGCAGAATAGTCAATTCCTTTTGTATATAAAAACTCACTGAACTGAACTGCTGACTGTTAAGCATCATCATCATCGTCATGCTCATCGTCATCATCGTCATCATAATGACAGTGACTCGTTTTCTTTTGTTTGGAAAAAATAAATAAAAGAAAAGTAAAGAAAAGAGACTTGTTGTTATCTTCGCTACAGTTTTCTTTTGTATTTAAGATATAAAAACAATTGTTAAATTAATTGTTTTCACCAAAGTATAATTAAAGTTGATAACAAAAATTCAACAAAAACAAATTACTTTTATATTATATTAAAGATCACAGAAACAGAGAAAAGAGAGTATTATGAGCGAAAAGAAAACAAATAATTTTTGTATTTATTGGGATAACAAAGTAAAAATCTAATTTTTTATTCATACATAATAATTATGCTGATTAGAAATTGATTTCACGCAATTTTTCTCCCAATTAAAGCAATGAGAGTGAACTTACCAACAACAACAAACAATTTTTAAAAATCAAAATTTAAGAGATTCAGTTATTTTTTTTCGTCTTTATATTGTTCTTGAATTAATATTTAGTGACCGTAACTTGACATGTATTATATCAGATTGATGACGTTAAACGAATATTTAAAAAAAATACGTGTATAAAGTCAGGTCAATAAAAAATCCTTTCACACTAATAACAAACCATAACCGAACACAATAATGATATAAAAATTAAGAACACAACAACAATGGGGAAAAAACACAGAAAAAAAAAACTATAAAAAAACAATTATTAAATTGTTTACATTAATAAATGTTATAAAAATTAAATAACCAAAAATTGTATACAAAAGAAAATTATAGGAACCGTTCTACTATTATTATATAAAACACCCATATATACTCCCAACAAATCTCCTGCCCATTTACTCTTTTTGAAGTCTTTTTCGTTATCATAATATACATTTTCAATTCATCAAAAATTTATTATTTCTATTTGAAAATGTATCAAGTAGTTAATATAAGTAAAAAGATAAGAAAGTTCTTTTAATGAAAGAACGAATGAAAAAAAAAAAAAAAAGAAACAAGTAAAAGAAACTCCCTCACTGAACAGAATATAATTTTCTTTTTTTTTTTATTTGGACATAATGATATTTACGAAAATAGACAATATCGATACTCATTTCCTTTACCATTTTCCAATTTTTTTTCCTTCTTCTCTCTTTTTTTTCGTTTCGTTTCGTTTCGTTTGTTTTGCTCACCAATTAACACGTCTTTGTGGTAGATTGGTAAGGTAGTTATGTATATGTGTTTTATTTTTGTGAAAATAAAAATGAAAATGAGAATGAAAATACTTAATATAAACGCAATTTGATCTTATTGATTTTGGAAGGTCGTCGCGCGTTCCATAATTTTCTTTTTTTTTTGTTTTCTGTTGATTTTATTGTTGTTGCTGGTTATTATTTTTTTTTCTGTTGATCGCCTTTGGTGATATTCTTTAATATTTTTTTTTCTGTTGTTGTTGTTGTTTGTTTCTTTGTTTGTTTGTAGACATTTACACTTAAATAATAAAAATTTGGGTAAATAAATTGCGTAGAAATAAATTTAGTTTTCTTATTTGTTAAATAATCGACAAATAACAAGAAAAAAAACATATTAAAGGAACAGAAGAAAAAATTAAGTTCACTTTTTATTTGTTTTTTATATTTATTTATGTTTTATTAATTAAAATACGTTTATTAGATAATCATTAATATTTATAAGGTGAAAGGTTGGCTGCCAGTTCGGTTTCTTAGTAATAAAAAAAAGTACTAAAATTTTTAAAGATCAAACAATTTTGTCATTAAATATTCTTTCGATTTATCGGCAGAATGTCAAGTGAAACAGTTCACAATTTTATAATTTTGAATGAAATTTATATTTATTTCTGAACACATATTTTGTTCATACCAAAACTCTAATTGTAGTGTATAAGAAAAATATATTATGCCGATTCGCTAAACAGTTTTTTTTTTCAATTTCTGTTCCGGCAATATAAAGGATATAAATTTGTTTTTATGGAAACTATTAAGTATTGTCCACTCTTATATTCTTTCCATAAAATTTTACTGTAAAAATTGTAAAGTTTAGTAAAAATATTCAACCGCTTTATAATTATAATTTTTGCTTGATAAAACTAAAACGAAAATAAAGGAGAAAATGTCAATGTTTAAATTCAAACAATCGATTAGTTATATCATTCAGGATATAATAGTGAATTTTTCTTCTTTTCTTTAATATTTTGTCTCTTCTTTTGATTGATCGATCAATCGTTTAATTGAGTTAACCCATTAACACTCCAAAACAACCCTCTGGGTGCATTATTATATTCTTCTTCAAAATTATATTATTTTTTGTTGTTGTTGTTGTTGTTATCAAATTAAGTAATCATTTTTCATCTAATGAAAAGTAATAACAAAAAAGAAAATATTATTTATAGATTGACCATTTTCATTATATTCATTAAATTATAATTACAAATACATATATTGAACGCACTTGAAACTTTCTTCAACTTAATTAAATACATTAATTATACTTATATATATATTTTTTTTTCTTTTCTACAGTTAATTATAGGTTAATAAAAAACTCAATTAAAATCAATATCAACTGGTATGTAGAAATAATAATTAAGTATAGATTATTGACCTATTTGAGGGGGGTGAAAAATTTATATATTTAGAAATTAAATAATAAGTGAATTAATACTTCATGTGCGGTACATTAAATGTTAAAATAATGTGAAATGTGAAAAATTGTGTCAAAATACTATTATCTAAGACAAATTGATTTTGATTAAATCAATGATTCGATTTAGAATACTAAGAAGGAAATTTATTAAAAAAATTAATTTTAAGGAAACATGGACATTGAAAATCAAACGAAATCGCCACTAAAATATAATTTCTGATATTAAAACATTTTCATTTTCACGAGTTTTGAATACTACAGTCAAATTAAATTACGTAAGAAATACATTTTGCAAGAAAATTATAATGAAAATATGTTTATACAATTTTTTTTTGAATTTCATTATTATTTCTTTTTTTGTATTAAAACTGATCGGAATATAAAACTGAATTACACTACAGGAAAAAAAAAACTGCTCACGTAACACAATATTCTTATTCTTTTGTATGTTTGAATATATCTTCGCCTTCCAACAATAATTGTTGCATATTTTTTCCTTCAAATAAACGTAAAAATTTATAATGCACAACAGAAATATAAAAATATTTGGGTTAACATCAAATTAATCAAAAGATATTTTTTTTTTAATTAAATGTGTTAAAAAAGGTTGAGAATTATATTTTGTTTTTGTTGCAATGTTAAATAAATTTTCACTCTAAAAAAACCCTTAAAAAACAGAACATTTATCTCTTTCTCCTATTTCGATTGAAAAAATTCCCACTCGCATAAATTAATGTTGCAATTGTCATTCTTTTAATGGAACAATCGAATTAAATCAACGAAAACCCCACATAAAAACTTTAGCATATATATAAACACACACATAAACAAATTCAATATATTACAGTCAGTGCAAAAAAAAAATAGAAAACGAATTTTATTCACCATTTTCAATTTAACGAGAACAGAAAATAATCGGAGAGGCAATAATAAAAAAATGCTTTAATTTTTTGTTTGTGAAAACGCAAAAGTCCACGTTTAAAAATAGAAATTGACTATTTCTGGTTTTTTATAGTTATACAATTATTTTAATTCTTCCTTGTTTGAAGTTAAAGAATTAATATTTTGATTAAATCGCGAGCAGGTCTACAAGTTTTACTCCACCTATAATCTGTCCCAGATCTCTTTCTTAATTTTATTAACAATAATTATCGTAATATTTAAGATTAAAAGTCTCACAGAAAATTTTAATCGAAATTATTCTATAAAACATTTTCTTATTATCTTTTCATAAAATATAAATAAATAGATATTTTATTCAATTTTCGTTTAAAAATAAAAATGTTACAAAGAACAGAAAACAATATCAATTAATATAATTATTATTAAAATTTTCCCTTTTATATATAAATAAAACCACTTTCCCCTATTTTATATTCGGTCCTTCTCATCCTTCTCATTTACGTTACTCTTCTCTGCTCCTAAATTATTATATATAATAATAATATATACAAACATATATATTAAACAACTTTACGCAACAGTCGTACTGCTAGCAACAGATACCAAAAAATAATATTAAAGGAGAGAGAAAGAAGAATATTTTTTCCCTTTTCTCCTACCCCTTTTGCCTATATATTTTCAGTCATCCTTTTTACCAACGATCTACATCTACTACCCTGTCCTCCTATTTCTCATACTATACTTTATTATTATACGTTTTATACTCTCTAATAAACTTCCCAAAAACTTGTGAGTTTAATGAATTCCAGAAGTAGATACACTTGAAGGAACAAATTGAATTATGTTTTCTGGAATAGTTTACATGTTTTCTTAATTTTATTAATAATATTAATAATATGGAAAATAGAAAGCAAAAAAAATACACAAAAACAAACATTTTTAAGGATTTGATGAAATTGTTAAATTTTCTTTTATTTATAAATTTTTTCTTGCTTCTATAGAGAAGGACAAAACTGCTGATTATGAGTAGATGAGTAAAAAGTTGAGTTTAAAAGGTTGAAAATATGGAATTAAATAAAAATAAAATACCTATCATACACAATTTTAAATGCGTCATATATGAGAATTTGAAGAGATGTCTGGTTTTCATTCCTTTTTTTTTTAATATCATATTTATTTTTATTTTTATTTTTAATGATGGATTCTTTTATGGAAAAGTCTTTTATGAAAATTATTTGACCTGTAAAATTTGATGAAAAAAGGACAGAAGGTAAAGGGTAGAAGGTATAGGGTTAATTACTTTATTATATAAATAAATGTGTGCGCTTATGTAAAATGTGAAAATAAAATTTGACAAGAAATCAAATTAATTTTACAGGGAAACAAAAAAAGTAAAATTAAAATTGACAAATTGTGTTTAATTAATTTTTAAAAACATTGATTTAATATCGATGATAACGTGGTTGTATGTTTTAATAAAAGTTTTTGTCTCTGAAGCATGAATAATTTACTACTTGTAATCAAACAGACGTCATGCATCTATTCATTAATTTATTTCTAATCAATAAACTCATTCAATTTATTTACACTTAATTCTTTCGTTTATTTTTTCGAAAACTCAGGAAAACATCAGATATAAAATAAAACCTTCTAATGACAGAATTATAAAAGGAAAAAAGAACCACATTAAAGCGAAAGAATCTTTACACTATTGAGACGATATTTTATTGTCGTTTTTTTTATTTTCTTTGAATTTAAAAAAAGTTAAATTGCCAATTAAAAACTTAAATTAATCAATCAATCGATCGATAATTTAACTGATAAAAGTTTTTCTGCTTTACTTCAATAAATTCTTATTTACATTTCGAATTCGATCAAATTAGAAAATTTTCAAAGAATTTTAACAGAATTTCAGTTTTTTTTTTCTTTATCATCTTTATAAAATTTAATAAAATAAATGCTTAGTTTTAAAAATCAATCACATAATTATAATTTTTTTTTGGAAATAAGTTCTATAAGCGTTAAAGCTTTTAAAAAATAAAATAAATAGAGAAAAAAGGAGAATAATGGCAATCAATTGCCCTCATATTGTTTGGCAGTATTTATACGACATTTAATCCTTAATTGGGTCGTAACCTATTGATTAATTTAGATTCGAAACGATGAAAACTTAAGTAATCAATCAACCGTCAACACATGTGTGATTCACTAATTAATAACAATAAAGTATTCTCAATTCCGTATAATTAATGAGTACAATTTGGGAATTCAATTAATAAAATTTTTGCCAGGATGAAGTGCTTTTCATGTTTTCTTTCTTTTTTTTTTAAATGAAAATTAATTTTTTCTACCATTTTTTTTTTTCATTTACCTAGAAGTCGGATCTATGAATCAAATAATTTTTTGGGAAATTTTAAATAAATTTTAAACGTCAGAAATTGAAGTTATGTTTCTATATTCAGTTTATGTATAATATAAAAAGGTAAATTAATTTGTATACAAGATCTTCTTATTAGACTTTTATAAATAAAAATTAAAAGTTAAGAGGAATATTAGTACAAACTTTTTTGTTTTTATTTAAAGAATTGACACCTTTTTATTAGGAAGTTGTTTTTTTTTAATTTAATAACTTTGAACCTCTATATCCACTATATAATTTTTAATCTAATTATTGTTTAGAAAGATACTTAAAATAAAAATCCAATTTTAATTAACAACTTCATTAAAGGTTGGAAAAGGTTTCTAAAAATTAAAAGTTAAGATTATTAGTCAGAAATATAGTTTTTTATTATTCCTTGATTAAATTGATGCTCTGTTATGTTTCCAGTATTATTTCGCTAAGTTGTCTGTTATTAGATGAGAAAAAAATCAATCGGTCCTAAAATATTTTCAAATTTTGTAAATAAAATTCTAACACAAAAAGAGAGAATACAAAATCCAACATTTTTCATTCTGTTTAAGTGTAGGCATAAGGTACCTTACCTTTTATTATAAGCTTTTATGTCTGATAAAGTGCTAACTGCTTCATAATAATTAAGAAAGGAAAAATTAGAAAATGGGTTTAGGTGTTATACTTAAAATATAATTGTACTTGAGTATAGTAATTTCAATTAGTTTGGAGTGGGATATAAGTCCACAATTTAATAGATGACACGACAGGTTGATGTCATACTCACACTAAATTAAATTTTATTCTTTTAGTTGGTTATAATGAAAATCTTGTATTTAACCTTCCATTCTAACTAAAATATAATAAATTCGCTTAAAAAGGTTTTGCATTCATTCTCTATACACTGCTGGAATTTTACTTGATTAACATGCAACAGAAAACTGCTAGAATTTTACTTGATTAACATGCAACAGAAAATATGGTTATTTCCATTGATTTATTAAAAAATCGGGAGTCTTGATATCAATAATTATGGATTAAAATATTATTATTAAATTGAAATTCGTATACGAAACATAATATTTTAAAAATTAAATAAAATTTATAATATCTATTAAATGTATTGTTAACCCACTTAAACCTGAATAAACTAATGTGGCGATGTGGTATGAAGTCAAAAATATTGTATTTTTTTAACTTTGTAACTAAACTTTTTTTTTTGTGTTATTTAAAATTTTGAATCAATTTATTGATATAAATTTTTTTTTGTGTTTTGATATTCAAACTTCAAGTAACCACAAATAAAATACAAACAAAATACTTTTGACATCATTGAACATTGACATTGAATATCATTATTATTAATTTACAATATTTACATAAAGAAGTTATAGATTACTATTGCTAATATAAAATCCATAAAAAACAACTTGATCTAATTTATGATGTTTATCCCACATTGCTTGAACCTTTAAGTAGTCTAGAAAAAAACAAGAGATAGGACACGAGAATAATTTATGTAAGAAACAAGAAAAAAAAATTACTGTAAAAAGTTTCGTGAAATTGTGTAAAATAATTGAATTAAATTCGTTTCAATACGTAAAAAAGTAAAACTAAAACTTCTAAATTTTTATAATAATGTTTGTAATAGAACGCGTTTGGAATTAATAAAGAGATTCTTATTTTAATTAATTGTCTATGACCTTTCATTATATACAATAATATTATCCTATCGTCTCTTAAATTTAAATCTAAATGGATTATATAGTTTTAGTTGATTCAATTACTTTATTTCGTAATACGATTTAAAATACACATACATCTATATACACAACTATACATACATATTCATAAAAAAAAAACAAAGAAAGGAAAAGAAAAAGGAAAAAAGGAAAATAGGAAAAAAAAATACAGGACAAAACGAAAAAAGGGGAAAAAAAGAATTTTTTATCCAAATATTACTCTATTAAGATCGTATCTTAACTGAAACTATTAATGTAGAATTTTATGAGATTACAGGAATTTGCTGATTTGAACTTTACAAGATTGGACATTTTCATTGTGAGATTGTGCCAAATGTATCGTGTTCAGGTTATGATATCTGAACTGAAAGTCTTTTAATGTAATCAAATTATTCTTCTATATATGTATATAAGGATACTGGACAAAATCTTATAATGAAATCTTTTCTTTAGAATACCATAAATTAAATTCAATCTTTTCGGATAAAACAAAATGACATCGCATTATATAAATATATATGCTCTCTCTAAATTTACATAATATTTTAAGCAGTAAAAAAAATCTAAACATTTTTATAAAATTCCATTGAGACTTAAAGAAATTACATTTTTGAGTAATTGAATAAAATTGTCAAAAACAAAAATAATACAGCATAAGTAGAAAACTAAAATAAACTGAATTAGAATTACTTTTTATAAGGTTTACGAATTTTCTAAACTACATATGACGTTTGATTGGCGCCGTAAAAATTAAGGAATTAAAAATACATTTTTTATTTAGGGTCGAATATGACTCTTGCGAAATTCAGAAAAAATGAAACAAGGTTTGCAATTATTCCTCTCTATTTATTATGACCATATAGAGATGAATCACTAATTTTTTTACGACTTTGAAAATAGTATCGTTAGCTAGATAAAATATTTGTTTTTGTTCTCATATGGAAAATAGTGTTGTTTTGTTAATATTTCATCACTAAAAGTGAGAAAGACAAGGGTCAATACTGAAACCCTTATTGTGTACATGTAAAAACAATACATAAAATTAGTCGGATATCAAAAAAAAAATTTTTTGGATTTAAAATGGGGAGATGATTTTACAGAAAATTAGAAGGGGACCATTATTATTATATTTTTTTTTTCTGTTCATTTTTGTGTTGTTACTGTTGTTTTTGTTTTTTAGTTTGAAAAATGTTAAAATGTTTCACTGTCACAGTAATTGACAGATTATAAATTTTTAATTTGAAAATAGACCGGAGAAAATTGGTAAACAAAAAAAAATTATTATGCTTTTATATAAATCTAAATATACCTTTAGATATTTAATGTATAAATACACTTTTTTTTTCTCTCTAATTATTACATTTGCATTTGCTCCTAAGATTATATTATTCTTTTATTTAATAATATATATTGTGTAATTGTATAAATATTTTTGTGACGTTTCATATTGTGCTTAGGGTGAAATATATTTGAAAATGTGTCTTGGGTCATTTATTATATCTTTAAAATGAGAACACAAATTATGATTTTGTAACTGATGTTCAGAAAGGTCTTTATATTTTTAAAATGCAAATAATTAAATAATTGTTTAAAAGCTGTTTTTAATCATAGAACAATAAATCTATCAGTTATTAATTTTTATCTTTATTGTGACCAGAATAAGTTCCATAAGTGGGATGTAAAATGTTGATAGATGCACATGTAAAATAATTAACTAGCACATAAATTTTCTTCCTCAAAATATAATTAAAACTGAAGAATTTAAAAGAAAAATATATAAAAATGAATTAAATGGAATATAAACTTAATTTTAAATAAAACTTTTATGGGTTTCTTTGTGTGTGTGTGTGTGTGTGTGAGAGAGAGAGAGAGAGAGTGTGTGTGTGTGTGTGTAATCCCTAAGGATTTTTTTAAATCATCGAACTGAACTTATATTTAGAATTTAAACGCAATTTTTTTTATTTTTTTATTATCGTTTGGTTGTTAAGTTGATATCTCAATAGTCATATATCAGACTAAGCCGATAAATAGATAAAGTCCCATCAGTAGACACCCATATATATAAAGATATAACATTTATAACCCAAACCCTAACTATATACCTAATATATATATATATACAGAGGAGGAGTTTAATCCTTCCGGATTATGTTAAGTGTATGAGATTCCACGATTCTAGAACAAGGAATCAGAAGCAATGTTGCGTTAAAAGGACATTCATGTTTGTTACGTACATGTATGATGTTATTTCAACAAAAACAAAACCCAATTTTCTCATTCTCTATTATTAAATATATTTTATACGAATCTACTCAACTCAACTCAACTCTCATATCCTGTATTCAACGAAAAAGGAGGTACCTATATAAATGGGTTTATTTATAACATCTCTTGTTCATACTTAAAAGATTTTTAGTTACTACTTTTTGTTTTTCTTTTTTATTTATTCTCAAAAAAGCTGAATTTTTGAAAATAAAAAAATTCAAAAATCCTTAAACATTAATTATAAAGAAAATTCCATTAAACCCGTAGATTTCAATTAATTTACACGTTTGTCTTGAACAACTTTTTAAGTTTATTTATTTTTACTCTTTCTTTCTCTTCATTTACAGAAATAAAAAAAAATAAAAAAAAAAACAAATAATTGCAATATATCAAACTGACTTTTACGATATTTTTACGAACCAAAAGTTTAATGTCGTTTTTGTTTTATTTTTTTATTTTTCTGTTAAATATATTTCTATATATTACATTGAATAAGTGTACAAAACTAAACACTCCTTTCTACACAGAAAAATATAGGAATAATATAATATAAATAGTAAAAACATAATAGTAAAAGTATATAATATGATTCTATTCTGGGTACCTCGTATATCCGTTGTACACATTAATCTGACGATGCATTTTGAAAATTGTGTATAGCAGTACAGTACATATAGAAGAGAGTTGCAAAAATTTCTTTTTTTTTTAAAGAAGAAACAACAAACATAAAAAAAGAAGAAAAAAAATGTTTTGTTCCGACAAAACTGTTGTTGTTGTTGTTGAATTTACGTTTTTTATGTTGTTATTTTTTTGTATTATATTTTTTTATGTTTATGTTGCTGTTGTGTTACTCTGGATACAGACCTTATATATATATATATATATATATATATATATATATATATAGAGAGAATGTTTGTTGCAATAGAAATGTGAAATGAAGAACAACAACATCCTCTTCTAGAAAATTCTCTATATAATAAAAAGGAGAATATTAGAAGAATGGAATGGGGAGTGAAAGAAAAAATAAACCAATGTTTTATGTATGATAAATGATGCTTGAAGAACAATTAGTTGGTCCAACTATTTTATTATGTCACTATAAACTCACTTTATGATTTTTAAAGAAACTTGCGT
Organism: Pedicia rivosa; assembly: GCA_963082725.1. NCBI lineage: Eukaryota > Metazoa > Arthropoda > Insecta > Diptera > Pediciidae > Pedicia > Pedicia rivosa. Next base: position 1,117,218 of record OY720155.1, read on the forward strand.
TTATTTTTTTCCTCTCTTATGACTTTATAGAAGGTAGATTTGTTACATGAGATGTTAAAGTAAGTTTACTCTTATATTTCTATATAATGTAATTTGTTTACCTTCTGCAATTTATATTTTTCGTTGTTTCACTAAGTAAATTATAGGAATATTAAACGTTAAAATAACCTACGTTAACCTAACTTAAATGTGGAAGCGAAAAAAAAAACAACAAAGTATAAATTAAAAATTTTAAAAATGTTTTTGCGATAAATTAGATAAAATATTGGAAATGGCTCAAATAATAACAAATAAGGTGAAGGTGGTTTGTGTATTTATTTTTCTACGTGACTTGCAACGATAAATATTATTTGAATAATATTTAATAAATTATACTTTGCTTATGTAATTTTATTTAAATTAAAAATGTTTGATGGTCCAAAGCAAATAATAAAATGTCAATATTATTTAAAAGTGAACTTAATTTATGACTTTAATATACATTTTTTTTGTTTTTTATTAATTTAATGCAAAAATATATAATTTATTTAAATCTAAATTATAAAATTCACTAAAACTGTTTGAATTCACCGGCAATCTTACTCACTGAATAATACAAACATTTTTTGAATTGAATTTTGTTTGAAAACCAATTAATTAGTAAAACAGACAAGGCCAAGGCCAAGACATCATAAACACGTCATTATTGTTTTCTTTACTATTTGGTATTTATACAATAATTTTTGCAAAAATAACTCGTTTTTATCAAACTATAAAGTAATATATAGAAAGTAAATAATGCACTAAAATTTATTCAATTGGTCGATGTTGATTTAAAGTCAGGTATTTGTGTTTTTAAGAAGATAAACAGTTAAGAATTTTTTTTTTATGATTAATAAATAATTGTCGGAAAGAAATTAAATAAAAAGTTTTAATTCTTGGAAGATATTGTAATTGTATTCCGTTTTTGAAAGAGACACATTAGTGGACCCGGATTCTTATTCAATGGGAAGTAATCTATTCAATTCGAATGAATCGAAAATGAATAAAACTTTCTTTTATTATGTCGTTTAGTTTTTAACTTGAAATTTTCTTTATTTAAGAGAAATTTCAAACTTTGAAATAATAATTTGTTTCATTTAAAGTTTTTTTTTTCTTTTTTGTATATTATTTTATATAATTATTTGTTTTTTTTTGTTTTAAAATAAATTCTCTTACATTTGAAATAAATAAATATTTTATAATAAAAATATATGATATTATATAACTAGGTATGTTTATATTTTTAATTAAAATTATCCAAAAATATTGCTCACTATATTATTGAAACCACTACTAATTGATGATAGTATTCCTTGATCTGCTGCTGTTGTTGGACGGTAAGGTTGACTCTGTTGTTGGCTTACGGGACGATAAAAATTTGGATCACTTCGCTAAATATTCATAATTTATAATGATTAAAAAATTAATCAATAAAATCTATATTGAATTTACTTTGCCTGGTTGTAACGTAATATTTAATAATGTTGGATGTTGATCCACAACCATAAAGTCCATTTCACGTGGAAGATAACCATCAGCAAATACCTTTTAAATACGAATAATATAATTTATTAGGTTTGTTCATTAACTAATATTTTCTAAAAAATTACCTCCATCTTGTAAACTCCTGGCATTAAAACTCTCCAGAATTCACCATGTCTTGTTGTTTGGAACCCAATTTCTCTACCTTTTACCTTCAAAGATGCACGTTCAATAGGACTTCCATTAACATCAAAGACAAATCCTTGAACACCGCGATGTGCTTCAGCTAAGAATTTTATTAAAGACTACGAGAAAGTTTGTTCATAAGTATTTGGTAAGGTTTCATTCGAGAGAAGAATTTATGTAAAGACGTCAGCATGTATAAAAGAGAAGGCGCAAACATTTTAAGATTATTTTTTTCTCCCATATTTATCATATTTAAATATCTAATTATATTTGCGCCGGCTCCACTCACTAAACGCTTATTCTTATATTTTTTCAAATGTGAAAGTGATAAAAAATGAGTTAAAAATAAAGAAATTAATAAATTACCAATTGATTATCATCCCAGTATTTTCGTAATTCATGTGCTGGGGGAAATTTGCAGCAAGAAACTTCTAAAGTAATTTCCATGCAACCATACCAAATATAGTTATAATCCTAATAATTTTTGATTTATAAAGGGAAACCAAAACAAAATAAATCATAAACAAAAAATAAAAAAAAAAACATAAAAACAAAATATATTAACACAATTATATGGAATTTTTTTACTTGCATTCCACCAGTTAATGGATACCAAGCCGCACCATTTGTGATACCATTTTGAAATGCTGGTGTTGATGATTTACATGCTACACCACGTGACATTTTTGCATGATTGTTAGCATAAGTTAATGCCAAATGTTTAAATACATCATCATCTGGTGCTAATGATGGGGTTGATGAAAAACTCTGAAACACTGAAAATTTAAATTCTTAAGAATTGTTGTTGGTGATTTTAAGCATTTTAATTGAATTTGTATAGGTCGTAGAATTTGTGATAAATTTCTAAAATGTTTAATAGAAATTATTTTATTGCTAATTGATTACCTTATTTATTAATTATAACCATATCAATATGAGAAAAGAAGATCATTACAAATTGAGAAACTTATATGCTTGAAATTGTCTCTGTTTGTAATGTAACCGCGAAAGTGAACCATCACGATCAAGACCGTAGATCATAAATAAATTCTCGCTACGTTGATTTTGAAAACGATAATTGTTTTGTTCAAAATAGATTTTTGTTTGTACAACTTTCTATTTCTTCTTATTATTATTTATATTAAGATTTATTGGTTGACTTTTAAAATCAATGAACAAAAACAAAAAAAAAATTATTTTGTTGGAATTTTAAATTTGAAGGTAGGAAAAATGATAAGAACTTAAATTTCACAGAAAATTACTTCTACTTACTAGAACACAAAACAGACGATCTACATATTTCTAATGTAGTCCATTTTGAAATTGTGAGCAAAAGGAATAAACAGTAATAATATTTTTTAAATAATAATTATTAATTATTAAAGAAAACATAGAAACAAAACTATTAACTTACTAGAATTTGGTGTATTATCATATGGATAGCTGGCAACAAGTGCTCCACCATGTAATGATGCACTTAAAACAAATTGAATTTTTGAGATCCATTCTTTAATAGCCTCAGTTTCTGGTTGAACCCTTTTATTATTTGCTTTAAAATGATCAGGGAAATTTCGATTTAAATCAAATCCTTTGGCATTGTAACTTTAGAACAAACAAAGAAAATATGCATACAAAGAATAAAGAAAATTTAAATCAATATATTGATATTTTATAAATATAAATACCGTCCATGACCTCCATCGCATGCACCCTCCTTTGATGCTGAATATCCATCAGGATTTAATGAGGGTAAAATATGAATTCGCGTATTATCCAATAACCATTTTATGTAAGGATCTGAATTATAACTTGTTATTAAATATTGTATTAAATGTAACAATAATTCTTTTCCAACTGGTTCATTTCCATGTATATTTGCAATATATTTGACATCTGGCTTTCCAACTATATGCTCATATGGTGATGATGACACAACCATGACCCATAAATCACGCCCTTGTACTGATTTACCAATAGAATATAATGCTGTTAAATTAGGATATTTCGCATTTGTCGCTCTATACAAATAATTATTAATAGAAATATTTTAGGTCAATGATTTTACTGTGTTTACATTAACAAACATTTGATAAAAAAAAAAAGGTTTACCTTAAAAATTTTGTCATTTCATCATGATTATGATAAACAAAATCTAAATATTGTGCATCAGGTACATACGCTCTGGCTTCTGTTTGATTTGAATTATATTCAAATGTTTTACACGATGATACATTAATTAATGTAAATATGAATAAAAAACTGAATAACTTGATGTAACTCATTTTGAGTCTGGAATAATAGTAAAAATAGTAAAAAATTTAAATAAAAAAAAAAAGATGGTTAATTTTTTCTAGTTAGTAATTTTGGTTTTTGTTATAAAATATTATGTCACATAATTTCAAACATAATAAAAAGAATTATAATTTTTTATCATTGTGACATACTTTTCCTGTGTTAAGTGTGCGTATCACCATTATTATTATTTTGTATAGAAGTTACCTATCTACCTACTAATAAAAAAAATATCTATGTCATGCGATTGACTTTACAAAAAATAAATAAAATTCAATAAAATAAAATAACATAAAATAGTGTAAAGGGCCGAACAAAAACAGAAAGAAATTATGACTCAACTTAAGTCAAGTTGACTGAACGCAAAGAAATGTTTTGATTTCTATCTTCATTCTTTCTTACTGCTTAACGGTTAAGTCAAAAACTACACTATTTTTTAATATATACTCGTATATATACTGTTTAATTCTATTTTTATTTTTGTTGTTGTTTTGATTTTTAATTTTAAATTTTTTATTTGTATTTTACGGTTATTTTGTTGCCCTCAGTTAACTTAAATTAAGTTAAGTCAAATATATTTCTATTTTATTACGTTTCGACTCTGTCTTTTATTGATTCTTAAAGAGAAAATTTAAAACAATTTTTTCTGTTTTGTATACCATTTTTTTTAACGATAAATAAAATACTACAAGTAACGGGATTTTTCTTCTTATGTTTTTGTATATTTTTATCAAATAATGTGGTTACACGTATTATCAATTAAAAAAGATGTAATTTTTTTTGAAGGTGAAAACAAAGAAACGTGATTTCTAATGAAATTCAGAACGATCTTGAATTTATAAACAAAAGCCAAAAATTTAATAAAATTAACAATAAAAAAAAACTAGCTATGGATTAAATACTTAACACATAAACCAAAATTTGATTCACAAAAATACACTGTTTCTTACTGTTATTTTGAACTTATATGAAGATTAAAAAAAAGAACTAACTTAAATTTAAACTTAAGTAACTAAAGAAAAACTAAAGAAATTATATTGGTAACCTTTGTTATAACTGAAACTAAAACAAATAAAAATATTTTCACAAATTATAATCTTTCTTAAAATATGGTTTAAGACTGTTTAAACAACTAACAGGTAATCTTATAGAGTCTTCTTCACTACAAGAACAGAAGAATAAGAAAAACAAATATTTTGTTTTTACCGTTTATCACACACAGAATAAGTCAGCTGATTATTTCACTTCAGTCTGATGAAGTGACCTGATCCATACCAACTGAATTTGTTGTTGATGCCTTCCACAAAACCATCATATTATAATATAAATATATATGGATCACTTTAAACCTTGAAAATATACGCACGCGCGAACACAAGTTTATTATATTTTATTATTTTTTTTTTCCTTTCTTTCTTTCTTTCTTGTCCAATTTCTCCTTCTCTTATATTTTTTATTCTTCTGAAATTTTTTTATTCTGTTATTATTTTATCTACGTCATCATTTTATTCGTCTTCATCTTACGTACATACCAATACTTTTGCTAAAGTAAAAATAAAAGAAAAAATGCGTGGCAAAAATGAAAAAAAATTATGTGTGGAGTATTTATAAATACATTTCTTAATAAAAAAATAACTGGGAATTAATAAAGCATGCGCAATCAAAAAAAAAAATGTTAACGGATATTTCAGATATTTTTGTTACTAAAAAAAATCTCTAATTGGTAAAAAATATCGACACTACAAAAACTATTTTATTGAAAATATTCAAATTTTAAACGTAGTGTCCACTATTTATGTTTATATTCGTTGCTTTACCTAATAATAATATTACAATCGAATACAAAGAAGAAACTATATTATACAGGCGACTTAACTTAAGTTAAGTTACGATTGTAGGTTGTAAACAATTGTTTTTATGTGAAGAATGAAAATAAAATTGTTTGATGTGAAGAAGTAAACCAATCAAAGAATCGTATTTGAAAGAGTTTTTTTTAAACAACAAATAATTTTACAACATTGTACGAAGTTGAAACCACATTAATAATATCGGAGTTGATGATGATTATTCCTGGTATTGAAAAATACAAGAAACGAAAGAAGTGTAATAAGAAAGATAACCGGTTTAAAACTTTTTTTTTAAAAATAAGAAATGAAATGAAATGTAAGAAAAAGAAATAAAGACGATTCGGTTACAAATGAAACACACTAACATCATTTATGCCTTTTGAATAATTATTTGATTCAATATTATAAAGAAAAAGCATATTAAACTGTATAAATGCTTATCCGCAATGGAGGGAATAATTTGGTGTTAACTAAATCTTCAACAAGTTCTCTAACATATGACAATAATTTAAATGAGTGTTTTATTTGTTTGTTTTAATAGTTATCTTTAATTAGGCAAAATGTGTGAATTGCATTTATCTTAATAAAGTGTTAGCCTTGGTTAGAATTTTTATACCATAATAGTAAGATTAACACAATAAGAAACACCATAGTATATTTTTAAGTATATGAGATTTGTTTCATTTGAACTGCCGCGTCATTGAAGATGGGTCGTTATATTGAAAGACAATTTTTGTATAAATAAATTTTAATAATGTCACTCACTCTCTATTGTTTACATTGTATATATTATTGATATGACTCAAGTTCTGTAGTCTTTTGAAGCGAACTAAGACTCAATATATACATAAAACAGAAAAAAGAAAATAATGTAACTTAAGAAGATAATTTTTTGACCTAATTTTTTTTTCAAAAGAAAGAAAAAAAAATGGTATTATTTTTTTCTAACACTTATCTTAGTATTGCATGTCTTAAATCCTCTTAATTTATTTGGAAATGAAAAAGAATAAAAAAAAACAAAAGATATAAAAGAAAGAAAGAGGGGGAAAAATTATGTAAGAAATAATAATAAATTATTATATGAGGTCAGAGGTCAAGGTTGTATTTTTTGAAGTTAAAAAAAATTCTATGTATAAATCGTTCAGGGCCTCTTCAGGGTCATGTTTATGAAATTGTTTTTGTTGTTGAACTAGAGCGGAACTGCAATAAAAATAAAGAATACCTTAAAAAAAACAAGAGGAAAGAAGAAAAAACAGATAATGATACTAAAAGAAATGATACAAAATAGCTTCTTAGATGGTACAAAGTTGAAGTTTCGTTAAGAAGAATTGTAATAAATGTTTTATTTTGCGTTTGTTTTCTGAGAGTACATTTGTGTTATTAACTGACAAAAAAATTTTTTTTTTCTTCTTCTTGATGTCTTTACTTTTTATTGTATAAGATTATGGATGATAAACAATTGGATAAATGGACCAAAAGCACTTTGATTTGAGTTCTTACAAATCTCATATACAGAATATAAAATAACCATATTCGTCATAATGTTGTTACTTTATTTATGGATTTATGTAATTTACGACAATATTCAGAAAAAAAGTTAGCAAGAAAGTTAGTTTTGTTAACTAACTTTTTACGAAAAGTCAGTGCAATAATAAGTTTCGATTTTTTTAACATCGTTTTTCATAACCATATGTTCTATTTTTTAAATCTCTGGCAAGATTTCCGATTAAATATTGATTAAAAACGACTAAAAGCTGTGATTAAAATTTAAATTTAAAGATTTTAAATTTACAAAAATAAAATGTAGTTTTGTTTTCAACATTTCCTAGTGATCCACTGAGATTATTTGAAGGTTTTTTAGTTAATATTATTGTACAATCTTGTCTATGTTTAATTTTTATGGATTACCAGTGTGTTGTTATTTTTAAGTTTAAAAATTCACACATAATAGTTTTCTTACCAGATATTTGAACAACGTAAAAATTTCGTTTCAAAAAACAAACACAAAAACTACAATTACGTAATGTCTGTGTTAAAAAAGTACAATTAAGTTCATCATTGTCTGAATTAATGTCTTTGTGTTTTATAATTCAAGGTGGATTTTGCTTCAATTAAATATTGCGTTTTTTTTTTGTTAATATTTCACTGTACAAGAAATTTGGAAATATTTCTAATTGTAATTGATTTATATTTTCATCTCAATCATACAATAAATTATATTTTAACCTATCATACCATTCTAAAATAATTCCGATTGAAAGTCCTTAATTCAATTACGAGAAATAGAATTGTACAAAACATACATTCCAATATTTGCCATTTATAAACATTGGCAGATTGGCCAGTTGCACAGTGTAAATTCGTACTTGTTATAGTATTATATGTTTTATATAAACCAAAAATTGAATATATGTACGTTATTGGGGTCCACCAATGCTTTAAATCACCCAACTTGATCAATTAATATTATACTAGAACAATGTAAATTTATACAAAAACTTTTTTGATAGTTTTCATTTTGGTTTTTGTTTGTTTAAAATTCTCTTTTTCCCATTCTACACAATTATACTTACTCTCTTTCATTATTGATAAAATATATAAATTTTCTTGTGACGTATGTATGTACAGAGAATTATTGTATGTATATTATGTTAGTTCAATTAAAATTTTATAGAATTTACAATATTTTATAATCCCGCAAGCTGTACTATATTTATATATATTGAGAAATATTCAATATTCCACTTCACTATACTCAAAAGCCTATTTGTTTTTATTTTTCTGTGTATATTTTTACCTTGAACTTAAAAGCTTTCGTTATTATACATGGATAACATTTGTGTACTTAAATTAGTTTTGTATTGACCATAAACTCTTGAATTTCAAATTTATATTTTGTAAATTACACGTTTTCCGTTTAGTTCCCCAAACTTTCAAACTTTTTTTCCAATATGAACGAATAATGTAAAATAAATTTGAATATCTATTCTAAAGTGATTTTTAAAGTGTAGAAATATTCTAAGAAAAAAAAATTTCAGTCAAGCTTAGTTCACAAAACTGTGAAATACTTCTGATTGAAGTATAACTAAGTAAACTTCAATTCAAAATTACTGACTTTATTGTATACTTAAAATACAAAGTACAAGATAATAATTTTTCCTTTTTTTAGTTTTTCTTATAAAAATAATATTTATTTTTTTGTTCTTTTGTACTGACATTTTATATTTTACACTCTCTGATTCTCCTATTTGTTTCCATTATAACTTTTTTTTTATCAAATATATCGTCGTTTTTTTATATAAGTCTTCCATTCTATTATAAACATTTCTCTTTCCTTTTATATCCTGAATTTTGTAAAACAAAAAAAATCTTTCATGTTTCTATATGTGAGAGAAAAAGAACAGCGACGTTTATTATTGTTGAAATGTAAATCATTCTTATAAACGTATAATTCGTCTCTACATATGAATGTGTATCGCAAAGGGATCAAAAAAAATCCTTTTATTTTTTTAAATTTATGTTAAACACTTTTATGTTTATAGAAGAAAAACATTAATACATTTCTTTAAATGATTGATTTTCATTTTTAAAGTAAAAGTGAATTTCACTTCTAATCTTTAGAAAAGAGAAAAAAACTTAAAAATTTTCCAATATACAACATTTTTTAAATTACTGTTTACGATTATAAAAACAGATTATTATTGCATCCCTTTGAGTTAATTATGTTATACATAAAAGTAGAATTTTATTTAAAACAAAAATAAAGAAATGAACTTAAGATTTCAGCATCTATTTTATAATTCCATGAATTGTATACTTAAATGAAAGAACTTCAAACTCATTGAATAACTTAAAATAAAATTTAATTAAAAATAAAATAAAATAATTTCGGAAAGTAATAGTTTTTTGGAAGTATAGAAAAAGAAAAAGAAAAAAGAAGACGTTGAAGAAGTAGACAAGAAGTCATCATTATAATGTTCATTTTCAATTAAAACTTTCTATATTATTTTCTATTTATTATGATCATGTTGAAACTAATAAAATGACTTTTTGTGTTTTGATTAATAAAACAAAAATGCAATGTAAAACAGTAACAAAGTCTTCTTTAATATTTGCATGCATGCATGATAACTAAGGTCCGGACTTTTTTTACACTAAAACAAAGTATAATTATTGAAGAACCCAAAGGCAAGAAGGTAATGAAAACATCCAAAAAAACATGAAATGGAAATGAAAATTATTTGGAGCCATACAAGCTTTGAATTGTTTTCGTTCAAAAGTACGGACCTTAACATAAAGTGTCATATACGTCATATACGTCGTCGTTATCTTTTTGTGTTTTATTTAATAATTACTAATAACCTAATAATTTAGTTAAATCCAATAATAGTTTGGATTTATATTCTATCTGAAGTTAACATTCATTAAAATTAAGTTTTTAGATGGGAATTTTCCAAAAAGTTGTGTAAACTTTTTGAGTTTATTACCTTATTGTTCTGTTTTTTATATTTTAAATTTAATTAGTACTTTTTTTTATTGAAAATAATAAGTTCTCAAAGATTTTCTTTTCTGTATTGTAAGAGAGAGTTTTACAGCAATTCCATTATGGTCATTCCGTTGTGTTATTCCGTCTGGTAATTATTTTTTGTGGGTGATAGTGTTTTTATAGTGGGTTTTATTTATTTTAATTTGGGTGATAGTTTTATTGGGTTATATTAAATGGCATCCTCTTTGCTGTGCTTCCTGAACAAAATTTAAAAATCCATTTATTGAAAACGAATATTTAACCAATCAAAATACTTTGTACAAAAATAGATAAATTGAAATTTTATTAAATTCAATAAAAATTTACAGCATTGCAGCATAATAATGATATAATCAAAATTTCTTTTGTCATAATAAAAATGCGATAAAAATTGATGACATTATTCTCTCATTATTTTCAAAATAATTTTTTATCTATTTATATTTTTGTTTTATAATTAATGTGATTGTTTTATTTTTATATTTTTAATAATTAAATGTTTGCAATCATACAAAAAGAAAAAAAATTACTATTTACATTTTTGATAAATTATTTGATTGATTTTTTTTTTTGTGTAAAATTAATTTGATTTTTGTTCAAAAAAAAAATATTGAAAATATATTATTTATTTATGTAATGTAATTAAGAATTCATATCGATCATCTAAAATATTTTTACTTTACTTATAATTTTTTCACGATGTTGAATACAATTTTATTGATAAAATGCACTTTTTTGTGGCAGGTGTAGAACTAACAATAATGCTTTGCTTTATTAAATTTGTATTAAGTAACATTAAGTTGATTTTCTATCACAGAACGGAAAGGATAATACATTCGTCATTCTTCGTACACAAAATAATGTAATATAGGAAATATTCTAGTTTCAGTTTAAAACAAATTAAAATATAAAATAGTGAAAAAATGGAAGAAAAATAATATTATCTCTTTTATATTTTTTTTTTCTATATTATTAAAATGTTTGTATATTTATATAAACGAACCGATTATCAGTTTTTGAATTCATTGAACAAAATAATCCTCTTTAGAAAATATATACATCAGATATTATAATGGGTATCGAAACCAGATGCATTTCTATTTAGAGGAATAGTAAAGGGAGTATATAATGTGGTATTTTCTATCTATTTATATTATAATATTAAATGTTTATATCGTTGGTGAGATATAAAAACGTCATCTGGCATACGTTGCGTTTGCGTTTCTATTAACAACAATAACAAAATATTTTATTTTGTGGATAAATTTTTTTTGGAATTAAAAAAAAAATGGCAAAATGATAAACTAAATCAATAAACAAGTGCAAACCATTTTCCAATTTTCATTTGTGGCTTTTCCTTTTATATAGATACACAAAATATATATATATATATACAGAGATATTTGACAACTCAATAAGTTTAATCCAGTGGTATTTTTATTATCTTTTTCTCATGTACTTTATGATGGAATAAAACCACTAAAATAATAACAACAAAAACTTTTAGATTAAAAATTTTCTCTAAAAAAAATATGCAACAAATCATTTTAAACTGTGCTCGCGGTTAACCATCTGATTCTTCTGATGTTACTTGATTTTTCTGTTTGTTTGTGGTTTAATTTATCCCATTTGGGATGAGCAGATATTTATTAGAACACATTTCATCATGTATGATTTTTTTGATTATGACAAAATTTGATTAAGCGAAGAGTTATTACTTAGAATATCGGATTGGTCACCTCATTTATTAATATTTTTTTTATTCAAATGCAACAAATTACTCAGATTAGATTTGACATTTTTGATTTGGTATGGAAAGTGATTTATTTACACTTTCTTTTTTTTTTTTCAAATTATGCCTAATTTACCTGCGTGTGAAAAGTTTTTTCGTCAAGGTTCAAATGCTATCTGTAGTCCATCGAACTTCGAACAAATTAAATTTTCATATAAAACACATTTAAATAAAAATTTAAAGCTGAATTAACACCAATGTCTGACAAAATTTCAATAATTTTTATGTAAAGTTGTAGCCGATACCGGAAGATGTTATTACCATCTTTATTTATAAATTACGGAAACGTATAGTTCAGTTCTATCATATCAAATATTTTCATTTTGTTGAGTTTCCATCATTGAAATAGTTCTGACAAAATTCTAATGACAAGCAAGATCGTTCTCTATTATATATATTTTTTTTTATAAATTATTAGAGTGGAATTACAAAAGACAGAATATATTATATTAAATAGAACTAAAAAATGCATTTTGCACACATCATAATTCAACACACAAACACATAATATTTTAAGCTATAGAGAAAGATAATATATTTTAATGGAATGGGAAACGTGTGTAGAGAATGAATTATAGTTTATACAAGGAGTATAGAGTAGAAAACCAAACTATTATGAATAGACAGAATATATGTATATATATATACATACATTCAAACATACATATATACATACATACACAGCCTCACATATGTAATATACTTTTAGAAGAAGAAGCTTTTTCATCTCTAACACTTTGTTATATCTACACTCACTTTAGTGGTACGCTAACTCATCAGTTTTGACATCCGTTTTCAGTTTCTCTTTATAAACATTCACATACACACACACACACACATATATATAATTTTTTTTTCTGCATCCTTCTTACATAAAACATTATTCTATATGAAAGATGTGATATATGAATATTAATATATGAAAGGATGTTTCATTTTATCAAATAGTACACATTTTGCATAACTCTCACTTCATTATTATTAAAAGAAGAATTTTTCCTTTTTTTTTTTGCATTCGTTTTATTTTCTCTTTTCTAATTGATGATTTAATTATTTATACCAATAATGGTAATGCTGATGATGATTATTATAAAAATGAAGCTGAATTTGAATATGATAAAATAACAAAATAGTTTGTTACAAGAACTTATTATATTTATTTTCAATTCAGGAATTTCATCAGTTTTTAGTTTGTTGGAAATGTTTATTATATGCAAAAAGTTTTCTGTTTTATTTTATTATATTTTTAATCTAATTTTTGTTGCAAAGAGAATTAAAGAATTTTTTTTTTTTTGTGATTCGTAAAATTAATAAAAAAAAAGTTCTAGTTGAAGAAATCGTGTATATTTATTGGTGTTGAAATATCTTATAAAATGACAACACAATACAATAAAAATCAACACGACATAAAGTGTCAAACCAGAAATTTTCATTGAGATTATAAATCTAATACATTAAGGTGAAGTTCATACATAAATGTATTAATTGTTTGTGTATGTGACTCTTTAGAATTTATTTCAATATAATTACACTTGAAAATTTGTGTAACAGCAAGCAGTGGCTGCCTTTTGGGCACGTTCACTGTCACTTTATTTTAAAAGTGTAGATATAAATTGGATAGGCATAATTTTTTAATATAAAAATATAGTAAAATCAAAAAGGAGGAACTTAAATGTGGTTAACAGGATTATCACCTCAATTATTTCAAACTTTTATTATAAAAATTGAGGACATGGGTTAAAGTTTCAATTATGACCAAAATCGAATTTAACAAGAATTCAACTACAAATTTGTTATTTTATTTCAAAAAATATATTCTAATGCTTTTACAAAAAATATTATTAAAATGTCGCATTCTTCCCAAAATTTTAAAAGGAAACCAAAATGTATATTTCACATTTTTAACGATGGATATACAAGAATTAATAACATTGAAGTTACATTCAATAGAAATGTTAAATTAAGGCACTAAAATTATATAGAAATGGAAATAAAGCAGCCCCCTCAAATTAGTAATTTGGTCAAGTTATATTTTATAATATTTTAGTACTTATTTTATGTCAATTAATTGATTAATATCGATATGTATAAAATATGAAAATAATATAATAATAATAACATTATGAACAAATGGTCATATATTGTTTATTATAAAGTTGATTATAAAGTTAGCTTATAGGTTAGTTTATAGTGTACTGAAATAAATTACCTTGATAGTTTCACCAATTAACATCACCACATACAACATTATATTTTCTAATATAGATATGTTAACAAAAGGTACCTACACTCACACACCTTTGATTTTGAACAAGGAAATAGTGAGAAACACACACACAGATATAAAGCTCTTACATATTGCATAATATCATATTATTTTGTCTTTCATGTCTTTCATAAATTCATTTCCATATACGTATAATATTATAGTACAACGTGTTCAAGTGTTGTTGCGTGATTGAATACAAAATCTAAATCTAAAAGTATAAGTTTTCTTTTATATACATAAAAGAAAGGAAGAAATATCATTGCACCAATTTTTATTCCATATAAAAAAATACCTATAATATTTTATTTACAACAAACAACATAACTGAACATAAAATAGCATAGCGCAATAGATATACAAACGTTTGTAAAAGCAACTTAATTCTTTAGCAGATATTAGAAAATATGTGAATATGAGAACGTGTCGTAAATGAATGTATAATACAAACGATGAAAATTAAAAGAAAAAAGGAAAACAAATAAAAACAGCAAAAATAACAACAAAACAATAAAATACAAAACTTATGGATGCGGAAAAAGGGAAAAAATTATATTTTACAAAACATCATGGACGACTTTGTAGAATAAAATAAAATTTCAGTTGAAAATAAAAAAGAAAAAAAAATAAATAAATAACAGAAGAAAAAACAAGAAGAAAATAGAAAATGAAGGATAAACAAGAAGAAAATGAGTTAAGTGAGAGAGAGAAAATTTTTTGAAAAATAAAATGCTGAACGAAAAAAGAAGAAGTAAATAAATAAATAAATCGTAACGAACGTTGACAAAAATCTAAACGGTTCGTTAAACAACTAGCTTACGTAGTCTTCCCTTTTAACTCTCACACGTTCTTTTTTTTTTTTTTTGTTTTTCCTTTATTTATTTATTTATTTATTCCTCTTATTTTTTCGAAAGTAAAATCTTCACCCAAACCCGATTATTTTTTCTCAGACTTTTGAATTTTTTTTTTTGTCTAAAGCAAATAAAGGAAAAAAAAAGAAAACAATTGGATGGACAAAATATGTACCTAGAGAGAGACAGAAAAACAACAAATAACGTTGCTGGTTGCATTTATCTTTAATACAAAAAATTGTTATAAAATTCACTGGTTTTGATTGTACTCCATGACTAACTATCACCCAACGTAATTATCACCCAAATTGGAGAATATCACCCAAGAAGAAAAAAATCCAAATGTAATATCACCATAATATCATAAATATAGAAATATGTATTCATATTTCTCGTAATGTTATTGAATTTTCAGTATATTATTTTTTATATGAAGGATCGGTGCATTATATCTTTGTCTCGATAATCTCCCTGATTTGCTTACCATTCTGATGTATCGTCAGAAACTTTATTCTTCTAAAGTCAATATGTTTGAGTTGTCGAGATTTTAATATAAATAGTTTCTAAATTGGTTATTTTTACTCCAACCAACAAGTCATATTAAAATAATTAAAATTAAAAGGAGTCTTTTATTAAAAAAAAAAAAAAAAAAACAAAAAACTCAACAGAAGTTACGGCATAACGTATAGCACCTAAAGTAAAAAAATGCGGAGAAAAAAGGAGGCAAATTGGAGAGAATATAAAAAAAAATGTTATAATAAAGACATTAAGTATTCTGGTCGCACAAAGTAAATATTAGCACTGTCCCTCACTTATGCTCCCTGACGATTATTATTACCACGGCATCTTTTTCTTTATATTATATAAAATGGTATAGACGAATATACAAACACACAAACACACATTCACACA
The DNA here is from genome assembly GCA_963082725.1 of Pedicia rivosa. Lineage (NCBI taxonomy): Eukaryota > Metazoa > Arthropoda > Insecta > Diptera > Pediciidae > Pedicia > Pedicia rivosa. The sequence continues at coordinate 1,133,392 of OY720155.1, forward strand.
CATGCATATTTTGTATAGAAATATGTAGAAAAAAAATTCAGGAAAAAAGTTGAAGAAGGAAAATCTTTCGCCAAAAAAAAGAAAACAGAAAAACGAAGAGAATAAATTTTCTCTATGTGTCTGTGTGTGTGTTTTTTTTAACCGTACGCATTGGATTGGAAAATTGTATTTAAGAAAAAAATAATTATTAAAATAAAAATATAAATATATCCTGTACGGTAATTAAATGTCAGCTAAATTTTTTTTTAATTTATTAATATATGGCAACGGAGAAAAAAATAAAGAAAATTTAGACTAACAAAAAAAGAAAATTAAAGAAAAATGTAAAAATCGCGAAAATGCGAAAAAAAGGAAGAAAAAAAAATGGGAGAGCAAAAAAAAAAAGAAGAAGAAGAAGTTTAAGAGTCAGCATTAAAATAAGTGTAATGAATAATTTTATGGTTCACTTTTCAAAGTTCGTTATATTTTTCTCTTCTCCCATCATTTTCTTTTTCTTCTTCTTTTTTTTTTGGAGATAAAACATCGAATAAAAAAAACTGTATAAAAATTTATTCAATGCGGAACTTTTTTTTTTTTTCAAAATAAAAAAAAAAGAGAGAAGGAAATGGAAAATTAGTTCAATATATCATCGTCGTTTATTAAATTTTTATAATTACAATAAAGGGAAATTTATTACTTAATCAGTGCTGTTTGGAGGTGGCAGCCAGAACATTGGCAGTATCATAGAAAATGGTGGTTGGTGGGGCAGAATTGTTGCCGCGTTGACACATATAAAAAAACATTGATAGAAAGAGATAATACCAACAAAAACAACATCAATAAAAATTGTTATTTTTTTTTTTGGAAAGAGAGAGAGAAAGAGAGAGCAAAAATTGTAAATATATAGAGGGTTGGTTGAACAATGTTATATGTGTTATTATTATGATGATATCCCCATTATTATGTATTGTCCGCGTGTTTGGACTTTTGCATTTTTGATCATCATAAAGAACTTTTTTTTTTTATAAAATAAATAATAATAATAATAAGAATGTGTTTTTTTTTCTCTCTCATTTTACCTATTCGTGAAAAAAAGCAGTTAAGGTGAAAGTTAAAGTAGTCAACTAGTGGGATAGTTAATTTCAACTTATATTTATTTATACACACACACACAATTTTTTTTCTAAACGGATTCAGAGTGAGAAAATATAATAATAACGAATGGGTTTGTGGAAAGAAAAGCATAGAAAAAATTTTTTTCGATGATGTTTAAAAATTATGTTATATGATACTTAAGGTAAAGATCTAATAATTAAATAATTTTAATTTAGTTAGTTATGTCACAATTGTTGGTAATAAATTTTATGTTTAGTTTTTTTTTTTAATTCTGTTTCGGAAAAGTTTGTCAGATTTTTTTTCTCTTAAATTATTATGCTTAGATTAATTAATTAATTATTGTTTAAACGTTTTAATTGATTTCAATTAATATTCTTGTCAAATATTTTCAGAATTTTCAAATTTAATTTACCTCTTATTTTTTGTGAATAATTAATTTTAGGCAAAGACAAATTTTTTTGATTCTAAAGGACGTTAAGGAAATGCAAGTGAAAAAAAATGGTTTTTCTGGTCATTGTTTGATCTCGTTCACTGACTCAGTATCTCTGCATGTTCTATTATAAAAAGAACTCTGGAATAATATTTAATAAAAACATTTCCTGATCATCTGTCATCTGTCACAGTTAATTATGAGATTTCCATGTTAAAATTATAACTTGTAATTATTCTGATATTTTTAAAACATGACTTGAACAAAAAAGAAAATTATACATTTTCCTTTATTGCTTTTATTTTCTATAAAAAAAAACATAGTAATAATAAAAATATATCAATCAGGACACAGGCATACACGAATAGAGAATCATGTATATCGAATAGTGTATTGTAGATTCTGACTAGAATTTTAAAAATACAATAATTTTTTTTTATTGTAAACATAAAAAATATAATATAAATCATCAATCGATCAGTCTTCGTCATATTACTATGTATTATTATTATAATAATGTATATTTTGAAAAGTCAGTAAAACTCAATCTTTGTTGATGTTTCTTTTACATTTTTGGCAGTTTCTATATTTTTTTTTCTTTTTTTTTTTTGGAATAACCACAGAGTTTTTCTACATAAATATATTTATATTAGCCATTGAGGATTTTATATGATGTATGTGAAATTTAAAATATCAAATGACTTATTTTATTAAGCTGCTGAAGCAGAAGTTAAATAATTGTAGGAATTATGATGTTTACTGTTAGTTGTATTAGTTAGTGTACAACAGATACAACGTATTTTTATAAAAACTTATTTAACGAATATGAACGGCTCAATACTTTTAGTTAATTACCATTAAATATGCGAATAAAAAAACAGGCTATAAATTTGGAACTACGATTTGTTTTCCTTGATTTCATTTCGTGGTATGCTTTGAATAAATATAAATGATTACATTTTGATTTCAATAATTACATTTTGACTTTGTACATGATTTCAACAAGTAGTTGATATTGTTACAATAACACAATCTCGTACTCTATACCCTAAATACTACACCAGAATTAGACCACATACTACAGCACGATAGTATTTTATACTAACTATTCTGTTCTACCATGATTTTATTATTATGATTATTTTATTATTATTATTTTCTTTAATACATATTTTCATTCTGTTGTTTGCTAGTTTAAAAGAATAAAAAAAAAAGCGAAAAAAAAAAATAAGAAAAAAATAAAAAAAAAAAACGAAAAAGCAAAAATTGTTGAATCATTATGACGCACGCAAAACTCATAATAATCGTATAAGTTCTATATTATTATTATTATTCTTTTCTTTTTTTTCTTTAGTCGATTTTCTTTTCTTTTGTTGTTGTTTTCTTTACCTTCTTCTTCTTCTTCTATTATTATTGTTATTATTCTAATATAATATAAAGATACCTATTTAACAGGAAAAAATTAACTAGTTACAATATTTTCTTATGTTCCTTCCATTTTTTCTTTCCATTCTATTTTTTTTTTTCTTCTTTTCAATTTTTTTCGTGCACAACAAAATTCCAATTAATTTTCTTCATTAAAAACTTTGACAGGAATTTAATACAAAAAAAAAAAAAAACGGAAAAAATTAAAATATAAAAAAAAAAGAAGGAAAATTTGTTGAAGAAAATTTGATCGTTTGCCTGTTAGGCATACAATATCCATAATTCTATAATAGAAGATAACTGGAACCTCTTGTCTTATCCTTTATCCCTTTTTCTCCCTTTTTTCCATTCTTAAATAATTGAGTTTTTTTTTCTTCATCTTCATAATTTGTTGACTAAACTTTTCTTCTTTTGCGCTTTTTTTCTATTTAATATTTTGAATTGGTTTCATTTGAAAGCTTTGACTTAAAAATTTCTGTTTTCTATTCTTTGCTTATCCCAAAAATAAAAATCTTTAAAACTCCTAAAGCCAAAAAAATTTTTTTTTTCAGATTAAAATAAACTTCTGACATGCTTCTGAATTGTTAATCTTCAATAAACCTTCATATTTTGACGCTAAAATTTCAGAGAAAATTCTCAAAAAATCAAAACAAATTTGTGAAAATTAAAAATAAAAACAAAAATGAGGAATCTATTTAAGACTTTTCGAGTAAAAACAGAAAAGAAAAATCTGTTCTAATTTCATTCTATCAATAAAGTACAAAAAAAAAATCAGAAAAAATAATGCAACCTTTTTTCTTTAAACCAAAAGAAAAGAAAACAGAAGAAACGAAAAGAAAATAAGAAATGAAAATGAAATAAGAAAAGAAAATGGTCTTAACTAAAATACAAGAATAAAAACAAAAAAAAAATAGACGAAGTTTGGGAATGGGAGTGGGTGGAAAAAATCGGTTTCCCCTTGAAAATAAAAACCAAGAAAAAAAAAAGGAAATAAAAAAAAAATATTGCTTATTCCATTTCTCTCGTTTCCAGCAACAGCAACAATAACAATAATAACAACAACAACAACTACGAAAACAAAAAAAAAAAATAACCGAAAAGAACGACGATATTTATCTATTGCAAAAAGAAACAAGAAAAAGAAAAAAAAAAAAAACAACTAAAAAGACACGTACTGAATTTTGTCTTTTTGAACGAAAAGACATTGAAAAGAAGTGCCATTTTGAAACGTATTCAGAATACAAAATTATTCCCAATCGTCATGAACTGATTTAAATAAATTCTAACAAAAAAAAAAAAAAAATGTGTATAATATGGAAAAGGAGCTCACCTTATATATTTGTCCTTTTCCATCTCAGTCATTTTATTCAATATATTTTCCTCACTTACTCACAGTTTTTTTTCCTTTTTCCTTCGATTGTATTCAAACCAAAAGATTTTCTTTTTTTTTATAGACTTTCTATTTTTTTTTTTTTATACTTTTTCGATAAATTAAAAAACATCAAAAAAGAAATTCGGGCTTTTGGGGAATGGGTTCCTTTCCTTTTCTTCTTTTATACATTTTTTTGTTTTTGTTTCTGTTGTTTTTTTTGAAGAGAAACTTCAATAGTGTGAGTTTGATGATTGCATGTGTTGTGTTGTATTTGTATTTTAGTTTCTTTTTTTCTTCAAATTTCTTTTTCCTTCTCTGTCGTTTTTCTTTTATTTTTGTTTTTCTTCCAAACATGACGATGGAAGTTGCAAAAAAAAAAAAAAATAAAGAAGAAGAAGTTGTTTATATGTATTACATAAAAAAAAGTATATTGAGAGTGAGAGAATGAGAAAGAGAATAAGAGAGAAATGAGAGTGAAACGTGTTTTATTTATAATTTAACGTTTATATATTTTTTGGGTTGGTTTTCCTTCTTTTTTCCTTTTTTCTTTTTTCTACTGTTGTTGTTGTTGTTGTTGTTATTGGTTGTTTGGTTGAAATAGAAAATACTGGTAGATTTTTTTCTTTACTTCTTTCTGTTTCGTTTGTTGATGTCACGGAAATATCAAATCGAGGGAAATCATTAATCGAAAATCTATAAAAAAACAACAACAACAAAAAATGTGATTAGCTCGTGGTGAAAACTTGAACTAATGGTTTTTCTATAATATTGGATTTTGTGTATTTTTTTGTAGATGAATTTTGATGTGTTTTGTATGTGGCTTTTTTTTGGTGTTTAACGAATTCAAAAAGCATTTTTATTCTACTAACTGGAATTTGAACTAACGCACCATTTATAATTAAACGCTTGACTCTTGTCTTCGGTTTAATTAGTACAATGATACAAACTGATAATTAGTGCAAACTTTTTCTACTTCTAAAAAAATATTACTTTGTTCAAAAATAAAATTGTTATTTATTGAAAATTGAAAATTGATAATTGACAATTGTCCATGTTAAAATGTTACTGTTATTTAAAATAAAATTCAATCAATTAGAATTTTGAAACGTATTTTGCCTAACTTTGTTTTGATCACCACCATTAATAAATTTGTAAATAATCTGTATAAAATTAAATCTAATTTAATTTCTTCCCGTCTAAAAATTCAGTCTATTATTTTAAAGAAATTTAACACAATTTTGTGGTATTTTTTTTTATCTTTAAAAAAAATTGGTTTTCTCTTCAAACAATTTAGTTTAAATTAACTTTATAGAATTTTCCTATTTTACCAATTTTCTTTCACCCATATTTTCTCTTTTCTTTCTTCTTTATTTTTTTTTTTTTTTCTATACAGACAAAAAAAAATTAAATCAATAAATATAAGAAAAAGTGACTCAAACCCGGAAATTCGATTATTTAAAAAAGGAAAAGAAAAGTTTTTAAAAACAATTTTGAATTTAAAGTTTTCGACCCTAAAAACCAAAAAGAAAATAAAATATATAAGATGATTTTGAACTTGAAAAAACATAAATAAATAAACAGAAAAATCAAACAAAGTCACCAAAAACTTTTCGATATCCGAATATTAGATATCATTCGATTTTGTTGCCTTTTTTACTATGGGTTGGAGGTGGTTAACTTATCGGAGGTTAATAAGAAGGAAGAATGGTAGGTGGGCATCGAAGAAAAAAAAAAACTAAAAGATTTATGCTGGCCCATTTGGCACAGGTGACGCAAATTTTTTTTAGTGTTTTAGTGTTAGAGTATGCAGCATTTTTTTCTCTTCTTTTTTTTCTTCTTCTTCTTCTTCTTTTATATGTTACGTCCAGAAAAATGTAATATATTTGTGTCCAAAAAGTGTTTAATATAATATATTTTATCGTGTTCGTATTCGTACTTATATATCCATTTTACAGAAAAAAAAACAGAAAGAAAACCAGAACAGAAAAGAGCACAGATGAAGAAAAGGAGGAAGAAAACAATCGAAGAGTAGAAGAGGGGAAAAAATATTGGAAAGAAAAATTGAAGGAACAGACGGGATATTATGACAATCTGACGTAAATGTACGATATTGTCATATCGTGAAGGAAAGTTCTATAATTTTTTTGTTATTCCACCAACCTCCACCTCTTTCCCTTCGTATTCTTCTATTTCTCCTTATCCTTCTTCATCGTCGTGTTTTTTTTTTGCAATATATTTGTTGAACGTCGTAAAAACTGAGGACAGCCAAAAGGATGGGACTTTACTTAACGAACTGTCATAAATTGTTTGTTTGAAAATAAAAAAGGATAAAAAACAGCAAAAGAAAGGAAAAAAATTGAAAAAGAAAACAAAAAAAAAGAAAAACGGATGAGAAAAACTATATAATCGTTGGGATTCGATCAATCGACAAAAAAAAAAAAAACAAAAAATATAAAATAATAAAAGAAAAAAAAAAAAAAAAACAATGACGATGAATCGATTCGTTTGAAATAAAAACACAGAAAAATATTTCTTTATAAAATTTTAGGAACAAAATCCTGTTTAGGAGATTTTCTAGGCTGACCAATTTTAAAGTTTTTCTTTCTAAAAATTATTGTATATGCCGAATAAATAAGTTCAGAATATTATGAACAAAAAAAAGAAAAATTGTTTATGAATAATTTAAATTTCAATAGGTTTTATTCGTTTATTTCGTTCACATTATTATTATTTGGTTTTTTGCTTGGTTTTGGCTTTTTGGCTTTTGGTGGTTTTTAGATTAAATATATTGCTGACAGTACACTGTTTTTTTTTTGTATGGTAAACAAAAATGGTTAACCGAAAAACAGTAAATTTGTAGGTATAGCAAATGAAAATTCAAAAAAGTATTAAATTATTTTAAGTATTCTAATTGTGGTTTTGCTCTTGTTTTTTTTATGCGTATATGTTTCAATGTTTTGTGTTCTTTAATTATAATAATTACGTATTTTATATATTTGAAATTATTATTCATAAAGATAAAAATAATGTAATTGTTTTTTAAGAAATAAATACAGAATAATTATTCATCATCTTTTAATAATCGTGCAAATATGGGTCACGACACAGATATTTACTTTTTTTTTTGCTACACAAATATTTAATCATTTATAAAGATCTTAAAACGGTTCGTTTAATTTGTAAATGAACATTTATAAAATGATCTCAATCTTCTTTTCACTTTTTTTTTATAAGAAAATAATAAAATTGTTGGGTGATTAAAGAGTTTATTAACCAATGGGAATTACACCACTAGACTCTCAAAAAATTCACGTATTCTTCATGCACGAGCAAAAATATATTGAGGTGAAGAAAAAATGAGCTACATAAATTTTGTTAATTTTCTAATATTTTGAAAAATTGATAAAATCTGTTAATTTTTTTTGTAGAATAACATAAGATTGATTCGCAGTATAAGATTACGTAAACATATAAATTGAACTTTGTCACTTATATTAACCTTAATAGAATAAACTAAATAATAATAATAATGCAGATCAACAATTCAACAAGTACCTATATCTATATAACCAATCAGAAATACATAGAAAAGTAAATATTATAATATAAATGGTGTAATATTGAATGTACATTATATCGGCATAAATATCCAATAGCTATATATAACATATTCACAAACATTATTTATATTGTATATATGTATGTATAAAAAGGGGTTATAAATACAAGAATATAATATAGTATTCTCTCTCTTGACGACAATCTAACTAACAAGACCTAACTATGGTCAAATGTCATTATCTAACAACAATTGGATGTCGAATATAACATATTTCTAGATATATTATTTTGAATTTACATTAAAATGTACATATTACAGACAATTATGACATATAATCGTTCAGTTTATCTATAGGTAGTATTTGATTATATTCTGTTCAATGTTCTCTCCATATATACATAAAGTATATAGAGTACTATGTGGTCATGCACAATTGAATAAAGAAAAAAATAACAGAAGATTTTATCTGCATATCTAAGTATATTTATAATCAGATTAAGTTATACATACATTAAATGTTACATTGGTTTCGATTACAAAGTACTCAATCTTTTTTTTTTTTTTTGAATTATTTCCACAGAAAGAAAAAATGAATGAAAGAAAAATTAAAGAATGAAAGAATGAAAGAAAGAAGAAACAAAAATACAAAATTCATGTACGTCTATCAATCAAAAAAAAATTTTTTTCGTTTTCATTTTTTATTCTTCAATAATACTGTACTATGGGTTTACTAGTAACAATTCAAAGTCTAATTAATATTAAATTATAATTTGACATTTGACAAATAAAGTGGAAATTATGTATGTAATGAAAGTAAATAAATCTACTGGAAAAAAAAAATGAAAATACTCGAAAAATAAAGAAAAAGGGAAAAATGTAAGGGAAAAAATGAATAAAAAAAATCATCAAATTATTAAAGATTATTTTTTTACGATAAGCTTTTATAAAAAAAAAGAAGAAAAGGAAAAAGGAAAATAAAAAGAGTAATGGTGCTGCTTGTTTTCTTTTTTTATTTTTTTTTGTGTCAAGTGACAATTTATTGATTTATTTTTATTGGAATTTGATTTTAAGAAGCGTATCTTGACACATTTTAGACATTTTATATGATCAACAATTAATACGTGTTTCTGTACCTATATTCTCTTTGAATTTCTGTAATGATATTTGACTATAATTGGAAACTCCTACAAAAATACATACAAATCAAACAGAAAAACTTCGTAAGGCATTCAAACAAACACAACAAAGTTCTCGTCATTTACTTTGTGAAACAGAACCTTTTGTGTTCATTTATACTTTTGAAATTTTTTTATGGACAACAACACAATAATAAAAACTTTATTCAAAACATAACAGAAATAATAACTTTGTCATTTTGGCATAGAAAAAAAATCATACCTACATATGGTTCTGTACATGAATGCCAACCTATATTATTATTATTACACCAGAACATTTTGTATTAAAAATAATTAGTGCAAGCAATTATATAACTGTGTTGTTGTTTTACTATATATTTTTTCTAATAAAGTAATATATATGTAATGTTGTCATAGCCCATAGTGTAATCGTAATAATAACATCGGTGCATATAAATTATTATAACAGGTTAAAAAAAATTCTAAAAAACAAATAGCACATAAATTGTATATATGAGAAGCACACACATAGGTTTCACTTAAACTTTACATATTTATTCACATTCACATATATTAGATTAGAATTTTTTTTATTTGTTTTCTCTTTTATTTTTACTTTTTACATTTTACTTTTTTTTTTATTTAATTGCGACAAAACATGAAAATATATTTTCATTTTTCTCTCGCTTTTTTTTTTATTGTTTTTATTAAATAAAACAATTCAACAATTATTTTATATTTATTTTTGTATTTGTTTTATTTTTTATTCCAGAAACAAAAACAAAAAAATATAATTCTTAAAAAATGAGCAATACAATAATTTAAAAATAAAATAACAAAAAAAAGTAGAAATAAATAATAAAACAAACAAAATGTTTGAAAAAAAAAAACAATAAAAAAAAAAAGGAAAAATGAAAAAAAGTATAAGAGTCAAATAAAAAATTAATAAAAAAATCCTATAATGTAGTAATTTCACTTAATTTCAAATGTAAAAAAAAAAAAAAAATACAAATGAGAGAAAGAATATAAATTTAATTTTTTGTGTAAATATATTTTTTAATGCTTTTGAAATGATAAAATTAATTATATGTAGATTTTGTTGTAGGTTAGGTTTTGTAAATACCAATGAATTATAATTTATAAATTTGTGTGGAATGTTTATCGTCACTACTAACTACAGAGGTATTGACGTGCAACAATTCTTGATAATTGTCAAAGATCTTAAAATAACTTAAGTGAGACTCAAATGAAAATGATGACAATTTTAAAATATCATTTGAATGGATTTCACAAATATCGAATGACAAACTCAATCAATATGTTTATTTATTAAAAAAAAAATCCTGATATTTTTGATTATGTTAAGTGAATTTTTTACATTAAAAAATACAAAAAAATCCATTTTATTATTAATTCGTTGGTAGATTAGGTATAGGTACGTACATATTTATATACACAATATATTCAAGTTGTTGAAGTTATCATCATTAGCATCTTTATTATACAGGATTTTTTTTTATTTGTTTAGTCCCTGGCCTGCTGATGATCACGTGACTTGACATTTTTATTTAGTTTAACACGCATCAAAGTATTTATTTTGTATTATTTTCAGTTTTATTTTTTTTCTCTTAATATTTTTTGATTAATAAAATACTGTATTATTTAGTTATTAGTAGTTTGTTTCAGTTTAATTTCACTCTATATATATATATATATATATATCTAAATATAAGTCGTCTTCAATGAGAGTGAAGAACGAAATATATTCATATAAATTTACTGCGATATACTCCAATTTTATTTTGATAACATTTACAATTTTCTTTTCTTTGACAGAAGATCAATATAATCGATCATTTATTTAGTGTGAAGATAAATCAGTACTTTAGTCGAATAGAAAACGAACGTATGATTGTATTTAAATTTGACAAAAACTAACTAAAACGAACTTAAACTTTTAGAAAATAATTTTACATTTTAGTAAAACTTTACAGTACCTATATTTATTTTTTACATGACGATATTTATGTGCAAGACACATACACATTTATAAATAATTAGTATTTTGTTACCTAAATAACTAAATAATGCATAATATTTGAATCATCAATTATAAAATAATTATAGAAACGTAAAAATGGTAGTCGTACATGAATAGTAATTACTTCATGAAATATAATAAAAGGAGTTGAACTTTCTTGTCTTAAAATATTCTGAATGAAACAAACTGGCTCACATTCACTCTCTGTCGTTCTATAAAAATAATTGAACAATTAGAATAGGTGAATGCAATCATTTTTGTAACGCGATTAAAACTTATTTAAAATGCATCATCATTTTGTTCTTTTTTTTTCTTTCTTGTATTTCTAAATTGAACAAGAACTCTTTATAAATGTAACATCTAATCGAATATATGTACATACATAGTTTTTCACATCCTTTTCCACTATATAAATATAATTAACTATTATTAAATTTCCTGTATAGACAAAGAAAAAAAAAGGAAATGCATGAATAAAAATATTATATTTTGTTGTCAGTCTCAATATTTGTAGTTGTTGTTGTTGTGTCAACGACCCCACTGTTTAACAAAACCGTAAATATTACATAAACATATACGAATATCTGAGAATCCTTGAAAGACATTAAATATTGAAAATTATGCGTGTATAACAAAAATATGAGAGTGTATGTTGTATTCCCTTCTATCTTTCTATTTTTTTTTTTGTTAAAGGAAGAAACCAAATTCGATAAACATAAAACCAAAAATTGATTGTTTTATTATTTTTTTATATATATTTTTTTTTTTTGGTTTTACCTCCTAGTCTTCCGTCAATCTTTTAACAACCCCCTTACTACACTTTTTTTGTCACCCTCATCTTTTTCTTATATTATTCTTTTCTCTCTGTTTCTGCGTATATGAAAATATTTCTCTTATAAGATATAATTTTTGTTATATGTAAAATATATAAATGGTAGGATTTAGAAAGATGAAAACCCCTTTTTTCTTTTATTTTCCTTCATCTTATTCTTCTTCTTCCTCTTCTTATATGTAGTATAATATTATATATTTTATATCATATATTTATAGAAAGAAGAAGAAGAAGAAGCAAAAAAATACATATTTTATACCGTACAATATTGAATGTGATGACGAAAAATCCCCAAACAAAGTGGAATTCTGTTTTTTTTTCTTTTTTCTTTATTTATATATTATAAAGAACACTGTGTGTGTGAGTGTGTGTGTAAGAGAAAGAAAGAGTAAGAGTAAGATCCAACAAGTTGGTATTGAAAAATCTAACTCACAAAACAACTAAACAACAAAAGGTGTGAGCGCAAAACACAGTGTTTTTTTTCCTACGTGAAAATTACACTGAAAATATTTATTTTTCTTTTGTTGTTGTTTTCTTTTTTTTTTGTGAAATTTTTTTCATTGTTTACACACGATTTTAATGTGTTGAAATGTGTGTAATTTATCATAATAATCTAATATATCAGATTCAGATCAGATGTTTTATTAATTTTGGAGGATTAAATAATTTTCAACGCGTTTATAAAAATTTACTGCATACTCATGTAAGTAAACACATACGAAAATATATACACGGTTTTTTCTTATCAAAAAACAGGAAGGAAAAAAAAAAGTTGTGTAAAGACAGGGAAGCGACTCAAGAATTTTATACTGGCCCCACAAAAATTTTTTAAGGTTTTTGCATGGTAATAACCTAGTCTCACGACTCGTTGGGTGGATTGAATATGAAATCCGGCTGCAGAACACCTCTGCTAAAAGGGGACTAACACAATAGATTATCATTTGTTAAAATCATATAAATGTAAAAGTGTAAAAGAAATTATTAATTTCTTGTGTTCTTATCGGATAAAATAAATACAGAAAAAAACTGATCTAAATTAATAGCAGTGTAAAGAAAAAAAAATTGTAAAGAGAGAAAAAAAGGGTAACTTTACTTTAAAATAGGGGATGATGTTTTGAGACACATCTGCTCTCAGACAATTTTCAGAAGCGAGACTGAAGTGTGCCATCCAGCTGTTGCTATTCCCAAATTCCGTCAAACGTCTCTCTTTTCATTTTCTACATACACATGCATATACACACACACATACACACCCGCATACATATATCCTCATGCATGAATAATATCACAGTGTGTACAATGATTTGAAAAAGATTTTCATCTTCTTTTTCATTTTAAGTTTTTTTTTGTCGTCTATCGCTTTTCTTATTTTTCCAACCATTATTTTGTTTTCTTTGTTGACGAAAAAAAAAGAAGAAGAAGAAGGAAGATAGTCAATTTTAGTATTTTATATCAATTTTTGATAAACATGCAAAATGAATATCGTTTTATTTTTTGGTTAAAAATAAATGATGCAAAAAAAAAAAGAAAGCAATTTCTCTTTATTTTTTCATTTAAAATTGAACCTTCTTTTCTTTTTATTTTTCTTTTACTTTTGTTTTTTTTTTTGCTTTTATTAAAATTCATTTCTGTAGCACACATGAAAATAATTTTTATTACATTTATTTTATTTTTTGTATAGAAGATGCCTTTTAAAAGAGATTATTTCTATTGGCATTTTAATAAAATGGATACAACAATTACAATCAATTTCGATAAAAACGATAAAAACATTTAGTTATGTTTTTCGAAATTTCTACGGAGAAATGTTTATCTCCCTGTATCTACCAATAACACTGGTTCTGTTTTTCACAAACTCATACACTGACAAACAACATTCTTATGTATTTCTATATGATCATGTGTGTGTAGACTCGTTTCGTTGATCCCTTTTTTTGCAAAACAAAAACAGAAAAAAAGGAATAACAAAAACAAAAATAAATAAAGACGCACATATATTAAAAGGGGATGATATAATAAGGGATGATCTCAAGGAACAAAATATACATTAAAAATGAAACACAGACACACAAACACGCATACACACATGGTACATTTTATTAAGAAAAAATAGGGTATGATGATGGAGGGAGAAAAATGCCTTTTAAAAACATTTTCTATAACACTTTTTTGTTTTTTGATCCTAACACTAAACATTAATATTATAATATTAAAGTTGCAGTTGTTTCTATTGTTTCCATTCATTTTTATTATTCTTGCTTGCCATTTGTTCATATTTCTATTGTGGTTTCTATTGCTTACTGCTGTTGAATTAAATTTTGTATTAAAAATGTGAAAATCCGGAACACTTAAGCATTTTAATTAATTGAAAAAAAAACATATGTTCCTCACACCGGAATTCTTGAAGGATTTTTTTTTTTGTTCAAAAATCAATAAGTAAAAAATTGTTCTGGTCTCATCATTGTAGATCCATTAAATGTTAATAGTTAATCGATTTCCTTCAAAAATGGTAAAATCAATTCATTCAAGTTTGTTACACTGTAATTATCAAAAAAACACAAAATGCAATCTATATTTATCGAACTAGAAATAGAAAATGCACATTAAGAGCATATCGTTCGTTTCTATTTTATTTATCGAATAAAGAAAAAAAAATATAATCAAACCCTGTGCTGACCATCAATTAGGTTTAGCAATAACGTTATTTTCTTTTTATCTTCCTTAAACGTAGTTTACAATTCTTAAATCTCGAATGGATTTCTAGTGTGCTAATAAAAATTTAATTCCAAATTATTTTTGTTCTCAAGTTCTAAAGCATTTTTTATTTCTTTTTTCTATTATACTTTGTTCTTAAAATGAAATTATAAAAATCGAAAATCACAAATAATGAAATAATGCTTCTTGTAATTTTTTTTATTTTCAGATTTTAATTATATTCCAGAGTCATGGAGATAAGTCAACAATTTATTTATTAAATATTTTTTATTGATTTGGTCAACTTTTCGAGTTTTTCAAGTTATTCAAGAAGAACGAGAAAATTTTACAAGCAAACAAATAAATATGATGAACCAGTCACTCACTTCTAACCTCAACCGAGATAACTGGATTGTAAATGCAAAAACACATCATATTGACTTGTTGAAGTTATGTCGTCTTTTTTATTGCTCTTGGAATCAAGAATACCATCTTTCTGTTTTCACATTTTTAATTTGAATTGTTTCAATAAAATCACATATATAATTTTATTATTTTCTATAAAGTTTTTCGCTTTATCATTCTCTCTTGTTCATCACTTCTTATATTTTTTCCGCAATGTTAACGTCTATATTTTACGAATTCATTCTTAGTATTTTTCCATTACCATTTTCGTATATTTATTCACACACAAAACTAAACCAAAAGTAAAGAGACAAAAGCACCAGCAACAAGGAAAAAATACAGATAATAAAAAAGAAAAACTGAAAAAAGAAGCACACAAGGAAAACAAAAAAGAAATAAAAATAGAGTGACTGCGAGACAGAAAAAGAGAATAAGAGAGAGAGAGATAAATAAAAAAAAAGTTTTTCACAAAATGTTTTACACACACATTTTCACATACACATACATTTTGTTTTTCTTCAGATATTTAACACCATTTTCTTCATTCTTTAGCTAAATAAACATGTCAAAATGCTAATACATAGAGTACACAAAAAGAAAGAACTGTCGAAATAATACGCTATGTTACACAATATCGCAAAAAAAATCGAATCTTAAATAACATATTTATATGTATAGTGAAATGAAAGACAAAAGATATTCCTTTTCTTTTTTCTTTTTAGATGCGAGAGGACAGGAGATGACAATCAAATCCAAAGAACAGAATAATATTCATATAAGATAAAATATAAAAACAGAATAATTGCTTAGTCCATAAATGCTCATCCTTGCTCAAAATATCAATAATTACAAAATATTGTTGATAAAGTTAAAATTAAATTGAAACTAAAATTTTGTAAATTAAAAATTAGAAAATATAATCTTAATTTCTCTCGCCTGAGATTATAAACATATTTTATATTGATTGTTATTTTCAAAGATACCAAAATAATAGAAATAAATTCTATTTATTTTTATATAATCAAAAATTTTTTATTAAACAAAAATCCATTTCTATGATTGAATTATGACAATTCTGAAAAATAATTTTCCATCTTAATCTTCATGTATAACCACTTTATTTTAATATAAAGGATCATTTTCAATTTGCATTATAAAAATAAAATAAACGACTTTCATAATTCAATCAACGAAAGATAGAAGAAAAAAAAATAAAATTTGAGAAGAATTTTTCAACTTTTCTTTTAACGAAAAACTTATATTTTATTTGCTTGTTTATATGTTTGGTTATTTGTTTGTATGTGTATATATGTAAATAGGTCCTGATCTGACTAAACTCATTTAAATAAATTTCAAAGTAAATTCATTGATGTGAATAAAATAGGACTATTATACTGAATGAAGAGACAAACAAATATTATACGATTAATCGATTCATCGGAGGATGAATAAACAACAATCAGAAAAATGTACAAGTTTGCCTAAAAATATAATAGAGAATGAAAGTATCTAACTCTTGTCTATTGACTTGATGTCTTCAGAGATATCCAAATTCTCTTAAGAATTATATTCCTGATTTACAATAAAAATCTGTTTTGTTCTTCAGAAACTGAAATTTTATTTACATAAATTTGTTTATTTAAGATTTTACTCATTTTTTTTTTGACAAATTTCTTAATCGAAAATATTTTATTTTTAAATTTGTTTATAGACGACTTTTAATGAGTAACAATAATTAATTACATTATAATTCGTTAGTAAAAAGTGTCAGGTAATTTTAAAATGAAAATATTTATATTCCCAAAAGCGAAAAATAATTATTGTTGATTTAATAAATTATCGATTAATCGATTAACAAGAAAAAACATCCCATTCCAATTTAAATGATAGGTCGTGACTGGCATAAAATTTTTCTTTTTAATACAAACTTCTAGAGTGCACAAATATTTGTACAAAATAAGACACAAATACAAATACAATAAGTCAGCAATACAATACACCAAAAAGTACTAATAGTAATAAAAGTAATAATAATAATAAAAAATATAGAAAATACAAAACAAAAATCTATTTAAATTTACTATACTGATAATTTAGTTTGGAAAATCCAAGATCTCCATTCAACGAAACGTTAACTGAAAATTTTTGTTTTTCCACCACCTATTTTTGCTTTATTTACCCTTTTCCATTTTATAAAATACAAAATCCAAAAATCTCATATACTATTTTCTAAAAAGTGTTTAAAAAGGGGTTAAAGCTTGGAATGAGATGATGAAAAATTCTCAAGCGTGTTGATTTATTAATTAGAAATCTACGATTTATTTGAATATTTTGCTGTCCAGACATGAAAATGTGAGTATTGTTTTTAATGTTTTTATTTTTCGTTGTTGTTTTGGTTGTAAATTTTTTTTATAAATGAATTAAAAAATTTCCCTAGAATAAATTTTATTTTAATTTATTATATTATTAAATTAAATATTTTTATTTTTCCATTTACAAATCAACTGAAATTATTTTCTTTATTGTTCTTTCTGTTTCTTTCTCTTTTATAAATTTAATAAGCATAATTTTTTGTTTTCAAATTAATATTTGAAATATTCTGTTTGATATGCGACATAAAATTACAATATTGTGCGGTTATGTGGGGACACGGATAAAAGACACGACATTCACACATAAACAAAAATGTTTCCTTAAAATATCAAATCTATGTAAAAGAAAAATCTATTTTCAAAAATAGAAGAAAAAAAAATCTTTATACTTATTCCCATTTTTCACAATTCCTCCTTTAACTTTTTTATACATTTTCCTCTTTTTTTCCTTGTGCTATTATATTTTCTTTCTTCGTCTTTCTTTTTTTTTTGCTTTTGCTAATGCTTCACTTTTGTTGTTGTTGTTGTTTTTTAGTTTAATATTGTTTGTGACTGACAAGTGTCAGACAAAAGTCGTACGCCAGTTTTTGAGACAGGTAGACAGTTTATTATAGACAAGAGTAGTAGAAAATGGGTATAAAAAGAAAAAAGAAAGTGGGTGTTAAAAATGTACAACAAGAAGAAAGTAAGGAAGAAGAGGGAAATGAGAAAAAACAAAAGGTATAAAGACAGAAATATAGAAAGTAGACATAAGAAAAAGAAGGGGGTCTAGAAAACCCATATAATATGCTTTTTCTGTGCTTTCTATATTTTGTGATTTTTAGAATGAAAAAAAAAAATGTGTAGAAACTTTTTCAAACTCCTGCTTAAAATTTATCATTCCATTTTCTTGTGTTTTGTTCTATTTTTTATCATTTTGTGTGTGGTTGTGTGTCTTGTACACGGATGTGAAAGTGACTGTATGTATATAGATACAAATGCCACAAACCAAAAAAAGGACCATAAGAGAGGAAGAAGAAGAGTATTATAGAGTAAAGTAGGATATTCAATGAAATAAATTGCTTACATTCCTGTAATGAGCTTTGAAATGTTTTCTTCATTTTTGTCCCTCGTTGTTTTTCTTTCCTTTTTTTTATATTTTATATTTTCTATTTTTACAACAATTTTTTTTTGTATTTTTCTACTCTCTATTTGTGTGTGGGTGTGTGTGTATGTTATATATTTTTAAAAGCCTGTAATTAATTTGAATGAATAGCAACATTTTAGTTTTAACTTTTTCTTTTTTTTTTATTTGTGTTGGTTTTCTGTGGTCGTCGTTTTTTCTCCATGTTTGTTGTTTGCCCTTTTTTACTCTTAAATATTACGAAAGCCATACTTAGAGAAAGGGAATAAGGATAGTCTTTATATAGGTATATATTTGCTCAATTTTTCCAGTAAATTCCCGTCGCATTCTCTAAACCGAAATAATAATTGTAAATGAATGTTAAATTAGAATTGAATCATTATTTCGTTCATAACTATTTCTTGTCTTTATTTTTTCTCTTTGCGTCAATATTCCAAACTTTTTTTCCATTTCCCGATAATAAATAATAAAAGTTAAACTTTAAATCAATCTTTCTGTTTTTCTTTCGCTTTTACTTTCCGTTTTCTTTTTAATATTAAAACAATTTTTAACGGATTGTATTTTTTTCATTATTTTTTTCTCTTCAAATTTCTCAAAACATCAAAGTAAATTTAGTTTGTTATTGTTCCGGTTTTGTCTTTATAAGATGTTTTCGTTTTTATTCTATTGGGGAAAATTTTTAAAAACTTTCACGCACAAGATTTTTTTCTTTTTTAGTTTATTGCGGATTATCCAAACGGAGACATAAATCAGTCAACTCATGTTAGAATGGAAAAAATGAAACGAAATGTAAAAGAGAGAAATATTCTAACTCTATTGCTTTCTTTTACTGTTTCGTTTTTTTTCTTGGTCCTTTCAATATTTATTCCAACACAAACAGTTTTTAGTTTCTAAAAAAAAAATATATTTTTTTATCAATAAAAGTTTTTGATTTTTTATTGAATTTCTTTTATCAGGTTTTTTTTTATTTTCTCAGAAAAAAACATAACGTTTCAACTTTCCTTGAAAGTTTTCCATCAAAACGGATGGAGAAAATACCAAAAATAAAAAAAAATAAAATGCTGATATTCTCTGGGCAACTCTTTCCGAATTGTGTTTTTATTACTTTTATTCTCATATCGTTTTTGGATAAGTTTCCCTTTTTTTCCTTCTTCGTGTCGCTTATTTTCTTCTTCTTCTGTATAGAAAATCTAAACTCTATCAATTGGTTTCCATCTGCTTTTATTCAAAAAGTAATCAAAATTCAAAGTTTATCCAACTCTTTTTTCTTGTTTTGGTTTTCAGTTGCAAGAACAGGAAAATTATAATTTCTCACTTTTTCTAATTGATATTTAAATTAAAAAATATTTAATCCTTTTTATCATATGGCTGAAGTGATTGCATGAAAAATAGCAATAGAGAAAAAAAGAGAGATAGAGAGTGAGAGAAAGTCAGAAATTTTAGTCAATAGAAAAAAATTATCACAGTAAATTTTAGTTTATTAAAATACATAAAATAGAGAGAAATTAGTATTTTTCGGTATCTAATTAATTTAATGGTATAAAGTAAAACAAAATTTGTCATTGTATAGTTTTTCTTTTACATATAAATTCAACATCATTTTCATTTAAATTTTCCAACAGTTATTTTTGTGGGTTTCTTTTCTGGATAAATAAATTGACAACAAAGAATTAAGGCAAAAAAAAAACAAAGACGTTTTATATTTAATTTCTGGGTATGTTTGCAAGCATTTAGATATTTTAATAAACATAATGAGAAATCTGAAATTCAGAAAATATGTACTAATTGGATGATATTTTTATGTTTACGTTTTTAGATAAAAATAAAAGAAAAGGTGGAGGATGTTGAAGAGAAGATATAATACAATTTTTTTTTTATTTATTTGTTTAGACATACCAAATACACATACACACACACACATTTGCGAACACATAGTAAACCCACAAAATATATTCTTTTTAAAGACGGGATGAGAAAAGATGGTATGAAGAAGAGAAAAATAAAAAGAAGTAAAAATAAGTAAAGACATCTTTTTTCTTACTTTATCTTTATCTTTTTCTTATATCATCATTTCCGTTTTTCTTCTTTTACGTTCTTTCCATTACGTCTATAAATCTGTTTACTTCATCTGGAATTTTTGCAGTTTTTTCACAGCAATACATTAAACTATTGGGATGAACAAAATAATATATAGGATGATTTGCTTTCTTCATCTTTTTCTATCTTATTTTCTCTTATGTGTTTTCTTCGTCTTTTACTTATTATGAGTTTTATTATTATTATTTGTTTTTGTGCTTGTTGAAGAAAATGGGAATTGCATTGAGAATGTTGTTCTTATATTATCTCAATTCCTCTTTTGTATAATATGTTCCTGAATGTCTGTATGTGTATAATGTATTATTTCATCATTTTATTTTTCAATTTTGTCCTCTAAAAACATTCAATATAAATAATAGTCAAGTGAAATTCATCTCTTGAGATGTTTAACGAATAAAAATAAGATGGGAGAATTTTTTTTTTCTTTTCTGAATTGATAATGAATCGAAATGAATGGGAATGAATATTCTTAATACATAAAAGATGCTGATGTTTCTTAAAGAAATAATGTCTTTCTTCATTATTATTTTTTTTTTTGTATATATTAGATTTTTTCCAAAAAAATAATTGATTAAAATTTCCATCTTTTAAAATCCGTACAAACGCTTCAATTAATTAAATAATATTCTAAATATTTTTTATTTTGATTTTATTTAAATTCAATTTCTCTCTTCAAGTGGACGTTTTCTTTTTTTCTTTTTATGTTCATTTATAAAGAAAAATTATATTTTTGATCGAAAATAGAAAATGTGTAAGAAAAATTATTTAAAAAGGAAAAAAAAGGGAAAAAATTGAAAGAAAAATGATGATACTTAAGAATTTTCTATTTTTATTTTATTCTTATTATTTTTTTATGATTATTTAATAATAAGAATAACCGACCAAATAAAAAAATATGAAGTAAATAACGTAAAACTTGAAAAATTACAATACAAAAGTACTTACTGTTCAATCCACTTATTGTGCATGTGCTTTAACAATTGTATACAGAAATATTTTTTATACCCCACTCTAAAATCACAAAAAAAAAGTAGAAAGAGAAAAGAAAACGAAAAAAATAGAAGGAAAATTGTAAGAGAGGAAAAATGTTTTTTCGATTGCTATTTTTGGATTAGGTTTTATTTTCTTTCGTTCCGCGATACCAAATACGAGGTACTTATTGTATTATTATCTTATTGATAACTAGATGGAATTTTTTTTTATATCTGTAAATATTTAGAATTAGATTAGATTAGAAGATAAAAGAAAATACTATTGGAATGTTTTTTTTTTTGTTACGATTAAGATTGTGAATTTAGAATTATTTAGATTTTAAATCAGATACAAAAGAAAAAGTAATTTAATTAATTAAAAGTAGATTTACGGAATATTTTTTGTTTTAATTAAATGCGATAAAAATGTATAATCTGGATTTATTTTCGCTTTGAATTTCAAGAGAAGAATTTTAAAGTCTTAGATACTAAAACCACTAGGAAATATATTTTTTTACTAATAATTTCAATGAAATTTATACAAAATGATTGCACTGAATTTCATTAAAAAAATTTTAAGATCTTACAAAATGATTATCACCTTGAAGGATCTCTACCACTTCTATTCAACACTTTAATTCCACAATAAACGTTTATTTTGTATTCACTTTAAGAAAACTAAGAAAGAATCTCATTTTTATTCTACTTAACAAGGAAAAAGAAGAAATTTAACAAAATACAAAAATCTTTTATAACAAAAAAATGGAAAAATCAAAAACTATGAATTTGAATTTAAAATATTCTTCATGGAATAAAAAATTATATAGGAAATGTATGCAGTTCTAAAATTTTAAGTAAGATGGAACATTTTTTAGGTTGAACTTGTTTGTGGATGGAAATGGCCAAATATATCAAATTGCACTTTTGTATAATACAAAAGGAAAAATGATGCGATAAAGTTATACATAAATAATTTTCTTTTGAAGCTGAAAAATGTAGAAAACGAAAAGAAACAAAAAATAAAATGGATGATAGAAAATAAAAAGAATTATTATTTTGTTTCTACACTATTTATTATGAAAATATAATACAAAACTTGCTATTTTGTGTCTTCATTATGGTTTTTATTTTCTTCTTTATTCATTTATTTTTTTTTATTTTCATATTTTTATTTTTTTTATATTTTTTCAATATTTTCAATATTTTCATATTTAAATTTTTTTTTTCTTTAATTTTTTGGGTTTCTTTTACATCATTTTCTGGTTTTTTTTAATGGTCAGTAATTTCCTTTTTTTCTTTCTTTAATATAATATTTTCATCTTATTAATTTTCTTCTTTTAATTTAAAATTTTATTTTTTCTTTAAAAAAACACGAACAAAAATAAATAAATATTGCAAATGAATTTTCTATTTATTATTATTATTTTTTTTTAATCCTTAAAAATATTCTTTAATACTTTTTTATCTGCTATTTCCATTTTTTATACACACACACAAACAAAAAAACAAAAACTTAAATAAGAATATTGAGATTAAATTTTATTCTATTTCAAAAAAAAAAAAAAAACAGAAAACAATAAACAAAAAACTCTGCGAATTTCCTTTACAAATATTCATATTTATTTTAGGTGCTACATAAATATAATTCAGAATTATTTATTTCTGAAATTTCATTCATTAATAATTTTTTTTTTATTTCTTGTATTTACAACGAAAAAAGTTTTATGAAATATTTTATTATATGAAATTTTATATAATATTTGTTGAAGGATCAAAACTTTCTTAAATTTATGTAAGGTAGATGGAAACACATTTTTTTTTTGGTTACTTCAAAACCCTCGAGAGGACTACACTTTTTTTTGGAGTTAAAGGTTTAAAAGTGTTGGTTATGTGTGACCCAGTAACAAATGTATAAACTTCTGCCGTCCATAGTTTTAACAATAAAATTTTGAATTTACCACACGACAATTTCGATCGTTTAACAAATATTATTCGTACATAGAATGGAGCTTTTCCTTATTTTCTTTTAAATAATAATAATATAATGTTGTCTAGGGAAAGTAATTAGTTAATTGGTTTAGTAATAATATTCATAATTAAATTATTATTTTTTTGTATTATAAAAAAATAGAATAAAAGTGAAAGAAAAGACAAGATAGAAATAAAAAACAACAACAACATAATATTTCATGCTATTCTCTTTTACACGGAATATAAATTTTTTGTGTTGTTATTTCTGTTATTATTGTTATTGTTGTTTTTTTTCTATTTTAATATTTTAGTTTATTGTTTTTGTTATGTTGAATAATGTATGCTAAATTTTGTATAGACTAAATGACAATGAATGTATAAAAAAAAGTAAGTCTACAAGTTTGCTCAAATCAACAGTAATTGTTAAAGTTACCATAATCATCATTATTATAGTACAACTGTCAACTGTCAGTTGTTTGTTGTGTTTTGAAATAAGTTTTGTAAGCAAAATTAAAACTAAATTCATTCAAACAACTGAAAACAACGTTTACAAAAAAAAAACACGAGATTGTAACAAAACACAAAAATTATATAATTAAAAAAACAAAAAAAAAATGGTTGCATTTTTTTCACATTTTTTTTACACAATTTATTTTATTTTATTTTATTTAATTTTTCATTTGTTTTGTTAAGGGAACAATTACGGTTTTGTAACATTTAATTTTTACTCAGTTAGGTATTTTTCTTAATTGATTAATAATTAATTCTTATTATTTGTTTTTTGTTATGTCGATGTAATATTCATTTGTTTTGTTTTTGTATTATTTTTTTTTTTACTTTTTTACTTTTTTTTTTATTCTTTATTATTATTTTTATTCTAAGTTTTTTTATTTTTTTTTTTAATTTCATTTAATTTTTCTTCAATTATTTTTTTTTTTATTAATAAGGATAATTTTTGTTTTTCTTTTAATAAATATTGCATGGGCATAAAATTGCTACGTTATGAATCATGAATAAATATTAAATTATTCTTCATTTTGTTAAGTTAAGTATAGTCAGCATGCCTCGACAGCATAGGATGCGGGGGGATGGGCGCAATTACTTCTCACTAATTATACATAATTTTTAAGTTTTTCTTCAAATTTTTATATTGGAATAATTCTGATGTTTCTCAATTTATTTTTTTCTTTTAGGATTTTATTTGTGGTTTTTTCTTCTTAAATATTTACAGTTTTTTTTACAATTTTTCTTCTTCTTCTTTTTTCATTAAATTTTCAGTTTGTTTGTTTTTTTTTTATTGTTATTTTCCAAAATATATTCTATTTGTTTTTTTGTTGTAATTAAAGTTTTATTTCCTTTCATTTTTTAATAAATCATTTGTTTTTTTTTTTATTCTCAATAAAAATTCCCACCTAACGCATAATTTTTCTTAATTATTAATAAATTACTTAAAATTCAAAAATTAAACAATTAAAAAATTGAAATAATTTAATTAATTGTATATAATTTGTATATATTTATATAAGTTTGTTTAATGAATAATATTGGCCTACAATCTTAAATATAAATTAATTAATATTTAATTAAATATAATTACTTCGTATGATCTTTGTATTTTATTCTATATACAGAAAAGATCAAACGAAGGACTTACTGACTACTTTTTATTGCTTCAGATACTCGGCGTCTTTTCTCGAAAAAAAATGTATTTATTGTGACAGAAATTACAATAATTTTTATATTGTATTTTATTTAATTTAATTTAATTTTTTTCTTAATTGTAAAAATCTATTGCTTTTAGATTATTATTGCTTTTAAACATTTTTTCATTATTAATATTTTTTATCACATTTTATCTTCCGCTGTAAATTTTTTTTTTTTTTTTTTATTAATTTTTAAATTTTAATTTATTATAAAAGAGGAAAAGGGATTCAATATTTAAAAAATTGCAACCGTCATAATTTTGAGGGCTTAAATAAGGCATTTTTTTGTTTCTTCTTCATTTTTTTATCTTTTAAAGAAAACGATTGAGTTATTTTTAGTTTTTAATGGAAAAAGACATTTTTTGATGAATTATTTATTTTTAATTTAAATGAAAAATCCGCCTGTCTTATGTTCACATCTTTTAATTGCTCTGTCTTAGCTCTGTTAAAAAACTCTAAAGCCAAGTTTTTTTTTAATTGAAATTTACGTATTTGTGTAATTGACCAAAATATTTTATCATTCCTGCGGAAAACCGAATAAAATCGTATAGAATGTCTTCTGGAACAGATCCTTAAATTATTATTGCTTCAAGTATTATTTTTACTAAATGGAAATGATGGGAAACTGATTTTTGATCATTTACCACATTTATTTAGAATCGAATTATAAAAATTGACAACAACATCTAGACGAATATCATTAATAAATAAATAATCGAAACAAATTGAAAAGTGGAAGAAAGTTGAATAAAATACAAAAATAAGAATAATTTCTGTCACAAAAATCATCTCCGTTTATTGCTTGCCGAATAATTATATTATTAAACTAAATATAATAACTACTTTAATATTTTTTTCCTTATTATTTTTTTTATTGCTATAATTTTATATAAATTTTTCTCACATCAAAACGACATTTTTACTTTCATAATATTTTTTTTTTATTCATTTATTTCTTTTATTTTTTGGTCTTTTTGCATTCAAAAAAGAATTCAATAAGTTTTATTTCTTTTTTTCACAGTCACACTTTTGTTAATTTTTTTTCATAATTTCTATTTCAAAATTAAACGAAATTAATTAATATTTTTTCTTTGTAATTTTTTCATTTTTCATTTTTTTTTACATAAATTGACATATTTGGGACAAATTTGATTTGCATTCTCAATCATTTTTATCAATATTTTTTCTTCTCTTTTTATCAAAATGTTTAAAAAATATAAAAACTAATTAAAAACTGAAGTTCACAAAAAAATTAACGGATTTTGTTGTTGAACAAAACATTAATTTTTTTTAAGTTCTTTTCTATTTTTTTTAAACATTTCTCAAAAAGGGATAAAAAAAGGATTGACAATCTTTCAATGGAACAATCAAATTATTAAAACATAAATTCATTTTTTTTTAATTGAAATTTCTTAATTGACATTTTTGATTTATTTTCCTTCTTTTAAAATAACCTAATTTATAATTTTCATTTTTTTCTAATGCGTTTTTCTTATTTGTTTATTTTTGCGATAATTAAATCAACCAAAATAATTTGTTTTATTTAATAGAAGTAATAGTTGCAATAATGGAGTAAAATATTAAGTAATTGTTTTTTTATTTCTTCATTTGGAAAAACATAAAAATTAAAATATTCAATCATTTTTTAATAATTAAGTTTTTCACAATAACGTTAATAATATAATAATATTAGAAGCAAACAACAATTGTTTTTCAATGAAAACATTTTTATTTTTTATTGGGAGTGAAAATACGTTTTTTTTCAGAACCTACAAATTTATTATACTTGTTTTTTTCTCTACAAAAAACAAAACACAACAAACTAATGTTTTTTCAATCTTCTATGAAAAACTAAATTCATATTTCGGACATTGTGTTTACCTGTAACTACTTGTGTTCATCATCATCATCATCATCCTGATTTCATTTATTTATAAAAAAAAACAAATTCTTCTCTTGTTTTTATGAATTTCATAATGAATCAAAAAATAGAATAATTGATTTTTTTGTTGGAAAATTAAACATAATATCAGACCTTACACATACATTAACGCATCCATGAGACATACACACATGCATACATACAAACGTATTTTACATTAATAATAATATATTTAATGTTTTATAATTATTCAAATACAAAAGTTACTATCCATATTTTGGATACAATCTGTAATTAAATCCAACAAGAGAGTGTTTTGTTTACTGTTTGATTAATTAGACTTTTTGGTATTCACTTGTTTGTATGTAGAAATTATCTACTGTGCCTCTGTCTACTAAAATTATAACTGTAAACTATAATTCATAAAATACTATAATAACTATAGAGTGATTTATAATGAGACCATCATTATCATCAGTTAGTTTTATCATCATCATAATCATCATCATCATACAAACAACAAAACACTTAAAATAATAATTCTGGTTGATTGCAATTTTATTTATTAAAATTAATATTTTTGAATAAATCATAAATTCATTTTCTATTATTTTCTTGTTTATTTTCAACAAATCAACAAACAAATAAACGCGGAAAAACACGGAAATATATTTTATGTCTATTCTCTTTTATTTTTTTTTTTTTTTCGTCTAAAAATATTTTCTACCTTTTCCTATATTTTTTTTTCCTTTCCTTTCCTATTTTTCCTGTTGCGCTCAAATGGTCGCTCTTCCCCCGCCATTAAAACTCCCGACTCGATAATATACTTATACTCAACGAATTGTGTGGAAATAATGTGAGGAAAATTTGTAGGTTTGATTTGTTGTTTTTCTTTCTTTCTTTTCGTTTTTGGTTAACGATTGAAATGGAATGAGAATAGCTATTAGGGTGGGTTATGTTGGGGGGTGTATTGTATTTGTATTGTGTGTATGCGGTAGATTATTATTATATTTATACCTTCTGCTTGTATTTATTACAAGGAACAACCATCCAGCATACAAATCGGTTATACATTTCAAAACCAATATTGAGCAAATATATTTACAACAATAAAAAAATCTATATAAGCTCAATACCCAATATTGTACGCTGTATGGGGTCCAAAGAAAAATATTATATTGGTCAATCATTTTATTTTTGTGTTTTTTTTTTTCTTTTTCACAAATATTTCTTCTCTATCCGTATAATTCTGAACTTTTTTCCTTTTCCTTTTTTCGGGCAACACAATTTGTACAAATTAAGATGTTCAGTGGAGGTTGTTATTCTATGATAAAGATTTTTCCTTTAATTTATTTATTTTTTTTTGCCTTACTTTTTTCTCTGTGTGTTTTTTTTTTATTTCTTATTGAATTAAACTTGTATTGGAAAAAAAATTGTATTTATTGGATTTAATAAATCACTAAACTACGATCAAATAATTATTTAACAGTTTCTGTTTTTTTTTGCTTCTATTTTGTCGTCGATTTTCTTTTTGTTCCTACTTGTTTTCCGATTAAATTACCTAACACCATTGAAATTTTCCTCCGATTTCCTATTTATACAGAAAATGAATTTATTTAATCAATAATATATTTTTCTTGTTGATTTTATATTTAAATGCAAATAAAATATTTATTCTATTTTATAAATTTGTTTGTTTGTTGTTGCTTGTTGTTGTTTGTATAATTCCAATGCAAATGATTTTGATTTTTATGTAAAAAAAATTAAACTGAAAAGAATATTGAATTAAATTATTAAATGAAAAGTATTTAATTTTTTTTTAGGAACATTTGCACCGAAATTAAGAATTTTTTGTTCTTTAAACTTTTTTTTTTTGAACAAAAATTGAAGAAATCGAATCGACGAATAAAAAGTTTTAAATCAACAATTGTGTCCAAAATTTCTTAATTTTCCTTAATTAAGAAAATAATTTTGATTCAGTTATTTTTAAAGTTATAATGTAATAGACAGACATCAGTAGAATTTAATTAAAACAAAACAATTCTGTTAAGATTTAATTACATTTTATTACGATTTGTATCTAAATGTCTTGGATAGATTCGTTGTTTTGTTTTTGTATGTTTTTTTTTGTTAATCAATTATCATTGTGTCTTTTTTTTGGTTTAAGTTTATCTTTATTTTTCTTTTAAATTTTATCTACAATGCCAACTTAAATAATTTATTTATATTTATAAATTTTTATTTTATCATTAACTAATTAATTTGTATTATTTTTATTCTTACGTTCTACGTTTATTTTCTTAATTAATTTTATTTTAAAATATTGCTTACAAACAATATATTGCTTATTAAATTTTATTAATGATTTATTGACTTTATTATTAATTGTTGTTGTTTTTTCTTTGTCAACTTGTTTTTTTTTCTATGTACACAAATTCACTTACTGAATTATTAAATAAATAATTTAAAAATTAATTACAATACTTAAACATAATTTTGTTTTTATAAAATTTTGTTTTAGAAACTTTTTTTTTTTTTTTTGCTAATTTATGTCCAATTTCCAATTTTCATTGATTTTTTTTATTTAATTTATTTTTTTTATATACAAATTTTTTATTCAAAAATATATCGTTGTATATAGTTAAGTTAATTAATTAAATAATTAATTATTTCGTTGAGTATATTAGTTTGGTACTTACTAAAAAAAAAAAAAAAGAAACAAAAGAGAAAAAATTATTTCAATAATTGAAAGTAAAAGTTATAAAAGTTAAAAACAGTTAAACATTTTTATTTATTTTTCTATTTTTCAACTTTTTAAACTTTTCTTTTTCTTTCAATATTTTTAATTTAAATTATTTTTGGTTTGTCTACTGTATTTTTTGTTTTTATTTTTCTTCCGGATCAATAATTCTAAATTTCATTTTTTATTTACAATTTTCAGTTTTTATTCATTTTTCTTATTGATCCGGTTTTACTAATATTAAAATCCTTAATTTTTACCTAAATTTTTTTTACATAGTTTTTGAGATCATAAAAAGCCTTTTACTGACGCAATTTGTCCGTTTTGTTTTTTATTTGTTCATTGATTTAATCAAAAAAACCAAAAAAAAATGTCATGGATTTTATTTCAATCATAATTATTTAAATATTTTTGTAAATGTGACTAGAAATACTCTCGTTTGTTTTTTTGTATAAAACTTTTTGTTTTTTTTTTTGTGGTTTTCCTTATAAAAAAACAAAATGAAAAAAAACAAAATCAAACGAATCGAATTGGAAAATAATAAAATAAAAGACAACAACAATAAGAAAATGATAAAATTAAAATTCACGTCAAATCGCCATAATTTCATTTTAGTTTAAACGAAAGCGAAGAAAAGTTAAAATTTCCATTTTTAAATTAAACTGAAAATAAAGTTAAAGTTAATTAAAGTTAACTAAAGTTATTTAAAGTTAATTTAAAGTTAAATAATTAATTAAGGATTTTTTATTTTCAATTTTTTTTTTGTTTATTGCACTTCAGCCTTCCGTTAAATTTTTTTTTTTTTTTTTTTAATTTTTCTTTAAAATTTTCCAAATCAAATTTAAACTTAATTTAATTATTTTTTTTTGACCTAAATAAATTAATCGTATTTTGTTGGATTTCTTTTTTGCACAAGAATTTAATAAATTTACAAATTTTTTTTTTTTTTATACCTAAAAAATATTCAAGTACGGATTTTCTTTTCATTTTTCATTTTTAATTTTTCATTATTAATTTTTTATTTTTTATTTTATTTTTAATGAATTAAATTTTCCATTCTTAATTGTTAATTTTAAATTGCTTTTATTTTGTTTGTTTAATTTTTATATTATTGAATACCGCGCTCTTGTAATTAATTTTTATTTAATTTTTCGTTAAAAAAAAACTTCTTACAAAATTTCTTTCGAAAATACAAAATTTTTTTTCGTTCAAAACATTTTTAATAATTTTGAATAATTTTTTTATAAATTAATTTCAACAAATAATTAATGGAATGTTTAAGAAGTACAAGTACAATTTTTAACTATTTCAGTTAAAAATCGTTTTAAAAATTGACATTTTCATAATTGATAAATAATAGATGGGGTGGTGGAAGGACGATAAAAGGGAAGGGAGGGAAAATCTAATGATTATTCTAAAAAATGTTTGAATTAAATTGAAAATTAAAAGGAAGGTGTAACAAAAGCTCAACATTAATTGCTATTTCTTGCCACATTTTTTTCTTTGATGCACTTTAAGAAAATGTTCGTTTCTTATATAATTTAATTTTAATTAATTTTATATTTAATTTTCCTTATCTAATAAATGAAAAGCGTGCGTTGTATTTTATTTTTTGGGCAATTTTTTTTTTTTACTAGCTGAGCTAATCGATATTTTTTTTTTGTTTAAATCTAAGGCTGGGTCTAAGCCCATCTTCATTGACAGCTAAATGGACGTTGGGACTGAACTATTTAATGTGGGCATTATAAATATACTTTGGTATACAAAATGCATTTGACTAGAGTTTTAATTCTATTTAAATTATAAAATGAAAAAGATTAAAAAAGAGAAATAAAAGAAAAGAAAAGGAATAATTAGTTCTTTTTTTTTAGTTATCTAAATGACTAGAGAGTGAGAGAAAGAGTAAGTAAGAGAGACAAAAACACTATTACTAGGATGTTTAAATTTAATTAATTAAAAGTCAATTATGTTTGAAAGAAATGAAAAAAAAGCAACAACAACAAAAGATTTTCTGTTTTTTTTTTATCTTTAAGAAAATAAATTATTTAAGCTTTTTTCTGTTTTTTTGAAAAACAAAGAAATGTGTAATTTGTAAACGAAGAGTAAAATTAAAGTATAATTTATAAACAGTCTCGATCCTTTTGACACTATAATCGTAATGATTGTGAAAAGAAGGATTATTGTATTTTTGTTGTGTGTATGCATATATATATATATATATATATATATGTGTGTGTGTGTGTCCATTTAAGTACATTACTTCAATGATGAAAAGTTTGAATTAAAAGAAAATTTATATTTAATTAAAAAGAAGAAAGATGAAAAGAATTATGGTTGATGAAAAAATAAAATTAAGATTAGAAAATTGGAAATAGAAAACAATTTTATAGAGTTATGAGAATACGTACAGCACTTAAAGAAAGAATTAAAAGAAAGTGGCGATAATACTGCGATGAAGAATGACAAGAAAGTTGTATAAAAATAGATAAGAATAAGTATTAAAGATTATTAGGTACAGTGATTGAAAGAGTAAGTAATGAAAGTAAGTACAAAAGTTAAATAACGTTAGTGAGTAAGCAAATAAAGTAAAGATAAAACCCAAAGAAAAGGAGGAAAAGAGACGAATATGAAGAGAAAGAAGGAAAAGAGAAGAAAATAATGAAAACATTAAAGTAGGAAAGTACTAGAAAGATAAAGAAAGACTTAAAAGTAAATGCGGAAAAGCCAAAATGAAGAAAAGGGAAATAGAAACAAAGAAATAATTAAGTCAGTTCATACAATTAAATATCAAATTTAATAACAGATCCAGATGAATGAGATATTTTTTTGAAATAGAATCAGTTAGATCAGATAAAACTTCATATACGGACACAACACACAAAAATTAAAAATAGGATTAAGAATTTATTTGAATGCCGTTAAAATTATTCAACTTAAAGTTGAAACCAAAAAAATATATTGCAATTTTCTTTAAAATTCGATGGACATTTTTTTCTCTATCTTATTTTTTATCTTATATTTATCTTATACCAAACAAACAACTAACCAACTGATTGAAATAATAATCAAAGTAAATTTGTATTAATTGTTTTTTTTCTTTACTAGATATCACTGTTAACATTACTTTCTTATTATTATTAAATTTAATGTTAATTATTATTATTTGCTTAATTTTTTTTTTTTGTTAATATAAATTTTTCATTTCAGTAAATTTCTTAATATTTCCTTTTTTTTATTTTATCCTTAAATTATTAATAGTTCGTTGTTTGGGGAAACGTTGCTTTTTATTTATCGTTCGTTGTTGAACATTTTTTTTTCTTTTCGTTAATAAAAAAAAAAATGTTTTTCTTGTTATGAAATATTTTTTGGTTTTAAAAGTTGAAAAGAAAAGTGATTTTTTTTTGTTAAGATTAATTTTTAAGATTAGTATATTTTCTTTCTTTTGTTTTAGATTAATTATATTTTTATTAATATTATAGAATTCTCTTTAATATAATTAAATTTAAATATTATTTTACTCGTTGATTAGAACGGGAGGACTAGATAAGAGTTTTTTACATTAAAACAAAATAAATAAATAAATTAATTAATTAATTAAGAATAATAGACTAGATTTAAGAATTAATAATTTAACGAGACTAGAAAGAAGAGTTTTTTTTAGTTTCTTTTTTCAATTAATTTTTCCTTTTTTCTTTTAATTTTTCATAATTCTTTAAGACTAATTTTTTTAATTTTTCAATTATTTTTCATTTTCTTTTTCTTCTTGTTTTTTTTTTTTTTTGTTTTTCTCGATTAATTTTCTTTGTTTTTTCCTTTCATAATTAAAAAAACTTAATCGAGAAAATGGACGTTTTTTTGATGTTTAATTTTAAATAATTAATTTTATTCTGGATTTTTACTTTTTGTTTAATTTTGATGAGTTTCCTTTTTTTTATTTGAATTTCTTTCATTTGTTTTTTTTCTTTTGTTTTAATTTGACTTAATGTTTTTTTTAATAATTTTCTTATAATGATTAATTATTTTATGGGACTTTCTCATTATTTAATTTAAGTTTTAATATTTTATTTTTAATTATTTTTTTTTTAAGTTTTTAATTTTTTTCGGTTTTTTATAAATTTTCTCATTTTTCTGTTTTACTTTTTTTTTTATTCTTTTTTGTTCACTTAAACTTTTAAATATATAAATAAAAGGCATTTCTATAATTTTAATTTTAATATTATTAATTTTCTATATTTTTACTGTTTTTTAATATTAAATATTTAAATATTTTTCTTAGTTTTCATTTTGTCTAAACAAAAATCGATGCATTATCCTATTTTGCTGCCGAGTTGCTGATTAAATTTGAATTTTTATTTCTATCTTTTTATTTTCAATTTAGTTGAGAATTATTATTTTTTTTAATTATTTTTGTTTAATTATTATTTTTGGTTTATTATTTTCTTCTCTAATAATCATAATATTTTATGTATAGACTAGATTATCAAATATATAAGTAGATACCGAATATTATTACTTTTTAAGTTTAATTTATTTAATTAATAAACTATTCCTTTGTTAATAATAATAATAATAAAGAAGAAGAAGCTACAAGAAAGCAGCACTAAAGATAAAAAGCAGATGAGAAGATAAAATGCCACTAAGGTTACCCAGTAAATGTATTATTTACTAATTGATGTTGATTATTTGTTGTTAGATTCGTTGTTGTTGTTGTTGTTGCTGTTGTTGTTATCGTTGTTGTTGTATTAATATTATTGTTACTACTATTACTACTACTGCTACTACTATTTATATTATTATTATTATTATTATTGCTCATCTCATTATCATTATCATTTAGTATGATATTATTCGTTGTTATAATATTGCTTTTTGTTAATATAATATCATCATCATCATCGTTGTTATCAACTATTATCACATGATTGTTATCATCTTTAAAACATGCTGATTCTAAATGTTTATTTAAATATGATTTTAATGCAAATGTTTTATGACATCTTGAACATTCAAAATTTTTATCAGCTGAATGTGTTTGCATATGTGCACGTAAATTTGATCTATCTGCAAATGCTTTACCACAATGGGCACAACCGTATGGTTTTTCACCAGTATGTGATCGTAAATGTCCTTGTAGTAACCAAGGACGTGAAAATAATTTACCACAAACACCACAACTATGAGCTAATTTATGGGTTAATACGTGCATTGCTAATGCTGGCATCGATACATAAGCTTTTCCACAAGTCATACATTTTTTGGCCGATTGAGAATCAAGACTACGATGTGTCTGTTTATGTCTTGATAAATTACTTGATGTTGCATATTGTTTACCACATTCTGTACATGTGTATTTTGCTTTTGGATCATGAGCAATTTCGGCTGGTTTTCGTTTTGAACGTCCATCACTTACAAAAAATGCTTCATATGTATATGCAACAGTTTTACCATTTACTATTTTCACATGTTCACCATTAGCATTTATATTTGTTAAATTATTATTATTTTCATTTTGTATTAATTCCGCACAATTACTATTTGTTTCATGATCTTGCAAAAGTTCATCTTCATCATCAACAATTATCGATTTATCAATTAAAATTTGTTCATCTTCGTCAGGCTGTTGTTGTTGTTGCAGTTGCGGTGTTGGTTGATGTTGGTGTTGCTGTTGTTGGAGTTGTAGTGGTGGTTGGTGTTGGAGTTGTTCTTGAAGTTGCTGTTGTTCGTGTTGCTCTTGCAGCTGATGATGCTGTTGTTGCTGCTGTTGTTGTTGCTGCTCCTGTTGATGTTGGTGTTGTGTTTGTTGTGGCTGTTGCAATGTTTGGATTGGTTGTGGTAAAAAAGTGGATGCACTTAAGTCTAATATTGCATGAGCAGCATGTAAATCTTCTTCAGCTGGTATTCGAATTTCATAGGTTCGTGGGGGAGGGGGAGGCGGTGGTGGTGGAGGTCTATCATCCAATGAATATGGACGATAAATATCTTTTTTTTTGGGTGGAAGTGATAATGCAGCACCTGTACTTGTAAAACACATAGCTAATGACTTACGTTGTGTTAAAATTTCTGGCTTTATTGTTGCTGTAGGGATTGTTGTTGTTGTTGTTATTGTTGGACTGTACTGGTCAGATGACTGGTTACTGGATGGCGTTTGTAATGTTGCATATGTTGTTGTTGTTGTTCCTGTTGCCGTTTGTGAATGATTTGGTGTTGTGATGACAGTTACTTCATGATCAGATCTTGGCAGGTACGCAGTAAAATGCATTGGTGAAACATCATGTCCATAACCTGCAAAATTAATAAAGAAGAAACATTAAATATTTGAAATTAAAATAAGTTGTGAAATTTTTTTATTTTAAATTCAATAAAGTTCAAATTAAAAAAAAAATGAGATTTCGCAATGATAAGCCATTTAGAAATGAAAATTTTAATAATAAATCAATAAAAATCTTCAAATTATTTCTTTATGAGAAAAACAAAAACGAAAATATTTCGGTTCAATTAAAATAATTAATTTCTTAAACAAACTTTTTATTCAAAATCATTAAAAAAAATTATTTAATAAATTAAAGATTGCTTCGTGCATTAAAAAAAATATTCCCCATTTCAAATAATTTCCCCCTTACCCAACCCCAAATTTTCATATAATAATAATTTTAGCAATTTAAATTTAATAAAAATTTATTATTTCAGCGTATAAAAGTAAAATATTTTCAATGAAAAAATTGCATGTTAAAGTTTTTCCCTTTTGCTTTTTTTTTGGTTTTGTTTCCTTTTTTTTTTGTTTATGAAAATTTCCTCATCATACATGCTTTCAAAATTATATGATTGACGATTTAAAGCCACACAATTTTTGTTTTTAGTATAGAAAATCTACACACACACACAAGTACTCATATACAAAAACATACATACATTTATAGCCTAACATTTTAACGTAAGTAGATTTTTTTCAAGTACATACTTATATAATTATTATTACGATTATATTTCGTTATGCTTTTTAATACGTTTAGAGAAAACATTAAAAACGATAGAGAAGGTTAAAAACAGAAAAGTTTAGTTATTGACAACAAAAGTATTACAAAAAAACAAAAACAACAATAACAACAGCAAATGTTAAGAATTCCTATAAAAACCAATTCGACATTAAATTCTATATGTATACGGTTTTTCCCATTGGTTTTTTACTCCAACAAAATAATCATTAGATAAAACTGTGAATACAAATTATATCTTATGTTATGTATATAGAAAAAGAGTTAAGAATGAACTTATTCTTTTTTTTTTATCTTCTGTTGCTTTTTTTGTGTGTTTAAGTAGATTTTCCAACTTCATTAATGACGTAATTATGAATTTTATTATAATTCACTTTATTGTGAAAAATTTTCAAATTGATTTTTATTTATTTTAATTTAAATTTTAATGGAGACAACTAATAAAAATTTTTATTGATCAATTTTAATGATTCACTTTTCGTCATTTTAAGTTCACCAAACTTTTTCTTTATACGTCATGAATTATTCTTTTGTTTAATGATTTTTACCCATAGACGACAAACTAATATTCTTTTAATAAGACAATTATTATAAAGAATTCTCTAAACTTAAATTTTATTGAAAATTTTCAATTATTTTTTTTTAAAAAAATTTAAATACGAAAAAAAAATTAATTTCTTTTTTTAAACTCAATTCAAAAACAGAATTGTATAAATATAAAAGACTACAAACAAAGACTAAAAGAAAGAAAGAAAGAGACGGAGAATAATAAAAGAATTTTTTCTTTTTTTGGAAAACTTGAGATTATAAATAAGTGAATTTAATGTTGAATAGCAATAGAGAAGAGGACGGAAACGAATAATTTAAAATTATGTTTTATATATAAGATGTCAACGTATACTACAGACAGATTATTATATCTATGTCTATCACCCTCTCTCTCTCTTTCTCTCTGGATTACTTTCTTATGTTGAAAAAAAAAATTCCTTCATCTCTCTATTATTTATTATTTTTCCTCAAAAGTTTTTCCTTTCTTTTGTTGTATTTTTGTTTCTTTAGTTTATTCTATTCAAGGAGAGACAAGAATATAATGAACTCTGCTTTTAAACAGCACCGCGAAAATTTTCTACAAATTTAAATCAAAGAGGAAAGAAAAAAAAAATGAAAAGATAAAAAGTGTATTATAGGAAATTTTTCTTAGTCTTCCTACTCTCAAAAATTCTATCTTATTCCAGTTCTTTTTTTTTGTTTTTAAGTTTATATACCGTTTTTCCATTGAAAGAAACATTACATTGAATAAACTAATATACTTTCTTCTTTCTACTTTTTTCTTGTTTTTTTTTTTTTTTGTATTTTCATATCTTTATAAATGGGATACAATATCCAAACCAGTAACATTTTCTTAACAAATAAAAATAAGATTTTTCTTTCTTTCTTTTTTGCTTCTTCTTCTTATTTTTTGGTTGTGAGGAATAGAAAAAACTAAATAAAAAGAAAATGAAAGAAAGAAAAATAACTAAAAACTAAAAGAAGAGGAATACACAAACCTGAGATGCACATCGAATTTATATAGAAAGACGTAATCAGCAGACATTTCTGTTCAAAGATTTTGTCTTCTTCGTATTTAGAAACTTTTCGCAAAAAAAGAAAACTCCAACACAGAAACATACACACACACACACACATTTATAGAAAACATAAATAAATAGAGAAACTATTTTCTTTTGAAAACTAAAGAAAAAAAAAGTGTTTGATTTTTTTTCTTGTCGGTCCAATACAAAAAATTAGTGAAGATCAAAAACCATTTTCGAGTCAAAGTTAACTCCATCTTGGTACATCACTATGACAATTTTCACAATTAAATATTTGTTGTAATAAAGGCTTCTTAGACTTCATTACGGTAATTTCGAAACTAAAAATCTATGGTTATTGTTACAAATTTTATTTGGTTTTAGTTACTGCATTTTATTTTGTCTCTGTAAAAATTATTTCATCAACGAACAAACAAAAGAAATTAGTATTTAGTATTTAGTATTTAGAAGTTGAAGAAATTATCGAGAAGAAAAATGAAAAAACCATTAAAATCTCATTATTAATTTGACAATTTTTCTTAATTTAAAATTATACTTGAACGACTTAATTTCATTTGTGACAATATTTCTGCATTACGAACCGAATCAATATTGGATCAAAATTACAATTTAAAATTTTTTAGGATTAGATTTTTCATTGAATAAAAAAAATAAATTGATGATTGAAGATCGATCGATTAACAAAAATAATTTTGTTTACAGAAACTAATTCGTTTTGCGTTTCATTTATTATTTTAATCAGAAATAGACAAATTTATCGTTTCAAAGAAAAAAAATCAATGAAATCGATTCGATCATATTTCAATAATTTTTGGTTTTAACAAGTTTATTTACATTCTATAAAACGCGTGAATTTCGTAAATAATAAATATTTGTCTCTATAGCCTATATAAAAGGGTCAACCGCAAAATGATGGTAAACCTCTGAATTGTTTACTTGTTTGCGATAGCTCTTACTATACACCTGTTATACCGACATTAAAAGGATATACATATATACATACAGATAGATAGCAATAGTTTTATGTTGTTCAACATTTTATATTATCAGTTTCTGGTTAAAAGAAAAATCAGAATATGATTCTATATGGTGCTGCCATTTTTCCTCCTTTAAATTTTATTTATTAAAAAGTTTAAAATGAATTCTCTCATATTGAAACACGAACACATCATGAAAAATGTTCTTTCAATTATTGTTGTTGTATTTTTCGTGCACGTTTGTAATATAAACAGGCAAAACTATTATAAAATTGGTGTCTTCCGTAGTCAGACTTATTGATCCATATATTCATTCCTCTTCTCTCTATATATATTTATTTTTTTTTACCTTTTTTTTTTGTTGTTTATTTTTATTTTTATTTTCTTTCAATCAGGTAAAGTTTTCTTTTTGCTTCTTTTTTTTTTTTATTATATTTATTCAGAACATAGGAAAATTCACAATAAAAATGATAATAAAAGAGTTATTTGTAAAAAAATAGAAGAAGAAATTCTCTATAAAACTAATTTATTCACCCGGAAAAGAGAAAAACACAACGAAAAAAATTGAATTGGATAAAAACGAGAATAGAATAACAGCCAAAATAACAAAAATGAGGGTATGAGGGGAAATCAGTAAAGATTAAAAATCAAAAACCTCGGTACAATAACAAAAAATAAAAAGAATAAAAAATAAATAGAATAAAAAGTTATGTAAAAATATTTCGATGACGACAGACAAAAAGCTTTGTGGTTTTTCATATTTTATAACGACAAAAAAAAACTAAAAAAAAACAGTAAAAAATGACTCAATTAATTTTTCTTGCTTTTTAGATTTTATTTCAATTCTTAAGTTTTGTTTTTTAAATATTTAATTTTATTCTCTTTTATTTATGTTTGAATTTATTTAAATCTTTCTAATTAGTGGTCAACATAAAGCAAAAAAAAAAAATCGTAAAACTTTTCTAATTAGTCGGTTCACTCGAAATTCATTTAATAGAAAAATAATTAATAAATGAGATTGTATTTCCAAGGGCTTTTATTTTTTTCTATAAGATTCTAGGATTTTTATTTTATCTCGAAACAATGCTTCTATATTTGTACCTTCTTATGTGTGGAAGAATAAAGTTTTGACTTTCTTTTTATTAAACAACAACAAACAGTTAAAATCATTAAAAGTTACAAAATATTCAAATAAATGAAAACAAATAAATGTGTTTATTTATTAAATCACAAAAAAAAACAAACAAAGTCAAATTCTAAATGTTTTAGAATTTATTAAAAGATATGATTTTCTTTATAGCCTCTCCCAATTTGACTAACCCAAAAACAGATACCAAATAAATAAACAAACTTCAGACTTCGATAATATGATACGTCATTACCTTACTCATAATTCAACTAAAAATAATTAATAATTGGAAATCTCATCATTAGTTTTTCATTCTCAAAGTTAGACGGAATTTTCATTCATACTTTTTTTTTATAAATTCATAAAATTCTTTTCTGATAAACGATCAGAATTTAATTGTTTTTGTTAAGAAAATTTTTAAGATATTTGACAATTATGAAATTTTTTTAAATTCTTGTCAATCTTGTTTTGTTGAATATTTCAAATCAGTTGATTATAATTACTCTTAGAGAAATCAATAATTATTAAAACTAATGCGACCGTAAATTCCTATCTTCAGTCATAGAAGGAATCCTATTAAAATAAATTCATTTAGAATTATTAAATAATAATTAGTAAATATAGAATATGGAAATGATTTTACAATTGGTACAATTAGACAGGATCCAAATTAAATGAACCAATACTTGAATAATAATGATAAAATTACAATTGTAATTATAATCACAAGATGTAAAACCATAAAGAAAAACAAAAGCAAAAATTTAACTGGAAAAACAAAATCAACGTTTTATAACAATAAAAAAAAAGGGGAGAAACAGAAAAAAAGACAAAAAAGAAATCGGGAAGAAGTTTTAAATAACAATTCGAATATTTCAATATAAACACCTTTCCTATAAGAGAATATAAAACAGCTTTCGCGTTACCTTCTAATCTAGCTTATCTACAGTATGGTATAAGTTTTTATAGGAAGAAAATCTTCCCTGTTACACATCCACAAAACACAAACATACACAGTTACAAAAAATAACGTATAAAAGGGACACAACGAGATATTGGTGACAAACAGCATATAAAGAAGTTCTGTAGCGGATTTTTACCTATTTTCTTTGTGAAAAATCCACTAAAAGTATATGTAAGTATTTTTTTCTTTTTCTCAATACATAGAGATTCTTGTTCCTTTTTTTTATATATTTTATTTTTGTATGCATGTGTATAGAAGTTGTTTTTTTTTTTTGGAAATTGGTAGCGTGCCAAATACCTTCTACAAGTTATCATTATAAAGACAAGGGCGAGATAAGGATGAGTGAAGACATCTCCCTGTCGCAATGCACCATTATAAATGTACGAATATAAATTTTTTTTCTTCTGGTATATAAAGATATCTATAGATTTTCTAAAATAAGAAAGAGAGAGAGAGAAATGATGATGAAGTTAGTTTTTTTTTCTTGTTGCAGTTATATATTTTGGCCCACAGAAAATAAAGCAAAATATTTTAACTAAACGATAAACTGATATAAAACACATAAATTGACTATTTTATTTTTTATTCTTATTTAAATAGAATAAAAACAATTTGCTTGATAGATTTTCTTCTCAATTTTTTCTTTCAAATTCTCTCTATTTATATGTTTTTATATTTCATAATTTATTTTATTTATTTATAAGATGAAAAACTAATGGATACAATTTTCTTGAATCGATGAAATATTGAGAAATCTCGATTTTTCTTTTTAGTGGAACTTATAGTGAATTGAGAAAATTCTTATGAATTGTAAACAAAAAATTGCATAGATTTTTGTCAAGTAAAAAGTCTACCATAAACAAAAACCAACTAAAACATTTTAGATCAATTTCTATTTCCGATGCACAGACAAAAGTGTTAGATTCGAAATAAAAAATGTTGTAATATTCTTTAAATTTTCTCACAAAAAAATAATATATTTTTGAGACGCGCACATTATTTGTTGAAATTTCTGCAACAATAAATGTCTGAGTTTCTTCTCATAGAGATTCTTTAGTATCTTTATATAATTTTATAACAACCTCAAGAACGACATTTACACTTTAGTAGTAGAGACATACCTATATACATCCATAATTATGAAATTTTTCCTTTTATCCAAATACCAAATAGCAATATGTATATAGTAAAGAAAAACCACAAATAATAATGATTCATTGTGCAGACGACGTTTGTTGTCACTCAATGTGCGCCAAAGGAAATTTGTAAAATGTTTAATTTTAAAGAAGAACAAAAGATTATTTTCAAACATTTTTCTTCTTCATTTTCTTTTCATTTTTGGGTTAGAAAATGAATTTAAGGAATTAAATAAACAACGTATTAATTGAACCACCTCAAAAATCAAAAACGTAAAGTACCGCACTCAAGTAAAAAGACATTAATTGATTTAAAATTTGATTTTTTTTGTTCATTCTATAAAAATGTTTATTCAATTAAAAAGACTTTTAATTATATTCTAACGTTATTTTACGTTCTTGTTCATTATTAATTTATAAATCGTAATCAAAATAGAAATATGATTTCTGAGACAGGTTATTGTGTTTTGTACGTGTCTACTGTCTAGCTTCATTAGTTTGTTACAAAAATTGCAACAAAACTTACAAATGAATCACAATTAAATTTCATTTAAATTTATTTTAAACATATTTTGTAGAGTGAAAAATGTGCTTGATTTGCAACGAAAATATAAGAACAAGTCATTTGAGGAGATTCTGACATTTTTAAATTGTAATTGAAAAAAATTATTTGAAAATTAAAATGAATGAAAGTTAACTTCTTTTTTTCTGTTTTGTAAATAAACTGAAAGTTATTTTTATATTTCACTTGCATTAGACATTTTTCTTTCTTTTTTTTCATACGGAAATTAATGATGAAAAATATTTAGAATAGGAAGGAGTGAAAAAGTAGCACTTTTTCTATTAAAAATATTGTAAAAGAAAATTGTAGTAATGTCTGAATGTTGAAGATAATTTTATTTCTTGAAATATTTATTAAAAAACCGCATACAATTTTTTTTAACATTTTTTATATTATGCTACAGAAGAAAAAAAATGAAAGAAATTGTAAATTTTTTTTTGGCCACGTTTTACCGTGAACATTTCTCTCCTTTTAGCTCAGCAGTTTTTTTTTTAATTTTTTTTTATTTTAAATAAAAACATCCCAAAGGAACTATACATTAGTCATATATGAGAAATTAAATGCAATGGGATAATTTTTTTTTTTTTTTGCCTTTGAATTGAAAAAAAAGGAAACAATGTCTAGTCTTAATTTTTTATAAT
The DNA here is from genome assembly GCA_963082725.1 of Pedicia rivosa. Taxonomy (NCBI): domain Eukaryota; kingdom Metazoa; phylum Arthropoda; class Insecta; order Diptera; family Pediciidae; genus Pedicia; species Pedicia rivosa. Next base: position 1,177,239 of record OY720155.1, read on the forward strand.
ATTTCTGTATCATATAAAAATAAATGAAAATTAAGTATTCTCTTTTTTAAGAGAAAAAGGAAAGATCAAAATCATGATGATGATCAACAGTGAAGTGTCAAAAGAAAGAAAGAGAATAAACATGCATATGATTAAAACGTATTAAATAATAAAAAATGATTAAAGTGGTTTATTCTTTCGTACTCTACGGAGTCGTTTGTCAGTTAGCTTTCTTCCGTCATTTTTTTCTTTTTGAAAGTCAGAAGAATACCCATTACTAATAAATATTATACAAATTTTTAATTAAGTAAACATTCAAATTTGTAGTCATTCCTTTTTTCTTTTCAACTCCTTCATTCACCTCTCCATTCTGTTTACCTTACCGTTTTTATAACATAAAAATCTTAAAACCTCCAAAACCTTTCTGAATATTTTTTTTTGTTTCTTTTTTGTGTATTTCTATATTATTTACTTACGCTTTAAATTGTGAATTGTGTGTGTAAGTATGTAGGTTTGTGATTATGTTGATGTTTGATGCTTGAATTGTTGTGTTGGTTTTTTTGGTTTGAAGGGTGGAAGAGCAACAACAATAATGTAACAGCAACAAGAAACAAAAACGTAATCCTGTATAGTTTTGTAACATTTTCATATAATATAAGTATGAGAGAAGCAACAGCCGCGTAATGATGGTAAAACACTCACTTTCTATATTTTACTTAGGCAAAAAAAAAGAAAGAAGAAAAAACGCAATCAACCCTCAGTCTTTAATTAAACTTGGCCACATTACAGTGTTTGCAGCTGACACCGTTTTATATTATAATACACCTACAGTAATATTTCTTCTTCTTCTTCTGATGAATAAAAATATATTTATATGTATTTTATAACTATATCCTATATAGTATAAGTTTCTGTTTTTGATGCTTCCGTTTTATCTTCTTACTCAAAGACTATAATTTTGTTTGTACGTTTCTTTCATTTTAATTGAAAAAGATGATTTCACATTCAAATAGACAGTTTTACCTTCCACTAACAAACAAATCTAAAACTCTATGGGTTTATTTACAAGTCAACGTCGCATTCAAATGTATAGATTTTTATCGCAATCGCACCGTAATCACAAAAATCGTATAAATTTTTGATTTTTTTTTTTTGCGGTTTTTATTATTCTATTCCATGGGTTGTCCTTTTATTAGTTAGTTGAATTTAAAGACTGATGATGATGAATGAACAAACTATATTATTTCTGTTATTTAATGTTTATTTAAATTTTACTCTTTCTGTTGAGTGTAATTTAAGGATTTATGAAGGATCTTTGAGTTCATGATTTAATGTGAAATTAAAGATGAAAGTTGCAAAATGTAAATAAAATTAGTATACCTATATTTTAATAATTAATTTGTTTTTGGATGAAAAATTATTATCTGAATGGTTGAAAACTTTTTTAAATACATTTGTGCTCGGTTTCACATCATAAAAAAATATTCCATATAAAGTCATTTACCACTTTTCGATTTATCTTTTTATATGAACCTTAATTGAATGCCATTTAAAACTTGTTAAATCTTACTTAAGAGTAAAGTCAATATTATTCTGATTTTTTCGATAATATATAGTTTATAAAATTAATTTTTGTCTGCATTTTACAAATATAATAAATCATTGTAGATTGAAAATAAAGTAAAAACTATTTTATTTTATTTTAACTCAAATAGGAAAAAAAAAATTCAAAACAGAAAAGCTTTTAATTTGAAAAAAAAAAAAAAACTACTCCACCATTGAAGTGAATGAGAAAATATATTTGTATGGGATTTATTGGAAAAATAAAACTTCATTTATCTAAAAAATAATTCGTTTTGTGTCTAGAGGGAAAGAGATAGATAGAGAAATCAAACAGAAATTGAAATTGTTGACATTTTCATGGGTTACAAAAGAAGGAATGACGTCAGCATTATTTTTTTACAATTTTGCAATCAAAACCGTCATATAAATACAACAAAAACAAACAAAACAAAAGAATTTTTCTTTTGTTTTAATTTCAAATGCAGTAGCCAAATATTATGTGACACAAAAAATAAACTTTATAACTTAATCATTTATACAATTTTTTTTGTTAGGTTTGTAATTGTTGTTGTTGTTAGTATATTTTCAGAAAATATAATATGACGATTGACACAAGGCCGACCACGAATAAAATACATTCGAAAGAAGGCTGATATTGAAACTTGTGTTTTATGAAAGTTTTTCTTATGTTTGCTTTTCTCTTTTCCACAATTTTTCTTTTCTTCCTTCTGTAATTAAGTCAAACGAAAAACAAAAAAAGTTTCCAGTCAAATATTGTTGTTGTTGTTTACCTACTTTTTATTTCTTTCGTTATATTGTTTTTTCTTTTGTTTTTCTATGTTTTTTATCAGAAAATTTATTGTTATCGCTTGAGTTGATGACTTCCGAACGCTTCTTAAACTTATAATAGTTAGATATTTTGTATTATTCATACTTTTAATGGGCCGATATCGTTATTTTACTATTAATTAATGGTCAAGTTTAGGTCACGCCAGTAAAAACAAAAAAAAAATGGAAAAAAGAAAGAAAATATCAATTTATATTCAACAATCATTAATAATATTTTCCTTCCTTTCATTTTTGTTTTTCCTTGCGAAATAAAAAAATATAATATAATTTATCCATATTTTATTTTATATCAAAAGTTAATCAGTTATTGAACAACAAAAACAATATATTAATATATAAAGTGAAGCAGATCCTTTCTCTCCTTTCTATAGATATTTTTATTCATCCATTTTCCATCCACCATTTATTTATAAATACATTTATATTTTATGTGTGCAAATTTATATATGAAGAGAGCAAAAAAAAAAAAGGGATTATAGTCAGATTGAGATATTTATACATCCAAACATACGCGAATACACTTTTGTTTGTTGTTTACGGAGGAAGAAGAAGAAGAAAAAAAAAACGCTAAAGTGCTGCCCGTAACGATGAACACAAAAGCAACAAACAACACAAAAAACCAAACGTACAAACCGCGACGCGATCGAAGCAAAAAAAAAATTCGTACTCTTCTGATGGATAAAAAAAAGGAAGAGAGTGTGAGAGATGGATAAGTTGCGGTTGGAGGGAAGAAGAGGTTATTTCGTGTCCTGTATAGACAGATAGATAGAGGAATAATGTTACATAGGAAGAGATGAAAATATATTGTAAATAGAGATAGAGTGAAGAAGAAGAAAAACGAATTTAAAAAAAAAAATCAAATAGGTAGATTGGGTTTTAAAATGTATTGCCCGCAGAGTTAAAAAAAATGTAAGGGTAGGTTCACAACAACAACATAAATATATACTTAGAACTACACATATATATATTTGATATGTAATAAGTGTTGTTTGTGCGTGTGTGTGTGTGTTTGGCGAAAGTACTATACTATGTTTCATATATACATTTCAATGATGCAACAGCATTGAAAAATCGACCCTATAAAACTTTTTTTTTTCTTTCTTCCGTTTTTTTTTTCAAGAACCATAATCGGATTCTCGTACATAAGTACATAAGTATACATACACATATACAAACATACCTTATATATAGGATATACCTTCTAGCAACAACAATAACAGCAACAAAAAGAAGGAAAAAAACTAAAGTGCTAAATTTTGTTAAAATATGACAAAAGTTTTTCTAGACGAAAAGCTAAAGTTTGATCAAAAAAAAAAATACGAAAGAAAGGAAAAAGTGCACACACACTTAAGTAAACTTTTATTTTTTTTAAAATAAAAAAACCAAGAAAAATCCATTTTCTCTCAACACTATCTACTGTAATTTAATATATTTTGAGAGTACAAACTGCTAGAATTCTATCAGCTTTAATTCCGCGTGTTTTTATTGCATAAATAAAAATGAAAATTGGATTTTAAATTTTTCTTTTTGTTGCTTTATTATTTTTTTGTTTATCAATTTTCTTTTTTTCATTTCCAATTTAGACAATATATCAAAGAATCTCCTGGTTCAAAAGCGAAAAATTATAATTTCTTTTACTTCGTTTTTTCTTCTTTTTTTCTTTCATACTTTTTGCTGTAAATTACGTTAATTATGAATAAATAATCAAAACAATATTCGAAAGAAAGGTGTAGACAAAAAAAAAGAGAGAGATAGAGAGAGAGAGAGTAGGTATTTAGAGAGAAGAAGCACGTCTTTCTTCTTTTATTTTTAAAAAAAAAATGCAATTTAATAGGAACTGTCGGAAGTTTTCTTTTTTTATTTTCTTTTCTGTTTCTCTTCCTGATTGGAAGAAATTATTTTAAATTGGAGAAAATGGGAATTTAATTTTTTATATTTTGATTACGATTTAATGGCCTTTTTTCTCTGTTTTCTGTGTTCTGTTTATTTTTTATTCATTCCTTTCTTTTTTTTTCATTTTTTCTGGTTTTTTATATTTTATTGTTGGTGCTTTTAACTTCTCATGTTTGAATTTTTTAATTGCATTTAGAATATTCGTTTCTATTTAGAATTATTAATCAAATCTACGATATGGAAAATACTAAAAGCGTCTGACTTTTAATAGAGAAAATCTCCCACTGTTTGGAACTTTTAATGAAAAAATGTAGCAAATTGACAGGATTTACCTCTTATTTAAAACAAACGATTTAACTAATCAAAAGATTTTGGTACTATCTAGTAACTGTGTAAGTGAATTACGATATAATTGCAATCTTGATTTAATTTTTATTTTTAATTTCTTGATAGGTTTATTTGCCTTCGAGTTATAAACAAAATTCAACTATCTACTGGATAATTTTATAGGAAAAATTCATATAAATCAACTTGAATTTTCAAAAAGAAATAAAAAAAAAATCTGTATGGAAGATGATTGTCGCGTTATATCACGTTCAGTTTTTTTGGTTTGTTGTTTTGTGTTATATTGTGTTGAGTAAAATATATTCAAAGAAGAGGGTTTTTTTTTCTTCACGTAGAATGTTATAGAATGAATGCTAGTCTTTTTAACAACAAGTAAAACTTCTCTGCCACATGTACACAGACACACAACACAGAAGAAATTTTATACATGTTTTTAATAGAAACGGTTGAGGGAGATGAGAAAAAAAGAAGAAGAAGAAAAAAAGAAGAAGTTCAAGAGTGTCGAACTCAAATTTCTGTTGTTCTGTTTTGTTAGTTTTTGTTGTACAATATTTTCAGACCTTCAGGGGGTTGTAAGTGCAACAGCTGTATATAAAGTTCTTTTTCTGTTTATTAGAAGTATGAAAAAATACCATTAGACTATTTGAGAAGAACGAAAAGAAGCGAATGTATGGAAAAGTTAAGAAAAGGGATTTTTAAAAAGAATACTTGAAAAGTTACATGATCTAATTACATACACATCTTTTGCATATAAGTTTACACATTTTTAGTGAAATTTCTGATTGAAAATAGTATTTCTATTGTTTAGAAATTGCTTTTGTTTTTTCTTTTCTGTGTTCCACCTAATTAATTTATGAACACTTTTTTGTTGGTTCATAAAAGTAAAAAAAAAAAGTAATAATAAAAAACATAAAAATGTTAATTACAATTATTGTCCGTCTGATTGTCACACGCGCGCATATATATTTATTATACCCAAAAAAAAACAAAAACAAACAAACGAACAAATATTATAATATTATAAATCACCTTACATAACCCACCGACCCACAATTTTTTCTTCTGTTTTATTAAGACTTTTCTTCTTCTTATTTATTCTTTATTTTGTGTTGAAGTTGAAGATTATAGAAAAAGAAACACAATTGCATAGAATTTTTTTTTTCATTCTTTCGGTCGATCGTTCGTTTTTTTTTTATTCTGGATTAAAATATATAAACAAAAGCTCTTATTCCAGAACTTAACAATAAACCTCAAGCACAATTCAAATCCGAATTAAATTTATTTCAATTTTATGTATTTTTCTTTTTTCTTTTTTTCTTTTCGTTTTTTCTTTCAAGTCAAGTCAAACAATATAATAATTTTAGTTGCTGTTGTTGTTATTTTTTTTATTTTTTTTTGTGGTTGTGATTTTATTTTTACTTTTTTATGACTCTTTTTTTTACTTATGAAGTTGTTATAAAAAAAAACACACAAATTTTTTATAGAATCAGAAATTATACGAATTTACTGACGGTCGTCCTGAATTTTATTAATTAATTTAAAAATTATCGTATTTAGATAGACTTAAGAATTTTATAATTCACATTTAAACTGACTTGACTGTTTCTCACAAATAACTTATTTTATTTATTTATTGGCTTCTAGTAAATTGTGATTATTATTCAATAAACTATAATTTTCGAAATAAAAAATAGAGAAAATAAATGATAAGAATCGGTTGTTAGAAATCACGAATTATATATGGAAACGAAACAGTCGATGGAAATGAAAAAGATTTTTCTATTTAATGTCGTGAACATTTTATTTGAACTTATTGAACATTTGTCGTTTTTCTACCTTTCGATTATGTTTTGATATTTTGTAAAATAATATTTATACCAAATAAAATTATAATAATTTTCCAATATTTCTAATTGTGATTTGTGAACAACCAACACTTATAAATTTCCCAACGCCCATTTCCACCTCTTTGCCTTAAATAATAAAACAAAAATAAAAAAACGCTTTTCACATTTTTATTTTTTTATGATTTTAACTTCTTATTTATTTATTATTTTAGTTAAGAAACAATGAGCAACAAAAAAAGAAACAAATCACAAACACACACACACACACACACACCGCCAGAAAGAAAACCTATTAAACTGTCAAATACTGACCATTTTTTTTATTATTAATTTATACTTCTTCTTGTACTTATGTCAACTTAAATGTCGTTTAAAAGAAACAATTCACCCTCAAACCAACCCAACAGAGAAACAACAACAACACAAGTCAGTAAAAAAAGAGGAAAAAGAAATAGAAATTTATACAAAACAAGAATGAGAAAACACAAATACCGGATATGGAATGAAAAGTAAAAAAAAAAAAAATTTGCATGTAAACTTTATGTGTGTTTGAGTTATGTTAAAGTCATGTTACGTTTATTCACGCGCAACCACGACATATTTATTTATTTAATTTACTTTTTTTGTATTTTAATTAATAAGGAGAAAATGAATTGAATTAAATTAATTAAGTAACAAATGCATCAGTGCAAATGGGGTTTAACCATATTGGTACAAGATAAATAATTTCAATTTTACTTGAAAGTTTTTGAAGAATATAAAGTGATGTAAATTATTAAGTTTCATATTAAAATTTAAATTAGTTTTGTTAAGTTAAAACATTGAACTTGTGTTGTATATTTATACATAAGAGGGAGTAATAATAATGTGAAAGGAAAGAGAGAAGAAAACTTACCATTATAAAGTATTGTTGATCCACGAGTTGCTTCTGGTGAATGTGGTGGTGGACTTGGTGCTGTTGCACCAGCAGTTGGTGATGATGGACCCCAACATGATGATGTTATAACTGTTGTTTTACCAGATGCTGCTAATGCTGCTGGTGAATCACCAACAACATCAATTTCTTCCTCTTCATCAATATCAATTGATGGTTCTTCAATACGATCTGGCCATGGATATGCTTTCCATTTTTTTGCCATTAAACAGCGTGGCATTTTTTAATATTTTTCTTATCAATTTTTCTTAAAAAAATTTCTTTACGTTTTTTTCTACTTTAATGTGTTGTTTATTTTTTTGTTGTAGGACGAATTGTAAAAAACGCAATTCAAAACACAAAATTGTATTGTGAGAAAAAAAAACAATTTGTGTTGTTGTTGAGGTTTTTCTCAATTTTTTTTATCTTGATTCATGCTTGTTTCAGGTACCAATGATTTTCTGTTTTTTTTTCTTTATTCTGAATTTTGAATGTGTGCTTTTTTTTGTTTTTGTTGTAGATTTTCTTTCTATTATTTTCGTCTTCGTCTACGTGATTTTCTTGTGTTAAATTCAAGTTCCGTTTTTCCTAATTTATTACGTAAATTCTTTTCACTTTTTCTTTTAAATTTATTAATAATTGTTTCATGGAACACAACAGATGCCTTCATCCGGAGTCCAATCACAAAATATTTTCTCAAATATTTTTAAGATTTGCCCTTTATTTTTTTGTTTTATTCTTCTTTTTTTCTTTTCGTTTTTATAATTTATTTTCTTAAGCTTTCTTTATTTTTTCGTACTTTTGTTTGTTTGTTTTTGTTGAAAGCGCTTAAAAAAAATAGATTTTTTTTAAGTAAAATTTGTTTTTGATTTTCGTTGAATAAAATTGAAAAACAATTTCTGATTAATTCCTTTTGTTTTGTTTTGGTTTTTTAATTTTCTTCTTTTAATTTAAAGAAGTACAAAAAATTTTTCATATCTTTTATTTATATTTTTCTTTTACTAAAAAATTTTAAAATTCATTTTTTTATTGAATTAGAATTTATTGCTTGATTTTTGTTTTCTTTTCTATTAATACTTTCTTTTTATTGCTTCACTTTAGAGTTTATTTTCTTTTAATATTTTATTTTTATTAAAATTTTTCCGTTTTTTTAAATTATTTTAACGAAAAAGGTTCATCTTTCTCAACTACATAAAAAAAAAAACAAAACAAAACTTTTTTTTTTTTTTCTTATGAAAATTCAGGAAAACAAAAACACAAAAAGTCAACAGAAAAAAACATTTTTTTTTTTCATAAACAAAAAAAAAACCCAAAAAAAAAACAATGCACGTGAACTTATTTTGAATTTAAAAAAAAATTACACATTTTTTTTATTTATTTTAATTTTTATTTTTTTTTTCACTGTACCGATTAATTTAAACAATTTTAAATTAAAAAGAGTTTTCTTCAAAGTTTTCTTTTCTATTTTCTTTCTTTTCTTTTTTTTTTTAAACAAAAAAAAAATATTAGAATAAATTGTTTATTTTTTTTAAGCAACACAAACGAATAAATTTTTAAAACGCAAAAAAAAACCAAAAAACCAAAATTAAAAATTAACGAAAAAAAAGTTCAAAAAAATGATTGTTTTTTTTTCTTAAATATTTTCTTTTTTTTTTATTGGAATCAAAAAAATAACCAAACAGAAAAAAAAAACTGAACTGATAAAAGAAAAAGAAAATGATTGGAATAGAATGGAAAAACAAAATACAGTCCGAACAACCGATTAAATGGAAATACAATTTCTCTCTAGTTTAATCGTTTAAAAATTTTTCTTCTCTAGAAAAAAAAAAGCCAAGAAAAACACAAAAAAAAAAACCAAAAATGTGTATAATAAATATGATGACTAAAGAAGAAGAGAAGAAATTATTTGTAACGATGCTTACAATACCAATCCTTAAAGGCTTTTGAACAAAACCCCGTTTGCGCATCGTCTATATAAACCTATTCAACTGGTCACATTTTAAGTGGGGATGAAAAAAATATAATAACAATATTTCTGCACATGTGTTTGGGTTTAATCTTCTTCTTCTTACGATTTTTTTTTATTTTACTCCAGAAAAAAACTACTATTATAAAATTAAGGGGTAATTTCTTCCCCTTTTTTACTCGCTTTTATTCCACGCGCGAGCATTCACAAGAACTAAACTAAAACCGAATAACAACAACAAATCATCCTCCCCCTTTTTATTTCTTTTTTATACTTTATATCATTTTATGCTACCCCTCTTTAAAAGCATACATACATAACATAACATATATGTGCAAGGATGTGTAAGTGTGTATAAAAAAACTGTTGAGTGCGCAACAATATCTGTACATATTTATAACCTTAAAAAAACACACTGCTTGACTGTGTTCATGTGTAGTGTATCTGGTTACGTGTTTGTGTATGTATGGTGGGAAAAAATATCGTTTGTGAATGTGTATATATTGTAACAAAACATAACGTGACGTAGCCTTCCGCTACTTCCAACTATTATATATTCGATGACGACGAAAAGTATGTTTGGAAATAAAAATAGGGAAGTGTTGGAAAGAAAAAAAAATAACAAACATAACACACACATATAAGAAGAAGAAGAAAAGGACGAATAACAATAACAACACAGAAACAGCAACAACAACAAATACAAAACGTAACAAAAAAAAAATGTGAAGGAGAGAATGAAGAGTGAAACAAAAAAAATATATTCACCGGTATATGTGTGTATGCGTTCAGAAGGAACCGATAGAGTGATACGAATTTTAATGTTCGTGGTTGTGGATAGAAAAGAGAAAAGAATTTTTATTTTGTTTCTCAGATCAGATCCTTTTGTTCTGGTACAGTGCTCCCTTCATCACAGAGTCATATCCAAATAAAATTTTCTTTCCATAAATGCTTCCTCAATTTTTAATAGTCATGTCGTAATTTTTATTCAAACACAGATCCTTGGACGTTATTTTATAAAAAAAATATTAAGGAAATTTATAGCACCATCCCAAATATTATCCATTTTCTTTACTTTTTTCATTTTCTCATACTTTGGGCAGTTTTATCCTTTCGTATCATTCTATATTGTTTTTTAATCGTAATTGACACTTTCTTCTTTTTCCCCTTAATATTTCTATTTTTTACTGGATCATACGACTATCCTTGGTCTAGTGCATTTTTTTGGTGCAATTGTATGCATGACAAACGTGAATTTATTTACATTTTGTCGCCAATTGAATTTGATTTTTTTTACTCCACTATCTTTTCTCTCTCTCCTTCTCACTTTCTTACTCTCTTTCTCCTTTGTATTTCTATTGAATAGAATTTTCGTGTTTTAATTGAAAAAAAACACAATAAAAAAAAGGAGAACAATAAAATACATATACTAAGCCAATCATTATTATTATTCTTATTAGTGTAGTGCCTAACACTGTAGTTGTGTAGCACTACTGTAGTACTTTATATATGTTTACTTTATAAGAGCAGCATATTTATATCTATATACATATTTTTTATATATATCGTGTGAAATCAATAGAATCGAATATTACTTGCACTCAATTGAGTTCACGCTAATGAGAACGTATGGGAATGAATAGAGAAAAGGAGGCAAAGAAAAATTTTTTTTTGCTCCATCAGCAATTAGCAGGATGCGTCACGTGCTTGGATTTTATTTTTCTGCTGAATATATGGATGCATGAGGGTGGTGTGTGAAAGAGTATTAATCACAAAGCGGATATGGACAAGAATCGTGGGCTTTTGTGAGTACCACATTTTTTTTTTTATTATTTATTCAAGAGAATAAAGCATTTTTTTTCTTCTTACACCGTTCATTTTTTAATTGGCGTTGTTTTGTTCTCATGAATAAAAACACAAAAAAAAACGGAATTAAAAATTGATAATTAGAAAAACGGAAGAAAAATGCATGCGATAATATTGAATTTTTTAACCAAACAAATATAAACTTTGGTCACTCATTAAACATTGTGTCGTCAATTTAAATTTAAAGAGATCTTACCGAGTTTAAATTATACGGATTTAGTAACTGACAGATTTATATTTTTTTATTGTGTGTTTTCTTTGATGTATTGAAATGTTTTCACAACTGTCACAAAAAATAAGGAATGAAAATTCTGCGTGAATACAACATGTGTAATGTGTGTATGTGTGAGGGTTGTGTACAATAAGTTGCGTGTAATAACTCTGTCTAAATACACCTTTTTTTAATTGACATTTTTTGAATCGCACAAACAAAATAACTTTATCGCGTCTAGAAAAAATGTAATTTTGTAATAAACTTTTCACATATTTCTGTATTTTATCACTGATTTAAATGGTGAATTCCTGAATTTAAACTTTAACTATTAAAATTCTAATACCTTCTACACGTATAGGTAGGCGCTTATATACCTTCTGCCTACCCTTACCATTATTGTAACCTTCTTTAAAAAAAAACATATAAAAAACAAAAAATGAAACGATACGAATATATTTTATACAGTTTGAAGGTATAATATTCAACCCATTGTACCACCACTTATCGGTACCACCCACACACCAACTTCATCAGAAGCGGCAACATATAAGAAATTGTATAAGATGAACGAGTATGAGTAGAAAGAAAAAGGTGGGGAGGTACAGTATCACAACCACTTTGAATAACATTTTCTGTATCTTAAACGATAACACAAATCCTGAAGGATAAAACACCCTCGAACAATCGTCATTAATACGCGTGTATGTGTATGTATTTGTATATATGTAGGAATTTTGTTATATATTATATTTTACATAAATACACATACATATGTGTGCATTATGTACTTTAATATATGGGATACAATTTTTAAAGAAAATTTATAAAAAGCATTAAGAAAATTTCAAACTGCTTTTTTCCGAAACGTAAAAAAAAGTGATGAGAAAAAAAGTTGTTGGTTTGAAAAAACTTAAAGAGATATTTTTATGAGTGTATTGTGTGTGTGTTTGTGTGTGTGTAAGATATAACAAACATTTTAATGAAATTAAAATGATATTATTCTGGTAGACAGAATAGAGTTTTTAGTTTACTTTTTCCAATAACAATCAAATATCGTTAAAAGAAAGGAATAGATTTTTTTTTCATTATAGAGACAACATTGTTATTTGTCCAAAAAAACTGAGTAGATGTATGGTACATTTAATATGATTCTAATTTAAAGTATCCAATATCACATGCCTCAACACAAGTATTATTTTTTTTTTCACTTTTAAAGTTTAATAAATTTTAATTAATGTAAATTTATTGTTTAATTGATTTTTTTACTTCATTTTTTTCTGTTTGTTTATAAAATTATGAAGAATTTTTAAAATCCGAACAATTTTTTCTCTTCAAAAATTTCAAAAGAATTTTCAATTCAAAATATTTATAATGAAAAAAAAATATTCCACTAAAATTTCGTTGATGAATTTTATTTCAATTTTAACTTTGGTTCGTATTTGTTGATTTTTAGTTTACGTAATTTTTTCAGGGTTTAGTATATAAAATGACCTTTATACTTTTTTAGTTTGTTTTTAAGTATATGGTTTAGGCAGAAGTAGTTATCATTGTTCGATAATAGGTTAATGATTAGACGTATTGAATTAATTAATAGGACCATAACATATTAAAATTAATTAGAATGAGAACAACAAGATTATTGATTCCGTAAAGATGATCCAATATTGTCAATGTTCCATAAATTATGAGAACATTTTTGTGTTATGACAAAAATTTAAAGGAAAAAGATTAAAAGAACAAAAAATTTCAAGTTCAGAATAAAAATAAGGAAATAACAAATTATTATCAATAATGATTAATTATTTATTTTTATTATTCTTTATTTGTTGTGCTTGGGTTGTGTCAGTTTCTCCTTCTTTCTCTCTATCTCCCATTCCATTCGCTGTAATAAAAATTACTTATAATATATAATATCGTACAGTGTGGGTGTGTGTATGTATGTGTGCAGCCTATGGTATAGAATAGAAATTATATATCGCCCATTTCGTTTACTCAATCGCATTAGAATAATTTCAATCAGTCAATGGATAGATTAGTGTTATCCAAGGATATCATCTATACGTATATCCTACTATAGAAAACTACTTTATAAGAATGGGTTTGGTTGTTTCTACCAGTTAGTTGTTTTTTGATTATATATGAGTTTAGTTAATCTTCCACCGACTAGATTTCCTTCAAATATACCGACACAGACACACACACACCGCATAGATTTTTGTGATATTAAAGGTGCGGTTTGACTATACATTTAGACTATATACAAAATTTCCGTTTCTGTTGATTTTTTTTTTTGTTTTTGTTGTTGTTGATTTTTCCATTTTCCATTTTTTTTTCTCTCTATTTAATATGAAAATCTAAGATAGTTTATTATTATTATTTTTCTTCAACTATGAATTGTTTATTTATGTGTTTCCTTTTGATTTAGTTTCTTGTGTTTCTTCTGTTTTACTTTTGTTATTGTTTTTTTTCTTCTTATTTTGCATTAAAAGCATAAATCGAATTTTTTTTTCATGTTGGATTAAAAATACATCTTTTACTATTAAATTCCAAAGCTGACATGAAATGAAAATATGTATTTCTATTCCTATAAATATATTTAGAAAGTATGTATTTAATATTTGAGTTTGTGTGTAAGTTTGAGTAAGCTGTGTGTGCTTGTGTATATGTAAGATGATTTAAGGTCTTACCGTCTACCTTTCAACACAATACAATCCCATTTTTATTTTATGTTATATTTTGTTTGATTATATTCCTTTTTTCTTTTTTTTGGTTTTTCTTCTGTTGCATGAATAACAAACAAATGAAAAAAAAATGCCGCATATGGGTTGACACGCGTCCTAAACTAAAAGAGAGCGTGTGGCAAGGGTAATCCCCATGGTTCTTATAGACTTCTTGTATTTTATTATTATTATTGTATTATATATCATTTTTATTTTATTTTACACACACACACATACACATGCTTACGTACACACACACTTAATATATCTACAGGCAGGCATTAATGCAAGGAAGTAAGCGCTATTTACTGAATACAATGTGTTCAGCTATTAATTTTGTGTTCAAATTTTGATTAATTAAGAAGATAATATTTTGTTTCGCAAATTTCCCGAATTACAGTAAAAAAATCAGTTCAATAGTTCTAGAGAAGAAATATGGAAGAGAAGCTTTCCAAATCAACAAATAAAAATAAAAATCATAAAAAAAAGGAATAGTAAAATATAAAATTTATTTAATGTGATGGTATTACGTCACCTTACTACATCTAAGCGATAAAAGTATAAATAAGGACATTATTGAGCGACAAAAATAATAAAAAAAAGAAAAGGGAGCAAAGCTGAAAAGAGATGCTTTAACTTATTATTTCTCCTCTTCTACTATATTCTTACCACTTTATTATGTTTGTATAAAAGCTTGTTGCATTTTATATACATTATTTTTATCGAAACGGAACAATTGAATCAATTTTCAAAAAAAAAAAAAAGTTATACAGTATTTTCTGTTTATGTTGTATGTCTCTCGCTCTTTATTTCTGTGTATTCGTGTCTGTGTCGATGTCGATCACTGTCCTTTTTTGTTTTGAAAAAAAATAATAAAATGAAATAAAACTCCCAGACAGACTTCCAGACATTGATTTCCCATTCTACAAAATTCAATAATATGTAGCAAACATCAGCAACAAGAGAACAAAATAATATAAATGTTGGGTACTGTGTCTCTCAAACTTTCGGATTTTTTTTTTTTGTAAAATAATTGTTAGATAAGTTTACAAAATTATAAAATAAAAATAAAGATGGCAACATAATCTAGTAAAAAGGAGAAAACATTAATGATTTTATTTGTTTTTTATTTTCTGAATTTTGTTTTTTATTATTGAATGGTCATTAAAATATTTTGAAGAAAACGGCAGGAAAATTTATTACGATTTGTTTTATATATTTTGTTGTATTGTTAAGTATAGACGTAATTACCGTGTTTTCATTTATTTTATTTTTCGTTTTTCTTATACTTAACCTAATTAATTTTATTTACATTTTTTACTTTCTGTCGGTTGTAGATGTGACAATTTCGATGATCATAAATAAATATAATACTCTCTAATTATTTTTATGGTATAACAGACTAGCCTACTTTCTAACAATGAAACACTTATATCTCATGGCAAACAAATAATGAAAAAAATATAGTAAAAATATTGAAAGTAAGCTTAATGCAAGAAAATGTTTAACAAGAACTGTCATTTCCCTAGAGATCAAAGATCCAGTTTCAAATGCCCTACGGTAAAAAGAAAAAAAAATTCTCCCGGTAGCGTTGTTGAATATATCCGAACCCCACTACCACACCGCATTAACAGTCAAAATGAATCGCATTTATATTTGAGTGGATGCAGATCATTTAAATAGACAACACACATACGCACATACACACACACATCTATGTATAAGGAGACAAGCATATGTATAAAAATAATATAAAAAATAATATGCATCAAAACAAAATGAATGTCCATATGGACGCAGGTACCATAACGAGACCAATCAAAATCGGGGTCACTCTACTATCGCTTTCCGTTCGGTTACCTTTTGTGGCGCACGAGTCCTTTTGACCAAAAAACCAAAACCATGAAAGAAATATTATGAAAAGAGACGTAAAAAGGTAAAAAAAAAATAAAACAAATTCTTTTTTTTTTCTATATTGTTCCTTCAGCATGTGGACAACCCAAACACATACGCCAATTTTACTTTGATTTATGAATAATAAAATATTTTCTCATTCATTTGATTTTGGATTTGGGTTTGTCAGATGAGAAAGGAAAAAAAATTGAGAAACGAAATGAAATGTAAGAAGAAGTAGAAAGAGTGGAATAGGAAGTACAAAAGAAAAAAAACTGAAGAAACGAAGAAATATAAAATAAAAAAAAAAATTGGAATCGACTCATTTTTCATCGACAGAAGCCAAAAAAAAAGTAGAAAATTCAGGGAGGGTGTCAATGACCAAAAAAAAGTGAGAATATAAAATATTGAATTTATGTCTGCATAAATTCCTAATATACCCTCGAAATATTATACGCGCATTTTAACCTTTACCTATCTTTTTTCTTCCTTTACTCTATTGAATGAAACAGAAAATATTATATAGAAGTCTACTGTTAACAGAATACCTAATCAAATTTAGGGAATAATCCACATCATTTTAGAGAAATTAGTTAGTGAATACCAGAAAAGACTAAAGTACAAAAGAATAATTTGTTTAATTACAAGGTATACTGATTTGAAAATCGTTCAGTTTTAGAACATGACTATTTAATTGAAGAAAATTTATTGGTTATCTCTTTACAACAATTGCGGCATACTATATGTGGCTTTATTTCACTCAATACTTGTCAGTTCTTTACTCTTTGATGACTCAAAAACTATAAACAAACAAAACGAAAATAAAAAAAAATCCTGTTATACATCCTGAAAAAATCGTATATTCAGATTCTTGAAAATAAAACCAACTGTATTATATCGACACGAGTCAAAAGATCCCGTTTTTACCATGTTCATGGTTCATATTACAGTTCCTGCTGCTGCTGTTTTTTTTTTAATATAAAAGTTAACAGCTGACAAAAGTTTGTTTTTTTTTTCTATAAAAGATACATCAACAGATATATAATAATAAATGAATGGAATGGCCATAGCGGCTCATAAGTAACATAAGGAGGTAAAAAAAAGTGAACCCCTGTTTATTTTATTATGATTATTGTATTTTAGCATAAACCAGATAAATCAGAAGCCAGATCCTAACTTTTTATAACCAGACTCGATTTGAACCGATTTTATAATGGATTTAAAAAATTGAAAACAAATGAAAGAATACAAGAAAAAAACTCTGCAGATTTACTTATAAAAAAAAAAATTTATCATCAGCATTTATGATTTTGTTGCATTTTCATTTTACTTTTTTAGAACTTGCATAAAAAAATTAACTAGGGGCACCAATAATTAACTGACATTAATCATCCAAGCGATTTCTTTATTTGCGTATTTTTTGTCAATGCATTAACATTTTTTCTTGTGGTTGGGTGATTTTGTGTTTTTCATAAATAAATAATTAGGAATTTATGTCAAGCGAACAACGACATTAGAAATATGAATAAGGCAAACAGAAATTTTTTTATGATTCAAACCTGAGATTTTTCCTTTGTCATTTTCTATCAATAAAAATTAGTTAAGTTTTTTTTCGAGGTGGTACAAATGAATCAATCAGATGGAAACAAAAGTAAATTCACTAAAACTTGTTTACTTCTGGTAGTCTGTGGACTATAATAATTTGTTCAACAAAAATTTTAATTCTTAATATCCACTAAAATAACGTTAAACAGCTGATCCTTTATTTTTCATTATAAATTGCATCATCCTAATATTTGCTCCTTCACATTTTCTCTTTTTTCTTTTCGACTGTGATGTAAAGATTGAGAGAGAAAAGAGAAAAAGATAGAGAATATGCAATTAAATATTCATAAGATAAATTATTATTTTTAACAAAATTGACGGTAATTGACTTTTATATAATAATGGGGAACGAAAAAGGATATTTAGGTTGCTTTTTATTATTATTATTTTTTTTTTAGAGTAAACTTTTTAATAATGAAAAAAACTAATCTTATATGAAAATATTAAATTGATGCCATTTTGAATTAATTAATGTCTGAAAGTTTTCTTTCCCTTATTTTTCTTTTTATGAAAGGATTAGATTGATGGTAGATGAGTAGTATAGTTATTAAGTGCCATCAGTTTGACTTATAAAGAAGTTTGTTAGTGTTAATTTTTTTTTTCTCTCCTTTTTTACTTTCTTATACTTTTTTTTTTATCCCTTTTTGGTGAGAAAACGACATTCGGTTACTTTCATTATTTCTTAAAGTTTTGTTTTATATAAGATATATTATGTATTCTTTTTTAGTTTTAGAAATTTTATAATACCAGATGGAATTGTGTCTGTCTATATATATGCATTGGATGCACAAAGGACACTTTAACGTTTAACGTAAAAGACATTAAAATATTATGGTCTAACAAAAGTCCTATATATTTCTACTTCTTCTTCTTTTCTTCATATTTTTTAAGGGTGTTTGACGACACCCTGGGCTCCTTATTTAATACAGAACAAAGACACAAGTTAAATTTAATAAAAATGTGTACCCATTAGAATCATGATGACTCAGACAAGCCACATGAATTCCTTTTTATTTTATTAGCGCAAACCTTATGACATATTCACTCACAAAAACAATTTTCATACCACCAATAATGACAACAGCAAATTATGACCTGTAAAGGAGAAAAGTATTATAATGTTCATTTATATAATGTCGGAAATTTCAGGTTTAATCATTTTTCCACTTTATCCATTAATTGTTGCCTAAAAAAATTCTGCGGACCACTTCCTAATTTGTAAATTTCTTCTTCGTCATACGTAATATTAGACTAATAATTGAATTTAACAAGTTTTTGTTTTTTTTTAATAATCAGACAACGGCCCATAAGTTGAAATAAATACATTTCTATCAAGCCACCCTCACCATCTGAAACTCCCTTTGAAAAAATTATCGATCAAATGTTCAAAAGTATAAAATTTGTTCTTTGGTTTAATAAATTAATTTTTCTTTTTATTTTTGGAATTTTTTCCTTTTTATTATTTTATGTTAAGTTGTTTTTGTTGTAACATTATAGGAATAGGTAGACCAGGTGTGATCCATCAGATCTACACACACACACACATACACACACTCATATGTAGTCAAGCCAACTAAAATTTGTTTAGTTTCACCATATATAAAATATATTTTCTTGATTTTTATTATACGTTTGATAGGTGATTTTTTTGTTATTGGAACATTTTTTTTATTGTTTATTATTTATTATTATTATTGATGGTTTGGCCCCTGATTTTGAATGGGCCTACCCTTAAAGTTTATACATATGATATTTTTGGGTATGAGTGAACCTATACTACATAATATATTGCATTTAGCTTAAGGTGATTTTTAGTTTTCTGTCTTTTAAAAGGAGAAAAAAGGGTCCTTTTAACGGAACTTAACATAAAAAATAAAGAGGAATCAACACATGCCATATTTATTTATTTATTTATTTATATAAAAAGCAACAAAACGGTATAGGTTTTTTTTTTACCCAGAACCATTTTTATTTTCTGGAGAAAAGAAAACGGAACCGAATTATAAAAATTAATAGGGATCGAAGAGTGTATCTCTGGTTTGATCTCTTCAGAAAAAAAATCAGGTAGTCAAATCGAATCGAATCGAAAGAAAAAAAAAATTGACAATAGGTTTTTATAAAACGAGTTCTTTTTTTTTATTATGATTTTTATCAAAAAAGGTTGTCACAAGATGGCACGCGAGTAATCCATTGTTTAATATAAGGGTTTTTTTCTACTGCTTCTTCTCTATTCTTCATCTTTTTTCTTCTCTTGTTGTCATCGTCAATTTTACTTCTGTTTTTTCCTTTTAATATTAAATGTGGCGCGTGATCGTATTTGGCTGTCTGTGATTATGATGAAGGTTTTTTTCTTTCTAGAATAAAGGGGAAAAAGAAAAAGACAAGAAGGAATATACGGATGGATGAAAAGGGAAAAACATATGCATTTTATGTGATATACATAATTATATAAGACAAATAAACACATACAGACACACGTTATATAATTTATATACATACAAACATCATTGAGTTAATCCTTCACACAAACCAAGAGTACTTGTTGAGCTGCACAGAGGCTTATGCGCTAAATCTCATTAAAATGAATTGTCTGTTGAACTTTTACAGTACCGCACCCTCCCGCACTACACCCTTCAAACATCATTTTTTATTTTATTCACGATGGTAGAAAGGTGTATCTGTATGAAGAGAGAAACTCATCAAGAGAAAATGCGGTATTCTTTTTAGCTGATGGTTTTTTATGTCGCGACCTCTTTAATAAACACAACAGAAAATAAATTATGACAAATGAATTGAATTTATTTAATGTTTTTCAAGCCACCTGCATTTTTTTTGTCTTCGTTCCCCTTTTGTTGTACTTTTTTAAAATAATTAATTGATATACAAAAAAATATGTATAATAAGAAGACCAAACATCAAATGAAATCATTTAGAATTGTTATTTGCATCTCATTATATTTTTCTATAAAAACAAATCCTTAAATTTTTTTTTCCTTATTATTGTTTTTGTTCATGTTAGATTGTTGATTATTTTGTTGTACGTTATGCTACATTTACATATATAATCAAAATACTTTATACGTTTTCTCTTTATTAGTCCTTTTTTTTTTATCAGACAGCTGCAAATAAAAAATGTTTCTACAGAAATATTACGTATAAAAAAAAAAAGGGAAAAATATCCATGCCTTAATAATAATATTAAAGTCTGCGTTGTGCTGTATATGTATAGTTATATATTTCTTTAATGAAATATATATTTAACATGTGTAAATGTATGTTAGGGGTGAAACCCCTGTTTTAAAATAGGAATCTCATATATATACATACACACACACACTTATAAAATTAGAAAACGAGAGAAATCGGAACCCTAAACAGGAAAAATATATATTAGAAGTTCCGTTCATAACTATGGACCCCGAAAAACCATTTCTTTTATTTTTTTGTCACGAGTGTTTTTAATGTTTTCTACAATACTACTACCTAATAATTTTCATTTTTACCCAAAAATAAGAAACATCAAAAATATACACACACTCATTCATACACATTCAATGTATGTATATCAATGAAATCCTTACCGATGATGATTAAACATAAAATTTATGTACCTTTATATAATTTATGACAGAATGATTAAATCGCATTAACACATATTTTTCAACATAAACTCAATATATGCGCGCGTGTATGTAACGTGAAATGAAAACAAAAAGTAAAAATGCAACAGCCGTCTTTTTTGGATTTGGGTTCAGGTTCAGTTTTTTTGTTTTTTTTTTTGGGAAACTTAGAAAGAAAAAAAAGCAATTACGATATATTATCAAAAGGTCTTTGAACTCACCCTAAATTTTATTTTGTTTTTGGTTTTGTAAAATATTTTTCATTCTTCATTAATATTGAACCAAATGTTGCCTCGTCTATTATTTGTATATTAGAGTTGGCCATGTCTAAAAATAAATAATAAGAACTTAAAACAACAACATCAAAAATACCTAAATCAACCACCTTTGTGTAATTATTGAAAAAAAATTATTTTTATAAATTCTAGTTCACAATGACTGAAATTCTTTTCATAAATAAATTGGTTCTTAAATTTATACTGGACCGAATGAAAAACATTTGCTGCTACTGATTGATTTTACAGCAATAATTTGTTATTTTAAAAAATTGTATCTATTTGTTTTTGTAAAATAATTTGAAGTGATCTTTGGGATAAACTATTTTCATTATTTATTTTTTTAACTTATGAAACTTATAAGTTTCTACCTTGACGTTTAACTATAAAATAATATTTACCTAATGATCACTTTGATCAAATACTTTATCTATTGTGAATAGGTAATAATTTACTTTATATTATTTTTCTATCAAGTATCGCATGCAATGCAACCAAATATGCGTAAATATAATTATCTTTTATAATAACAATACGTCTTTTATGGTCTTGTATTTAATGAAAATATGTAATTAACGATCAAAAATAAAAATTATTATTATTTTTGTCTCTTTCTCTCTCTCTCTCTCTCGTATTATTTTTTTATTTTCTCCGATTTTCACAATTTTTTCTTATAATTAAATGTAGAAAACAGAAAACTTTTTTTTTCTTGTACAAACCCAAAGAAATTTATTTTTTATAAATGAAATTTTTTCTTTCATAGAAAATGAAAAAAAAAAAAAAGTAAAATAATAAAAATTCAATTAAAAAAAAAGAAGCAATTAATGATAGTTTTTTTATTCATTGCAATTATGAAATTTTAGTTTTTTCAAGACACAATTAAGTAAAGAAAAACAAATATATAATTCTAATATATTATCTTATATGTCGTCAAGTGTATTTGTCATGTCATTTGAGATTTTCCTATTCTTCTGTACTATACTCTTCTCATTCTATCAACAATGACCATTGGCTATACATAACTTCTTCTTTTGTATATATGAACATATGAACATATGTATAAGTGTATGCATTGTATTAAAAGGACATATGATATATGATATGTTTGACCTGTGACCAAACCTTAAACTTGAGACGTAACAACAAAACTATTATCGAAAAGGTATTTTTCAACAACAAAAGTATTATACAAACACAAGAAATAAGTATATAAAAAAAAACATAGAAAAAGAGACAAAATATTATATGGGTATAAAAGTTGAATGAAAGAGAAGTAAAGACTTAAGATCTTTGGTTTCATTGACTATAGATAAATATATTAAATAAAAAAAAATACCTTCATTTTATATAACAAACACTAGAAGTGATGTTGAATTTAACAAATGAACACATGAAGAACAAGCCCAGTAATGACTTTTAAGGTTACAAATATTTTGGGGTTACTTTTAATATCTTGAAAGGAAAGAGTGGGGTTGTTTATTTGAAGAGAGAAAAAGGTGACAAAGGTAAAGAATGTTTAGTTTAGTTAAAATTTTCTCTAAAATATGTATAGAAAAGGGGTTTAGTTAGATGTTTGTGTTAATGAAAATGTTTTATTGAAAGAATCCTCATCATTGAAAGACATTGAAAGTAAAGTATAAAATATGGGGAACATCTCATCTTAGTAGAAAATTATTTTTCTTTGCTAGATTTCTGTTTTATTCAGTATGAATGGAAATTAATGGAAATGGATATGTTCAGCGGATTTTTTTGGTGGTTTCTTAAAGACGAAAAAATCGCTAAACGAATTCAGACATTGATGGATACATTTTCACGTCAATTTAGATTTTGTAATCAATCGTTACATTTTACATTATTATGAAATTCAAATAATTACTAAAAGAAATTAAATCTTTGAAAATTAATGAATAAAATTCATTAACTTTTGTAAAAACACAGTTTGGAAAAAACTGAATTATTTAAAAATTAGTCCAGTCAATAAATCAACTTGTTATTCTCAAATCATAAATTCAGGCATATGTGTAAGATCTTTTGTGCTAATATTAAAGTGCTTACATACGAATAAACTTAAAGATTATGTTTAAATCTTTTATAAAAGCTAAATCACTGTCCTGTCTAGACATCTGTCTGTCTGTCTATGCCTCTCAAAAGAAAATGCCTCTGAAAAAAAAAAAAATCTAACACATTTACTGTGAAGAATTGTTAAATTTAATCTAAACAAATGTGGAGGTATTTATTTGTTATTTTTTGAGGTTTTGTTTCGTTAGCGCAATAAATTAAAATATTATTCCGTCGCGTTTCTTATTCTATCTTAAAGCATTAACATTTTTCTTCGTTGTTAAGGTTTATCTTACATTTTTATTATATTAATTATTTTTTTTATTGCTATAAAATTGAAGGTGAGACATTGGTTTTATATTCTAAGATAAGATTGGTAAATATTTTTGGATTTTAGTAATCTGTTCTCTGTATTGATTTTATTTTTTGAAAATATTTTCACACAACATGTAATATTATTTTTTACAACTTTATTACGTTAGTTTCAGTTTTCGTTAATCAAAAATGAGAATAGAAAAGGTTTCCTTCATTTCAGAACTGAAGTTCTCTTTCCTCCTTTTGTCTATTGGAACTATGTAAGTATTATATAAATATTTGTGCTGCATTGTGTTCAATTCATTAAAATAAAACTTAATACCTGATACCTGTATATTGTTCTTTATATAAATTTCTTTAATGAAATTTAGTTTCAAATTTCATCATAAAAATGCCCCGTGCCATGAACCTGCTTTTTTTCTTTCTTTTCCTTTCCATTATTTTACTTTGTATTTATTTTTTTTTTAGTTTTAGTTTTGTTAATTTAGTACGGATGTAGGATGTAAGATATACATTTCAAATATAATTTTCAAGTATGAAATGCACTTTATTTAATGCAATGAGAACACGAAAATATTTGTTTTTTTTGTTGTTGTACTACCTTTGTACTTTATGTAATTTTTCTTGTGAATCAAATTGAAATACTAATATATAATATTGTATAAAGTAATTTATCTGTTGTTGTTGATGAGTAATTAGTGTCTGTGTTTCATTTATTTCTTTATTAAAATAGAAGCAACTAAATTAAATAAGATTTTTATAAAGCAACCAAAATAAATGTTGCATTAAAACTTCAGAGTAGGTATTATTATATAAATTAGTCGACGGTAATTTAGATCACATGAAAACTGTTCAATATAAAAAAAAGTTGAATAATAAGCAATATTTTTTATGTTAATTTGCAATACATACAATATTTTCTTCTATACAAAATTTCAAGTTACCCCATTTTCCTTCATTAATAGAATAAGAAAAATTTAGACTTAATATAGAATTTCAATTTAGTATAACAATCAAGTCAGAATGAATCATCACTCCCTCATTCATTGGACTTATGGAAGGGTGGTATCTTTGAAGACAAAAAAATAATTCCATAAGACGGAAATGATTGTCAAATACATTCTCTATATTCTCAATATTCTTGTTCAATGAATTTCTTTTTTTTATCAATGATAATTTTTCAACATAAATTTTTTTATATAATGATTGTATCAAGAAGCGTCACTCACCACTTTAAAGAAAAAAAAAATATAAACGTATATGAATAACATATTTGTAAAATTTTTTACGAGATTTAAAGACCCTTCAGGCTTACATTACATAGATTACAGATTAATCATTCAAAAAGAGTTCACAAACCCCTAAATTTGATAAGTTGAGTGTTATTAAAATGACATGACGTCAAAATATATAAATAAAAAAAAACTGTTGTACCTTTTTTATCGTATATTTTCTTTAAATGTCAATGTTATGATAAACTCAAGAATATAAGAATTGTGAATCAGAAAAGTGAAAAATTTACAGAGAAACAAAAGTTATAAAAATGTGCTGCTATATTGTAATAAAAAATTTGTGTCATTTTATTGCACAGTTTATAAAGCAATGAATATTGTTTTATTTATATTTAATATGAAACATTTATTTCACTTTTTTTTTTACAAAAGAACAAAAAAAATTTATTTCTGTTTCTTTTAATGGCAAATATTTTAGTTCAATAAAGATAAAGAAAAAAGATGTTGTGCCAAAATAAGAACAATAGGAAATACATACAATAGTTATCTGCATAGATTTTATATTAAATTTGAAATTTGGAAATTTATTTGTACAATTGAAACAGTGCTAAAATTAGAAATTCAATTTAATCATGAGGTACATAAAGTAATAAAATCAAATCCATTTAACTTTAGTTACTTTATATAATTTAATTTTTTTTTTCCTGTTGCATTTACGAAAATTATAAAAAAAAATTATTAAGCAAATATGTATACAATGTCGCGCACACTTAAAATATTTATAATGTATTTTTTCTCGTTGTTGTTATTGTTATTGTTGCGGTGTTAACAAGATTTACATATTTTATGGATTCTGTTCTCGTTCGTTCTCAGAAGAATGCAAATGTAAATATAAGTAATTTTTTATTTTTTAATATTTTTTTGAATCTTTTAATTTTGTTATTTATTTTTTTAAAACAAAACCATTTCAATTTAAATTCATCATCAAATATAAATATTTGTGAATCTATAGTTTGTAATCAACATAATTTATATGCGGTTTTATCTTTCATTTATAAACTACAAGTGTTTATTTTACTCAAAAATAAAAGTAATTTTGTATTTCAATTAATGTTACAATCCATATTTCTAATGAAGTATTCCGATTTAAAGCTACTTGGAAAAATATTTCTAATTGAATGTAATCTAATAGTCGTAATAAAACAAACTTATTAATGATTATATTCGATTTCCATTTAAAAAAATAATTGTAAAATGTTAAAATTCAGTGATTAGGATCGTAATAATTCAAACTGACTACATCTAAAAACTTATAAATTTATAAAAAGAATAGAATAAAAACAAAAGTCAGTATTAGTTTCGGCACTGGTTTTCAAAGATTTATTGAAAACTTATATATACAAATATATGTGTAGTAAAATCTATTTATAGAAAAAGGGATGCATATGGTTTTGACATAGTCACAAATCGAAAAGGACAATATTCGATAGAAGAAAGGACATACAAATATGATATGGAGAAGAATATTATTATTATTATTATTATTATTATTATTATTATGCGACAGTTGGTCATTTTTATTATACATATCTATCTGTCTCTTTCTATATCCACATATATATAATTTTGAGATTTTTTTTTCTTTCTTAATATTTCTTGATGTATAGAAACATATCCATACAGGGCAACACAGATGGATATAGTTATATAGTATGTGAATACTGATATGAATATGATTACTTTTTATATATTTTATAACTCTAAATAATAATAATAATAATAATAATAATAGAAATTCAAAGAAAAGTAAAGTAAAGTAAAGAAAAGGAAAAATACTTATTTTATTTTATTGTCAGAATCCTATATATTTATTATATATAATTTTCTATTTTCTATTTTCTGCATTGTATAATAAAGAGAATTCGAAGTGAAGGGAACATGAGGGACACTGATGTGTAGTAGAAAAAAGGGTATAAAAGAAAAAAAAAACACACAAAAATATCATCATCTATTAAATAAAAGAAATGCTTCTATTTTTTTTCCGTTCTGTTTTTCTCTTATATCGTATCCTTACCCTCATCCTTATCCTATCCTTTAGCATCCTTATCATTCATTGAGAGAAAAATTGTAGAATATTATTATTTTATAGAAAAAACAAACTTTTTTTGATTGTACAAAATGTACCAAAAAAATTGTTTATTATTGATTTTTCATCTTCGCTCCCACCCTGACGATTCTTTTTCAATTTCGATATATTTTTTTTTGCTTTCTATAATATTATTGGCGATGTTATTCCGATATTATTTTCGATATTTTTTTTCATTTGATATAAAATTAAATTATTCAAGCATAAAATTAAAAAATAAAAAAAATAAAAAATAACACAAAATAAACCGAATCTGAATAAAAGGAGAAAAAAAAGTTCTGATTCTGGATTATTTCATGTGTGCAAAATAATAATAAAATATATTTATATTTTATTCAAATTCAATTAAAACTAAATTGAAATTACAACATAGAAAAAATAGTCAAGAAGAAGAATAAACTTTTTTTTGTATTAAAATTGAAATGAAAATTGGGTTGGTCAGCGAACCATCATTTTCTTTTTCTGGATGTGGTCACCTGAAAAAGAAAAGAGAAATGTGTCTCATTAACTCGTTAACAAACTCTCTGCTTCTTTATTCTGATTTTCTTCCTTTTTTGGTTTTTTTTAACGAATCCATTGTTTTAGTTTTGTTTAAAATTTTACACAAAAGACAAGAATAATCATAAAAGTTTTTAATTGACTTTTATTTTTTGTTCATTTTTATATTCATTCTACTCGAATTGTCAGAAAATAATGGAACTGTGAGAAAAAAAAACTGGAAAAAAATGCGCGTGTTTCAAAAATAAAAAAAAAAAAGAAGGAAAAGTATGAAAATATTCAGACGGGACACAATTTTATAATTATTTCTCATTTTCAAACTTCAATTCTTCTTCTTTTTTTTTATCGCATAGTCAAATTATTTTTTTTATATTAAAAAAGTTAAGAAAAACGTTTGTCACAAATCTGCACATCTTATATAGTATTTACACAGTAGACTTGCGATATAAATATACAAAATTGATTAATATGAAACAAAGGCCATTACCCAGACGATACCAGAAGCAATTCATTTTTCCTTAAATAATAAATTTTGAACATTAGTTACTATAACTTTGTATTAAAATTTGAAACTGTTTAAGATTTTATGAATATGAACATGGTCTTATAAGATTAATGAAAAATACTTAAATTGATTTTTTTATTCTGGCGAAAGAGAGACAATATAAACTGTAATTGTTTCACACAAAACTCATAAAATAACCGCCAAATCAAACCTGATACATTCCGTGCAGTTTATCGTGGGTCTACTGTATATGCTCTATGGTATATATACATAATGTAATATACTTTACTTATATAAAATATTACAAAATATACCTATATTTTTAAGGCACCCCTCAAGAAAATAAAGAAAATATAAAGGAAAAAAAAAATGGAAAAATAAATATAATATATAAAATAAACGTAATGTCGATTATGAGTTTAGAGGTTTTTTTTTCTATCACACGGGAATTATGATAACGATAGCACACAAAAATATAATAATTTATGTTGTAAAAAACGAAGAAGCAAAAAAAAAACAGATAAAAAAGGTTAACACGTAAGAAGACACACAACTCTCGTATACTTTAAATCAAACAGGGAAGAATTTACTCAGTAAAAAATATGTATGAAGAGGATGAAGAAGAAAGTAGTCCTCAAGAGACAAGTGCTCAAAAATTTGCAATTTGACGGTATGAATACCAAAAGAAAAATAAAGAGAAAAAGAAACAAATCTGTGCGCTTCGCGTTAACTATTTATTTATGTATAAAAAATATAAGAGAAAACGAAAGATAGGGAGGATGAGCGGAAGAGTGAGCTTGATGAGCATGAGAATGGACTGGTCTTCTTTTTTTTACAATTTATAACATACAAATTTTAAACAATTTTTCATACGTAATTTAATACTTTAGCCTTCATTCTTCCATGCCACTTGTTCTTTCTCAAAAACTAAATTATAGAAAGATAATTAATTTTAAAATTTAAATCAGGATCAGATAATTAATAGATCATATTCGGTGATTGATATCATCATCAATTTTTTCTTGTAATTATGTTTGGTTATAATAAAACAAAGTCATAACACGCGAACCATGATTTGACTACCCATGCAGCCATGGTCAGTTTGATCATTTTTTTTTTAATTGAGGTTATTCATTAGTTTTTGTTGTTATTTTATTAAACAAAAAAAACTTTTCCATATCCGATTAATCCTGATGAATGATGCGAAAACTAACCAACTAACTAAAAAAAAACTCCAATTCGAATGCAAATTTTCTGTCCGGTTTACTAATACAATAAACTTAAAATATATAAATTATTTTATATAGATATCGATGGGAATGAGGATGGGAATGGATAGATGGCTTTGTTTGAATGTTTATTCGTATGTGTGTGTGAAGCCGTATTTTATATATATTCATGTAAATATACATTTTATATAAAATACTATAATATTACAAAAAAAAAACAAGGCAACGAAAAAAAAAGAACGCCCGTATTTATTTATTTTATACTACGGGAAATAAAATACATATTAGTTCCCTTCACCCATTTTAACCGGATGTGATATCGATGTAACATCGAATATATCTACACTCTTAATAATGCTTTTTATAACTTAAAATATAATCTACTGCATCACTCGGAAGAAAATAAGAAAAATCTTTGAATAAATTAGAATATCTGTTACTGTGAACAAAAGTAATCATTATCTAAGTATGGGAGTGAATTTTAACTGAGTATAAATGTTCACTTGAAGACAACATAATAATATATAGTTCTGTTTAATATGATACATCAGCTATGGAAATAGAGATGGGGAAAAATTATTGTTTCTTATAAAAACACCAAAAATTAAGAGTGTAACGATTCTATCTATCTCTATCTATATAATAAAATGATGTATATAGAGTTGATATATATATATATATATATATATATAATACAGAAGCCTATTATTCAACAATTGTCGTTGGCACGGATCAAGATATCAAATATCCATTTCCGTCTTCGTCTTCTTTTTTTAAAGTGGCGTACGCGGTATTTTTTCAGTTCTCTTTATTTGAAATAAATACATTTTTGATTGGTTTTCAATTTAAGATTAAAATTTTATATTTTATTTTTAGGTTAGGAATTATTTGTTACTTATTTACTTCTTATTATAGGATTTATTGGATTTGTTGAATTTTCGTCTTTTTTTTTGAATTGTTGAAAGTAATTTAATATTGCGTTAAATGTTGTTAATATAATTATGTTTATTATTGTAAATAATTGATCAGAATATGATTACATTCATATCGTTTACACCTTATTGTTAATGAGATCCTTTTGAGCAGATTCAATCTAAAAATAGAGTTAAAGACAGAGACTGTCAATATTTTTTATCTTTCAAATAAATTCTATGAAAAATAATTTAAATTATATTTTATAAAGAAATTATTTTTGGAAATAAAACTCCCTATTTATTTTTGTTATTTAATTTTAATAATTTAACATTAAATAAACGACTTCAAAATTTTTGTTGCTTGACCTTTTAGATGAAAATTTCCTTTATAATATAACAACAACAAAAAAAGTCTATCCATTTTCCGCACCCTTAATATTGTATATGTTTGTATATATTTTCCCTTA
Organism: Pedicia rivosa; assembly: GCA_963082725.1. NCBI lineage: Eukaryota > Metazoa > Arthropoda > Insecta > Diptera > Pediciidae > Pedicia > Pedicia rivosa. Next base: position 1,208,151 of record OY720155.1, read on the forward strand.
AATTGTATTTTGATTTCATTGTTATTACAAATGACTCAAGTTTCAAATTACTAATCATTTATTTCAATCAGAATTGTAATAATACCGATTAAAATATCACAACAAAAAATCATTCAACACGAACGAATTTTCTATATTTTATTTTATTTACACAAAAAAAACAACTTTTTGTTCTTCTGGTTTTCTCAATTTTCTTTATTTCTTCTTCTTTTTCTTATTCTCTTGTTCTTATTCTTCTGTTTTCTTATAAAATAAATAAATAAATAAATTTTTCTTCCTTAATTTATCTACAATTAAAATAAGAAAATCCCCAGTGTTTACAAAATGTTGTGGAAAATTTCTTGACGCGTCTACGGTTTGCCTTTTGCTTTTTATTATTATATATATTTTGTGTTTTTTTTTTCTTCAACCTCAGCTATTCGTATCACGTTTTCTGAAATTTTTCATTTGAAGAGTTTACAACCAAACCAAACCATACCTCTCTCTCTCCTTCTATATATACGATATATAGTTATATTATATATATATATATATATACATTTATACCCCCCTCCTAACCCCCATATATAATACCCTTTTTTAAAGCCACCAAAACCCCACTATATAACAACCATCCCTATGCCACCCCCTTTCTATACACATTTATGTACCTCATACCAATGAAAACATTTTTCTTATGCCAAAAAAGAAAAAAAAAAAAAATAAAAGATGGAGGCAAATTTCCGACGTTCGTTTAAAAATAAGTTAAAAAAAAAATGAAAAAAGTTCTCGTTGGTTTTTCTTCTTTATTTTCTTCTTTTTTTTTTATTTGTTTTTTGATTCGTCACTGTTTGTAATGAATTGCAATGATTTAAAAAAATAAAAATTAGAATAATTTGTCAAACATTTTTTGAATATAGAGAAGAAAAAAAAAACTCTCTTTAGGTATACACACACACAGGCAACAACACACCACTACCACAACACAATATATAAGCACATGTACAGTAATTTCATACAAGCATTTTTATGTGCGGGTAAATATTTGTAAAAGACAAATATAATCCATGAATCTATTTTATGTTAAAACCTGATGACATGGAACACAAATTGAAAATGAACGAAATTTCTCTATTCGTTAATCACGTCAAGAAGAAAAAAAAATGGTTTCTACCTTTACCACCCATCTTGAGATGAAAAAGAAAGTTTAAAATTTGTATAGGTTTATCCTCGTCCTGATAATGAGATGTCCTTTTTTTTGTTTTCTTATTCTACGTTTTATTAAAAGGCAACAAAAAACCCTCGATTTTTTTGTGGCCTTTTCTCCTCTTCTACTTGTGTTTTTTTATTTAGACTAATCTAGGAGCGCTCCTTGAGAAGAACAACAACAACAACAGTTACAAGAACGGAAAAAAAAGAAAAAAATATAAATATAGTGAAATTGTTCAGACACAACTCAAATTTAATATTAGATAAATTTTCCTAATCAGAGGACAAGGAGAGTTATTTTTTTTCGAGTATAAAAAAAAGTGGTCTAGACTGAGGGTGTTTCTTTTTTCTAATAAAATAATACAAAACTTAAGATTCTGGACATTTACTTACGTGATTGAGCTTTATATATTCATCCTATATGTTTAACTGTTTTATTCTCTTTAAAAGGGTTAATTAATAAGAACAAAATTTCGTTAATCAAGTAATTCAATATTCAAAGTTACTTTTGTAAAAAAATGTGATTTCGTTTTGAGATTTTTAGCAAACAAGATCTGAAAGCATAAATTAAAGGATGTTATGACCAATTTAGACTCTAAAATAATATAAATTAAAATTGAAACAATAAAAAATAAAACGAATTAAAATTGTTCTTTTATAGATCGTTCTCATTGGTTGAATAATTTTACTTCGATTTAATTTTTCACATTATTTGGCATTCACTTAAATAATTTCTTTTAGAACCAAAAATTTACGATTTCCATTTGAGTTGTTGTCACTTTTTTTTTTTGGTAAAATAATTGTGTTTTTGTATATTTCTAAACATAATTAATGATGGTTGAATTTTTGTTTTTGTTGAACATATTTTTCTTTATGAAAGATGGCATTTTGCATAAGAATGTAATAGACATAATGAAACTTAATTGATAGATGATTCTTTTGTATTTTCTTCATTCAAAATTTTGTGAGTAACCATAAATTCAATGATTTAATTTTTAAAACTTAAATATTTGCCCGGATTTTAATTTGTGAAGTACGCAACTTTATCTTTTACTCTTTATAAATTTTCGCAAGAAATTAAGTAATTTTATTTTGCTACGCTACTATGTGTTTTATGTTCTTCCTTAGCAGATATACAGCTAAAACTTTCGTAAAACTCGATATTCATGTTTTATTTCAAAGAAATAAATAAATACACAACGAATATTAAAGGTTATATTGATAAATAAATAAGAAAAAATAGTAAACGTCTGGACTAAAAGAGAAAAAAAGAAAAAGTTGAAAGCTTTAGCAAACCAACCAAAAATTGTCTAATTTGATTTTTTGAAATAAAATAATGAGCCTGGTATAATTCGGTTGTTGCACAATCTTTTATTCATTAGACTTTCCTCAAATTTTTTCTATAAACACTTAGAGAAATGAACTACAATTTGTGAGATAAAATCTCATTAATATACTTTATTTAAATTCTCTTCAATTATAGTTTTGCTCAATCAATCGTTATAAATAATTTGGTTCAAACATTCCCTTCACACAAAATAAAAACAAACTTTTACCGTGTGCAATTGTGAAATTAAGTTAAAGAAAATAAGAAATTGCATAAAATAAATCACCTCAAATGGAATGGGAATTGTAAAATATGTTCTTTATATGTTCTTTATCAAACCAAACCATAATTCTTTCATAATGCTTTGATTAAATGTAACAATTCTATATATTACTTATTTTATTTTAACTAATTTTTTCACTTGATGAAAATAATAAATAATAATAAATTTCCATATAAAAAAAACGGATGGAAAATAATAAATCAATTAAACACCCAACCAACACATATGCTATTAGAATCTTATCTAAGAATTAATAAAAATTATGGAAACTAATTTTGTTTTTGTCAATTTGTTACGCGCGTTTTACTTTTGTCTTATAAAATATCTAATATTAAAGAAATTACTTTCCTTTCTAATTTACCTATTGTTTTTCAACCCTGATTTCCTTTATGTTTCCCCAAAAAATAATAATAATTGTGAGATAAAACACAAAAATCACAAAAAAAAAAACAGAAACAACAAAGATAATTTTTTTTTTGTTATCCAAAATTGTCTAAAAAGGGATTTTTCATGTTGGTTATGGTTGGATGATTAAGAGTGGGGTAAGAGCAGGGAGGTATATTTTATGTTAATGCAGCAATAACGATATCTGGACAATCTAATCACAGTGAAAGAAAAAAGTTAACTTGAAATAGCACCTTTTATTACAGACAATTCAACTCCTCTCCATCCACTTATAAATACTGAGAACAGTACATAGTCATAGTACACCCACTTTCCGAAACCCTTTTCCTATATAACCCCCTTTCTCATACCAAAAAAAAAAAACTGGATTTAATGGTGTGCCAGGGTGTTCTTGTTGGTTTGAAAATAAGCTGATGGGGTGTTGTAGAATTGTATTATTCCTGTTGTTGTTGTTGCGATGTTCTCCGATGTTTTTTTGCCTGTTGTTGCTGGACATAAAATATATAAAAATAATAAAATGCGTGGAAAAACTCATTAAAAATATTCTTGGAGAAAAAACTAAACAAAAATGATATCATTTTGAAAGTTTTGTAAATATAAAATAGAAATCTAATTTTTAAAGGGTTCCAAATAAATAATGTCAATGTGTATACAGAGAAGAGGTGAGTGAAATTGTTCAGGCTTTCCGGAATTAAAATATAAAATGCATAATAAATTCAATTTTGAGATAAGTAAAATTATATGTATTTGTTTGTGTAATCAACTTTCGTCGTTTAAAAATTTTCAAATGTTTTCTGCTGAAAATGAACAGATGAACGAGAAAAAAATTGAAACTTTTTAATGTGGAGAAATTTCGGTTTTTTTCTTTGCTTTTCTACAAGAAATCTTACAACTCCCTCCGCCTTCTTTATTTTTCTTCTTCTTAGTCTCCTTTCTGTCACACAGAAAACACAAAACAAATGAGATCGTAAATCAAAACAAAATTTATCGCGGCAATGTGATTTACATTTTTGAAAAAAAAAACAAGAAAATGTTAAGGAAAAAAGGAAGAAAATGAAAAAACGAAATAATGGAAAGAAGAGAAATACGAGAAAAAGTAAACGTGTTGCCTCTTAGAAACATGAATTCCCCTTTCCCTTACAGTTTGTACGTTTGCTAAAAATGTACCTCAATTTCTTTCTTTTTTCATCCCCCATTTTTTCTCTCAGACTTACCTTCCATTTTTTTCTTACTTCCTTTTGTCCTCCACTCAAGAAAACAAGAATAAGAAGATCATAAAACATCGTTGTGTAAAGTGGATGGTGACGATTGTTATTTATTTTATTATAACCTTTATCCAGTTTCATTCTCTTCTTTGTTCGTTTCATTTTGTTTTATGTTTCTAACTCGAATTTTAAAACAAATTTATGTTCTTATTTTTGGGTTGCAACACATAAGATGCAGGTTTCATGGAATGGAATAGAAAGGTAAAAAGAAAATAACTCCTTTGTATTGTCATTGAGATAAAGATGCCACAAAATAACTAAATTGGGCATAAAATAATTTTTGGGCATTTATTTCTATAATTTTCTTTTTTTTGTATAGTGAAAATTCAAACGTCAAAATACCGCAATGAAGGAAAATTGGATTTCTGTTGTTGCTTCCTCACAACGACCTTCCCAACTTCTTAGAAGAAAAACTTCTGAGAAGAGAAGAAGAAGTTGAAGGATCTTGGAAAGGGATCAGAAGATGAATAAGAGTGGTAACGAATGGGAAGAGGCATAGAGAAAAAAAAAATCAAATCATATATAGTTTGCCTAAATTTATGGCGTTATGTCTGGTCATAAATCTTTTAAGATAAATAAGACATCAAAGTTTTTTCTTGTTGGTTGGTATCCTTTTCTTATCAAATTCATATCATATCGTATATTTATTTATTTATTTTTTTTTTTCTAAATAGAAGTTTTGTATTTTTATTTTATAAATATAAATATATATGTACGTATGTATGTATTTATGTATGTATGTGTGCATGTATGGTGTTTTGTGTTTTATGGTAAAAATCAGAGAATTCTTTAATTTGTTATGTATTTTTGGCTTTTCTTAATTTTTTTTTTTTAGTTTGTGTTTTATTACTTTTTTGTCTTTTTGTGGAGGGAAGGGGAAGGAAATGGAAAGCGAGCGCGTTTTTTATTTAGAATTTTTATTGACTGAATATTGATTTTCTTATTTTTTTTATTTAATTTTATTTTTGTTTTCCCAAAGAGGCTTGGGAGTTTCGAAAACTCCAGTATTTTTTTCCAGCCCACTTTCTTTGTTATTCTCTAAATTGTGTTCCTTTTCTCTCATTGACACACAAAAACAGAAAAAAAAATTCAGTATTTTTGTCTAGAGAAAGATAATGGAAAATGGAATGTTTTTCTTATTAGCAATAATTTATTTTCATAAACCCTAGGTCTTATTTTTCTTCTTCTTTGAGTTCCCTATTTTTCCACTTTTTCTGTTTGTGAGTGTAACTTGAGTTGAGCGAGTAAGTAACAACAACAACAGCAACAATAAGAAAAACAACAGCAACAATAACTAAAAGCAACAGCAGAAAAGAAAAAAAAGAAGAAAGTACGTATAGGAAGAAGAAATGGAATAAATGATGGAAGAATAAGAAAAAAGCAGGAAGAGGAAGAGTGAAAAAGAGGAAAAACCCATATTTTAGATGTGATATTACCGCCGCTGGGGGTATTTCAAAGCTTTTTTTTTGCCAAAAGGGAACAATAATTTCCATTCGAAGATTTTTTTTTCTCGTTCTTCTACATTTTCCTCTTCTTCCTCTTCTATTTCTTTTTTTCTGAATACTAAAAATAATATTTTTATGAAAAAAGTTAGTCAAAAGAAAATTTATATATTTTTCAGTATTTTTCCGTCTATATATTTATTTTTTGGTTGCAATAAATTTTAAACAAAAAAAAAACACGAAATGGGTACAAAAAAAAAATTGCAATCAGCTTCAAATTTCAATACATAAAACTTGTAATAGCTGCAAGCTATTATATAATATTTACGTTCATAAAATCAATCTGTAATCTGTATACAAAATAAAAAAATATTTTATCTTTCGATATTAAATATCAGAAAATTTATCATTATTTATTAGGAAATCAGAAAAGCATTTTTTCTTTTCTATAAGTTGAATTTGTCTATAATGACAGAAGTAAATTTATAAATATGTAAATTTTTCTATTGCGGTTAAACACATTTGAATTTGAGTTGTAGTTACTAAAATTTTCACTGAATAACAAAATTCAAATACAAAATGTCCAAATCCATAATGTTTGTAATTCTGAAATTTAATTTTAATGCTTGATCGACAAAATCATTTAATCTTTTAAAGTGATTGTTTTGTTAACAAAAACTTTTGAAATTCACTTTGGTCAGTAATTTAATTTTTGATAAAATACCAAGAATAAAACCATTGAGATATCATAGTTTCTAACCAAATATTTCTAACCACTTTCACCATTGTAATAGTATAAACTATAGATGTACCTGATAAATGCAGCCAATGTAGAAATATTATCCTGCATGTGTGTAGATATTATTTCATTAAATATTATTTACTGTTTGGTTGAATCATCAAAGAAAAGTTTGAAATTTCACTCAAAATTTAAACCCTAAGGAACAAAAATATTTACAAAATTTAGTAGGTGCTTGTATTTTACACATGAAACAATCTCTGTTTATAAAATAAATTTAAAATTAATAATTCTTGGATTCATCTTCTTTTCGGTTATTTTTATTTTCTATGATTGCTATTGTTTACCAATCAACATATTTAGTTATCTTTTATTTTTCCAACTTTAACTAATTCATTTTGGATCTCGCACTTCTTTTATATAAATACGAATTTAATGTTTTATAAACACCAGATAGAAAAAATATAACATTTTAGTGCTCAATCTCTATACTGTTTTTTTTTCTCTTACCCTCTTTTTGTTTTATTTTTGTTGTTCTTTTCTCTCTGTCTTCTTAGTTTGTTACCATCAAAATGGTTTGAGTTATATGATTTTATCGGTAACTGGGTAGTATCAAATTCATTACACCGTTGGGAGATACAACCACTTTGTGTTAAACTCACATGAGACTCTTGTTTCTCTCTATATACATTTATACATACGTAGTGAAAATATAACAACAGAAAGATATAACACAAAAAAACAAAGAAAATAGAAAATAAGTAAAATATGAAAAGAATGAAATGAAAAATTCTAACATTTTTCCAAATGTTGTTTTTCAATCTCTCTCTTTCTCTCTCTCTCTCTCTCTCTCTCTGTCTCTTTCTTTCTAAATAAAATTTATTTATCAGAAATCTATCACATTTTTATTGCGGTTTTATTTAGAAAAATATTTTCTCTATGACAATTTTTATTTATTTGGCTTGGTTGTTGAGGAAAATTGAGTAAAATGAGATTTATTAAAATAAAAACATTGGAAATAAATTAGTTTCTCTTATCTTTGGTTAAATTTAGTTTTTTTAATTAATTTTTAATTAAATAATTTTTTTCTACAAATTCAAATTCTTTAAAAAATTACGAAATTTAGAAAGAGGTAGAATGAAGGATGAAATATTTATTCTAAACTTTAAATTGTAGTAGAGAATGTAATCAAATTAAACATTTTTTATCGGAAAAATAATGTAAAAAATAAAAGGAGAATAAAACAACTTTTTCCAATTGGAAAAGTACCAACTAAAGAATCAATACTCCACTTGAGTTAAAAGAAAAGAGATAAATTTTAATGGTTAACGCCTTTTATCGATTATCTTTTCTAGACAATAATGTCATCCACAAACATCTTACCGACACCTAAAAATCTACCACCCCCATAAACTATCAACCCATTTACAATTGAACTTACAGAGTTACACCTACACACACACATTTATTTCTGTTTGAGAAATAAATGTATAAATTTCATAATATTATAATTTAAATTTAGAATTATTATACTGGATACAAAACATCAGTAAAAAGAAAAAAAAACACAAATGGTAGAAAATTTGAAACTTTTAAATTAATAATTAATTACATGAAACACAATGTTTATACTTTTATTTTTTTTGTAACAGGCAAAACTACTAATGAAACATTCAACAAACAAACAAACGTAACAAAATGAAACAAGAAAATTTTCAAACCAACAGCATCAATATCTCAAAAGTTTAATTTTAATTTTTGCAATTTTTACCCTTCTTATGGTTCAATTTTCACAAGAAATGAAAAACTTTTTTTTACTATGAAAATGTTTTATTATGATTTTTGTTGCATGTTGCTTTTTTTATTTTATTTATACTTAGAGTTTTTCTTTTTACTTTATTCAATAAGTTGAATTTATATGATTTTGTTTTTAGTTTTTCGTATATGAAATTATTTGTGATCAGTAACCGGCTGTAAATAATTTTAAAAGGTAGCAACATTCTTCAATATTTTGCAACAAGTTATAAATAAAAATAATTTATTTATATTAAAAGAAATGAAACTTAGAAACTTAGGTTTTTATAATTCTTGAAATGAAATAAATAAATCAAATAGAATGAAACAAATTGATTACAAAGTTAGGGGTGAGAAGTATAATAAATGAATATTTTTAATTTATGCAACAAAATCAATAAAAATACAGAATTTTATAATAATAAATATTTCTACATATGTGTAGTGTATTGTTTAATGTTCTGCAATAAAAAGAAAATGTGTTCTTTAATTTCTTCAATCAAAACTGTATGTGTATAGTTTAGATAATATAAATGTAAACTTTATACTACTTACCTACAAATGCAATTAGGTCAAATAGTCCGATAAGTATAATGCAGCATCTCCTAAATCTTTCTTTCGTTTCATTTTCTCTTTTACTGTATATAACTCAAGTAAAATTATACATGACATTTTTAATTGTAAATATTAATCTAAAAACCTCAGGCTTATGTCATCTATCTAACATTTGAACAATCATCGTTCTTGTCGTTGTGTCAGTTGTCATTGTTGTAGTTCGGGTTGTTTGTCAAAATCTATAAATATTTTTTTTTATAAGTTTTTTCTCTTTTTTTTCCTTCCTCATTTGCATGTTTTTTTTTTCTTTCACGATGAAAAAAAGAAGAAGAAGAAGAAGAAGAAGAAGGAAAAAACCCTTAAAAATGTTTTTTTTTATTTGTGTCATGCAAATAGGAGTAATTGATTATATTTCAGAAGAATATATCAATAGAAAGGAGCGTTGATACAACTTCTTCTTCCTCATCATCATACTATTTATCTCATCCTTTTTCTTGTTCTTCTTTTATGCTTTCCCTTCTTTTCCTCCTATACTCCTCCACCTAGTTTCTCATCCACCTTTTTTATTATTTTATTTTATCTTTTTTATTTTTCTTTTTATTATATTTTCCAAAAAAAAAACTGAAAAATAACCCTTAATCCATTGAAAAATTACTAGAGGGTTGTGCAAAAGCAACAATGTCAACAAAAAACAAAAAAAAAACGGAAAAAAAACAAACAAACAAACAGAAAACAAAAAAAAAACAACTAAAAGTCATTTGTCACACAAAAGCTTATAGAATTATTTGTAAATAAAAGCGTTACTTTGTCTTATATATTACCATCCCCATCTAAGAGAAACGGATGCTCTATGTTAACGGAAAGTGGTTCAGTCGGGTGGTGATGGGTTGGAAGGACGACAAAAAACCATTTTTTTTCTATATATAAAACAAGCAAATAAGAAAAACAAAAGACACAAATTTTTTTGATTGAGGTTATAATTTTCAAACATAACAAAAAAACAACAACAAAAGTAAAACAAAAAACAAGAAAAATTGTTATTGTTGTTGTTGTTGGAAAATGGGAAAAAAAAATTTCTAAAGAAGCATATAAAACTATGAAACAATAAACGCGATGTCGACAAAAAATCTCTGAGCCGGGTGGTTTTTCTTTATCAGAGTGGAGAAAGACAGAGCAAAACGAGGACGTGGAAAATGGGTTTGTGTAGTTTAATGGAAGAAAATTTTTGTTTCCGGAAAAAAATGAAAAACGGATTTCTGTTTCTTTAAGTATATACGATAGTGCATATAATTTCCACTGAGATGAAAGTTTAGATTAATTTTTTATCTATCTTATTATAGAACATTTAATCATCGGTTGTCCTGACTACCTTTCTCACCAAAATATGTTTAACACCATTAAAGTAAATTATAATCAAACACCAGAAAATATAAATAAAAAAATTTGTGACAGAAACTTGCGACGTATCGATTTGAAATTTTCTGGTTCAATGGTTAGAATTAAGACAAAACAAAAAAATACTTAACTGTTTTGCTTAAAGCAAATATCCTTGCACTGTTATTGTAATTTTCTATTTACATTCCAGAATAAACTTTTATCTCTTTAAATGTCGAAGCGTTGAACGCGAAAAGTAGCCAGAAAAAAAACTGTAAGGGCAGGAGGGAAGAAGGATCATTACATGCACGAATTGTAATCGGGAATTGATTGATTTTTCCTACGAATATATACAATTTTTATTTTCTTCTCTCCTTTGGTCTTTATTTTTAAATAAAAGAGTAATTAACATCCACAGTGAGAAAATTTTTGCTTTGCAATTGGATGGAATTGATGAGAAACAATGAATTTGAAAGTTTTTCTTTTTTTCTTGTCAATATAAAGACAGGAATTGAAAGATTTTTTTTTTTCTCCTCAAACTCTCTCATTCTCCCGTTTTTTTATTTTATTTCGGAATTAATTAAGAATTTGGTTTTTATGTTGAATAGAATTATCATCAAGAGATATAAGAAAGAAGAAAAAGAAATGAGTCTATTCGTTAAAAATTTGTATTCGTATTTTAGGTCTTTTAATAAGTTAAAAATAAATTTGAAATCAATAATATTTTGGAATACAATTCTAACATTTTCTACTTTGAACTTAATTTTATTTTCATTATTGTTTTATATTTATTTTTCATTCATAAGCTACAGCCAAACATATAGATAAGAAGTTTTCCTATAAATATTTTATAAATTTCATATTATAGATAAATAAAATGCAAGATGCCAACTCAATAGGGATTATTATCTATTTTCTCTTAATCCAAAAATAAGAACATATAAGACTCGTTACTCTCGACGAAATTAAATTTTGAGAAAATTAATTTAATGTTTTTGTAAGGAAATAACAACTACACATATAGAAGTTATATAATAGAAAGTAGGACTGTTATTTCTAGAAGATCAGATAAATTCCCAAATGTCATATAATACTGATGTTAAATGCAATATCTTTCTATTGCATACACTATCACACTTTTACACTCACATATATTTATACAATCACACTTATCCACTTCAATGTAAAATAAAATCTCCTGAGATATTTTTTAAAGTTTTCAGTTTGAATGTATTCATGTAACTATTCAGAAAATAATACTTATCCTTTCATCCTTTTCGGACATAATTCTGAGTTTTTCCAGACTTCTGACAAACTCTTCCAAAAAAAAAACATTATATGAGATCAGAGCACATAATGTACAGGTAAAAACAGAAACGTACTCGTCCTATTTTTTATTTTTATTTCTAAAACTGAATCAGAAATAAAAATCCTAACATATAGATAATCCCCAAATGCGGAGGCTGAATCCATATACAAGTATAACAGATTAAAATATAGACTTTTATAATAAATTTATTGTTTAATATGTTGTTTAATTACACTGATAGTTGGGTGTAATAACTAACATTAAAATAAAACAATAAAATTAAAATTATATTAATTAATAAAAATGTAAATTGATAAAATATGATTGTATGAATGTCAACCAAATAACTAGCTATAACAAACCTATCACCATCTGCTTTATATTTTTATGTTTTATTTTTTTGTATTAAAAAAAAAATTAAAATAAAAATCTATCAATTCAATAAATTTTCCATGAGATAAATATTATTATTTATATTTTTGTTTTTGTTTTTTTATTTCATATTACACATTTCAGTTTCAGTTTGGTCAAATTATTTACTGTTTTGTCTATCGTTTTTATTTATTTTATTTACTTTTCAACCCTTATTAAATTTTTTATTATTTTATATATTTTATTTATTTATTTGACAAACAACAGGTCGTTAATGTGTTACATATACTCACCATTTTCAACCTAAATATAAAATAATGTAGTAACGTAAATATAATTTTGTTATTGTTGTTATTCTTGTTTTTATTCTACATATCTATCTATATATTGTATTTTGGTCATATAAAGTACATTTTCCAGATAAACATAACATAGGCGGGTATATACGTACGTACTATGTATATTTATAATGATAAAAAAAACTGATCAACACAAAATTCAGTTCCGTATTTACATTTCCTTTTTATAACCTTCTATTACTTATTTATTAATATTATTATTTTATTGCAACGTTACATTTTTCATCAATAAAAAAATTATTGTTTACAGCATGAGTTTCCGATAGAAAGGGGGAGGGAAGAAACCAAAAAAATTAATTCACATCCGTCACTTCATATATTTTGTATAAATTTATTTATTTTAATTTAATTTCAGAACGTTATTATTTAACTGGTCATTTTCAGTTCCCATTTCTAATGAGTGTACCACTTCATTAAAAATATATATATATAAATGGTTGCCTGGAAAAATAAATACAGAAATAGTATATAATTAAGGGAATAAAAAAGGGAACAAAAAAAATACACTACTGCATTATAAATAATAATTGTACAGAATATTTATTTAGTATTTGTTGTACCTTGCCTATACTATATATGTTCTTTATTTTCTATACTATGAATTTAAGCGGTTTTGTAATTATACAGAATAGAAGTAGTATAAAAAAAAACTAACTTGAAATTATTATTTTCAAATATCAATATCTAATTTTGATAAAATTGAGGTCAAAATTATATTATATTATTGTTATTATAAATAAATATAATGTGCGATATGCAACATTGGTTACAGTTCACTGTACCTACGTATTTTTTTTTATTTTTTATTTTTCCAGTTCAGTTTTACTAACTCATTTTAATTATTTGATTGGTGCATGCAGATATTATATATATTTTACAAATTATTATTGTAAAGTATTATTATTTCAGAAATGAAAAAAGAATGCTACTGTATTTTTATATACGTTTTTTAATAATACGTACCTCTTACAGTATTATAATTCCAAGTAATCAGCTATAGACTACTTTACTACATAATTACAGTATGGTAAATATTATACAATAAGGTTGGTTTTTATTTTTTGCTTTATAAATTATAAATTTATTTATATTAAAAATTTACAGAATTTTGTACAAGAAAATTATATAGAAATTTATTGTTGCATTTTATTTATGCAACAAATGATTATTAAAATTGGTTAGATAGATTTGTTGTTATGTGTAAAATTTAAAATAAACAGAGTACTAATCGTTATCAAAGTCACAGTATTTATTTAAAATTTAGTAAATGGGAATTATTCTTTATGATTTTTTACAGTTGATATCATCTGAAGGAATTCAAACAATAAAAAATTGTAATAAATGAAGATAAATTTCAACTGTAATTTACTCTCTATACATTATTCATGTTGAGTTATATTGAACATTATCAGTAAAGTATCTGAATTGAATATTATTGACTAAATTTGTAATTACAATTTACTTTAAATCAAAATCAAATAAATAAAAAAAAAAAAGTTGTTTTCTATTATTAATGAACATGTTTTATTTTTTGATTTTTGCTTTATCCATTCAAAAATGTAGACAAATATAGTACTATTGTGTCATAATTAAATTCATAAATAATATTGGCAAAATTTGTGACAGGAAATTCCTATTAAAGTCATAATAGAAAATAAATAATTTTCAATTTTGTATACTTTTTTTTTTGTGTACGAAAATTTATTTCATTTTCCTTCACTTTACTTCAAAGTAAAATATTGTGAAAATATATATGAATAAGAAGAGTCATCGTTTTTGTTATGCTATATTGTTGTTGTTATATTGTTATTGTAAATTTATTTTGAAGGAAGTCTATTATAATAGTCAAGAGTATATATGGTATAGTTGAATACGATGCAACAACATCGACTTAACTAAACTAAACTAAAACAGGGTATAAAGAAAAAAAAACGAAAATGAAAAGAAAAGAAAAGAAAATAGAAAATGTATATATGTACAATAATATAGTAAGTAAAAAGAAAACAGGCAACAAACATTTGTGTATATGAAAAACTATTTATCTGTCTGTCGCATTCAATTCTGTATTATATTATTTTCTGTATATAAATGAAAACACAAGAATTCAAAACCAAACAAATATAATATATAACAAATATAACAATATGCATGTATTATAAATAGTACAATTGCACTTGCTTTTAAATGAAAATCTTGTGGGAAATTAGACGCTGCAGCCAAATGATGCATCCCAGTTAAATATATCAACCCTTAAAAAAAAGGAACAACATATAGAGACGACAAAAAAAAAACACATTATACTTGTCGTATAATACTGCAGATGGTATATATCTACTGTTGCGCCCAACCCCAATAATAGCACCCCTCTTAATTTTTTTATTATTTTACTTTAAAACAAATAATTTTCTTCCTCGTTGGCTAAAAATCAAATTAAAAAAGTTTTATTCTTTTTTGTTTTGTTTAATTTTCTTTTTATTTTGTTTAATTTAAAGAAAAATATTGAATGAATGAATATAAATCCATTACTAGTTGCAATTGGTTGATTTTCATTAAAATAAAAAAAGGAGCGCATGAAAAACGCGATACAATAATGTAAATTATTATTAAAATAATAAAAAATGGAAAAACATGGAAATTGAATGAAAATTATTAAATCAAGAAATAATAATATTAATTAATTTCAATACAGAAAGAACAAATGGATAAAATTCAATTGGATTTCAATTTAAACCGAATATTTTTGTATTTAAGCACAAGAATTCTGTGAGATTTGCTGTCAATTTATTAAATAAAAATGAAGAATAAGACGAAGAAGAAGAAATGAGAGATCCTTTTCAGGAAAAATAAAATAAATGAAATTTTAAAGTAATTTTACAAAAATAAAGAAATGGAAGAAAAATAGAGAAAAAAAAATGGTAAAATGGTTTTTGATTATTTTTTGGTCACGTCAAAAAAAAAGTGAGAAAAAACGAAAAGTTTTTTGATATGACCGACCAACCATAGAATATAGCTTCAGGTTATACGACTGGAAAATAAAGAAAATGAAAAGAAAACCCGGATCTAAATCAAGGAAGAATCAAATAAGTTTGACATTTCCGTTTGGAAAGTTTAGAGTTCAAATGAGTTTAGTTTTCTTCTTTTCTTTTTTTTTTGATAATAAAAGAAATTTGCCGGAAGAAAATGAAGAAAATAATTTAATAAAAATTCAGAAAGAGTGTTGGTCTTCTTTACAATTGATGTTTGTCTTTCATCAGGGTATATGAAGTAGAGGCAACTGAAAACACTAAATTGGTTTATGATGATAAATTGGTGTCAATGTCGCCAGACAATAAAATAATCAAGAAATACGATAAGCCCTAGAGGTATACGTAAATTAAGACAAACGAATTTTCATTTTATCTGTTTTTTCCATTTCTAAATTTTATAAAAAAAAAAAATTAAAATTAAAATTTTATTTTGAATTATTAAAATTCCAATTTTTGACTTAGTTATTCAACAACAAATCTATCAAATATTATCCAACATAGTGTGAGTGGACTTTTATTAAAAATAAGTTTTAAAAAATCGATTTCGAATCAAAGTTTTTAGTAAATGCAGTTAAAATTCTTATAGTCGTTTTTTTATTTCATACAACGTTCGTTGTTAATAAACAACGTTTTATTACTTAATAATAAACTAAACAATATCCTCAATTAAATCGACTCATTTTGATTTTCCCAGTTTTTATGTTTCAAGAATGAATCAAAATTCATAGAATTCAATTTTCACATAATAACGAGAACTATAGAGTCGGAAATGGTTATAATAAAAAATTTCGTATGAAACTTCAAAATCAAAATCTTAAATTTCTATAAACTTAAACAAATCTTTATTTTTCGGAATCAGAAATAATTTTATTACTACCGAGATAATTCATTTTTCATAGACGCATAAAACAAAAACATATAAACCAATGTAAATCCTTATAAATATATAAACATAACGTCAAATTCAATTCACAAATATTTACTTCAACATATTACAGAAGCAATCAATGTTAAATCAAATTTAAATATTTGTTTAAATGTTACACTCAAATATAATATTGTATCAGATCAAATAGGGTTACTACTACCCAAAAGGCAGGTCAAATATATTTCCTTTTTCTTTATTTTTCGTCGATTGATTGTGCGGCAAAATCGTTCAAACGAAAGTTTTGTAAGAAAATTATGACAAAGTTTTTGAAATTATTTTAGCAATAAAGAAACATGGCAATCATTTAGTTACACAGTGATTTTTTGAAAACTTCTAAGTTATTAGAACAAAAAAAATTAACAAAAAAAATAGTCTGCAACGAAATTAAAATATTATCTCGTTAATTCGTATCTTCCTATATTTTTCAATCGCATTTCTCATCTAGAAACCGTAATATTTGTATGATAATATTGCATGTCTAATCTTTACATGAACTACATTCATGCCATGTGATTTTTGAACCGTGGATAAGTATTTGTTTCAAGATGACCAACGGAAAAACAACATAACAACTGACTATCTTTCTTTTTAAAGGGTTTCAATTGACAATTTTTTTTCATCCGTATATAAATGCGTATGTATGAAAAAAAAATAATCTACAATTATAAACTTTCTACTTCCACTTCTCCTTGTATTACATAAAAAGCCTAACCCAATAATATGTCCTTGTCCTTGTATATATGATGATGATATTAGATTATATTATATAAAGTAACATATACATAATAGAGAAACAAGAAACAAGAAAGATAAGAGAGTTAGATGAATATATTTGGAAAGAGTTTTTTTTTTACAATGGAATGAGTGGGCTGTATGAGAGTTAAAGGAATAATTATAAATTTTATGCTCAACACAACATAATCACGCTAGTATTTTACGCATCAAACCATGTAGAAAATAGAGAGTTAAGCTTAAAACATTTATTTTTTGCGCTTACTTAACTTTGCCACCCAAAAACAAAAAAAAACAGGGAGGGAAAGAAAAACAAAAAATATACATTCCGTATATTTCTCTCACATGCATGTATTTGTGTGTCCTGAAATGGGTCTATGAGGCTCATTTTAGTATATAGACAAATTGAAACCCTTAGGGCTTAAAGGGGTCGTTTATGACTGAAAGAGGAAGAAAATAAAATAAAAAAAAAACGAGAAAAACCAGAAAATTGGAAAGTAGAAAAGAAGAGAAAGGCAAAAAACGAGAACCAAAAAAAAAGAAGAGAAAAAGAGAAAGAATAAGAAGAAAACTAAATGACTAAATGGGTATGGTTTCTCGGTTATATCAAAAGAAAGAACTGTCTGATCCGGTCATTAATCTGTACTCTTATCTTTGTGAGCAGAAAAAAAGAAGAAAGAATTTTTGGGTGTTTGCTTTTTTCCTTATTTTGCCTTCTTCCATTTCATTCCTTTTTCTTTTCTTTTTATTTTTTTTCTACTTGCTGTTGGGTAAGATGAACTATTATTTGGCTTGATATTGGGAATGAAAATGCGAAGAGAAAAACCTA
This sequence comes from Pedicia rivosa, assembly GCA_963082725.1. Classification (NCBI taxonomy): domain Eukaryota; kingdom Metazoa; phylum Arthropoda; class Insecta; order Diptera; family Pediciidae; genus Pedicia; species Pedicia rivosa. The sequence continues at coordinate 1,226,078 of OY720155.1, forward strand.
AGATTTTTATTTAAGATTAAATTATCTCAAATGTTGTAACAGTAAAAAAAGATGCAGAACAGGAAGAAGAGAGGGAATAAAGAGAGAGAGGAGAAAAAAGTATCCATAGAGATTATTTCCTTAAATATACTAATAAGATTCAAAGGAAAAAAGGAGCAATTTCTCTCACATAAAACTCAATTGGACATTATTTTCTTATTTCTCGTCTTATTTCTTTCCTTCCTCTTCTTTCCCTTCATAAGAACATTAAACGCATTAAAAGCGCATGTAAGAAAAACCGTATCAAATAATCTTCTATAAGAAAATTAAATCAATCAAATGATCGATTGGATCAGATTGAATTTTTTTTTATTTCTTTCATCAGTTGAGATGAAAAAGTTGAGAAATGAAAATGGAGAGTAAAAATATTTTGTACCATAGTATCTACCGTACTCCTAAAAGTTGTTTGAATTTAGAAATCTTTTACATTTTTTTTTTTATTTTTTTATCGATGTTCCATGGAAAAAAACTGAAAACAAAAACAACAGGAAAACAAAAACACACGATTTAATAAAAGAAGAAGAAACAAAAGGAGGAAAAGCAACAAACACAAAAACAAAAATAAATGCACACATATACACACTGATACAAAAGAATATGGAGTTGGTGAATATAGTGATGGGTGGTTTTTGGGTGAAACCCTTATCGTATAACGTTGCGTACTAATAATAAAAATAATCATTCTAAAGTATTATAAAAAAAAACAACAATAACAACAACAAAAAGAAGAAAACGAGAGCTACATGACGGGCGGCAGCAGCGCGGTGAAAATAAGAAGCAATAAGAAAAGTGCTCTGTAATTCTTCGCAAATAATAAAACTGTACAATGATGAATATAAAAAAGAAGCAAAAAAAATGGTAAACCAAGTTACAGAAAATGAGAGAAAAAGATGGTGAAAGAGAGATAGATAGAGAGCAAATGGGTAAAATAGAACCGCACAACCTCCTTTTGGTACTTAACATTTCGGCTTAGTAATGGATAAATATCATTAATTATGATCCATTGTTGAAAATTCAATGGTTTTTTTTTGAGGAGGCACAAGAAGTCACAACAGTTTTCATTTTGAGTTTTCAAATTACAAAAGTATGTGTGTGTGTGATAGGATGGATTTGAAATGAGTAAGAAGAGGAAAAATATTCTAACAAACTTTTTTTGTTTTGTTTTTTTTTTTTGTTGCGTTTTTCTATTTAATATATTTGAATTGATGGCAAACAATATTATATTCAAATATAGGCGGTTTTTATATTTGGTTTCTTTTTCTTACTTTTTTCTAAAGAGTAAAATTGAGTAATGATTATTTTGAATTAATGTTTTCTAAAAAGTGAAAACGTATATCAGAAGAGGGAATTATTCTAATGCACGCATTTTATAAAATTCGAGGAATTATAAATCTTAATTCATTTTCAGTGCATTTATCTAATAATTTGAAATTTTGTAAAAAAAAATCCAAATTATGTTCAATTGATACAAAATTAGGGTTTTATAATAACAACATTGCATCATTAAGTAGGATATAAATTATTGACTAATATGAAATATTTTAGCAAAATTTTTATAAAGTTACACATGGGTTTTTATTATTTATTTTTTCTTACCGAGGTAAAAAAAATGAATAGCTACAAACTTGTAAATCTGCATCCACTTTCACACATCGAACAACAGAAAAACCATAGACAATAGATGTTCGTCCCTACTGTTTAAACAAGCAATAATTTATATTTCTTAACCAATGGGTTTATTGGGAAATTTCCCATATTGTCCTTTTGTAGAGTCGTAAATTTTATTCGCAAAATTGTAAACATAAAGAAAAATAAAATAAATTATAATCTTTGTATTCTTTTAACTATTAACTCATTTTCACTTGTTGATGATAATAATAATGATGATGCTGATGATGATGACGACGATAAGGTAATGATGATGATTACAAAATATTCGTTATTATAGAAGTTACAATATTTTATAATATAGAAAATATCATTAGTCATTAGTTATTCTCTTTAGACAAAATGTATAAAATTATACAATTATATGTCTTGGTGTGAGTCTGTATGTACTTATATGTTTTTAGAGAGAAAGAGTTAAAGTGAGTGTGTATAGTACTATATTTATATATATTTTATAATCAGAAAATGAAATCAGTTCTCTTAATTAGAAAAACTTAATAAAAATAAATTAATAAATTCAACACTTAAAGTCAAGAAACATTTTGTTTGCTTCAGGCTGAATGAATTATAACCACATTTTTTATCTAAATTGTTATGTATATAAGGAACCAGAGAGTGAAAGTAAAAAAAAAAGTATTATAAAAGAAAGTAAAGAAGTAAAGAAGAAAAGAAAAAATTATAATCACTCATTCATAATCATAATAAAAGTACATAAACTAAAGAGACCAAAAAACAATTAAAAGAAAATGAGTAAAAGCTGTAATGAAAAAAGAGTGAAAGAATGAAAAAAAAAGTTCGAATCACAAAAAACACAAAAATAATGTCTTGTGTAAGAAACTTGAGGTAAAATTTTTAGTCTCTAATTAAATGGTTCATAGGAAGTAAACATCGTTTAGGCATAATTCAAATTAAGACTTTTTACCACCCAAAATCATACCAAATTTTATATTATATTATTATAAATACTAACCCAGAACCCCCCATAAAATGGTAAAGAAAAATATTAAGTATGAGATGGAAGAAATTTATATATTTATACATTGAATCCTCGAAATTTACTCCAACCATTCCATACGCATTTAAACTCATACACACATACACTCACGCACCGATCTTTATTTCCCTTTTTCGCCTTTTATCTTTATACCTCTTATATAGCTATAACCAACGATTAACTTAAGGCTATGATCCAACGAATTACTTATTCTGTTATTTATATTCGAGATTTTAACGCAAACAAACATCGTATATAGTATCCATTTTTCCTAAAATGATGTCATCTCATCTCTTTTTAATAGATTTACTTCCAAAAAAAAAAATTGAAAATGAAAAAAGGAATCTTAAAATGAGAAGAAAAAAATCCAATCTCTTCATGGTGAGAATCATGAAAATCTAAAAACAAACTTCAAACTTCAACTTATGCTGCGTTTATATTTATATTTTCTTCCGATAAAGCTTTTTGTTAGTCAGATGATGGAATGTGAAGTATGAGAATCACGCTTTGTATTTAATTAAATACATTTAATTTGATTTAATTGGTTTTTATTACAGACTATTTTTGTATAATTATTATTTAATATAATCCTTTCATCCCCTTTTTCGCGGTATTTATTTCTCACAGTTATAAGTACTTGAAGTACAAATACACAATTATAATAGAAGGTAATGTAGAAAGTGGTTTTTTATTTAAAGTATACTCTAATTACTAAATACTAAAGTTAGTATTAAATTCTTTTTCTCAAACGTAGTTCTATATCAATACTGATAAACTTGTCACAGAAACTAAACTCAATCATCAATAATAATGGACACAAATTCATATGTTGAATATTTATGATTTTATTATTGTACACAACGTATAATATTTAAATTCTTTGAATGAAAAACAAAAATGAAATCAAATTGAAATGAATTAAATTAATTTTGGGGCATTAAATAATTATTTTAGATTGTTTTTTATTGCGTTAATTTAATTCAAAGAAATGAAAGAGAGAGGAAGTCTTACCATAAGATAAGAATAAAGATATAAGGTATCTACTTAAAAACAATAAATGATCTCTTGAAGTCTTTATCTTTAAGTATGTTGAGACTTTAATCGAATAAATTGTTCATATATTTATATTGAGCTTTTAAATACAGTAAATTCTTGTTTATTAAACACACAACACAACAAAATATTTATACAATTTCATGGGGTATTATAATTATTCTAGAATTTTGGGAGGTTTTTCGTAGAATTATATATCGTCGGTGTTTTCTATACTGTTTAATAATCTGGTATAAATAGCGTATAATAATAAGGGAAAATAACAAGAACTATAACCATATATGTATAATAAATATAAATCTATTGATCTTAGGTTTTAATTGAATTTTGTTAGAATTAAATTAAAGGATAATCAACTTCTATTCTCTTCAATTTCATTCTATTTAATTTAATGACAATTTTCGTTTTTATTTTCTCTGTAATTTTCTACGCATTATTTTCACTAATAATAATTATTGGGATGTTCAAATTTTTTTTACAAAATATTTAAAGGTGTATCTACACTTCACTAGTGTCATGAATCTTTAAAAAATAAAATTTCCATAAAAGTTTTGATTCCTAAACATAGTTGAATTAATCAGCAAAATATATAGAGAAGCAGAATAGAAATGATGTTTATTATAAGCCCTAATAATATCTTTCGACCAAATAAGTCCGCTTAGTGCAATGGCGGGATTCATTATTTCCAAAATTAAAAAATAAACAGAACTAAATTAATTAAAGTTAATATTTCAATTATAATAGCAATAATAATTAAACCCAAAATGCAAAACGTTATAACACAAAACAAGAAATTATTAAAATAACTTTAACAAAACTTAACACATTAAAAAGTATAAAATGTTGTCATACTTTAGAGATTTTAAGATAGTTTTAGATAAATTAAAAGATGAATGGTATATTTATTTTTGAGTGGCATAGTGACCTCAATGATACTTTGAATGTATGTATATATATATATATATATATATATATATATATATATATATATATATATATATATATATATATATATATAATGTATAGATAGAAAGATATAAAATGGTAGAGCAAACTTAACCAAAATTTTAATCGGTTTTATATGCAATATTATATACATAATTACACAAAAACACAAGTGTGTATATATTTTAAATTTTATGTATAGGAATATCGCTACGTACAAAAATAAACATAAAATTAAATTAAATGAGAGAATTTAACCTAGATTCTGATGAGATATTTTCGTTTTAGAATTTATTGGATAATCTGTAATATTCTAACAATTATTATGGTCCATATACAAAGATAACTAATATTATCGTGATTTAAATTTTATTTAAATTTAGAAAATTTCTGAACGGTCTCTTTAAAAGGTTTATAAAAAAACAAAATATGAATTAGAAGTATAAAGTTCATTATACAGATTTAAATTGAAAATTGGGAGAACATTATTTGAATTTAATTTTTTCATTGAATGATAAAACATAATCTCTATAATCAACTTATCTAATGCATAAATATAAATTTTGTATGATTGTTGGTCTAAAGTTTTATAAACCAAAAATTTGAAATTTTCAAAATTACAATTGTGTAATAATAATAATATATAACTAATAATGTAATAATTTAACTATAAAACCAATTCTGTCTATGAAACTTATTAGTTTGTTTAGTTAGTTAGTTAGTTTAATGCCCAAAGGATAAAATAATTTTAATAAAATGTGTGAAAACTTTTAACAATTTAAAATTTAATCAAGTTTCTTTTGGTAATTTACACAAAATATACCATTTAGCTTCGATCGTTCTATTTTTCTTTCGGTTTACTAAATAATATGTTAATGAACATATTCTTTAAGACTGAATTGAACGCAAAATTTACAAAATAAAATTTAAACGGTGCATTGTAAACGCAGTCAATAATCTAAGCAGATAAGAGCCTCTCATGAGAAAATATTTTATAAGGTACAATATCTAAAATGTATTATCAGCAATATTGCTTTAAAGTATAAACCGAAGAACATGCATTCTAGACACTCAAAAATTACTGTATTGATTACATTTATCGACCATATTTGTTATATTTAATTGTATTTCTATTTAATTGTATTGTGCGAGATCAGTACAAAAAAAATATATTCAGTAGGAATTTTTCAATAGTAATGTATAAGGCAACAACAGAGAATTTTCTGGCGCGGACATTGGAAAGAATATATTCTCTACCTCCAAATCTAACAATTATACAAATAAAATGTGACTTTTCTAATAATCTAATATTTTACGTGTTCTTATTTGAAAGTCTTTAATTATCTATTCATTTAATTTTCTAATTTACAATAATCCATTATTTTCCAAATTAAATTTTATGGATAAAGATTTTACTGCTGATAAATTCAATAACTTACAAATCAAAATTTATCTAACTTTAAGGTATTTATTTTTATTTTTGTCTACATCAGCTGTGTTATTTGTCAATATTATCAATGGCATATTGATCAATCGATCAATTCTTAACTTTACTTTATAAATAAATTTATCTTATAAAATTACAATTTTCTGTTCACAAACTAAAATAATAAGAAAACTATAATAACAGGCAGATTTGTTCCTTCCATAAAATAAAATAATTTAATTGTAATTTCCGTATCAGCATCCAAATATTGTCAACTTTAATCAATATAATTTCTCTTAGAAGAAAAAAAACTGTCATTGTTACTTTTTGTATTTTCATATTTTATGGAAGAAATACAAAAAGAATCTTATAATGGAAAACTTTACAATGTTTCCGATAAACTTTCCTCTTCCGTGGGTAATTACTGTAATTGACATTATTAATAATTTTCTTTAACAAAACCAAAATATAACTAAAAATAAACTATAAAGAAAAATTCCTTCGTGGTGATATAGAAATTCCCAATTAAGTCAAATTAATTTTTGCAAGACAAAGAAAAAGTATTGAAATCCAATCAAAACTATTTTTTTTTGCTAACACAAACTTTAATGAAACAACAAAAAATGTCAAGTAAGTTTTATGAAATTTAAAAACAAAATGAAAAACAAAAATAATTTTCCACAAAATTTCAGACAAATATATTTATAGAAAATCTATATAGAACCAGCAACAAGCAACAAAATTCTCATGAGATTTGACCCAGTCGGAAACCGAAACGATTGAACAGAACTGTAAGTGTAAAGGTTTTTCTGAAATTGAAGGGTGGTTTGTATTCCTCCATCATATTCTATCTATGTGTTTGTGGATGTGTGTGTATGTCTGTGGGAATGTGACTATATATTAATACCCAAATATTCTAGAATTTAGATTCTATAGATAATAAATACCAGAAATGAATTGAACACCACATCCAAAATCTTATTCTAAATTAGAGAGAGAATTTTTTTTGCAGAATAATTTTCTTTTAGAAATTTTTTTATTTTCTCTTCTTATTCATTTTTTTTTTTGGTTTTACAAAAATTAATTCACGGAAATATTGTACTGAGTATACATCAGGAAGACATAAGAAAATTCATTTTCAATAAAACAGTTGAATATTTCAAATTTCTAAATAAAAAAAAACGTTATGCTTTTTTTTATGGAAAATTCAATCGTATATATTTTCTATTATTTGATTCAAAAAGATTTTATTATAATTTTTCTTTTATGGATCTGTTTTGTTATGTTAGGTAAGAGAATCAGGTAAAAATACTTTTGAGGTACAATGTACAAACTCAAGAATGGTTTAAAAATAATGGTTAAAGTTTTGTTACGTTTTACAGAAATTTGGGAACAATATGTGGAAAATCCAAGTCATTTTCCACATTTTGTTGGAATTGACATAAACGAAAAAACTGATATTTTGTCTTTAATCAATTCAATCTCCTTTTAATGTTGGCATGACCCAATATGGTCATTGGTATTTGCAAAATATGAACGAATATTTTTAACCCGTACTCGTGTGTGTACATTTTACCTTTACTTCTTATTTTACAACAAAAATATGAAATCAATATTATTTATATCTTTTTTACAAATCATAAAAAAAATCATGTTTTATATTATAAGGTAACATCAAATAACATATTAAACATCATCTAGAATAAAAATTCTATACTCTATAAATCGATAAAAAATGCAAAAAAAAAAAGAAAGTAAAAGAGAAACTGACTGACTTGACTATGGATACATCAATCATTTCACAAAGTGAAACAAGTACGAAGATTTTCTTTATAATAAAATATAGAAGGAAAAGACAAAAACAAGTAAAAAAAATATATTGATTCAATCTTTTAGCAAAGAAAAGAAAAACTGCAGAATCGGATGACATCGGAGTATTTTATTTTTTCAAAAAAAAAAACAACAATCAAATAATGAAGAAAAAATAAAGAAATTGGCATCGTAGTCATTTTATTTTAAGTCTTTTTGTTATTCCTTCTTATTTTCCTTTTGTATAATTTCTAAAGTTGCTTGTTCGACCAGCAGATATATATGAATGTGAATGTTTTCGTAGAAGGTCTCAATCTAAATTCTAATTTCAAAATATTTAAACATTTTCTTATTGTTTCTTGTATAAGTAAAATTATTCAAAAAACATAAAATGAACATTTTTAGAAAAATATGAGCAAGAGTAGATGTATACGCATTACATAAGATGAAGATCCTTGTGTATATAGTTATAATAAGATATTACGTCTGTTAGAATGAAACTTAAAGCTGAATATTTGAATATTCCTAAAATGGGTTAAAAGTGGTGCATTAAGGATAAGTCTTTCATTTCACTTATTCATATAATTTATTGTCATTACAAAGGTTTACTTCATTTTTATTTTATTTTGTATTATTCTCTTTTCTGTCTTACATTGTAAAACTTATTTTACCTTTATACATCATAACATATAATAATTGTACAAAAATATTGTACAGAAGAAACATTTATTAATTTATTTCTTCAAGTCACCAAAGTGGAAAACATATTTTAAATTGAGTAACAAGATTTGAAGTGTGTGGATCACATAAATTATTTCTTTGTGAAATAAAATTCAAACTATAATAAAGTCCCATTATAAGAAATAAGAATAAAAAATACTTTAACTGTTGAAAGTTCTTTAAAGCATTTAATTTTAGAAACAAAATAAAATTGAAGTTTAAAATTGGAGAATTTCTATTTTATTTTGAAACAATGTAATTATATTTCTTCCATTTTAATCTCTAGGGCGCTCTAATACTGTATTTCTTGTTCAGGATCAGTTTAAATAATATACCCAATTCGGTACTATAATCTTTAGAAACCATAGAAAATAAAATAAAAACGTTTAATATGCAAATCACTAATGAAACTTTAAAAAATATTTATATTGTTATTTTTATAAAACAAATATAGAAAATCGTATAATGCACATCCCGCGCTTTGCACTAATGGAATGTGCAATAATAATATCTTCATTTTCCAAAAAAAGGAAAAATACAAAAACAAGAAAACTAAAAAAAAAAAAGAAACAGCAGCAGCTTAATACTGCAAAAAAATTCAATAGGAAAATATTATCTGAAAAGAGAAAAAAAGAAATTCACAAAAAGAAAAAGAAGCAAAACCAAAAAAAAAAAGAACGAAAAAAAGATACGTTAAATTGTTTTAATTAAAAATTCTTATATATTATTTTTATTTGTAATTTACAGAAATAAAGATTTTAATTATAAAACATTGAAGATTTTCCGCTAAAACAAGAAATTAAATATTCATTAATGGACTGATGACTAATGAGGTAATGAAATTGAAATTCAAAAGAGCCAAAAAAAATTATACATTTTCCTTTATCCTTTTTTTTTTTTTTTTGTTTTTTTATTTTAACTCAACAGAAAATGTATAATATTTTGAATGTTTGAAATTCGCGTAATTGAGATTAAATGAATAATTAGTGATACCAGTAGTATAGTAGAGAGAAGTAAAACAACCGCTTAAATTTTTAATTAATTAACTAGAATTCTTTTGAAGAGTTTTTTTTTATGATTTTCTCTACTTTTTTTCTTGTTTTGATTTAATTCGTTCTATTTTACGTTCTTCAATTTTTCCTAGTTATAATTATTGTTTTTGAATGTTTTCTTTAACAAATTTTTGTAAAAATGTAGAAAAAAAAACGATAATCTCAACTAGAAATTCAAAAAAATAATTTTTTATTCATTTTCCTTGAAGTTATTTGTGGTTTTATATAAATTGTAGTTTACAACAAAAAGAAACAGTACTCTCATGAATAATATTTTATCTTTTAAAAATGATTCTATAATAACAAACAAAGTAAAGTCATGAAATAAAACCAAAAATACTATTTTATATTGAGTTTAAAATTCATGTCACTTCACTCGTTTCCAAAAGAAAATAATATTTTGCAATTAAAGCAAATATTTCAAAAAGAGATAAAATTCCATATTTGATTGATTAAAAATTAAAAAATTAGAGAAAAAATCGATTAATGAATTGAATTTGTATATATATTTTTTTCTTGCAAATTAACAAGGACCAAAATCAATTTATGATAAATGATTTCACATATTATTTGATGTTTTTTAATGCATTATTAATAAATATTTGGCTTTTCTGTCAGATGTCAAATTAGTGCTGAATTAATAAATACGTATATTGTACGTCAATATTTATGATTTCCCTATTAAATTTTATTTCACAATGAAAAAAAAACTAATTAATTTGATTTCAATAAAATTTTTAAAGTAAAATTAAAATATTTTCCCCAATTGTTATTAACAAAAATTCTAAAATCTACCAAATAGCAAATACGAAAAAATTTATCATCCTGAATTTCAAAAGAAAAAACAAAAAAATTTATTTATGACAAAATAATTTTAACTAAAAATTCCTACTTTAGCAATAAATTACTAAACAACAAACTTTAAAAAGTTTCTATATCAAAGCCCAAAATACATTTACTTCAATATTCCAATTTCTGTGATAAAAAATTATTCATAAAAAAAAAAATAAAACTAAATATTTTGTGATTTTATAGGATAAAATAAATAAGATCTTATAAATAAAAATCATTCGATCAATAAATCAATGTCTCAATATTTTGTCATTATTTTTGTTTCTTTCTGTGTCTTATATATATTTTCGTTCAACTTATATTGATTTTGGCAGCCGAATATTCATAAAAGTTTATATTTTTTTTTGTCTCTTTTTCTAAATAAAATTCTATCATTTTTATTGAATTTTTGTGGGGAGAACAAAAAAAAATTGAAATTTTTCCAAAGAGACAACACCACAAAACAAAGTATTCAGTTTTTGTATTTCTTTTTGTCTCTATCAAAATAAATTATTCAACATAACAAAAGGAAATTTATATAGAGAGAAAATAGTCATTTTTTGATTCTGTACATTTTCTTGTTCGTTTTTTGAATTGAAAACAACAAAAAAAAAAACAATTCATGATGATAAAAAAAAACGTGTTGTTATATATTTGTTATTGTTTTATGTTTTTTAAGAAGAGGTAATTTTATATCAAAACCTTTATACACTTTTTTTTTCGTTCTAGTCTTGTATATATGAAAAATATTCTTGTTTATGTATGAAAACATATTTTTTCTTTTTGTAAGATTCTTCTTCTTTTTTTTTTCTATGTCACAGTTCAGTACCAGTGAGAATTTTTATTGAGAAATATGTGTCTATGTCTCCTCTATATATTTTTTACTATCAGATATTTTTTTTTTTTGATGTTTTTTTATTTCTACCAAAAAAATTTCCTCTATAGTCGAGTCGGGTTAAAAAGTTAAAAAGGCAAAAACAAAAAAAAAAAATACACAAAAATCGTTGAGTGTAAAACAAAAAATTTCTCTTCTTTGGTTTTTTTTTTTTGTTTTTTGTTCCACTTTCTGTCATGTTAAATTTGGTGTCTATTTGGTGTTTTTTTTCTCTTCGTTTTCTTTTTCTAGTGGTTGATGGTTTGTAATGGGGTTTTGTTGGGTATCAATATATATAGTCAAATAACAACAAAAACAACAGCAATAACAAATCTAATCGGAAATTGACCGAAAAAGGTTTAAAAAAATGAAGGGAATATAATCAGTTGATTTATTGCATAATTTTTTTTTTTGCTTTCATTTTTTTTTACCATAAAAAAAATTATGGAAAAACAAAAATAAATCCACGTCCAATAAAAAACAATTATTTATAATTTACTCTTTGCATGTATTTTATTTTTTAAATTTTCCTGTCAAGTTGAACAAGATGTTGTTCATATACATATTATATATACCCTCTTCTCACCCCTTCTCCAACCTACCCTTTATTTATATATATCACATCATCCCTTATCATTCACCTCCCTCACCACTCTACACATCCCTTATGCTATGTCATTCTCACCCTTGTCTAAAAATATTACATTTTTTTTACCTACTTCGTTTTCTTCTTCATCGTCATCATCTTCCTCTACTTCTTCTGCTTCTTCTTATTCCGTGTATATGTAAAAAGAGCTTCTATATTCAAAAAAAAAAAAGAAAAATAAATAAAGAATAAAAAATATACAAAATACAAGAGTAAAACTCCCATCTATTAATTTTCACGACAAGGTAGAAATGATGTCAAAAAGAGATTACATTATTATGATGAATGTCCAAACGTTTCCGGCTCTTGTAGTTGGTAAACGTATCTACAGTATAACAGTCAACAGGGTACTAACGATTATACATGTTTATATATAGATATACAACCCACCAACCCCCACCCCCTTATATCCCATCATCAAAATTATTCCACCCAAACATACATCCTTTTCGAATATAAAGTATATAACTACAGACAAACAAGTACGGTCGACTACACAGACTTTTGAATTCTTCAATCGATGCAGTAAAGATAATTTTGAAGGTTATGTGGAAAAATAAAGTGGGATGAGTTATTTATAAAGACCACTTGAACATATTTTATTTTTAATTTTTTCTTTTTTCTGTTTATTCCCTTTCTTTATCCTTCATTATTTTATTTTTTGTTTTTTTTTTTTCTTAATTTTATATTTTTATATTTCTTTTTATTCTATTTTTTATTTTTTATTTTCGTTATGAGGGGACCATTTATGACGGAATAAAAGAAGTTGAAAAACAAGAAGTATAAATATTTTTTAACACACAAAATATATTCAAATTCTGATGGTTTCAATTATTTTGAATGATTAAATTTATTTGAATAGATATACGTGTAGACACTGAATTTTTATACTTTATATATTTTATATCTATCTATTTTTTATATATAATATAAACCATTGAATAATAATAATAAGAAGAAGAAGTAAAAGAAAAAGAAGAAGAAATAAAAATAGAAGAAAAAGAATTTTGAATTATTTAATTATGTTTTATTTTCATAATAATATTTTTTATGAAGATTAAAAAAAAGAGCTTTTGAGCAATGCTCAAGCAATTATAGACTCTCATATCCATAATAGAAATTATTAAAAGCTGAATCTGATTTCTAGATTTTAACTTACATTTTGCATATTATTTGAACAAAAAATTAAATTCTTAAAACTAATTACTTCTTCGAGTTCCAATAACAATTGCATTTTGTTGAGAATTATTAAAGTGGAGACGCCTAGTATTTTTATGACAAAAATTCAAAGAAATATATATTGAAACTGGTTTGTATTTTATGTAAACCAATAACAAAAGTTCTCAAATTCTGAATAATTAGTAAATGAGTTATGAGTCGCCACAGATCAGTAAACCGTAATGATCATCATAATACTCTCTTTATAAACTCATAATTATTAAAAGTATTTTGGTCTAATAAAAAAAAAAAAAAAAGAAATCTGTATGGTTTAATTAAAATTGCAGGAATTGTTGACTTTATTAAATTAAAATGATAAAGTAAAGAAAAATATTCTTCATTTATACAATTTCTTTTAAAGTAGAACTAGAAAAGAATCCATCTTCTTCTTATTCTTCATTTATATAATAGAAATTGTTTATTTAAGTTTCTTTTCTCATTGAAATTATAATTTAATTTTTCCTTATAATTTTTTTTTTACTCGAAATAACTTATCTTTAAGCAAAACCACAAAATTTCTTTCTCTATCATTTTTAAAAGTTTTTATTGACATGCGTCAATTTTTTTGTAAATTATTAACGCTGTTGTATATAAATATATAAAAATTAAATGTCTGTGATTTTCAGACCACAATATAAGAAAAGACTTACCTTCGTCTTATCCAAAAGATTGCTTATAACAAAATAAAAATCACCATGAAATAGTGACTACAAAATTCACATAAAGGAAAAGTCAAGAAAGAAAATAAAGTAAATAATATGATTTAATATTGTATTTTGTCTTCGTTTTTATTTAGCTTTGAGGGTCCATAAAAAAATATTATAATTTTTTCTCAGAAGAAATTGTCGTATAAAGCTTTTAAAATTGACTTTTTTAATTTTCAGATAGACACATTCAGACAAACGAACTGACTGACATCCAAATCAGACCGACAGAGAGAACGTCATAAAGTTTGACATTATTAAATAAAAGCTAATTGTAAGTTGCGGGTACAAAAATCTAATCCATTTAAACAGAATATATGGTTTTTTTTTATAAAAGGCAAACGGAAATTGTTGCTTTTCACTCTTGATATTTCATATAGAACTTACAAAGCATGAGAGAAAATAAAGAGGGAGATAGAAACTTTTTGTGCAAACTAAGGTGATTTACATATTACTATATACAGAGCCGAATTCTCCAGGCAATCCCAAAATATGAGAATTTTTTATTTACGTTTATTTATTTCGATCATAGCAAAAAATTCCCAAATAAAAAAAAATGAGGTACGTTTTTCTATCTTTTAATGAAGCTACAAACCGCTACTGTTATGCGGTTTGTGTAACGAGCTGGTTTCACGGTTCTCGTTTTCTTTTTTGTCTTTTATAACTCTACAATTTCATTATTATTTTAATTTTCGTTTTGTATAAATTTTCATTTCTCTTCCTTTCCATTTTTTCCATCTACTTGTATTTTATGCAATTTTCAGCTTTTACCTTCTGCTTAATTTGTCAAAAAAAAAATTGCATTAATATGGAAATATTTTAAAATTCTTGATAACAGACCACTTCATCGTACGCCATCAATCCAGTCTCTACCTCAACACTAACATAATAATTTTTAAATTTAATTTTCAACAAAAGAATCGAGAGCAATAATTTAATATGAAATCACAATACATTTATATATATTTCACAAGAAATCTTTTAAGTGTATATTTTGCTACTGTTTCTGTGTGTGTATATATTTTGTGTGCCGTCAAAAGATTACAATAAATTTTATGAGTAATTACAATTAAAACATTCGCTTTCTTTCTGTTTTTTTTTCCTCTAATATAAATAATTTTTATTTTACTTCTAACAATTTCTTTTATTGGGCAACCTGTATCTTGGTATTCGTGACCTGTCTCTATTATCAAAAATTATTTTGAACTTTGAATATGAAAGCTTACTAAAAACATAAAATAAAATGTAAGGAATTCTTTTCCTTCATTTGTTTCTTTTTTTTACTTTTCCGTCATAATTTTGACTGTGATTAAAAATTATGAACTTTCTTTGATTTTATTTTACTACACAGCAAAACACACTCTTGTAATTTATCAAAAGGCAATTAGAATTATTTTCTCATAATCTCTAAGGGAAATTAAATTATGTTGAATTTGAATTCCTCTAAGTTCACGACAATTCATTAGACAATTGAAAATTGACTTTATGTATAATTATATTTAATTATTGATTAATTACCATAAAAAAATTATACATGCAAACACACACACACATAGAATTAACCACTAAAAGGACTAATTATTAAGATCATAGAGAATGCTTTCAAGTACATTGCATGTATGATTAACTTTTTCCTACTTATCTACGTATACTTCATTTACACAAAATATATACACTCACCTATCCCCTTTCAAATAAACTTAAATGGCTATTTCACATTTTATTTTATTTCTTTTTTTTTATTTTATTTATTTCGTAAATGTTTGACCAACGAACTAAAGGCATAGATCGTTGATATAAAAGGTAATTATCAAAAGGATGTATATGGGAAAGGCAATATAGATATATATATGTAGAGAGAGAGAGAGAGAGAGGGAGAACAGAGAGAAATACCTTAAGGGTAAATTTGTGAATAAAATTATTATAAAACAAGAAAAAAAATATCCTTGAATTGAAATATATAAAACGTACTATATTATATAAAATCGATGACTAAAACACTCAACAGTTGGAGCTACAAATGTCTTTCACGAAACACAAGCTACCCAACCATCAAACCAATACTATATACCATTCTTTACAACATAAACTCCCCCCCCCCCCCAAAACAACCCACCAAACACTGACAACAAGAAATAACAAAAAAAATGTTTTCTTTTTTTCTTTCTACAAAACAGTCTGTTTTTGTAATTAATATTCTAACAAGAATCTAATTCAAAACCACGCACTCAACTAATAGACTCAACAATAATAATAATAATAATAATAATAATAATAATAATAATAATAATAATATAAATATATAGAATGAGAATAGTAAGGAAAAGGATGCGCATTTATACTAGTGGTAGAGTTTTTTTATTTTCTTGACGATGATTACGTAATCATTTCAATTGAAGGTTAAGAAACAAAAATAAAGGAAGAAACAGAAGTAGAGAAAATAAAAATATATACATATATATAGAGAAATATAAATAAATAAATCACACGGAAAAACGAATAGTGGAAAAACATAAGAAAAAAAAAATACTCAAGGAAATATTCTTAAATTCGATTCTTTTGTATAAAGAAAAATATCAAATTCAAATCACAAGAAAATGAAGAAAAAATAAAATAAAGAAAGAAAAAAAGAAAAGAAAGGAAAACGTCAACCGTATAAAAGATGGAAATCGATATGACCAAATTGTCGTCATCCTTTATAAATACCTATATAGTTATTTCTTCTTTACTTATATAGGTAATAAATGGTAAGGAAACGATTGGTCTTGTTGATACACAAATATTATTAAAATACATAATAATAAAAATGTTAATCGTATAAAAATATTATATTATTATTGTTCTCTTTCCATCACTTTTTCTCTCTCTCACACTTCAGAATACTTAATAAAAATATAAAAATAAATAATAAATAAATAATAATCGCTAATATTGTGGTTACGATGATTCAGCCTTTTATAAAAATTGTGTATTTGGTAGTTTTCTACCTAACACGTGTCAAACAAAAATCGCCCTTAGAGAAAGTAATTTATTCAATTTATTTTACATAAGAATAACTAATTGAATTTAAATTATTAAATTTTAAGAAAAAAAATTTCATGTGCCGACATTTTGTGTAAACAAAAAAATTTAAACGATTTTTACCTTTATGACTTTATCAAAAAAATGTTTTATTCGCGAAAATTATCCGAAAAGGATATCTATAAGATACTCCATGTTTCACGTCAATAACAACGTTATTGTGCGTATATTACGATTTGAACCCGTTGCCCAAAGAAAGAAAGAGAAATAGAAAAAGAAATTTATTCTGTGAGTTTAAGGTCGATGAAAAGTATGTTAATTTTACTTACTCTTACATGCAATTCACCGTTTGATCGTTCAAAAAGCTAATATCAAAATTATATAGACAAACTATGTATGTACACACATACAGCACACACACACACAATTGTATTTGTATAATATTGTGTGATTGCACTAGAGTGAGAGTATAAAAAAAATACATTACACGAAACAAAAATGAAATAAAAACAACACGACAACAACAAATAATAATCATAAAAAAAAGGAAAAGGGAGGTTGTCGCGTGGATTTTTAATGTCACACCATATCTCACCGTTCACGTAATTCTAATTGATTTTTTTTTCTTTTTTTTTCGCCCTTATATTATCAAAAAGCATGTATTTATTTTATTTTTTGTATTTATTTTACTTTTAGTTTTTTTTTTACATTTTCCTTGGAACATAATCGTGTAATAAAATTCATTTAAATCAGGAAAAGATTGGGTGGTAGGTGGAAGTTTTTTTTATTTAGTAAATTTAGACTGGTTTGAACTACTCAGATACTGAAGTTGTTTATAAAATAAAAAAAAATAATAATAGGAATTTCTTTAGAATGATTGTTGAATAACGTAAAAAAAATAGAAGAAATGGGGGAAGTGGAGTTGAAGTTGGATTGAGTTGGTGGAGATCCCTAAATTGAAGTACTAATGACTTTTTTTTATATTTTCGATTTTGAAAAGGGTATAGAGAAAAGGTCTTTTTTCTTTGTGGACTGAGAAGAAAAATGGTTTTCGACTTTTAAGTAGATTTTTTTTTTTTCATTTCTTTTTGAAGGTTTTTACTTTTTTTTTTCTTCAATTTTTATTGTGTTCCGGATTGTAAACATTTTTAATTTTAATGTCGATATTTTTCGAAACTATAATAAAACGCTTCGTTTTAATGACAACAATTTATTTTCTTACAAATTTCAATCTTTTCTTAACAATTTTCTTATTGGAAAATATTTTAAATTTTGATTATTAAAGACGACTTTCTTATACAATTAAATTGGTATTTATTTTTATTTTTCAGAAAAAAATACACATAATATTGCTTCATGAATAATGTTTGTTCTATTTTTAATGAGAAAAACATAGTTTATTATTTTTAAATAAATTTTCGGTGAAATTTAATACAATTTTACGTACAAATTTTATGTAAAACAGATAATATAATTCAATGGTAACATGAAAAAGTAGAGTATCCCCCAGAATAAAAACACTTTTCAACATTATTTAGAACAATTTAATTATTAAAAAGCTAGAACCGCAGAAATCTATGAGGCATAGAAAAAAATGTGGTCAACAATTCCATTTTATATTCTTGTTGTTGTTACATAAACTACTAACATAAAATCCAATTTATTCAAAATTATATTAAAATTGTCAACTAAAATTTATATTCAGCCAAAAAGAAAAATGCACCATTTGAAAATTTTAGTTTAAATTTTGTGTACTTGTTCGTTGTTGTTGTTGTTGTTGTTGTTATTCATGTAATAAATACAAAACTAACCTATAAAACCGAAATACGTAACCATCGTTCAAAATGTTATGCTCCAAATAGTAAATACGATAAAGTCATATAATATAAGTTGTTCGTTTCTAACGAAAATAACATAATGCGGGAAGGCGACAATGTTTAAGTCATTATTTTCTTAATAATTGAATCTTTTATAAAACAAAAAAAAAATGTCCTTCATTTTTTCAATTTTTTTTTATTTTTAATTAATTGGAATAAGCTATTTTGCTTTTATTATTTCAATAAACAAGAAATTACAAAAAAAAGTCAATTATAAGAATTGTTTAATTTATTAATCCAGGATATAATGCGAATAAAGTGGTGTCCATTTTTCTCTTTGTAAACAAAATAAATATCATCTATTTGAGACGATAATTTTAAGGGTAAAAATAGAGAATAAACTGTGTTAAAAATATTATTGCAAATAATAAAATCAAGGGTAAAACCATGGTTTCACCCTCAACTTGCTTAGTTTCATTCGAGCCTTAAAAAAATATTATTGCAAATAATAAAATCAAGGGTAAAACCATGGTTTCACCCTCAACTTGCTTAGTTTCATTCGAGCCTTAAAAATAATTAATAAATTAATTTAATACAAGATGAAAGAGTTTTATGCATCATACGTTGCACTGGAACATCATTCATTTAATTATATGCATTATGAACAAATGAACAGAACGATAAACATGTTTTATTTTTATGTTTATATTATGAAAACAAAATAAATATTTTTCACAATTTAAATTTTAATTTATATCTCGTTGAATATTTATTTTAGTAAAAATAAAAAACTATGAACAATTTAAAATTTATTTAGAAAAATTTATTTTTATAGATGCAGAAAGAAAATCATCCTACAAAGAACTATAAAAGTTATCATTTTTTAAATTGGTAAAATGCAGAGAAACAATATTTTTTTGGCATTGGTCAATATGTGTTTGCGGTAAAAAAATATAATCATGAAAGAAGAATCTAAAAAAAAAAACTCCACTAAAATCGAATTTTAAATGCAATAATATAATAAAATCCATGGACAACATGAATTCAAATTTAATTGGAACAAATTAAATAATATTTTCATTTTTTGATTTTCCTCTATTTTTCTGATAAACAGAAAAAGTTAATATTGTTGCTGCCGCAGCAGCATGATTCTGTTTTGTTTTTTTTTCCTCTATCGAAACATAAAAATATATAAAAGGAACAGTAAAAAAATAGAAAAATAGAAAAAAAAATTAGAGAGTAAAAATATATAAAATACAATCAATGAACGGGAAGTGGAGGCGCCTGATTGTCATAACAATTTGAATATCAAAACTTTAGCCAAATTGCAATAGTTTCATTTTATTTGATAATATTAAGCACCAAATAAGAAAGAGATAGAAATACTAATATATATGTATAAAAAATAGACTTAAAAATCATAGCATAAAGAGGAATAAGGACTTGTATTATTTGAATGCGAATTGTATTTGCGATATGTCAAATTTGCCTAAAATTGTTTTTGTGTTTGTATTATTATTATTAATTATTAAGGACATCCAGGATAACCAAGAAAATGACAGATCAATTTAAAGCAATGCTAAAATTAACGTTCTGAACATTTTTCTAACAATTTTCCTGACTATAATTTTTCGTTATTCACGTCTCCTTACTTTCTATACTCAAAGACGATAAAATAAAGAATGAAAAAATTTGGATTTAGAAAGAAAAAAGAAGAAAAAAGAAATTGTAAATATAAGAAAAAATATATAAATATTCATTAGGGATGTTGTTCCATTTAATGATGTAAACAATTCAAAAATCGAAAAAGAGAAAAAAAAAATAAGAAAGAAAGAATACCAACACAAAATAAAGAGGAGGAATAAAAATAAAAAACCACCATAAACAAACAAACTTTTTATTATTTGCCGTCAATTAAAATATTTTTTTTACTCCCTCAAAAAAAGTAGAAAAGTTTTCTTTTTGTTTCTTCAATATAAATTTTCTTCATTCTGAATTTTAGGCATGAACTTTTTTTTTTATTATTTTCCTATTTTTCCACTAATTTACTCTTTTATTTCCGGAAATTATTCAGACAACCTTATCAAAATTTACAGTATACAATTCAAGTAAAATTTCAATTTAGTGCGCATTGGTCGTTTGTTTGGAAAATATTGTTTGAAATTTTTTTATAAAACTCTACTAGATGCACGTACAATTAAATTAGTTAATTTAATTATATTTTAAATTGTCATAATTAACCCCTCGATCATTTAGACATCACTTTGAAAAAAGTATAGATCTGCATTTACCTTCAGACTGACAACTGAAAAAAGTTAAGATGAGTATAGTAACGTTTATCAGTATAAAAAATTTATTGAAGGATTCATATTTTATTTATTTTCGGTGTCGTGAATACAATTTATAATTATTTATTTATTTATACTTTCTACATTTTCAGTTCAGAATTTTTTTTTTATTCTTTTAACCTTGTTAATTGAGTAATTTTGAATGAACAAAAATTATAAGTTGAAAAAAAAAAAGAAATTATTGTAATGAATACTAAGCTATAGACATATAAAATAATATACTGTAAATTTGGGTTTAATAAGCACTTCGATTATTTTCTGTTGTATATGCGTGTTGTTGTTGTTGTGAATCATGCGTGTTAAAGGACAAAAAAATAACTAAAATAAAATAAAATGAAATGAGTGGAAATTAAGGGTGCCTGATTATAAATGTAAATAATTCAATTGCTCTATAACATTCCCTTTATTTATTATTTATATAAAGAGGACCATATCCTTATATTATATATACTAAATTTTGTATAATACATTATTATGTATATAAAAGTGTATACAGGTATTGAGTAAAAGAGATTCAATTGGATAAAAATTTATGACTAACAATCTCAAACTATAGAAAATTAAATTGATAGAAATCAGTATGATAGCAATCAGTAGTACGTAACGTAACTTCATATATAAGGTAAGTAACAAGCATATAGAGTATATTACTCACTTACAGTGACGAATTAAGTTTAGTAACTTGAAAGCCTCTTATTTTATTCGTCATTCTTTATATTTTTTTTTTGTTATTTAAGAAATTTGTACTTTTTTTTTAGAAATTCAAAGAAAAACATTAAATTGATTTCGGAACATAAAATTTGAAAGAAATAAAATTTAATAGGCTATTGAGAAATATTATTATAAGGATAACTTATTGAATTTTTGGTTAAAATGAATTTGAAACCGTTTATGAAATAAAATCCAGAGTATCTCGACATAGAATATATTTTTTTATTATAGAAAATTTGTTGAAGAGAATTTTGCGGCTCTGTTAATCCTTAATATATTCTATATGTAATGAGTGTATGGCTCTTCTCTCTCTATACCTAGTTATATAATTGAATGAGGAGAAATCAGAGTAAATTACATATTATATATACATACAATACAAGATATTTCTATATTCTAAATCGCACCTGTATAAATCAATTACGTAACACCTGGCCAATAAATTCAACGTTAGTCCTTCTCATCTATACCTACCATCCGCCTAACATCCATACACACACACACATGATGATGGTAAGAAGGCATATAAAACATAAGGTACACACGTATATTCAATGTAGTAGTATAGATATTCGTATATAGTTTTATATTGAGCAAAAGGAAATAGAAAGAAACCAAATGAAAAAAAACTTAATTGCAATAGACAAAAATTTCTGTATATTACAATAAAGTCAACCAATATAACACAACTTATTCAACACAACAACAGCAACAACAAAATGATTTTCTTGTTAATCGATTAAAATTGATATTAAAAGTATTTTTTCCTTTAAAATTTATTATAGAAAATTCAATTCTGTTTTTTTTCTTTTTTACTTTTTTCTTTTTGAAACTTTCTTTTCATAACAAACATCAAAGTCAAATTGGATTTCTTCTTGTTCCTTTTTTTCTACCCTTAAACTTTTCTAATATCAATAATTAATGAAAATGATATCACCCTAATAATAAAAAAGGCAAGAGAAAGGAGCAACAGTTTTACTTTCTTTTTTTTTTTACATTTTGAGTACAAGCGAGTGACTGTTGCTCAATATTATTTTATTTTGTTTCATTTTTCTGGTTTAAAATTAAAATTGGAACTATATATTAAAATCCGTAAGGTGGTTTGGGATTTGTAAAACTAAAAATTAAATTGTCTCTATCTATGTTATTGAGCTTTTTAGAAAACATTATTATTTAAAGTTTCATTATATTGAATGTTTATACACTGACAAAAATTACAATATTTTATGGGTTTTCTATTCATGTAATAACATTAGGAAAATAATATCCATAATTGATCTTCAGTTTACACTTACTAACATTTGGTAATAAATAATTCAATATTCATTTACTTTTGCATTTTATAAAATAGTGAAACTAATTGTTGCATCATACTTTCACTATTATACAACAATGTTGTACTTGATGAAAATAATGTCGTACAATATTTAACAATAAATATTCTAGATAAAATTTTTTTTTTTGTATAGTGAATAATGTATAGTATTATTTCTGTCAGTGTATATGAAATGTATGGAAAAGATGGTTTACATGAAAATAGTAGGTACCTATATATAATAATAGTGTAATAAAGTTAGATAGTATTAAATATATATATAAAATGTGGTATGAGAGGGATGTACCCCGATTTTGGTTTTGGCAAAACATGCAAAGGGTGGAATCGTTAGGCAACCATCTAAACTCTAACTAACAATAGCTGAATCACTATATTTATATGTATAAAGTATACACTTTACAATATAGTATCTACACTTACACATATATAGGTTTACACGATCAACAAACACCATCATCATCATCTAGATCTCTTCTTCTTCTTTCTCCTTTTATTTATTTTTGTTTATTTTTTTCTGTATATATTTATATGCTGATGTATATAATATTCACCCACTTTTGCTTTAATATAAATTTTAAGTTTTACTTTTTTATTTGTACGACATTTTTCGAAGTGCTGCTGTCACAACATGAATCCAAAAAAAAAAAAAAATAAATAAAGGAAAAATAAATGGGCTTTCTACATATATCCTATTCTGTATACTTTCTTTCTTTATAATATTTAAAGAAGAAAAGACGAAAGACTTCTATGTTGTTCTTTCTTTTCCTACACTTTTCCATATTTTATTATTTGAAATGATCTTTTTTTATGTTTGCGAAAAGTTTTTCTTCTTTATTTATTTTTCATTTAAATAAATGATTTTATTTTGCCTATCCAAATTAGTTATTGCCATTTTTTCTTTTTGTTTTTGTCATTAATTTTTTAAAAACGTTAAATAATAATTTAAAAAAAAAAAATTCTAGTTCGAACATGGGAAAAATTGTTTCTGTATTGAAATTATTCTGCATCAAATAAAAACTCTATTAAAATTTCATTTTATTTAAAGAAAACAATAGCAATCAAGAGCCTTCGGTAATAACCAAAAGCAAAAAATGTGGGAAGCGAAAAAATAAATAATAAACTTAAAATAAAAATCAATTTCTTCTTATTATTTTGAAATTTTTTAACCCCAAAGAGAGAAAAAAATAAACTAAGAAAGAAAAACAGAAGAAAACGGCATCGTGACATTTATATAAAAGAAAAAGAGCCAAAGGTATTATTGGGTAGAAAATGCTTCACTATGCCAACATTTGAACTGTAAAAAAAAATGGGAAAAAATGAAGAAAACAGCAGCAGCAGTAGAAAAAAAAAGAAAAATGATGAAAAACGAGGAAAGGAAAAAAGGAAAATGTTATTTTGTATAAATATCGGTATATTGTATATATGAAAATTAAATGTGAGCATGCGCATTTAATCATCCCCCTTACTATTTTTTTTATTTGGGTAAAATTCATACCGCGCTACGACACTAGTAGAAGGGAGTGGTACGTCAAATCTGACGCACATCGCAATATTATTTTCTTCTATAATATAATGTTGGTGCTTCCGTTTTTCACGCTATTTCTAATACTTGTGTAAAAAAATTTTACCTTTTTTTTTTTTATATATAAAAATTTTATTATTTAAAATTCCTTCATTGTTTTTGTTATTTTTTTTTGTTGTCTTTAAAAATATAATCAAAAGAAAAAGGTTTTTAAACTTTAACTAAAAACAAAGAAAAAATAAACTATCTTCAATAAATATTTCTAAATTCAACTTAATAAAACGTAAAACAGAAAAAAAAACATTCTGTCAAAGAAAAAGAAAAACAATAACCTGTAAAAGAATAATGTGTAATTTTAGTTGGAAAATAGATTTTCAATAAAAATAAATTCATAACCTAAAATATTATAAAGTGAAAATGATTTTTATATTGTGATTGTGTTTATTAAAAATTATTATTGATTAACTAAAAAACGAAGGCATAATTATAAAGTCTACTAGTTTAAATAAAATTGTAACAAAAAGTAAAAATTAAATACAGAAAAAAGTACATCCAACAGCAGCATTATAAAGCAGTAGCATTTATAGTCAGCAACAACAAAACAAAAGACAGCATGGCCGCCGGATGCTAGCATGTCTATTTTCATAAATATAATTTTGGATCAATTTTTTGTATTTTTTCTTTTTCATCAATTGTTTTTCATAAATTTTTATTTACAAACATTCCGAAAAATTTCTCTTTAAACAATTTATTTAATTTTTTATAAATGTGAAAGAAATTATGTGAAATTCTCTGAATTGTTAATTGTTTTTTTTTTTGGTGATAAAAAAAGAAAAGAAAACAAAATAATTAAAGAAATTTATTTTAAATAAATAATATGATAATAAAAAGTGGGGGAAAAAAGAAGAAAATTAAATAAATTCTGTGTAAAAAGAATTCCTTTTATTTTTCTTTTTGATTCAATCGATAAATACGACAAGTAACTTGTTGAGGTAATAAGAAGTTTTTTCTTTTTTTTTTTGTGTATTTTTGTACATTTTCCATTTTTTAATTTTATTTTATGGAATCAAACTGGAAGCCTGTGAAATGTTTCTACTTTTAATATTTTTTTAATTGTTTGTTGTTGCTATTTGAAGCTTAAAAAAAGAAAGAAAATAAAGAAAATTTGTTACGTAACATTTTTTCCAGTGTTGTTTTTTTTTGACAGTAGAGAATAAAATAATAATAATAATAAATAATTTGTGAGCAACAAACATATATTTAATTATCCTTTAAAATTAATTGATTTAATTATAATTTAAAGTAATAAGAAAAGTCAAGAGAGAAAAAGAGAAAAAAGAGAAAATATAAACAACCACTTGTTTAAAGTGAAAAATCTTCTGTTGCATTTACCTGTAGATTATTTCTTTTTTTTTTTCGGTTTATGTTTTTGTCTACCTTTTTACCGATTAAACCCAGAGCTACTTGTTGCTGCTCTCTCAGCCACCATTAAAATAAAAAAATAGAAGGAAAAGGAAACAAAAATAGAAGAACGAGACAATTTTTAACCAATAAATAAAACATAATAAACATTTTTAAGTGATAATTATTTAATAATTTTTCTAAAACTTTGTTCATTTATAAGGAATTACAATTTAATAATTTAAACCAATTTCCTCAATTTTCCTTTAAAATATTGTTCAGCATATTTTGAAAATTAAATTTATTTATTTTTTTCCCATTATTAATTTCTTCCTTTTTTCGAAATTTTTTCCTTTTATCGGTTTTTATTTTCCTCAATTTTTTCCTTTTCCTTTTGAATAAAACAAAAAAAATGTGCCTGGTGAACATCTGTGCGATTTATTGATCGATGTGTATATATAGTGCTACAAAAATAAAATACTTACACATACATACATGCATACATACATACATGCATACATATTTATATAATAAAGAATAAAATCAAATGCAGTAGGGAAGAAAATAAGAAAGAGAGAGAGATATGTAGTGAAAGAGAGAATGAGAGGATATTATACAACCCCCCTAAAACTCTTGAACAGAATATTAAAAAGATAAAATTGTCTTAAAACCGTGTTTTCTTTTTTCAGTTATAAAAAACAAGAAGAAATTCATTTAACTGCGTCAACAATAATAGCAACAACTATTATAACTGCAACAATTACAATTACGGTAATAGCAAACAAAAAAAGAAAGAAAAAACAGAAGACTATAATTAATTGAATTTAAACGAATATTTAACATTCATGATAAGCCAACCTATATTTTCTCCATTTAATCTCGTGTTTTCCTATATTCTGTCTGTGTTCTGTAAATGAATAGTTATTTTTTGTTTTGTTTTAATTTAAATGTGAATTATTATTTTTAATAAAACCAGAATAATTATAAATTAATTAAATTAAAATTAAGAAAATTAAAATAAAAATAATAATTATAATAACAACAACAACAGCAACAAAAACAACAAGAACAACAGCAAACAACAACATCAACAAGAACAACAACAACGAAAGCAATAACCATCCTGTGAAAACAAAAAGAAAACAATTTTTGATAATAAAAATACTTTTTTAAAAGAAAATATTTTAAAAAATAAAACCAAGGAAAAATTTAAAGAATTTTTCTGATTTGGAAAATAAGAGAAAAAAAAATTAAGTCATTTTAAGCTTTAAGTTGATTTTTTTTTATTCATTCGATCAAACAATTTTTTGAAGCAACAGAAAAAAAAAAACACAGAAACAACTCAACAAGTGATTATTTCCCCTTTTTTTATATTTTATTTCTTCTTGAAATTCTTTACCTTAATATTCTAATTCGGTCAGTTTCTCCTTTTTTTTTTATTTTTGTGGATCAATGCAAGGAAACTATTTTTTATACATTTTTTTCCCTTTATTGATTCACAACAAAACAAATTCAAACCATTCCAACCCTTAACTATATAATATACAATTCCTACAATTTTTACCTTTTCCATAAAAAAAAATAAATATAAATTTTAACCCTACTTTTACCTACATTATAATATTATTATTTATTTTTTGTTTTACTTTCGAATAACATAAAAAATATATTTATTTATTAAAATATAGAATAAATATTATGACGAAAATCTGAATCACCCTTTTTTTCTTTCTTTCTTCCAAATTTGTTTTTGTATTATTTTCTTTATTCTCTGTGTGTGTGTGTGTTTTTTTTTATTGGTTTGAATTACAAAAATACGTCTGAAATATACATCAATACCGATATAAATACATAAAAAAAAAGAAAAAGGAAAAGAAGTGATGTTTTCGTGTAACTGTTGAGAACGAAAGACAGAGAGAAAAATATATTAAAGAAGAAAATAACAGAAGAAGAAAAATAAATCCCCCTTTCGTGTGCTTAATATATTCCT
Organism: Pedicia rivosa; assembly: GCA_963082725.1. NCBI lineage: Eukaryota > Metazoa > Arthropoda > Insecta > Diptera > Pediciidae > Pedicia > Pedicia rivosa. The sequence goes on from OY720155.1 coordinate 1,254,203, forward strand.
CTTTTTTTTATAAAATAAAAAATAAACGAAACGCAACACAAAAATAATAATAAAAAAAACAAAAAACAAAAGTATAAAACCAAAAAAAAAAAGGAAGAAAAATTGATAAAAAATGCCTCGTTGTTATATAATAAAAAAACAGCCACAACATCAGCATCAACAACAGCAACAGATACATCAGCAATCACAGCAATACGCTAATTTAGTAACAACAACAAATATTTGTAATGAGAACAACAATATAAATATTGAATGGAATAAAACAGCACAACAGCCACATTCAGCTATAAAGCATAGTAAAGATGAAACACCTGGACCAATTAGTCCAACAGAAGCTTGTGTTGCACCAACATATTATAATAATACATTAGAGAATAGGACTGGTAAGTTATATATTATTTATTATAACAAGTAAATCATTTAAATTAAATTTCTTTAACCTCCCACCTATCCGCCCAACAAAATTGAACTAACTTTAACTGAAAGTATAACGAGAAATTCTGAAAGCGTTGAATAGAAATAAAAATATTTAAGAGAAAAAAATATTGATTGTCATAGTTGTTGTCAGTAATCCATACTCAAATCTTTAATTAAAAATTTACCGATGATTTTTTATCGAACTTTCGCATTGATTTTTATTTTGCATAAATTAAGAAAAAGTTTTCTGTTATTTTAATGGCGTCTCTTCTCTACAAAACAAAAATTGTCCTTTTTTTATTCATCTTTTTTAAATTCAATTTATGTTTTTTATTTTATTTTTTATTTTTTAAATCGAGAGACGACGACTACACGATGTTGAGGATGATTTTGTTGCGCGTAATACGAAAATAGAAATTTATTACTATGACAATCATATCAAAGTATTCTCTATATGCACTGTACTGATGTATTAAAAAATATATCATTTTATATAAAACCTATATAAAATATGTATTAGACATAGACAAAAGTATAGACACAGAGAACACATAGACATACGTATACATAGACATATTTTATAGCTATAGACAGAGCCATAAAAAATGACTGTAGTATTGATAAAATTTTTAAATTAATTAAATATGATAAAGGCAACAAAAAAAAATTTAATATTGACTGATTGGGGCGAGTTTTAGAAAATCAAAGAAGAATATTGAAGAGCAAGGAAAGAACACTAACATAAAAGAATATTAAATTTTTTTTTTCTCTTTTCTTCTTTAAACTAAAATTATTTTTTTTCACAAAGAATACAACTTCAACAAAAATTCTATTATTTTAAGTATGAGTCTGGGGTGGAAGGATTGGTTGGATCTGTGTAGACACCACAATGAAGGATCATTATCAAAACTTCATCTTATCTCTAACAATTTTTCTTTTCTTTCTCTATTCGTTTTTTTTTCCTTTTTTAAATGAATCTTTTTCTGTTTTTTCCTTTTCTTTTTATTTTTCCTTTTTTCTTTTTCTGTTAGATTTTCTAATAACGAAAACGTCAAAGTCCCATGTCGATTATTTTCTTTAGAAAACTGCACAACACCCATGGGTGTCAAAGTTAAGTGCATATTGTGTTAGATGTTGATGGTACACACACACCCATACATTATTTCAGTGTATATGTATAGACTCATGATATCTATGTAAGGAGGTCAAAGGATCCACAATCCTATTATAAGTTAGAAAGAAACAGCAAGAGATGAAGTGAAAAAGTTTTGTTTTTGTATTTTTTTTTCTCTTTATTTTTTAAAATACAAATTTATATTAAATTTATGGAAATTTAGAAAATGAACGAAGAAAAAACATTTGCATACGTCATTTTATAAAAAAATAAAAAAATTCATTTTCTTTCTCTCGTTGTTTTTTTTTTTGTGGCTCTTTTTTTGTTTATTTCTCCATTTTATTTTGATATTTATAAAAAGAAAAAAATACAAAATATAAATTCAATTCTGTTGGGAAATAAATTTTTGTGTGCGGATACATGAATTCCATAGTTGATGTGTGTATATAGATTAGAATTTGCCTTGTATTATACAAGTACCTACAAAATTCATAACACTTTATATGAATCCTTTTCTTTTCTTTTGTTCTTATATAGGTAAATTAATCTTTAGGTAAAAATGCTATTCAAGTACTAAAGCATTTTCGTTTTTGACGATTAATTATAAGTATAATCCTTTTTAATAAGCTTATTACATTCGATATACGTAAAATTAAAAACTACACCCTACTACGTACCTCACAAATCTCATTTGAATGTTTCTTTTAATTTTTTGTATATAATTAAATTTTAAATTTAAAGTGTCGAACACATAACACTTATTATTTTAGTTTGACACAATATCTGACAGATAGAAACACAAACATGACTTAATTAATTACGGATATGATTGTATTTCGTAGGTTGTAGTATAAATTGGTCTAGGTTCAACCCAATTACTTTATTTGAACTCATTCTACTTACACTACAAATTTCAATTATCTTAGATATTATTACTATATTGTAATTTTCTTTGTAAAATATCAATAATAAAGTAAAATGGACCTTGTGTGTGTGTGTGTGTGTGTGTTTATATTATTATAATAATATTATATTATGAAAAAATATCAACCTGTTAGTTAGTCACCATATCGTCATACTATGGTGGTGTATATTCACCGCTTATATGACATAGAAAAGTAACAAGGGAAAAAACCGAATAATAATAACAACAACAACGGCAACAACAATAATAATAACAACAAAAAAAAAAACGAAAGCAACAATATGGAAGCCATGCACAATAAATATAAATACGAAGGGTTGTAATTTGAAAATACAACAACAAAAATATAAAAAAAGGGGGAAGTAAAAATGACTCACCCTAACTTTATACTGAAATAAAGGAATATATTAGAATTTGATGCGATTGTTTAAGTTATAATATAGTAATGCATCGTTGAACAAATAGGGTTGGCAGGGTTATACTGAAACAGGAATGTTGGGAGGAGGGTGATTTGGTTTTGGTTTTTTTAAAAAAAATTATAATAGGCAAACAACAACAAAAAAAACTTTTAACTCCAAAATAAAACAACTAAAGTACTATACGCTTTTCATCCTGTTTTATATTTTTAATCAGATTGCATATGTGTGTGTTTATTTGTAGTTACTTGGAATGAGTACATTTAATGTTTTAAAATACATTCTTATATATATTGCATTATATTCGCTGCTTCACTTCCCCTAAAACCCCACTTGCAATTTATTCTTCTGGGGCCATGAAGAAAAACAAAAAAAAAAATATAACACAATAACAACAACACAACTAAAAAAAAACAAACAATAATTTACATGAATAAATTTTTAAAATGTTTGGAAAATCAATAATGAAATTTTCTTTTATTTTATTTTTGTTCTTCTCTTTTTTATTGTCTTCCTTCTTCTATTTTTTTTGTATTCTTATTGTAATTTTGCCATTTTCCTTTTTTCTTTATATATTTAAAGTCTCATAATACATTTATTTATTATACAATTGTAAAGCAAAGGCAAAAAAAGGAGCTTCGACTGTGAAGACAAAAAAATGATAAAAAGAAAAACAGTTTTCAACTAATTACATAACAATTACACAATTTCAAATATTTACTTTTCTCTTACCTCCCTTAAAAAAAAATACATTCCTTGTGTCCTTTTTATTTCCTCCCTTTCTTTCTTCTTATATAATTCTTTTCTTTTTTTCATTCTTTGCTCACAAAACAACCGTTAAGATTTTTTTTCTGTGTTTTCTCATTTTTCCTTTTTTATTTTCCATCTTTCATTTGTGTATTTGTATTGCGTTGGTGATGGTTGAGAAGGTCGGTGGGGTTGTTAAGGTGTATATAATTCCATTGAATGTTTTGTTCTCCCTTCTGTTTATTTTCCTATTCTTCTTTTTATAATTCTTCTTTTTCATTTTTTTTGTCTGAACGAAAAAAAAAAATAATACAGTCTTAGAGTGTTCCTCTCTCTCTCTCTCTCAAGTAACAATTGGTTTTTTTGTCTCAAAAATGGACTAATGAAGGAAGAACAAGGGTTCATTATGTACACTTTTGCAAAAATTATATATTATTATTTTGTGTTTAATTCCTGTGTGTATATAATATATTTAAATGAAAATAAAATAAATCTTGTAAAAATTAAGAAAATTTTGAAACGTCCTAACAAAAAAAACAAAAACAGAAAAAAAAAATGGTGAAACATAAAAGAATAATTTTATTTTTCCAATTTTCATTGTTTTTTTTTCTTCTGTCACCATTCGTTTTTTTTTTCGTTTGAAAAAAATATATATGAATTCTAATTGAATGTTGTATTCGTTGGTATTTTTTCTTCTCCTATTGCCAAATGGCAAACACAATTTTTCAGTGAATTCAATTAAAAAATGAATTTATTGTATTTTTTGTTCTGTCTTCAATTTTTTTTCATCTTCTCCTTTTAATTTGCGAAATTGATAATTTATTATATCCTGTGTAAATTCTTTGAATATTATTGAACTTTGCATTCATTTAAATTCGATTTGTTTTATTTCTACTGAATTTCTTCTTTTTTTTTTTGAGACAACTTAAAACTCTAAAAACATATTTTTAAATTTCTAGGAAAATTTTACAAAGTAAATACCAAAAATTAGATAAAATGAAAGTCGATAAAATAAAATATATTTCGATAACTAATTAAAAACAAATTTAATGATTGCAATTGCAATATTTTATTCTTAGTAAAAGTTTATTAAGACTTTCTCTTGTATTTTGTTATTATTATTTTTTTCTAATAAGAATTTTTATTTATATTTTACAAGTAATTACAGCATTTATCTAACAACTACCAGACCCCGGGAAGTCTTCACATTATTTTTGAGCAACTCTATTTACGACATTATAATAAATTAGTACGTAAACAACAAATTGTGTCAAAAAAGTAATGTGTTTGATTTAACAACTTCAATAATAATAATACAACCCAAATAGAATTATTATGATATTGCAAAATTGGATTTCTGCACCAATTTAAATGCTTTTACTGCATTTTATTTTCTTAGCAATATTCGCTACAATGTACTTTCCTTACAAATTTGTTAATTTGAATCATTGTTAAAGTTCTGTAGTATTTATTATATTTTCATACATATGTAAACCCATGTCAAATAATACAACAACAATAGAACGCATAGAAAAATCCCATCAATTCATCAATCATAAATATGTCTATAGAAATATTATTTGGTAATTTTATTTTTTTCTAAAACGCACAACATTTTTCCCCTGACAATAATTTTTTTTTAAATTTGATAAAAGCTTTTCTAAATTCTAATTATAAAATATATTTTATGCAATGGGCCAAACCCCGCAACACAAAAAAAAAATGAAAGCGTGTATATTTTTAGGAGGTAACACCTTTTTTCTTTTCCTTTTCTTGGTTTTTCGGTGATCTCTTGTAAATATTATCTACAGTTGACTGGGCTTTAGAAACTTCTTAAATAATCAAACTCAATTCTGACATCAGCAAAAAAGAAAAAAAAGTATAAAATCAAATAAAAATAAAATGAAATAAAAGGAGAGAAGGAAGAAATTTTTCCTTGTAAAAATAAAAAGAAGAAGTAAAAGAAAAAAAGGACGTGCCAAAGTAACAAGTTGATTTTTTTATTTCTATTCTGCTTGCTTTTTTTTTTCTTATAGCTTTTTCTTTCGTTCATCAATTTTTCAATGTCCCATTTTCTTATTATATAAAGAGAAGATATAAGACAGTCACCGAGTTGTAATTGGGGCAAAGTCATTTTAAACTAAATAATAAATTGTTTAATTTAAAGGTTCTCCACCCCCTCTGCCCTGCTTCTTTCTATTCTCTGTCCGCTTGATTTTTTTTTCTCTCCTTTTTTGTTTTCCAAAACTTTCTTAGATTTCTCATTTTCTTCCCATTTTTTTTGTCCCCGTTATACTTTTTTTTTCACAATAGACTTAATAAATTGAAATAAAAAAACTCTATTAAATAATAAAAAAAAAATCGATTTTTATGTTCTGTTTTCGCCTTTTTGTTGTCTTTTTGTATTTTCTTTTTATTCGTTCTTCTTCTTATTTTTCTTCTTTTTAAAAAAAGGCAAGTAATAAATAAAAAAAAATCGTTAAATGTCTGAATCATCACATGTTACCTAACAAAATAACTTGAATTACTTTTGCGAAAAAAGAAAAAAAATTACTACAACAACAACAACAACGATAACAAAATAACAACGAAAATAGAAAGTAAAATGAAGCATAATAATCATATCATAATAATAATAATAATAATAAAAAGGAAAATACAATTTTTGTTGGATCATAAAAAAAAAAAAATTGTACAGCTTTTTTTGTGCTTTTTTTTTTGTCGGACAATTTTTCTTTTTTGTATTGAAATGATGATGGTACCTGTTGGTACGTATAACAACAACAGAAAGAAAAAAGAAAACTATGCTTAATAAACATGTAATACTTTTCACCCACACATCACCTTATACAGCCCCACCTCAATAACAAAAACTCTTTTCATGATCTACTTCAATTGAACATATAAAAAAATATAGAAAATATTCAAAAAGTAAAAAGTAAAAAAGGGAAAAATTTTTTTTTGCGTAGAGCAAAAAAAAAAATATTCATTTTATCAAAGTTTTTTTTTCTTCATAATTTTAGTCTTTCGAAGGAATGGTAATGTGAAATTATAGATGGATAATTCTGCAGTATGTTGCAATTTTTTTCTGTGAATAAAAAAAAATGCCACTCACATTAATCAATTTTTATTTTTTTTGTGAGAAAAAAAAACCAAATCATCCATTAAAAAATATTAAAATTAAATAATTTTGATAGTCTGTAGTGAATACAGAGGTTTCCTGTATGAAAATTATATTATATTATATAATTATATAATACAAAATTTAATCAATGTTTTCATGTTATTCCGTCTATAATTATTTTCAAATCAACCTTAACAGTCCATTTGTTCATTATATATGCAATGCAGTAGATTAGAAATTCAATTAAGACAATCTATTTAATTCAGGTGATCAAAAAATTATTTCTGAAAAGTTAAAGAATGTAAATCCATTAAAATAAACTAATATAATAATTAATTCGATTTTAAATCTCATAGATCCGCTTTTCTTAATCGAGTTTATCATGCTTTAAAAACGTGGAAGAAAAAAAGTAACAAAAAAACATTTTGTTGTCTGAAGTGTTCGTCTTCTGTTGATACAAATTTAATGTTCTTTATACGATAAACACATGAAAATGTACCAAAAAAATATATAGAAATCCTCCATACACACAAAATCTTTCAAATACACGTGCATATAATTTCTTACTACATATAGGGCTGAGTTTCTCATATATAGACAAATTTTAGGATAGACCTTCAATGTCAAGAAAAAAAGAAATTAAACCCAACTCAAATTTAAAAGAAAAAAACTTACTTTATAATTCTCACACTATTTTTTCTTTAATCTATCTACTTCACTTCACTACACTTTACAACACTTAATAATAGTAGGTATGAAGTGTAATAATAACCCTAACCAAAAAAATATTATTATTATTATTATTATTATTATTATTATTATTATTATAATTATTATTTATATTTTCTTTTCGTTTCGTTTCGTTTTTCCTCTTATGTATTATCAAAAAAAAAACAACAAACGAAAAACTAAAGAAAATATTCCAAGGGAGAATCAAATCGAATCGAAAATAGACGAAGAACAGTAAAAAAAACAACATCAAACGTAAAAAGGTAAAGGTTCGTGATATGTCGCACGCACATAATATTTTGCTTTATCATGATGTGCAGCTCAATCTATGTTTATAATATCAAAAAAAAAAAAAATAGAAAACAGAAGAATGAATAGAAAAAGGGAAAGAAAACAAATGAGTAGGTTACCACCAACAGTGAATGAATGAATGAATGAAGAAGAAGGAAAAAGAAATTAATAATAAAAAAATATTACATTATTAAGAAACAACAACAACAATATATAAAAGAACATAATTTTCACTTGTTATTTTTTGGGGAATATTAATATTGGTTTCCTATATTCCCGCAGTTTATACGCTCATATTTTCATCAAAAAAAAAAAACTTTATTAAATATGTTTGGTTTCGTACCTAATTCGTCTAACTCATTTTCTTATATTTTCGGTGTGTTTTTTTTGGTGTTTTCTTCTTAGATTACATTTTTTTTTTCTTCATATTTTAACGCAAAAGATTCATTAAACTGGTGGCCATTTAATATTATCCTATTCGTGAAGCACGCAATGAATATTTAAAAAAAAAATATATAATAATAATAATAAAATAAAAATAAATTACTAAAAAGAAAAAGCTCAGAAATTAAATGAAATAAAAAATAAAAAGAAAAAAACAAAGGGAAATTATTTCTTTTAATTTTTACTTACTACCATTTTTACTATTACAATTATCGACAATTTATAACCATTCTCTAACCACCATGTCCATTATCAACACTATTCAACACTTTTGTAACTTTTATTCAAATGCATTTCGGTTATTATTAATTTTGTAGCATACAATATACTATCATTTACATTACCCACTAATATAAACCAACTGTATTAAGTATCAGTACCATCAGAAATTGGAGCTACTACAAAAATACTACCATCTACTATCTTCCATTGAATTTACAAGATTTTCGACTTCTTCCATCGTTCTGTTTTTTTTGAAAATTCAAAATGAGTGAGTGGATTAGGCGTGAGAGGGAGAGAGTTAATACCTTTTTTTTTTATCCAAACAGAGATTTCAGCAAACATACACACACACACACACACACACAAAATTAATGTTTTCCATGATATTTCCCATTTTTTTGTAGTTGTTGTTGTTATATTTTTCCCTTTTTTTTATAAATTTTCTTTTTCCATTTTTTTTTTGTTTTTTTTGTTTGAATGAAAATGAAATATTGCCAAAAGAAAATTTATCGTTTTCATTTTGAATTAAATTTTGTTCAATTTAATTTTTTTTTCGTATTTCCTTGTAACTTTGGCCCGTTTTTTTTTCGTTTTTGTTTTTGTTTTTTGGCCTAGTGGCGCGTTGTGCACTGTTAGCCATTTTTTTTTCCTTTCCTACTATTGTTGTTGCTGTATTTTTTTTTCTTGTTGTTGTTATTGCTTTATTCGTTTTTTATTTTTGTTAACAAATTATTGTTTCAACCTTGCCACATGGTGGTGATTTATTTCTTTAAGGTAAAATATTTATTTTTTTTTTTTTGATTTTTTTTCTTCTTTGGAAAGATTTTCTGTTGTTATTTTAGCATTCATTTTATTTTTCTTCTGTATAATTTTCTCTAGTTTTTTTTAAGTCTAAAATATAATCTAATTATGTTCTTCTCACATTATTGATAACGATTTGCAAAAAACTTTTAATAACTATCATGACTAAAAACTATCATCACTAAATTCAAATTAAAATATTTCCGTGACATGTTTAATAGATTTTTTTCCTTGAATACAAAATCTAAACGTCAAATGAAAATTAGTTCCTTTATAAAATTTTGATTTATTTTGAATTCTATTTTGAATTTAATATATTTTTCATTAAAGATGAAACAATGATACAGCATCCAACTATCTTTTGAAACAAAAATGGAAAATTGAAAACAAGAATATTTCAATTTATTTGTAAACCTAATTATTAGTATTATTATTTTGTAAAATGGAATACTATCATTTTATAGTCAGAGAAGTAATTATTATTAAAAAAAATCGTTTCATTGACGGAATAGAATTATTACTCGGAAAAGGAATTGAATTGTTTCCAAAAAAATTTTGATCGGTTGACAATATAAAAATCAATTTAAATATAAAATAATTGTTTCCTTTCTTAAAAATCAATTCAAAATAGCTTCTCTGTAACAGTAGGTATTTTTGTGTCCATTTTTATTTATTCAACTATACCATAATTTCATTGAACCTAAATAAGAATTTCAAAAGTTCGATCGATGTAATACTGAATGCAAAACTCAAGCCAAATATTGTGAGTTGTCAAAGTTTAATTAATGTTACTATTTTTTTCCTTAAAAATCGTAAAACAATACAATTCTAATTATAATTTACCATTAACTCATTTGCTTACACAGAATATAAATTTAAGAAAAACCCCCTTTACACAATTTGTGACAACCTAAACTTTTGTCAAATAAGCAGCGGAAAAATTTCACCATACATAATTAAAATCAATCTTAAAAAATTTTTAGATTAAACAAAATATTAACAATGATTTGTGCTAAAAGCAGAAAAAAAGCAAAACACAAAAGAGACATAATTCATAAAATGTTTATTTGTTTTGTTTTTTTTTGTTCTGGTCGTTTTTTTTTTGTCACTCTGGGGTTGGATTTTTACGTCATTTTGTGTGATTGTTTGTGGATATTTTTTATTTAAATTTATTTTACCATGCAGAATTTTTTTTTTTGTTTTGTGATTTTTCTGTTTTTGTTTACTTTGAAAAAATTCATTAAATTAAACAATTCAGAAAATACAATTATTTTATTAATCAAAAATTTTTCCGTTTCAAATATTTTTTTTTTTAAACAAATAATATTTATTTTTAATCTAAAGTTTATAATTTACGACTGTGGTCTGTGTTGGTTTGTCCACGATTTCAACGAATTGTTTAATTTTGTTTAATTTCTGAGGTTTTTTTCTGTTGATAAATTATATTAATACTATAACGAGAATTTCTAATTTAATTAAATATAGCAGAATTACAATCATCATTTTAGATTTTATGCATCAGTAGATAAGCTATGAGAGTTTTAACCCAAAAACACGGGTTATTTTAAACCGTGTTTTTGGGCTAGAACTCTCATAGCTTATCTACTTGCATTTGACAGAATTTATAGATGTTTACTTGATTAATTTATAAAATCTACCACCTTATGAATTTTCATTTATGTTTTTAATGAAAAACATAAAAATTATTTTCATATAATAATACAATAAAAAAGGTTAAAAAGAAATAAGAAGAAAAATAAAGATGATAATTCATCTGTCATTGTGGAAACGCCTGGTTATGATTATTTCAAAACATTTTATATCACTCATGCTGTTTATAATTTCTATATTTTGTCATAAAATAAAACAAAAATATTTTACGCATTTTTTTTCTATAAATAAAAAATAAAATGAGTATTTTGTAACATTCTTCCAGACATATTTTTGACATTAAAATACCAAAAGTAATTAAATTGAATTATTAACGATGAGAAAGTCCTAAAATATAACTTATAATCTCATTAAAAAGAAATCCCTTTTTTTTCTAGGGGACATTCATTAAATGTTCTGGATTGGTTTCAATTAATCATTTTAAGGACATGAAGGTGTTTATTGTTCAACATTATACATGTATGTGTATATATGGCTACGTAATGAAAACTAAATTTGTTATCAGCAAGGGACGCAAGTTTAACCTGAAAAGGCTTACGTATACGCAATTATTATTATAAATGTGTAAACGTGTGTGTTTTGATGTGGGTGTATATGTGTGGATTATATGTATATAAAACTATGTATATACGCATGCTTTATATTATATGTATAAAGTCTACACAAAAGGACAATCATAAATCTAAATCTAAATATTTTGTTTTATAAAGATAAAAAAAAAGTCATAATTTGATATTTCTAAATAGAAGCGTCTAATTTAAAAAATGGTTTTAATCTCATAATAATAATTTGAGCAAAAAAATTTTTTAAAAACTATGGAATTTGTAAAATTAAACTTTCCATACAACTAGAAATTAGTTTTATTCATTTTACAATATTTTGATTTTAAACGATTGAATGCGAGATTACAAATAATTAAAATTAATGAAAATATTTTATATATTGAATTCAGTAATAAAAACTGTTCTATTTTGTCGATAGTTTAAATTCGCTAATTAAACCAATAATTATAATCTGAGCGTTATGCGTATATAATCCCTTTGTTAGATCTGCAAATATTATTATTTCAGAGAGAAAGAAAATATATAAGTTTGTATGTTTGTGTTCGTTCATTAGTGAAAACTCTGAGTTAAAACCAATTCAATTAAATATCATATACAGTCAGTCATATGGACAGACCCTCTACAAACACATTTTCAGAAATATATTCATATTATACAGACAAATACAGACATTGTACGATATATATTTAAAAAAAATTCTACTCTTCATCTGCCATCAGCCAGAAAAAAAAAAGAATTCATTCTATTCAACCATCACCATGACACTCTCTTCTGGTGAAAATTTTTCATACATATTTATATTCATCCGTATGTAGAAACTACGTGTTGCGGAAATTTTTTTAGTATGTAGAATACCACCTTTATTTTCAGCCTACAATTTCTACCACTACTTATTTTTCTACACCCACTTTAAACCGCCTGATGGGGTAACACAGGACTATATGATATAAAAAATGTTTGCATAAAAATAGATATAGAAAGAGAGAAATAGATCGCATTGGGATATCAAAAAAAAATTCCTTTTTTTTTTGTGTATGCTCACACAGAAAAATTTATAATTTAATTCACTAATTCTCCACTCACCCATTCTACTGCCATTTTTTTTTTTTACCTTCAAAACGGATATACAAGTTTATTTTATTTTGTATTTTAGTCTCTTTCTATTTTTTATTATATATTTTATTTTACTTTCATATTTGTAGGTTTTTTATGCAGAAAAAAAAAGAAATAAATAAAAAACCTAACCTAGAACATTTTATCATATTTTTTTTAGCAATTTTCTCTCTTTTCAACTTAATATTTTGCGACCAAAAGTCAAAAATATTTTACTTCATTTTTCCCCATTTTTTTTTTTGTTTTTGTTTTCCTTGTTTTGCTTGTTTTTCTCATTTAGAAATTTTTTTCCATTTTCTTTTATTTTTTATTTTCCATTTTTTTTTTCGCCTTTTGTTACTTAACATTTTTTTTGTCGTTTATTTTATTCCATGAGTAAAATAAAAAAGAGTATACGTCGCGTTCTCTCAATGGCGAAACAGTTAATGCAAATATTATGTCATTTTATATTCCAAACATGCTAATTACATTGTTTCTATATTTATATATACATTTTTTTTAAGGGAAAAATGTGCATAGAATATTTTCCACACTTTTCCATTTTTCCATTTTTAACAGAAATACAACAACAACAGAATACATGTATGCAAAATATTTTATTATGTTATTTGTCTGTCTCTACTGTATATAAGAAAATGGAAAATGGAAATAACAGACAGAGTGAGAGAGAGTAAGAGAAAGAGATAGGGAAAGAGGGAGAGAGAAATATAGAGTTAGATGCGTGCTCATTTAATAAGGCATATTTATATTCATTAATTCATTAGCTTCCTTTCTAAAGAAAGATGGAAAAAAAAAATAAAAGGAAAAAAAAAGGATTTTAATTTGATTTTTATGATAAATATCCTTTACTAATTGCCTCTCTTTTTCCTCCTAATTCCCAACTCCATTCTCGTATTCACTCTCCCTCTCTTTTTCTATATCATTGGCATTCTCTTTTATAAGGTTATTAAATTTGCATATTCTGCTTTCTTTTTATATGTTCAAAAAGAATAAAAAGTACGGCATTGAACTAAGATTCGTTTTGTCTAGATATTAAAAGTGGGTGGATTGTTAGGTGGAAAATTCAGTTTAATTTTTCTTATAATTTATTTTGCTTCATAAAAAAATATAGATTTTTATTATTGGTTTAAAAAAATCAAGTGACGCATTTGTGTATAATTTAATCGAAAAAAACAGTGAGACATATTTTATCAGACACTAATAAAATGAAAGAAAAACAAAGGATGTATAAATGTGAATTAGAAAACGACAAGTGACGACATATCCATATTCTTTTGAGTTAACTGAAATAATTTACTCTTTATCTCATTTTCTATCAGACAATTTCTCCTTTAGACTTTACATTTAATATTCATAAATTTTCAGTTTAAGGATAAAGGAAAAAAAATTTAAAAACGAAAAACTTTTAAACTTGTATTCGCTTGTTGTTGTTGCTGTTGTTGTTTGTTATTTTGTCGATCCTTCTTGCAATTTTATATTTTCGTCTCAAAATCAACAAGTTTTCTTTTTGTTTTTTTTTTCTTTTGCCTTTTCTTCCCTTTTTTCTTTTTCCTTTTTCCATTTTATTTCGTCTTAAATTGTTGATTCAATTTATTATTTAAATATCCACCTCACGTCAATATTTTATTTAAACAGCAAAGAAGAAAAGAAATTTGTTTGTTTCTTATTCTATTTTTTCTGTTTTTGTATTTGGTTTGGCAACAAGATAGAAATTATGGGGAAAAATTTAACGCAAGATTTTTAAAAATTTGTTTTTTTCCCATGGATTATTAATTAAATTTTGTTTCCAGAAAACAAAAAGGAACAAAAAATTGTTGTCGTTTTTATTTTTGTTCCTTTTTTTTCCTTTTGTGAATAATAAACACAAAATTACTTAATCACATCTTCGTTATCGTGACTTCTGAAAGTTGAATGTTGAAATTTGTTGAACATTCTGATCCCCCAACTTATCTCCACACTCATTTTATTTCTTTTTGAAGCTACCACCCACAAAAATGTGGTGATAGTGGTCAACTCATAAGGATAAAGTTTTTCTTTTTCTTCTTTTTTTTTGCGTAATAGAAGTTAAGTAAGAAGATAAGAACTAATTTGCTCTAATCAAAAGTTGAGTGTTACAAGAAGGATGTTGTATTTAATAATAACAATCTTTTTCAACATATATATATACACACACACATATGTGAGATAGATCTCTAAATTATACTTTGTGGAATTAAATTTGTTTTTCCCCACAAAATGTTCGTCTGGGTGGTTAGTAAAAATAAATATAGAAAAAAAAAACAATAAACGTATAATACTATCATATACAGCTGCCTCATTCTTTCCTTCTCTTCACATTTATATAAATGTGTTTCTTTGGTTTTGTTGATTCTGTTTCTATATTTTCCTTCCTTTCTTCCTCTTTTTTATTTTTATTTTTTTTATTTTCTTCTATTTTTTGGCTTTATCATTTTAACCAAAAAAAATGCATTTATTTCCCATTTCATTTTTCTACACTTTTCACACATATATAGGGAATACACAAAGCCATACGGAAATACATGCAGACTATGGTTGAAAAACGAACAGAAAAATAAAATGGCAAAATGAAATTTGTGTTCAGCACACCATATCCTTTCTGTCACACGACTAAGACATAAATTCAACAAGCCAAATGTGGAATTTTGCGATTTTTAGTTTGGCGCATTCAAATGCATATTTTATAGGGAAAAAAAAACATAATAATAATAATAATACGTAGATGAAATTCATGTGTTTTTTGTCTTCTTCGTATTTCTCGTTAACATAAATTATTCCATTTTAAAAAAAATTTTTTCTTTGTTTGATTGTTTTCGTTTCCTGGAATTTTTTTTTCTACAAAGTCAGCCATCAGACCCTTAAATCCATTAAAAAATATTTAAAGTTTTTGTTTTTTCTTTTTATTTCGATTTACAATAATTGCGTGAAACATTGAAAAATTTCACTGATAATTGATTAAATTTAATTTTTGTTGTTCCTTATTTATTTTCTTGACGAACATATTATTTGAATTTTTTATTATTAGAAAATATATTTTTATTCAAATAATATTTAAGAGTAAAAAATATTATAAGAAAGAACAACGGCTATAAAGAGTGAGACAGTAGAAAAAATATACATATAAATAGGGAAGAAGAAGAAGAAGAAGAAGAAGTAGAAAAAGAAGAAAAGGAAAAACGATGAAAAAATAAAGGGAAAAAAAAATGAAACTCTCTGAAAACGTTTAATAAAAAGACATAAATATAGCCTCAACAGAATACGTGTATAATTCCCTAATATCAAAATATTACCATAATAAATCCATCAAAATGATACAACGATGAAACATTTTTTTTTCTTTTATAGAAAGGTACTATAAAAATAAAGAAAATAAAAATGAAGAAAAAGAAGAAGATGAAAAAGAAAATGTTTTTATTATAGAAATAAATTTCATTATAGTAGAATATATCAAAATTATAAATAACCACATCTAAAATTTGCATTTAATATTGTCAACCAACCAACCAACCGTAAACGTAAAAACCAACGAAAGCAAATAGAAATTGAAGAAAATAAGTTAATATTTTTTTTATTTCTTTTTTTTTTCCTTTTTGTTTTTTTTTTTTTTTTTTTTGTTAGGTTTGGTTTGGTCATTTTTGGGACACTTGTTTGTATAAAGAGGCGAATTTTTTTTTATAACAATTCTTAGGTTTGTTTTGATTTTTTCTAGGGAAGGAGGAGAAAATGTTTTTGGTTATCTTATCAGATACTGTCAAATAGGGTTCAGAAGGGGATTTTTTTCAAATATGAGAGAAAATGATTTTTTTCCTAATTCGAGGTTCTTTTATAAAATTTCTTATGAAGAAAAATTGCTTGGACGAGCATTTTTTATATGATTTTGTTTTAACGATTTTTTGCTTTGTTTAGCAATATTCTTAATTATCGGAACTAATCATACTATTGTCTATCAAAAGTTAGAAATAATAATTACATTCTTTAAAGAATATTCTCTTAAAAATTTGCTTCTACTTTGTTCAATTTATTTTCTATAAACAATCATTCTGAGAAACCAATTAAATGACGTTGGCAAGATTTTTATTTTGAATTAATTTTTTTAAATATTCTGTAAATCAACCCGTTGTCAATATTATTTTTACTTCGAACTTTGGTCTACAAATTTCCTTTCTACCAATATTACATTATCTTTTATGAAAATATCATGGTAAAATAACATGAATATCTATAATTCTCTGTTTGCGTTGAAAAAGAACATTAAAATTGTGACGTATGCAACGATTGATATAAAAATCAAATGAAATATTTTTACACACTATTCTATATCAGACAGACAATGACGTCAATAACTCCATATATATAGTGACGTCAGATGATATCTAAGTGTAAACAAATACAATATTATATTTAACGATGTCATCTATGTGAATAAACAAACTTCTCAATATAAAAATGTGAACAGTAATTTTTTTACGGAGTTTCTCATTATGGCAACTACAGCGGTCATAAATTAAAATATTTTCTTCAATAATTCATTATATTATTTTGTGTATTAAAATTTTTTTAAAATTTACACTTTGCTAAATAAATTATAATAAAAGAAAAAAAGTACAAATTTTGCACCTAAAAGAAAATATACAAATAAAATTGCATAAACTGAAGAAAAAAAAAAGTTTGAAGAAATTAATTCTTTTTGGTTAAAAATTAATGAGAATTATTTCAACATTTCGTGTTTTTCCCCATTTTATATTTCATTCTTTAATTACATAGTTGCTTATTAAAATAGTCTGTTGTTTTTGGAAAAGAAAAACAAATAAAACAAAAACAGATTTCAGAAGAAAAACATATTTGCAACACAACAGACAGTACAAATACTGACAATGTGTTTTTTTCTGTAGTAAAGCATAATTATAAATTTAATATTGAAAAATATATAAAATTTCAACAATTAGACAAACATTACTAGGCGTCTCCATCCAACGATTATTGCTGTACCGGGTATGCGCCTCTACAGACCTAATGAATCAATTCATTTAAATAAGATAAAATCAAAAGTCAATAAAATATGCTAATTTAATTTGAAAATTAGATTACAGAAAAATTTATATTAGAAAAGGGGAAAAAGGTAAACATTTCAAATAAAAACCAAATTATTATTTTGATAAATTAATATTAATTAACCCATTTGAATCAAATGGGGTAAGGTTTTTTGAACTGATCTTTGCTACTTTATGAATTTATGATTCGTATAATAAATGCACTTAATAAAACAATATAAACCACCCATATGAGTTAAGAAGAAATAAATAACTTTATCTAAATTTATCCTTCAATGAAAAACAAAAGAAATCACTGTAAATGTGAGATTGGGAACAGTGAAGGTAAAATCGCATTAAAATGCTGTAGAAGAAACATTAAAGCTCATTCAATAAATCAAATTATACTTCAAAAGTGATTTTCATTTTCTCTAATCGTAAATTTCTTAAAATAATTGTTTCGAAATATTTGAGTGCATCCTTTTTTTTTACAATGGTAAACTTCTAATTGAGAAAAAGTTTTTTTCAATGTACCTACACATCAAATAATTTTAGTTACAGTGAATAACTTCAAAATCGATTAATATCAAGTGAAATATTGTTGAAATGGAATAAATTATATTTTCTTCATCTTAGAATAACAATAAATAAATGAACAAAAGGGAAGGTTTTTGTTTGAAAGTGTTTCTTCTTTAATAAAGAAAAATGTGAAGAAAAAGAAATTTGAAAAAATAACAACAATAACAAAATAAAGAATGAAAGAAAATAGTCCTTTAATATTTTCATTGAAATTGGAACATAACCTTAGAATATTTATTTGTATGGTGACTACACTGACTTTTTCTCATAAAGAGAGAGCCACTAGCGTTTTTTTTTTGTTATTTATTTTTCTTTTCTTTATTTTTTTTTTTTTCAAAAGCAACAGGCTTCAAATGTTGAGTCAAAATACAACAAACACAATATTGAGAGAAGAAAAACATTGTAACTGTTGAATACTTTTATACAAAAAAAATCCTGATACACGCACACACACAAATACTTAAAGAAAATACTATTTTTCTAGAGTGAAAAAAAATATGGAAAATAAAAACAGAAGAAAAACATAAAAAATAAAAGGAAAATTAAAAACGTCGCATGTCTAACAAAATTATTACGTGTCGTTCCTTCTCTACCTCCTACTTTTTTTTGGTAAACTTGAAGGTAAAAAGGGCTAATTACGGGTGGTATAAATTAATTTACCTCCTTTTTCTTGAACTCAATTGAAATAAAATGAATTAAAAATAAGAAGAAAAAGAAGAAGAAGAAATTGTATAATTTCATAAAAAGCACTTTTCATGTAATTTTTCTTTGGGTTAGAGAGATCCACAATTATTATTGGAATTCTACGATGGTCTACGATCACAAAATTATAAATATAAAATTTTTAATGAAAAAAAGCTTTGGTGAGAGAAAATTTAAATCACTTAATGAAAGCGATCATAGCAAAAACCTGTCTTTTGTGGAACATATTTGCTTTTAATGATGAAAATTCAACCATTACAATTTACTCATCTATCTCTTCCTATTTTCCATTCTTCCCCTATACCTCTCTTCATTAGCATTAGAAAAAACCTGGTCTTTTTATTTATTTTTAATAAAATAGCTTATGTATACATTTGCTTTTACATGGAAGTGTATGTATGTGTCTGTCTGCATAGAAAAACATACCTCACTGTTTATATGTGTATGTACTTATTGAATACTTGAAAAATGCAATCTTGTTGAAAAGAATTTATTTTTTTGTTACTTCTAGTTCGACGAAACAAAAAGTAGTTTATGTTTATACAATATTTTTTATAATAACAAAAAATATGAAATGATGACTGTGAAAAGTAGTTTATTTTTATTTGTGTAAATATTATAATATTGTCGTTCAACGTCAGCACCATAATTATTAGAAAATTTTCTAAAGATTTGATTTTTTCATTTTCATTTATTAAAAAAAAAAATAATGAAAAGAGAAAAAAATGATAATTAAGGATAATATTTGGAAATTACATGATGATGTGAAGATGATTAAAATGATGATGATGATGATTATTTATGTGAATTGGGAATTGCAATTTGATACAATAATATTTTTTCTCATAGAAAGCTAAAGATTAAAAAAAAATATGAAAAGTTGAACGAGACAAAATAGAAACAAGAGAATAAATTTATTGATTGGTAAAGGAAAAACGGGTGAAAACAATAAAAATAAGAAAAATAAAACAATTGAATGGTTTTAATTATTATGCGGAATAATGATTTAAATTAGTAACTTAATTAATACCTTTTTTTTTGTTTTTAGCGCTGTTTGAAAAAGTTAAGTAAAGTTAAAAAGGGCAAAACAAAAAAAGTCTTTCCTTATTTTCGGTTGTTTTTTTTTTCATTCTTTTAAAATATTTTCCTTCGAGGATTAAGAATGGTGAATGGCCATAGGTATGGTAAGGGTAGAAGGCTTGAATTATTATTGTAATTAAAAATCATTAGCTTGTGTTTTGTGCGGCCATTAAAAATTACAATAATTTGATTTTAATATTTTCTTTTTATTCCTTCGTTCGTTTTTATACATTTTTGTTGGTGTTCATGTTGTTGTTTTAATGATGTGTTTTTTTTTTGTTTATTTGTATTTTTGTATATGACTCAGTTTTTTTATTTGTATGTAGTTTATGAATGTATTTACATATTATATATTTTAACGAACCAAAGTTTTATCTATTATTCATGATGGCAAATATATAAAAGCTATACATTTATTGATCAAACAATACAAAAAACAAAAAAAAAATATACATGTAATAATTTTTTATTTGTTTCTCTTATTTTTCCAGTTTCTATTATTATTTTTTTTCAGTATTTTATATTATTTCAGTTTGGTTTAATAAAAAACTCAACTAAATAAAAACAAAATAGAGTAAAAAATAAAAGCAAAAATTAAGACTGGAATTTTATTTGATGTTTTTTTATTTGATATTTTTATTCATTCGAATATACAAATTCTAGTTAGTACTCTCATTATTATTATTATTATGGTCATAAGAATATCGTCAGAATATTCTTGCATCATCTTAAAGTCTGTTAATCATGCACAACATTTTATAATTTGCTTCTTATTTTAGGTTTCTTCATTATTCTAAATTAATTAATTAATTTCGATTATCAACGTAAAACGTTAAATTCTTTATAAAACCTGACTGATTCTAAAATAAAATAAAAACCACCGTGCAACAACTTTTTTTTTTAGAATTTGAAATTATCTTTTTGAATAAAAAATTAATTTCGTCTGGATTTTCATCCAATTCATTTTCATATAATTAATTAAGATAATCTAAAGAAAAACTGAACAAAAAAATAATAATAATTTCCCTTCTTCACAATTTTTCAAAACCATAAATGAATTGAGAAAATTTCTCTACAAAAGACAGAAATCCAATGAAATGAAAATAAAATGAGAAAATCTATATTGATTTATTTCTATAATTCCATTAATTAATCAAGTTCTGTAGAGAAAGAGAAGAAAAAGAAAAGAAAAAAGAAATGAGAAAGAAGTAAGAGAAAAAAAATTATAAGAAAATTGTAAACCAAATAATACTCGGCATATACAAAATTAGGTAATTTGGTCTTCAAAGTCTCAATTCAAACAAAAAAAAAAGAAATAAAGAAGGAATACATTTTTTAAGACGTGGCAAATAAATACACAAACCAATGAAGAAAAAAAAATATAGAAAATTTGAAATAAAATAAAATAAATGTTCATTCCTCAGACCAACCCACTTACCCCCTCTTGATTACAACAACCAACATTCAATTTTTTTATTTTTTTTTATTTATTTTTTTTTTTCGAAGACAGTTTACGATAAATCCCATTTGAGCCATCGTTTAGCATTTTTTTTCTTCTTCTTTTTCTTTTTCTTTTGCCTAGAAATACATGCACATACACACACAAACACACACACACAAACACACACACACACACTTGTATTCTATAAAATGCCATCAAGAAAATATATTTTTTATTTTATTTCTGTTTTCTTTTTTTTTTTTTTTTTTTTTTCATATTTTAATATTATATTTATCAACAGAGAAAAGAAAATCGTTGTTATAAGCTCTGCTTTACCAAAAAAAAAGAAGAAGAAGAAAAAGAAAGAAAAAAGAAAAAAGAAATACCAAGTGAAGCGTTGAATGTCTCTCCCGGATTAATAAAACGTTGTAAAATGTTTACATTCATCTCTAGTTTGTGTAGACTTAACGAAAAGTGTGTGTTGTTGTATAGTGTAATATAGTAGTATAGATAAAAGGATGTTGTATGTCGTAATGTATATGTGTATATCTGTTTGTCTCTATACATACATGTATATCGTTGCGATTTTCCTTTTTTCTTATATTTTCCTTATATATTTTTCTTTAAACATTTTTTTTCCTTACAAGAAGAATAAGTACACGAGAAAACGACTAACTGTATATATATATATATATATATATATATATATATAACGATCGCCAAACGTCTCTTATACAAGTGAGAAAATCGATATCTTATTGTAAGGAGTAGAAAGAAATATTAGTATATAATGTAGCAATTCATGCGAAAGATTTATCGTGAAAAATATTGTATATAATACTCTTCTATGTATGCAATATGAATGTGTATTTGTATTTCTGTGTATATATGTGTGTGTGGGTGTGTGTGTAGAATATAACTCAATGGTTTTTGTTTTTTAGCTTTACTCCTCCATTCTATAAAAAAGAAACATATTATTGATATGATGTAAGAAAGGTGTTTAGGTTTATTTAAGATTTTCTTTTTTTATTATAATTAGATACAAAATTCTAATTTAATTTGTCAAATCTCACAACTTAACTGGGGGTAGAATACATTTCCTGAATAAATTGAATTATGCCCATTGTCCATATTGTCTGATGCATTATTTGAATGTTAAAAATTAATTTTTTACCTGTTTTTATTGGCTGAAATTACTGAATTACAAATAAAAAAAATCAAAAAAATAAAAGTAAAATTATAAAAACCAGAAAAAATAAAAAAGATTATTTTTACTTTAAGTTTGAATATAAATTAAAAGAATTAAAAAAAACAATATAATTAAATTTCATAAAATTTACAGTGGAAAAAAAGAGGGAGAAAATCCCATAAAACTAAAGTACAGAGAACCATCTTTCTCATAACATCCCTTATTTTTCTTTTGTTATAAAATTTATGTGCTGCGTTTGGGGAATGAAAAAAAATAAAATAAGACTTTAGTGTAACTGTTTTCTAGATACTTTTTCTTCTGTTTCTTCTTCAACTTCCTTTGCTTCCTTCTTATTTCCATTTTTTGTATATATTCAAAGAGTTTTCTTTTTTTTTCATCAAAAAACTATATTCCTCTTATTCTTCCCACTTTGTCTGTTAGAGAGTGTTTTATTGGCTATATTATATAGAAAGAAATAAGATGCGACTATGGAAAGCATAGTTTCATTAACAATATAAAGAAGGAACGATATAATATCCTTGTACTTGTAAAATATAAACGGCGTAAAAAAAAATAAGAAGAAAATAAAAAAAGGGGAGAAAAAGGATCAAAAGTTGCCAGTTTTTTCTTCTTATTTATTAATTCAAAGTTTTCCATTTTATAAAATACAAAAGATAGAAGAGACTTTTTTACTTCTTTTTCTTGAACTCATTTAATTATTAAGTTACTCGAGATTATTATTATTATCATTATTATTATGAGTATATAAATGGAAATAGAATTTATCTATTTAAAAGAAACAGAAAAAGATTGTCTTTCATTTTCATTTTTCCTTATTTCATTAAGTAATTCCTATTTAACATTTGCATTTATTTAAAAAAAAAATAATAAAATTAAACGATTGAAGTTTTATGGAAAATTTTGTAAACTTTAGAATATTACGATTTCGAGTAAAGACCGTTTTCAATGTGAAATTCAAATTTGTTGTTGTTTTGAAAATTTTGTAAAATAATTAATAACAAAACCGACAATACTTCCCGTTGTAGCAATCGTCTTTCATACGAACGCGGATTTTTCTCTAGTGAAAAATTATGGACTAGAAAATACTATTCTCATATTTAAACTATTTATTAAGAATGTGACAAGCTACACAAAATGTAATTAATTTCTTTAGTAAAAATAATAAATGAAAATATGACTGAAGAAAAATCCCTTCTAAATACAGTTAAGTTGAATATAAAATGAATAACAAAGATTTATGGTTTTTATAAATGATTCAATGATGCGATCGTTTATAATTATAAGTAATTTCAAGATTTATACTTAGTTATATGAATCTAAGTATTTCGGTTAACTTAATCCCGTTTTATGTTGAAAATGACAGAAACAAAAATAATAAAAAACAAAAATTGGACATCGAAATATCGAAATTTAGTTAAATAAATCGTCGATCATACATAAAGCATTGAAAAAATAATAGTTTGGAGACCACCGATCAAAACTTTAACAATTCATAAAAAAAAATTTAAATTCATTAAACACTTTCGAATGTAAAATACCAAATTTTCGACTGTAAAATAGAGCAGCCACAAAATACCATATTGCAATATTTAAATATTAAGTAAATATTAAATATTAAGTAACTCGCCACATACGAATATATGCTAATTTATTATAAACGTTTACATATGAACATTATATATAAATTTACTACATATTTAAGTATAAGTAAAGAACATAATGTATATATTTACCAATATTATATATTATTATTATTATTATTATTATTATTATTATTTATATACAATTGTTTTCTTTTTTATTTGTACTTCTAACTCTATTTTATTCATAATATTATACTTACCTACCACCTACCTATATGCCACGACACACATGTGTGTGTGTGTACATACTTTTCAACTTGTTGCTAACTAAACTAAACTTATATTATGTAGGTATGACTTTCTATTATGTACTCACACACTAGTTCTATATACTCTCTATACTCTGTACGAAAATTTCTTCTTCTTCTTTTTTTTTTATTTTGTGAATAATTTAACTTGACATGTAAAAGCAAATTAAAGTAGGCACCTGAACGCACAAACATTACTCTACCTAAACACATATACACCATTAATACATACATAAAAACACATATACAGTCAAACATGATGTACTTTAGAGTTGACATGTTAGTTTTTTTTTTTTTTTGGTTAAAATATTATTTTTCTCCTCTTTTGGTTTTCCAGAGAGAAGCTTTTTTTTTTGTTTTCGAGTTTTTTGCAGAGCTTTTCTAAACGAATTTTTTTTTGTATTTTATAAAAGTTTTTTAATTAGTGTTTATGACTGGGAGTAATGTCAATTAATTTTAATTCAAATGAACGATGAAACGAAGGAGCAGGGGTTTTTTTAACACACTGACAAAAAAAAATTTAAAAGAAGAAGAAAAACACATAAGAGAAAGGAAAGGATGAAAAGAAATTTATGATGAAATCACATAATACATATGCATAAATACATACACACACATAAAAATAAAGTACATACCCTTTACACCCTTAAAATAATATATTAAATCAAATGTGGAAATAAAAGGCAGGAGGGAATTTCATTCATCACTTTTCATATCAGAATATTCTTAATTTTTTTTAAGACATTAATTAAATTATTTTTCTATAAAACATATACAGATAAATACATATACAGAACACACACCCATATATATATATATACACTTACACATTATTAAATATTTATTTTAATATTTTCCTCATTTTATTTAACTGAAAAATTTATTTATCATGAAAATGTATATTTATTTGTTCTTCTTATTATAATATTTTTCTATAGAAAAAGTGCGAATCATTTTTATTATAGCAAAACAAAAATTTTATATCTTCACTTTATTTTTTTTTTTTTATTTTTCTACATTACTCTTTTAAATTTAAAAAGATTTTCAGTACGATCTGTTTATAAGATGAAAATAATAGAAAATAAAAAGATGAAAA
This sequence comes from Pedicia rivosa, assembly GCA_963082725.1. Lineage (NCBI taxonomy): Eukaryota > Metazoa > Arthropoda > Insecta > Diptera > Pediciidae > Pedicia > Pedicia rivosa. The sequence continues at coordinate 1,279,827 of OY720155.1, forward strand.
ATCTACTTATCTCCCTTTCTCGTATTTATTCTATAAAATATAATTCTAAGAAAAATATATACTTTTCCTGAATTTTTGAGATTATAAGAAAATATAACGCGCGAAAATATTTCACTAAAAAGAGTAATTGTTGAATTTTGCCTTGAACATATTTTCTTCTTATTTTTAAATTTTACGTTTAAGTGAAAAAATTTTCTTTACACTTTTTTTTTTTGCTTTGAGAAATCTTTCCTCCTACAGAATATTTAACATTTTTTTGGTTTTCCCACTCGAATTCTCAGTTTAAAACTCATTATTAGAACAACATAAAAATGACCCAATAATTTTTTTTTTCTTTTGAAATTTTCTTTATGAAAGTTTCATCTGACTCTCTTTGTCCCTCCAATCTTCACTCTCACAAAATACACATTTCATTTTATTAAAGCTTAAAATAATGTATGTATAAAAAAATTGTATTTCGATTAGTAACATAACCTAAACCTTATACACACACATACTCATACACGTTTTATACTATTCTAAGATTAGAATCCCACGATATACGTATATAATATATAAGTTTTGTCTCGCATACGAATTGCAATATTAACCAAATTATAGTGAAATAACAAGGTTCTAATCAACCATATATAGGTTTTGATAACCCAGTAAAATGGCTTTTTTTTCACCGGTGTATTACATACAACCAAAGCTTTTGTTGTTCATTGGTCATAGATTAGATATATTTAGATATACCACTCATCCATATCCACTTATACACATACACAAATAGGCGCATACACATATACACACACAGGCATCTAGAGAGAGATACTTGACTATATAATATTATTACATTATCCCATAGTAACAATCAACATAAATTATAATTTGTCCTCTCTTATGTGAAATAAACATATTATATCGTAAAGAAATTTTAATATACCCCAAAATTCCCAGCAGAATTTTGAAAATGACAATCTATATATATATATATATATATAGACGCATAGTGAAAATCGTTTATGTACTCCATACACACACACACATTACTTGCTTATATACTATGTTTCGATATATGACACAAGAAGTACGAGAAGATTCTACAATATTATTATTATTATTGTTATTATTATTATCACAACCAAAGAGTAAATAATATAAGGAAGGAATAATTTTTCGCTCAATATAGAATTTTAAAGCTTGGTTTGGTTCACAATTTTTAGCCAATTTAACACTATTTGCTTACCTGAAAAATACACAAAAATTCTGCTCTTACTGACTTCTCCGTTTATACACTTTACTCTTAGAATATTCTAGTAAATACTTTACATGTTTTGATAAAAATGATTATCTATCTACATACATTGCTTCAGCAGTAGCGTGTTTATGTGTGTGTATGCATAATGAATACACTAATTTTTAATTTTAATTAAAATCTTAATTTACGTTTTAGTGAAGGAAAAACTTTAGAAAATAATAATATTATCGCGGTTTTACATCCACTAAAAAGTATTATAGATTTTAAGTATTTCTCGTTTATATTAGGATAAGAATCTTATGCAAACCTGTAAGCAATTCTAAATGTTAATCAGAGATCTAGGAAAAATCTTTTAAAAAAAAAATTAGAAATAGAAAACTCATTGTTGTAAAATTGTGCTCGATTTTACAGCAGTAATTGTTATAATTCAATTTATATAAATTACAAATAATAAGAAAATTACTTTTTCCACAATTTTCTTAATTTCGTAAAAATTTCTCATAATTTTAACATTCATTACAACAAAACTAATTCCATAAATCGTTTCATTTTAAAGTACAATACTATAAAGCAGAGTTGCTTCACCCAGTGTCAATTCAATGTTTGAAAAGGCAAAATTTTATTGGGTTCAATAACCCAACTCTAAAGAGTGCATCCCTGAGACTCAGACTGAAGTTTAATATTGACTATATAGGACAGACTAACAACTAATATCGCATAAAGTGTCAATGCAAAATTGTAAGGAACTATAAATATAATATTCTATGATAACGTAGTGTAGTGTAAAATAATAGTTTCTAAAATAAACCCCTTTAAAATAATGATGGTTTTTGTTATATATTCTAGAAGATTATTGAGCACCTATCATTATTTCTAATTAATTTTAATACTTTCACGGTAAGAGATTGTTTAATTTTACTATAGATATTTTCACACTAAGCCAATAATACACCTTATGAATATTAATGTTCATAAATATAGTCTTCTGATTAAACTTTATAATATATATATATGGTGTCACAATATATAAATTTCATTTGTGATCTTCTTTATCTTTCCTAAACTTATTTAAATAAAATTTTTGATTCTAAACTCTGTAGTTCTAATCGTCAAATTAAAAATCATTTAACTGCAGTTTTGTTTTTTGCTTAAATACTCTTGAAAATATTTGGTACTTAAATTAAAACGGATATTTGTTTACGTTTATGCCAAAAACTATTTGTATATTGGATACGATTTAAAATTGAAACCACATTATTTGATTAGGGAAACACATTTTGCTTGTCATTGAGCCCAAATTAGAGATAAAATATTATATAGAATTAGCGTAATCTGAAGGGTAGAGGTGTTGACCAAATTTTCGATATCTAATTTTCATCTATATGATGTGTGTTTCTGTTTTGTTTGCAGTGATGTGTGATTAGAATTCCAATTTTATGTTTAAAATGTTAAATCAGGCAATATTCTCTAAAATATATTCAGAAAAAAGTTTGTATTTTGTTTTTCTTTTTGTTCTTTTGTTTTCTACATTTTCTTCTCTTTTTTTTGAAAGTCATTGTTATACAGTCAACATTTTAACTCATTATAATCCCTGATTGTAACAAAACATTTACTTTTTCCTACATTTATTTCCCAACTTGTTTTAAAGTTCAAATTCAAATAGATAAACTTTCTTATTTTCTGGATTTACTTTTTTCATTGCTTCTATATTCAAATTTCTATTTTTTTTTCCTTTGAGGTTAAATTCAACGACAAATAATCTCTTTTCTCTTAATTTCATTAGTCATTAACTACGTGATGACTCATACGTAAACATGAAAATGAACAACCACCCCTACGTTTTAGTTCACCCATATATAAAAATTGTTGTTGTTATTATTATTATATTAGTTGTTTTCTGTTGTTGCTGTTGCTTTTTTTTGTTTTGGTTGTTTGGCTGCTGTTGCTGTTGTTCGTTTTGTTATATATTTAGTTTAGTTTTATATAACACAATATTATTAAAGGGTCCGGACTTTTAGGCACTCGTAAGAGAATTTGAGAAAAAAATATATTTAACTATGAAATAATCGTACGAGTGAATTTAATAAATTAAAACTACAGAAATAGTAAATTAACTAATTAATATTCGAGAAACTTAAATGCAGTATGTAATCTAAAATACTTTTTTGTATTTTAAATCATAAATCTAAATTGTTATAAGATGAAATTTATAATCCAATTTATAATGGCTTAATCAAAGAAAGGTATTTATCCAAAAATCCGGACCTTATAGGCATATATTTTGTGATTATATATTTAGTATCTGTCCATTACTTCCAAACACGTTTGTGTAAAACAAACAATTTTGTAGCTTGACCACTAATAAAATAACCTGTTGTATTTATATTGTTCGTATACATTAAACATCTATAATATGCTATATAAAATGTGACTGTGGAGACTAAACTTAACCACCTGTTTGGTTGGAAAGTAGGTAGGGTAGTGGAATTTCTCTCTTATTTTTCTCTATTTCGTAAATTTCTTTTTTGTTTTCCTTATTTCTTTTTGCTAAATAATTGCTTAGTGAAATCAGTAATATTTTAACATATAAAATTAAGGCACAAAAAACATAAGAATGTATTTAGTTATATATTAATTTTCTCACTTATTAAAAGGAAGGTTATGTTTTTTTTTTCTCTTTACTGTTTTCTTTTATAGATTTTCACTAATTGTGATAATTCGTTCGTGATAAATATTTAAATAATTTGATTTGAAATGTTCTCTTATTTTACTAAAATACTTCGAGTTTAATAAAATTGAATGAATTTCTAAAAAGGAGCATGCAAGTAATACAGAAAATATTGAATAACAAATTTTACAAATATTAAAATGCACCTTAGATTAAAATTAAATATTCTTCTAATACGAGAATTATAATTTCAAAACTTCAATCAAAATTGTTCGACGATTTCTCATAAAAAAATTCTTAAATTAATTTTATTATGAGAAGGATTTTCTTCAACATGAGCTTGTATGCAAAACACTTAAAAAAATTAATTACTGTAAAGTGTTGAAAGGAGAAGATAAGAAAAAATACTCCGATTAAAGACTGCAAAAAGATTAAATAAATTTCACTGAAATATTTTTTCCGTTTTTCTTTCTTTTTCAATTCTTTTTGTGCTTTTTGATTTTTAATTAAAAAAAATATCCGGAAAGATGGTGCAAAAAGCGCAATCTATTTGATATACGTTCTTAATGAGCCATGTAAAATTGGTTTATGTATTATGCAGCATAGTTTTTATTCTGCAGTTGTTTTTTTTTTCTTGGCCATTCCTTCTACCATAATAAGCTTTATCTATTACGATATTTTAGAGGCCATCAATGATGGATGAGTTCAATAGCCCATAAAAAATTATATTATAATAAAAAGTATATAAGAGATCCCTTTGGTACTGGTCCAAATCGTTGTAAAAAAAATACATTAAAAAGTCACCATCAAGAAAAAAAGACAAGAAAAAGATTTAAATTAGAATAAAAAAAATAAGAAGAAAATGTTGACAAAAAATCACCATAGTCATTCTAAGCCAGACAGAATTTGACAAGATTTGACAATTTGCTGATGTGGTTTTATAATATACAATAAAAGGGTAATTTCAAAAGGGGTTACAGCACGATGCGACGGGGTGCACCTTTTTTATGTTGATGGAAAATACGCTTTTTTTTTGTTTTGTTTTTTTTATTACCGCATGCAAATTTCCTTATTTCGTGTTTTTTTTTTTCTATTTCTTTTTTGCTTTCGTTTATTTATTTATATTTATATTTATTTTTTCATGATGAAAATGATCAATTCAAATTCAGACCTAATTCTGAAACCATCAATTCAAATTATTTTGAATGACAAAATATATATTCTCTACAAGAAAAAAAAAAGATTAAGTCAAAAAGCAAAATTTTATGTATTTTATACGATCAAATCAAACGAAAAGAACAAAATAAATAAAAAAAAAATAACAGAAAATGGAAAAACCGTTAATACAAAATACGGATCCGTTCAAAATATATTTCCATATATTTATACGTCATTGACGCAAAATTATAACTGCTAATCATTTTGTCACATTTTTTTCCCCTTGATCCCTTTATAATTCTTTTTTTGTGTTAATGAATTAACTGACTTTATTTTTATTGTAATGCTCATTTATTTCTCGTCTTTAATAAAATTAAGGTGAAAAATAAAAAAGAAAAAAATTCGCTCTTCGTTTCAATTTTAATCAAATTTCTACATTTTTGTTTCTCAAAATTTTGTTTATTTTAAGAATACAAAATAATTATGTTAATTTCTGTTTTCAAATCATTAATAATTTTATATTAAAGGAAATAACCCAAATTCTAAAATATTTTAAATAATGAATGAATATGTGTGTGTGTGTGTGTGTGTTTTACGTATAGACAAAACTGTACTTATAAACTTATAACTCATATAATACACTCCATTTTTATACCCATTTACCCATTATAACCATTAGATGAAAATATAATCTACTTTTCTTTCTTTTCTTTAAAATATTAAATCTGAAATGAGAAACTTTTATAAGAAGTCTGTTCTTAATTCCATTATCTTCATTCTATTGCATAATTTCTACTCTATGTACAACTTTTATTTTTATTTTTCGGCGACATTGAGCTCTATGGTGAATATTATATTTACCATATAGAAGAAATTATAAAGAAAGTATAAGAAACAGAGAAATGAATAAGAAAAGAGGAATACATACTTTTTTATACTTTTTATTGTATAGTATTTTTGAACAACTGTAGAAAACCCAGGCTAAGTTTTAAAAAGCTAGTTTTAAAACATAATTTCACCACCATTTTCATGATTTCAAGGAATGAGATTTTTCGTTTGCTTATTTTCCATTATAATATTTTTGTTTCTTTGTTTTGTATTTTTTTTTTTTTGTTTTTTTTACAACATTATGCACAATTTAAATACAATTTAAAAATGTCTCACTTATTTTTTTTTCTCTTAATCTTCTACCTGTTCTTCTTGTTTTTCTTCTTTTTCTTTATTTTCTTCTTCATTTTCATCTTTTTACTTCAACAAAAAAAGAAGAGAAAAAGAAAAGAAAAAGTACTTTTAAAAGTTGAGTTGTGTTCGCGTTACTCTTCTTATTTATTTTTTTGTTGCTTTAATAAGAGCAATAATTTATTTAAATATTATTATTTTTTTATTATTATTATTATTTTCTTAAGCAATTTATCATTTTTGATAATAATTTAATTCCGAGAAAAGAAAGAAAAAGTAAAAAAAAAAACACACAAAACTTAATTTATAACTTTCTTCTTGCCTTAAGAAATATACAAGGATCCTCCCAAAAAAAAAAAAGAAAAACTCCCACTAAATTATAATCTCAAAAATGTTCTATTATGAGCAGAAAAATAAATGAGGAATGCATATTAATAGTTAAGTTAAGTTGTAAACATTTAGCAACTTAAATTTAATCTTTTCTTATGAGATTTTCAAATTTCTTTTATATAAAACTGGCTTTTTTGAATGTTTTTCATTATTTGTGATTTTTTTGTCTTTTTTTATTTGTATAAAACACTGCCTATAAGTTAAGATGCAATTCAAAATATTCATTAAAATTCACCACTGACGTACTTGACAGTTTTGCTTGATATGTTTCCATATGAATCAACTCCCGCTTGTGCTTATTTTTTTTATATTTTTAGTAACCATTTCAGTGAGTCAATTAAATTAAACTCAATTTAAATATGATGATATAAATATGATGTTATAAAAAGTCAAATTAAATCAAATATTTGATTTTCAATTTGGTGTTTAAGGAATATTTAAAAAAAAAACATTATTCTTAAAATACAGAAATTTTAACGTCAACCCTTGAATATAAACAGCAGCTTCCTTATTGATGACAGAATATAAGTGTGAATTAAGATTTTTCTTCTATATTTTTTTTAATAAGAGAAATGAAAATAAATATAAAAAATTGTTTACATTAAAAAAAACAAGCAAAAACAAAATGGAGTAAGAACAGGGAATATTATGAAACTTTAATATGTTATAATATTATTATAAGATTTTAGTATTCACGAATTGCCTTCTATAATGTAACATACATCTTTTGTACTTTTCATAAGCAATTTATTATTGTACGAAAGAAGAAAAAAATTTAATAACATTTATTTAAAAAAAAAACAACGAAAGATAACTCAAATCATTTATATACATACAGCTCATCTCTTCATGCCCGCACATACACACACAATCACACACACACACACACACACATACACATATTCTTATATAAAGAAGTCTAATTATGCAATTTATAAAAAGGCATCTTATTATAAAAAATATATAGAATAAGAAGTTGAAGAACAGAAAAAAGAGAAAAATATAAAGTATAAGAGAAGGAAAAAAAGGAGAAGAAACGGAAAAAGCAACAGTTAAGATTATTCCTCAAGCTCATTTATTTCTTCTTCTTTTTTTTATGCTTTCTTTTTTTTACTTTCTTTTTTTATACTTTTCTTCTTTTTCCCTACCCACAGTTTTGAGTTTTTTTTTTCTTCTTTTGTTGTTGTTTGCATTGTACAATATTGCGCGTTAAAAATAAATTGGTTGCCTGAAGGAGAAGAATATAAGAAGAAATGGAAGTATAAGAAAAAGAAAAAGACTTAAGAAAAAGAATATCTTTTCAGTTGTTTCGTGACGCTATTTCTCTAAAGCTAATAAAGATAACATAGAAATGGTACAGCCAGAGAAAGAAGTTAAAAAAAAAGAATTCTTTGCATTGGATAAAAGAATAAGAAAAGCGACAAAAATTTAGCATTAAGCTAATAAGATGTTTTATGCTTGAATAATAACATAAAAAATTTAATCACAAAGAATTGTCGTTTGTCTCCTCTTGAAATATATATATATATATATATATATGTGTGTGTGTTGTGTATGAATGTTTGTTACTTAGAATGAGTATATATGTGTGTGGGGGTTTACTCGGGTAGAAGAAAAATTCTTTTGAATTATTTATGCAAATCTTATGATAATAATCACAATCTTTGCGATGATTTCTTTCTCTCCTGCTCTTTCTATTTTTTTTTTAATTTCAGCGGGAAAATTATAAATAATAACGGGCGCATAGAATGGACGACAGAATCTTAAAATGTTTTGAATTTCTAAACAAAACGGTTTGTTTAGATTTTAGATCTTGTTAACTTTGAGAAACTATCTTCTAGTATATTTATAAAAGAGGGTACGACATAATTGTTCATCTGTTCTAGTTAAGTAAAGAGGGAGAAAAAAACAGAATAAATACAAAAAGAATGGCAGAAAATAGAAAAATCCAATGATTTCTTGTGGGGGATTTTATATTGTTAATTGAATCTTCTTTTATTAGTCCCAACAGTATGATCTTCGTTGTAAGCAGGTTAAACTTTTCTTTCTTTTATTTCTTTTTTTTATTTTCATTCATTTTATTTTTTTATTTAATTTTCTTTTTCTTACAAAAAAGAAAAAGAAGAAAAGTAGAATAAATTGAAAAAAATCAAAAGAAAAGATTATTGTTCTGTGTAGACTTTTTTTGTATAGAAAATTATGTTTGAAAATTTTTTTCATCTTGTAAAAAATAGTCATTTTTAAACGTCATTTTCTTTAACAAAACAAGAAAATATATATAAATGTTAAGTGCCAAAAGTTAATGAGAATGAAATAAGTAAAAGAAGTAAACGGATTTGACCTTCGTATATTCCGCGAGGCAAACATCTTTTTCCCAAATGACTAAAACTGGAAAAATAAACTGGAGGCGTTCAATGTCAGTTTCTTCTGTCAAGTTTAAAATTTGTTTTTGTTTCTGACTATTTTTTTTCTTTAGTCTATAGAGAATATTGTTCAAATATTTTTTTTAACGCGGTAAACTTTTAAATTTAAAAACAAAATTCCTAATTTAGAAAGATAGATTTATTTTTTTAATGAAAAAAAAACCTTCTTGTTTTCACAACAAATTATAGTTGTAGTATGCCATTATATTTCTATAGCTTTTCTTTTTTATCTTTTGCCCAAATTAATCAATTGATGGTAACCCGCATTGCAATTAATGATTTTAAAATTCAGTTTAAATACTAGAATAAAAATCTCCCCTTGAAATAAAAAAAAACTGCAATTTATAAAATTTTATATAAAATATAAAACGTCAGCTAATATTAAAACTCTCTCATAACACTGGCGGATGCCAACTCACACCAACTCACACAACTTTTCATTTTATATTTCATACACAGGAAAAAAAAAATAACACACAATTTATGGCTCTTTAGTAAATAGTGGTATGTTTTCTTCTTTCTTTTTTTTTTTTGTTTGAAATTTTAGCATCCAACATCAACTTTATATACATTTTTATTATTATGTTTTGTTGTAGTTATTTCTCTACATTTCATTTTTTTTCCTCATCCGTCATAAAAAATGACGACTACAAAAATGACAAGAATTTAAATTATTGTCATGCTTTCTTTTTCTTTCACGCTCTTTTTTTATTTGCTCATTTTAAATGGGATTTTTCAATTCTACAACCATAGTAACTATTGGACATCTTATAAATTCACACTAAAACAATTTCATTTTTACATGGTTTCAATTTGTCGTTTGTACTGCAAAAATTTATATAAATGTGACATTATTTGTTAAAGTTTTCAGTAAAAGAAATTCACAACAAATTGAAACAAGAAATTTAGAAACAATGGATTACATAATTTCAGAATTTTATGAATTACCATATAATTTTTTGTTAATAATTAAAATAACACAGTTTAATTTATTTTTAAAGTTGAAAACGCAATAAAATATGTAAATATAATTTAAAAACACAATTTATAAATTATGCTTATATTAGGTCCAAAAAGAAGTTAGAAATAATTGCTTGTATGATATAAATAAATGTTTCAGTTGGTTATAAACGATTTAAAATTTTATCTGAAGCTGAAATTTAAAAAGAATAAAAAACGGAAATTTTATTTTATACAAAAAAATTGTTTGCATAGGAACACACATACATAGTTGGATGTACATTAAGCACGATTAAACAGATATCAACACTAATAACTGATTAGATTCTTGAATAGCGCAGGGATGTAATTATTAAATCTTTAAGGAATTATCAAAATTGCACAAAAGCTGTGATTGATATTTAAAATATTGACGAAACATTTATTACGAAATTGTAATAATAAATTGTTCATGCTCAATTAAAAATGTAAACAAAATTTATTCTTTGCAAAAAAAAAACAAACTTCTTACTTCAGTACATTCCTGTCCTTGATAAATATGAAATGCTACATTATTATTTCTATATTATATAAGTCCAAAAACTAGAAGGATATTAAACGGAAATTTGGCATGTGTCCTAATCGGTTTATTAAAGTCGCAGGGATGACTTTTTTAATACATTATTATAAACGACGACACGGTGAAAAACGTGTTTTTTTTCTTGTTTTGATAGGAGATGAGGTGTTTCATCATCATCAACATCATAGTTGTCTTTCTACTTATTTTTTTTAGTCTTCTTCTTTAAATTAAGATCTTCAATCACAAAAATGAGAAAGCAAGGAGTTTTTTTAAATAATTTCCTTTACATTTGAATGGAAAAGAAAAATAGCATTAGCCGAATCAGAGCTCCTCCACAAAATGACTCATTTTGCATTACTTATTAAATTAATCACCTTACCTCTATTATTATACTGAAAATTATTTATATATACATATTTTATAAATAACTCTGGTCAAAAATCCCTACACTAAATTTAGTAAAAAGAAAATTAACTGTGTAATTTTAGTATAGTATATACAAAAACATTGTATGTACCTTCCAACATATATAGAAGAAACTTTCATTTGTAGCTTTTATTATTGATGTATAAAGGTGAACCAAAAATTAATTCATTTTGATTTATTATAAAACTTTTGCAAACTTTGAGTTGAATAATATTACATTAAAGTACGATACGGTATATATAAATTATATCTCTATGTATATACAATTCTAATGTAATATATAGATTACATTAAATGCAGTGCATAGGTGAATTGGGACTTTATGAAAGGAAGAATTTTGACCATCATCATCTTTATATACTAAATTAAATTAATATTTATTTGTATTTATATACATTTTCTCTATTTCTTGTGTCTTTGTGTTAGTATTATATATTATTTGATAATTAAATTGAAATCTCTTTTAGTATGTTCACATGTGACAGAGATCTTAAATTGTTTTTGACCCAAAAAAAAATAAGCTGTCGTATTTTAGCACTTATTATAATGAAAACTTTACAGAATAAATTGTGTCTAACTTACCTTCCAGTTATTCCAAACATACACGAAAATAAGTTATTAAACTTTTTGACTTTTAATATTTTGAAACATAAAACTGTGACAACAAATATTATTGAAGTTTTTTTTCTCCAGTTTCCAGTTATTATTAAAATACATTTCAACTTTTCCACTTTCAGTAAACTCTGTCGTTCCATTAGATTTTCTTTTTTTCCTATTTATTTAGTTTCTTTTCTAAAAATAGAAATAAAAAATTTAATACATAAATTGTATATTTTCTTCCAATTTCAGGTTTCCTATCACCATCACATGAATCACGTAATGTTAAAACTGAATTTAATAATAGTAACCCGGAAGGAATGCCAAAACTTGGTCCCACAATTGTATATTCACATCATAGATTGGATCGTCACAATAATATAAATACAACAATTAAAACCGAACAGGTGGTATTTTATACAGAACATAATAATTATTTAGAAAACGAAAATATAAAAGAAAAACAACAACAACAGCAACAAAATAGAATAACAATATCTGAAGGGGAAAATAATCATCATCATAACCATCATCATCATCAACATCATAATAATCATCAAAATCATCAACAAATAATACAGCAAATACAACAAAATGGTAATACTGTACATGAACCATATTCAATATTTAGAGAACGTAGTATTGAAGAAACAGAGGCTGCACATGATCTATTATCATTATCACAAAGTTTACCACCACTACCTGCACCATGTGTTACAACAATATTACATCCAGATACAACAAATTATAATACAACAAATACATCTATTATGCATGAAATATCATCACCAACATATATAACAACATATAATACAGATAAACCAACATCATTAATATTACAAAATTGTATTATTAATAATAATAACAATAACAATAACAATAATAATATAAATAATAATAACAATAATAATAATGATAATAGTGATAATACCAATAAGAATGATAGCAGCAACAATAATAATAATATAAATAATCATAATAACAATAACAATAATAATAATAATAATAATAATAATAATAATAATAATAATAATAATAATAATAATAATAATAATAATAATAATAATAATATTAATAATAATAATAATGATAGTAATCTTAATAAAACATCAGTCATCGAATTACAATATCGAACAGCAGCCACCACAAAGACAACATCATCTACAACAATAAATTCAAATTTAAATTCATCAATAATAGAATCAACATTAATACCATGTTATGAATTAAAAATACAAAATATATTATCACAATCACCATCATTATTACCACAACAATTATGTGAGAAAGGTGAACGTAGTGAATTATCAGAATTAGATATTGATGATGATACATCATCAACATCAGCAACAACTACAACAACCACAACAACAGCAACAACAACAACAGCTTTAGCAGCAGGAACAAAAATTAAATCATCATCATCATCATCTTCGTCATCAATAAAATCCTCATTAAAAATTCGAACAAAAAGAAAATATACAAAAACAAAACCAACAGTTTATGAAAAAGCATCAGAAGTTTATACATATGATGCACTTATGATCAGTGATGGTAGATCAAAAATAAAAAGTCGTGCTAATAAACCTTATATAACAATATATGATGTTAAACCAATTAATATTAATAATAATAATAACAGTAATAATAGTAATCATAATACCAATAGTACTAATAATAATAATGATGATGATGACGAAGATGATGATATTGATGAGGATGATGATGATGATAATGATAATAATATTGATGATGATGATGATGAAGATGAAAAATTAAGTATAACACAATTACGTACAAATAATATAAAAAATTGTAAAGGTAAAGGTAAATATAAATGTCCTGAATGTGGTAAACAATATGCAACATCAAGTAATTTATCAAGACATAAACAAACACATCGAAGTTTAGATTCACAATCAGCTAAAAAATGTATGACTTGTGGTAAAGCTTATGTATCAATGCCAGCGTTAGCAATGCATCTTTTAACACATAAATTATCACATAGTTGTGGTGTTTGTGGTAAAAAATTTTCACGTCCATGGTTACTACAAGGACATCTACGTTCTCATACTGGTGAAAAACCATACGGTTGTGCCCATTGTGGTAAAGCATTTGCGGATAGATCCAATTTACGTGCACATATGCAAACACATTCAGCTGATAAAAATTTTAAATGTACTAAATGCAATAAAACATTTGCATTAAAATCTTATCTTAATAAACATCTGGAATCAGCTTGTTATACTGACCAAGAACAAGCAGGATATACAAATAAATCAGTTGATAGTTATGATGAAGATGAGGATGAGGATATTATTGTAACGTAAGATCATTGTAAAAATTTGTTTTTTTTTTTTTTCTTTAAATGAATTTCTTTGATAAAATTTAATTATTTATTAATTTTAATTTATTTGTTGTAAAAAAAAAACACTAAAAAAAAATTGAAGAAAAAGATATGAATAAAAAAAACTGCCCTAGAATTTAAATTTAAAACAAAAAAAAATTGAAATTAAAATTAAATATCAAATTATTAAAATTAAAAAAAAAAACGAAATTCACATTTTTTTTTATTTTATGTTTTTTCTTTCTTTTTTGTTTGTTTCCAAAAAGGAAAATTTTTTAAAGATTTTTAAATGAAAAAAAAAATCAAACGCTGAAAACAAATTTCTTTTATTTTCATTTGAGGCAAACACCCTGAAGACCATTTTAAGCAATATTTTATAAGTATGTAAGAAAAGTTTATGAGAAAATTATTAATAAAAAACAAAAAAAAATTAAGAAAAATTAAAAACAAAAAAAAAAATTATGAAAAATTAAAAAAATAAAAAAAAATTGTAGAAATCTAGTTTTATATGAAAAAAAAAGAATATTTTTTGCTTTTTTACTTAAAAAACATAATTTTATAGTAATTTACCTAAAAAGAAAAAAAAAAATTAAAAATTTGAAAAAAAAATTAAAAAACATAAAAAATAGACTAAAAATAGATAAGGTCGAAATTTTTTTTTGAAATTTAATGCAACGAAAAAAATTATTAAAAAAAAAACTCTTAGAATATTTTTAAAGTTTAACAAATGAAAATGAAAACAACAAAAATTTGACACAAAATTTTAAAATTAATTCAAAATAATTTCTTCAGTAAAAAAAAACAAATAAAAGAAAAGAAAGACAACAAATTGAAAATGAGAAAGAAAATAGAAAAGTCATCATCAATAAATGGTTTTTTTTTTCTTTTCTTGTATTTCGTCATATATGCGACTGTGTTTGTGGAATACACTTCAAATTGAATTCAATTAAACCGTATTATGTATATGTGAAAAAGGAATGAGTAAAAAAAAGGTAGTTTTAACCACAAGTTTCTTAATCTTAACATAAAACAGGAAAATTTTGTGTGATTTTGCAGCATCAACACAAAAACGTATAACATAAAACGTATATATATCTTTCTTTCTCTTTCAATAGTTTTGTTACTTTATGGATGAATAAATATTCCTTCTTCCTATTACACAGTAGTTTTATCTTTTAAGAATTCTATTCTCTCTATATATACATTTTCTCTATATATAAGTATATGTTTCCTTTCACTCTATATATTACTACTAACAACAACATAAGAAAATTTGTTGAGACGATGAAAGAAGACGTTCATTTTAATTCAGTATACAATATTTGCTAACATATAAACATGCATACAATTTATGATACTAACAAAAATTTACTTACTTATTTTATATTTTATAAGAAGTGAAATGTTTCTTCCTATTCTGATCCTTGTGTACTTTTTTTTTCTTTCTTCTATATAAATATTTTGTATCTTTACTCTTATATTATTTTAGTAGCATCGTATATTTATGAACTTAAATTAGTTTGAAATGTTTGATGAATGTTTGTTTTTGGTAAATACAATTTTTTTTTTTCTTATTCTTCTTCACTTTATTTCATTATATGATTACTATCTCACTCTCTCTCTCTCTCTTTCTTTCCCTTTCTCTCATCTTGAATGTTTCACTGTATTTCTCTAATTTTATTATAAAACACAAAATTTTGTGTTACATACCAAAAATAAAATACAACTCAAAACACAGAATTCAACTTAACACAGAAAATAATAAAGAACAAAACAAAAATGAAAATGAAAATAAAAAAGAAATCTTATATAATAGAATGTTTCTCTTTTCGCTAAGATGTTCATCAAACAAATAATCTTCTCCTTATAATTATAACATATTTTCATACAAAATTGTGGTATTTCATTTCTACAAAAAGAAAAAAACCGCAACAACGATAAAGAACATTTTTTCTTAATGAAACATTATAATTTTTGTTACATTGCATTGCATAACAAATTTATATTTATTATGTAATACTTATTTTTTCTCGTTTTTATTTTATTTAATTTGTAATCTTTTTCATTTATTTTTTGTTTCGCTTAAAACAGAAAATTAAAAAAATTATAAACTTTCAAGGATTCACCATACAAACTAATTTTATATTCATAAAATAAATAGAGAAATTAAATAAAACTTTTAATTGTGTAAAATACAAAATCAAAACAGCCAAAAAAAATAATTTTTTTAAGTGACTTTTGAACTTTACAAACTTCAAATAATTATCTAATAAAAAAATAATTGGTGTTTCGATTAAACATTTAATTGTTCAATTTTCTTCATTATTTTCTTTAAATAAAAATTTAATTTAAAAATTTTCAATAAAGAAAATCTTTTGAAATTTTTCTGTAAAATATTCAACAACAACAAAATTTGAATGGGGGAAAAAATCAAATTTTAATAAATAGGAAATTGAATTCTATTTTACTTATCAATTGAAAAAATAGAATAAATAGAAAAAAGAAAAAACAAATTCCGAATCACTACTACTTGAAGTGCGGTCTGCAATTTTTTTCATTTACATTTTATTTATTTTTTATCCTTTCATATCAAATATCTGAAATAATATTAAAGGGTCATACTAAAAGCTTAATGGAAAAACTCTTCAAAATTTATATAAAAAAATCGTAACTTTGTGTTTATTTTTTCTTTTAAAAATTGCATATCACTCAGGGTCTGAATGTATTTTGTGGGTGTGTATTGCTTACTATTTAAAATTCCCAATATTTTGAGTCTTGATTTAACTTTAACAAAAAAAAAAGGAAAGAAAGTTTTATGTAGTTTAAAATATTTGTTTGGTTATTTACGATTGACAATTTAACTTTATCCCAGTAAAATATTATCGTCTCAAGTCTTAACTCAAACTAATAAAATTGAGCTTTTTAAACCAACAAATCAAAAAAAATGTATTTCCATTCGATTTATATGAAATAAAAACGATAAAGAGTTTTCTTTTGGTTAGTACAGAAAAGTGTGTGTGTGTGTGTTTGTGGACACACAAACACACACAATGAGACATCATTCCATTCATAATGGAATAAAAATAATTCTTTTTAATTCGAATTATTGTGTTTTTGTTTCAGATTTAAGGAAGCTTTTCTTTTTTTTTAATTTTCATTAAAACAAACAGAATATTCTGTTCTGATATCAATTATATAAATCATGGTTTTATTTTTTTTAATTGTTTAAAATGTTTAAAAAAAATGCGCAACAAATGCTGGTAAAAAATGATAAATGAAACTAATATTAACTATAGGATTTACACACACACACACACACACACACACACACATATATATACAGCAGTAGCAAAACAGCAAAAAAAAAAGTTAAATGAGGAGAAACAGAAACCGCATACAAAACACCCATCCAACTCATCCTATAATATAATCCTCTGTTCCATAATATAAATCACCAGACACACACACACATACATTTTATTTTATTCCTTTTTTTTATTTCGAAAAAATTGTAATTGAAATGACTTTGAATCAATGGCGATAGAATGAGAATTTTACTGTGTTTATTGTTGTGACATTGACTGACAGTCTTTTTTGTCTTGTTTGTCATTTTTTTTTTCATTGTGTGCATTTAAAACAAAACAAAATAAAGCAAAAAAAAAACAAAACAAATCAAAACAAATAAATAAATAAATTGGTTATTGATCGAATGAAACCAGAAGACTTCTCTCTATAATCCGTATATTTACTTACTTTCAACTATAAATAATTGTTCGTAGTTTCTGTATTCGAGTGGAGGCGCCACAATACCAAATAACAATTGTTCTCTTTTTTTATGTCAAAAAATACAACAATATAAAAATTAAATTACAATACAATGGGATAAAACAAAAAATACTCAAAGTCTTTAATTTGTTGCTATAAAAATTTTCGCATAAGAGAGAAAATTATTAGTTTAGTTATTTGTTTTTTTTACGTCAGCCACTTCAATCAAAACAACGAAATATTAATGTAGAGAAATTGTAATTTTACGAGATTATATTTTATCAAGTAAAAAGAAAGTTTTAAATTTTATTTTTTATTGTTTTCAAAACAAAAATTTATAAATACAACAACAACAAAACGTTTGATTTATAAATTATAGAGAAATCTCTGTTATAAAATTCTAAATCCATAAAGTATTTATTATTATTAATTTAGATTAAAAATGGATTAATTTTAAATAATTTCTATAAAGTAAATTAATTTTTCAATAATTATTTGTTAATTTTTTTTCTCTCCCCCATTTAAATTGGATTATTTGATTAATAAAAAGTTAATCAATTTCAATAATAATAATCTATAAAATATTAACAATTATTATTGCAATAACATATCGTATTTATTTTAATCAAACAAAAAAAAAAACTAATTTATCATTTTAATTTAATTATTGATAAAATTAATTAATATTTTTAATTAAAAATAAATGCATAAATTGTATCAATAATACACACACACACACATACAGATACATCAGATTGATTTTTATTCTTGATGTATGTTGAGTACAATGATAGAAATCAGACAGACAGTTGATCGTATCAATCGAATGGTAGAAGACGCCAATCTTCTTCTATAAAGATGTCATTTTTTTTCCTTTTTCCCCTCTTTCATTCTTCCTTATTCTGTTCTTTTCTATTTTCTTCTTTTTTTTATTCTCTATAATGTCGTCGTTCGCCCATAAAAAAAATTCAATTTCGATTTCCTTCTACTTCAGTGAATATAATCTTGCCAAACATCTCTCAAATTCAATTTCAGAAATGCACTACAGTTTTTTTTTTCCTTTCTTTTCTTCTTATTTCTAACTTTCTTTAAGGTACACAGATTTTTTTTTTGTTGTGTGTGTCCTATTCCTCCTACTTTATATTTTTTTATATTATATTATTGAAGAAACATTACACACAAATTTCCTTTATTATTCTTTTCTACTTGTTACATTTTGTATTAAAATTCACAAAATGTAAGGAAGTAAAACCAGTAAAATGTATGAAACATCTTTGCTAAATCCAAGAATAAAGCAAGAAAACAATCAAAATAAAAAAGAGAAAAATAAAATGATGATGAAGAAGGATGAGGGAAAATAAATTAAAGTTTTTAGCATAAGGCATAGCAATGCTATTAAATTTACTCACAAAAATCTCCGTTCCCTACCAAATAAATGGAATTTAAATGACTCAATAAATATTTACAATATTTTTGTTTTGTATACAAAAAAAAAAGACAATTGAAGAAAATACATTTTTTATGTTATTTGAAAAAATAGGAAAAAAATTGAAAAATAAAGAAACACAACAAAAAAAAAAAAAGAAAAAGAATTTAAGTGAAAAATACTTTGTCAGTTAGTTAGATAACTGAACGAGAACGAGAACCCAGAAAAATAATAAAAATAAATACAACCAGAAAGAAGAAAATTTCAAAAATTAAAGAAAAAAAAATATTAGCTAGCAAATATAAAAGCTTTTCCCATTAAAAACATCAGGAAAGAAGAACATTGGAAAATATTTCTGTTATTTATGTTATTCCAAAAAAAAAAAGTGGTAGAAAAATCAACCCTCTTACTGCTTACATTACTTCATCCTCCATCCTGTTTCTATATTTTATTCTATTCACACATGTATTATATACATACATGCATACACAAGTTAAATTGTATTAAAAAAATAATAATAAGAATCTTTAGTTTTTCAATTCTAAAGAAAATGAAACAACACTGTATAAGATTGTTTATTGCTTTCGCCTTTCTCTTGTTACTTTTTTTTCTTTTTTAGGTAATGGCATCTTTGGTTACATAAAACACATACTTTAAACTATCAACAATGTAGATTTGTGTGTGGTAAAATTGGGAAATTGCACCTTTAAAATTGTCAAAATAAAATTTATTATTATGTGTTTCCTTATTTTACTTTCCTTAATTTCTACTTTCTACTTTCTACTCGAGTATTCTCTTTACTTTTTATTATTATTGTATTTTTTTTTTTTTTTGTTATTTTATCTTTACAACAGAAGCAAATTCAGTATTTTTCCTTAATTTTTTTTTAATATTAAAAATTAATATTGAACAAAAAATTAAACATTTTTACAATTTGAAAGTTTCCATGTTTATTAATTGTTGGGAGGGTAAAGAATAACGAAAGCAAGAAGGAAGAAACATGCCAGAGGTTACAAGTTGTTGACTTTTTCTACATTTTCTTTCTTTTCGTTTTTGTTTATTTTGCTTACTTTTTTTTTTTACTTAATCTAACTTGTTGGCTTCAAGTTAAATTAGCACAAACTGTTGTCGCACGCGAAAACTTAATAAAAAAAAATAATACATTAAAACGTATCATTTTCTTTTTCTTTTTTATTATAAAAAAAACCCCCGAAAAGTATGCAAAAACTTATAAACAAATTCTTTTTCTTTATGAAAGTCGTTATCAGACAGAAACATAAAAATTTATTTTATGACTATCCTTGTACGAGCAATGGCTTTTGTGTCCGATCTACATAAATTATTATTAGTTCGTAATCAATATTTCGATGGACTCTATTCAAGTTTTAATGTAAACCGCAAATATGTTTTTTCTTTATAACTGACAGAAGAGAAATTGAAGTGAATAAATGCCCCAAAATCAAATCATAAATTTTTTATTATAAAATATCGTTCATCAATTTATTGAAATTTTAAATCAAACACATAATTGACATAACTCATAAAAAAAAAACACTATAAAAATTAATGAAAAACAAAAACAAAATGGCTGACGTATGGAAAACGTCATAATTCCCGTTAAAATAAAATTAACATCTGTACAGAGATAAATATGAAAATGAAATAAAAAGATAAAAATAAAAATTATTAAATAAATTGAAGTAAAAAAATAAATTATTTAATCAAGTAAAACTTAAAATTAATTAAAAATAAATAAATTGATTAAGAAAAGAATAAAAAAAAATGTTGAATGTTTTTATTTTTGATTAGATTTTAGGTTTTATTTTTTAATTTTTTCCCCAGCAATTAAATATTTATATTTAAATTTTAATATATACATTTAAACTATCATATAATTAATTATATTTAAGATTTAATTTAATTAAAAAAAAATGTAATTTTTAAAAGATAAATAAACATAATTTAAAATTTAAAATTTAAAATAAGAAGAAGAAGAAGAAGAATAAAAACATAAAACTAAAAAAAGCATGTACATGTGAAAATTATGTATGTGTGTTTATGTATTTAAACATATCATTAAGACAATACCTATATTTATTTAAACATAATTAAAATAATTAAAAAATAATTAAAAATTAGAATGTAAACAGAAAAAAATTTCATTGAAAATTAAAATAAATTAAATTAAATCAAAAATAAATGAACAGAAAAATAAGCATTAAAAAGTGAAACATGAAATTTAATATTAAACAAAAAAAAAAATTATTAACCTAAAATTGACTAAAAAAAATATATATTTTTTAAATCGACGATATTGAAAGGATTGAACGGATCATTAATTAATTAGTGCATTAATTAATTAATTGAAAACAAAACAAAAAAAATATATTAATTAAAATTTATAAATAAAACGCAAAATTTTTATAAAAAAAAAAACACAAGAGATGAAACAGAAAAAAAAATTATAAAAATTTAACAAAAGATTAAGAAAATTAAGAAAACTTTAAATTATATTTACCATTTACCTGAATGTAAATTTTAAATATTTAGTTTAGTGGAAAAAAACAGAAAAAATAAATTAAAAAAAAAAAAACAAAAGAAAAATATTTATTATTGGAACCAAAAAAAAAAAAAGAAGAAGATAAAATTAAAAAGGTGTAATTAGAGAAAGATTTAAAAAGAAAAAAAAAATGTGAAAAATATAAATTATAAATTTTTTTAGTTATCTTTCGATGTCTTAAGTATAAACAAAAAAATTATTAATCCAGTATTAAAACAAAAATACCTAATAACATTATTATTTGAATTCTTTGTGTTTTTTTGTAATAAAAATTTGAAGAAAAAGTAAAAAGATCAATTATTGTCAATAATAAAAAAAAAATATTATATTTAAAGGGCCGTGTCTACACGGAAAGTGAGAAAGTTTAGAAAGAAAATAGTTATATATGAGAGAGAGGAAGTGAATTTGAATTTTATTAGTGGTGAATAATTGGGAAGTCAGATATTATGTACATTTAATAAAATTATATTGATAGCGGGAATATCCCATTGATTAGACTTAAATTTTTTTAATTAAATTAAAAAATAATTTCTTAATGATAAAAAAATTTTGATAAAACAGAAAAGCAATTTTGTTAAGTCAAGGAAAAAAACCAAAAAAAAAAAAAAAGTTAAATAAATCCAAAGTTGGAGCAAAAAGCAAAAGCAAATGAAAACTTTTTATTATACAAAAAAAAGTAATTAAATTTAATTAAAAAAAATTTTAAAATCGAAAATTTACAATTTACATAAATTTTCTGTAATTTTAATTCCGCTAAAATTAAGTAAAATTAATTAATTAAAAAAAAAAGTTAATAGAAATCAGTGATTAGGTTTTTTCTTTTTTGTTTCTAAGTAAAAAAAAAATCGCTTTTTTTTTGTTTTTTTTTTTATAAAAGAGAAAGAGAAAATTTTAGTAATGGAAAAATAACTTCCATTTACGTTTAAAAATCTAGATTCTGTCCATAGTTTTACCGAAATAAAAACTACACCAAAGAAAGCAAAAAAACAAAACATTTTTCCACAATTGAATCAACAGAGTTCAATTGTTCGTTCGCTTATTTTTGTTAGTTGTATTTTTTATTTTCTTTTTTTTATGTTTGGCGTCAACAAAAAAAAAACTTGACAAATTACGAAAATTCAATTAATATAAGAAAAATATATAAAACGGACAAAAAATTTATTGTTATAATCTTAGAAGAGATTCATAAAGGGCAACAATATAAATCTGGGCATCCAAAATTAGAAAAAGGTCTATTCAGAATGAAGGTTTGAAAGTAAAATGTATTTTCTTCTGTAAACTAAATTAAGTGTATCATCTTAGAAAACATTGAATTGTCAGAAAGAAGAAATTATAGAAAAAATTAATTTTTGTATTGTTCCATTTAGATTTCTATTCTAAGAATTTTAGCCAAACAAAAATGGAAAAAAAAAATTTGTTCTTAGTTTTTAGTACTTTACACACACACACATAAAAAAAGAAAGAAAAGAAATAAACTTCTACACAAGTATTGCATGATGCTTGACTTGGAGTATTTAAAAACATAAAAAACCAAAAACGAGGGAGTGCGTGTTCGATAACCTTTTCCTTCTGTTTCTTGTTGCTTGCTGTTGTTGTTTTAAACTACATTGCGTATTATTAAAACAAAAAAAAATGCTAAAGGTTAAAATTAAAGAACACAAAAAAAACATAAAACAAAAAGCGACCAAAGAGAAATACAACACACACACACTTTTTAATATTTGACTCGCAATTAATTAATTAACTGATAAATATCTTCTATGATGGCTTCTGAATAGAAATTCTTTTTTTTTTTTAGTTTTGTATAAAATATTCCCATTCATATGGGAATTATAATTGCATGAAAAAAAATATTTATTAATTTTGGTGAATTTTTCAATCAAAGCAAATCTTTCGTAATTTTTATTTTTGTTTTTTTCACATGTTTATTTTTGTCTTTATAATTTAATGCCAACATTTTTTATTTTTAATTTATTTTATTTAGATTTTCAATCAAAAAATTGTTATGTGTGATAAATTATTATCTACAAATTATTGAAATTATTTACATCAACTTTTACAACCATTTTGTCCAACTAAATCAAATTTTTCAAAGTCAAAAGAATACGAGAAAAAGGTAACTGATTTCTGTTTAAGAAAATTTTGCTTTTTCATTTTTAATTTAATGAAAAAAAAATCAAAATAATAAATAATAATTCACCCACTTTGGAAAAATGAAAAAAAAAAAACAGAACACGTTCGAATTTATTCTTCACAACGATTGCAATTTATATAAAAAAAAATTTAATATTTAATACAGAAATATTTTTAATAATAAAATAAAAATAAAAGTAAAATAAAAAAAAGAAAAAGAAAATCACGGAAATTCCTATTTAAAGAAAATTTAACAAAAAAAAATATAAAATGGAAATAGAATGAATTTTCGCAAAAAAAAAAATCAATTACAAAATGAGAGAAATATAATCAGAAAAAAACAAATAAAAATAAATAAATATATCCAATCAAATACAAGAATAATTTTCCATGTGAAAATTATTCGTATATAAAATAATAAAGGATGATTAGGAACATTTGCCAATACTAAAGCAATAAATTCAATTAATTATATTTTTAAATTTGTCCTAACAAAAATTGATGAAGAATCAAATGAAATTATTTACGATTGGAGTAGAAATTTTTCTGTTTCGTTTTTAGTATTTTCAACGGTACCTAATCATTCCTATAAATAAATGTAATTTAAACAAAAAAAAACATTATTCCTATATAATACATATTTATTAACCCCTTTTACCAAAAAAGAAAAAAAAAACTAAACCCTAAGCAATAAAATCTCCAAAGAAAATTATAAAAAAAAAAAAAACAAAAGAAATTAAGATAAAAAAAAATTGTATGAATTAAAATAACATATTTTTATTTCTTGTGGCAATTATAAACGCATTATCCTCCATTATGTGTATTTTTTTGTTCTTTAAACTCTGTTCCTCAGAAATTCGTAAATAAGAAATCCTTCTTAAAACAAAACTATATATATAATACATAAAATGAATTGAAAATATTAATGGTTATTTACAAAGACAAAAAAAGAAATGAATGAAAACAATATATCCCTAAAAGTAATATTTAAAAAATTATAAATAATTAATAAACAAAGAAAAATGAAAAGAAAAAAATACTAAACCAAAAAACTTCAGAATACTCTACTACAAATATATTTATTACTTACTTTTTAATGTTTAAATGTTTTAAAGGCAAAAATATTTAATATTTAATAATTAGACGAGTTTTTATTTATTTATAATTTATTCGATTTGAGTTCATTTATTGGGTTAAAATTATATGTTATTAAAAATATTTTCATTATAATTGAAATATTTTTAACGATAATATATTTATTGTGAATCTTTTATGAGATTTTTTTTGTAAAGAACAAAAGGAATTCAAAGATCAAATTGAATTTAATTTCAAATTCTATTGATTTGTTTGACTTTATTCAAGAGTGTTTACACCAATTGATAAATCTCATTAGCTTCAATAATTTTAATCATTTCTTTCAAATTATTTTTTAATTGAAAAGACCAAAAAAAAATATTACAAGAATACTTAAAGAATAAAATATATAATTACTAATAAACTACTACATTAATTATAGAATAAAGAATGAAAGTAATTTTTGTTTATGAAATTTTTAAAATTATTAATTTTAAAAAAATTAAAAAACATACAAAATAAAAATTGGAACATTTTAAATAATTAAAAATATTTATTAATTAAATGAAAAAAAAAATTAAATGACACAAAAAAAAGTACAGAGAATGAAATGAAGAAGAAAAATTGAATAAAACTTTTAAAAAAAAAATTAATTATAGAAACTAGTGAAGAAGATTGAAATTATTTAGATTGCATTTTTATAAAATGTTTTAAATAAAATTATAATTATTAAAAGAAAAATGAATAAAAAAATAATTTAATAAAAAAAAAGAAAGAATTAAACAAAAAATAAACATTAATTAAAAAAAAAGTTATTAAAGAGAAAATGAAATTAATAAAAAGAAAACATTAAAAATGAAAAATGAGTAGATATACGTAAAATGGCTTCGTGTAATATACATACATACATACCATTAACTACATACATACATAAATTAATAAATAATTAAACACATATATATATATATGATTATATATATATATATATATATATATATATATATATATAATTATGTAGGTATATTAAGTAAGTAAGTATGTATAATTTAATTATATATTTATACATTCATTTAATAATATTAATAATATAATATTAAAATAGCCTCTCAAAGCAATAAAGCATATTTTTAATTCAGAAAACAAAAAAAAAATCACGAATATTTTTATTTATTATAATCCTTATTATTTATTATATCCTGAAAATCCTGTCTTGGACTATACCTTATGCGCCAGATTTTGTACAGTTTTTTACTTCAGATTGATGGGAGTTGAAACAATATTCGCTTAAAACAATTAACACAATTTTAAGGATTCAAATATTTATTTCTGAAATCATTTTAGGAACTAAATTGTTGAAAATCATTCCAAAGATCAAAAGTTAAATAAAATTGAAAATATATGAAGGAAATGAAGTTGTTGAAGGCAATCATGATTGGATTAGCTTCATAAAATACTGAATAAATTACTTTTACAAAATTTCTCATAATCATTGATTATAATCATCATCATTATAATCAAAATCATCACTGATATAAAATAAATTGAACAGACTTTATATTCATCGTAGTTTATCGTTAGATTATTTTCTTCTTATGTATTTCCGACCAAAAAAACCAAAATTAAATTTCAATCATCATCATGCATGAGAAAATAGTTGAACAGAGAAAAGAAAAAAAATGTTCATTTCATATATAAATTCTGAATATTACGATCAGTACATGTGTATAAGTTTTAACCCCTCTATTACACAGTATACACTGTATAGTTCCATAGACGATTTCGCCTGTTGCATGCGATGGTTATTTGATCCAATTATGATACTTGTGTCACGATTATTATTACATACAGAAAGCAAGGAAATTGTAATATAAAAATAAAAACTCATGCAGAATAAACAAAACTCTGTATATTTTGTAGATGGGAGACGACTCTGGTATGTATATATGTGGAGACGCCTGGTTTTTATAGTTATTTTTCTACATGAATATTTATGCGCATAAAGGCCATAACACAAAAAAAAAACAAAAATAAACGGCGTAAAATAAGTAGGTCCAAGTTAAATGAGTAAATCCTTATTTTGATTTAAATGTGTTTATATTATTATATATATTTTGAAAATATTATAAAATTAAAGGAAAGTATAATCAGTTAAAAAATGCGAAAAAAAGAGAAAGAATTAAATTTAAACAAAAAAAAAGGTAGGTAATTCCACTTCCTTTTTTACATTTTTTATTTTTTTTCTTCTCTTATTTAATTTAACACCTACATTTTAAATTTAAATAAAAAGCACCCCTAATTTAACATGAACATACTTTTTCAACATGTTACTGCTGTATTTAACTTTAATTTTATCCAACAGTATAAAAACAACTTTTGCCACTTTAACTTCCCACTTTTTGGCTCACCTGTGGCTTATGCCTGCGGGTTTTTTTTTTATTTTTTATGTTTTTTATTCATATATAAATATATATTTAGATATTATATAAAATCTCACTCTCTTCCTCTCCTCTCTCTTGCTCTTTCAATCTCATGTATAAACACGTTACATTGCATACTTTATGGGTTTTTTTTTCGTTTGATATAACATTTTCTATTTGTATTATATATTTTACTCCTCTGACTGTGTGCATGTATTCCAATGTATTTGTGTGTGTATATATATTATATTCGTATTGAATTTTCTATTAAATTTTATGTTCAATAAAAGCTACAAGTTAAATTTTTAATGAGGGACGAGTTTACTTTCTTCTTCCTTTTTGAAAGTAAATAGGTAATTTTTTTGTAAATTTAGATAGCTCCAATGTGATGGAATCTGAATTGCTTGGTTAAAGTAAAAAAAATGGTTGTTTATAACTCTTTATTATACGATGATTATATTTCTCTCTGTCGCTCTCTCTCTCTCTCTGTCTTTATTAAAATATAAAATGAAGATAGGTAGAGTAGATTCTGTTCAGTTTGAGTATCAAGTACAAAAATCAAGTAACAAAATAATAATAATAATTTTTAATGTAACAAAAGTAGCAGAAAATGTGTTTATTTCTTCTTGTTTTTTTTATTCTTTTTCCTTTTTTGGTCAAAATGTTTTATCACTTTTTTTTTGTCTTTCAGTCAAAAAGTGTGATTATAATATTTTATGTATTATATTAAACAGCAGGAAGTTCTTAATTATTTATCTTCCATCCTACCCTTAACTTACACAGTATTAAATTTAATTAGTTTAAGTAATTGACAAATAAAGTTTGTAATTTCACAGTTTTTTTATTTAGTTATAATTGAGTAATTGAACTAACTACAACTCTATTAAAAAATCTTTTCTAACAAACAGAATTATTTCAATAGATTCTGTTTAAATTGTTCATTTTGTTTCTTTTTTTCGTAAATTGTTAAATTCTAGCAAAAATATAAGTTTTTAGATTTGAGTTGAAAGAGAAACGTTTTTTGAAACATTGTCGTATTTAGAACTACTGAAATTCTCATAGACAAATAATTGTACTCCTATTGAAATTTCCAATCGTTTTTTATTCCTTAATTTCCTAATAATTAAGAGACAAATAAAAATATTATTATTATTGAAGGACTACTTTCAATAATAATAATATTTTTATTATTATCGATAAAATATAAACAAATTTTATTCTTATTTTAAATCAATAAAAGTTCAAATTGAAAGTGATTCGAACAACTAATAACAATTTTGTATCTTTACCATAACAGAAGACCTGATACAACAAAAATTGTATTATATTGAAGCTAATGTCCTTTGATTCCACAAAGTGATTGTCAATAAAAGAAAAAAAAAAATTTTCATCTTCTCTAGAATATACATTTAAAGAAAGTTGACTTTATCGAAAAAGCAACAAAATTAAAAGATATAAATAAAAATACTAAAAATACAAACTGATATTTTTCATTTTTATATATTTTTTTTTTTCGATTTTTCATTTAAAATCAACAATATTATATTCTGTTTATATACATTTAAAGTAAGTTTAAGAAGATAGAAAAATATATTATATTTTCTCTAGATTGAGATCTTGCTAGAAGATGTATTATATTGCTACCAGGTCACAGTCTAACAGTTACAGTCAGTTTATAATAATAAATAAAAATATAAAAGTAGAACAAAAATCTATAAATCTTTTTCTTAGAATTTATAAAAAAAACCACCACCACAAAATTGAATAAAAAGTTTATATGCAGAAATTTTGTCTTTTTTTCACAAAACGAAGTGAAAATAAATAAAAAAAAAAAACATGCGAAATGGGAAAATAGTGAAATATTTATATTTGTAGGAAATTATTTTTATTATTATTTAAATAAATAAATAATTTGTCACAATAAACAACAAAAAAAAAAATGAAATATTCTGATGGAATATTTATTTTAAAATTGCTTATCAGAAGGTGAAAAAAAAAATATATATATAAATATTGGAAAATTTGGGAAAATATATAGTCACACACACACACACACAAACACACATATTGTGACAATGATTTTATTTTTATTTATTTATAAAATTTTCTCTGTAAAAAAAAATAAAAAGCATAGAGAAAAAATTATACACAAAACATAAATAATTTTCCCTATTCTCTGTCCTCCCAACCCTTATTTTTTTTTTTCATTTTTGTGGGGTGGTGATGTTGTATAGTGACTTTTGAAAGTGTAAACATAAAGAAGAAGAAAAAAATTCTGTATTTATACAAATTTATACGAAGTTCGATTTATTTTTATGATTTTTCTTTTATTATGCCATCGAAATAGGATTTATACGAATGTTGATTGAAAAAAAAATAAAGAAGAAAAATACAATTTTTCTTTTTCCAATTCAGATGAAGTACTGTAATAGGGGAGGGGTGTTTCTTCTTATTTTTCTATATTTTTATTTCTATTTATTTATTTCGCTTCTAGATTTTCGTTTCTTCTTTATTTTTCCTTTTTTGACAAATATTGGTATTTATATTTATATATCGTCGACTATCGTAGATATTTTTTTTTTTGCTGTATTCATAAATTAGATAAATTTAACTTCTTTATTCTTCTTGTTTATTTACTTTATTGACATTTAATAATTTTTTATCAAATACATTTAATTTATGTTCTTTCTTTTTGACAAGTCATTCAAATAATCGTTTAGCAGTACTACATTTTTTTTTTAATATTTTTTTACAAAGACAATTTATATAAGGAAAAATTCTAATCAAAATCCCTTTTACAAACGCGATATTTGTTTATGTGGGATTTCCCTATGGCAGCCATTTTAAGACTGAATTTTATGAAAAAATTTAAAATTTGAAACTAAGACGAGGAAAAATAATAGCGAACAGTTTACTATCATTAAATTTGCCCAACACATTCTTGATTTTGGAATTTTTCTCTATTCAATAACGTCATCATTTTGTGATAAGAATAAGTTTCACAGCCATTTATAAAGTCATATAGTCGCTATTCATGTCAACAACAGAATCTGATATAAAGTGTTAAAAGAAACTTAAAAACTTAAAGCTTTATAAAAGTTATTATTTTTATATATTTTTTTTGGCATAAAATCTTTTACGTTACCTGTTTTTCTCTGTATGTGATATACGAAAATAGTATAAACTTTTTGACCTTTTAAGTAATTACAAACAGTACTTTTGTAAACGCAATCTCAAGAGATATTTTCTTAAGAAAATAATATGTAAAACATTGGGTTGGCTAAGTAAAAAAACCATTTTATTCTTGTTTCCTTTTTTCAAACAACAAATAAAAGAAAAAATCTTCTCTAAAAGAAAACCCAAAAAAAAAAAATAAAGAATTCTTTTTGGAAAAACGCCATAATACATTAGGATCTGCCGAAAAGGAAAAAAAAACTGCCGACATTCAGTCGGTTCTAGAAAAAAAAGTGCTGTATCAACAATATTCTCTTAAATCGTTGACCCTGACCTGACCTGATTAAGGACAAGGTAAACAGGTGGATTGAATAAATTTTATAGATAAATGTGATAGAAGTAAAGACGCCTTTCTCTCAAAAAAACATCTATGCCAACACACACACACACATATATACGCACGAGCATATGCAGCGATAGCCATACATAACACACATTCATAAATCCCAGTGTCTCTACAAATAGAATAAACGATTTAAAAAAAAAAAAAAAAACAAGGAAATTGTTTAACATTTCCAAAAACCACGAATACTTTAGTCTTTTTTCAAAGCTTATATAACTTTGTTTTAGAAAAATAGTATAGTAAATTGGCAAATTTAGAGAGCAAATGTTAAAAAGGGCACAAAAAAAGATTACACACACAGTATTACCAACAAACCCAAATATTGTTTAGTTGTTTATGAGAAAAAAAGTATATTTATAATTCTACCAAAATTGGTAGAATTCTCGTTTCATTATTAAAATTAGGAGAAAAATTGAATTGTAAATTATTTAATTTTTAATTGAAGGCATAATCAAATTAAAAGATTATTCAAATTGGAATTTGACTCCAGTATTTAATGAAAGAAAGTTTTAAAATGAGTCTCTATCTCTCTTTTACCCATAAGTTTTATAAATTTTGACGCATGTGGCTAACCACCTTATGCTTGTACCCCTTTTTTCTTTAACTTCTTCTTTTTTTTTTTTTGATTGCCTTTTTATGTTTAACTATGCGAACTGAAATTCTTAAGTGCTTTGTAACTCTCATTAAAAAACATTAGCTTTTTCTTTTTTTTTTCTTTTCATCCCTTTAGAGAAAACCATGAAATAAAATATATAATTGAACGATGGAGATTTTGTATTTGTGTGTGGATGTTTGTTTCTAATTTTTAAAGGTTCAATTATTATATAAAATATTGAATTTTCTAATGTTTTTTAAACTCAGGATTAAAATTCTCAATAAACTATAATTGAAAGCAAACATATCTACTTTCCATGTGTTGACTGTTGTTGATAATAATTTAATTATTATAATGAGAAATGATTAAAAATAAAAATATTGTTTACTAATACGATTTATTCAAAGATTGATTTTTTCAAAACTCATTTAACAATTCTAAGAAAACTGAACATAGACGATAGAAATAAAATCCTGAAAAGATCCGTTCTATTCAAATATATATTTGTAGATTACAATAATTTGAAAAATTTTCTTATGCCAATTTTTCGGTCAAGGATTTTATTTTAAGAAGAAGAAGAAGAATTACAAAAAAAGAAAAATGAACATGAAAAAAGTATCCGGCTCTCTGTTTGATTGATTTTAGATCAGATTTAACCTTATAACTTTTTATTTCCTTATCATGATAAAAACATTCAAATTTCTATATACACTCTTTTTTGTTAAAAGTATTTTAGTTAACAAACTTTTCTCCTTTTTCTTCTTCTTCTTCTTTTTCATGGTCTTCTTTATTTCCTTTTCATTTGATTTTGTTTGAAAATTACGGAATAAAATTTTGGCCAATTTTTCCATATAAATTTTAATGTTTGAAATGATGTAAATTAAACAAAACTATTCTTAAATAGTTTTAGTGTTTGAAAGGAAATTTTTTAAATCATGATAATCCATTATCAGTAAATAACAGATATTGTTATTATATTTTCCTTTAATTATTTTTCCATTGAATCTTTATTAATATTCAATTCATTTTAAAACAGTAACCATTTTATTAACCAAATTAGTTTACATTAGTTGTTTGATTAAACTCCTTCGTTATTTCGATTTATAGACAACCGCATTGATGAATGGATAATAAATGTGTTTTCAGATTTTCATTCTATCAAATCTTAATTTTGCTGACCATTTTATATTTAAATTCTGGATTCTTTTTTTTATTATTTATTATTTTTTCTTACGTTTTTTTGTTCGTTAGAATTTATGAATAAAGTTTTATTTTCACAATTTCTTTAAGAAAACCCCATCGCATTTAGTTTGAATAAAAGCACAGTTTATTCATATTTATGCAGATATGGATTAAAGAATTAGTATAATTGTAATAAAAGTAAAATAAGAACAGATAAAGAAATTTTTTCAATACGCACATTTTTTTTAACAAATAAAAAATGGTGAAAATCCTTTTTCTTTTTTTTTTTTTTTTGTTATTTTTACGCTGTCAGTTATAAAATATATAAAATATTTTTCTTTACAATAAAAAATGATAAAAACGAAAATATATATGAAATTGTCTTATGGGAGTCCCAAGTTCAAATTAAAGAGTGTGAAAAAGGCAGGAAAAAAAAGAACCGAAAACGAGAATATCAAAAATTTATTTACTCGATTATATTTTTCTTTTATATTTTTTTCCGTTTTTTTTTTTGCCTTAAACCTTTTGTGGGAATTGAGTCCCCTTATACAAAATTTTTATTGATGTGCTCGAGAGAGATGAAAGCCAAAATATAGAAGTAAAAAACAGAAAATACAAGAAAATGTTAAAGTGTGTGGAGTAAGAGAGAGAGAAAATGAAATAGAGTAAGAATTGGTAAAAAAAGGGGGTCGATTTAAGTAAGCCATTTACAGAGTGCGAATTTGATCAAATAAATTATAACCATTTCCTGAATCGAATAACATCCTAATACCCTCCTTCATAACACCCTCATTCTACAATAATATACCCCATCCATACATTCAGTTTCAACCAATTCGAAACGTGGCCAGGGGGCAATTTAGATTGACCGGTTTTAAATTGACGTACATTAACTCAAAATTGGAATTTTTTTCTTCTTCTTTTACTTTCCTCTGCCTAACAATTCCACCATATTTTCTCTCTCTCTTTCCTATTTTCTTTTTTTATTTATTGAAAAATTTACGATCATCATTTATAATAAAAATCGATAAATGAAAAAAAAACCCCCCAGAGTAGGAAAAATGAAAATGAAAATAAAAGAAGAAGAAGAAGAAAAAGAAAACAGAAAATCGACCTCCTTCAATTTTTGAATTCTGTAAAGTACTTTTTTTTATATAAAGAAAGAAAATAAAAATTTTCAAATTCAATCGTCGATATGTTTTACCGAAAATTATAACTTTTGATTCATTTCTAAATAACAAATTTGTGAACAAAAAAAAACATTGTGAATAAAATATATTTTTTGGCCTAGTTTTTAAAAACTTGCCAAAAAAAAGACCAAACAACAAAAAAAACTACTACACTCACTTTTGTGTCGTTCACTTTTTTTTATGACACTGCAGCAATGCGGCATTTTAATACATTTTTCAGATGTTGTGTTTAAATAAATCAAAATGGGGTGGTTCTCTTTTAATATATATTTTATTTAATTTTTATCTTCTCTTTCTGTTTTTCTTTTTTTGCATTTTGGAAATGTTCTTATTTTTGTATCTTGTAGCAGAATTAAATAATTGTTTGTAGAATTTTTTACCAATTTTCATTTCTGTTGTTATTCTATTCTTTAAAGACGAATAAAATTTTGTAAAAGACTCCTCAATTATTCAAAAAAAAGAACTAATTGAATCGTTTTATTAATGAAGTAAAAGTTACAAAATTTCCAAATGGTTTTCCTTTATACTTTAATTTCAGAAAATAAATATTTTTAAGATTTTCTTCTACTTCACTTTTTTTGGCATTTGGGTTAATGACTTGTAATAATATTGGTAAAAAAATGTACAAATTTTCACAATATATATTTCCAGTTCTCTTTAAATTTCAACAATGTAAAAATTTTTATACTGCATAACGTAAAAAACGAAACAAAAACAACCAACTGAAAACTAGAGAGAAAAAAAACACTTGATATTTTTCACGTTTTAGCGCGGTAAAACTTGTTGTTGTTTTTTTTCAGTATTTTGTTGTACTGTTGTGTTGTATCTGTTATTTTCTATTGTTGGCTTCATTGTTATAATTTTTTACATGAATATCGATTTGATCCTTATGGTTTAATTAATTAAAAATGACATGAACGTGAACAAAACAATTGTAGAAATTCACACAATTTGCAATTTTTGCTTTCTGTAATATTTCTTCATATATTTTTTTGAAAGTGGAAAAAAATGAAATATTATAAATTGGAGTTTATGAACAAAAATATTGTAGTTTAGAATGAATTGAAATAATTTTTTATTCAATATTAAAAAAAAATAATGGAAAATTGTAATGGGAATATATATTGAATGGTATAATTGATATCACTTCAGAAAAAATGTATTTATGCACGAAATATTATTGAATAGGTAACAGAAAGTAATTATTAACAAGAACTTAATTATTTCAGGCAATTTTTTCAAATTATAGTCTATCTATAATTACTGGAATATAATATAAAAATTTCTCAGAATTATGTTGAATTGTTATTTATTTATATTTATGATGAAATAATTGTCAATTATAATTTTTCCATTTTCATGAAATACAAATTAGCACTGTAATGAATTAGTAGCACTGCAGTAATTCTTAAAATTAATTAATTTTGACTAAATCAGTGAATCTGAATAAAAGTAAAATAATTTGAGTTCTAGAATAAAATATAATTTCAAAGGAATCACAATTTTGTTTATTGTTACTCACTCCAAAATTTATGTTCCACAAGTGGAGACGCCTGATCATAAAACAATGTTCAAAACCAACAGATACATTTATTATATGCGATGACGAGTCAGACACAAAAATAAACAAGAACAATAATCTCTCAATTTAATATTTTTTTAAATAATAAAAAAATAGGTAAAAATTCCATAATAATAAATTTTTATATCTTTTTAAAGAGTTTCTCTACATTACAGTAGTCAAACATTCATTCTATAAACGTATAAAAATCTGTATTCCGAATGACAAGCAATCTCATTTATTTATCTCTTTATTTTGTTATATAAACATAAAGATTAAACTTCCAATATTTATAGTTATCAATTTTGCTCAACGGTAATCCTTAATTCATTTCACAAAAACAACAAAAGTTTTGTTTTTTTTATTTAAATTATTTTGTGATGAATTTTCAGAATTTTTAAAATTTATTCAATTTATTTTTATCAACCTTAGTTTGTCAATCATAACATAATGACTTCAAATTTCACAAAAAGAAAAGGAAAATAAAAATCTTTCTTAAAGAGAATTATATTCATAAACAAACAAGCAAAAAACAAAGAAATAAACAAAAAAACAAACAAACAAACAAACAAACAAACAAACAAACAAACAAACAAACAAACATGGAAGAAAACCAAAAGATCTTTCTTAAAGAGAATTATATTCACATTTACGATCAAAATAATACAATAATATCACCATTTGTCACAGACATTTGGTAACAAAATATCGTCAGATTACCAAACACCCAAAAAGTGCTTAAAGAAAAATGTTTGAGTTATGATTGTGTATACTACGACGGGTCGAGAAGGATGGTGGACCTCTGTCGACAGAGGGTATATATATTCCTTGAAATCTTAGTCGCTATATAATAGCTCTTTATGTGTATATATAGTTATAGAGTTACATTAAAGTATGAAATCTTAAATGTAAGGAAAATAAGGTGACAACTAACTAAATAAATGTGCGTACGGGGTACATATATATATATATATATATATATATACGTGAAAATATATGTATTAGTATAATGTTTGTGTAAAATTAAGGGAAGTCATATGTTTATGACACATGACGTTTTACGAATTTGTTCACAGAATATATACCTACCTACTAAGAAAAAAGAAATAAAATAATATAATAATATATATATCAAAATAATATCCGGGTTGTTCTAAAAAAGAAAAGAAAAAAAAAGAAAAAGAAATAAGAAAAAAAAAGGAAAAGGACCGACAATGACAAATATCATAGAAGGACGCGGAGTCGGATATAATAATATAACTTCTTTTATTTTTCATCTTATGTTAAGTACCCAAAATTTCAGAGAGACCCAATGAAAGCATCCGTTTCAAGAAAAGTTAAAATTCTTAGATATATATATTTGAAATTAAATAGCTGAATATAATATTAAAGTACGTTTGTTCATTTCTTATATGACGGATAAAGACTAAAATTTTATAATATTCTTGTATAGTATACTTCATTCATTCATGTACCTTCATCTATTAATCTGAAGCTTTCTAAAGGAAGAAAAAAAAAGAAGATATATAGTAAAAGAAGAATAAAGACATAAAAGTGTCATGACCGGAAATTTAATCTTAGCTATGCTGGACTACCATGCACTTACTCTTTTGAGCTCTTCTTACTGTATATATTCTTTAAGTTCATTTTTATTGGATTTAAATACTTATACGTATATGATTATATTATATATGATATGTTCATCAGACGTGGTTCTTATGATATCATATTCATATATATATATATATATAGGCTAAATATATAATTACGAGTTGGTAATGAGTTTTTTTCTAGGAATAGGCTGACGTTGTACATGCTCGCAATTATTTGATCCACGTCTGGATAAAACATATAAAACGATGTACATAATAAAAATTATTTATTTTAAGTATAACAAAGTTAATAAACATAAAGTTAGTAGAAAGTTATCTATAACAGTGTTAGTTTTAATTTTGTATTATATTTCAACTCATTTCTAATTATATGATCAACAAATGAATTTCGAATAAAATTATACAAAACACAATTTCATAACAAAATATTCTTGGAATAATTTTATAACAATAATAACAACATTGCAGAGAAAATTTATTGATTACAAAAAATAAAAGATGCATAATAAAAATCAATTATTCACTTTTTTTCATTACTTCAATATTTTTATATTTAATAATAATACTTAATTCTGTATCGCAGATATAACAAAATATAAGATATCATCCACAAAACAATAAAAATTGGAATAAATTGGACACGTAAACAATGAGTGTAGTATATGGCTTAGGCAATTTTCTATTAAACGAATTATTTACGCTTACAAAAACCTCAAGAGACAAAGATTATCTGGTTGATATCGAAGAAAAAAAATTTATTGATTGACAGTAATTTATTGGAAGAGATCTTTATTGTGGTTTTAAGATTGGACAATTAGACATTAGAGAATTTATATATCAGGACTTATTCATTTAAAAAGATAAAATTGTATTATTGATATATATTTATATTAACAACTTACAAAAAATTTATTATAAGCTTAAAGTAGAACAACTGAAAAATAATAAGAAACAATTTGATTTAATTAATTCAATCTCCATAAAATCATTTAAAGGTTATGTTGATTTTATTCAAATAAAAAAAAATCAAACCAACAAACATTTTCTTAATTTGGAGAATTTTATGTAAGACTCAAAATATATTTATCATAATTTTTTAACATAACGAAAAATTGTCAACTTATTTACTCTTTTATTTATCTTTTCAAAAATCATTAAAATTGTGTTCAGAGATAATAATTACTTAAAATAAATAGAATACTTTTAAGTGGCCAACTTTTTTTTTTATTTATGACTTAAAAGAAAACCTAAACCATAAAAATTCAATCTGTTTGTTCTTGTTCTCGTGAAGAAAAATGAAAAAAATATTATTCGCGTGTTTTTAAAATATTAAACTTTTATTTTTAATCAGGGAAAGTCAACTTTTATAATTTATAAATATTTAATTCACTTTCCATTTTGATTAAAAAAAAAACCACAAGACAAAAACAAAAGGAAAGATAAACACAAAGAAATTTTCTTATCTATTTTATTCAAAAGTTCAATTTTTTTAAGTTTTCTTGTACATTTTTCTTCTGTCATTGTGTCCTTTGTGTCATACTAACAAACATAGAGTGCAAGTGAGGAAATTGTGATTCCAATCACGTATGATGCCACTATATTATTTTCAGTTCCTGTTAAACTAGTTTTTTTTCTTCCTTTCCACTATCCTTATATGTATATATTTTTTCAAGATAAAAGTCTTAACACAAAACTTTTATACATCTTGTTTTTTTCTTGTTTATTCTGAACAACTCTTGTATGCAACCATGTCTCTAGTTTCTACTTTCTATCTATCTGTATCTATATATTTTATATAACATTTTATATAATACAAACATCAACAAGCCATCTTTTTCTTGCATTTATCCTTCTTTTCTTACCTTTTCACTATACAATATTTTAAAATTTTAACAATATTAAGTAGGTTGGTATCTTCATGAATATTATGTAGGTGCCAGTTAGTATCACCCAATTTCTTAAAACACAACGTAACAATCATCCAAAGGGAATAAAATCCAAAGTAATTTCATCAAATAAAAAATTTTAAATACAAAATTTTTTTTTCATGTATTTCTAAAACCTGTATTTTATAATATTTAATATTTTAATTATTTTATATTTTATTGATGTCCAAAAAAACTTACTTCAATGGAAGTTATTCAGAAAAATGAAAAGGGTTTCTTATAATTAAAAGGAAATCATTAAAAATATGTTTTCAATTTATATTTTAATTTGTCGACTTTGATACATAATTGCTAATATATATTGGATTTAGTTCAATTTAATCAAAAGAAATATAATCGATTATATGCAGACCTAAAGATTATGTATCTGTGGAATGTCTTATGTTCATTCCAAATATAAATAATGATTAATGCTTCAAAAAAATGGGTTGACTATACAAATTATATCTTTTAAATTGTTGTGTTAGAATTTATTCTAGTTGTCCGCCTCTAGCCAATAAATAATGGAAAATGCATTAGGACAGCTATATCTTCTATAGTTGCTTATATTTTCCAGAAATAAATTTGTATTTATTTTTTTGATCTTAAAAAATGTTTATATTCAGGCCAAGTGCAGAATTCCTGATTGTTATATTGGTATTCAGAATTATATTTAACTGTTTTAAATATTTAAAAAATATATAAAAGAAATTGAAAAGACGAATAATAGAAGCAACCGAATATAAAAGAATATAAATAATATTAACCAACAAAGATATTTATTGACACAATAAAACATTTTATTAATCATAAATTTATATCTTCTCCTGAGTAACGAAAATTGCCCAAAAAAAAAAACCAGTAATATAAAAGGGAGAAAGAAAAAGTGAAAAATAAAAGACGAAAATATAATTCTTATGCAGCGTTTCACAGCATTTTTCAATATTACTTAAATATAAACAAAAAACAAATCACTATACGAGAATGTTATGTTGATGCGAGAAAACTTTAATTACAATTAATTTAAAATTGTTATGAAATTCCGGATTAATCAGATCTGAATCGCATAGTCTGAAAAATGTTTCTACTTTTATTTGAAGATATAAAATAGAAACATAATGTGAGAATTATGCCTCAAAATATAAAAATCATACTTTTATTTAAACAAGATATTTTCTAAAGATACAAAATATTTTATCGCATAGACGATTCTACTACGACTCAAAAGAAGTTCTCTAATTATCAAAGATGTCAATATTATTTTTCATTTTCATTTGGTAAAAATTTTTCATGTTATAAAAGCATTTACCGATCAATGAATTTATTTATACTTTTTATCTTTTAAAATAGGTCAAGTAATAGTAAAAATGCCAATTAATTACAAATATACGATTACATTTTCCTTAAAGTTGTATTCTAAGATACATTAGTTGCAAGTAACATTTTCAAACATTCCACAATTCTGGTGTCTTATAATATTATATTCCTTTTTCTTCTTATTCATTTCTTTTTTATTCATTTTTGGTCCTTCTCATAATATATAATAAATGTTACATATACTCCTATATACATGAATAAATGTATATATATATATAAATATATAGGTTGCGACAAAAAAAATGATAAAAAAGAAAAAGAGAATATTGGCATTGAAGTGAGAATTTTAACGAAATTGATAGATATTTTACGTGACCAAAATTTAGTGCGGACAAAATATTAAGAATATTGAAGATAATACAAATGCAATTTTCTTATGCACATCATACAGAATACATAAAATAATATTATTGTTGATAAAAAAAAAACCAAAATCGAAGAAAATTCATAAATCATATGCTTTGCTTTGCTTACATCCGTTGGTATGTTGGGAAAAGATATAAAAACTAACAACACAAATATGAACGATAGGAAAAAAAGTAAATATAAGAAATGGTTTTAATTATAAAATTAAAAGAAACAAAAAAATATAGAAGGAAGTTAAAAAAAATAGAAATAAGAAATATGGAAGAAAAGTCTGACCTCAAAAACGTTCTTGAAGAAACTGAAACTGATTTTTTGGTAGAAATAAATTTCTATGTGAGGATTATGGCTTTTAGAAAATGATAGGGATTTAAAGAACTTATTATTAAGGATTCTAGATTTCTTGGAGAGAAGTCATATAAACACACACACACATACACATATACACAAGTTGAAGGAATCACTTTCAGTAGGATTATTTGGTTATTGCTTAAGCCTTAAGAAAATTTATAGGATGTGTCGAAGGATATAAAATAAAGTTGAGAAAATTATTTTTATATACAAAAAAAAACAATTTATAAGAAAAAAAATAGATCTTTACAATTTTGTTATTTTTTCTTATGTATAAAAAGACTAAACAATTTACATTGATTTTACATTCAAGCGAGACATCAAATAATTTTATAAAGTAAATTTCCCATCGACAACGAAGAAAAAAAAGTAACATTTTAAATTCTTTGTTCAGGAAAAGTTAAAAAGAAAAGATATCCGGTAAAATTTTCTTGTATACTTTATAGAATTTAATGTGCATCAAGTATTATTGTGTCAAGACTCAAGAGTAAAATTTACTTGTGCTAACAATTGTAGAAACTTGTATGTATCTTTCTCAATATATGTATACATTATGTGTGAATACATATAAGATTTAATATATATATGTATGCAATGTATTTGTAATGTTAAACTCCCGTGTTACCAAACAATCTTTGTTGGTTAAGATTTTGTTAAACAGTATCACTTTTTACAAGTAAAAAGTAATTGTGTGTCTAGAGACAACAGAATAATATTATATAAAATATTAAAATAAGAAAAGAAATATAATTGTACATATATTCGCGCGTGTTCAGTAAAATAACAGGAAAATCATAAGAGAAATAAAATTTTAAAGAAATTAATGAGATACTCAAAAAAAATTCTTAATGAATTTATAAAAGTTTTTCACATCTTTTATGATTTTGTTTTATTTTTAGAAAAACTAAAATTTATTCTTTAATGATATTTTTCATTTTAATTATTATTTATTGTTCAATGATTCAAAGATCATCGATGTTTTTCTCCAATTATTTTCTTAAAATTTTTCAAAAATATTATCTTATAATTTATCATAATTTGTATTTTTTGTTTTTAACTCTTTTTCACAAATATCTTGGCATTTTGATCTAAAACACTGATTCTCAAAAAATATGTAGATTTAAATATATTAAAATTTGGCCAAGTTCAAAGAATTTTAAATATTGTTAAGAGAAAAAGATAAACAAAAAGAAATGGAAATTAACTTTATTCTAAAATTTAAAATATTAAATTTACGTTTTTTTGATAAACTTTTTTTCATTCTTTACAATAAAATGAGATAAAAAAACCACTTTTCATTCATAAAAATACACATACACATACACACACACACTTTTTTTCTATCTCTGTAAAAGAAAATAAATTTAATCAAAGAAATTTTTTCTTTTGGTAAAAAAAATTTGTTTAGAACAGAGAATAAAAAAAAAGAGGAAAAAAATCCATAAAAAATCAATTTTGTGGGTTAAAATGAATTTTCGTAACAAAATAATGGTTAACAATAATGTATTGACTTTTACTCTTTTAATGTTCAAATAAAAGGTACATGAATATTTTTAGCTCACCCTTTTTTTTTTTGTGAATTCTTCTAATATTTAATACTTAAAACATTGGAAAAGATAATAAAATTTTCTTTGAAAGCTTTCGATTTTCAAATAATAATTTCCTATGTAAAAGTTTTTACGTAAAACAAAAAATTATATATATTGAGTGGCATTAAAGATTTAAAGAATAATGGTTTTTAATGATATAAAAACAAAAATTGAGGAGGAAAGTTATAAAGTTGGTACCAATTTTTTCTTTTTAAACAATTAACGTAATAGATGTAATTTATTAATGAAGTTCTGGTGCATTTTTTCTGTTTCAATATTTACATAAGCTCGTAAATAATTATTCTGTTAAATGAATTAGAAATAATTCATTAGTCTTGGGCAAGTGGAATTTTTAACAGAACTTTTATTTTTTTTTTAAATAAAATTGGATTAGGCTTTATGTCCCTTCGTTTACATCTTATGAAGGAAACGATTAATATATTTAGGAGTTAGCAGTGAAATATTTTGATTTCAATTTTGTTTTCAATCAACATTTTGATAACAATATAAAAAAATAATAATCAACACGTTTTTGTAATTAATTGTTAACAAACAAATGATACAATACATTTACAAATTTTTGATTACATATAATTGTTGTAATATTTTCCGTTTTATTAAAATCATAATTAAATAATTATATATATATTTTTATTATATATTATTATAATTTTTTGAATAATAAACACCCAGATTATTTAATTTTAATTTGGTTTATCATTATTTTCAATTGATTAAATTATGTAAATTTAATTTATATATAAAATAATTTTTGTTGTGTAAATAGTTTTTATAGTTTAGTTTAATCATATCAATAACTTTTGACTTTTAACGACCATCTAAATAATATAAAATGACCTGCAAATGCAACAGCATCGTTTTATATTTTACCATCGGCAAATTACG
This sequence comes from Pedicia rivosa, assembly GCA_963082725.1. Taxonomy (NCBI): domain Eukaryota; kingdom Metazoa; phylum Arthropoda; class Insecta; order Diptera; family Pediciidae; genus Pedicia; species Pedicia rivosa. The sequence continues at coordinate 1,323,378 of OY720155.1, forward strand.
AATTATTGAGCTTTAAAGATGCAGACAATATTATGTGCGGTTATTAAGGAGTCTATCTCTCTCTCTCTTTTCATATAATATGTTGTGTCTAGTCTAACAATTCTAAATAATTAACAACCTTCATACGATTTAGTATAATGCGGTTAAAGATACTTTTGTGAACATATATCACCTGTTAAGTGTACATATAATATACAGACACAGTCACGAATAACAACTATATTATACTGATTATAGCCTAATAATTGAATTTAATTATAGATAATATAAGAATACAAGTTTTTAATAGTGAAATACATGACCTATTGTGTATTATCATTATCATCATTACCTCAATTCACCTGTGAGTCTAATATAAGATTTTCTAAGTTTTTATGTTTCACTAATGCAACTCACGTTTAATATAATATTATAAATGTTTCTCTAATTACTTAATTATTAGCATAATTAATTGCAATGAGTCATTTCTTCTTTTATAACTTAAATTATACCAAATTTTTATACCACATTTATTAAATATATTTCCAAAAGTTTGTATATTAACCAGACCAAACCATTATCTTGCTCTTACGCTGACATACGTTACATGGCAAAGTGGAAAATCATCCAAATCTCACAAATAATCAATTTTTTCAAACTTTTTTGATTTTTGAGGGATTTCTACTCCTAGTCCTATGATTCTAAATATGCAGAATTTGATTTCCTATCCACATTGAAAAAGTGTCAAATTTCAAAATCATAAAATTTCCAACAAATTATTCACTTGAACTTTTTCTTTAATTTTTTTTTTTTTTTAAAAAAAATATCAATTGATCACGTACCAAAAAAAAGCATCCCATTAAAATTCTCCAACAAAAAAAAAATTTTTTTTCATCCATAAATTCATAAATTATTATTTATATTCGCATATTCAATATTTTTATTTTTTTTTTTTTTAGAGAAAATGTCTTTTTTTTATACACTTTTTATATATTTATTTTTACTTCTCCTGCTTTTTTTTTTTTGTGAACAAACGAAGTGACAAACGTGATGAAGATAATAAAAAATATTATGTTTTTTTATTGGACATTGGTATAAATTAATAAAAATACATAAAATTTATGTTGATTTATTAGCGCAATGGTTTTGACATCAGTTTTTCATATTTTTTTTATTTATTTATTTTTCAAAAATTTGTGATGTTATTGTTGTATTTTTTTTTTTTGGTTTATTTTAATTTTTTATTTTGAAAAAAAAAAATTATCGACATCCAATTTGTTTAAATTAAAAGAGAAGCATTAAAATATGGTAATTTCAACGATATTAAAATATTATTCATTGTTACTTAGTTATTTATTTGTTTTTGTTTTCTCTTCATCATTTTGACATTTTGATCATATTTTTTTTTAATTTTTGTGTGTATTGAATTAAGGATGATTGTAAATATTTGGTTTACTGCCGACAAACCGGATATGTTTCCTTTTTTATTTATTTAAAATAAAGTAGAATTATTTCTAACAGGTACAATATTTTCCATAAAGCTAAAATATTACATGAAGACTTTTACAATATAATTAAAAATTAGTTTAACAGAAACAAATTCGTCATGATCTGCAAGTATAGATTGTTAAGCCAAAAATTTTAGATAAAACATTTTTTGTGCATTAATTAATTTTGTATTTTGCATTCTCACAATTTAATAATTCCTATTAAAAAATAAATTGATTAAATACAAAATGACGAAATATTTTAACTAAATATTATAATTTTGAAAGATTTAAATATTCAATATAATAAATAATATTTCTTATCTATTTTTTTTTTGTATATTAGAGTTTATCTCTTGTTACGTTTACGTTTATATAGAATAACTTAAAATTTTAATAATGTAAAACGGAAACAACCCTTGTTGTGATTGATGACTTAAAATGGTAGTTAGCCTATATATTGTAGTAGGTTGTAGCTTGTGTGTACCTATTTTATTCTGTATATATAAAATCAAAATTGTTAACATAAAACATTTTGAAATCAACTTAACGATCACATTATATTATATAAAATATAAAGTGAAGCCAACCATGATTATTTAACATTTAAATCAATATAACTGCATTGCATGGCCACAAAAACTTTATCAATTTTATATTACATTGCATTTTACAAGTACTTTTTAGCCGTCATATTTAGGAATAGGATAATAAAGTTTTTTTTCTATACCTAATAAAAGCAAAAACTATTCATATAAAGAGTAAAAATATTTATGGCTACGAATATATTTTTTTTACATCAAAATGCGAAATCCTTCCTAATAACTACCTTTCTGATTCTTTTTTTTCTCTATAAAGTTGATCAAAATTCTTTCACATTTCATGTAAATTTGACATTAATATCGGTTCGATATTTTATTATACAAAAATAAATTGAAAAAAAAAAAATAAGAGAAACTAAATTTTTTTTTTCTTTCTTTCTTGCATATTCTGATGTTTGGTACCAACCGAAATAATTCCCTTCCCTTAACACTGAACATACTGATACCCACAACACACACACACACACAACTATAGATATTGAATCTAACTTGAAATTCAGTATTCGTTTCAACCAAAATAAGTCCCATAGGAGCCTGTTGATATCTCATATTTTTTCCCGATGTTGGACCCAAAAGCCATCATACCGATTATATTATACAATATATTATATAGGTTTATTTGATTGACGATGGTTTATATATTTTATCAGTACTGTAATTAGGTATTTCATGAAGTTATGAATTTCAGTGAATTATAATTAGTTTCAAGAAATTTCTGTTCCTTTTTTGATAAATTTTTCAATTGACTAAAAATTTTTAAATAAAAATAAATGAATGAATGAAATTATTTCTACCAAATACTAGTTTCGAACCATGTAAAACCTTGATTTCAAAGGCCATATAAAATGTTATTAGGCTATTTTACATTTTATTACCTAATCAAAATTAAAAGTTTATATTTTAATGAATGAATGTAAACAAAGGTATAAACAATTGTTCTTTTATTTCGAATTTGTAATTTTAGAAATTGCAATAAATTAAATATAAATTTATTATTTATGAAAAAAAAAAATGAAATTGAATATTTTGCTTCAGTTCAGCTTTAGCCTATTTTTAGTTTTATTGTAAATTGTAATAAATTAAATTGAATTCATTTCTTTTTTTTTTTTACATTTTCATTACAAATGAAAAAAAAATGGAAATAAAAGTTAAACTTTGAAGCGAGAAATAAATGATTTTTTTTATATTGAAGTATAAAAATGGCAAATGAAAAATAAAATGCAACAGTAATTGAAATTGAATCTAATAAAATTTAATTTATTTATTGATGAGGAAAGACCGATGGAAATTCTTTAATATTGTTTTTACTGAGTGAATAATGAAGTGAACACATTTCATTAAAAAAAAATTATGCACGTCAGTTATTGCAGTTCTGAAGTTTAACGATGAGCTTTTATCAAACTTCATGTCTGATTATACTAACTCAACTGGTGTGAGATCAGAATTTGTACAATGAATATATATGTAATAGAAAAATCTTTTTATCAAAATATCATTGGCATGCACATAAATAATCGAACAAATATATATTTTTGTTAATATTTTTCAATGTCATTTAAAGGTAAAGAAAAAGGAACCCACACAACACCACACTAATTGGTCTATTCACATTCTTTGAACGTTGTCTTATATTATACATCCTCTTATACACATTTTTCTACCTTTAACATTCTTTTAACATACAAAACAAACATAAAAAAGAAGAAGCACATAGAAAACGAACGTACAATAATTTGTCTGTGACTATAATAAATCAATGGAATGGTACATTTGTACAATTAAGAAGACATTAATTAATTTATGCTCTTTATCTCCTTTCTCATTCTAAATATATAAATGTATTATGCTTTCATAAAATACATTTATTTATATATAGGGAAAATTCTCTAACCCTCCTTATTATTCGGGCTATATAGATACGCTACTGTCTGTCTCCTCTTTTGTCGCTTATTTTTGGTCTGTCTATCTATTTGTCCATTTTACTTTTGTGTGTGTGTATGTATGTAGGAAATCATACTATATTTTCCTTATATACATACACACACATTTATATATGTAGGATAAATTGCAGTCCATAAATTTGAACATTAAAGTGAATTTAGTGTCGCGATAACGATATAAAATACGACAAAATGCGACGAATTGTATTGTATTATATAGATTTCCAGTAGAGACATAGAAAACGAAAAAAAGGGCAGCAGAAACAAAAAAAAAAAAAAAAGTAATCATAATATGGCTTCTGATGCTGTTTTTAATGGGTTAAAATTGATTATTTCATCATATAAATACACACAAAACAAGGGTCCATTTTAGGTCGCGGGTATGAAATGGGGTAGTGATGGGTGTTTCTGTTTTGTTTTGTTTGGATATATTTGTTTTTCGTATCACATACATTTATCATAAATTCAGATTCAATTTCATAATATATATTTTTGCTTTTATAGGAATTAATATTTTTCTTTTATTTATTTTATATAATTTGTTTTTTTTTTCTCTCTCTTTCGCACTCACTCTCTCTTTTCCTCTCTTTTTGTTCCAATAATAATAAAATACATAAATTATTATATAAATATATTATTCGGTTATGGTGTCAACGCGGAAAGATTCATTTCAACTGAAAATATTCTTAATTTCTTTTATTTTATATTATTAAGAGAAATGTGTTTGAAAGAAGTGGGTATATAAGTGGAGGGAGAAAAGATAGAATGGTATGGGTAGTTGAAACATCGCATCCACTATAAGTTAATATATCAATTTAAATAATTGGATTTTTTTTTTACAAATAGAAAAAAAAATAACATTTTGCCAATTTCAAAAAAAAGAATAAAAATTTTTTTGTTATCAAGATTTATTGTGTTCGGGTTGTGAAATTAAAACAGAGAGAGCAAAAAAAACTGAAGAAGAAATATTTAGTGATGGAATTGGTTTTTGTTTATAGGTATGACCTAGCAAACCCCATTCTGAACACCCTTCTCGATTTTGGTCGATTTCAATTGTAATAGAATGAGCAGAATACAATTATAAAAAAAAATATGAAAAGAGTTTAAGTAATTATAAGAGAATGGGATGAAGGTAGTAGAATGAAAAGCTTATTCAGGATAAATTTATATTTATATCAAAAATTTTATTCTCCAAAATAGTCCTCTTTTAATCTCATAAAATTGAAATTTTAATTCTGTTTTCCTTATTTATTATGTGTCTGTGTATTTGTTATAACTGCGTGAGCTTTAACTTTTAATAAATAATTATAACTGCCATCCATAAAATACACGTGAAATGGTGATAAGAGCTTCTTTAATGGGTTTGTTTTCTCCTACAATGACCATTTTATTGTCTGATATTACACAGGGATTGAATTTACAATTAAAAATATTTTTACGATTGTAAATTTAGTTTTTTTATTCTTTTTATTCTTTTGATTTACATCAGTTACTGGTATCCATCAATAACTCTGTTGATTCTCTTGTGAATTATAAAAATTGTGTTGATTTCAAACAATCTTTAATATTATCCAAATTTCGAACGAAATTCATTGTTATGCTTTTTTCTGTGACAAATTTTGTGAAATAAAACTCTGAAATTGAATTTCCTAAAGAAGATATTTATTCAATATAAAAAAAAAAAATTGTGAAACAGTTTTGAAAATTTATCCATCATTTCTTCTTTAAAATTTTTATTCATTTCAAATTTTTTGAGTCTTGTGTACCAATAATTCATACAATCAAAACCATAACAAATATTTAAATTATTTCTAAGCAAAAGTCATATAACAAAAATTTCTTTCAATGAATTCATTATAATGATGACGTTCTTTTACATTCGACACAATTTTCTTTCTATAAATTTTCACATAATAATGTAACTGTAAGAAAATTTGTTTCATATTTATTTTTATATTCTGACAGATATACATAAATACATACGAAATAACAGAGCTCAAATGGATACAAAAAAAAACTTAGGTAAAACATTTATTTTTGTTTTTTTTATTCAAAGATAAAATTTCAAACATAAAAAAAAAAATTATATAAATAAATATTTCTTTTACTGTTTGTTCATATATATACATTTTTTTTTTCTTGTGTTATTCTTCGTTTAACTTTATAAACGTTTAGAGATTTTTTTCTCTTGTTTATGATGTGAAGGGTGAATTAATACCAAAGGTAAATTTGAAAATAAATATTATAAATAAAAGAATAAGGAATATGGAACAACAACAAGAAAATGTACCTACTACCTACCTATATACCCAACAAACAATTTTTATAATGGAACGAGACTGTGTATTATATTAATATAAAAAAATGCTTTATGACAGAACCAAAAAAAGGATTTTTATTATACATTCAACAACAGCAATAACAAAAAAATGACGGCACAAGAAAACAAAAAAATCTTCCAAGATTGTTGATTATTAAATAAAATCATGAATCTGTTAAAAAACGAATAACAGACACAGAACAAAAAAAAACGGCAATAAAAATTGAAAGATCAGACAATATATAAACTTATATATTTTGTTTTCAAAAAAAAAAAAAAGAAAAAGTTGAACTTATTTTTTTATAAGAAAAAAAATAAATCAAATAAAAGAAACAAATAAAAAACAAGAAACATCAATTGTTTATAAAAAGAATTATAAAAAACAAACATACACACCCAAACAGATATACACACATAATCACATAAATAATCCAAATAAAACTCTGTACTTAGTCAATAATATAATGCAAGACAATTTTCAAACAAACAATATAGACAAATAAATAAATAAATAAATAGAAAAATCAATTTAAGATTGGTTTATTAATGAGGGCATAGGAAAAAGAAATTACAACACACACATACCCATCCAATCACCTGAACCTCCAAAACCACCCAAAATCTAATATACATCGTGTTACATAATATCAGACATAACATTTATAAGAAAATAACAATACAATTTTCTTAAAATAATAAAGAAGAAAGAGAAATAAAATAGAATTATAAAATAAAATCAGTTGAAAGAAGAATGCCAGCAAGTACTCAGGCTAAGGCCACTTGTCTTTAAGAAATCAATTCAATAAACAAACTATTCTTAGAAGAAAATTGTGAACATTTATAAATAAAATCAAAAATTAAATTCAATTGGAAAAATACGAAGAAGAAGAAGAAAAAAAAATGAGAAAATACCTTGAATTTGTTTTGTTTTGTTTTTCTTCTTTAAAATGACAATTGTTATGATTTTCATTTCTTTCTCCCCTTTTTTATAGATTTAATAAATTTAAAAAGAAGAAAAAATATGAAACGACAAAATACACAAATTAAACTTAAAAAATACGTGAAAAAGAGTAAATATTTATTTTGCCATTTTGATGCAATTTATTTTTGATTTTATAAAAATTTGTTTAAGAATAGAACATTTATGAAATACGAAATGTAAACTGAAAAATAGACAGGAAAGAGGTATGCATGTGACCAGACAGTAAATATCTTCTTAATCCATTTATGACTATATATTTTTAAATTCTATCTAATTTATGGAAATAAATATGGAAATCGTAACACAGTGTTGAATAAAAACTGACCAACTACATATAAAATATTGAAACTTTTCATAAAATTAAATTATTTAGTTAATTTTATTCGACACATAATAAAGACATTAAATATCTCTCTAGATATTTTTGTTTAACAAAAAAATTGCTGTGATTATTTCTTACGTGTCACACATGCGCAACAACAGGGTGTTAAGTTCAAACACCTACTGATAGATAATTTTTTTGAATGTTAACCGAATTACAATACCCAATCGAAAAATAGAGAGAAAAAAATACGTTTTTGGCAAAAATTACAAATCAACTTGATACTATTTATTTTTCCGTTTTTCTTACATAAATGACAAAACTTCCTTTTGATATAGAAAAATTTACAAAAGAAATAAAAGAAAAAGAAGGAACAAAAACAAAGTACAAAAAAAGAAAAAGAAAAGCATTGTGATTGTAAATGGAAAAAGTGTCAAGGGAAATCGATAACTCTTGTTACAAAAAAATAAAAGAAAAAAGAAAGCACAAACTGCTCCCGCATGTGTCGTTTTCCAATTAAACCTTCACACAACTTTTCATATTATAATAAAAGACAATTGCAAAAAGATCTTTTTAGTATAATTCTCCTTTCAATTTTCTAATAATTTATACTTAAAACGGAATTTATTATTATTTTTATTTTTTTTTTTTTTTGCACAAAAGACAAAGTTCGACCCTTTTGATTTGTTCAATTCAAACAAAAAAAATTAAATTAAATTGACTTTTCATGTCCGTTAGCATATCAAAATTGCAACCCTTTTATATTTTTCCTTTTCTGCCTTCCTCTTTTTTTTTTTTTGTTTTTCTTTCTTTCTGTTTTTTTTTTCATTCTATTTGTTGAAGTTCATTCGTGAATTTTTTATTATTTGTACTTGTAAGAATATTTTTTTTTCTTTCTTTATTTCTTTCATAACTATTAAAATGTAATTTTTTTTATATTATATGTTTATTTTATTCTCTTCATCGGTCCCAATTTCTTTCCCCAACATACATAGAGACACACACACAGGCACTCATTTCTTTTATTTTTACAGTCGTTGAGGTCGTCGCATGTCAGAAAACAGTTTTGTTAATAATTTAACAAGAAAAGGAAAGGAAAAGGAACAACAACAAAAAACCAAAAACAAATCTTTTAGGTAAGGTACGATACATAGATATGTGTGTGGAGATTCTATGTACCTCCGATATCCAGTAAATCAAGAAAATATACTTAAAATAATAAAGAAGAAGAAAATATCAAACTTTATTATTCCTCTCAATTCTTTATTTTATTTCAGATTATAAAACAGGTTGACGTTTCGATGTCTGCTGTATAACTCTTCATCAAAATCTACAACACAATCAATATACAAAACAAAATGTTATTTTAGATTACATTATTAATAAACAATTGATAAACATATAGGTATATTGTATATGTATAGTTACTTACTAATTTACTTACTTAAACATAGACAGACATTCAGACAAACATAATACGAAGATATTTATAAAAAAAATATAAGGAAAAGAAAAAATCTATAGAATATAAATTTATAAGAAGTAAGTAAGTAGATAATATAATGTGAATTGTCCGCACTGAATTTTTAATACAAATATACGTTAATTTGTTAATAATTAATTAATTAATTGAATTTGATTTGTCTTTTCTCATATGCCGCCTTTATTTTTTCTTTGTATTAAACTTATTTTGTTAACTCGAAAATTTTACTTATATTATCAATTTATTGTTTCTTTACTTGTTTCTGGCTGTTTTTATTCGTGCAGAAAATTACTGCCCATATGTGAGGAGGTTTATTTTATTATTTTTCTTTGAATTTCTGTCCCATATGTATTTTACATAATGTAAAAAATAATATCCATTGGGATATGATGTAGTAAAATATTTTAAGAATTCTTATTTTAACAAAAATTAACAAGTTTTTATTAAATTCTAATGTTACTTTGTAATTTTAAATAATTTATTCGATAATAAATGAATCTATAACTTATATTGGATTTGAATATAGAACACATATATTCACATCTTCTTCATTTTTTATAGGATCTGGTTAAATTATTTATAAATATGTATCTGTTATCATATAGATTTTGTCTAATGTTGTTTACATTTAGAATAGATTTTGATTATAAATACGAGAAACATTATACACATCACATACATTTATATGCATATTAAATCATTCATATAGTTTTATTATATATTTCTAAATAATAATAATAATAATAACAAAATGACAAATGACAAAAATAACTCGAAGTACAAACATTTTGAAAGTGATAAATTATTAGTAGTAGAAAGCATATAGTAGAACAGCAGTTGGTGAAATGGTATATATGGTCATTTTGAATATTAGTAATTTCTCTTAGACTATATAATATATATCTTTAAGATTTATTAGTGTAAAAGCCAAACAATAAATACACACACAGACACTAAAACATACACACACTCACGCATGAACAGAAATTATTTTATTCTAAATGCATGGATTATTTTGACCAGAAATTTTAGTTGATTGCCAAAATATATTTTTACATTGAAAAATATTGATTAAAATAAATAAATAAAATTTTAATTGATTTTTTTATATTCAAAGATTTTTGATATAAATTGCATATAATAGTGTGGTCAATATCAAATCATGAAATTTATATACAATTATTATGACAAATATTGATTTCATTAAATCAATCAATCAATCAGAAATGCCTACTAATTATATTTCAATAAATAATTAATGTGAGCCGATATATAATAATAACAAAAACCCAATTTAATAATCTCTGAAATCAACAATATCCAATGCATTTATATAAATCATAAATTACACATGCGTTCCGGAAAATTTTAACGTTTAGAATTTATTTACTTGTATACCTACAAATTATTATTGTTTCATTAACCCAATCATGAAAATGAATGTATCATGTATGAAAGAAAATATTAATCTTTTATTATTTATACGCATATTCTAATTTGAAATAATCTATGTTTACCATTTGTTGTTTGCAATCTATATAGAGAAATTAGACAAAAATGGTAGAAATCCTTAAATTTCCAATTGTGATTTTAAACAAAACATTAATTTTAAATTGAAGAAGCAAATTAATTAGAAATATATGAATGGTGATTTTTAATTATTTTTGTTAATTTAATCTGATAAATAATCCTATTTTTCATGTTTCATTCCTATAATCTAAAACTTCTAATATAAACCAATGTTATCTCCGATTTATCATAGTGAAAAATATTCACTACAAAATATATTCATGTAAACGAATCATACATATTGTAAATAAACCAACTACATGTAAGTATATAAACATATAAAGTATATAAATATATATTTTATATAATAAATATCCTGTACAATTCTGACAGATTTGTGACACCTGTAGAATTATATATCCCAGCAAACAGTATAAAACACAATCTATCTGTCGAGTGGGTTGGTAAATTGTATGAAAAATAGTAGGTGGATGGTTATATAATTTGTATAGTTGTATGATTGTGTTCACATCGTCGAATTCAATTAGCTATTATGTAGAGATACAGAAATTCAATGGGAGATAATGATAGAAATAGATTTGTTCATAGTTTTATGCAGGGATTTCTGGTGACATACTATAATTATATTATTGAATTTACAATATTTACTAATCTTTTCACACAAAAACTTTGGATTAAAATTAAACGGCTCCAGTTAGATGCACTAGCTTCTATCCACAAAAATGTTCACACAGTGAAAATTATTTTCTTTTAAATGCATTTCTTCATAAATTTGAAATTAAAACTAGAACTGCAAACTTAGTCAATTGTTTACAGTTCTAATTTTCACAAAAATAAATAAAGTCAACTCTAATATTTAAAGAATCCAATTTCCAATTTACATATTTTAATTATTTAGAAAAACAAAATTTATTTATTTAAAAATAAAAATAAAACAATGATACAAATAATGACGTGAACTCAATAATGAATTAATTTGGATATATTTTTATTTCATTTTATGTTACAAAAATTGGAAATCAAGTATTTTTGTTGAATCCAGCTTTTCCAACATTATTATTTGTTTTTATTTTAACACTTTATAGAAAAATCGATTCTGGACTAAGTGTAAAAGCAACAGAAAAACAAACTTTTAATGTTATCACATTTTATGAAAATAAACAAAAAAAAATGAAGTTCAAGTTGTCTGTCTGTAGACATCAATAATAATAATATAAAGCATACATTTAAATATCAAGTGATAAAGTGCTGCTAAGTAGAATGAAGAAAAAAAACAAACAAACAGAAAACTGCGCTTATAAAAATAAATTTCTGTGTCAGTTTCGTCTCTTTTTTGTTTTATATTTTTCAGTTTACATGAAAAATAAATAAAGATTGCCTAGCATCATACACACACACACACACACACACACACACACACACACACACACACACACACACACACACACACACACACACACACACACACACCCACACACACAATACACAACATACAAAAAACATAAAGAAATATATTTCAAGTTACTATATTCTTAAATTGATATTAAAAAATAATAATAACGTAATTAAATCCATAAAAATTATAAAATTTAACAATTTTTTTTTGTCCAAACATTAAAAAGTCGCACAGTGACTAAAAACAAAAAAAAACTCTTTATATTTTATTTTTATTCTTTTTTATCGAATATTAATTAATTAATTACCGAACGAACCAAAAAAAAAAATTAAAATTCTCTACTACACAATTTTAATTTATTTTTATTAGGGTAATTTTCATTTTAATGATGAAACAGATGAGTGTCTGGTGAATTTTTCAGAAGACGTGCGATAAAAAGTAAAAAAAAAAGCAAATTATTATTATTATGGAAAGAAAAAATTTGAAGAAAACTCTTTTATTTTTTTGTTATTTACGCCGAAGGAAAAAAGCCAATTTTTACAGAGTACAAAAAAAAACAAAGGAAATTCATTGCAATAAAAAAATTATGATTATTTTTGTTGTTTGTTTTTTAAGCCATTTTCATTTTATATCATTTTGATTCTGATTTTGTTTTTTTGTTCAAGCAAAATTATTAAAAACTCCTTTTATCATAAATTTCTATTCTATTGTCTAATATATTCGTTTTTCTCTAGTTTTCTTCTTTCTTTCTTTTCTTCTATCTTTCTTATTTTTTTTTTTTCGATAAAAATTATTCGATGAACCGTAGAATACAATGAATTTATTGGTTTTCATGTCTTACATTTGAATAGTTTCAATGTTCAACAATATTTTATATTAAATATATGCGAACATTGCAATTCCTCCAATCTTTTCTTCGTCTTTTTCATGGTACGAATTTACTCTCGCCATTTTTCACATATATAACATTATTTACAGATTTGATATCTTCAAACGAAATAAGAAATTACAATTTTTCAATCGATTCTCATTTATTGTAGAAAATTTATACACAAAAAAAAAACCCACAACAAATAAAAATATTTTTTCTTTCACTTAACTCTAAAATATAAAGGGAGACAAAAGTCTAAAAATGAATTGGTGAGAGAAAGAAGAAGAAGAATTATGGATATGATAATAATAATAAATAATAATATAAAATCCAGAAAAACCACATAAAGTTGAAAATTTACAATTTCTAAAAGTCTTATGATATAAAATAAAATATACAAGCAACAATAATAAAATTAATACAATATAATAGAAAATCTGACAAAAAATAGATTTAATATTTACCACAATCATGTTGGTGAAAACATATCTATTTTACCTTTTATCCCTTTTACCACACTTATTCTTCTTCCTCTTCTTTATATATTCTTCATCTTCTTATACATTTGTAATTGAATTATATGTTAATAGATCATTTTAGAAAATTACAGTAAAATTTCTAATACCTCAAAGCAATAAAATTGAACATTTAAAACCATTGAAATTTATAACTTCTATAACTATAAACATTTTCTGTATATCCTTTCTATATATATATATATATATATATTTCCGTATATATTTTTTACAATGCAATTTTGAAACCATGAACGTCCGTTTTTTGGTATAATATAATTTTCAAAACTATCTTGTTGCTATATTTTTCATCTTCTCAATATCGATAAAGGTATTTGTGTATATTCTTCAGTAACCAAAATGGTTTTTTTTTTGATTCAATGTAACTACTTTGTGTTAACAATAATATTTGTTAATTTTACACAATATGTAGAAAAAGTTATTTAATTTGTTCGTAAAATTTACTAAATTCTGAGTGATTCATAAAAAACATTTTTATTTCAGAATTGATTTAAATATTTTAATCAAACATTTTGCGTTAATTTTCTTTATGAATTGGTTCAATTTTATATGATGATGAATTGAAAAAGATAAAATTCATTTAAGAGTAAAATTGATTAAAGAGGGAAAGAAAGAAGAAAGAAATGATTATAAAAATAATAATAATAATAATATAAAAGCTTAAAGTAAAATTCACAAGTCTCTATATGTAATTGAATTTGTTATAAATTTCTATAAATGTTTCTATCAAAGCAAAAGAGTTAAAGTGATATTTTTCTACATTTATTTAACAGATTTTAGTATTTAAAAAAAAAACACTTACTAAAAAGTATACATAAAATATTATTTGAAATTTTTCTATTATTTCTGAGAATAAAATAAACTACACAATTTATTTAAAAAATTTACCCTCTAATTCATCAGCTTCAACCACCCTCTCTCTTTTATTAAAATATTCATCTTATGTGCTTATATTCGCGTCTCTATAAAAGATGTATGTGTATGCGCGTGTGTGTGTGTAAATATATATAAGAGTGTCTACCCTTCTACTTATATACATTTATTACTTATTTTCTATATATCTTCAAAGAGATATATGTTACGTATCTTTTAAAATATATAATTTAATATCAAACAAGTTGTAAATTCATTTTCAATATTAAATCCAAAAGTGCCATCAAAATCATTAGAACTTAAGTAAAATTGTTCTTAAATAAATAATTCACAAAGGTATTTTATAAAATGGAAGGGACTTTGATATTTTATAAAATATAAGAAATGACAAATATATAGGAAGAAAATAATAATTATATAATATTGAATTGTTTAATGCAACAAAAACAATTAAATATTGCTTTCATTCACTTTTAGATTTTTCTTTTAATTTTCAAATATATATAAATTTCTCTTATTTGTTTCATAGAAAAGAGGAAAAATAAAACACAAATTAATTGAATTTAATGAAATAAAGAAAAAGAAAAGATAAAGAAAAGAAAAGAATTCTTTATATTTTATTCATAAAATTTCATTGATTTATGAAAATTGAAAAACTGAATAATTTAATATTGATTGAATAGACATGCTGCACTTTTATATATAGATAGGAACTTTTTTCCCTTCATTTTCTTTTATTCAATTAAAAAAACAAAAAAAAATAAATAAAAGAAAAAAAATTCCTTAATTGAACTTTTTTAATTTGAACTTTTGTTTGTTTGGTTTTCCTTTTCTTTTTTTTTTCTCCTCTACAGTTTTGAAAACAAACATATGATTCATTTGAACGGGGATGGACTCTTTTCGGATTTATTGGATAACATAACATTTTATTGATTTAATAAAATGTAAAATTTTATAAAAAAAAAATTTCTTTTACTTTTAAATTTTAAAGTTTCTGATTTCGTTTTTTATTTCGTTACAAATTTTTATTTAAATTAATGAAAGTTAGACATTGAGAAAAAAAGAGGCAAATAAAACAAATATAGGAATTAACAAAAAAGAGTTTGCGTGTAAAAATTTAAAAAGTTCGTCTAAAGTTAAGAAGAACATTCAAAATAAAACTATCAATTTAAATAGCATTAATGATTACTAATTATATTTTTTTGTAGGTTTAAGAGTTTGTACGTCAATAAAAAAAAAAGCATGACTTCAAAGAAACAAGGAAATGCAATGACTCTAACCCAATACCTAATTAAAATGAAGACGCAACTCATTTCAAAACGTATGAGAATAATTCAATTTTCAGTAATCAAACAAAAATTTCATAAATCTTGAACCTTCAATGATCTTCTGATAATTACAAGTAAAATAAATTTCTTCCATGTGTGTAAATATTTTAAAAAATTAAGATTTTCATGAAAAGTTCCACGTCTGAAAATTAATTTTTCAACCGTTCATTAACCGTTGAGAATTCACAGAAGATTTACGTTATGATTCAATAGTTCAGAATTACTAAATCAATATTCTTCCAATCTAATAACCAAATATGCATTCATCTGTTTCGTTATTTTTATATATTTTTCTTTTTCGTTACAAAATTTGGCCGCCATATTTTTTCTGTTTATTTTCTACTTCCTTATCAAATTAGACGCTGTTTTATGCAAGAGTAATTTTTACCTTTTTCATACAGTCTTTTTTCTTTTCCCCTTTTTTTTGTTGGGTTCCGTTTCTGCAAAAGTACGTGAAGCTGGAAATGGGTACGGTCTAAGTTGGACACGATGATGATGATGATGATGATGATGCTGATTATGAGGCAAAATATAATTAAAACAAGTAGATATAAATGGAACTAAAATCTACTCTTTTATAACAACAAAAATAAACAAAAACTAAAACTCCATTCCAACTTCTACTTTTTTTTATGTTTCTCCTTGTTATTCCTCCTTCCAGTTTCCTCCAGTAACTGTTGAGCAGAAAATTATGGCACAAAAAGTTTCAGTTTGTATTATTTCCACTTCAACTAATTTAAATGTGTATACACCGAATTGTGTACTGTGCAAGGAATATTAATTTCCTCTAACGAACTTTTTTTTTTCCTCTTCATCTTCCCATTTTCATTTTCACTCATTTTACGGTTTAATATTTTTTATAATTTTTATATATATTTTTTTTAGTTCTCTTCCACTTTTTATATTTTTCCTTTTTGTTTTTTTTTCCAAATATAATGAAAGATAATGAAGAAAAAAGAAAGCTTAACGTAAATATGGAAAGATGAAGAATGTACCCCCTCTGTTACACTGTCGATAGAAAAGGAACAAACTTTTTAATTTTATCCCTTTTTTTATAGGAAGTAACAACATTTCAAGAATGATTCGAATAAAACGGTGATAATTTTTTTAAATGGTTATTAGGGAGAAGAAGGAACAAAAAAAGCAGGAAGGCCGAAAAATTTGTATTCAATATCAAAATAGGATCAACAGGAACTTCATGTTTTTTTTCTTTATTCTTCTTTTTTTCTTCTACTTGTTGATTATAATTTATTAGTCTCAAAACCTTCTTATTTTTTTTGTTGTTGTTGCAATTAGAAAATGGGAAATTAACAAGATTATAATCTGATTGATTTTAAGAAGAGCAAAATCAACTACCCAATTCCATTTGTTGTTGCTATCCAATATTTTTAATGTTTTAGTTATTTCTTAATGAAAAAATATATAAAAAAATTAAAAATATGAAAGGAAGAATAATAAGAATATTTTAATTTAATTATTAATATTTTTCTCTATAATAGCCAGACACTAACTAAATGGATATTCGAATTGAAACCTGTAGAATGTTTATACTTGCTGTATTTTTCACTACTTCTTCTTCAGTTACTGTTTACTTCATATAAAATCAATAAAGTTGAATAATTCGCTCATCTTAATTTACTTTAACGAATATTTATAAAACTTATAAAACACCAGACGGTATTTTTATGAAAGGAGAAAAAAGTTCATTGACTGAAAGAAAATAGGATAATAATAATATTTCTTTCGACCTCTTTTAACAGTCTGCCCATTTCAGAAAATCATCATTAATATATGGGTTAGTCACTCTTTCAAAACTAAAATCCCAGTCTAGAAGTTATATTGTATATATCCGCACTTCAAGGCTATTTTATTGTCTACTGAGTTTAAATTTTATATTTAAATTCCATTTAAAATTCTATAGATTCTTTATTTTTGTTTTTAATAATCAGAAAAAAATGTTGATAAAATAACGTCATATTAAATACCACCGGTACTTAATTTATATTAAACATTAGGTATGTAAATTCAATATCCAGTAGCAGCTGAAGTTGTTTGAAAAGATTAGTATTAAAATCATCACTCAACATAAATATGTGAATGAACCGTAAAATGTAAAAATTAAATTTATATGGCGCCTCCATTCAAATTACTTTATTTAAAGAATTTTTAAGATCAAATGAGAAACGGCTCTGTATACACAATAACATTACAATTAATAATATACGACGACAACATTACGCATAACTAAACCCACTTTCTTGTTTTTTTTTACGAGCAATAATGACGCATTCCTATAATTTTGTATAAATAAATATAAATGTCGTCGTCTTTCTTTCTTGTTAACAAGAATTTTAAAAGAAAAAAAGTGCTTTATTTGAAGAAATAATTTGTGGAATTTTTTTTTTCATGTATTTTTTTTTCTTCTTGTGCAATAACTTTTATATTATATATTTTTTCTTCTCAATTTTTTTGTTCTTCGTCTTCTTCTTCTTCTACTTCTTGCTCTTTTTCTTCTCTCAGTTCGGTTTTTTTTCTTTTTTTTTTTTATATTTTCTTTTCTGCAATCAATAAGATTTATTTCTTTCAATTAGAAATCACGTTCTTTATGTTTTATTTATTTATTTATTTATTATATAATTTTTTTTTTGCTTTAATAAAAAAAAAAATTTGCTTTTTTCCACCCATCAATTTCAATCACCCACCTCTTACCCTCTCTTGGCATAATAATATGAAAAAATATTCAGCATTTATTTTCATCCAATTATATAACACATAATTACCAATATAAATTAATTTATCAAATAATTGTTATTTAACAAAATAGAAATAAAAATAATATAATATTCTTTTGGATTTTTTTTTTCTTTCTTGGTAGTGGACAGAATAAGGGTAAAAATGATGCTTCTTTCTAACTTCTATAGGCAATTATAGTAATTGCTACCATTGAAGTATATATTGGCAATTTTTTTTCTTCTTTTTCTTCTTTTTTACCCTTCTTAAGTTTTAACACGTTTGCATGAATCGTGTATATTTTCTTGTCTGTTATTGTGGGTGGATTCAATATGGTTGTGAGTTTATTGGTTTTTTTTTATTTGTTTTGTTTTGCTTTTTTTTTTATTTAGAAATATAACAACGACTGACGACTGACTATATATATATATATATATATAGCAGTTATATACTATAATTATTATATATAACAAAATAACAAAGAAAGAAAGAAGAAAACGAAGCGCAACACCATCCAATAACAAAAACTGGTTGTCTCATATATATGCAATCATATTATGTATACCTCAATGTTTTATAGTTGTGCTTCTATGATTGTATTTTTTTTTTTGCTATAAAATGATGCCATAATAATAATACCCTTTTTATATACATAAATTCATACAGTATGTATATATGTATATCTCTGCGTGTATACGTCCTGTCTGCTATTAGATTTGTGTATATATTTTTCTTGTTGAATTTTTTTTTTGATTGTTGATTGTTTTTGTTGTTGTTGTTTTTCTTCTTCTTCTTTTTCATAAAAATAATAATAACAATATGGGGATAGGGTAAGAAACGGATGAGGTGAATTTTCCAAAAAAAAACCCCCCTAAAATATAGAAGAAGAATAATATGGTAAATGTCAAAAAATAAATCATTTAGTTGTATAGTTTTATTTTCTATCTGTCCCTCTCACAATCTCTCTTACTTCCTTTTGTATACACATTTTTTTTTTGTAAAAAAATGGTTTTATATATATTATAGTAATTTCTCAAATACATAAGAAAATTATATGAAAATATATATGGAGAAAAAAAATGATTTCTTATTTTATAAAAGTCGGCACTGTTATGATTTTCTTCTTTTTTTTTTGTTAAATTTCTATCTCTTTTTTACATTACATATTAAATCTTACAACGTACTAAAAGAAAAAAAAATGACGAACAAAATGTTTAAGAAATAACTAAAAAAAAAGAGACAAAATAATTTGTCAGAATATGCTTCTGATTTCTTATTGCTTTTCTAACGACCATTTTTATGGCACAAAATAAAATCTTTTTTTTTTCTGTTTATATTTATATTTATGAATGCGGGAAAAAAGTATTTAAATGTAAATTAAAGGAAAAATCTATATTAAAGAATTCTTTAATGACAGATTATTCTTGAGTAGATTATGAGAAAAAAATTGATAGTGAATGAGATGATCAAAAAGCTAAGAAGTCTGAATCAAGATAAAATGAAATAGGCAAGGTAATCCTTTTAAAAAAGATTTCTTATAAAGTTTAACCTACTCTATCCCGATTAACCAAAGAGAACTAGGTAACATTTGCATTGAAAATTTAATTATATTGTAGCATTGCTTACAACTTACACTACTGTGATTTTGAGGCTTTTGGTTATCTCCAATTATAGATAAACGAACGATTTTGTAGCATTAATCATCAGATTTAACCAGAAAATCGACAATAAATAATTCAACATTTAATTTTTTTTCAAACAAATTAATTTAAAAAAGTTTTACAACAATTATTTATGTTAAAGTTTTTTTTTTGGTTTTAATAAACAGACAATAGAAGAAACTAATTAGATTCATTATATAATTATCTCACTTTATTTAATACATATATTATTTGAGAAGCACGACTGTTTTTTGATATACCTATACATTTCCATTTTCATTTCCATTTTCATTTTTATTCTTTTTTTTTTGTTTATTCACGTAATTTAATTTGATAATTTTTACCGTCATGAGTCAGACATTCAGTTTAGTATAAAGGATCAAATTCAGTCTACAAAATCCTTTCCACTCTTTCCCATATTAGTTATACTCTCCAACAAACCAAACCCCACATAAATAACATATATATATATATATAAAAGTATATACCTCGTTTGTAAAAGAACCACCAAAAAAATTTAACCCATCAAAACCCATAATACCCCAAAAAAAAAAAATAAATAAAAGAGAGGAGAAAAAAATCCCGCCTTCGTCCTAACCTAACATATCATCCTCACCTAATCTACTTAAATAATTTTTGTTGTTGTTGTTGTTGTTTTTGTTTTTTGTTGTAAAAATATATATCAACGTCATAATAATTGCCCTCCTTTTTATATTATTATAACAACAGAAGATAAACTAACGCATTTTTGTTTGAACTTTAACATGACTTTTATTCATATTATTATATTTTTTGTGTTTTATTTTTTTCGTTGTTTTCTTTTTCTTTCTTTTTTTTTTTTGTTATAACAATAAATTTACTGCAGCCTCATTTTATTATTTTTTATATATTCTATGTTCTTTTATTTTTCTTCTTATTCATCTTTCTTGTTGTGTTTGTTATAAAAACAAAACACTGGTTACAAAATGAAAAGCCTTTTATAGCAGCAGTTATTATTATATTTCAAATGTAACAACAAATTATTTACAATTTGGACCATATACATTTTATTCTTTATATATTTTTTTACATATAGAATTAAAATTGTAGAGAGATGTTTTATTAGATCCTATCCACAATTTTCTCAGGTTGTATTACATTAATTATAAATTCTTTAACTGATTGTGTCTCACAACTGGACATGGATTTAGGTTTTGCTGCAAAGAACCAAAAAAATCAATAAAACAATATTAAAAGTTCCTATAGGCCAAATAAAATTGACATTGTATAATTGAAAGATACATAATTTCAATATTTGTTGATTTCAAATGGAAACTGATTTTTAGTAAACCTATCCATTTTCAAATTATTCCTTAAAATTATTTACAAATCATATTTAAATTAACCTTACCTATTTTTGGATTAAATAAAATTCAGCTTAAAGTTTTATAATATCCTGCTTACAATCCTAATACGTAATTCTATAAATAATATTTATTTGTATATAGAAACATTTGTATAAAAGACATTTCACTGAATATATTTACTCAGGGATTGTAACATAAAATAACATAAAAATGGACAAAATATACTGCAAATAAATTCTGTTTTATGGCAGCCAGTTTACAATATATTTTTTTATATGCTTATAATGGGTCTTGTTATTTTATTTACGTTATTTTCCTACTGTTGTTGTCAAAAATTTTAACTATGAAAAACAATTGGAGGAAAAAAAAGAAACAAAAGCAAAACTTTTGTGTTTTGTGAATGCAGTTTAAAAACTTATGGAATTGGATTCAACTAAAATAAAAATATATAACTAACTTCTACATCTAAATATTTTCACTGCCTATTTCTGTCTTCTTGTTACTTTTCTACATATATTATATTGCAAAATAATACAAAAAAAATTTTTTTTACATTCAACATACAAAAAAAAATATATATCGTATAAATGATCAGTTTTTATAACCTCACTTTTATCACAAATAATATTCTTTTGCATGAACAAAATATAAACATATTTAGTAATAAATGGAATAAAATGGACGTAAAAAAAATGGAATTTTCTTCGTTTTTCTTGTTTTTTTTTCTGTTTATTTTCTTTTTTTTTTTTTTTTTTGTTATTCAAATCGTCTTTGAACCTTTTTTTAAATTTAAAGCAAAAGAAAAGAAAGCAGAAAAAAAAATTGTAATAACGTTTTTTATTATTATTATGATAAAATTATTGCCATTTCTTTTGGTTTTTCATATTTACTTTTTTTTATCCGATTAAAGTTTTATTATCTTGAGAAAATAAATAAGAAGAAAGACAATAAATAAAAGACAATGTCTCAGGAGCTTGCTTGTGACTATATTGGTGATTTTCTATGTAAATGAAATCGTATTCACACAAGTTATTTCGATATCGATTATTTTGAATATTATATAGTGAAATCTCTACAATAATTGATCATTTAATACATTTTTTTATATGAAATTTTCATTAGAAGAATACCAAAATTTTAACAGGGAAAAAAATATGACAAAATCGAATAAAGAAAAAAGACAAACACACAATATATTTGTTTTTTTTTTAATTAGAATTATTGGCGTAATTGGACTACAACCCCGTTGTGTGTGTGAATAATTTTTATTTATATGGATATTTTACGACCACAAAAAGTATAAAATTGTTTTAATATTTTGATGATCACAATAAATTTTCAACATTAATGATGAAACTGACCGAAGTTATATGCAAATTATGTCCAAAAAAACACAGCAACAACAAGAATAAAGTTCGCTTCACAATAATAAATAATAACAAAACAAAAATAAGAAGAAAATGTTTATTTTTGTTCTGTTAGGGTAAGAGTGTGAGTAAAATGTATGGGTGATTTTATGAATATTCCTAACAAGGATATGATGATATCTCACATTCTGGGAGATAAAAAAAAAAGGAAAATACTACAAGTTTTATTTATAACACACACACACAAACACATACACACATTTATTTTCTATATATAGACAATCAAAGTGGAAAATGAGAAAGAGATGATGTCCACCACATATACACAGAATATATACATGTACTCAGGAGGAAACCAGTAAAACGCTGAATTACACATAAAAAACAAAAAAAAAGCAAAAATTCATGCATAAAATATTTGTCTGCGTCCAATGTTTGGACAACGCATAATCAACCAGAAAAATAAAAATAAAGCAACAAAAAAATGTATTATACAATTTTAGAGTTTGGGAGATTTGTCATTTATAATAGTATATTGCAGCACTCGTAGCCACTACCCAATCATAAACAAAAACAGATTTTAACAACATTTTGTTATCTTAATATGTTAAGTATTTAAATCAATTTGAAATAATAGGTAACTCAGAGTTTTCTGATCGCCGATTAAATAATTTGAGAAGATTCACCCTCACATTCATAGTTATAATCGTTATCCTGATAATAACTTGATTTCATCTTAATCAATTAATAATGTTACTTTCATACCAACACTTTCTGTTCTTTAATATAAAATAATATTTTGAAATTTGCCATTTCATCTATAAAATTTTAACTGTGCAACATGAATAAAGAACTGTAACAAAAGGTTGTAAAACTCATATTGTATACTGACCAATATATCTGATGGTTAGTGAGTGATATTTCAGAAAAGTATGAAGCTTCATCTATATTATAGGGGGAAAACATAGCAAAATAGAAATAAAACAAAAAAAAATAAAATAAAATAGAAACAGCAATATGCAATTCACAAAAAAAAAATATAGTGAAACGAAACGAACATCTAATTAGTTAGGATAAATCAACCATGTCACAATGGAATAAGTTTTACACAGAAAAATTCCACAATTTTTTTATGAATGTGTTTCTGATGTGTGTGTGTGCGTTCTATATCGTATGACATTTATAAATAAATATCCTAGTGTTGGGGAACGGAATAGAGAGAAAGTGTTCGTTAAATTTTTGACACCTTTAATATAAGAATCTTTAATGAAAAAACAAAAAAATACTGAAAGAGTGAAAAAATTGTATGAATGAATTTTTTTTTTTTAATCCAAAAAGAATCTTAAGGAAGATAAATAATTTCAAATTTGTTATTTTATATTTTATTATAATTATTTTTTAAGATCCAACTGAAAAATAAGTATCTAAATTACTAAATGTAGCTGAGGCACAGAGAAAAGAAATTCAAAATGAAAATGGGGTATTTAAAATTTTAATCACTCCACACGTTCTCTCTCTCTCTCACACACTATCTCTCCCTCGTTCTAAACTAATAAAGTTAAATATGAAGTGATTAAAATTAGTATATGGGTTTTAATTTATATAATAATGTTAAACAAACACACATACACACAAAGGAATTAAGTCAAAAATATAGACTATCTTAAGTTTAATATGATATTTTTAACGTTTGAAGAATTGAAGATTGAAATTATACGGATGGGACAAGAGAAGAAAAAGACAAGATTCATTTTTAAAGTTATATATATAAATATGTATACGTTTTGGTGTTAAGAAGTTTATGATTATTATTTTATTATGGAAATAGTAATGATTAAAATGGTTGAACAGAAGGAGAATAAGAAGAGAAAAATTAGATCAAATTAAATTGAGTTGAGAATTGTTTATCACAAAAGTGTTTTGGGAGGTTGAATGTTGAATGGATGATATGATATGATGGTAATTCATCTGAGGGTTTTTAAACAATAAAAGTGACGAAACTGTTGTGATTGTGAAAGATTCACTTTTATGGGGAATTTTATCTAGACCAATGGAAAAATTGTCGTTTTTAAATTATAGAAAGAATAATTAAAAATTAAATCAAAACATTTAATATTTCACAATTAAATTTTTTCTTGTCAGATTTAGGCAGTTCAAAACATTCTTGGATAGTGTTCAATTTATAACAAAATATTTATTAATAATTTATTCAAACTACTAAAATCAGTAAAAACTGATTTTTTTTTTCCATTTAATTTAATTTACTTTAGTTTAGCTTTTTTTCTAAAAAAAAATGCAACGATACGAAAACACTAAAATTGCAACACAATTCACTATATAAAAATCCACGTATTATAGAGATTGGATATTTTTTGCAGTAATATATATATAAATGTATGTAGATGTATCACAATATATAAAATACCATACAACTCCATTGTTCCATCAGATAAATTGAATTCGGATAAAATTTAGTGGCCACTATTAAAAAAAAGCGAAAAAAAAGAGATTATTCTAGCAGAATAAATTCACTCATAAATCACATTATTGGAACTACACAACGATTGGGCCAATCAATAAAAGCAAAAAAAAAAACACACAAAATTCGTGTGAGACCAACTTTTTCTCTATGTGTGTGTGTGTGTGTGTGGGTTCAAATACCATTTTTTTTTATATATTATTTTATTTTGTGAAGAGTTTTATTTATTGATTGATCCACAAGTTTGACAAGACGATTGCCTTGTGTGAAAATAGGAAATAGTAGCAAAAAAAAAATACTGTGTAGAATAATTTATGACAGAAATAGAGAGAAAAAATAGAGATCCTTGATTTAAATATAAATAAATACTTTAGCAGTTAAATGTAGGTAAAATTTTTTGATTTTTTGTTGAAACTGTGAAAACCTTTTTTGTTTTTTATCTAACTTTTTATGTATGGTAATTTAATTTGCTTGTTTTTTTTTTTGGTAAAATCGTAATCAGAGATTTATTTTAAATTTTTATCCATTCGGCATCCACTTTCATTGAAAGGAAACCTTTTTTTTTTTTGGTGATTTCGTTGAATTAAAAGGATTTATTTAAAATGATTTCATAAGATTTTAATTGATAATTTGATTTAAAACAAAATAAAAACTGTTTGATCAATCATGAAATCTAAAATATTCACAGTGAATAAATATACAAAAAAAAAAGCTCCAACGTAGCCGAAAATTTTTTTGAAAAATATATTCGAAGAAGATAATAATTTTTAAATTCTTTAACGTTTTTTTTAAATACAATTTTCTCCTATGTTTTCTATTTACTTTTTCCAACAGCAATGACACACATCACATACCTACACAAAACAGAAACTGAAAAGCTATAAAACTTATACGAAAAAAAAAAAAATAAGGAATAAAGAATTCCTTTAATTTTATAACAGTCGTGTTATAAGTTTTATTTTGTTACGTTTTTTTTCTTACTTTTTCTTCTTCTTCTTCTTCTACTTCTTTTTTATTTTTTTCCTATCTCAACACTTTGTTGTTGTTGTTGTTTTTCACTTTAATATATGCGCTTTTAGTATTAAAAAAAAGAACGAAGAAAAGTAGGAAAAACACACAAAGAAAAAATATACACAGGAGGAAACAGGAGAACGGTATATATGAAAAAAAAAGGAGAGGAGAAGGGAGTCGGACATATTTTCTCTCTAAAAACATTCTTTTAAAACAAAAACAAAGAAAAAAAAAAAAAGAAGAAATTCCTAATCCTAGATAACGTCGCGTACGTATATCCGTATCCATACATACGTTATATACACCTTCCACCTATAATACATTTTCACACGTGTGCTACCAAAGAACAAAAACAAAAAAAATAAAAAAATGGGAAAGAGGAAAAAATAAACTTTACGTTCTTTTTTTTTTAACTTTACATTTTTGTTTTTGCTGTCTTTTTGTTTGGATATTTAAAACTAAAAGGTGTTTCTCAAATTTACTCTCTTTAGAGTTTTGTCTCCAATCCCAACAAACAAAAATTTCCCTTTTTCTCATTCTTATATTTTGTTTTTCTTTTTCTTTTTTTAGGAAAATGAATTCATGAAGTAAGCGGGTCAATTTTCATTTAAAGAAAGAAAATAAAAACTCAAATACTCAAATTAACCCGTTTCATATTTCAAGTACTTCAAAAATACAAAAAATCAAAAATCAAAATCAAAACATAAACAACAGCAAAATAAAGGAACAAACAATAATAGGGGGAAAAGGGAGAAAAGGCGAGAAGAACAAAAAAAATATAATACCTACTCAAGATGTTCGATCTCTCAAGTAACTTATAATAAAAAACAATTGAGAAACAACCTTAAGTGTAACCATATTCGGTTATATAGCTTCCTATTCTATTTTCCTTTCTTCTCACACTTTTCTTTTTTTCTTTTTTTTCTTTTCTGTTTATTGTAATACTGGAAGTTCTATAACAGTGGAATACATAAAACAATAACATTTGTATATTCTCATTTATCCATGAGACTTCCTGCATATGCTATAATATACATAACATGATGTAGAAAAAAAAACCTGTAACTGTATATCACATTGTAACAACAACATCAACAGGAAGAGGAAAAAAAATAAAAGTGAGAAGGAGAACATTTATTTAAATATATAAAAAGAAAATTCTATATTCGTAAGGTTTTTCTTTTTCGGCGGTATATACAAAAACAACAATATAATATTTGAAATAAAATAAAATAAAATAATAACAACAATAAGAGTGAAAGAAGTAAAGAAATTCGCCTCATGATTTTCAACAAAAAAACAACGCACTTTCTTTACCAAATTCCTAAAATTTCTAATTTTTTTTTTTTTTTTTGCTGCTTCTAAAAAAACTGGTTATCATTATTCTTTATGTGTGCCTTTTTTTCTGCCCGTGTTTTTATCTCATCCTTTTTATTTTATTAGAATAACTCTCCTTTGACTGCCAGTGTTTTTTCCCATCCATTTTTCCCATACACAAAGGAACTAGTTATGAAATTGGTTTAGAAAACGACGGAATAAACTCATTTTTTTTAAAGATAATAATAATTATATTATTAATTTAGATAAATACAACAGAAATAAAACAAATATACGTTTATGGTTTAACATTAACATAACGTTTACGTAATGTTTACGTATTATATATAAGTTAATGGTAAAGCGTTTTGCTTTTTTTTTTTAAAAGTAAACTAATAATATAAGTTACCATTTTAAAAATGAAATATTTAAAATTAATGATGAGTCCATTTTCGCGTTCGCATATTCTTATCTCTTTGTTTTTCATGAAAAGAGATAATAACAAATAATAATAATAATAATAATAATAATAATAGCAAATATTTTTGAATACAGAAAAAAGAGAAAACATTGAGCTAAAAAGCTTTGCAGTTGTCATAAATTTCAAGTTGTTTTCTAAAGACCATTTTTGTCTTCAATTCTTGCATTTTTTAGGTTTTAGTTTTTTTTTTTAGTTTTCCGTTTTTTTCCACTCTTTTATGCCTACCTACCCTATTCCTTTTGATGACCTTATCACCCTTATTGTCGCATATTTATATAAAGACTAAACAAAACGGCAGCAACAATAAAAAATATAGCTAAAACAAAAAACTAGATAAAAATTAAGGTGCAATCCGAATCCTTTATGAAATTAGATTCTTCACTAAGTATAAAAAACTTTTAAGACTTTCAGTTTACAGTTAATTACTCCTTCAAAATTTATACCTAGTTAAAGAGTCACAATGAACAAACTGTAAACGTTTGAAGGTTCTGAAAAGTTTCAAATCGAGTCTTATATTAAGCTCACGAATTTTAGAAAAAATTTCGGATTGGACCTTAAAACTAGAAAATACAAAAAAAAGGATTAGAAACATGCAATGGAAATTATGTCCTCAAGTGTTTCTAATTAATTTTACTTTTAAAACATATAAAATGTTCAACCCCCAAAAAAAACCAACACTTCCACACAATTTTCTTCGTTCTAATAACGTACTATAGTAGAAGCCTTACACCCCATAACATCACATAAAATATTATCCTTTATTTTATGTCTTTCAACCTGTTCTAGGATTTTATTTCACATTTCTCACTCTACCATTTCTTCCATCTTCCTTCTTCATAACCTTATTTATTTATTTTTGTATGTTTTTCTTTTTCTCCTAATTTTTTTTTTCTCTCTTTCTAAATATATTTATTTACCGAAATGATTTTATGCACTGTCATATTAATATTGTATAAAATGGGTATGGGGGAGAGAATAATTTGAGCAGCCAGAAACCTACAGAAAACAATACATAAAGGTTTAGTGAGTGTAAGTAAGTGAGTGAGTGAATGTGTTTAGTATGTTTAGTCTAAAGGTATAAAAGGTTGGAATAGGTCGAAATACTCTTCAACTAGCATTTTATTTTCTTTATTTTGAGATTTCTTTTTTTATATGTATTGAGTCACAGGTTAAAGATTACATGACAAAGGATAAAATATCCATTTTATATTCATACTCTTACCCCCTTCCTTTTGCTCTATCGGATTTTTGTATTTGTTTTTGTATTTTTTTTCTACAAACATCAAACTTCATATATGAAGTTTTTTTTTTTTCATTTTGTATATTTTTATGAAATCAGTATTTTTAGCAAAAGGAAAAAGAAACAACAAAAAATTTTATTTCTTTTTAAATATTTGAATTAGAATGCAAATTACATTCATTGGATTTAGATGACAACAATTATAACTAGTAGATCGGATTTTTATTCATCTTTATAGAGAATTATTTTTCAAATATTTATCAATTAATTAATAAAAATCGGGCACCTCCACTTGTATTTCATCCATAAGAAAAAAAAATTAAATTATTCAAATTTTTCAAATAAATATAATTAATTTGACTTTACAAAACAAAAATTAAATAGGTATGTAATACAACTTTTTTAATTTCCCATCAAACATCGCATTTGCAGAAAATTTAATTAAAATTCTATTTTTCTTTATAGAAATTTTTTTATAGTCACACGAATAAATGTTTCTCATATATGCTAATGTTAACTCATTTTTCTTTTCAATATTTCTATTTTATAAATGAAAGCATTTAATTCAAATATTTTTAAGATTTGTAAATATTAATAATATTATTTCATACAATCAAAATCTTCAGCATTCCATTATTAGCATATTTAAAAACATAGACAGTACAATGAAAATGGCCATTGAAAAGTTTAGGCACAATGAAACAATCTCACCTACTTTATCCCAATGTCTATATAGACTATACACAATATTGTATGAAGCCACGTTTACCAATTTCAAAAACTTAATTTCCAATTAAATTAAAATTGAAATACATTACAATGCAAATGTTTTTTTTTATTCTTTACCAAGTTTGAAATTACCATTTTGCCATCACAGACAATACTACCATACAAACACACATCCAAACACACATATTATAGACAGTTATAGAAAAAAAAATGTCACTTACCGAAAAATGAGTTTTAATCCAAAAACTTTAATTAATTTATTACAATTAAAAAAAACATTGAAGCAAAACCATTTCTAATTTTCTTCCAACCCCACTCTAAATAAAAAAAAAAAAACAAAAAAAATTTCCACTCTGCGGACTGAAATTGCCAATTAGTTAATTATATTTCCCATACAAAAAAAAAAGTAATTGAGAATTATAATTAAATAAAGAATTTTTTATTTATTTTTTGGATTGTTTTTTTTTTCTTTTAAAAATTTAAGTCGTGTTTTTACAAAATATTTTTTTTAATTTTATTGTTGGGCGATTAAATTATTTAGTTATTATTAAATATTTTATCTGTCTAAGAATTTAATAAGTGTTGTGATTTAACCCAAATGTATAAAGTGGAAATCATTTAACCGAAAAAAAAAACTAATAATTGATTTTTCTAATTTAACAGAAATTAGAATAATTCTCTTAAGTTGTCTCATAATTGACTATACTGTCTACTGAATATTATGAAGTTTCAACAAAAGATAGAAATACCTTCAGTATTTTATGGGCCAATTAAAAAGTTAAAAAGTTTTCATTATCAACCTTTATACGTTCGAGTATTGATTCGATAAATTATAAATTTTAACCGAATAACTATTTTCGATTCAACAATATAATTTTTAGGTGGCTGATGTGTCGTAATTCATCAGTAAGTTGTTTTTTTTTTCGCCAAAATTAAATATTATTAATATTATTATTAATTGTTTTTAGATATATTCAAATCTAAATCTATGTGAAAATTTGTCATTTAGTATTCTATAAAAATTTATAAAATGAATCTAAATTCCAAGATCAACTATTAATTTGAATGGTAGCTAAGTAAGTTAATTAACTAAACTAAATAAACCTACACAAATTAATTTATTTTATTCATAAAGAAAAAAAAAACAACCAATGGAAAATAATAATAAAATCAACAAGTATATCAACCTACTCACAATATACATACATTGATGTAGATAAATAAGAGAACATGAATAACAAATAAGTTATTGGAAATTTTCTTCTATCTAGAATTAATATTAATTTAAATCTAGAAGAATTTTGAAAATACCCGAAAGCATAATTTAATTAAATTGATGAAAAACAAAAATCAAATCAATATATATGCAATATGCCTATTAGTTTATTAGTAAATTATTTCATAACTTCCAGAAATTACTTTTTTATTTCAAAATAGGGGAAAAAAGAGACAAATTCTGTAGAAAATTCCCAATGAAAAATTTAGGTTGGACAAAGAGAGTCGGGTTTTTTTTAAATGATCGCGTGAACGTTAGTAGAGGTAGAAAATATGTAAACTTTAGTAGAATTGCTCAATTTTAATAGTAAAAAAAAAATAGTTTGACCCTTTTTTCATATAATATAATTATTTTCCCTTTTCCCCTTTTTCTCTTTTATATTTACCTACTTTCTATATTATACTCCTGCTAATTCAATTTAACAAAAAAAAAAATATTCAACGGCAATAATATACATCTAACAACAACAAAAACAATAGAGACAACTATACAACAATAACACCTGAATTATACAGCATCATGATCTTAATAACACAACAAGCCCGCTAATATTATAAATGGGCACAAATGAAAATTGGGGTGACAATTAAATAGAGAAAAGCTTTTTTTAAAAAATGAGAGAAATACCATAATTAAATCAAAAATTAGCTCGTTCTTTTTTGGTTTGATAATTGCATTTTTTTTTTTTGCGTTGTTCATTTTTTTCTTTTTTGCCTCTGGTATGAAACACGACACTTATACAATTAGCCACCAAAACTATGTTTAGTTGTTGGCTCTCAATAAAAAGTATATACATATAGTGTATTTTGTACACAGGAAAATATAGACACTTTAAGATGTTACTTCTTAATTCCACATGTTCGAGCTTAAGTCAAAATGTTCGTCGACAAATAAAATATTCTTTTGTTAATTTTCCTAAATTATTTGTTATATTTTTGTCTCTTATATATTTTTCAAAAATTTCTCTATAATAATACTCACACATTTGTCCACTATTCCCTATAAAATATTTGTTTCCTTTAAATCCTTTTTTCTTTTTAACAAATAATAAATACAACAACATAAAACGAATTATACAACAAAATTTTTGTATTTCTCCTAAGTAAAATTGTTTTTGGAGGATTTTAATTAAAGGTACACAATTTTTGGAAGAATTTCATTTAGTTTTTCTAACGAAAAGTAAATTTTTACTTGTTATATGAGTTAAGGTTAGAAAAGGGGAAAAAGTATAGTAATGTGTGGGAAGGTAAAGAAGTTAACTAAATAGAAATAGAGAGATTCTATTCTGCTAGCTTTTTTTATTTTGAAAAAAAAGTACGTATGTAAAAGCTAGGAGGAAAACATTATTGTCGGTTTTTACTTATTTTGGTCAAACCTTAAATGTTTGTAATTTTTTTTCTAGAAAATTAATTTTAAGTATTTTTTTTTTGTTTTTAGAAAAAAAGAAACGAATGTTTAAACAAAATTGAATATAAAAAAAGGATATATCAAAGGAAATAGAAGGAATTGTCGGTGAAAAATAAACATGAAAAGGAAAGTTAAAAAAAAAATAATCACCACAACTATTTAAAATACTAAAGTCGAAAAGTTTAGTTTTGTGTAGAATTATTTTCTCAACCATACTGTCGATTATTCGTTTAACAGGTATTTAATTTGAAACGCAAACCCATACTATAATTTTAATTTTTTTGTTTAGATTTTTAAAGGAATACTTTTAATCAAATTATTGTTGAAAACTTAAAAAAATTTAATACAAAATAAAATAAATTTAACTAGAAATATTACTAAAAAAATTGAATCCTGAAATTGTCCTTAGTTTATTACACCAACTATTATGTTGAAATTAAATATTCAGGCGCAAAGGAAACGCCTAAATGTTTTCCGCGTATTTTTTACACACATTGTTGGTTTGAATATTTACTTATAAAAAACTTTCCAATTCAGCAAACAAGAAATTTTTTTCAGTGGTAAAAGCTACAATAAATTTTGAATGAGTCTTAGCTAATTCGTTTATTTACAAAAAAATGTTAACAGAAAAATTAATTAAATTGCCGTAGTACCAAAAATGCAAATTGTTTAAAAACGTTTCTGAATTCGTTTCTGAATCGTAATGTATAATGCAATATCGATTTGTTATGTTTCTAACTGAATTTTTCATTATAGTACATTCATTTTATTTTCTTATCAGAACTTTCATCAATTATTTGGTCAAAATCACACACAGGGTAATTTTAATTTTTCCGATATACTAAATCGAATTTTTATTTTATTTTAAGAAAAAGAGCAAATACTTAATTCTTGGTTCGATTTTTTCAAAATAAATAACGTCTTTTTAAATAGCATGTCACTCTTATTAATTGATCAATTCCTAATCAATATTTAAAATGTTATCTTTCTATAAATAAATTTTAAAAGGTGTAGGAAATTTAATATTCGTCTACAAATAATCTTAATTAAAATATAAATCTATTTTTGACGGTAAAATGAAATTAAAATATAAAAAAATAATAATCACCCTATAATCATTATAAATTATAAGTGATTTTTTTTTATGACGACACACATATTGATCAAAAAATATACAAATCCAATAAAAATAGTCATTATAACTTATTAGTATCTGAGTAAAGGTGTAAAAAAAACTCAATAAAATACAAATCAATGTTGTTTTTTTCATAAAGAAAGAAAATCAAATTTTTTGGGATAAATACAACAAATTATTGAACTGAGAAATATATAAAAAGAAATGTCTGGTTTATTTTATGTCGTGCTAATAATAATCTGGATTCTACTTATAGTGGTATTAAAATGGAGAAAATCTCGTGAAAAACGACAATCTCAAGAACAAATTCCTGGTAAATTAATTCGAAATTAAAATGGAAGTTTTTTATTTATTTTAAATAATTTATAATATTTTTGTTAAGTTCGTCCTGAAATTCATGTGATTCAAATTGGTTCATCGTTATATGATGTAATTCATATCTCAAATCCATTATCAGAACAACAACCACAGTACAGATGTGATAATGAAGGATTTACATTTGATGAGCAGTTGCCACCACCATCTTATGAAGAGGTTATGAAACAAACAACAGAAATAAATCCAACAAGAATAAATGTGGAATCACAAACTCATTAGAAATAAAAGATATTTTGATTATATGTTGAATTAATTCAATGAATTGAATTTTTGAAAGGCTGTAATAAGTGACGTTAGTGAAAGTTTTATGAAAATTTAAATGATCAAATTAGTTTACATAAAATTTATAATCTTAAAGAGCCAAATATTTACAAACAAATTTAAATTACTTGAAGAAAAAAATATTGATATTTTGGTGGAGCAAAAATGAGTTTTTTATTATTTTTAAATTGTTTAATGTTTACGAAAAATGTTACCCAAATTTTTTTTTTCTTATTCTTTAAAAAACAGTGAGATTTATTTATATGTAAAGCACTTGATGAAATAAATATTCATCAAAATACACAGAACCTTCACGAGAATCTCAAACAAATGTCTAGGACTGGAGATTTTTCTAACCTATTTAAAAAAAGAAGAAATAAGAATTGTAATTGGATTTTAAAATCTCGACCATATTCTAAATTTGAATTTATCATAAATAAAACAATTATTTTTTTTTTATATAAATTTAAAAATCTTATATTTAATTATTTTTTTAAAACAGAATATTACATATTTTTCATTGTGTTAATATGGCACTCGAAAGCTGTTAGATAGTTCTTTTTTTTGTTTCAATTTTATTTACACGAAACAAAAAAAAATTACTTAATAACTAAAATAAGGCACCAAAAGTTATAAAAACAAATAAAATAAAATAATTACTTTAAATTTTTAAGAAGGATAAAACTATAAGGATTATTATCACATTCAATCGAACCAAATTGACTTTTCATTAGGTTTGCTTTTAATTAATTGACTTAATTTTGATGATCTTCAAGAAATCAAAAATAAAACAAACAAACGAAATTATGTAAAGTCAAAATTTTCTCTTGTACTAATCTAAACGACTGTTAATTATTAATTATTAATAAATTAGTGTTTTTTGTTTATGTTTTTCTTAAATATTTTTTAATTTTTACTTTAATCTACCAAAAATTATCGTTAACAAAAACAAAATTTACTCACAACAATTCAATCAAAATTATTTATGAATTTTCGATAAATTGTCGTTTACATTATTTGAACATTTTTTTATGATCGTTTCTAATTATCAAAAATTCATTGCATTTAATTTGCCTTCTAGAAATAAGTCTGTCACAGACTTGTTGTAGCTTGTAATTTAACATAACGATTTCTAGTTTCAATATCAATTGGATTAATAGAATTTGTTGCTGTATAACATGTTGTAACTGGTACACGTTGTACACGTTCACTTCTTAATTTAGCTGCAGCCCATAGAAGAATAAATAAACTTGCAATTACAATTCCAAGTCCGAGTCCTGGTAAAAAACTTTTATTCATTGCAAAATTATTCAAAATATCTATTGTATTCTCATGCTCCTCTTGTTCCCATTTTTTATTATTTAAATTATTTATATTATTTAAATTGTTTAAATTATTTACTTCTGTTATATTTGATTTATTTCTTTCATTATCATTACGATTATTATTTGAAAATTCATCGTTATGATTAGAAATTTTATCAAAACTTGAAATATCAGAAAAATTTCCAAAAGCCGCCTGCTTAGGAATATTTATTCTCATATTTGTTTCCAATTTTGTTATATTTGAACAACCAACAACTAGATTTGCTTTGATATTTCTTTCTTGCAATAAAACAATACAAAATCGATAACTGTAAAAGGAAAAAATATTAATAACATCTTATCGAAAAAAATTGTGGTCAAATTATAAAGTTTTTATTATGAATTGCAAAAAAAAAATTACCTTTCACCAATTTCCAAATTAGAACTACTATCCTGATGAAGAATGACAGTTACAATATTTTCATCGTCAATAACACTATTTTCACAATGAATCTAAAATATAAACAATTAAAATAATTATTTTCATTAAATTCATAATTTTATTTTTTTATTGGTGTACGGGAATTGCACAAAAAATAAAATATAAAAGAAAATTGATTTTCTCAATTTCCTTTTTCTTCGGCCGTTGGAAAATTATTATTGATTTTAAATCAAATAAATACAATATATGTAATTATATAAATATAATTTCATTTTATTTCAAATATCTTAATCTCGAGAATTTTTGAAATATTGATTTTTTTTTTATTCTGTGATTTGAAAACGTTACGTATTTGTTTTGAATATAAATTGTACAACTCAAACGTGAACAATAATTTCAATGGGTTAGTAAATTTTAATTAATAATAAAATGAATTCACCATACATCACTTACAGGGGAATTATCTAAAAGAATCTCATGAATATTGGCCTCTTTATACACAAAAATAGCATCACAAGTGAATTCATCTCTTTTTAAATTAACAGTCCACGTAAGTGTTAAATCATTGTCTGTTGAGAAGTGCAGATCTCTTAATGTTATAACATCACTAAAATCTTTAATTTGTGATAAATTATTTTGTTTAGAAATCGCTTCCAATTGTTCTAATAAGTTGGCTGTATCAATTTCATCATCACTACCACCACATTTCAAAGATTCTGCTGGAATTTGAAACAGTGGAGCGCCTTCTAAATGTGGTGGAGTAGCACAAACGGCTCCTAGAAGATCCTGAAATATAGCAATAACAATATTAATTAATTTGTATCAATGATGAGGGACAATTATTTCTCTTACCTGAGACGGAATTTTAGATTCAAGAAGCCACTCTGCAAAGGATGTTAATGAACAGTCACAAGAAAGTGGATTATCTTGAAGTGAAAGACTGCAAAGTTCATTCGCTCCATCCAATGCATTATTTGCAACAATTGAAATATCATTTCCATCCAAATGTAATTCACGGAGAGATGGAAGTGGAGCTATTAAATCAGATGTCAAAGCTCTGTGTAAGACAATTAACCATTAGAATACTTTCTTAGAAAACCTTAGAAGTAATTTAATTTTACCTTAGAAAATTAT
Source organism: Pedicia rivosa (assembly GCA_963082725.1). NCBI lineage: Eukaryota > Metazoa > Arthropoda > Insecta > Diptera > Pediciidae > Pedicia > Pedicia rivosa. Next base: position 1,360,725 of record OY720155.1, read on the forward strand.
GCGTCAAATCCAATTCTAAAAGCCTTGGTAAATGTTGTAGGGATGCTCCAGACACAGCCACAATTCCATTGTATCCTAAATTAAGTACTTGTAATGAACTTAATCCAGAAAAAGCATGATCCTGAAGAACATCAATTTGATTGTGACGAATAGAAAGTGTAACAAGATATGAAAATGCTGAGAACATAAAATTTATTAATTAAATCGGATTAATAAAATATATTTGAAGACAAAAATTTGAAATATACTAATGATTGAATGAAGAACTTACCTTCAAGAGCTCCATTTTCAACACATGTGATGAGATTTCGATCTAAATTAAGTGATTCTAATGCAGGCAGAGCTGGTAAAGTTAAACCAGTTAACGGTCCCTTTATTGAATTTGATTTCAGATTTAGTTCTCTTAAATTAATGCATTGACTTAATGCTGATAATGTTGATGAAAAATCACCCAAACGATTACCATTTAATTTCAAAGTTACAAGATTCTTTAATGGAGCAAATGCACGTTTTGCAATGCTTGATATTTGATTTTCACTTAATTCCAAATATGTTAATTTTGTCAAAGCCTAAGAATAAATTAATGAAATTTTTTTTTTTTTTAATTATGATTTTTTTTTTGTTATAAAATTAGATTTTTCCAAAAAAAAAAATCTATTTACATTAAATCAGTTTTCAAATGAAACTTCTTCTAATTAAATAAGTAAAATAAAATTGTGATTGATGTAACAAAATAAATACTTACAACAAATTCAATATTTCCAAGAACTCTAATACGATTATTTGATAAATCAAGTCGATCTAATGATGTTAATGGTGATAAAGCATTCCATGGTACACTTATTATTGCATTGTTCGGAAGGCCTAATGCTTGTAATGGTGTTTTTAAACCAACAAATGCTAAACGATTAACACGTTTAATTTCACCAGATGATATAACCAAACCATGCAATGAAACATTTTCAAATATTCTTGGATCACTCAAAAATGTTACATTTTTTAATGTACAATCTAGTAATGATACAGAATAATTCGTTTCTCTTAAACCATTTGCAATTATTTCAAGTCCATGTAGATTGCCACTGCAACGTAATGTATGAGGTAAATCACAACTACATTGAACATTTTGATTACGAGTTATATTTGGACATTTCCATTCAATATCTGATCTTAATATTATTGAAGATGACTTTTTATCTATTCCTCTTTTACCAGGCTGAGGTTTATTTACTAATTTTCCTGTTAATTTCTTATATATTGATGATGTTGACGTTTCATTTGTACTATCTACAGTCGTTGATTCCGTTGTCGTGGTTGATAATGTAATATTACTTTGGTTGCTTAGATTTTGATTACTTGTGGTCAATATAACGATTCCTGATTGTGTTTTGTTATTTATAAAATTATCCGAATTCGTTAAATTATCATAATTAAGTTGCCATGATTTATTGACTAGAATTGTATAAAACAGAAGTAATCTGAAAATCAAAAATTAATTAAATTAAAACAAAGAAAATAATTAAGAACAATTCAAATCCCACTCTGGAAGAAAAAACTTAAAAACGTAAAATATGCTCTCACTCTCTTATTGGTTTTGCTTCTTATATAAAAAAAATGTACCTACTCATTTGTCGCAATAATTTTATTTTTCGTTTGTTTTTGTTTGTTTGTCTTTTTTTTTTAAAGAGTTATAAATTTAGTTTTTGTTTTGTTGAAATCTAATTAAAATATAACAAAAAGTTTTACATAATAACGAATATCGCGTTTATAACGCACGTAATAATTAAATTATAAATGAGTTTGTTGTTAAATGTTATTATTAAACACATGTCAAAATGAAACACTAAAAAAATAGGAAATAATTCAGATGTGGTCAAAATATAATTATTTATGGGAAATAAGTTTCAATATTATAAAGATTAGAGAAATTATTCTGAAATAATTATTTTTAACTTTTAAGAAAAAATTTGTTTTATTTTAATCAAAATTATGAGGAAATCAAATAAATAAAGTATTGCATATTTTATATTTAAGAAAACTTTATCTAAATCGCAAGAATTTTTTAAGAAAAAATACATCTATGCTTATCTCTCTTTTTCTCTCTCTTTCTCTGTATCGCTGACTGAGTAAGTTCTTTCTTCAATTATTATTATTTATTATTAATTAAATTATCATTTTATTATTAATAAATATTATTAGAATTATTATTATAAAAAAATACTTGTTTTATTTAAACGAGATAAAATGCAAATTAAATATTTAAAAAAACGCGTAGATACATTTGGGTCTCTCCATACCACACAACACAGCCACACAGCCAGCCAGCTAGAAACATAAAATACACACGAAACGTTCGTAAACGGAAGAAGCTTCGCGTTTTGTTACATTCAATAATTATATTTATTTATTCTGTAATAATTTTTTTTTATTAAAATTTATTTATTGGGGAATTTTTTGTTTTTATTTTTTAATTCAATTGTGATCGCGACGTGTGTTCATATAAAGAAGTGTAACATAGAAGTGTATACATTTTGTATTCAAATCAAGTGTGTAAAGCTTTTGGCTTGAATTTTGTTCTGTTTAATAAAAACGATAATTGTGTTGTTGTTTTTTTATACAATATAAAAACAAAATGTAAGTAATTAAATAAAGTGTTTAAGACAACAAGATTCTCCATAATATTTTAATTTGATCATATTCCGTGTTGTAACATCAATTTTTATAAAATTAAAATAATTCTGGGAAAACAGTAGCTGCGAAAAAAAGGGGGGAATCGACTGATTTTGTACCTACTGTTTGTGGTTGTACTGTAAGAGTACGATCGCATTAGTTTTGTTTTTTTAAAAAAAATAGTTTAAAATAAGCTGACTAAAGTTTCATCGTCATCTTTCTGTTGATAAAATTACTTTCTTAATACATTTTTTGTTGTCTGTTGATTCAATTGAAAATTATTTTAAAAATAAAACGATAAGCGCCGACTGCTTCTATAATCGCCTTTGACCCCTACAGAATATTTATTATCTTAAATTTAATTATTGCATTCTCTGAGAAATTTTGTTTCTTTATTTAGTTTGTTCTTTATGAGTTTTTTTATTTAAAATTTTCTTATCAGTAGAGAAAAGAAAGAAATATAAATTTTAATTAAATCAACAAATAAATATTTTGAAATTTCACAAAAAAAAATAATTTGCGTTTTTTTTAATTTATTTGGTTTGTTACGATTGTTTTTTTTTTTGCCTAAATTGACCTTCATATTCTGAATTTGTACACAAAAAAAACAAAACAAAACAAAACAGAAGTGTTACGTAGGAAAACGTGAATGTCGTGTCATTTTTTTTTTTCGATTAAAATTTTAATTTCTTTTAAATTTTTATTTACAGAGAGAAAGAGATAGATACAAAACAAAAATGATCTCCCCGAAGCAGTTACTTAGTATCTTACTGATTATTTCCTGTTGTAATCAAATGATTCAAGTTGAAGGGAAAATTTTCAGTAAATGTGATTTGGCTAAAGAATTGGCGAGATTGAGAATTTCTTCAAGAACATTTTTAACAAATTGTAAAAAAAAATCTTTATTTCCTATGATATTTTTTTGATCAGTTTAAACAAATAACTTTAATTTTAAATTTTAAAAGGGGTCTGTTTGGTTGAACATGAGAGTGGAAGAAATACTTCAAAATATACCGAACTAACAAATCAGTCAGCAAGTTATGGAATTTTCCAGATAAACTCCAAAGATTATTGTGGAAGAGGATATCAAGGTGGACTATGTAATATTCGTTGTGAACGTAAGAAAAATTTTCCTTTAAACTTTATCTCGAATATCATCAAAGATTTTTTTTTTTCATTTATATAGAATTTTTAACGGATAGCATTGTTGATGATGTAACCTGTGCCTCTAGAATTTTTAATGAACGTGGATTTCAGTATTGGTCTGGATGGATGAGACAATGCAAACAAAAACCGTTACCTGATCTTAGTAATTGTGTTTTCTAAAACAAACATTTTCTTAATTATTTCATTTTTACCTATTTTTATTATTTTACTTCTTTGAATATACTAATTTGCATATTTTGAAATAGATTTTATTCTTAAAAATAGATCATTTTTGCATTTACATATAGCATTGAAAATTACTTAATATAATTTGAAATAAATTTAGGTTGTCTTTACCTAAGTCATGTACGTAAGGTAATTTGGTTATAAAATTAATGTAGACACTACATGACATATTATTTATAAATTTTATTTTAATTTTTATTTATGTCCTTTTAAATTTTTTTTTTCTAAATGTGATTATGGAATCAAATTTAGAATTTAAAGCCAATAATACTCATAAGCATAAGAAAAATTATCTTAAAACACTTTATGATCTTATCTTAGTGATCTTCAGTATTTAATATTTATAAAAGAAAAAATAAAAAAGGAAGAGCAGATTATATATGAAAGAAGAAAAAAACAGAAACGTGACTATCATCGTTATAAAATCAAACTCTACTTTAAATAATAAAATGTAAGCGCCTTGGTGTCTCGCTCTCTTAAACGTACGTGTAAAACTTATATTGAAATTCATCAGCTGTAGAGTAGATTAACGACCTCATCACCGGAACAAATCAATTTATTTCAATTTAAATAAAAAAAAGAAGAAAAACAAAACAAATAAACAAAATAATCATAAATGAAAGTGAAATGAAAAAAGAAAAAGAAAAAGAAAAATCAACAATAATAATAAATAAAAATAAAATGAACGGTTTTTAATTAAATAAAAAGATAAATACTTAATAAGAAAAAAAAAGATTGATCTTGAAATTCTACAAACAAAACTAAGATTTTGTATTTCAAACAATAACATTGTAGTTATTATTTTGAACTCTGAACTTAAAGATTTGCTTAAAACAAACAAATAAAGTCAATACGTTATTTATTTAGGGTTAAAGACACCAACGAGTCGAGTAACATTTAAAACTATTGTAACATCAGTAACCCCTTGATTAGTTTGTGGGTAAATAAGTGGAAATAAATCGTTTGTCTCCGTAACAATATGGATTCTGAACTTCTATAATAGCGTCGTATTATTATTGGATGAATCCCTTTGAAATAAAACAATATCTTATCACATTGGTTATGTCTTAATAAAAAGGTAAATTAAGCATCAAACGCAATTATTTTACTTTTGTCTGAAGTTCAAAAAAGTAATAAATGAAAACGTGAAAAAATGTCAATTAATAGATTTTGTTTTTCCTGTCTTGTTTATTTTTAAACATATTTTCTGTGTTTTGTTTCTTTATTTGGTATTGTGACTCTTCGACAAAGACAAAAGAATATATTGTTGTGATAAAAACGAATTTAGAATTTATAATTTAATGTTTCATTATTTATTTCTCTGTTCCTTTGATTATTTTTGAATTTCTAAATATTTTAGAATTTTTCAATTGATGCCCGATCTTCACATTTGTGTAAAAAAGAAATTTCCAAAATCCAAATTAAAAAATGCTAAATATTGGACGTAGTAACGTACAACCAAAAAAAAATCAACGGTAGTGTTTAATTTAAGAAATTCAATATTTATTTCACAATTGTCTTTATTTAGTTTAGTATTTTTTCTTTCTCAGAATATTTAACACTGAGGAATCTGCGCGCACTTATAAACCAACCTGCGCAATGTGCGCTGTTTTTATAAAAAAAAAAAAAACAAAAACAAAACTTAAAAGAAATAATAAAATCTTGAAATCCAAAAATGGATATTTCTTCTTTCTTTTGTGACAAATCTTAAAAGATAAAAATGAAGAAGAAAAATAAATTTAGTTAAGAAAAATGTATTTCAAAAGCGATCGATTGTCAACTTCTTTTTTCTCGTTGTTTTTTTCTTTGATTTCAATTGTTTTTTTTTATTCCTGTCCCTTAAAAAGAAAAATAAAGACGATCTGGAGAAGACAGGAAGATAATAAATACATTTCAAAATAAATAAAATATAGAAACAAGTTTTTACTTATTTTTAAATTGAAGTGAAATAAATTATTTATAATAAAATTTTATAAAGAAGATGGAAGACAGAAGAGACGAACAAAAAAAAAAAGAAAGATGAAAAAAATAAACATAAACGAAGATGCACTAACTAAATTGGGTTATTTATTACTAAATATGGTGAAACAAGATTGCTTCCAAATTTGAATTCCATAAAAAAAATATATATCAAGTTTTATTTCTAATTAAAAAGCAGGTCAAAAGTTTTCTTATATCATTAAACGCCTCGCTTTAAAGAAGGAATTATTTCACTAAGTTTTTTTTTTGTATTGATGCAATTAAAAAGTTTTTTGATATCATAAACTACTACTACCACAATTTCTAATATAGAATTAATACAAATAAATTATTGTTCATAATTCGAGCAAAATGATAAATTTAGCGACTTAAGTATGGGAAATTTTATAGAAAATTTTTAAAAGTCAAATAAAAGTTTTTTTTAAAGTTTCTTCATCTGTAAGTAATGCACAACTTATTATGAATTCCTAACAAAATATTAGGTATAGAGCATTAAGTATAGGTACTTAGTAAAATTAAGTTAGGTCTTAGGTGTAATAACAAACATTTTAAGGCTTAAGTAGGTATTTTAACACAATAATATTTTATTGAAAAATTAATAAATAATAATAATTTTCTATTGAGTGCTTTTGGCACTTTCATAAAAATAATACAGTAAAACACAAACAGTGAAGAATATTATGTTTATATTGCCTATACTTTATTTGAGTATTTAAAATTAATTGATCTGTAGACCTTTACATTTGTTACATCTTTCTTTATTATATTGCATCATTTTTAAGTATATATAAATATAATTAAATAACAAGTAATTACATAATGATATACATAATATAATTATAATCTGTTGTCCTATTGAGAGTTTTCATTGGTAATCTAATTAATAAGGATTATGTACAAAACATACGTATAAATTTTAACTTGATTTCAACATATTTTCAACATTGTGTTATCTTTGTCCGTCAACTATTAATCAAAAAGATTACATTCACAGAATTTACTAAATTTATATAAAGTTATTAATGAAATCTGTGATTGCACCCATACATTCGTTATTGATTTATAAAAGAAACAACAACTCAATTTTGTCTTCAGTGACTGATTCACTGAATCCAGTAAATAAAGTAAATTCTTTTAAAATAGTTCAACGCACGCACTTGCTTCAGTTTAAAAAATAATAATAATTGAATTAGTTTATAAAAATAAAGCTGTATTCAACAAACTCTGATAAGTAATGTGACTCAAAGAATTTCTAAAATAAATCCTATACAATAGTGCACGTAATACGTAATAATAATTTCCGTTTTTCTCTTTTCAATTTGAAACAGGAAAGATAAAGTTTTAACAAACACTATGACAAATGAATCATGAAAAATTTAAAGTTTGAAATATAGAAAAATAATTATTAAATGAACATTTCTTTATAATTTCTAAATTAGATTAGTATTCACGTATCGTATTTCTCAATTTTATTATTAAGTACTTATTATAAACATAAATGCGCTATTTAGTTACAATTTTATTATGTGTTGTCTCATCGAAAAACATAAACAGAAATATAAATAATAATAAGTAAACATTCTTATTTAACCACATAGAACGGAAGTAGTTTTAAGCGGGAGTCACGTCTTATTTTTGTCTCAGGTTGTTTGCATAGTAAGTACAATACAGTCTTTATATTTCTGTTCTTTTTTTTCCTTTTTTTTTAGCATTTTACTATTTAAGCTGACTTCACGTACACGACGACAAAGGACAAACAATATATTGCCGCATCATTTATGATCAATCACATACGTCATGACTACAAATTAGTTTTAAATTCTTGCTTCTTAAAACAGTCGTACTTTTGACAATCTCTTTTATCATGCAAGTGAAACTCGCATTTTGAACTTTAGAAATAAAGAATAGATCTTTTGGTAACTATAAGGAAGGAAATATGTTTAACCATTTTGTTTCTTTTATATTAAGTAAGTAAGTAAGTGTGCGATCTTTTTAAATAAAAGAAGTAAAAGAAGAAGAAGAAGAAGAAAAAAAAAACAAAACAAAAACCAAAAAATAATCCCACTCATCACGTTGAGAGTAGTTTTTGTTTTATTTCCATTGTAGGTGTTACACAGGCAGAGTATTATATGAACACAATCGACACAAGCGTTGGTTCATTTTGTTTGTAACAAAAATCGTTTTATTTTTTTTTTATGAATGATTTTTAATTTAAAAGAAACACCTACCTCCTGTAAGAGACACATTAATTTGTTTATTAATCTAAAAAAAACTGACTGAACTGGAATCTTTCTTTATACTGAAACTGAAATCTTGAAAATCATCATCTGTCTGTCATCAAACGAATTGTTTGTGTGGTGCTGTTTTATGCATTGTGAATTGTGTTTTTTAATGTAAATTAACAAAATAATTTAAATTTTTCCTTTTATTTTTGTTTTTGATTTTTTTTTTGTTTTTCAATTTTCATTTGACTCTTGTATTTTTTTTTTTTTTCAAAAAAAGTGTAAATTTTCATCATGCAATCGGTTTCTTATGAATTTTTTTTTTCTAAACGAAATATAATTTATGCACACACAAACATCCAAACATATGTAAATAAGATCATGTATGTGTGTGTGCGAGTAATTCTTTTCTTCGTCAATTTGAAGAAAGAAAAAAAGCAGACCAACCTACAATAATTATGTCTATCTGCCTACATGAAAAAATATATATATAAACTTTGTGTTTTGTTGAATCTTGCCAGCTTGCTTTTTTTTTCTTCATTTGGTTTCTTTTTTTGTATTTTTTATTTTTTATTCAAATTATGTTTTTTTTTCTTTTCTTTCGAAACAAAAATGTAGGTACCCAAAAACACCTACATGCGTTTTCATAATAATAATAATAATAATAAAATAATAAAAAATTTAATATATTCAAATCTTAGAAGAAAAAAAACATAATGGAAATGTTTGTATTGAACTAAATTTTTTTAGTTTTGTTTTATGTATTTTTAACCAAATGATGATTAGCTACGAAAAATTTTTTCATACCTAAAGAATTTCGTGTGTAACTTCCAAAAAGACAAAACGAAAACAAAAGGTCAATAAAAATATAGACGATTGATGTTTTGTGGCAAATCTTTGCGCACTTCCCTCATCATTTTTCTTCTAAGATTTTGATAAACTACTCTTTCTTTTTGTTTTCTTAACAAAAAAGATATTCTTTTAGTTGTTTCTTAAAGTTAAATTTTATAAAATTGAAAAATTTGTGAAAAAAATAAAATTATGATTTTTTTTTTGTTTTAAAAAAAAGGTAAAAAACCAAACAATTTTCATATAAAAAAAACATAGAAAAACATTCAATAACAATCCTTTTCATCTTCTAAAAATTATTTGTGTTTAAATTTTTTGATGTGACAAAATCTAAAAAAAATGATAAATCGAAAATTATCATCAGTTTTTATTTTCTGTGTGACAACAAAAACAAAAATTGGATTTTTCGCCGCTCCCATGAATTAATTAATCTGGATGATGATGATAAAAAGATTTATCTTAAAAGAATAAAATAAAATAAAAAAAAACCGATGAAACTATCTTTACATATGTCTTGTCATGTATTGTCAAAAGAAAGAAAATATTAAAATGAGAGAAGACGGAGAAATACAAAAAAAAACGAAGAAAAAAAACTAGAAAACCTTGGAATGGATGTGGAATCACACACATGTTTTATTTAAATTAGTCCTAACTAATAATATAATATTTTCATAACAATAATAATAAAAAAAAAATAGTTAAGTGATTCTGTTAGATAGTTTTCGGTCCACCCCCACACGCACAAAATTTATTCATTCTTTTTTATTTTTGGTTTGTTTATAGAAATGATTTAATCTTAATAATTAAAATAAATAAATAAGAATTTACCTTATTGCCTTTTCCATATTTTATTTCAATATTTTTTTTTATTTTTAAAAATAAAATAGATTTTTCTGTTTAAGATTTTTCTGCTATTTTGGAAGATGAATCCTTTTTGTTTTTAACTGAAAACTTTATCCCATTCTGAAACTTTTTAAATTTATTAAACTTTGAACTGTTTATTCTCTTAAATTTTTTCTGTTTTGTTTGATTTAATCAACACATTTATCCCAACAGGATATTTATCTTTTTATCACATTTATCATTTATTTCTTATTAATTAACACCATAAGATAACACTGATTATTTATAATTTATCACATTATTTGTGAATATAAAAAAAACTGAATTGCACTATGAAAGAAACAAATAAATAAAAAAAATTTCAGAAAAAAGGAAAATATAAAAAAAAACTAAAAAGATTTAAAAATACGCGTTTGTTTTCCTAAAGTGAAAAAAAAAACTATCGTACCATTTTCATTGACTGTTTGTTGATAACTGACACTGATGACAAAATATTTCACTTTAAAAGTTTTAAGAAAAGAAATGAAAGAATCATCGAAACAGAAAAAAAAATCACAACACAATGCTCTGCGGCCGCGTCTCAAAATATGTTGTCTTTACCTAAACAAGAAAGGTGGAATAAAAAAAAGTATGTAATATTATGGAAATCAAAATGGGTTTCACAACCTTTTGTTGAAGTACCTTTCATATTTATATGATTAATATAGAAAAATTAAGGAATAAGATGAGTTTAAAAAAATTTAGAGTAATTGCATTAATTAAAAAAAATAATTAACTTCAAATAAAAGGTTTGCAATCAAGTTTTTAATCTTCATAGCTAAAAAAACACACATGCTGCTTTTTCAATATTATTAGTGAAAACTTTAAAACTTGACTCAATTCCATTTTATTACTAATTCGTTGATTGTAATAAAAGAAGATTTAAGTTTTTTTTAATAATTATAAACCCAAATCACAATTGATTAGATTAGTTAATCTATTTAAGGAGTTTTAAATTAATTTAAAGATAAATAAAGTTCTGTTTGCTTTTAAAATTATAGGTATTAAAAAAAATAGGAAAGACAAAAAGTTAGGAAATTTAACCTGATTAAAAAATAATTATCAATTTTTTTTTATTTATCGTTCAATCAATTAATCTTTATTAATTTATATTATTTTTAAGTTTCATATAAAAATGATTATTTAATTTTCTAATTTAAAAATTATTTATTTTTTGTTAAAATTCATTTTTGTTTACTTTGTTAATTTAAACAAAAAAAGTTTAAAAAATAAAAATAATACTAACTAAATAGAACAGTCGATTGTGTTTTTAAAACAAACACAACATTTTTTTTTTATTAAATAAAATTTATCCTTTTCATTTATTCTTTATAAAATTGCACAGTAGAATAATGATTCGCCATTTATCAATGGACATTACTTTCCAAAAATTATTATGTAAATATGAATAAAACTTAAATCAAAATCTTTTGGTTAATTAAAAATTCAACACGATATGAATATAGAAAATATAAAGATGATCTCGTCATCAATAGTAGAAAGAGAAAATCGCTTAGTAATTTTAAGTTTTTTCTTTATTGTGTTGAATAAACTTGAGTGGCGATTAATTTAAAACTCAAGATTTTATTTATAATATGGGATTATATTTACAATAACATTTTTACTAGTTAATTTTTGTACTATATGCATTTTGTACTTCATGCATTTACCATTTAAATTTAATTTTACTATAATTGGATTATAGTATGTTAGTATAATCTATATTCATGATTTTAAATTTTTAGTTTCATCAACCACTTTCCTATATGAAAAAAGGCGAAATCATTATTTTTTTGCTATGATAATCACATGCCTTAAAATTAAATTATTATCTTAATTTATATTTTTAAAAACGAATAACTCTTAATTATATTTATAGACGTAATTTAAGGTTTAAAATTAATATTATTCCTTTGATAAATATTTTTATTATTATTTATAGTTTTATCTATAAAGTACGGTTTATAATTGTTATTTTTTAATATATTCGGAACTATTTGTCCACTGATATTTCTATCATTACGATAATTTTCTTGTTCCTGAATTCCCCGATTATTTCTACGACGTTCGGCAGTTTTTGTTACATTATGATTATGATCATTTGAATTTGAATTTTGTTCTTCCTGTACTTTTTGTGTATTTCTTAAATTATCAGGTATTAATTTTTCACGTACTCGAAGAATAGATGTATTTATAACTTCACAATCAATTTGCATTAATGTAACAAAACCATTTGAAAATGAATCTATAAAAAATTAATTTCAATTTTTAGTTTTTTATAATAAATATTTATAAAAATTATTTTACCGTTAACACCAAAGGTTGGTAACATTAAGGCCATTTTAGGACGTAAAGTTTTATTGTGTGCCAATGCTGGTAATAATAAATGATCACCACTAAATGACACAACATAAAATGTATCGTCTCTTCGACGAATTTCTTCAAAAAATTCAGCGTATTTAATTGCATTATTTGATGGATTAAATACTTGTATATGATTAGAATCTTTGTATGATAGTAAATCTCTGGGTTGGGAAACTACCCTTTTTGTACCACGTAGCTTACGTCGCGTTTTTGCTTTTATATTAGATTTCATATCTTTTATACCTTCAAATAAATTTTTAATAGGCTTATCAGGTACAAGCAGTTCGGAGAATGATTTTATATCAATTTTTGTTGTACTCAAATTAAAGTAGTCTGGTTCACCAATCCAACGTCGCAATTCACTTGCTAAACGTATACTTTCTGTTTGATTAACAAACATTGGGCAAATTGGATAAATATTTGAATTGGAATTTGCACTTGTCGCATTGTCATAATACGACACTGATTCGTTATTACTATTAAAATTATTCTCATCGACCCAAAGTAAACCACGACTATGATGCACAATCTGTTGTTGTGATATAGCATCCGTTGAAGTCAAAGAAGAGTCACGAATAGTATTAAAAAATCTAAAAAAAAAAACAAAACAATTAAAATTTATAATTATTTATTTAATATGAAAAAGAGACTCGCCCAAATGAAAATGAACCAAAGTTTATTGAAACCATGAAAATCACAGCCAAAAATACAGCAGAAGTCTTACGTGCTGTTGATGATTTAAATAACGTTGGTAATGTATTTAATTTCTTACAACTACATAAAACATCTTTCTCTGCTAAATTTCTCTTAAGAATTGAATTTTCCTGTAAAAGATTAACAAAATTATTAAAGTTAAAAAAAAAGTAGTAAAAAAATTTACTGTTTTCAAATTCATATTTTCCATTGATAATTGCGAAATTTTATTTTCCAATGATGTCACGTATTCTTTTTTTTTTTTTCGTGATAAGCAGGCAGATTCTCGATTTTTTATCATACGTTGTTGTTTTTTCATTGTTTTTTCGTCGTAATCATATACAAAACTGTTGCTGGTACTGCTGTTTCTTTTAGTATTATGATTATTATTGATAGTTTTAGAAATTGTAGGTACAATTGATTTTATTGATGTTGTGTTTATATTTGTTTTTGGTAAAACAACTGGTTCCTTTTTTATAGTTGGATTATTATTTGTTGTTTTAAGAATAATTGATGGTGTATCTGTTGGTGTTTCTTTAAGTGATTTCACTTTTTGAACTAAAGCTGAAAAATCTTGTGCTGATAAAATTATTGTTTTTTTATTAGTAGTTTTATTAACACCTCCAATCATAATTGGTTTTGGTTGAATTTTAATTTTTTTCATTGGTAAGGCAGTTTCAATTGTTTTTGCTGTTGTACTAGTTGTTGATAATGGTACTGTTGTAATTGGAATTAAAGTTCCTTGCACAATTTGAATAGATGTTGGTGATCGATTCATTAGAACTGGCTGAGGTGATAATGGCGGAGGTGTTAACGAAGATGGTGGTGATATTGGTGGTGTATCTAATGTATTTATATAGCTATAACAATCTTTAGATTGTGAAGTAGTTGAGGGTAGAGAAACACTCGATTTAGAACTTATAAAACTATTGAAATCTGAGGAACCAGAACTAGGTGATGGCGTATCACGGTTTGGGGAATTTACTTCTGATTTAATTTCAACTTTAATGTTGACATCATTTAGAAATTCATCGGGATTTATGTATCCGTTAAAAAAATTAAGTTCATTAGCGTCTGTAACCATATCAGGAAAATCAGGCATGGAATCCAATTTATAATCATAATAAGATGGTGATGATTTTATGTCAAAATCTGACATAACTTGTGAAACAATATCGTCTGGAGTATTATCTTGAAGTAATGAAAAATCCAAGGTATTTTCCAATGACATCGGTACATCTGAATCAATTTGCAATGACGACAGGAATTCATCGTCTTAAAATAAAATAAAATGTTTTCAATAAGTTATAATTAATTAAAAAAAATTTACAAAAAAATAAAATACGACGACATTAAAAATTTGCTGAGCAAACAACCAAAAATAAAAACCACCACAACAATTTATTGAAAGGAAAGAAGGTCACTAACACTAACCAAACCAGTAACCGCGTCTTTTTATAAGAAGCTAGAATTTTTTTATTCTACAAAACCTGACTATTAATAAAAATTTAATGATATTTAAATTTAAATGGATATATTTTTTAATTTTGCTTTCTTCTAATATATTATATGAAAGGGAAATTATTTCTCTTGTGTTTAATAAATAAAAATAAATATTTATACTTTTACACAAAACCGTAAAACAGCTTAGAAATTTTCACTTTTATTATTCTATAATAATTAGAAATTGATAACCCACCATATTTATAATTAAAATCACTTAGAAGGTCAACAATGCAGTCGTCCTCGTAATTAATTAATTTATTATTACTAATATTATTACTAGAACTCATTTTTTAAAATCGAATGTAATGTGGGAGGATTTGTAAACTATTGATTACAACTAATGTTTCTAACGATTAACTATCGAATAATGAAAATACCATTTAAATATTTATATTCAAAATACCATGAAAACATTAAAAATGTTATAGGTGGCACAGAAATAATGAAAACATGGCAATTATTGATTGTAATTTTAGATAACATCAATATTTTTAATTTCTGTATAATTTTTCCTTATCAGTGCTCTCTATTCCAAAAGTGTTTTAATGTTTGAATGGTCAACTTGGTTTTTTATATAAGTAGTTTGTAGCTATTATTTTTTGTTGACATAAAAGAAAGTAAAGTAAAAAAAACGCCGAATAAAGAAAATGATAATTAGCTAAAACAAAACAAAAAACACTCACCGTCAATATCATCATTGTCAAAAGACATTTGCTTTGGAAACAAATTATCAAATGAATTTTCTTCAATTATATCTGTAACTAACATTTTATTTTAATTTTCACAATTCAATATTACATATTACACTTATGCTTTTATATTTTTATTTTTTTCACTCCAATTAGAAATATATTAAGTTTTTAAGTTTAGTAATGTCAAATTACGCCTCTTTATTTGATACTTTTTTGGAATTTTTTATTTCATTTTTCATTATTTCATTATTTTTAATTTTATTTTTTTTGGTTATTGTTGGAAATTGGATATTGTTGAAAAATTCGATGTCTGAAATTCGAAGTTTCAATGATTTCATTTCAATTAAAAACAAAAATAATAATAGAAACGTCACATAATTTAATCAAAAACACTAATATTAATTTCAATAATTTAAAAATCAATTAAAAACATAATTGAAATCTTATTATTGTTATGATTTAATTAATTTTGTATTTCGCGCATATACTTGGAGTTTTTCGAGAATGCTGTGTTGGCAGCCCTAAAAAATTTCTCATTGTCCATTTAAATGAAGTTAGAATCTGTCACGTGATCAATGAGTAGTATGTGTTAGCGTTTTTTTTTGAGAAGCGCAGGTATTGTAGAATCGTCAACATTATTTCAGTTTTTAACTTATTAAAAGAGTGTAAAATATATCGCATTTAGTTAATTTCTTGACAATAGGTTTGTTAAAATAGTGTCGTGTAATTAGAATATTAATATTTTTACTGTGAACTTTGGAATTACAAATGTGTCGAGAAAGTTAATATCCTCCGAAAGGATTTTCTCTGCATAGAAATGGCGTCTGTAATTTGGCACATGGTCTTATCAAAGTTTACCACTAATAATAACCTGGTTAACAAATCATTGTATTGATTTTTAAATTCTGTGACCCAGTATTAATATAAATTATAAAAAATTTCATTGTTAAAATATAGTTAAATATAAAAAAGTAAAATTTATTTATATCGGCCTTTGTGCTTACAAAAGATCGCGACCAACCAATTGTCAATCTTTAAAATGATGATTTTTCAGTAAATGAAAATTATCCGTTTCTATGGAAATAAGAGAGTTTTTAACAATCTTTTGTGTCCTAATTTAATCACCTACAAGTGTCAAAATAGATATATTATTAATATTGAAAATATTGATAAAGCATTAAAAAAAAATTACGAAACAATAAAGTGTAATTAATTTGTTCGTTCATCTTATTTAATATTGTTTACAGCAAAAACAAATTTAAATTAATATTTTACATAATATATAGCAGAAAAATAAAAAAAATTATAGAATTTTCTTTTCTTACAGCTTTTTGTAAATACGGTGTATATAGCAATGAGCACACAAACACGGTCAGGAGATGGCGGAGGCCGGATTAAATCTAAAAAGGTCACTGTAGTTGGAGACACAAATGCTAATAAAAAATTAGAAAAAACAGAAAAAGAAAAATCACATGCAAAGGTTAGAAATTCTGAATAGAAAATTATAAGAAAAGGTCAACGAAAGCGTTTTTTTTCTTTCAAAAAAAAAAAACAAGTGTAATAGTTAAAATAAAGAACAGTAAATTTGCCGTTAATTAAAAAGTATTTCTTAAGAAAATTAATTCATTTTATATTTAGAGAATAATTTAAAAGATTCAATTTTGAATTTTTGGTTAATGCTCTATATTTTATATTCATATTTAATGCGGTCTAGTTAATTAATAGAAATTGTGAAAAATAATTATTTAAATAAGGGGCTTAAAGAAATTTTTTGTTTTTAAATGTTTATAGCCAACAGCAGAACAAATTCGTATTGCTCAAATTGTGGAGATTAAAAGTGAATCAGATGATCCAAAAATGCGTGAAAAAGTGGCAAGCCTAATGGAAATGACTCAGCGATCTGAAGAAGAAGTATGTTGTGCTCTGTATGAGTGTGACAATGACATGGATACAGCTGTTATTTTTCTACTGGAAACTCTCCCTGTTGTAATAATTTTTTCTTTTTTTTTGTTTTAATCATAAAATATGGAAGCTAATCTTTTATTTTTTAAAGGGCGCATTTGAAACATCATCGAAAAAGAAAAAAAATCGGTTAACTTCGGTTAGTAATGATGCTTCAGGTGAAGGAGACTGGATTGAAAATTCTAATTCTAATACGGGTTCCAATCAAAATAATAATACGGATGCAAGGGAGAGATCTCGTAGTCGTGGTGGTATGCGTGGAGGAAGAGGTGGATCTGATAGTCGTGGATGTAAAATATTAACTTTTTAAATGAAGAATGAAAGTTAGTAAAATTCTTAACTTATATTAATAGGGCGAGGAAGAGAATTCAGAGAGAATGACCGTAATACCTCCGACTCAAAAGATAATTGGCGCGGTGGACGTGGAGGCGGTAGAGGTCGAGGAGGATATGTAAGTCGTGGTGGTCGCGGTGGTAGAATGGGTCCACGGACAACAATTGGTCCACGGGAGCAACATACAAGGACAGGTCCAAGACAACCTCAACAAAATCACCAGGAAGTTGATTCTTGGGATTCAACTCAAGTTACGACTGAAATAAGTAAATATCTTTTGGTGTTCAAAATATTTGCTTTTGTTTTCACAATAAAATTCTTTAAAAATTCCAGATACTTGGGGCGATTGGGATAATGAAGAGTACACTGGTTCGTTAGCCGACACTAAAGTATTTACACCCAGTGTTTCTCAAAATATAACAAGTAAGAAAAGAAAAAATTCTATAAGAATCATAGAAAATTGTTGCTGACTGTTATTTAATTCGTCTTATCAATATTGATTAAACTAAACAATAGCAAAAAAATTATTTTTATATTGTTTAACTGATAAAAATAGAGGGAAAATTTCATTGATCATTCATTTCTCTTTCATTTAAACACAACAATAATAAGAAACATTTATTTTTATAAACATATAAATTATTCTTCGACTGCAGTTTATTTAATATAAACAACTTTGTTATTATTGATGTTGTGATACTGCTTATGAAACAAAATTTTATTAAATAAATAAAATAACAATAATTATTTGTTTTTCTAAATAGACAATTCAGAATTATCTGCACCACCAGGACTTGAACAACAAGTGTTGAATCCACCTTCGCATCCAGATGATTTGGTACAGCAATATAACACGACTGTATGTTTATTTAATTAATCAAAACAAACTAAATTTTATTTTTTTTATTTTGTTTTAAATAAAAGGTTGTGTCAAGTACAACAACAGCTGCAGCTGTGGCAGCTAGTAATGCTGTGCAATTTCCTGAAATTCAACCGTCAGCACATCTAAGGCAATCACTTGAATTAACACCGTCAGCATCCTTATCCGCAGAACAATCTCAGTATTTCAATTCTTTAACTTCACAAAATACTGGACAACCAGCAAGTGTCAATTCATATCAAGTTAATGTTAGTTGATAATTATTTTTTCATTTTAGTACAAATTTTTTTTTCCAAAAAAAATTATTGCTGTTTACAAATTAAATTGTTTCATAATTTAATTTGTAAAGAGAAAAAATTAATTTTTTTGGGAAAAACTTATTTTCATTATTTGATGACAGATTAAAATATTTGTTTTGTTCTAGTCGACATCTGTGCAATATCCAGCTACGTATGGTGCAAATAGTAGCTATGGTGAACAAGTTGGATCTGTTCAACCTCCCTCAAGAAAACCTAGAGCTCGGGTTCCCCCTCCGTCTAAAGTAAATATTTTTATTTTGTTTTGTTTTTAATAAATCTATAATTTATTTAATATTTTAAAAAGATTCCTGCAACTGCTGTAGAAATGCCTGGTGATACGTTAAATAACATAGGATATTTGGATGTGCAATTTGGTGGTTTGGATTTCGGTACTGAAGAATCGTTTGATGGTCTCCCAGAGAAATTCAATGCAGCGAATATTGATACTTCGCAATCTTTACCAACACCAGAAGTTACTTCTGCCTTAGCAGCAAGTCTTCAATCGTCGCAGATTGTTAGTTACACTTTTCTATTATGAAGTTATTATTTCTTATACATTCTTTTCATTATACATTTAAGACGGAAAATCTTTCATCAAGTTATTCCCAACGTAGTTCAAACAGTGTCCAACAACCGTCTTCAGTGAACAGTGGGGTGAATTCAATGAATAATTCAGGTAGTGGGTTAGAACAATTAACCAAAAATGACCATTACAATCAAACGAACTCATCCAATGTTGTTTCTGGATATCAAAATGTATCGTATACTAATAATAATACATCATCAAGTAAATCTGGGAACTATCAACCTTCGGCGAATCCTCAAAGTTATAATAATTCTAATTATGTTAACACTCAGGTACTACATGATTTTAAGTTGTACTTTTAAATTTTATTAAAATAAATCTTATTTAAGGTTTCGACAAATAGTAATTATCCACAATCTTCAAGTACTTATAGTGCTTATAATCCAACATCTGTGAATTCTTATCCACAACAAAACAATAGTTCAAATAATAGTGCTGTTGTAAATAATTCTAATAATAACAACAACAATAATAACAGCAGTGTTACTGGCGTTTCATCAAATAATTCATCGCAAAATTTGCCTGTGAATAATAGTACTGTCAATTCAAGGTAAACAACTGCTATATTAAAATTAATCGAATCATATTTTTGAGTTTAGAATATTCTATGTCTATATATTTGGAACAGATACTGTAATACGCCGATAATTGTCAAATGGAATTCATATGAAAAAAATAATTCAGAAAAATATTTTTTTTTTAAATTAAATTATGAAATTCAACCTTACAGAATTTGTCCAAATGATATTGCAATGTGATAATATTTTTTTAACCTAATTTTTATGCTAGAATTTAATTATAATCAAATTCGTCATTGTTTAATACATTTATTTATGTATTTTTATTTTTATATGAATTTGATCATTTACGATAAATTTGTCACACTTGATATAATTTTTATACGACAAACATTTGATTTTACTTTTAATACTACATATATTTTATTTTATCATATAGTAGTTAATTACGAAAATAATGAAAAACAAGATGAAGTTGATTATAAAAAATAATATTTAGCATTTAAAATGTGAATAACATTTTTCTTTTTGTTTAATTTTTTTTCTTTTTTGTTCGAATGTTTTTTATCTCATTATTAAAATAATGTTTGTTTTTTTTTTGTTTTTTCTTTTTATTTCCTTTTTTTTTTTGTTTTTTTAAATGTTTAGTTCCAATTCCAATTCTGGATATCTATCAAGCCAGTATCCAACTGTTAGTCAAACAGCTTCCGCTTTTCCATCACAGCAAGGATATCAAAACAACCAAAGTGTATATGGAACTACAGGACTTAGTAATAATACAGGGTAAGTTGAAATAGTTTTTCTGTTTTCTTTTTGTTTTGTTTTTTTTTTGACAATCTGCTCTGTCTTCTTATTTTTGCTTTCTAACTTTTTTTTAAGTGCTTTCCTCGTACCTTATTATTTAATAGATTTTAATAAATTTACACAACATTGTTGGAAAAGTTCCATTATTTTTATTTTCGTTGTAATTTTTTTTTTCTAGTTCACAATATTTAATATTTGTGTTTTTTAGGTGCGAAAGTTATTTTATAATTAAATGCTTAATAACAAAAATAATAACTACTTTGTTAAAATTTCGTAGAGAAAATAATAAGAATTTAAATTTAACAAAGTCCCGGGAATTGCTCTTGTTTTTCATATTGAATTACAACAAAAAGGTCGCTGAAAGAATTTTCAAAAATAAATTCATTTATTCATTTTAGTTGTGTAAATATTTATAATCTTCGTATTTATTTAAAAAAAAGTAATTTATTTAGGGTTCAATTGGGATCTTGAAAGTCAAGGTTATTCATAAAAATTTCAAGATGGCCGATAAATAATTAAATATTAAGAAAGGTGTTCACTTGTTTTCTTTCTTTTGCAAAAAAAATATCGTTATAATTAAAAATACGTATTAGTATGAATTAACAACAATTTCTTATCTCAAAATATGAGTTTCGACACATTCAAATAATTATTGGGATTAATCAAAACATAGAAAAGTTATTTGTCTAGACATACATACGTGATAAAAGAATGTATTTTTGTGGGAACAAAAAAAATACTCGGAAAACTTATGAATGAACTTAAATGAATCTTGAGTCATCAACATTTTTACATAAATCAAATAAAAAGAAGATAATTTTCAATATTTCTTCCATGCATGTATTATATCTTCAAACAATGTTTGATTTGTTTTTGTTTTAAAAATCCTTCGCATTTCTCACAAAATAATGAAATAAAAAAAAACACTCCCAAAAACAAAAAAAATGGATCTTTAAAAAATTTAAAGGAAAAAAATATATAAATATTCAGGTACTCTGGGAACACAAATACATCATCAGGCCAGTACGGTAACTTTAGTAATACAAAGTTAAAGGATACAACTTCACCTGTGGTTAGCACTCCGTTTGAAAGGTACGCTTGTTGTTTTTTTTTTTGATTTTTCTTTGAATTTTTTTCCCAATTGCTTTAAGTTTCGTGTTTTTTACCTTTTTATTTAATTAATTTCTAACTTCTTAATAATTAATTTTTTTTTATCACGTCGTACATTTTCAATGAATTGAATAAAAATTTCACATGTGTTTTCTTCTCTTCTTTGTTAAATTTTAGTGTATCATCAAGTGTTGTTGCAAGCAGTTCACCAAGTTCAGTAACAAATTCAGCAGTAACAACAAGTAGTATGAGTTCAACATCGTTGGTTGGGTTAACAAACACTAAAGTAACAAATTCCACAGGTAAAGGTCATAAAGATTATGCAATCAATACTGATAAAAGAGAAATTTCACAACCTCTAGCGAAGAGTAGCGGTGTTGTACCAAATATTCCAATGGTTGGTCAGTATATACAAACAGGAATGCCTTTCTATCAGCAACCCGTTTATTCATATGAAGATATTCAGATGATGCAACAAAGAATGCCTCATGTGGTTAGTAACTTAGTAAATAACAATCAATAATTAAACTAAATATTTTAAATAATAATTTTCCAATTTAAATTTTACATTATTTTAATTTTTAAGCCTGGATATTATGATATCAATTATCAAACACCAACAAGTCTAGGTGCAGGTGGTGTTAGAGATGCTAATTTAGGATCTGTTGCTGCCTATTCAACAATATCTGATGGAAGATATACAAGAACAGACAATAATTCAAGTCCTGTTAGTAACGTAAGATTTAATAATTAAACAATATTGAAACTAACTAATTTTTTCATATTTTCTATAAAATAAGGTACCAAGTACTATGTCACAACAGACAGGGTCTGGTGGGCCAATGCTAAATGTTCCATATGCGTATTTTTATGGTGGCAATGTGATGCCAGGCAGCTTCCAATATGGAACCCCAGCAATTTATCCAGTAAATTTAATTTGTTTTTAAAATATAGTAAAATAAATTTTATTAAAAACTATTTTCTTACAAACAGCAACAAATGGCAACAGCAAATGCAACATCAGGAGGACAATTTCCAAAACCATCTTATAATAGTGGTTATGGTTCAACTGGATATGATGGTCTTACTCAAACCGCACAAGATTACAGTAAGCCTGGTTATCCTGGATCTGGTGTTGGCCAACAATCTAAAGGTCAAACTGTTTCTAATCCGCAACCTGCTGGAACAGGATCTGACATTACTTCGTCCATGTATGGCAAAAGCCATGTTGCTTTAAATAAAGTCAATGCAAGTTTATTATATCAATTTTATTGCAATAGTTATTTCTTAACTTTTTGTTTTCAAATTATAGACTTACGATAAACAATCGTTTCATTCGGGTACACCACCACCTTTTAATTTAGCTGGAACTCAAGCAGCTGGAGCAACATCAGCTCAAGCTTATGGTGCTCAACACTTGTACATCCCAACGATGCCTGCGCATCATAATATGAATATGCATCAACCAATGCATCAGGTTAGTTAATCTTTTCTCGATTAATTTATTGGAAACGAAAATATGATTCGTTGCTTTTTTCTACTAACTATTTTATTAGGATATTTATAAAAACAAATCGTAAGAATTAAAGAAAATGTAGTTTGTTAGTTAGTTCAGTAAAATCTTCATAAAAAAAACCAGTAAAGTAAGACTTTATAGAGAATTATTTTTGTTAAAAAAACGTTACTATGTATAGAGATGGTCCCTTTTTAAAGGTTTTACTGTAATAATTAAAATACTTAGAAAAAATAATATAAATTGAATTAATAATGTAATGTTGTATTATACAGTAGTCACCCTCGTTATAACGAATAATTAGTGATGGGGTACAAATAGAGTTAAAAAAAATTATTTTACTTCTGGTTGATATTCTTTTTTTGGTTCTGAACTATTTATGATCTGGGATAGAAATAAAAAACTGATTTATTTTTTTAATTTTTTAGTTCGGGAAATATTTTAATTTTTTCATAAATCGTATTTTTATTTACTTCAATTGATTTTTTTTTTTTTTTTTTAAGGTATTTGAGAAAAAAAAGTTTTTTATTTCCTGATTGAAACATACTTTTTTTTGTTTATAACTTGTTTAGAACATTCATGCACACGCTTTTTAATGACTTATTACTCGGTGCCGCATAATTTACTTTTTTCACAGTAATTAATAATTATAGTTTTTTATATGGGGGTGTACTGTACTGTAACAATTTTTTTAACAGTTTGTTTTGTTAATGTTTATGATGTGATACAATTCTAAATATTTGATTTATTTTAAATTAATAATAATAATCAAAGTCTAAAGTTACTTTTGGCACAAAAAATACTTCAAAAATTTCAATGTAATTTTTTTTTATTTTTCCATACTTTTTAACATCATTATTGATCATTATTAATTTTACTTAATTATCACGTCATTTTAATATTAAAAAACAAAATCACATTCCAAGTGAAGATAAGAAAAAAGAAAATCTTTATTTTTTTTTTTTATTTTAGGATTTTTATTTTTAAACATCACAGCCATAATAGCCATAGTCGGGTAGTAATGTGTAATAAATGTACTAACAAAAAAAACTAAATTAAATCACAAATGCACGTTTTTATTTAAATTTAATTTAATTTTGGCATGAATTGTGAAAAATAAAAAACAAAAAAAAATCTCTATATTTTTCTTCTTTTTTATTCTCAAACAAAAAAACAAATTAAAAAAAAGTGTTTTATTATTTTGCATGTCAGTTTTTATTGTTTTGGTTTTATTTTTTATTCGTCTGTAGATGGACAGCAGAATCCATAGTGTGCCACGACGGGTAAGTTTATCGTAATTTTTAGTCTCAAAAAAATGTCTAATAGTTTTTAGTTTAGTTTTTTTTTGGTTAACACTTCCTGGTTTTTTTTCCTGAAACAAATTTATTAATTTACAAAACAAAGAAAAAAAAATAACAATTTATGACAAAAAGTGACAGGACGAAATTAAAATTAATAAACGACTTCTTATAAAATGTACCTATTCTTTAATTAAACATAAATTTTAAATTAATCCTAAATAAATTCGCGTACTCAGTATTATTAAATAATTCAATTCGATTTATTTTAATCTTAAAAACATTTCCAACTTGAGTTTTTTTTTCTATTTTTGTGTTATTGTCTATTAAGGAAGTGAAATCATAAAGTTTTTTTTTTCTTTAAATAATTCTTGAATTGGTTACATTACATTTCTGTGTTGTATTTATATTTGTGTAAACAATACTAACAATAATATTTAAGTTAAAAAAAGAAAAAAAAAAAACAAAAGGAACATTATTATTTTACTTTTTATTGTTGATGTTGTTATTGTTGTTGTTTAACAAACGGAATGACTAGTTTTATTCTTATTAATTGGATTCGGCCGTCTATCTCTAAAAAAATAAAAAAAAAATAAAAAACAATTAAATTTTTTTTATAAATGTTTTAAATGAAAAAAAACCGTATAAATATGTTTTATTTTAATTCTAGGATTCGAATAGTTCTGGTCAAAGACAACAATCTAGCAGCCAAGGGAAGACTGGTACAAAACAGGGATACTCCCCGTCCTATTGGGCAGCCCAAAATTAGTGGACAAAATATTAGGTAATAATTAAAATTGAACGAAATTGAAATGTCAATTTAATTTTGAAAATATTCGTTTTGTTCGGATTCCTAAATACCCGAATCCTTTTTTAATTTAAGATCATTCATTTTTATTGTATTTCTGTATTTCGTTGCAATAATATACCGTTATTTATCTTAAGTTCAATTTTATTTGTATTTTTTTTTTAATTTACAGATGCTGTTGACATCTGAAAAAAATTAATTTTTTCCCATTATTCAAGTAAATATCTTCTATCATCTCCACCGTTTCCTAACTCATTCGTTTTTAATATTAAACAAATAAAAAAAGAAATGAATTTTGTATAATGGTTTAATTTATAAAAAAAAAATATTTCGATAATTGTTTTTTTTCTTTATTTTTTTTTCTCTTTCATTTAATTTTAATTTAAACTAGGGTATTTATTTTGGTATTTGCTCTTCTCTGTATTTTTTATTAGATAATTGAATTTAACTAAAATTAAAAAATAAAAGTAATCAATTTAAAACAAAAAAACCAACAAAATAAATTATAATTTTTAATTAATTAATTAAACTTTTTTTTTGTTTGCAAAAACCAAAATAGGTCAAAAAATTATTTAAATAAAATTTACTTTATTCTGTAACATAACAATATCTCTTCAATGAATGGATTAATAAATATATATATTTTAATTATTTGATAACACAGAACTTCTTTTTTTAATTGTTTCTATTTTAATTTTCGCGGACTGACCTACTTTGCTGCTGTGTAAAATAAGAAAATAAAACCATAAGAAAAACAATCATATAAAGAAGAAGAAAAAAAACACTTGAATCTTTTATTTTATTCTCAAATAAAACACAAAAAAAAAGAAGAAACTTTTGTTTTTTTTTTTATGTTTATGAACAAAAAAAATTATAGATAAAAGTAAGGTATTTACTGGAATGCATTAAAAAAGAAAAAAATAATTAATATTAGACTAGATTTCCTTTTAAAAAAAAAAAAAGAATAAAAAACAAAACAAAAAAAGAATTAAAATAAAATTGAATTAAATATAAAATTAGTTATTATAATTTTAATAAAAATGCTAATTTTAAAAACAAAAAAAAAATAAGAAAAAAAACTTACAGTATAAAGAAAATAATTAATTAAATAAATAAATAAAAACAAAATTATAATAATTATTAGATTCATCAATTGCAAAAAAAAAAAAAAGAAAAAAATGAAAAAAAATGAAAAATATTGAAATTTAATGTATTGATAGAAATCATGTTTTTTTACTGTTTATAAATAAGTGTAACAAATTATTTGAATAAAAATTTAATTTAATATTGTGAAAATAAAACAATTAATAATTATATCGCTGAAAATAGGTTATTTGAAAAATATTAATAATATTTTAATTTAATTTTATTTGTGCTAATTGTTTTTTTTTATATTTATTTTCTTTTTTCTTCAATGAAGTAAGTTCGACATTATATTAATTTGTTAATATCTGTAAATTTAATTACATGTCGAAACCAAATTTTGATTTAAGAGCAAAAAAAGTTTTTTTTTAGATTCTATCTAATAGAACGGAATATAATAACTAATGACTATAATGACTAGTCTGTGCTAATTATATGAATTTAATTTATAAAAAGTGAAAAACACTTTTTTTTAAGAAAATATAACGATTGATAACGGTGACGTTATATCGAATAGATATTAAGTTGGATACAAGACGTTTACTACTGAAAATGATTCTTATTTTTCAGTTCTGTGAACAAAAGTCTTTTTTTGTTATTTGAACAGTTTTTAGTAGTGATTTGAATGGTTATTTTGACTGTCAAAAGTTGTGATAATGTTTGCTTTTAGGTTAATTCGTCATTTTCAATCAAGTATTTTTCTAAATCGCAATCATTTTAAATATGTTAATCATGTGAAATTATGTTCGACTAATCCAACGGATATTAATAACAACGAAATTGCTGAAAATTCTTCCAAAAACGATAAAACTGTTAAAAAAGTTCCCGTGGAAACTAGCATAAAATATTTAGCCAGTGAATCATATAAATCTACATACGGTGATTTGCTAGTTTGGGAACAATATCGTAGAAACCATAAGGGAGCTTTTGCACCAAGAAGAACACGAAAAACTTGTATTCGTCAAAATATAGTTTCTACTGGAAATCCCTGTCCAATCTGCAGAGATGAATATCTCGTGTTAGATCATAGGAACCTAGACCTACTTAAACAATTTATATCCCCACATACTGGAGAGGTATATACACATATTTTTTTAATTTGAAATATTTTAATTATGTACATCATTATTCATCATTTTCAGATTCTCAGTTTCACTAAAACTGGAATTTGTCAAAAAAAACATCAAGAATTATTAGTTGCTGTTGAACGTGCTACGGATTATGGTCTATTAACTTTTGATGTTCCAATTAGGAAGTTTGATTATTCGGAATATTATCCAGAAATTGCCAGCAAAGAATCAAAATCAAATTAAAGTTTAAACTTAATTTCATAGCAAATTAGATTTAGTTTTTAATTTATTTCTTATTATTTATAATGACTACATTAAATACAACATTTTTAATAATCGGAGGTGGTATCGCTGGTGTATCATGTGCAGAAGCAATTGCTTTTTTATGTCCTGAAGAAAAAATTATTCTTGTCACAGAATCATCTTTAATAAAAACGGTCACAAATCTTGTTCCATTAGGCAAAGCATTAGTGCGTTTTGACGTTGTAGAAAAAGAATCAACAAATGTCAATGATCATGTTACTGTAATAACTGATTGTTTAAAATTATTAAATAGTGCAGAACAATTTATTACTACAGATAACGAAAGAAAAATATTTTACAAATATTTATGTCTATGCACTGGTGCACGTCCAAAAATAATAGAGAGTGATAATTGCAATGAATATATTGTTGGGATTCGTGATACAGAATCTGTATTAGAATTTCAGAAACGTATTAAAAAAGCATCTAAATTGGTTATATTGGGTAATGGTGGTATTGCGTCGGAAATTGTTTATGAAATTAAAGATATTGAAATTGATTGGGTAGTTAAAGATCAACATATAACATCAACATTTGTGGATCCAGGTGCTGCAAAATTTTTTCATGATCAATTAATAAATAAAAACAATGTAAGCAAAAGTGAACCCACTGTAAAAAGGATGAGATATGAAGATGGTCAAACAATCACAACAGAAGGGGCTGCCTTAGGCCCTGATTGGCATAGATTGCTCGATATGTCTGGAAATAATAAAGATTTACCGGATAGTGTTAAAATTCATTTTGGAAGTGAAGTAAAAACTCTTTCTTTAAATACTAATAAACAATGTCCATTAAAAGTTGAATTAAATAATGGAACAATAATTGATACAGATTTTCTTATATCTGCCACTGGAGTCACACCGAAAATTAATTTTGAATGTGATAAAATTTTTAAAATTGGTCCAGATCAGGGAATATTTATTGACTGTGATATGAAAACTTCATTACCAAATATCTATGCGGCTGGTGACATTTGTTATGCTGGTTGGGAATATGCTAAACATTGGTTTCAAATGCGTTTATGGACACAAGCACGTCAAATGGGTATGATGGCTGGTAAAAGTATGGCTGCACATTTTAATAAAGAAGTAGTTTATCAAGATTTTTGTTTTGAACTATTTGGGCATGTAACTAAATTGTTTGGTCATCAAGTTGTTTTACTTGGAAAATATAATGGACAAGAATTAAATAATCAATATGAAATGCTTCTTAGAATAACACCAGATAAAGAATATATTAAATTGATACTAGCGGATGGAAAATTACAAGGTGCAATTTTAATTGGTGAGACAGGATTAGAAGAAACTTGTGAGAATTTGATATTGAATCAACTTGATTTAAGTTCATATGGTGATGATTTATTAAATCCTAATATTGATATTGAAGATTATTTTGATTAAAGAATGTATTGTTAATATAATGATGAGAAATAAATAATAAATATAAGAATGGTGTTTTTTTTCTTTTATTATTCACTTTCAGTCCCAGAACTATTTTGGCTCGATTTTTTTGTTGATGAAATGAAAGAGTTGAGTATGTTTTCTATTTTGTATTTTTTATTTTCAATGAATTTTCAGTCGATTACTTTTCAATTTGTTTCCAATGATACCAAAAAATATAGTCGTAAATTAATAATTACTGGAAAATGAGAATCAACTAAAATAAAGGAAAAAAAAGTTGATTTTAGGTTTCTTCTTATTTTTTTACACTGGATTTTTACGAATTTTAGGGACATTATTGGTCATTTCTGGCAGAATCAAGGATCATAAAAAATTAGACAAAAATAATAAAATAAGAAAAGCTATTGAAAAACTCTAAAACAATGATATTTATTGAATTTTTTTTTGTTTTTTTTTTTTTTATTTTGTTTTTTTTTTTTTTTCGGAAGCGTCTACAAACTTGTACGGTATTATTAATTAATTAATTATTTAATAAATATATAAATGTACATATATATTTTGCTCTTTGTTTTGCTTCTTATTGATTTTTTTTTTCTTTTGTTTGTTTCATAATCATTAAAAATAAATTTCTTAACAAAACATTATTATTATTACTTTTTCCTTTATTCTTTATTATTATGAAACCTCCATAAACTAACCACTACGTATGCACGTCTATAGTTAATAGGTATAGATGGTCATCATGCTTAAAATGCGTTTTCTAATCACACTGGTTAGATTTGTGATCTTCCTCAAATTCTCATTCCAGGATGGGTCAGTTTGACTCGTTGTTTAGTCATTTATGAAAGTTTCAAAATAGCATAATTTAAATTATACCTATAACAATTTTCATAATTAAACAATAATAATATTTTGGAAAAGTAGTAGCGCGATTTTTTATTTTTTTTTGTTATTAAACTGATTAAATATTCATTAATTATTAATTAAAAATGTTATTTATAAAAGATTAATTAAAATTATTGTTTTGAAATATTTAATGCGTTTTTAGTTACTGTTTTGTTTTTAAAATATATATTTTAATTAAATTAATTAATTAATTTATCCGTAGGTAATTTTTTTTTTCTTTGATTGATTTACTTTTATTTTACTTTTTTATTTATACAAAAAGAAACAATTTTTTAATTTCATGTAGGAAAAAAACATATTTTTTTAATAAAGTACAAAATTTTACTCTTTTAGTTTTAATTTTTTTTTTAAATTTTTTTTAGAGATTTAAATATTAAAAAAAAATTTAAAATTAAGGAGAAAGTAAGTAATATTTTATTGTTGTTAAAATAATAAATAAAAACCATAATTAAATATTTATGTTTAGTTTTTCTCGTAGTTTTCCCTTATTTTTTTTTTTGATTTTTGGTGAAAATTGTTAAGAAAACGTGTTTTTGGTATTTTGTTTCATTTTCTTATTTACAGAAAAAAAAAAAGAATCAGAGAGCTTAATTAAAAGTACGAAAAAAAATTATACTAACTAAAAAAATTGTGCTAAATTTTAAAAATAAAGCAAATAAAAAATAACAATATTGAAAACAAATCTTTTTCAAGCGGTTTTATTAATTTTTTTTTTTGGTGTTTTTCTTTCAATTTAATTTTGTTTTGCTTTTTTTTTTTATCACAGATTTTAATTTTTTTTTTTTTTTGTTTTTGTTTTTCTGTTAAATTAAAAAATATCTTAAAAGTATATTACAGAAATATTAATTCATAATAATATGTTAATAAATGTGTTAAAAATTGTTATTTTTTTCTTCTAACAAAAATAATTAAATTTTTTTGGTTGAACAAAATTAAATGGAAAGTCATACAATTTTCACCCCTTTTGTTTTTGTTTTTGTTTTGTTTTTTTTTTTAACCTCATTTTTAAAATAAATAATTAAATAATTAATTAACTATATTCTTATTAGCGTGTATTCGTGTTATTCTTTGTTTTTAGTACTTTTTTTTTTATTTTGTTTCTACAAATTTTACTTCGTTCTAATTTTCAATTAAATAATTTTTTTTGTTTTGTTTTTATAATTAAGTAATAATTAATAATTACTAGTTAATATATATATATATATATATATATATAATTAGAGAGTTAATAAACAGTTTAAACAGTTTTAATTTTATAATTAATTAATTGCGTACCCTAAAAACTAATAAACTATATTTTTCCATCATTTTTTTTTTTATTTTAGTTTCTTTCATTATTTTTGTAATCAAATCATCATCATTTTGGAATTAAAACGAAAAAAAAAACAACAAAAATATTCTTAAATTTTTTTGGTACCTACAGAGCTTGGTTACACCAATCAAAGATCACAAAAGTAAGTGGACTTTCAAAGCTTGACTTACTTCTATTTCACATGACTTTGTTAATTCTGTTGTTTTTTTTGTATTCTTCACAATTATTTTATTTATTCTTTTGTCATTTCTTTAAAACTTTATGACTGAACTCTCGAGTTTCACTATAAAACTCTCCAAATATTTTTCCATTCAATAAATTCAATTTTAAAATGTGATTTATCATTAATGAATCGATTTAAAATTATGTTCACTGGCTCTGTGTCGATTCTATTGTCCATTTAAATCTTCATCTCATGATCTTTGATCTTAAATTCCATTTTGTTTAAGTTGCAAACGATTACAATAATAAATATTTACGTAGATATAATTCCTTTTCATATTTAACAAATATATGATTCTTTCTTTAATTGCGTTTAATTATTTTTAATTATAAAACACACAAATTTATATCGCTTCTGGATATATTCACAATAATAATTCATGCGATCTTCCTTCTAATATATTTTTTTTGTAGTTTGTTTTTCTTAGCCACAAATTCAAAAAAAAAAAACAATTTTTGTTAAATTTTTTCATTCTCTAAATAATCCATTTGTTTTTTTCTTTCATTTAACTTTTTGTCTTTATTTAATTATTTAATTTAACTATTAAAGTTCTTTTTATTTTTAATTAATTAATTAATTTTTTTTTAATAAAAATGCGATTTATTGATTTGACCTGTTTGGATTTTTTTTTCTTTTTAATTGGAAATTATTGAATAAAAAGAGATTTTGTATTTTTTTTTTTGATGCAATGCAATTAAAAGTTTTTTTTTTTAATTAATTTTACGTTGCTTTTGCTTTAACAATTTGTCCTTTTTGTGTTAAATTCAAAATTTCTTATCTTAAAAAAAAAAAAAAAGAAGAAACAAAAGGTCAAACACAATCTTAAAGAGAATAGGCCTGTGGAAACGAATGTCATCATTATAAAAAAAATACTTTTTTTTCTGACATAAATATTACTTTTTTTTTCTTCTTCTTTTTTAAATTGTTTTTTAATTAAGATTTTTTTTTTTTTACTTTTATTTTTATTATTTTTTTTTTTAATTTTTTTTCTTTTTTCATTTAAAATTTTTTTTTTATATTTTGTAATTTTCTTTTTAAAAGAAAATGAAAACAAAAAGGAAAAAACTCAATTTTTATTTATTTATTTTTTTGTTTAATTTTTAAATTAATTTCTTTTAATTAAGAAAAGAAATTAATAAAAATGAACTAAAAACAAAAAAAAAAAAACGTCGTACATTTGCAAAGTAAAGAAAAAAAAATAAACATAAACAACAAAAATTATTGATCCAATTAATTTACTTTTATATTTTTTGTTTTGATGTTTTTATTTGTTGTTGTGATGATGAATAAATTGTTAATAATTGTATGAATGATAATCATGTGTGTGGCCGTAAATGTGAATATTTATGAAAGTGAAGAAAAGTCTTAAATATATTTTTTAAATTTGATTTAATGTTACTTCTTTTTTTTTTTTAAGGAAACATATGAACTAGACCGAATTTTATAATGAATATTTAATAGTCCGGATCTTTCTTCATTTTATTTTTTGTTAATTTGTAATAGGCAGAATTAATGTCTTCTACAGTTGAATAAATGCCTGGAATAAATGGTGATGATTATTTTACTCGCAGGAAAATCAGCGCACTTTTACTTTGTAATTATTAAAGATTTGCTTAGACAGAATATCCGATTATCAAAGTTTTAAATTTGTAAAAATAAATGAAGTAGTAGTAGTACTAGTAGTAGAGGAGGAATATTACCGTAGTAGAAAATAATTTAATTGGAATTATTCTGTGATAGTTCTGTGAAAAAAGTCACAAAATTTTGTTAGGAGAGTTTTTCCAAGCAAAAGTTGACACAATTTTTAAAGTTTATCTTTTCGAATTTTTTTGGTACTTTTTTTGAAAACATTTCACAACAATTTCATTCTTTTAATATTTTAGTATTTTGTTTTTTTTTTTTGTAAAGATATAAATATAAATTAAAGAAAAAGTGGATGTGAATATATAAGTGTGTGTAGAATTGTAGATTCTAGAGAGGGGATGAATAAATATAATGTTTTTCTAATGTCTTTTCTTCTTATCTATATAAATATACTTCTTATCTAAACAACATTTCTTTTAATCTAAACATCATTTACATAGCATCCATTAATTTTATCTAATAAATAATTAAAGAATTGTTTATTTTTGATCAAAATCCTGGTGAAATTTTAAATCCATTTATGTTGATAATTGATTTTCATTAAAATGAATTAATTGGCATTTTCCAATTTGTCTATTTTGGAATTGAAAAACTAAATATCCAACCAATTTATCCATATCAGCATCAGTAAAGTAAAACTCGTTGAATTTTTATTAAAATTGACATATACTGATGAAAATATTCTTCAAAGGGTCAGTTGGTAATATATTTCCCTAATTTAAGATTTAATTATGTGGAGGACAAAAGCAATATTGACAAAAGATCTTTAATTAATTGCTTCACAAAAATTCTTTAATTCTCTACAAATATATTTTATTTAACGATTGACCAATTCATTAATGGAGCTCTCTTTCAGTATCTTCACAAAAACTCTTTCTTACTCAGACCCAAACTCAAAAACGTTTTTTTCACCTAATTCATTATTTTTGAGTTTAAGAATTTACAAAATTTCTTTTTTACGATCTTTCAAATTTTTTAATGGACCAAAATGAAACAACAAATATTTAGATTCTTATTAAATTTGATAAAAGTCAAAATAGAAAGATAAATTACAATACGATGTTGTTTTGTATATTTTAAAGAAACGGATTGATATAAAACTGAATTCATTTATTTAAAATCCTCTTTTAAATTAGACACTAATTACGTTGGCTTTCACAAATATTTTAATTGGGGATTTAGTTAAAGAATAAAATTCATTAAACGTAGAAATATTTTTCCTTTTGAGAAAAATATGATTTGTTTTTTGTTGTTATCATACAAGTCTCTATTTTTTTTAATGAGAATCCATTGAACGTTTCTTTTTCTATTTTTCTTTAAATTTTGGATTTTTGGTGAAATTTTAAGAAATTAAAATTCTGATTAGAATAAATTGTTTATTTCCAAAAAAAAAGAAAAGAAAATGTTGTTAGAAAGTGGAAAAAGTGAATTCGGTGGAAATAAGAATTAATTTTATCGTATTTATTATTTTTCTTATTTTTCCACAAATTTTTTTTTGTTTTGCTTGATCTGAACATCAAGAGTGAGAAAGATTTTCTAATAAACTTTTTTTTTTGTTTGTTTGTTTTTTCCTAAGGAAAAATATACGATTAGAATTTTTTTTTAAAAATATTAATTAATTAATAAAGGTGAAATGTTCTTAATTAATTAATTCTATTAAATTTTCTCATCATTCTGTCTTTTACATTTATTTTCTTATTAATTTTTTTTTTTTTGCTTTTCGTAATTAAAGTTTTTTTTTGTCCATTTCTTTTAAAATTTTTCCTTCAATTTTTAACGATTAAATGTTTGAATTTTTTAATTATTTTTTCAAATATAATTTCTAGTGTTTTTTTTCTTTTTAAATTTTTTTTTTTTAAATTAATTTAATTAATTTTTGTTTTGGTTTATTAATACAAAGCGATAGTTTTAAATACAGAATAAAATCGAATTACACTTTCTTTCTTCTTCATAACTTTTTTTTTAAATTTTTAATTGTAATTTTTTAATTTATATTTTTTTTTTGTATTTTTATTAAATTTAATCGCGAGCTTAATTTTCTACCAAAAAAAGTTTAATAATTTCGCTATGTTTTTTGTTTTCTTTTCTTTAATAAATTTTTACTTTTTTTTTTATAATTTTTTTAATTTTTTTATTTTTAACAATTAAAAGTAAATATATAAATTTTTTAAAAATAATTCCAATTAGAGAGTTTTCATTTAAATATATTATTTATATAATTTTATTAATTCATTAAACATTTAATTTTTTTTGTTTTTTCCTTTTCCTTTTTTTTTGTTTTTAATTTTTGTTAAAAATGATTAATATTTTTCGTTTATAATTAATTAATTAATTTACAAAAAAAAAAAGAAAAAGAGTTTTATTTCTTCCTCCTTTCTTCTTTCATTTTAATTGCGATTTTAATTTTCTTTTTCTTCTATAAAAAAAAATACACAAAACAACAGAAAAATGTAAAAAAAAATGCGTTTTTTTTTTAAATTAGAAAATAAAACAGAATAAATTAGTACAATCGCGTATTATTTAATTTTTATTATTTTTTAAATCTCACTCGTTTTTATTTTCTATATTATTTTTACTATGTAATTATATTTTATAGTTTTTAATTAGTTTTCTGTTTTTTTTTTTTTTATTTTATATATTTTAAGCCCTGAAATTTGTTGAATACTGTTTTATTTTTTATTTTATTTAAATTGTTTGATTTAATTTTAAAATTTTTTAAATGTTATTAAAACTACCAAACTGAGCGAGTTTTATTAATTTTTATTTTTTTTTAATAAAGAAAGTTTTTTTTTTGTCAAAAAATTATTAATTTTATTAATTAAAAGTGAGTTTTTTCTTTATTGTGGTTCAGTTCGATCATAAAGTATGGATCCATTAATTATATGCCTGGATCTGGAGAGATGAAATTCAAGGGTAAATATTTATTAATATATTTTGAACGATCTAGAGTTTTTGTTTTTCCTTTATATAAATTTTTAAGTATTTAACGATTTCTATTTCGTGATTTGAATTATTTTCAATAATTTTATATAAGATTTACTTAGTAACTACATGGAAATTTACCCTTTTTTTGTTTGTTTTTAGTAAATTTCTCCTCCCCATTCTTTGTTTTCCACCACCATCTTCAAATACATAGTTCTTAATGTTTCCAATTTTTGAATTCATTCCTATAATTTTAAATTTTTCTTTACGCATTGGACTAATTAATTTTTATATTGTAATAAATTTACGAACTGTTTTACAAATATATAAACTAAAATATCCTCAAAGAAAACTAATTGAAGAAATGATAAAGAGAAAAATTGTGGAAATGATAAGAAAAAAAAAAATAAGAGAAACGAAGAAAAATCAAAAAGAAATTTTATTATTATTTTCTATAAAATACATTTTTTTTTTTTTTGGCAATTGGCTTTTAATTTTTATAGTTTTTTTTTAATTTGTGTTTTTCATTTTATTTTTGTTTTAATTTTATAAAACTTTGAAAGCAGTTTTATTTTTATTAAATTTTTAATTAAAGGTTGACTGAAAAATTAATTCGTTCAAAATTTTCCATTCGTAATTGTGATACATTTTTTCTCTGCTTAATTGTTTATTTTTTTGTTCTACAATAATTAATGTGTAGACAATTTTTTTTTTGTATCCACTGTTTGTCATCGTTAAGACATTCTCCTGAACTTTCTTTAATCACAACAAAAAAAATGTTGAAACGATATTTTAGTTTTTTATTTAAATGTTTTTTTCTGCCTCTTTTTTTCTTGTTTTTGTTTTTTTTTTTTTAGAATGTTAAATCACAATTTATAAATAGTGTTTTTTTTCTTGGTTTATGAAATCTTATTAAATATTTAATTTTTTATTTTATTTTATTTTGGTTTAATTAATTTTTTTTTTATTTATTAAATTTATTAATTATTTTCCTTAATTTTTTTAAAATTTTTATTTTTAATTAATTAAATACTAAAAAAATGAGTGTTTTAAACTAAAAATAGAATTTTTTTTAAGAAATGATAAAATAACAACAACAACTAGTCGTCAGGATCCATACCAATTAATTCTGCTTGTGATCTACCTTTTGTTTTACAACATATTGTTAAACATAACACTCTTAGTGCTAGACGAAAATTAGGTGATAGTGCAGTCATTATAATAAATTTCCAAAATGAATTTAAAACACCAAACCACACAACACCAAAATGTATAAGTGGATTTTGTATAGCTGCACCCGTAATTGCTTCATATATTTGTACACCAATATAAGGTGTCCATGATATCCAAAATGCAAATATAAGTGAAAATGACATAATATGACTTGGATTTGATAAATTTTCTGCTAATGCTGTTGCATATTCTTTATCATGTATTGGTGCACCAGATCTTAATTTTTTCATCATTAAAAATATATAACCATAATTGTACACAATTGATATAACACTAGGGCCTAACACTAGGATACCAAGTGTTGCACTATATGCTGCCATATTGCCCCAATCAAGCATACATACGTATGCTTTATAATTAAATACTGGCTCATTATAGCCAAGTAATGGTGGGCAACATAACATTGAAGCTGAGATCCATGTAAATGCCATCCAACACTGGCATCTAGAATATAAAAGAGATACGGATTATTACATTTACAATATTATGTTTAATGTGTCAACTCTACAACGAATATTTTGAAATGTGAGTAACAAATAATTCTTACAAAATTAAAAAATATGTGACACGCAAAACGCTCGATTAAATTATTTTGGACAATGCTTACTATCGATTTATTTTAGAATTCAAATAATTGATAATATAACAATTTACCTAGTTTTTGTTTGTACGGTTTCATATCTAAGCGGTTTCCTAACTGCCAAATATCTGTCTACAGATATCCACATAAATGTGTATACTGTTATTGACCATAATGTTACTTCAAGATAGCCAATAAAGCGACATAATATATCACCATATACCCACTGTCCGGTTAATGCTGGATAAACCGAAAGTGGCACAATTAGTAAACCGCATAGTAGATCAGCTGTTGCCAATGATAATAAATAATAGTTGATTACCTCAGTTGGACCTAAAAATAATATTGAAAAAATGTGTAGACAATTAAATTGTTCTTAAAAATATATTTTTGAATTGTTTTTTTTTTACTTACCATCATCAGAATTACCTCGATAGTTTAGAAAAGATGCTATAATAAGAACATTAGAAGCAATTATGGCGACGCCCAAAATAAGTATGAGAGCTGCCTGCGTAAGAGCCTCCAGGGTTGAGCCGTAGACCTGCAAGTGACTCAGCGCCTGCAGGTGCATCGTAGCCCCTTCAATATTAACAAATTCAAATTGTCAATTACAATTTGAATAAATAACATGTTTGTTGATGACAATACCTCACATCCGGTCATGACTCTTTTCTTCTTTTTTGTATTTTATTAACGTTATTTAAAGTTTCATTTACACTTTTATCAAAAGCATACATTCAAAAATTATTATACCAAAAATAGATTCTTTTTTTACTTTTTGCCAAAAGAAGAAAATTTAAAACTTGTAAATAAAAAGCTGTATGGCTTTTTCTTGCCTGGGATTTATGTAATTATTTGCTTTAACGTATCATTTAACGACTTCTGTAAAATTACAATGTTCTCAACTTTAATTTAGTTATTGGATATTTAATGAAAATTTTGTTGTCACCGTTCCATTGTGTGATGTCACTTGTATCTGGAAATAAAAAACAAACAGAAATAAAACTTGAGTTCCTTTATTTTTTTTTTTTGTTATTTTTGTAAAAAAGTAGGCCTTGAATTCTTGTTTGTATTCAAACTTTAAAAATGATAAACCTCAATAAAATCAAATACAAAATTTCTGCTCAAGGCTGACAGAATATTATTACTGATACTCAGTAACATAATTTATAATTATTTTGTATTGGTAAAAACGAGAATGGTATTCGAACAATTTTAATTAATTGATTAATAATAAACGAAGGGAAGTGGAGCAAATAATTCGCAAATTTTAATTACAAATTTTTATTTGTATTGAATATATTATGGATCAAATTGATATTTAAAAATATTTATCTAACTAGATCTAAAATAAAATGTTTGATGAATTAAAAAACTGAATAAAGTTGGCAATAAAAATATCTGGAAATTAACTATTTGTTTAGATTTTCTTCTTTTACTTAGCATCAAGGAATTTTATCTCATTGTTTCATAAGATGAGAAAACTTACTTTGCTCTATAATCGATACACATGCTTTTCTCATATG
Organism: Pedicia rivosa; assembly: GCA_963082725.1. Taxonomy (NCBI): domain Eukaryota; kingdom Metazoa; phylum Arthropoda; class Insecta; order Diptera; family Pediciidae; genus Pedicia; species Pedicia rivosa. The sequence goes on from OY720155.1 coordinate 1,400,348, forward strand.
CAAGAGAGAAAAAAAGGTAATTGTCATTTGGTCGGCCATTTCTCCGTAGAAGTAGAATTCATCTCCAGGAATGGCGAGAAAAAATACATTTGAAACCGGAACATAAAAATATTAAGATCACTAAAATCAATGGGGCAATAACAATTTCAAATCAATTGAAATAATAGTAGAAGGAAAAATTTTTTTGGGAGAAGTTTAAAAACATCCCACTAATGGATCAAATTAATGAAAAAAAAAAGTCAAATAAAATTTTATAAACGATTTCTTTCTTTCTCTTGAATGAATAGAAAATAACGAAATGAAAATAAAATAAAAAAGTATACAAAAAAAGAAAGCCCAAAACACTAATTAGCATAATATTTTATATTTAATTTTTAATTTATGAAGGAAATCATCTATTAGTTTTTATATACAATAATTTAAGTTATTGTTTTTAGGAATTTTACGCATGAGAAAGAAAAAAAATTGATTAATTTAATAATTGAAAAGATTTATTTTAACTATTCTGGTATTTCCTGAGAATATTTGATTGATAGTTTTTGTTTATTATTTCCATTAAGATGTGTAGCCTTACGTCCGTAAGGTTCACTAAACTTTGTACATTTCTACTTCCTTTCCACGTTTATAACTAATACTAGTTAGTTGATTTTATGTATAAAAATAGACTAAAGTGTAATAAATTTAGATCATTCTTTGGGCAGTGATGGGGTATGAGAAGTCACGTGAATTTTCGGAAAAAGACTTCAGAATTTTTTATAATTTACTTTATTTAATTAAACTTGCATCACTTTAATCAATTTATAAAATCTATAAACTGAAATCGTTACGATATCTTCTAAGAAAATATATTCTGAAATTAAGTTCTTATAATTGAATTGAAATAAAATTAATATCAGAAGATTTATTTTAAGCGTTGAAGTTCTAAAATAATAATTGAAGAAAATGTTCGATTCTTTTTCTATAGATCAATAAATAAGCTTAATCGAATATTTTGTAAGACGCAAGCAAAGGATCATTAGTATATTTAACAAAAATGTGTAAAAAAAAAACGTAAGATATTATTTTGTTTTAATCGAGATACATATAATTTATGTAAAAATAAAAAGTTTCTGTTTTCGATTTGTAATTTAGGCTAATTACAAAATTGTTTTTCCAACAAAAATATAAATTATTCCTTTATCTTTTCATTTGTTTCAAACAAATTAACATTTTTTTTCTTCACAACACAAAAAAAAGCTGTCACTGCAGGAAATTAATTTTGTGATTTTCTTTACTTAAATTATTCGTAAAAATTCATTAAATTCTATAATGATTATTTTTTTAGAAATCAGCCAGCAGCATAATAATAATCACAGAATACGTTTTGGTTTTATCCTAAAACTTTCTTATTTAGTAAAGAAAAAAGGGGAAATTCAACCATTTATTTTTTTAGAAAATAACAAAAATGGGCAAATTCTCCATTTACTTTGCTTCAATTAGAAAAAAATCAATCGGCTGAAAAATAAAATTAGCATTTTAACAATATAGAAGAAAAAAACAATAAGGATAAAAAAAACAAGAAAATATTTTCAAGTTTAACTTTTTCGACTTAAAACACGCTGATTTTTATCGTTTAAAATTATTTAAATAAAGGAAAACTTATTATGTTTTGGCACGTTTAAAAAATGCATATCAGCTCAGTAGTTAAAAGGGGGAAAAAATATATTAAAAGAATTTGCATTTTCCTATAAAAAAACTGAAAAAAAATTGGGTTGAGTTGTAAAATGAAGGAAAAATGTTAATTTGTAAATATTCCATTTTTGGATAAAATTATTTGTATATATAAATTTTTGGAACTTTCTCGGTCACAATACAAATTTTTATTTTATTTTGTTTTATCCATAATTATATCGAAACTTTTAGGGACATTTAAGCCTTGAAAATGTATTTTTTATTTTCTTTCAATTGTTAAATAATATTTTATAAGAAACTAACATTAAGATATTATGCATATCCTTTACATTAAAATAACAAAAAAACAACAGCAAGAATAACGGATATAAAAGCTATAAAGTATTAAATTACAAAAAAAAAGCGATTTTATATTGGTTGGTATTAATTTATAAAATGTCTGAATTTATTTAGTTAAAATAATTTTCCAAATATTCACTCTGAATTTTTCATTAGGCCCAAATTTTCATTAAAATAAAAAATATAAAATAAGTAGAAATGAATTTTTTCTCATAACAATTATGGTTGAACAGTTGTTTTTTTGTGGTCTGGATTTTATAAATAGAAATTTTCAGTGTAGGTGATTCCAGTTAATATTAATGACTGATTATTTATATATTTACATAAAATTGACCAATTATTATGGAGGCAGATAAAATTACATTTATACAATAGAATAGAAAATCAATACTTGAAGAGAGATTTTATATTAATAAAAATAAATACGATGGATGTTAAATTCCAAAGTTTCAAATTATGTTTCAACAGAGGAGAAAAAGACTCAACCCACATTATGTGAAATATCGTTAAATGAGAATATTTTTTTTTATTAAAAGAAAAATTTCACACCTTACAAATTAATATAAAAAATTAAAAGTTTGGTTTTCTACATCCTAAAAGTTAGATAAAAAAACTTGTTGAGATTTTTGATTTTAACAAAAGTCAGCTAAAAGTTTTGCAAAACTTTTACTTAGAATTATATACGTCACGTATCTACCTTCATTAATTAAGAAAATTAAATAAGAAAAAAGAAAAAACGATACCATTGAATTGAATACGGACACCATTGTATATTTTACAATAAATTCTTTATCATTTTAATTTAATTTACTTTAACTTTGTAATTAAACAGAAATAATTGTATTATTTATTTTAAAATAATTTCAAAATAAAACTACAGTCAGACTGTACATTTCAAAATGTTTCTATAACAATATTTTAAATTTCGTAATAGTTATTATTATCAGTCCAATAAAATATTCAATTGAAAAGAGAGTGGGGATAAATATCGTGAAAAAATATTAATTATTGATTATTGTAGAATAAAAGTTTAGAATTTTTATTTACAAAATAAGAAAAAAACTTTAAAATAAAACAAAATGTTAAGTTTATATAAAGTTTTATAAAAATTATTCAATTATGAAAATTTTCTAATTGAATGTCAAATTAATTATTTATAACTAGTTCTAATTAAGTGGTAAGTTTGTAGAAGATTAGTGTTAACCCAAATAATCCCACTGTTACTCTTATTGGAACATAAAATGAAAATTGTAATTTCTTTTTTTTTTTAATTTACTTTTTCAACTATTTATTATAATGATGAACAAAAATTTCTCTTTTTATAAATTTAATTCAATTCCAAATGGGTATAAAAATAGTTAATGGAACATAAGTAAATAATAAAAAATAAAAATGACACACGCCATATTTTTCTTTTCTTTCCATATTTTATATAATACCATTTATTATCGACATTAAAAGAAAACAAAAGAAATCTAAATAATAAATAATAAAATATTAAAAAAAAAAAACCAAAGAATTGAAAAAAAGAAAAGAACAGAAAAATATATGTACAATAAAATTGTTATTTTTATTCTTGTAACATTCTCTGCTTAGTACCAAAAAAAAAGCAGCAGTGTGCGCGCACACAATTGAATATTTTACTTCTAAGAAATTATTCCGAGAAAAGAAACTTTTATATACTCGTTTTGTTCTTCTTTGTTGTTCTTCTTGGTTGACTGTTTTGCTGTTTGTATTGAGATTTTCTTTTATACAGAAAATAAACAAAAATTCTAATGAGTTTTTTTTTTCAATTCACTTTTTCTTCTTCTTTATTTTTATTTCTTTTTTTTTGTATAATTTTTCATTTTGAAAAGTTCAAATTATATAAAAATAAATATTTTTGGCTTAATTATTATATGAATGATAAATATCCACGTGTAACTTTATGGTTCATTGAATATTCTATTAGGTAAAATGAATGAGGCACATGTTGACTTTTTATAATGTTCCTTTGCGCGTTTATAAATAAATTTTTGTGTTTTTTTTTTGTAGAAAACAAAAAAAAAATCATGAATAATAAATAATTTTTAATAATTTTTTTGTTTCTACTTATAGTGGTAGAAATAATTTAATTCTTTCAGTCTAATCTTGATCGATGAGAGTAAATATAGAAAGTATTAAAAAAACACGATTCTTTTTTTTTTACTAGCAATGTCGTCTTATGCTTGTGTTGATTAAACTTTTATGATAAAATAATATTTGAATTCATAATTGGTACAAAGAAACTTAAAACACAATTTACTAAGAATTATGAATGACTGAAAATACAAAAATAAAATTTATTTATTTTGATAATCTACTTTAAATATTTTCATTTTTTTGTCTAATAATAATCTAAAAAATGTATTTTTTTAGTGTAAACTGTTAAAGAAATAATTATAACGTTTAATGAAATTAATTAAAATTGAAATGAAAGAAAAAAGAATTTGGTCTCATCCATCATCAGCTTAATACTTTTTTTTTTTACTTTTCGCTCCTTTTACTTTTTTGTTTAACTTAAAATGTTTTATTTAACTTCAACTGATTTTAATAATAAAACGATAAAGAATTGATTGCTCAGCATGTCATTCTTAATCAGCTTTTTATTTTATTATGTTGTTGCCATTTTTTTTTTGTTTTGTTTTTTTTTTATCAAAATAAATCAGAAATATAAAATAAATTAAATAGAATAAAAAGTGTAGTAGAATAGAGAAAATAGAAATTGTTAGAACCTTCTTTACAAAACAAAACATACATAAAAAAAAATTTCTTAAAAGATATTTATGTCTAGACGACAAACAGGCGCTTATATTTTTTATATAAAAATAGAAAGAGAAACAAATAATAGAAAAAAGTTTATATTTTTGATTATCAATTTTTGTACTTCCTAAATTCTTCTTTTTTTTTTGTGTTTGATTATTTATTTTCATTTCCTGTTCAAACGGGAAAAAATTCAAAAATTCTACTTAGTCTATAAATGGGAAACTTTAGGAAATAAATTGGTTTTCATTTAAAATTTAAAATTATTTTTAACTTTGAACTTCATGTTTTTTTTAGAATTAAATTAATAAAAAAAAAGTTATCCAATTTTTTCTGTAACTATTTTCTCTGTTTTCCCCTTTTTTCACAATTAATTGATTCAAACTGGGAATCTCTAAATTATAATTGTGACGTTCACAATTCAAATTGTTTAAATATGATTATTTTGTTTATTATTTTATTAACATCTTTAAAGTTTTTTCCTTTAACTGCAAAAAGAATCGTAAAGATCAAAAAAACAAGAAGACGAAGAAGAAAGTTTAATTCAATTTAAATTTATGTCAACATAAATATAATTCAAAAAAAAAATTGTTTTTGTTATAAAACTAAAAGAAAACTCTTTGAAAATATTGCGTTTTTTTTTCTTTATTACTCTATAAAAGTTAAATGGATTTTTGGAAAAATAAACTTATAAATATGTGAATAATAAAAAGGAAAGAAAAAAAGAAAAATATTAAGATAAAAAATATTAAATCGTTAATTTATTTTTAAACTTTTCAATAAGATTAAGTAACAGCATCAGAGGAATACAAATTAGGTTAACAATTTTTTATATAGAATAAATTTATAATTAATAATAATTAATTGATTGATTGAAATAGTTAATTTGATCCAACAAACTTTGATTAATTTTAGGTTACTGTTATTAATCAAAACTCAATACATTCGATTAACCAGATTTGATTCTATTAACGTAGATGATCAAAAGTTTCTTGAATTAATATTATTATATGATATCATTATTTTCTTCATGATTCAAATAAATATTTATATCTAACCAAAAGTTTTATTTTTATTCTAGAAAAAAAGTTTTACTCTGATAACTAATAATTGATAAATACGATAACGTTATATCATGTTTATCAGTGTCAATAACTAAGAAGCAACATTCTTATACGTTGTAGAAAAAGAAAAATTGTAAGAAAAAATTGCAAAACAACACTTTTGTGATAACTTCTGTTATTTTAAACTTTATTAAGTGAAACTAATTTATTTAACTGACAATAAGTTTATCTAATAAATCTCAACTATGTACTTGAATTCTTTCACACACTTAAAACAAAAAAATATTTAAAAAATCATCATGATAAAAACAGAAACAATTAAAAAAAATACATAACATAAATATTTAAGTTTAAATAAATAAAGTTTCATCTGCAATTAAAAATAGTACTCCAACATTCTAAGCGAAAGTGGTTTTTTAGTTCAAATTGTTTTTTCTTTAATAGAAAATCTTAAGTTTTTCATTTTATTTTTATATCAATTGGTTCACTTCTTTCAAGTGCAATATTTTCCTTTAATTTCTTTTTATTGTTTGAATTAGCCGAATCTGCAAAATTTTAAAATAATTTGAAAAATAAACGTTTAACTTTTTCTTTTGTTTGATGAATTAATTTTGAAAATATTTATTTATTATTTAGAAAAATAAAATCGATAAGTGGGTTGGTTAACAATCATTGGGCCTAAGTTTTGGTTTAACATGAATTGGATTTTTCTGAAGTGAAATTTTAAATACAATATTTAAACTTTCCGGAGCTTACAGGTTTTCGTATAATAAATAATAAAACAATAATCATTAATTCTAAAGAATATCAGATGAGATAATAAGAAGAAAAATAACTAACATGACAGCATTTATTTAATTTATTGTAAGGGAAACTTCCTATAATCAAATATAAACACGATTTTGCTTCTTTCATAACACGATAAATTTTGTCATAACAATGAATTGTACAAAAAAAAAAAAATGAACGGGCTGAGACAGTTTAAAATTTGTTGTTTTTGAGAAATAGGAGTATATTTAATAGGAGGTAACTGGGACGGTTATTGTGAATAATTTATAATGAAGAGTTCGATCAAAAGTTGGTGAAAGAAAAAGTTGAGAGAAGGGGAAAATTCAAATATTAAAAATGTTCGTGTCTAATGCGTCAATTGTACCAACTTTTTAATCAAATTTTCTACTAACAAATTTTTCTACTATTTATTTGAAGAAACTTTACAATTTTTTTTTACAATATTTGATGGATAGTCTCAGATAAAGAAACATAATAACAATATATAGCATAAATGGTTTAATAATATTACACTCATTAAATAATAAAATTGTATATAGCATGATCCATGATGTATTCAGAACGTCCTACTTTTTTTTTTAAATAAATGGAAATTACTTTAAGGAAAACGAACTGTTTAAATTTCTTTATAATAATTTAATGTAATATATTCACTTGTTGTAACACTTTTTTCCTTTATTAAGTACATACTTAGATATTCTGTTATGTTTTTTTTTAAATTATTTAATAGTTCGTTATTTTAATTAATTTATTTACATATGAAATTATAATGAAGAAACGCCTCTCGAACATTATCATTGTAGGTTTTTTTATGCATTCGTTATTTTGCACTTTTTAATTATTGTGTCCTGATAAGGGTTGATGAAATTTATTTATTTTTATTAGTATTATAAATGATTGACAGATTAATTCGGATTAATATTAAAGATTAACAATCGTCTTTCAAGTAATTTTTGGCATAATTAACTTTACTGACTTACGCCTATTGCGAAACTTACATAATTATCCCTTAATTAAGAAAACAAGTAATTATTTAAATTTAACACGTTTAATTGAATAAATAATAAGAATAAGAATAAAAATAAATAAATAAACGTAAAAAACGCTTAAACTCAATCTGCTAAAATCCATCAATTACAAGAAAATACTTGGCGCCCCCACTATGTAAAATCAAACAACAATTTTTCACATTATTTTATATTATGTATAGAAAAAAAAGAAGACAAGTGAGAAAAATGAAAGTTATTTTTAGCTCTACTACTACGTCCACTTCACTACATGATGCTGTTGTTTTTATTTTTTCTTAATTTTAATATCTTCTCATTTATTTATTTCTTGTGTGTAAAAAAAAATCAATATGTTGTAATATTTTATCTCTATCTAATTCTCAATTGAAAATAAATATAGATTTAAAGTTTAAAATGTTTAAAAAAAAACCATAATAATAAACAAAAAAATAAACATACGTACATATTTCTATGCCTTACCTACTTACATGAAAGTGTGATAAAAATAAAATAGCTGATAATTACTAATTATTATTGGGCACTTAACCAAGAACAAAAAAAAAATAATAATGAATTCTTAAAAGGCGGATGCAATTTGAACAAAAGTATAATTGAAATTAATTATCATTAACATTTAAATTACATTTGATTTAATATTTAATAATAGACTTTTTCAAGTAACGGATTAAATAACGAAAACAATAAAAATATATGAGATTGAAATTATTGTTATTTGATCATGTTTTTTTTAATTGTTTTTTAAAGAAATTTATATTAATGATTTTGGTATTAAAAATGGTTTTTCATATTTCAAGTGTGAGGATCCTTTGACACGATGAATGTCTTCTATTGTACAATTTTTTTCAAAAACAAATACAAATATTAAAAATTCAATAAACAAATTAGGCCGTTATATGCACATGACTATTTCAATTTTTTTTAAATTATAGTTTTATCAAACACTATAAACTGACAAACTACATATATGTTTGTATACAAAATAATAAAATAAATAAACATTTTAAAAAAATGAGTAAAAATGGAACATATGGTTGACCTGTCTACTGTTTACACACATATACAATTTTCCCTTAATATTCAAATATTCAATTACTTATTCAAGTATAAAAGAAATATTGAAAAAATGGAAAAAGAAGAAAATAAAAAATTATACAACATGTATGTCTACATCATCATCATAATCAACATATAATAAATTTAAAAAAAAACCTTATGGTCAACTGGAAATATTTTCTCATAACGAGAATAAAAAAATTGATTTAAAGAAAAACTCGATTACACTATTGAATTATTCAAATGTTATTTGTTCTTATTAATAAACTTTAAAGCATATAAAAAAAAATATAATAAAATAAAAAATATACTAAAGTATATATGTAAAGAGGTCCTGGCAAGTATGTACCAAGAAATAAATAAATTTTTAACTAAACTATCTGAGAATGCTACTGAGGAGGAAAGAGTGGTTTTTTTTATCGTCAATCTTAAAACTAATTACTTGAATAGTTTTGTTAAGCTTTAGGGTAAGCAATACTAAATAATAAAAGGGATTTACTAACAAACATCGTAAGAAAATGTGAAAAAGAAATTTATCTTAGGAAAAAATATGAATTTTATGGAAAATAAAATCTCATTTTTCTTTGTTGTGAAAATCTTGTTACAGAAAAAAATACAACATAAAAAATCAAAAAGGAAATGAAATATTTTTAGAAAAGGAACAGAAAGAGAGAATAATATAATAAAAAGAAGAGGGTGACTATTTAAGAAAATGTTTGACGTCATTCTTAAAAAGTTAATTTCGGTTTTCATTTTTATATTTAATCTTCCTCTTGTTCTTCTTTTATATTTTTTGTTGTGATATTTGATAATACATTCATACTGGGTTATAGCGAACACAAATACCGAAAATAACTTCGATATGGTTAGAAGGTTGCAGCGTTATACCGAGTTTCACTGTACTCAAATTATATTGAAACTTTTTTTAATAATTTTTTTTTTACTCAAATACTAAAAACTGATTTGTTGATTAAGAATTTTTTTTAGAGAACTAAACAGTGATAATGGATAAAAATCTAAAGATTAATTAAACTGTCAATTTCATTTTAAAAAAAAAGAAAGGAATATTTAATGAAAATCCATTTTTTTCTTAAATCAATAAGTGTTCAAATTTTATAATTATTCTTTTTTGATTAATATTCTATTGATTGAATTTAAAGACATTTATTGTGAGTAAGAGAGTGATGGAGACTATAGATATAATATATTAGAATTTTAAGTGTTTGAAAATAAGACATTAAATCTGAAATAAGCAAGATTTAGGGCAGAAAGACAATAAATAAAGAGGTTCATCTACATAAAACCATTGAAAATTCAATTTAAACAAAAAAGATGAAAATGATTGATTTGAGTGAAGTGATAGTATAGGACCAAATTGTTTTTAAGGGATGAATTTAATACAGAATTCCTTTATTATTTATATTGAATAATGTCGCATGAGAAAATTTAATAAAAGCAAACCAATAATTAGTTTTTCATTTTCCACCTCAACAATATAATTTAAAAGAAATTAATAACAAATAAAAACGCTAAAATATTTACTAAATAAATAAATAAAATATTATACGATTGAAGTCATTTTGAAATTATATTTATTACATGAAATTTTATGTGTATACGTATATGTGTGTGTGTTTTTTTTATTATTCAATTATAAATAAAATCAATATTAACAGAATGAAATTTATATGTTAAATATTTTTAGTTCTCTTACATTTTGGCTAAACACAAAAACAACAAATATGTATAACAAAAACAACAACGTCGCGTATCTAAATCTTATCGTTTGTATTTTATTTCTAAATATTATTTATTACGAAAAATTGATTTAAGGTAAATACAAAAAAAAAAATGGACAAAGAAAATCAAAGTTCACTTTTATTTATTTTTTTAATATTTTCGTTAATGTCGTGTTGATTCTTTAAATCCTTTTATATTTTTTCACATAAAATTATATTCTTCCAAATATTATGTTAATCTTTCCTTTAACGTTATGAGAGTTCCCTAGAGAAATATGAAATGACTTTGGTTAGCACGGAATTTAGGATTGTGTATTGATTTACACACTTCTAAATTGAAAGTATTGTATGCTTAATATTAGATATTTAACATTTTGAACACCTGTATAATTAGACCAGGGCCCTTTTTATTTGATTCGATTAGTAACGTTTGAATGTATAAAAATTCAATAATTATTAATCGTGCGCGTAATATCAGTATAGGATATTTTTCTTTAGAAAACTGGGCCTAGTTTATTTTTGTTCTTTTTTATCAATAAAACTGATAGAACCTACTTCTTTTTTTTTGAGTAAATCAATATATTTAATTATCAATACAAAATAGAAAAGAGAATATCAGAAAATTATATTATATGGTGTGAGTACTCACAAATACATTTATACAAAATACCCCATACCGAATCGCGTACCAGCTAACAAAAATACTTTAATTCAAGGTTTCTCAACTATTAAGCAATAAATCTTTCAATAAAAAATTATTTTATAATCTATTGTAATCCAAATTAAATTCTTTTCAATTTTTTAATTTTAATTTTATTTTTATTATTTTATGATTTTAGTACTAAGGATGATTTTAAATGCAGTAATATATGAAATACGAGCCCGAATACTGAACGGAAAATGAACGTCGAAATCTTTGTATTTTTCTTCGTTCACCTTACCTCTGTTTTATATAATGAAAATAATTTAAGCGATTTTTTTTCATTGTCGCTAACAATTCTGCTTTATTCCCTAAACTGTGCGGAAAATTTCAATTCCATAATATTTTCTAATAGAATTCCTTTATATTTCCGAACGAACCCCTCCGGGGTCCGAAAGAACACAATAGAAAATTGAGAACCATTTGAATTTCTAAAAACTAAAGCTAAAACGTATAGTATGGGATTATTTATTCAATTAATAATAAATTGAACAAGAGGAAAAAACAAAACAATAATAATATGGAAATTTTACGTTTTTCATTATTTTTCTTTCTTCTTTTCTTTTTGTGTTTTTTTCGGATCAATTTATTGTCAATTTGTGTTGATTGAAATGGATTTTTTTTTTCGTTTTATTTTTATTTTTATTAAAGAGTTTTTAATGATGATAATTAATGGAAAACAGAAAATTATGTATACGTATTTGTTTTGTTTTGCCCATTTAGTTTTTGTTTTTGGTTGCTCTTGTTTTATATTATTTTATATAATAATAATAAAAATAGGTAGGTATATAAATATAAGAATTGTGACAACAGCTGTTGCATAAATTATATTATAAAGTCAGTGAAGACTCCTTCAACCCACCAGCCAAAACCAACTAGTCAACCAAGACAAAGAAATCCCCAAGTTAATCATTTTTTTTTATTATTATTTTTTGCTACTATTTTCACTTTCATTGTATAAACAATGAGATCAACGTGTAAATTGGTTCTTCTTCAGTCTTCTTATTATTTTGTAATTTTAATGTGAAATAGACGATAAATTTCCTATAAATATTTTATATTTTATTATTTTGTTTGTTCTCAAGCATTAATTTGGAAAGACTTCCCTTTTTTTAGTTTAGCATGTTCTGTTTTAATTTTTTTTTGCTCAATAATAATTTATGATTCTGTATTTGTTGTCTTTTATATAATATTTATTATTATCATTGTAGGTTTTTTTATTTCTTGTATCTTCCTAATAAATTTTAGTGAAACATCATCCTACATACATTTATTACAAGATGCCAGGATATTTGTTTTGTTAATTTTGTATATGAAAGATAAAAATATAGACAGTGAAAGAAATTATATCGAAAATATAATTATAATTTACGTCAGAGGAAATATTCTCTATTTATTTTTCTTAAGAAACTTTTAAGATGATTTTATTAGAAAGTTCCTAATATGGAAGAAGAAAGAAAAGAACTTTATTTTCATCACCTAAATAACTTTCTTAACTTTGTCACTACGAAATTAATACAATTGTTATTTCATCTCTACTCCATTTTTTCGTATAGATTGAAAATATTTTAGTTATATTTTTGTTTTTGATTATGAATTTCTGTTATTTTTATGTGAACTGAATATAAATTATAGAGAATAAGAATTTGTTATAATTGGGAAAGTAACAAAATTTCATATGCAAGACTCAACTGATTTTTTCTTGTGAAAAAACAAATCATTTTATTTTCTATTAAATTTTTTTTTTTTTTATTAAATAAGAATTCTGTCTCTGCACTAAGATTATGAGTTCAAAGAATGTCAGATTTAATAAATTATATCAATTAACAACGAAATATATATTTCACTAGTTTATCTTCTTTTCTTAGAGTTTAATTGAAATTTGTATTCAATTGTCAAAAATAGAATTTCTAAAGATAATTTCGTTTATTTCAGTTTTAGCCTAGTTCTTTCTTTAGTTTATCTTTCATTTTTATTTTTATTGAAATTATTCATTTTCAAAGTATCTGCCATAAGTAAATGGGAGATAAAATAATTTGATAACTTCTTTTCATTCGAATCTATTGAAGCTAAAAGACACAAAAATGATAAAGATGAATTAATTTATCTTTTGTCACAGCAGAGAAAAAAAAATGTGAATACAATTTTTCTAAGTTTTCTTAAAAATTAAAAAGAATATTAATTTTACTTGAAATTTAAATCTTGCACATGTAAAATATTGAATATTTATTTCTTCACCTTAATGACATTTTTATTTGAGGTTATAAAAGTAGCACCTTTTTTTATTTATTGCATTAAGAAAATATTAATTCATTCTTTTTATAAAAAAAAAAAACAAAATTCTTAAGAGAATAACAATTGCTTAACCGCTAAAGAAAAATATAGTAACAAGAAAAAAGAACGAACATTTATATTTTAGTATTTTAATTTTCGTTTTTCTTTCATTTTCTTTCTCTTTTTATTTATTTTTTTCAAAATGGAAAAATAAACATAAAATTATATGACTACCTACTTCTCACTTACACTTTCACTTTAAAAATAATAAGATCAGAAATAAAATCAAAAAAAGATTAAACAACTAAAAAACTAGACGAAAGTATGAGTAAAAATGAAAAAAAAAGTAAGAAGACGCTGCTGTGTAAAAATATTCGTATATTTAAGACGATGAGTCTGTTTAGTTTTTCTCTTTTTCTAGACGACGACTTGACTTTATTTTTATTTATATTATTATTTTTTTTTTTATTTTATAAAAAAAAAAAAAATAGAAGAAAAAAATTAAAAAGAAGAAACGATTTATTTTCATTTTTTTTTCCAAAAATAAACACGAATCATTTTATTAAATATCTAAGCAAGTGATATTTTTTCTGCACTCATAAAGTATAATTAATTCTTAATGCATAAAAACATACATATAAAGTGGAAGAGGAAGGCATGAATTTATGTAAAATATGTTGAATTTTGAGAGAAATTTGTGAAGCTTAAGAAAATTTTGTTCTGTGCTTAATATTTGGAATCAATAAATTCAATTTATTTTTATCAAAATCAACTAATAATTATTTAACCGATGACAACACTAGTAACTTAGCCAAAAAAAAAACGAGAATATAATCTAAGCAATCAAAATTGTTTTAATTTATAATTTTCTTTTGTTTTCTTTTTAAATTTTGTCTTTTGTTTTTCAAAGAATTCAAAATCAAAATAAAATTATCTCTGAAGAATTAAATTTTATTTAAATTATAAAAATTCAAGGTCTGAAAGGGTTAAAAATAAAGAAAATCAAAAAAATCTTATTTTAGAGAAAATCAGAATCTAAGCTGTGTGTTGTTGTTTTTTTGAGTAGGATAAATAAAACGCAGGGAAAAAAGTACGTACAGTGAGAAAGAGATAAACGAAATAATAAAGAAGAGAGAGAAAAATTGAGTGAGGAGAGACAGAGAGAAAGAGATAGTTGGGAAAATGGGAAAATGTATATGATATTGATTTTGGGTTGTATATTTTGTCTTTCTTTTCCACCTTTTCCTTTTCCCTTTTCTTTGTAAACAAATGAGTAAAAAAAAATTGTAATGGCTTTCTCTTCTTTTTTTATATTTTTGACAAATGAAAATTGTTGACTGATTTCACTCTAATTTTTCTACACTTTGTTTATCTACTTGATAGACTTCTTCTTCTATTTTTTATATTTGTATTTCCTTCTGAATTCCCTTTTTTCGTTCTTCATTTTCGCTTTTATTTACTTTTTTTCAACGATTATTTATTTATTTACTTTTCCTTTGATTTAATTTAATTATTTTTCTATTTTCATAAATAAAAAAAAAACTACAAAAACTAAATTTGATTTGAAAAACTAGAAAACAAATTAAATAAATAGGGAAATTAAGAAAAGAGAAGTAATAAAGATCACAGTGTGAGAGAAAGAATGGGAGGTACTGAAAAAATGCGTAAATAGTTTTTTAAGTTGTTGTTTGTGTTTTGTATGTGTGTGTGTGTATGAATTTATTGTATTTTACAACTATGCTTCTGAAGTACGCTTTTTTTATGATGCGTGTAGGTTGTTTGTGTCTGTAGGTGTCAGGTTTTTCATTTTGAAACAACAACAAAAAAATGTAAAATAGATTCAAATAATTTTCCAAAGTGAATTAAATATATTTTATTTACTGATTCAATTTTTCTAGACAAAAGACAAGAATGCTGCAATGATGAAAATTGTATATATCAACAAATATAACTATCCTATTCACTTGCACTTATTATGTATGGCAGGTGCATATTCAACAATACCAATATCCCTGTGAGACCGAAATTTGGGGAAAATATAAGGTTATGTAAAAACGCTGGTAAAGTAATAAATAGAAAAAAACATGAGAAATGACGCTCTTCAAAAGATTTGTCTCTTTTCTTTTGATGTTTGTAATGATAATAAAAGAAATTTATTTTTGTGGAAGAAAATAATACAAAACAACAACCTTCATCAAAACAAAACCAACAATAATAATAAACAACAACAACATCAACGAAAATAATAACACAGAGAAGAAAAAAGGAAAATGCTGATGAAGAAGAAGAAGAAGAAGAAGAAAAACCTTAATATTGCCCTGGTATCTAAAGATCAATAACATTAGGTAATGTGTTCGACTCAAAAGAAATCAACTTACACACACATACATCCACACACAATGGCATACACATTTTTCTTGCTATTTCTTCTTAATTAAATTGATGGAGAATTATTTTGGAAAAGAACTAAATATTTTCATTATTTTTTATTTATAAGAGGAAAACAAAAATTTAAATCAAATTTTATGTCAAATTCTTTTGTTTCTCTTTTGTCTGAAAAAAACAATTACCAAAAAAAAAAGGAAATTAAATTTAAGAGAAATTTTTTTAAATTAACAAAAAAAGTACTTTTTCACTCACTTTTTTAATTTTTTTCCTGTCCAAAAGAGAAAAACAAAATAGGCAGTGACGGCAAGCGGCGAGCGGTAGACTTTTTTCCTTTAATTTTTTTTTTGTTATTTTGTTAAAAAAGAAAATTCCAAAATCAGATCCGTTCACCAGGAGCCAGCAATCGAAACCTTTTTTATTTTTCTGTATTGTATTTTATTTTTCCTTTTTCCAAATGAAAATAATTTTACTCTGTATGTGTGTTGTGTTATACACACACAAACACACATACATACACAAATGCACAACAACACACACTTATGGAAAATCTACTGGAAAACATACACAGTAGCAACAACAACAATAAACGCTTAGGGAAAAATTATAAAAAAAAAAACTGAAAATTATAAATGAAAAAAAGGAGAAAATTTATTTTTAAAAGAAAAGGAAGAAAAAATAGGAATAATCACTTTTTTTAAAAAAAAAAAGAGAAAAGGTAATTATCCTTTTTAAAACACGAACATTTTTCCAGTTTTACCAAAATGTAATTTTTATTAATTATTTGGCTTTTTTTCTGTTTTTGTTTTTGTTTTTGCAAAAAGAAAATTTCTAGATTTCTGTGAATAGATTTGGTTTGAATTATTAAAAAAAGATTAAGAACGAAAGAAAAAAAAATGGGGAAAAATGAAGAAAAATAAGAAAAAAGAAGAAAACTGTTTTCACTTTTAATTAGAAAAAAAAATTCTTTCCAATAAAATTTTTTTATTTTGGAAATTTTTCTTTAATAATTCAGTTATTATTTTCTTTTGATCTTTTCTGGATTAACATGGGACAAATGAAAGAAATAAAAAAAATTATTTTTACTCTATAGAAATGTACACACACACAGAGAATTATATAAAAACACCACAAATCGACTATTTCTGTACTGTCGCGTAGAAATTCTCAATGAAGACTAGAGGATTTTTAGCCACAGAATTGTGTTGAGGTAGTAACTTTGTAATATCTGTATTTTTTTTATGTGTGTGCCATCGTCATAAATACATACAAAATATACACGCATACACACATAAATATAAATAGTAATTCCCAGTGTGTATTAGTTGGTAGCTTTGAACGCGACTACTAAGATAAAACGTCATAGTTGGCATAGAAAAAAGGATTTAAAACGATTTTTGATTTTTTCTATTCGTTTCTTTTTTTTTTCAATTAAAAACAAAAAAAAACAATCTTATATTTTCAAAGAAAAACAAGAAAAAAAAAACAAAAATTAAGATAAAAATAATAAATTTTATAAAATAAAAAAAAAAAAATTATCAAGAACAAAAATAAGACAAGGAAAAAAAAAATTCGTAGTGACAATTTTATTTTAAATTTAAATTTTTCTTCAACAAAAAACATATTTTTAGAGTAAAAAAAAACAAAAATGAAGAAGAAGAAGAAGAATTAGTAAAAAAAAACGTGCGGTTTATTTTTATTTATAAAATATTCTTTTTTAATTGTGTGTAAGAGCGATCTTCTTAAAGAAGTTGTAAGAGACAAAATTCTTTCTACATTTTTTTTTGTCTGTATGTCTAGGATTTTCAGAGATCAAATTTTTTTTTTATTTCTTCTGTTGTTTCTTTTTGTTTACATTTTTTTTTTCTTTTTATTTTTTATTTAGAAAATATATTTTATAAAATATATTCAGTTTTGTTATACTCAACTAATTAACGAGACAATAATAAATGAAAAATGTAAATATAAAAGAAGAAAACGGAAATCGGAAATTTTTTTTTGTATAAAACTCGAATGATATTTACTCAGTTTTTTTTTTTCTTCAAAGAAATAGAAAATGATCGTGAATTGAAATAAATATTTTTATATATATGAGGAATTATAAATGGCAACCGTATTCTATTCTCAATTACCTTTTTGTACTCCAAGATCAATTAATGACATAAATCACACAATAATAAAAAGAGAACACAAAGTATACAATTATAGAAGCCATTTCGTATAAATATTTTCTAAATTTTAGACTATACATAATTTTAATTCCACTTTCAGTCCAATTTTGTTGATAATTTCAAAACATGATCATATGAAATTACGTTTCTATTCTTTAAAATTTAAATTTTCAAATTATCTTTGAACAAAATAAAAAGTTATTTATATTTTCTTTTTGTATATTTTCCGTGAATATAATTTTTTTCCACAGATTTCTTTAACACAACACTGATGAAGTCAAATTATATCAAAAAGATAATAAAGTTATCTTTCTTTGTTGTTGTGTTGAATGATATTTATAAAGTTTACTTAGATGAGGACAAACAAAAATATTTTATTTATAAAAAAAATATGACAGAATTTTATTAAAAAAAAAATAATGAAAAATATAAATTCCTGAATGAAAAGAAAAAAAAAATTATTCCTACGTAAACTAATCTAGAACAGTTAAGTAAGTTTTTCAATTATAAAAAATGTTTAAAATCATTTTTGATCTTAATTTGAAAAATATGTAAAGAAAACAGAAATACTTCCTGTTTTCACTAAAGTGAAATAGAAAAAAAAATCTTCCATTTATCCGAATTGTCGATGTCCAAAAAATATATTCTACCATTTTCAATTCTTTTTTTATTATTCATTTTTCAGTACATTTTTTTTTTGGGTATAAACTATATACGATTTTCCTTCTTTTACTTCAATGTTTTTTTTTTCGTGTCACTACATCCAAATAAATGGATATTCAAAAAGGACGCATGCGTACTAATACATGAACAAATATATAAAAAAAGTACACAAAAATATTTCAATTCAAAAAAGAGAAAGAAGGAAAAATTATGATTAAAGCAACAAAAGTAAAAACAACAACAAAGAAAAAACCATTAGAAAAAAATGAAGAAGAAATTTATGCCTATTTCTATTTTTCAGATAAGGGGTTAATATTAAACTAGGCCTTTTGAAATATTATCATTATTCTCCTCCATCGTCATTGTTTAGATGTGAATCCTTTGTACACGTTTGTTTTTATATTCAAGTATAAGAAAAATAAACTTTTACTTTGATAATTTCTCTTATATGATTGAGACAGAAAAATGAGCTGATAAACAAGGATCAATTTTATTAAGTAACACATATATACATAACCATACATATATACTTTTATTAATAAGAATGGATGAAAACAGTAAAAAAAAAAACTTCTTCCCTTTCGTTATCAAAAAATACCTGGCGTCTCCATACTTTAATTTCTTTTTTCTCTTGAATATCTTAGATTTAGTAAACCCTGGAAATCTGAAAATATTCAAGTCAAAAAAAAAAAATTATTTAAAAGCAAAAAAAGGAAAAGATTTTTATAAAAAAAATATGTATTTATATAAATTTAAATTTTCCCCAAAATGAAAATTCAAAAAATTCAAAACATAAAATTCTGACACAAAAAATATTGATTTCCTATTTTTTTCTCGAGGGGTGCATTAAAATATGCTTAAAAATATATTTCGTTTAACCAAATATTTTTAAAATAATTAATTAAAAAAATTGAATTACGAAAAAATGCTACCGAAAAGAAAAACGGAACTAAATGTAGGAAAGTTTTCATCAACTTTATTCCTGTTTTATTTGTTTAATTCATTTATTATTACTATTATTATTATTTTTATTTCGGAAAGTAGGTCAACATAACAAATCTGATGTTAGAATGGTAGAAATTCCTTACATCTTTTTTATTTACTCTGAGCTTTGTATTCCTGTAGAATATATATTCAATATTTTAACTTTATGTCAACCCTATTATTATGAATATATTTTTCTACGTAGTTAAATAGAAAAATACCTTTATTCTATATATATTTCTCTCTCCCGTTTAACTACATTTTCATCAAAAGCCCACTTTTTCTCCAGTATTAGAAATACAAATATAAGATTCTCCTTTTGTATTCTGATAAAAAAAAAACAAATTTAATGTTGGAGAAAATATATGATGACGTCATAGTGTCCCGGGAAAATAGGGGAAAATTTTTGTTTGTTTATTTGAAATTTTGTAGTAGAATAGGAAAGAATTGTATTTTTTGTGTTCGTAAGAAATCGTCGTTTTATCGTACTTTGGGGAGAACAGAAGAGTCTATATAGGGTGAGACAATATTGTTAAAATAATAATATTGTCTGGGGCTTTAATATTCAATGCATTTTTCAGTTTGAATAGAAAATTGAAATTTAGCAGAATTTTAACAAAACTCATATTTTTTTTTACCTTCATTATTTAATTTTCTTAATTTTGATTGTTTTTTACTTTAAAAGTAGTAAATTTATTCTTATATTTAAATTACTTTATTAATTATCCAAAATCTTTTAATTTGATTAATAAATAAGGATATAAAATCAGTATTAATATATTCTTATTGTTTCTATCAATAATAGTTATCGATTATAATATTCTATGAAATAATTACTAGAAATAATAAATAAGAAAATAATTGTTTTAATTGATTGAAATAAATAAATTACTCTGAATAGAAATAAACTATTTTTTATGATTTATTTATAAAGAATTATGTAATAAAAATTGTTATATTATTATGAAACAAAATATATATTTCAGAATTTATGTAATCCATAAAAGGAAAGTTTTCTATATTCAATTGTATACAATTTTCTTCTTACAATTTTCTCTCATTGTTACATGTATTATATTAATAATAACACCTCCAGTAGAGAAAGAATATGAATTAATTTTATTTCATAGAAGGAAAAAAAACACAACAAAAATGATAAAAATAGAATTTTCCTTTCTAAAAATAAAGAAATGAAAGAATGAAAGAAAATGTTAGCATGTAAAGTACATATTCAGTTTATGTAAAAATGACCGAATTGTAAAGATTTATAATGAGTAGTTGATGAGCAATTAAAGTTTATTGTTTGGATTCAACAATATTATACCAACTTGCTGTTACCGTTTTTACTTTACATGTTTTTCAGCTACAAAAATTATAATTAACAGGTAGAACAAAAAGTATAAACCCATTCGCTGCTAATGTATTTTTTATATAACTGTTTTCGGATTTTCAAAAATAATATATTTTTAAAGTTTTCGATGAAAATATTATAACGCTTTTGTTTGTAGAATAAAAAGAAATTACCGAGCTATAAACATGGGTTAATGGGTTAAAATTAGTGTTTTCCTAATACGATATTTTTTGAATTAATTTCAAGATGATTTATGTAAGAACAAAGCCTAGATTTTAATTTTAGTATTGCGTTGATTATGATCATATTTTATCGATTGATTGAAAGGATTTGGATTTATGATTATATTATAAAATTTTAACCCTACATATAGATTATGATTTTTATATTATTTTACAGAGCCACAGAGCCACAAGATTTTATTAGTTTCTCATACAATACGGATACGGACGATAGCAAAAAGGTATAAGAAAACAAAGGATAATTTTCGAACCTTTATGTTAATCTATAATTCAATTTTCAATTCACAATTAAAATATTGATTTTAGACTCAATTCTTTATTATGAATTTGGGTTATTTTTATTGTTCAAACACTGAAAAATATTGTCCACCGATAAAAGGTACGATTAGATTCTTATTACTCTGTGCTAGGATTTTCATAATCGTCTAATAATCAAAGTATTTAATATTTAATATCGAAAACAAATCAAATCTTCCAACAGAATATTTCTTACTCGAATTGGAAAACATAAAATTTTTAAACATCAACCAAACACACTACTAATTCGATATAAATTCCAAAATATTGTGACATACATATTTTTTTTTTTTTTGATATTAATGTTTATTTTATTGATATATTTTTCATTTGTTTATTATATTTCTGTCGTTCAATATTACTTTATTGTGACGTCTTTTACGTAAAGAAATTTCTTACAGAAAAAAAACTCACTCCTAATTAATTATTTATTCAGTCAAATGAATGTAATTTTAATGAGATTATATGAAAATATATGGACGTATAAATAACTTTTATTAAATTTTAAATAACTTTTTTGCGTTATAATAATTTCTCTATTTATAGTTTATCCGCATTAGAAATAATTGAAAATCAATTGTCAAAATTTTTATATTTTTAGTACTATTTGAATAATTACGAATTTTATTTTATTAATTATTAAATTATTATTAAAAATATTTTATTTATATTTTATCATGTGGTTTGTAATTAGCGATTACATACAAAACTGATCCCACAGAGATAAGTAAGAAATAAATTTTTCTTACCGTTTGTTTTTAAACATGTTTTCTTGCCTAAATGTTGAGAAAGAAATACAAAATTTATTTCAATGGTTGGTTTTTGTTGTTGTTCTGTATAAATATCAAAGATTCAAACCTTCTTTTAAAAAGAACAATGAAATTCTTTATTATTAATTCAAATATTTGATATTTTATACATAATTAATTAAAAAAATAAGGATCAGTGTATTTTTTTGATAAAAGCCAACATAAAAGAAGTCGACGCCCTAGTTCATCATCTATTTTGCGTGACAAAGAAATATTTCGAAAAGTAATGAAAAATATAAAGACTCTTGATAATAGTGAGACATCATCATCACCATCATCATCATCATCATCATCATCAATATTATTATTATTATTATCCCAAAATGATATTGAAACAAGGACAATAAGAAATGGGTTTATTTATTGCAATTAAAAAAAAATTATAAAATATTACTATTTTTCCGATTACTTAATTAAACACTAAAGGAATCATCTATTTAATTTATTAATAATTTTGGGTAAATAACAAAATTATATACGACTAAGAATTAATTAAAGAGAAAAATGCAGAATGTGTTTTTATTGCAATTAATTTTTGGGGAATTTTTCTTAATATATGTAATATTAAAAACGATTTAAAGCGAATTGAAATTGATATAATTTTCAATTGAAATCAATAAATCAATCTGAATGAAGTTAATTAAATACAATACATTTATTTTAATGATCATCATCGGCATTGACATGTTTTCTTTTTTAAGAGATGCATTTTTTTAGCAATGTTTTCTGTTCCCATGAAGTTTATGATTAAGTTAGATTTATTGGTTTTCTTTTTTTCTGTAAACGGAAGTTCAAATTTTCAGTTTTTATTTTATAGTTTATTGAACTTCTACAAATAGAGAATAATTGTTGATTTTGCATGAATGCTGTAAAATTGTAAGGATTTAAGAGTAAACAAATGAATAAAATAAAAGATTTTCTTTCATTTCTAACTCAAAAAGAAATCCAGGAAACATTTTGTGCAATTTGTAGTTTTTAGTTCTCTAAACAATATACTTTGCTATAGTCTAAACAATATTCTTATATGAGAAAATAAAATAGTTAAGTTATGAACGATCACTCGTTTTGTTTATTTTAAAAAATTTCTATTTCAGACTAAATATAATCTATAATTGCTATTTGTCTCTGCTGAGAAGAGTCTGAATTATAATGAGTAAAATGTAAAAATAAATAATTTTTAAATGGACCATTTGACATTTATTTTCTTCGAAAACATGAATTTTTATTTTTGGATCGATTTACCTAAATTGTATTTTTCTTAAAAACAACAACCAATGTTTGTTATGCACAACCAAATGTACGACACACGATGACACGAGAACATGAAGTCAGCTCAACCCTTTAAGCTAATTCTTTTTTAATCCATAAATTTATTTCTATTTTTATAAAAACAAGTTTAATTGCAGAGGTCATTTTCAATTTATTAATTACCTTAAATTTGTTAATGTCACACAAAGGTCTATGGGCACATTATTGAACTGTTTTTTTTCTAGTTTGGGTCTCTCGGGTTTCACGGTCAGTGATAAATGGGTGTGAATATATATATATATTTTAATTAATCAATTAAGTCACGTAACAAGAATCTAAATCACCCATCCTCAATTTTTTGATAGTATATATATGTTCATATCAACTGAACACGAACTTTAGAATTTTTAGTCTATTTTTCCGAAAAATGTTATTGGAAAAATAACAAAGCTTTTATATTTTGGACACACACATATGCAATTATAGTTTGTATGTTTTGTCAGATGTTAGAATTTTCTAGTTTCTGATGAGCAAATAATATCTTTAATTTAAGATTTTTTTTTATATTTATGAAACAATTTATGATGACCAGCTGAAATAATTTAAATGTGAAAATGGTAAAAACTAAGAATTTAATTATGTTCGATCTAAACATTTAAACAGATTTTCCCCAAATCTGACTTTCTTTTGTTGTTGTAAAAATCTAAATAATCTTTTCTTTTATTTATTTTGCCCTGCCTTTAATCGTAAAACACAAAACATAACTCTTTATTGATTAATATTAATATTCTGACTGAATTACCAATTAAATATTTGTGTTTGAAACCAAAGTTTTTATGACTAAACATATTTATTGAAAATATTGAAACCACATACACATATGCATTATGCTAAACAAAAAAATTTGTTAAATAAATTTTGCAACAGACAACAAAAAAAAATTGTATATAAATTTTTCTCTCTCTATAGACTAATAAAAAAATTTATAGTCAGTTGCAATTCAAAACAGAATTTTGTAAAAAATATAAAACTGCAATATTGTAAAAGTAAATTTTATGCTTCTTGTTTTTGTTATTTGATTTATTTACATAAAATTCTAATAATATTTACATTCCATTCAATTCTTTGTCACTTTTTTGTAAATAATTTTCCTCTGTAAACAAAGTCAAAAAAAAATTGTTAGTGAAAATTTTATTTAATTAATTAAATTAACAAAAAAATCATTCAATTGATCTCATAGAAGAAAAATATAATAAAATTTTAAGTGTGAGTAATTTTTATTCACTCAATATAAATATTGACTTTTTACTTCTTTCTTCGTGGTTTTTGTATTTTTGGATAATTTTGAAATTAATAATAAATCAAAACTCTAAATCTTAATAATAATAATAATAATAATAACCGATGACATTCACTTTTGTAACCTCAAACCTCAAAAAAAATTAAGAAAGAAAAAAAAAAAAATAAAAGAACAAACAAATTTCGCTTTTTATCGCAATCAATCAGAAAGCCAAAACAAAATATAGAAGAAATAAACTTTAATTATATTTTATTTGACAAAAAAAAAATCATATAAATTGTTTGAAAAAATTGTTTATTTCAGGAAGATAAAAAAGAAATATAAGTCACGTTCGTCAAAAGTTGAAACATACATAGTGTTAAAGAAATCAAAGGAATTGAACCTTGCAATTTCCTTAAATAGATTATCATTAATAAATTTGAATAAAAAGCCTTTTGTATTTGTGTATAAAACTATGTATAAAAGACCTCATTAATCATAATATTTATATTATTAAAAAATCATAAAATATTTAAAATATTGTAAATGAGATTCTAGGACAAATATCTTAATGTTTTATTATCTGAGTCATTTCTCTTATTCTGTTATGTGTATTTTGTTTGTAATAATAATAATAACAAATAGTCTTTCGTTTAAAAAATACTTAAAACCAGAGCTGTGTTCCGTAAACTTGCTTCGGGCGCGTAAGTGCGAATATCCGATCACGAACAATAAATCGCCAGTTTCAAGCACACACCAAAAATCACACCCAGGATCAATTATGTTGGTCTCCTTCAACAGCTCTGCTTTAACGTCGGTTAAAAATCTATATTGATTAAGCTGAAGCTAAAGGTTCTCATTCAATTAACTTAAATCAAATATAAAAAAATGAAACAAATTTATTTACTATATGCTTTTCTTTTTCTTTTGGCTTTTTGACGTAAAAGAATAAAAGCTATTTTTATATAAAAAATTACTAAATAGTTAATATTATGGTTTTGAACAAAAAGGAATAAAAAATGTAAAAGCAAAAAGTTATCATTTTACCTTTGATCTTTTTTGTTACTTTTTCTTATTCTCAATTTCATATTAATATTTTTATTATTTGTTCATTTCTTTATTTGTAGATTTTTATGTTTAACATTTTTTTTATTATAAATATTTTGTTGTTCTGTCTCTTATGTGTAGGATGAATGTAAAGGTTTCAATTTATTTATTTTAGATTAAGATATTCTATGGAATTGCAATAATTGCATCTCTTTTATAATTTCATTACTTATTTTTAATGTATGATTTATGTATTTTCTTATTGTTCAAATTAAAGTTATTTATTATCCTTTTTACCTTGTGTAAACTTTAAAATGTTGAAATAAGGAAAATATCTTTTTCACTTATGATTTAAAGGTATTTTGATAAATTTCATTATCTTTATTTTAGATGATTAAATGATTGAAAAAGGGTTTTGTATCTTACGAAAAAAATTACAAACTATATCGTTAAGTAATATAAATAAAAATGAAGGACATTAATAAGTGAAATTCTATACGGATTAAGATAAATATATTTTTGTCTCAGTTGATTTATTAAAGTTGAGTGAAAATAAATTCAGTTTGGTAAACCTTTTAAAACTGAATAGAATACTATAAAAAGTAAACTTTATCTTTTTATAGTATTGTATGGACATTGGCTAATTCGTTTATCTTTATAACATTAAATTTAAATTGTTTTTATGTAAATCCATTAATTTTTGAAGAAATTATGTAGCAACATGTTTTCTCCTCATTTTTCTAACACTTTTACAACAAACAATATTTTGGATATTCAGAAAAATGATATGCTTACACAATAAAAATTTGATTTAATTGTATTTGACCAAATATATTCAGCTTTCTAATGTGGTTAGTTTATAGAATAATCGATAATTTATTATTAGAAAGAGGAAAAGATGTTTGATACATAATAGAGTGTTCATGAAGAAAAATTAAATCCTTGAACTTGTAGGTCGTAGGTTAAAAGAAGAAGCAATAACAAAAAAAAAATACATATGAAAAATCCATTCAAAATTTATTTAAATAAAAATCTATTAATAATAATCAAACAATTTATTAAATGTCAATCAAAATGTCAGGATGTTTATTTTAGCGCACTCGCCTTAATTATAGAAAACATGAAAAAACAAAGAATAAATTTATTTCCGCTTTGCCTATATAAATTATAATGATACAAATTGATTGGATCCTCAAATTTTAATAATTCAAAAAAAAATTGGTTTTGTTAAACTAAGATAAAATAATAATAACAAACCATACAATGTTTTATATTAAATTGGTTTTCTGGCATAAAGCCAATTAAGATTATAAAGATGGTTTAAATTGAAATTAATTTTTGTTGTTTGATTGAAATGAAGTTTTTTTAGAGTATTATTTGTCTGCATTAAATTTAACATAAAACAGTACAAAAACAAAAAGAACCTTCCACCGATTAACTTAAAAATTTCATAAATTCGCAAACTTTGTATGTATTTTATTATTATTTTAACAAAAATAATAAATTTATAAACTCATCCATCCGCAGATCACAAAAAAAGATCAAAATCTGACGCGCTTTACTTTGTCTTCTTCTTTTATTGGCACAAATTCGCGATAGTTTTATTATTATTCGTTATGTTTTATGAATTTTAATTTGTTTGTATAATTTTTTATGAATGATTGCACATCATCACATCTACTAAAGGCTTTTTCAATGACGACAATTTAATACAGATAAAACACCAGATTTACAGCGGATTCCTCTATAAAAAGTGTTCCAATAAAAAATATTAATGGTTTTTTAATATGGTTTTGCTGTTTTTGTTTTTTTTTTTTGTTTAAATTTTTGAATTTGTCACAATAAAAACTATATTTATTGCTATAAAATTTTTAATTTAAACTTTACAATTTAGTTGCTATAAAAATCAAGTTTATCCCTTCCTTCTTTTGTTATAATTTTTGATTCAAGAAAAAAAAAACACTATACGGGTGTATGCCCTGCATTTTTTTTCTTCAACACTGTGTTTACAATATAGAATAAAATTTTGTGGAACGTTCCAATATTTTCAAAACGTTGATGACTCAATATTTATTTTCGGGAACAGACGGAATAATTAAAAAAAAAGAAGTGTGACATTAAAAATTCAAATCATGACTTATGGTCGTTTAATTTCAGAAATATATATACGACTAGTCTATGAGGTATTTTTTCCATTACATTGCCTATTATATGAGAATGGCAATACAAATACAAACTTTGTACCTATCTTCAAAAGTTCCTCTATCGTCTTTCTTATGTCTTTAAATATTTATTATTCATGTTGAAAAGGAAAGAAAAAAAAATTATTGAACATAATTTACACGTCAAAATATATGTGAATAAATTGGATAAGACATAAGACACCAAAAATGCGGTATATTCTTTTTATTTTTATTTCCCTTCTCTCTTTCTTTAATTTCACGTCCAAAAAACTACTTAAAAAATTTAAAACAAATAAATAAAAAAAAAAAACAGTGCGAATTAAAAGACAAAAAAACGACGGTTTATAATTCTACAAAAAAATTATATTCTTGCAAAAAAAAATCCCAGAGGCTGTCAATATACAGAAAAAAAAATAAGAAAAAACAAACAACAACAAACAAAAAGGAATGAGAAACAAAATGCAATTCACAAAAGATATCTTTTAAGAGATCGCAAAAAATATTTTTAGTTTAGTTGTTCAAAGACGTTGAGTCTGCGCGGTTATATAGTTTCTTCTTAATATCTTTTTTGTCGTTTTTTTGTTGAGAAGAAATATAATCGCGAGAGACTTAAAAATTTATCATTCTTAAGTCAGATTTTAATTGAAATTATAGTGATTTTTGTGTGTGATTTTTTGTTTGTTTAAATAAGATTTTTTTTTTAAAGTTTGTTTGCATAAAAATATGCAAAAAAAATATTAAAATTAAACAAAACTTAATTAAGAAAAGAATTCCCAAAAGGTTTGAAAAAGTTAGTCTGTTAATGTTAATTTTCAATTATTAAAGTTTTAATAAATCAATTTTAAATTTTTTACATTTTCAAAATGTTTAAACGAAGTTTTATAAACTAAAATTGTAATTTTATTCGTGACTTAGAAAAAAAAATTCTGAATACTATTTTCAGAAATTTTTAAAAAAGTAAAAAATAAAATAGAAAGAACATAAATACCAGCAATTCGTAAATCTATTTATTTATTTATCTTAAAATCTTAAGTTTCACGTCTTAACTTATATTTATTTAATTTTCTAAAATAATTGGAGAAATTGTTTTACGTATATAGGATTTTTATATTCTGTAAATGAAATGAAAGATTTTAAAATAAAATTTGCAATCATTTCTTTAAAATAGAGAAATGGCAGAGAGATTCTATCTTTAAATTGTTTTTAAATTATCTTGGATATTGAGCTTTAAAATAATTAAAAACAAAAAATTATTAAAGGAATTATAGTGGTCTCTCTCTCGCTCTCTCTCTTACGTTTGAATAAATCTGTAAAAAATATAAAATTAATTTTAATTGCTTTTTTTTATTATGATTTTTTTAAAAGATTTTAATCGCGGTAATTAAATTCTTTCTCAATTCTTTACAGAGGAATAAAGGAGGTAATTAACACTTTTAAGAAGAATAATAAAGATTGACCATTATAAATGATCGGTTTTTAACTTTTCTTTATAAATTAAATTGAAAAATAAAAATAAAGTAAAGTTTGCTTAAAGCGCATAATAAAAAGAAGGAAAATTTTTAAACAAGTTGTTTTTTCTCCTTTGCAAGTTCAGTTTATTAAAAAAAATTATATTGGTTTTTTATTTGCGTAAATCCTTCATTTTTATAATTATTTATTATTGAAGAATAAATAAAGACAATTTTTTTCTTTCAACATTTTTAAGAAAGAATGACAAACAAATTAAACAAAAAACATTAAAATTTAAAAAATAAGGAAAATAATAAGAAACGAATTAATAGTGAAAAATAATTAATTAAAAAATGAAGTGCTTAATAGTAAATGTTTTATTAATATTTTTATTAAATTTCAATTGTTCAAATGCGCGAATACAACATGAACATCATCAACATCAACATCATTACAATCATAATAATCATATAAATAATAATAATAATAATAATAATAATAATAATAATAATAATAATAATAATAATAATAATAATAATAATAATAATAATAATAATAATAATAATAATAATAATAATAATAATAATAATAATAATAATAATAATAATAATAATAATAATAATAATAATCATAATATCAATAAAACTTCAAGTGTTTCAATAAAAAATTCAACAAGTTCATCTCATTCAAAATCTTCTTCATCATTATATTCACCAATAAAATATCGTAGTGGATCTGCCAATAGAACAAAATCTTTAAAATTAAGTGTGGTTCATTCGTATTCATCAAGTGAAAATTTCCAACATAATAATAATAATAATATTAATCATAATAATAATAAATGGAATAATAATGAGAATACTGAGGAGAAAACAACAACAGTAAGGAGTTTTCAACACAGACAATCTTCTAATAATCATCATCAACAACATCATGAACATCATCATCTAAAACAACATCATCATCAGCAACATCACCAGAAACAGAATCAACATTCTACTGGGTAACTTCCGTAATTTATTTCAAAGTCATAACTAAGGTTGTTTCCAAAATTATTACATAGCTCATTCTATCTTCGTAATGTGTGCAAAACCTGTATAAATTGTGTACCACACATTGTTATCATACAACAAATGTCATATTTTTTAAATATTGGACAGTTAGAAATTTTTCTAAATTCTAAAGGGAAAATGAAAAACTATTACTTATCTTATAGAATGTTTTGAAGACAATCTTTAACTAATGACTTCAGAAGTTAATTATTATTCATGTGTATGAGTCTCATTGAGCAACTTTGTTTTACCCCTATGATAACTCTTCTGATAACTATCTTCAATTACAGATTTTACCTTTATTATTAAGAAAAGTACGTAATTATTAATTATTATATTTAATATGTTTTTTTTTCTACTGAGATAAATATTTTTTGTGCGTTTTATTCTGTTGGGTTTTCTCTAGAGAATGTAGAAATCCTTGAGTAATAATTATTAAGTTGTTCATTTTTCTTCTTATTATTATTATTATTGTTTTTTTTTGTTTTATTAATACAAAAAATCTCCTTCTGGGTTAATTAACTTCCGAATGTTTGATTTAGATTAATAAATAATTCTTTTAATTTCTTTTATATAAATTGTTTAATTATTTAGATTTCGATGAGGTTAGCAAGTTAACAAGTTAACAAGTTAACAAGTTTTTTTTTATTTAATTTATTAATCATTTTTTATTAAATTTTATTGAATTGGAAATATTTTTTTTACTATTACTTATTTGATTATCATTAGATTACTAGATTATTATTATTTTAATTGAAAGTTATTTTAATATATTGGCAGTAATAAAATACAATATTAGTCATTTTTATCAGAATGTCTTTGTTATTCTTCCAATGAATATTGGTTGATATCTGTGGAAAAGTCAAGAAATATCATTGAGAATTTTTTCACTATAGACTTATGAGTACCATTTTAAGGCCTCTGAGAAGTGATTAGCCACGTTAAAAATTATAAATTTATGCTAATAGATTCCTACAGGAATACATAAAATAGAATATTGGATACGAAAAGAGTAAGGTAGAATATTAGAATGGGATTCAATTTTCTTAAATAATTAATGTCATATTTTTTAAATTGTATTTATAAAGTAAATATAACAAAATCTGAATATCACAAAATTCAAAAATTTACTCTATTAAAATATTATTTAAATTTAAAGTAAACAATAAAGTCAAATAAAACATCTAACAATATTTAAATGCATCATTCTGTTCTTAACTCATGTGGTGTTTTAGAATATTATTCCAAATTAAATTTGCATATTATTATTATTAGTATGTATTATGCTCTGTTGGTCTTTGATTATAAGCACAAAAATGAAATGCAAAAGGCATTTTTATAGCCTACATAAATTATATAAGAATAATATAAGAACAAAAATAATAATAATAATAAGAATTTTCTTATAATAAATTATTGTTTTCTTCTGTCTAACAACAAAAATTTGTTTGCGCTAGATAAATTGTTACTACATAAAATTTGTGGTCGTTTGTTGTAAGTTGTTACAAAAAGGATGTTCCTCATAAATAATATTGCAATTAGACTAAGTTTTGCTTTTATAGAAATCTATATTTATAACCTTAGACATACATTAGGTACAGGAAAAGGTTATTTTACCTTCAGAAAACTAAATTATAGATCTTCGTTTAGTTTCAGGTTTTAAAAAGTGAATTTCTTTCTGAGTCACCAAATATTTTATTTTTGACAAAACTCTTTAAGATTTTTGCTATTTTTCTCATAGTTTCTCTAGTCTAGAGCACATACCTGTTTATTTACATTCGTCTTTATTTGGTGAGAACAGGACACTCACAGAAACAATTAAACTTGAGGAGACATAATCTTAAATAATCTGCAATAAGTAAAGAAAAAAGTCTTTGAAGATAAAGCGATTACTTTACTTTAATTATGTCCATTACACGTTTTTTTTTTACAAAAAATAAAGATTTTATTTACATTTTTATGACAATTCATTAATCAAAGTTTTTTACTTCTTTGTTAAAATCTTGAGAAAAAATAATCATATTTTTTTTTCTATAATTTGTTCTTTGTTATCTTCCGAAATGTTAATTTAAAGAACTTCAAGTTTTTTTTAAGAAACATTTGTTGACTTAAAATTTTGTTGGCTTTTGACTTGAAAGTTTATCAGTTCAAAAAGTTCTTCTTTTTTTTGGTAACTCAATCCATCTTCCATGTGTTGGAAAAAAATACAATCAGATAAATCACTTGTTTTTTTTTTAAGTTTCTTTGTTTGAGAAACGATCGATTGCTGGGAACGCATAATGGCATCACACTCTTTGGAATTGAAAAATTACAATTAATTTAATTGGCATCTCTTAGATGTTTGCCAGAAATAAAGAATCCTTTTAATAATTATAAAATAAACTAATAAAACTTAAGTAATAAAGAAAAAAAGTTTGGAAGGTTCGTGTTAACGTTAATTTAAAATTGTATCATTTATTTATTCCGTATAATAATTTATTAATAAAGTGAAAATCCCTCAATTCGTGGAAATTTTTTTTTGAAGAAAAAAAAATCAAACAAATCAAATGGAGAATGAATGATCTCATATTATATTATTTTATTCTGATATCATATTTCAATGACAAATCTTTTGAGTTGTTTATATATATTTTGTTGTTGTATTATTTTTGTAGAGAAAAATAAGAAGAAGAAGGAAAAAACACTCGAATGTTGTAAGTTGATTTTTTTCTCTGTTGTTGTCGTTTTTTTTCTTGTATCTTCAAGACAATTGTAATTCTTTCCTTTTTTTTATAAATATTTTTTGCTCTTGAGATTTGTGTTTAGTTTTTTTTATTAAGTATATGGAATAAAAATATAAAAATATAATGTTACAAAGTTCATTGACTGTCTTCTTCATCTTAAATAATATCTTTATGGTTTACCAACCTATACCTGCCTACCTGACATTTTTTTGTTTTATGATTAAAAAAAAATTGTTATAATTTTACACTTTCCCCTCACTTGTAAACTATAAATCTAATGTGCCTAAATCATTTGGTCAGTGTGTGTGCTTATGTGATCAATTTTTTGTTTTATTAAATTAAACGTTTTACGGCATACGATTCTAGTTCTACGAATTATAAATTTATGAAATTTTTAAAATATTTTCCACTTGCGAATGTCGTATGTTCTAAGAAGAACGTATGAATATTTTAAGTTTCTAGGTTTTTCATTCATTTCTACTTTTTCTCTTTATTCATCATTTTCCTAATTTTTATCGGAACAAATAATAAACAACCTGCTAAAGTTCCCCTAAATAATAATGATAAATTATCTTAAATATTTTATGACGTTGAAAAATAAAAACAACCTTTATTAAATTTTCTCATATCAAACAAGACGCGACATTGACATAATATTCT